>OZ007593.1:236641624-238059124 GCA_963931845.1 Maratus michaelseni
TTGATGATGCAGAATATGCTTACGCACAAAATTCTACGACAAATCATAAAAAGTGTCCCACACACATATACACACAAGTATGTTTGTGTGTATATGCAGATAGCGATACAAACAGATAAATAGATATTTAGCGACAAATAGCTTGATAGAGACAATAATAGATAGAGATAGATAGCCAGGTAACTAGCTAATCTAGCTAGCTCGAGAGAGAGGGAGGGGAGAAAGAGAGGGAGAAAGAGAAAGACTGAAAGAGACTTAGGAAAGAGCAAAAGAAAAGAGAGAGAGAGAGAGGAAGGGAGAAACAAAAAGGAAGATAAAGAGATAGAGTGCTATGTAGATAAAGAAAGGGCAGAGAGAGAGAGAGAGGGGTGAAAGACAGAGATATACGAATATAAGGATAGAGAAAGAGAAAAGAGAGAGAGATAGGAAGAAACACAAAGAGATATGGATATGAAGATACAGAAAGAGAAAAGTAAGAGAGAGAGAACGGGGGGAGGGAAGGAAAAAAAGAGACAGAGAAATATATTTCAAAAATGCTTGAACCATTTTCCTTAAATCTTATTTTGTCGTTTTAGAGAGCAAGCTCATTGTGCATCTCTTTAACTACGAAGCAATGCATTTAAAGCTGAAAGAAAATTATTAAGTTTCGCTAAAAACATAATGCTTCAGTGAGGAAGTCATTGGTGTCGAACTTCTAAGACGAGTATATGAAATTTATGTGGATAAACAATAATTTTCATCTATGGACAATTTCATGGGGAGCTAGGTGAGGTCGCGTCAGTCATATTTCGACATAAGTTTTTGAAAGAAATATGTTATGTATATATATATACAAAAAAGGGAGCGGTTTTTTATTGTGTTTATTATACTGAATGTTTAATGAAGTTTAATGTACTTGTATTTTAATGATGCTGAATTTGTTTATGCATAAATCTTCATATGTGTGTGTGTGTGTGTGAGAGAGAGAGAGAGAGAGAGAGAGACTAAATATCCACACGCCCGAAGTCTGTATCTATATGCAGAGAGATTAGATCGTTAGATCGAGAGATGGATAGATAGAAGAACGGTTAGATAGCGAGAGAGAGAGTTAATTTTCTCAAAATTTTTAAACTGGTCGAAAGAAAAGGGAATTGTAAAAGTTTCCTATAAATTAAAATTTTGAAATAAATAAATAAGATTTTGTTTTTAAAAATTATGTTATAAAAGGAAAAAAATAAATAAGCTAATACTAAAAAATAACATTTTAGGTAATTTGGAAAAATAATAATAAAAATAAAAATCCTATTTCTGAAATTGGAGGGGAAAAAATAGAAAATCAAACTTAAGAATATAACACCAAATAAAAACAACAATAATACTTTAACTTAAATCTTTTGCTTCAAAAATAAAAACAATTTAGTAAGACCATTACAGTTAGAAGGATTTTCTCCAACATTATTGCTTTAAAATCCTTCATTTTGAAAGGGAAGGAAAAAATACTTCTTCGCTCAGAAAAATCCCTACAATTTTGAGAAATGCCGTCGATTACAGGAGTGTAAGTTTCGGTTTCCGGTACTTAATGAGATCGTTTGCCACTCGATCCCGGAAATGGTAATGGACCAACAGGAGAAGACAACTTACGACTTCTGGATTATACATACACATTTCCCCTTGCCATAACCCTACTTTCAGTATTGGGTAATGGCCACGGGAGTTAATGCTATTTCGAATTTTATTCCAGTAATCTGGATTTTTCCAGAAATATCACTGGAACACGCAAGTGCGTGCTATAAAAAATATTTCCTTTTCTAAATCTTCGTGGAAATATATAATTGCAGTTAAAGAATATTTTTGAACGAGAAAAATTAAAGTAATTATAACCGTGATTGGTATAATTTAATACAGGAAAAAAGTGACGTGTTAATTTCCTATAAAAGTAGATATAAATGAATTAAAAATTAGAAAAATATCTCACATATAAAAAAAAGGAACTAAAATATATGCTGACATAAGATGTGTTTTTTAAACGTATATTATTATTATTATAAAAGAATACACTTTTTCAGTCATCATTTATGAGTTTTTTTTTTTTTTTTTTTTTTTACTTTTTCTGTCTGTGTTGTTTATCTCTCTCTCTCTCTTTTTCGATTTCCTAAATTAAAAGCACTTATTGGAGATATTAAGGAGATATTGATTATACTACATTTAAATTAATTAATTTGAAAAACCGTAATTTAATAAACCAATTACATTTGAAAAACATTTATTGAATTATTAATTAATTCATAATTTTTTTGATAGCGACTATTTATTTATAAGCATCATCGATCTCGCCAAAAATTGGAATTTTACCAAATACAAATTTTGAAGTTGAAAAATTTCCGACCTTTTAAAACATTTAAAATCTACATGTTTCTCTTCAAATTAATTAAATTATTTGCCATGAATGCTGACTAATTAGTTATAAGTCTGAAGAGCAAAAATACTTAAGCTTTTTTCCCCTTAAGTATAAAAAATAAAGGCTTGTAACATAAAAAAAATATATATATATACTGTAGAATTTTTATTACGAAATTAAACTTGCATTGACACTTTTCATTGCCATTTTTTTTTTCATTGGCACTAATGGGTGCTTATTTTCTAAAGTAATTTTTATTAGTGTCCACGTGCGAACATTTTAACACTATATATTTTAAACTGTATTTGAAATAGATAGCTGAATCCACAATGCGTAACTTTATGTTATGTGTGTTAAATATTTCAAAGTGTATCATAGTCTATGCTTAATTATTTTTCTTTCTTTCTTCTTCTTCTTTTTTTTTTTTTTTTTTGACTGAAAAGGAAAAATGCAGATGCACATTTCGTTTAAAACTTGATGCCTAAGTTTAATGCCTAATGTGGTATATTTTACACATTGTGTTAACTTTAAAAGCTGCGTATTTCAAATTTAAAGATTTGAAAAGTAACTAATATTAGCATATAAATTTGAATTTTAAATAATAATAATAATGTACATATTTTCATCGAATGAAACTAAAGAATACAAATTTTGACACTCACAATTTCCTGGTCAAGCTGTATACAGCCAAGCTATCATATAGCAAAATAAATAAACAATAAATAAATCTGTTGGTTCTCCTCTTTCTTTATAAGGGATTTATTTATTGCCATCAGTAAGTGAAATTTAACAAGACCAAGAAAAAAAAAAAGAAAAAAAAAAAAAAGACTATCAAAGTATACAAAAATCTTTCGTAGTTAATGATTTTTAAAAGGCTCGAAAAAATTATTCTCAATTTTAATAGAATTATTAACAGTACAAAAATTAACAAACACGTAAATTGTATTTAACAACATAAATGAAGGCAGGTCTAAGTCATATCGTTGAAAAGTAAAACATCCCATTTTCTCAAACTGTAAAACTGGTTTTACTATCACAATAGTGTTAATGCAGAGAAGTTCTCATCATGGGTATTTAGAATGACTAGTTTGATTGTTCGAAAAAGGCATACGTCAAGATAGGGAACATTTAGTTTTGTCTTGTCCCGCTTTTGTTGCTCCTAGATTGTAGCTTCAGAATGGTTTAAAAGTATGACTTGGCCAGTTAACTATTTTTGTGAAATTCAGACCTCAGTTTTTGTCTGATTTATAAATAAATGCAATATTTAATAGACCGTTTTCCATTGTCACTTTGGTTTGGTATTTTTCCTTAGCCCCCCCCTTTTTTTGTAAGCCTCATTTTGTACATTTATGATGTACGGTGAGTTTGTTTTGCGATTACTAAAATATGTAGCTATTTTTATTTTTCCTAAATCTTTGATTTTTGTTTATATTAACGAAACAACCGATATCCATTTGCATAAAACTCACAATTCAATGATCTAAATTATCACCATCTGCCGGTTACAGTTCATCTAGAAAGTTAAAAGACAGCAAGAAAGATCAAGCAAAACAATGTACTTGTAGACCGAGTAACTTATTTTGTAAAAGTCCACTTATTTTACCTTTCAGTCCACAGTGAAATTTTAAATATCATTAGTAACTCATACATAGCAACAATATATATATCTCTGCTATAATCATTGCATAGATTTTAATAACTGTTTCCAATTTTTAATTTTTCTTTGATTCCAAACATTTTCTCACAAAGTTTAATTTACTATGTATTTTTTAAAAATAAAATATTAAAACGAATTATAACACTTATGCCAAATAACTTGCAAAAATACGACGAGTACTTTATTCATTACTTATCAAATTATCCCATTTAAAAAAAAATCCTCATCGGCATTGAAATTAATTAACTAAATTCAAATACTAGGATGCCTTGGAAAACACTTAAAAATGAAATCATTTACAACTTTTTTCTAAAGCATTGCTAAGAAATTATTTTCTGAGTAATCTTCTAAAAATTTAATTTAATCAGATTATATATGCATTTCGATTAAATGAAATGCATACGCTTTGGAGCATTCTTGTTCATATCTCTGCAAATCGAATTAAAACAGCTGCAATCTATTTCTCGTAAATAAATGCTAAAGCTGTTTTTATTGACGAATCCTATTAATTAAAAGTGCATTTAGAACAGAATCTGACAGAACTAATCTAAAAAAAAAAAAAAAAAAAAAAAAAAAAAAAAAACTTAAAAAAAATATTTCTACAAATTAATTTTTTCAAGACGTTTCATATGCTAAATGAAGTTGCATCTAAGTTTCATCTAATATATGATGCTTTTCTTTTAAAAAAATAAATAAAATAAAATAAAACTAGCAGATTCTTTCCTGATGCACTTCCATTTATAAATTAAACCAAAAGCTTCCATGTCTCTAGATATTAATTTGATTTCGACCCCCTTATTTGCAAGTCTCGATATCACCATAATCTCGCTTTACTTTTTTTTTTCTCTCATGGAAATTTCTCCTGTCTTTATATCGCTTGCATCCCCCTCCCCTCCCCTTCCCATCTTCAAAAATCGTCGTATCGGGCAAGAGGTGTTCTCACATTCCTTAATGTCTCGGGCTACTTACAACTAATGAAACTTTAATGGAGAGTGGAGAAGCACTCGACTCTTTACGGCAGATGCTGTTAATGCATTCTCATATGTATTCATATTCTGCTTTCTCTTTTGACTCGCATCGTAAAACAAATCCCTGATCAAAAATGGCATAAGTCAAGACCGGGACCTTATCTGAGGCTATTGTCTGTTTATGAAACGATGCAATGCATTTAGTGGTATTGTTAGCATTGTGTGGGATGCGAAAAATGAATACATATATAGGTAGGGTATTTGGATGAAAATATAGTTGATGTTTGAGTTTTTATTGAAGGTATAATTGGTCTTCTTATTTTTATGCTATTAATTGTTTTAATGCATTCATGTGACGCTCTTTCACTTTTTGTGTAGTTAAATACTCATTGTTTGTTTAATTCGGAGATTTTAGAAGTTCTTGAATATTTAATTTTCTAATGTTCTCTACATATCTTTTAAAAACGGTTCTGAGAATAATGACCGCTTTTTCATAGTAAATTATTTTAAATTGGTCAATAAAATGAAATAAAAAGTAAATGATTGTTATATGTTCTAATATTTGGTTACAAATATACATGAAGATTGGGTTGTCATTAAAAGTATAATTATTCTTTTGTTTTTATACCGATAATTCTTAATTGCATCAATGTGAATCTTTTTTCGCAAATTAACGTTTGTTTATGTAGTTAAATATTCATTCATTGTTCATTTAATTGAGTCCCTTTTAGAATTTTGAAGTAATTAATTTTCTACAATTTCCCACATGCCTTTAGAAAGCATTTTTGAGAGTAATGTTCGGCTTTTATAATAATTTTAAATTATCCTAATAGTAATAATACAAAAATATATATCCATGAGATAAGTGGGTTATTTCTCAAGTGGTAAATTAATAGAATTTTGATTCAAGGTTAATCCTGCTGCAATTGTTTTGTTCTAGTTATTCTTTCGGTATTATTTTCTAGATTTACTACAACTGACAGGTAGACATGGTTTAGTTTATTAATTCGTATTTTGCTCCCTCTTTTAACTCGCTTTAAACAAATACCTCATCAAAAGTGGCATAAGTTAAAACATAGACCTTATCTGAGGCTATTATCTGTTTATGAAACAATTCGCCAGATGCAATGCATTTAGTGGTATTGTTAGCATTGTGTAGGATGCGAAAAATGGTATACTTGGATATAAATATAGCTGAAGATTGAGTTGTTATTAAAAGGATAATTATTCTGTTAAAGGATAATTTAATTTTTATCCCGTTATTTTTTTTTAATGCATCCTAATCACCTTTAGTACACCTTTAACGCAGATCGGTCCATGATTATGCAGTTAAATATTAATTTAATTGAATAATTTTAGAAGATCTTAAGTATTTTATGCCCACCTGCTTGTCCAGTGTTTAGGGCGCTGGCTGCTGGACATAGGGTGCTTGGGTTCGTATCCCAACTCAAGCATGGATGTTTGTAATTGGTCGGATTCCACTTTAAACGGAGGTCCCGGTCTGTTTAGTCCTCGCGTGCAAAATAATGACATTAGTGCCCTCAACAAACCAAACTTTAAGTATCTAATTTTCTAAAATTCTATTCATGTCTTTAGAAATCATTTAAAGAGAGATATAAATTAATGTCATCTGGGTTTTCCACCAAATAACCATTGATTCTAAGCTCCCAGTCACAGAGGGTATTTTTCTCGTAAATGTAAAATGCGTAAAAATGTGTAAAATGTGTAAAAACGTAAATGATTGTCGATAAGCCATGATAAAAAAAAATTCAATTCAAAAATAATTCTTTGAAAACGGATTTTATCAAAAGAGTTGGATTTTTTCTACAAGTCAAGAAATATATTAATTTTTAATAACAAAAATGTTATAAAAACATATCAATAATTTTAAAAAATCAGAAACTGTTTTTTACATATAAAAAAGGATATAAAACTTACAACGTATTATCAATTTAAAAAAAAATCTTGAGAAATTTTGCTAAATTAAATATAATACATTATATTTTTCTCTTACATAATTAATAATAATAATAGTATTAAAAAAAATCATTGTCGGATTGTTGATGTTTAAAAAAAACTTTTCAATTTACAGAGAATTCTTTGAAAACCAATTTAATCAAAACAACATCACATTAAAATTTAGAATTTCCCTACATGTCAAGAAAAATATAATTTTATTTTAATAATAAAAAAATAAAATAAATAAAAAATCTCAATCGCGAAAATGTCATCAAAAAGCTGATTTTTGCAAAAGAATATAATATCACGATTCTCCTAGTGCATCAAGAAAAAATATAATAGATTGTCAAAAGAGAAAGAAAGAGAAAAAAAAATCTAACTTCACAGTGATAGTGATATACAGTCCCCAACGGGGATCTAAATGACATCTGGGTTGTCCATCAAATAGCCATTGATTCTAAGCTCCCAGTCACCGAGGGTCATAACACCGTGGCTGTGAACATGTTCACCCTTTGCTATAGAACAGCGAAACAGCTGCGACAGAGAAGGTTCTCAGACGATTTAATTAGAAATGGGCGTTCTAATGATGAATTACATGTTTAATTCAATTTCTAAAGAGGAAATTAAGACGTGGAAATTAACTTTTTCTCTATCGTTAGAAATAGAATTCATTTTGTTTTAGAAATATTATGTACAGAATTAAAGCTAAAGTGTAATGCAGTGTTAATTAATAAAATATAATTACTAAATAATTACTAATAATTAAGACAGTGAAAAACATTTGATTTTTTTTTCGAGAAAAAAATAGAGAATTTTACAGAACAGCGATACAAATGTGGTAGAGAAGGTTCTTATAGATGATTTAATTAGAAAGTGGTGTTCTAATGAAGAATTACAGGTTTAATTAAATTTTTAAAGAGGAAATCAAGCCGTGGAAGGAATTAAGAGTTCACCGAGTTTTTAAAATATAGATAGAAATGAAAAAGTATATATATTAGGGAAATAATATAAACTTAAAACTGAAGTATACTGCAATTTAGTAAATAAAAAACAAATAATTGGATAATTACTAAATATCTAAGACAGTGAAAGCATTCGAATATTAATATTAGTACAATCCCACTAACTCAACGTCCGGTATATCAATCTTCTGTGTATCTCGGCGATCACCTTTTTTTTTTTTTTTTTTTTTAAACCATTGGTAGCTGTTTTCGGTCGAGAATGGACCTCTTGACGTCGTCACTTTATTGACGCCGTCATTTTATTGCCGTCGTCACTTTATTTTTTTAAAGCGTTTTTAACGAAATTCTGTAACTTTAGAAGAATTTTTAACGAAATTCTGTAACTTTAGAAGAATTTTTCTTTGAATAGGCAATTTTTTTTCTAAAATTGCTAAATAACTTCTGCTGGTCAAGCAGAACATTATCTTTGAAACCATGTAGTGGTATCTTTGAAATAATGAATATTTGACAATGTAATTGGGGTTAAGGGGACTCGGCACCCTACAAACATCGAAAATTTGTGGTTTGCAGATTTTTATCTTGTTACATACCACATACTTACGACAACATCCTGGGAAAATTTCAGGTTGATACTCCCTTTAGAAGAACAGTTACGGCTCATTTAATAAACATCTGTTGTCATTTTGTTCCTTTAAATACCACGACAACCTCTTTGCAAATGAAGTCTTTAAACCCATTTATCTCGTGTTCGTGTTTTTCAGATTTTTCTTGTTTTCCAAATGCTAAGGCTTTTCCAGATGAACAACATACTATATGTAAGAGATTTAAGGATCCGATTTTTTATATTTTAATAACTTAAAAAAAAAAATCATATGTGCAAAAACTAGTCATTTTTTCCGTTTTTTTCTACTTCTATTTGGTTATTTTTTTTTCCTCTAAAACTATTGATATTAAAAAAATCCGATCCTTAAATCTATCCAAAATATCATTGATGACCTGCACAAAATAAATTAGCTGAAAATTTAAAAAAATAAAATACTAATAGCGTTTTGAAATAAGTGGTTAAAATTGAAATTTTTTCAAGTTTGTCGAAAAAATAATAATAATAAAAAAATTATATTAAATTATTCTATTTAACATTTACATAATTATATACAAAAATATATTTTTTTAAAATTGATAATATATATATATTTTTTTGCTTTTGGTGCCAATTCCCCTTAAATTTTTCTTTTGCAAAAAGGTTTTTATATAGTATACAGATTAATATAGGACCATAACTAAAGTTCGTACATATTGTAATCTATATACACTGTAAAATACTCAAATTAGTATGATATTTGACTCTGTTGTCGAAATAGATATAGTATGGAATAAAGTAGAGTAGGGAATTAGAAGTGAGTGTGAGAGACAATCTATATTTTTCAACAAAGAACTAGTCACTTCTTTAGTTTTGTATGCAAGTTCTTTTTTATTTATTTTTTTAACTTTTAACAATTATTTTAGGGTATGTTGTACTCTTTCCTGTATTGTGATAGAACTTTTATTAGAGTAATATGCAGTAAAATATTATAAGTTGTGAATAACCCATCCTTTATTCTATAAAACTCGACATTTTCGGAAACTGGTCATTCTCACAGCCCTCATTAGGACGAGTTTGCAGGACACTGGTCTATAATGTATGAAACAAATTATTAAATATTTATGTAACAAATATTGATTGCACATACTGTATTAATATTAATATGAATATAGTATGTAACAAATTATTATTTATTAAATGATGCAACAAATGATATTATATCTAGTGTTTGTTATTTTATTCTATCTAATTAAATAATATAACAAACAAGAAGAAAGTATATTAGGACATTAAACTATTAACTCTTGTATAGTAATTATTTGGACATATTTATATAACTCTATTTCTGAATGTAGAAAAATCAATATCTTAAAGCACTGGTAAAATATTTTCCTGTCATCTAGCCTTCCATATATCATGAACTCGGTCACCGTTCTTAATACATTTCCTAAAAATAAAATCGATAATTCTTTATATTTATGGACACACAAATATTGATTCTTGTTATTACCTTTTGAGAAACAGAATATAAAAGTGTCCTTTGAAAGTGAAATATTAGTAGCTTTTTCCGAAATGAAAAATCAACTTAAACGGAACGCTTTTACCTGAAATGCTGAAAAAAGTTAGAAATTTTCTAAACATATTTCCTTTATTTTGTTTTAATTTTGCCCTAAATAAAGTTTATTTAACCCTTTTGGGTTCTATATATTTTTTGGTGTGTGTATGGGGGGGGGGGGGAGGGGGGATTACTTCAAAGTTTAAAAATTTTAAAGTACCTATCTACACTGCTCAAAACAATTAAAGGATATTTGAAGTTTTATATAAAATAAAGATATAAACGAAATTTTTTTTGCCGAAAATAGAAGAAGAGAATCACAAATGCAAATTTTTCTGGTTTTCAAACTGTGGAGTATGCAAATTTTGAGTTCGACGTCAAAAACGTCGCTTCAGCGGCAGCGAATGAAATTTGACTTTCAACTGGATAAAAGGGAATGAAGACAAGGATGATCGGCATTCAGTGATTGCTTTGTTTCGATGAGTACGATGTCTCAGCGAAGTCATTTAACAGATTCAGAAGCTTGGAGAATTGTTGATAGGTTAGAAGGGGGCCAAACTCAAGCCGAAGTAGCGCAAGCCATTGGAGTGTCACAAAGTGTCATTTCCAGGATCTGGAACCGTTTTTTGGAGAGTGGATGTGCAGGCCGAAGACCAGGGCAAGGTCGTAGACGGGCAACAACGCCCAATGAAGATCGGTATTTAGCGTTAACAGCTCGGAGACACCGAAACATGAACGCTACTCTTCTCCAACAACACCTTCGCTCGGCTACAGGCACCACGATTTCAACTCAGACTGTCCGAAACCGGCTCCATGCTGTAGGTCTGTATGCTCGCCGACCGATGGTATGTGTTAGATTAACATCAAGGCATCGTCGCGACCACAGGGAGTGGGCAACCGAGCATGTCAACTGGAGGAGAAATGAATGGAGCAATATTCTGTTTTCTGACGAGTCCCGTTTTTCTGTGCATCCGGATAATAGGCGTATATCCATCTGGAGGGACCGTGGCAGTAGGAATAATCCTGCGTTCGTGCACGAAAGTGTCAGATTTGGCGGTGGAGGAGTGTTGGTGTATGGTGGCATCTCCATTGACGGGCGCACTGACCTCTACATCATTCGAGATGGTCGCCGATATAGGGATGAGATCCTCAGACCTATTGTAGTCCCGTACGCTGCAGCATTCGGAGATAACTTCATTTTAATGGACGATAACTGCAGGCCACATCGTGCAAACCTGGTGGAGGATTTCCTTTTCGAGGAAGGAATCGTTCGAATGGAATGGCCAGCGTGTTCTCCAGACATGAATCCAATCGAGCACGTTTGGGACGCTCTAGAAAGACGAGTTTCTGGCCGCGAACAACCCCCACAAACTCTCCAAGAACTGGAAAGAGCTCTTCTGGAAGAGTGGGGCAGAATACCCCAACTCGTCATTAATAGCCTCATTGAGTCCATGCCTCAAAGGTGTTGAACGTTGCTGGCCGCCCGTGGAAACCATACCCCCTACTGAAAATGATTTTCTTTGAAGAAAACACCTTTTCTTATTCTTTTTTTCTCATATGCACAAATTTTTTTCCTTTTGTACACAAATGCGCAATAAAATGCATTTTTTTCTGCCAAACATGTGTAATTTATTCTCATATAATATGTCTATGTCTGTAGTATATGTAAATATGATCTATGTCTGTCGACCATGTATCAATCAGCTAAAAAGTTTCCCAGATACAAAATACACCTAAAACTGCAATATCCTTTAATTGTTTTGAGCAGTGTAAATGACAAAAATTAAAGTTTACTGAAATATAATGAATATAGTTATTTTGCGTACTATTAGTATGGTAATAGGGTAAAGAATGTCGTATTGCAACAGGATCAAATCGATATAAAATCTTTCAAAAAAAATTGTATTTTTTATCACAAATTATTGGTTTGGATAAGTAGCTTGTATTTTAAATTTAGAGAATAAAACACGTGTTTAAAATAAAACAATCACCAACGGTATAAAGCGATTTGAGCGCGCTTTTATTGCTGTTGTTGTATTACTAAATACTGAAACATAAATGAAATGATAATATTAAATGTATAGGCAGGGAGGGCTTTACAAATTTGATAAAATCTGACAGCCAGCAAAAAAATCTAACCGCCAGTAAAAAATATTTACCTGCCATTTCTCGTCATTTATTTTCAAAAAGCACAAAAGTTTTTTTTATGATGAATTAAGTGAGAAAAAATAATAACAAGCATAGTTTAGTATTATTAGTTACATAGTTTAGAATAGTAGATAATTTAAAAAGATAGTTTAAACTAAGTTTTCTAATGAAACTTATCAAAATTACATATCTCTGGAAAAAAAAAAGAAGAAGAAGAAATACTGTAAAGACTGAACTAATAGGCATGTTCGGGAAATGCTGATTTTCGAATGCTTCAAACGTCAAGTTAGTTAAATGCTACAAAAACTACATCTGATAGGTGGAAAAGGGGAGAGGTCATCGATGAAATAGTGAAGCATGAAAATAATTTTTTGCTTATTTTCTGATCGAAGTCACTCAAATAATTTTGATTTTATTATTTTAAAACTTGAATTTGATGAACTTGTTTTTGCCTAATTAAAAATAAAAGTCAAAAATATTTTTTGTTTAAAAATTAAAAAACTTGGTTGTCAGTTAGAAAAACCAGGTCGCCAGTGGCAACCTGGCGACCGCATTTGTTAAGCCCTGTGTATAGGCATGTATGTATATAAATGTATAGACATAGTAAATGTCTTAAATGTGTAATTATCATTACTACATACACAGAATGAAAAATAATAGTGAATGTGACATGGCCTATAACTAGCATGCCGGACTCGAACGGGTTAAAACACTTCGTTAATATTTAATGTGGATAATAATAATTGTTTATAAAGAAGTCTAATAACATCCAGGTTTTCATTATATCAGTAACGACAAACAGAAAGTGTCTATAAGAAATTATTTTAATTAAGGTTTTTATATTAATCTGTAAAATATTTACCAGAACAGATTGTGTCACAAAATCGTGAAAATAAATTGACATCCTTTACAAATCCCTCGTATCGCAATAATTTATTATTAACAACAAATTCTTTAATCCAGCAGTAAATAATTCAACGACACTTAAAAATGTATACTTCGAAAACTTGCTAAAAAAAATAATTAAACATATAAACATTGTCATTAACTTAAACTTTACTTGCGAACAAAATGTACTTGAGCTACTTACATTAATTTCATCCCGTCTCGTTCCTTTTTAATTAATCTAGTGTCACTTTTGCTTCCAAAAACTTTTTCGTAAATTAAAGTTTGAATTAACACGATACACTTTTCCCTCCCACCTAACCCACCTGGAAAAACGAAAAAAAAAAGTGATCAGAAATTAATTTTCGTTTCATTAAACCAATTAGTTCTGCAGCAGAAATTAAAAAGAAAGAAATTGAATGAAGAGCGGAATTAAAACTTCACATGCTGCAATGTGTGTGTGTCGTTTCTGCAATGGCGCTTTGTCATAATTCTTCATTAGGTATGAGATCCCTAATTAATTTGTCCAGGACGGTTCTTCGGCAGCAGCTGTTCAGTTTTATAAAATCAGAAGTACTCTTTTAATTTCAAGTTCATATATTCATAGATTTCGAGGGTAGGCTTATAATTAAAATGCGAAAGTAAATTTCGTTTTTGAAACGGTATGGTTATGACGAATTTCTCTGGCAAGAATTATGTTTTAATATTCGACGATGAATTTCTGGGATTAATTTTTTCGAAGGTAATTAATATGCTTTATTTTTTGCAACAAAAATATTTTGTGATCTGTTTTTGGAACATTATTTTTCCAGAGTAATTCTTTTATTTTAAGCCAAAAATCATCTTAAATATATGGAAAAAGGCCATTTATGATTATTGCGATCTTTAGATGTGGCAGTTTTACTTAAAACTGTCACATTTATAATTTTCTATATATTTTGTAGTGTTAATATAAAAATCATCAATTAATAAGTTCCTTATAATTAATCTGCGAAAGAAATTTCAACTTTAAAACTGTACGGTTATGGTGAATCTGAATTTATCTGTCAAGGATTATGTTTTAATTTTCGACGATGAATTTCTGGGATTTAATTTTTCGAAGGTAATTAATATGCTTTATTTTTTGCAACAAAAAATTTTGTGATCTGTTTTTTGAAAATTAGTTTTATCCAAAATCATCATAAATATAAAAGGGGGAAGCCATTTATGACTATTGGGATCTTTAAATCTGTTGTAGTTTTAAATAAAACTGTCACATTTATAATTTTCTAATATTAATATAAAAAATTATCAATTAATCAGTTGTTTATAATTAAACTGCGAAAGTAAATTTCAACTTTAAAACGATCTGGTTATGTAAACTTTCTCTGGCAAGAAATATGTTTTGACGTTGAATATCTGATATTTAATTTTCGAAAACATTTATTGAAAGTTTTATTATTAAAACATAGATTTTGCTCCATTTGTTAATTTTTTTAAAAATTAAAATTTAAACTTCTTCATCTTTCAATCTAGTATTACTAGCGAATACAGCTAAGCTTAATCATATTTTCTAAGCCTCGATTATAAATAAGTAGGCTCAAAGTTCAGCATCTTTTTGCATTACACCCTAATCTTGTCTATTAAAGCTAAATTTTGCATAAATACTTGTGACAGATTAGAGATTTTAAATGGTTTTTTATTCCAAATCCAAATTTTAAACTACAGTAGACTAAGGACACTTATAAAATTCACATGAGAAAAAAAAATGATACGTTGCTCAAAGTATTTCTCCTAGATTTCGTAAAGATTTCTTTAATTAAGAAACACATTTCTAACAATAATAAGAGATATTTCAAAGAAATTTTTTTAATTTTCACCACTAGGCATATCTTTTTATCATGCAAAATCATACAAGATATCGTTAACGAGATTTTTCAAAAGATTTGTTGCTTTGATCGGGCAAATCTCGTGCATAACAAAATACTTACGCAAATGAATTTTTGTTTTTCATTTCCTGGCAATTTTAAAGGAATTTCTGAACAAATTATTTGAAACACTCACTTAAAACATTTTTGGTTATTGATTCTACAGTACAAATCTGTCAGCGGACGCCAGTAAAAAAACTGTTTATTTTACAAGAAAAAAAAACTGTAAACCGTTTATTTTGCTGCAAAATTTGTTAAAATAACAGACAGTTCGTAATAAATATAGATTTTATTTAGTATGACATCTGTAAACTGTTTATTTTACGGGCAAAATCTGTTAAAATAGCAGAAAGTTCGTAATAAATACAGATTTTTTTTTCGTAAAACAAACAATTTTTACTGGCGTTCTGGCTGACAATATTTTTTTTTTTTTTTTTTTTTGTAAAATCAACAAATTTCTGTATTGTGAACTGAGAACCAGATCATTTATTTACTTTATTTTGACATGTGGAGAAAATTTGTGGATAATGCTTTACAAAATGAATCTAGCAGTCAGAAAATCACGAAAGATTGCACCTAAATATTTTTAAGAACGTTAAAGATTCATTATATTTTAAGTTTTGACATCCTGGCTGGCAGTTTTTTTCTATAAAATCAACATATATTTTTTATGGTATAGATACATGCTTACTGCGCCTAAGCCATAATCAAGTCCTGCATTTTCTTGAAATTAACTAAAACATTAAAAGATGAAAAAATAGATGAAACTTCGAACTAACCGCAAAATAATGTGAATCTTCTCCCTGCTACTTTTTTCTTCATTTTAGCATTAGGAGCAATCTATATTTTTTTCATTCCCTGCTGAACAACGAAATGAGCATCGTGTACACAAAGGGAACAGCATTTAAAGCAAAATAAAGCATCTGGCTCCGGATGAAGCTTCGTTCGTAAAAGGCTAAGGGACATTGTGTTGTAGGGGAAGAGCATTAAGTCAATGGGTAAAAGCGAATCACACAATAAGAAACTGCTCCGTTGTCCATTTTCTCACTCCGGTTGTAACGACAATCGAACTGTTACCCGGCCGATATGCTTCTCAAAGGAGAACTGGGGATCGGAAAGAAAAATGCGAGTGGTAGATGTAGATCGAACACATAAGAGAAAAAAAAATTAAACTAAATGCCATATTTTGATTTTCACAAAAAGACTAAAAATAAGCAAGAACGGATTTGCGAATAAGTCCGCAAGACCCGGGTTTTTCGGCTCAAATTTTCAGAAAGGCCTACAAATCAACTTAGGTTATTTTTTAAAATGCCTTTAGTAGATTATAATACTATACTGTTTTTTTTCAAACTCGATGTATTTAAAAAAGAATTAAAATCATTTACAATGCTTATCACGTTGACCGCCCAGCTTGAAACTGATGAAACCACCCAAATTACTCCTTATGCATTTAATTTTCTACGATCAGCAACTTTTGCCTGCGAATTTTACACGGGTTCGGCAATCTTGTGCTATAATAATCCGCGTGCGCAGAATGGAAGTATGAGGACACCATATGGAGTCGTTGGGACTATTAATAAACCTTTGAATTACTTAAAAATATTAGCAAGTTGTGGATACTCTGCTTTAAATGCATAGAATGCTTTCAACCGGCAAGTGTATGAAAGTAGGAGCCCCCCCCCCTTCTCCATGAAATTCACGATATGCTTTGAGCCTTAAATTAAGTAAGTCGGTTTCTGTAAACAATGTGATAAGACCTACTGGTTTTCCTAAACATTTACAGTATTAGACATAATGTTCCGGTGTAAGGAAAATTTCTTAAATGTCCTGTTTTAACGAAACCCTAAACTATTCCGGTTTTTAAAAATTCACTTAAGGAAAATAACATCTTTGAGATTATTTGAAAAAAAAAAAAAAGTCGTAGGAAGACAATAAATTCTATATTTTCCTATTAAAAAATTGTTGAAAAACTCCATTATATGTAGAAAATAAACTAAATTATTGTCTTCATTTATTTATTTATTTTAAGAATGAATTAGCAGACAATGTAGGGAAAAACTTTTGGAAATTATCAATGTAAATTCCAAATTTGTTTTAGTAGACGAAATCTGGTAAAAAGAAAGTTTAAATCGTTGAATCCGTGACACTGCTGCAACATGTTGCGGTAAAACGGATTTACAGGCAATGAAGCAGAGAAAAAAACTTCCAAAAACTTAGCAGCATTCAATTTTATACAGCTTTCCATCTTTATTTAATAGAAATTAATGCCATGCGCAATATTCTCTAGAACATGTAATTGAAAATTTGCATACAAAATTATAGAGCTTAAAAAAAAGAAAGAATACAATTTTAAATCACTTCGCGGATGGTGTGATAATTGTATATGCTTAAGCAGAAAACTTTATATCAAAATATCTTAAATAAAACAAATGTTAAGTTCTGCTTTGCATATATCCGATAACCTTTCAAATTATCGTTGTATACGATATAGCACACACATACGAAACTTTTAAAACTCATTTAAAAATTGCTTTGTCATAATAAAATATTAATTAGGATGAAAACCTCCAGAGATGACCAAAGAAATAAAATAAAATAACATAAAATACAATAATAATAAATCGCGTTAAAAGCAGGATAAAAATAATCGCTGAAACGTGTTGTAGTGAAACGTGATTTACATGCAATGGAATGAAGAAAACATCTTCCACAAACTTTCCTAGAAAAGTTTCTAGTTTTCTAGAAAATCAAAAAGTTGCTTACAAAATCAAATAGGCTTAAAACTCAAACATTTTAATTAGAAAAAAAAATTAAAATGTTTGGAAAAATACAATTTTGAAGTGTCACTTGCATATATGTATGCAAGAAAATTTGTTTTATTATTGCATAATAATACAGAAAACTCTCCTAGAACATAAAAAAAAAAAAAAAAAAAAAAAAAAAAAAAAAGCCACCCTTAAAAAATGGCTTTGCTAATTTTAAAAATATTAATTATAATGACAACCCAAAACAGAAGAGCTTAACAAATCATATGACACGGAATAAGTCGGTGTTAAAAGCAGGTGGGAAAATAATCACTGAAATACATTGCAGTGAAACGTGAATTACAGGTAGTGAAACGAAGAAAACACCTTCAACAATTTTTTTAGCACAGGATCTTGCACAATTTCCACCTGTGCTTAATAAAGTTAAATGACACAAGCAATACTTTTCAACATATAGATGAAGACAAATCCATCCAAACAATCCACATGAACAACACAAGTTATAATCGAAATTTACAGAAACCATCGGAATCGTTGAAATTTAATTTATTTTCCCCACAAAACTTTTAAAATTAATTCAGGAGATGGTTTTGCTGATAATTATCATATACGTATATTAATCATCTGATAATTATCATTATCGATATTAATCATCTAATCATGATCATTATCATCTGATATTAATCATAGCGACAATCCTCAAGAGATGGACTTAAATCATAATACATAAAATAAATCAGTGTTAAAAGCAGGAGGAAAATAATCGCCAAAACGTGTTGCAGTGAAACGTGATTTACAGGCAATGGAACGAAGAAAACATCTTCCACAAACTTGTCAGCACCAGATCTTACACAACTTCCATCTGTGCTTAATAAAGTTTAATGCCACACGTAATACTTTTCTCGGGCAACACACAGACGAACAGACATCCATCAAAACAATCCACACAAACAACACAAGTCATAATCGGAATCTGCAGAAAGAGAAAAAGAGCGGCAATAAAAACCAAGTATTCCCGATTAAGGCTGTGGTGGTCTTTCCTTGTGCAGCTCTTATTTATTGACCACCCTATCCCTTGTTCTTCCGTGATACTGCCGCCCAATGATTGATGCTGATTGCAGCATCCTGAAGGAAGAAGTATAAATAGAGAAAAGTAAGTAGCTAGATGGGTTTTGTGTCTTAGAGAATGGGAAATTGGCTGAGGAACGATTATAAGAATTTGTTTAATCAAAGATATATTTGCCCACTTCCTAGAAATTTTTTGATAGAAAGAGATATCATAAAACGTTGAATAAAGTTTTGAAAATGATCCTTATCTACATAGTAGTTAATTATTTTAATGTGCAGCATTCATGTCATTTTTTAAGAATACTTCACTGGGATGATTTGTGTCTGAGATAATACGAAAATTGCCGAAGAATGATTATAAAAATTTGTTTAATCAAAGATAAATTTCCTGTAACCTATTTCCTAGAAAATTTTTGATGGAAAGAGATGTCATAAAATGTCTCATAAAGTTTTGAAAATGCTTCTTATTTATAAAGTTATTGACTTTTTTAATATTTTGCCTTCGTGAAACTTTTAAGAATACTTTTTTGGAATCATTAGTTTCTTAGAGAATGGAAAAAAGGTCGAAATACGATTATAAGAATTTGTTTAATCAAATATCAGTTTGTCTTAACCCATTTCATAAAAAAATTTTTGATGGAAGAGATATCATAAAATATTGAGCAAAGTTTCAAAAATGCTTTATATCTGTAAAATATAACTTTTAAATATTATGCATTCGTATCATTTAAAAAAATACTTCTCTGGGATGATTAGAGTCTTAAAGAATGAGAAAATAGCCAAAAAACAATTAGAAGAATGGGTTTAATCAAAGATAATCCATTCCTAGAAATTTTTTGATGAAAAAATATATGTATAACATAAAATGTTGGACAAAGTTTTTCCGTTCTATTGCACATTAAAAAATGTCCTTCTTCTTCACAAAATATATTTTCAGTTTTAGTTTTTACGTAATATTATATGATTTTAACTCGCTATAATATTAATAAATTGGCACTTAAATATTGTAGTTTTCTCTTACTAAGCGTTAATTTCAAAGAAATAAAATAAAAATGCGGTTAATAAATCTTATAAAACAAATATTACTCTATAAAGCATTATTTTAAAGCTTTGTGTTAAGAAATTAGGTCAAGTGAGTCTGTGTAGTTTCTTGCTATGAATAATAATAACAACAACAACAGGCAGCAGCAGCAGCAGCTATAAAAATAATAACAAAAGGGAAATGAAATTATCGTTCAACGATGAAAGATTTACATCTCGATAACAGGAAAGAAAGGAGTGAAAAAGATAACTAATAATTCCACAGAGAGAATAAATAGCTCTGTGTAAATTCAATTTGAAACATGCGCTTTTCATATGCTTATCACGAAGTGCGAAAATTGGCCCTGTAACTAACGAAGCAATAAATTTATATTTGTCTCAATGAGAGAAAAAAAAAAAAAGCACAATTATAGCTCTTTCTGCTTATCAGCAAGCACATTCATTTTAATGCCCAAGTCTCAATTATCCAGTCAAAGAACAGTGTATTTTAGTTTAGGGCGCTACTTTGACAGATATTAAACAAAAGAACTTGCTTGCACGCAACGAGCGATATCCGTTTGCAGAATATTCATGCTGTTTCAACGACTTTGAAATGACAATGGCACGATGCAAATGAATTTCACATACATGAAAGAATATAGAGCACTTAAGCTTTTAAACATATAGAGAATGATAAACAAGAACGAAAAATCATGTCTCAAGCATAGATTATGTAACACTTTCCAACAATTCCAAAATAATTTTACAAATCTTTACCGTTTAATAAGGTAAAAGATAATATCTAAGTAAACAAGGTCAAGGTCAAACCGGGCAGGGAGGCCTACCTTTCGACTTAAGCTCAACCAGCCCCGCCCAGTAAGTTTGTTTACTATGCGGCAAGGACCCAACTCATGGAGCGATGCCCAGAAGGACTAAATATACAATAACCTCTTCCGAGTTACCCACGATTCCGAAAAGTGTTCTTAATCTTTAGAAACCCTAAAAACTAATATATTTTCGAGATTTAAAGAAGTCTTTGTATAAACAAAGTTTCTCTTGCTACCACTGATTTTCGGAAACGTTTCCGAGTAGTTTTTATAGTACAATAATAAGTTTTTTTAAACGGAATATTGGTTTTTAGGATGTTATTAATTCTTAATTAAACATTTTCGGCTGCGTTATTAAATTAATGTATGCAAGAGTAACAAAATATTATTAATTTTAATGTTAATGCTAATGCTGTTAATTTAACATGTTTGTCTGTAAAACGTGTTTGTTGAACATGAAAACGTTTACTTGAGCATTCGAAAAACCTATATTCCGGGTTGAGAAAAACTGGTTAATACGCTATAAAAACAACCCGGAAACGTTTCCGAAAATCAGTGGCAGCAAAAAAAAAAAAAAAAAAAAAAAAAAAATATTTTCGTAAATGATTTTTTAAATCTCGAAAATTTTGTTTTCTGAAGTTTCTAAAGATAAAGAACACTTTTCGGTCAACTGGGAAGAGGTTATTGTATATTTTCGTTCGTGGTTAGATTATATTTTCCTAGATTAAGAATCAGTGTAGTTATAAAGACAGACAGTTTGGTACCTTAGAAATGTTATAGGATAAAATTGTTTATAATATATTGCGTTTTACACAATTCATGTGGGGGGGGGGGGGGGGGGAGACGGCATGCAATATTTAAATTAAATAAAAAATTTTAAAAGTAAATAAAAATGTATCGCATAAATAAATATTATGAACCCCCAATTGATTTTAACTGCAAAGAGAGAAAAAAGAAAACTTTGTTTGATTAGTTTCAATGTCTGCATTATCTTCCAGAATTCCAATTTTATTTAATAGTATTTATTCCGAATAACACAGATATAAAAAAGAAGGAAAATAAGCAGAAGAAGATTAGGAGACAGATTTCTGCGAGGAAATAGATTCTTTTTGTAAGAAAGAAAATTTTCGTCTAAAAATATCTATTTCTCAGCTCGGGTCATTTCACGGACATAAATGATTAACAGGGAAGGCGCTTCAAGGCAAGTGGCAAAATGTCTGTAGGTCCATGAAATATTGAGACGCGGACCAAAACGAGAAAATGAGAAACTTGGAGAAGTGTGTGTTATGTGTATTCAAGAGGATTCCCTGAGGATGGGTCTTAGAGAACATACATGCACTCGGGAGCACGCTTTCATTCAACTTTGATCACGGAATAATGCTTGTCATCAAATAATTCATGTGCGTCACAGGAGAAATGGGGACGAAGCCGTGATTGCGAACAGTTTATTCTAGTTCATAATATCTTTACGTGATGCCTTGAACATTTGGTATGAGCTTTGCGAGAATTTTTATCATCCATATAGCAGTAAAGTAATAATAACTTCAGTCTTCTAGAGAAAAATATTTCAATCATTTACCTAGTTATCCCGAATTAAGTTGGATATGCAGTACTAAAAAGTAATTATCCCGAGTTAACTCGGGTCGTCAGATCACAGATAGGTTTATTTTATTTCATAGTTTTTATTTTATTTATTACTATAAATATTATGTTATATATACGTACATATTATATTCCTTTTTATTTACGGAAGTTAAACATTTTATTTATTTATAAATTATTATTATTATTATTATTATTATTATTATTATATAATATAGCAATAATATTACAATGTTGATATATTGATGTTGCTGTTTTTATTGATTTCGTTGTTGCTGATTCAAAAAGAATTATTATTATAGTGATTTGGAAAGCGGCGATAATATCAATTTTAGTAGCAGTAGAAATGATGCACTCTAGATCCATATTTACCATTCTGTTGGTATATAAAAATAAATTTCAAAATACATTTTTTTAAATATTGGTACAACGCTTTATGCCACGTTGCGTTTATTAAGACTAGCTCATCCACTCGGCGTGGCCTGCATTCAGACCTGTTTTCGTCTTTCTTTATCCAAATTTGCTAACCTCTACGTGTGGTAGATTTCCCTAGTCATTATCTACAAACAGACAGACAGACAGATACACACACAGACAATATCTGTCTGTTATTCATATAGATACGAAATTGAACACTATAACATACTGTGCTGTTTTTGTTACTATGCATTAGCTAAGATTTTTATACAAGTTTGCTTACTAAAATTTACCAAATAAAAGAGAAAAGGTAAAAATTAAAAAGCGTAAAACATCACTTTTATTGTAAAATCAAAAAAATTTGATTGTAAAATCAAAAAAATCAAGTAAATAGCACTACCTGAATAACACTTTTCTTGAAATTATGATTTTGTAACTAGGATTACACAGTCGTGATTTATATAAGATCCTTTTGGATTTTGAATTTCTCAAGATATGATACAGACATTATTCAATAAAAGACAGATATTAAAAATAGATTCAGACTTATAAACAGAAATAAAATACCGAAATTTTAAAATTACAATCAGAGATAAATCCTATTAAATAAATATAAAATAGATAGTGATATTTCTGTTATTAAACTAAAATTGAATCATTAAAAAAAAATCTTTTAAAAAGAGAGACTCTTTTAACTACAGCTTTCACAAATTCAGTTTTATAAAGAACAGTATACTATACATTCAATATTCTGTATACTAGGTAAATGGAAATTTTATATTTTGATATATTTAATTTACTTTTTAACCTTTTTATAATATTTGTACAAAGAAGAAAAAATGAAAAAAAAAATCATTAACAAAGCTTTTCGTCAGGAATTTTTCTTACACACCATAAAGAAAAGGTCTGGAAGCATCCGAGTATAAACAAACAATCAATAAAAAACTGTGCTTTAAAAGCAGGCACGGCTTCTATTTTAAAATGTCAGTATCATCTAGAAAAACTGTCTTTTCTGGCAGGCTTTTAAGAACCACTTTTCAATATCCAGTCCATTTTACTAACACATCTCACGGGTCCCGGAGGAACAGATATAAGCACTTAACGTGGGAGCTTGCCTTGTTCGTTACTTGTTGATGTCAGGGAAAAAAGGCGAAAACAATACAAAGGTTTTCTGAACATCTTTCACAGCTACTTAAAAGCAAACAGGTTTTGGGAAGATGCAGATTTGACAGGAAAAAGAAACTGTTAGAACTCATTTGCATTCGAAAGGGTGGGGGATTTATATGAGGTGGTATGTGTCAGGAGAAATAAATGAACAATATTCTTTTATAACTTCAAGCAAAATATTATTTGTGCATTCAGAGGATAATATAATGTTTAGGCAAGAAGTATTTTCTTTTATAATAATTATTTCAAATAATGGCTAATTACATCGATTTTCAGTTCTTTAGTGTGTAATTATGCACGTGGTATTTTGTTTTGAATTTAAATAATTATAAGAAAACAAATTCGCACACGAAAATGTGTAGAAAAAGAGAAAAGATGCAAGAAGAGAAATAAAGAAAAGAGAAGAAAAGGAAGAAAGAGAAAACTGAGAGAGAAAATATGGATAGCGGAATGTGGCGATAAAGATAAGACATAAACAGATAGATAGATAGGTAAATAGATAAATATATAGCAAGAGAGAGAGAGAGAGAGAGAGAGAGAGAGAGAGAGAGGGGGGGGAGAGAGGGGAGAGAGAGAGAGAGGGGGGGGGAGGAGAGAGAGGGGGAGAGAGAGAGAGAGAGAGAGAGAGAGAGAGAGAGAGAGAGAGAGAGAGAGAGAGAGAGAGAGAGAGAGAGAGAGAGAGAGAGAGAGAGAGAGAGAGAGAGAGAGAGAGAGAGAGAGGATATAAGCACTTAACGTGGCAGCTTGCATTGTTCGTTACTTGTTGATGCCAGGGAAAAAAGACAAAAACAATAGAAAGGTGTTTGAATATCTTTCACTGCTTCTTGAAAGCAAGCAAGTTTTGGGAAGATGCAGATTTGATAGGAGAAAGAAACTGTTAGAACTCATTAGCATTCGTAAGGATTGGAGATTTATATGATGTGGTAAGTGTCAGGAGAAATAAATGAGCAATACTCTTCTGTTACTTCAAGCAGAATAATTTTTTGTTCATTCGTATGATACTATAATTTTTAGACAAGTATTTTTGTTGTTGTTTGTTTTTCATAAAGAAACTAATTACATCTATCTCCAGCATCTAATATCTTTAGTATTATTTTACCTTTAATTATACAAGTAGTGTTTTGTTTAATAAGTTAAATAACTAAGAAAATAATCCTACAAATAAATGTGAAATGGAAAATTGATAGGGCTTATTCAAAAAAAAAAAAAAAAAAAGTTCTACTTTTGTTTAAATAGTCTTAATACTAAAAACATGACACGATATTGGTTTAAATTATAGCAGTACAACGAATAAAAAATGAAAAATAGAATTAGAATAAAAAACTTGTAGTAATTTTATATATAATTAGAAATTTAATCAAACCTATACTATAATCCTATACAAACCTATAATCATGCTATATAATTTTGCTTAAATTAATAACTGAAAACGAAAATAAAATGCACAGGCAATTAAAATTATCTTAAATTTAGAAATGAAACGCTTATCCCCAAGTCATTAATACTAATCGCTAAACCGAATAATAATAAAAAAAAAACAGCTGTCAACTTAAACCTGGCTTCAAAATTTTAAGAGTTTTCTGTTAAATTGTTAAAATTTTGAAAAAAAAAATATGGTATTTAAAATTATCAAATAACCTTAAAAACTGAAAATTATGAATATGTACATTTTTTTAGAATAAAAAACTTTTATGTAATAACTAGCCCCCGCTTTTCATTTTCTTTACTTGTAAGTTTTCGATCTTCCAACTTCTCGAGTTACCTGTAAAACTTGCTTTTCTACTATAGTCGTACTATGCAGGACAAAACTTTTCGAGAAGTTACCTGTAAAACTTGCTTTTCTACTAGAGTGGTACTATCAAGGAGAGATTATCTTTAAAAGGGCACTGCTGACCAAACTTCTCGAGAAGTTACCTGTAAAACTTGTTTTTCTACTGAAGTCGTTCTATGCAGGGGAACATATCTTAGGGGCACTGCTGACCAAACTACTCGAGAAGTTACCTGTAAAACTTGCTTTTCTACTAGAGTCGTATTATACAGGACAGCTTATCTTTAAAGGGGCAAGTATAAAGGCGTGTAAGGCTGTGCCTTATGCAGTAATCAAGACAAGTCACTGGCAGTTAATTAATTTAACATTCAAAATTGCGATTCTTTTAAAGTGATTTAATGACCAGATTGCACCTTACTACTACTACTACTACTACTACTAAAATAATAATAATAACTTTACTTTTAAAAGAATCACGAAATATTTTTCATGCAGACATAAATTTAAATTCCAATTTACTTTTGAAATAGGTAATATCAGTGTTTAAAAATTTATTCTAATAAAACGATACTATTTTTATAAAACAATGTTGAAATGTGCATTTAATGTATTTTTATTGGAGGGAAGAACTTTAAAAGTACAAAAATATAATCATCAACGGTAATTTAAAGGTATTTTATTTTTACAAGTAAATAAAAACTCTAGTTAATTGTTTGTAATCTTCAATTGGACTAGCTAAATTTTTTTTATAAATGCATGAGGGAATATAACATAACCTCGTGACTAATAGCCGAATTATTTAAAGTTAGTATAATTTTCTTTTTTAAAGCTGTTAAAAAAAAAAAGTGGGCGTAATATAAAAGGTTTTTTTATTTTAAATTTAAGAACAGTTTTAAACAAGTTAAATTATACTAAATTTAAATAATTTGATTATTTTCTTATTTGCATCAGCTAATTTCTAACTACAGTTTTTTTTTTTTTCCTTTTGTGTGTGTGTGTGTGTGTGTAAATATCTGCACCGCATCGGAAATATAGAAGTCATGAGCACTGCAGAACAAAATGCAAGATTTTGGAACCTATGTGCCTGAAGCCTCCCTACGTCTCGGTTTTAAAATGAAGAATATAAACGTTAAATAAGCTAAACTAAGAATTTTTCGTAACATGTTGTGCAAGACAATTTTTACACACGTCAACATAAAAAGTGATACAGAAAATGTAAGAAATAAGAAATATAAAAAATTTAAAATTAAGCTTCTACCGACGTTTATCAAGCTGAAGAATTGGAACAGTTTCTTGTCCTTTTCTTCAAAAGGTTTTCACTCCCTGAAACAGCCATTTAAGATAATTTTTAAACATATGAGTGTAAAAAAAAAAAAAAAAAAAACTAAAATTTTCTTTCACTGGAGGTTCAGGGGGCACACTCTGAGACGAAAAAAATTAAGTTTATTTTCCTCTTAGTATTTAATTATTTTAATTACTTGAGAATAATATATATATATATATTTTCAAAATCATAAAACTTAGTTAATTAAATTTGAAAATCCAAAGAGGGCAATTGCCTTTCCCTTGTCTTTCTTTGCCGGTGCCTATGACAGAACCAATGTATTGTTGAAACTGCAGGCAATAATAATTGGTAATGTTCTTTGGTCTGAAAAAGAAGGGTCAGGAAATGAGTCATTTAGGGCAAATGGGCTATTTGTTTTGGAGGCCCCCCTCTATTTCTAGGCTCATGACACACGACGTCAGGCGGAGCCGTCTTTTATTGCAGTCCACTCGTTAATTCTATGGCCGCTTCATAGAAGCCTTTAATTACAGTTTGCTGTCCCTTACGATGCCATTAGGAAATGTCTTAGAATTAAGGCTCGTATACGGGTACTGAGTCTAATTGAGTTACATCTAAACTAGTTTTTGCTCTTGGATGATGTGTCATTTAATGTCAAATTGGAAATAGAATAGTAGTTCGGATTAAAGAAAGTAAATGGTTGGTTATTATGTTCATTTCGGATTAAATACACTGTAAAAAAAAACCTATATTTATACGGGTGATTTTATATTAAATTTCTGTCTTTTAACAAAAGTCTGAGTGGAAATGGTAAATTTTCCCGGAATGAATGGAAAATTTCTTTTTTTATCTTGACTTGTTGAATGTTAAAAACGGAAATGTCTCTTCTAAGACTTTCTTTTTCAATTGATAGAAAACGGAAAAATTCCAGTAATTTTGTAATGGATGTTTTGGCACATAACCAAGTTCTTGGATGTGTCCAGGTGGTGTAGAAGACAAAGAATTGATCCTCTGATTTCGGGTATCGAGATTCGAGTACGGAGGAATGCAAGGCAATAAAAAACGGGTGTGATAATATGCAATACAAATGTCTGTTCCGCAGAGAACCGCACATGCGCGGCAGCGTTTTACTGCTTATTTTACTGTTTATTACTCTTAAATTTACGTATAATACTGGCAGCTGGGGTGCCAGTATTATACAGTAAAATCAACACTTTTTTTGCAGTGCAGCTGTGGTAGCAAAAATCTCTGTAACAAATTCTTAATAAAGCTATTAAACTTGGAAAATAAGGTCCATTATCAAAAAATGTCTTCCTGTGCTTTATAATATTTTTAACAGACTGTTACATTATAAGTGATGTTTATTTTATTTAAAAAAGAAAATCATTTACTTTTGACACAAATCTAAAGTTCAATTTTGATTCTTCTCGACTATAAACATATAAAGCAAAGAATAAATAAATAAATAATTTTTGTTTTCGTCTAAATAATCTAAAACAATGGCTAAACAAATACATTAGAAATGAATTTCAATTTTACCCAATTGTACTAACAATAAAAATTGTAGAAATGCATACCACACACGTAAAGGGATACAACTGAATATGAATATCTCAAAAAAGTAATATTTGATACATTAATATGAGTGAATCATAAACGTACTTTCCTATCTATCAGTGAAAGCACGTTTAAATAGCTTTAAATATGGCCTAATATCAGTTTTACCATTTTTCGCTTATGATATTATACAATTCTAATGTATATTATATATAATATATATATTATTTCCCAATCCATTAAAAAAATAACGTTTCTCAACTTTTTTGAAAAATTTCATTTGTTGAGATGCACCAGTTTACCAATAATCGTGAGATATTTTCCCTCTTCAGACACCACTATTATTTCGAAAAGTCAAAAATACACGTCGAATTCATTCTCTTTCTAGTTTATGAGACAAAAAAAGCCATTCTATAATACTTCGAGAGAAAAAATATCCCCACTTAAAATCAAAGATTCCCTGTTTGTTCCAATAAAAGCTGCCAAACTCCAGACAGACGAAGACTTCCCAACTGCGATAGCAAAAAGCGCAATCAAGCACTGCACGTTTGATCTCTTGAACCAGGGCTGTTTTCGAAAGCATCAGTGGGGGAAGGGAAGGCAGGGGCAGACCACCCCCAAGAGAGCAATTGGGGGGGACGTCACGTAGTCAGTGCGCCCTCATACGAGGCCCTTGGTGCAATGGGGGCCCATTCTCGGTAGTCCATAATTGGGCATGTAAGCTGCAGAGCACGCGGAGCTGAATGTGTTTTGGTAGAGATGGTAAGAAAAAGTTTTAGTTTAAGAGAGTGTGTATGCGAAATACATGAGTAGGAAGTGATTCGGAAGTGTGTATGCGATTTTTAAAGTCGTAAGGCTATGATTCATTCGAAGATTTTGTAGAGAGAAAACATGAATTTACATAAAGATAGTATATTTAGAAAATTTATATTTTTACTCAGCCTCTTTCGATAAATAAGAAAATGAATAACAAGTCAACACTCTTTTCCTTGTAATAACCAATATTGGTTATATTAGGACCCAATATTGCTCCAACATTGCATTAATCGGAAGTAGTTCCAATGAAATACCATTATTGGTTACACATTTTGGCTTTACTTTGGAAATATTTGTAAAAAAATGCCGCTACTGTAGAAATAGTGGCTTAATATTGGAAATATTTGCAATGAAATGTCATTGTTGCTGAAATAGTGTCTTTAGATTGGAAATATTGGAAATGAAATGGCCAAATACCCCTTGCCAGTATTTGAGCACTATAGGCTAGCGCCTGGAAAATAGTCCATGCCAATATTGACCAGTATATAGCCAATGTAACCATTACTGGCTCAATGTTGTTTTACTACCAGAATTTCTATTACAGATTCGAATATTCAGCTTTACATAACAAAACATCTATTATATACAGTATTCCGTTCCCTTTTTGACATTTTTCAAAGGAAGAGAAAAATCTCTATACTTTTGATTTCTATGTATGTATGTCTGTGCTCTACCTTCCACAAAAATGCTAAGATCGCTACGAAATTAATATAAGCTGCACTACAAATACTCCTTATTAATCCATTATGATGACGCTTATAAATCACAAGGAAATACTAGAGTAAAATACTTCGTCAGAGTGAAACTTTTTGTATATATATATATATATATATATATGTGTGTTTTTTCATATCCAATTCATATTTAATTCTCATGTGGTCCAATTTTCCATTGTATATGGTTCATATTTAATTTATTAATCCATTTGTATTTACTTAATTGCAACTCCAATTTATAATTTTTTTTTTTTCCCTTTCTCTCTATTTCTTTTTTCTTTTTTCAGTATTCTTTAGGTATGAGTAAAATTTGGCCAATTACCATTGAAGCACAAGCTATGGTAATATTATGTTTGCACATGTTAATTATTAGCTATGTGGTATTCTGTATACACAATATCATTAATTATCTCTTTGGAGATTTAAGTAGAATGATAATAGAACTTGATATGTTTTTTTTAAATTCATAGATATTATAATTATATATATATATATATATATATATATATATATATATATATATATATATATATATACACATGATCAAATTAAATGAAATAAATTGAAAATTAAATGATAGCATTTCAAATAATAACTTTAAAGACCGTACCAATATAGAATATTCTCATTTGTCTTTGAAAATGGCTCAAAGTGAGCCGAAACATGTCAACAACCTAATAAAAGTTATGTTACTGTATATTATGTTGTTAATTTACATCCTTTAGCATTTAAAAGAAGCATACATATCTGTTAGATTCTTTAAAAAAATATTAAACTTTACCTTAGATCTATATTATTTATAATAATACAAATTATAAATAATGTCAAGGAATTCCTCAAGGAGGTACAACTTAAAATATATTTTCTGATCTTCATTCATATTATTATGAAAGGAATTCATTGGGTTACAACAATGATTGTGTTTACTATCGTTCTATAGACGATATAGTTGTGTTTTATTTTAATGACTCTAATGTCATATCGTCACCTACTTAACATTCCACACGGCTTACTTTAAGTCAAAATGATATGATAAATAATGAAATAAACTTTCTTGGCTTAAAAATTAAGCTTAATAATAAAAACAAATTAATATTTAATATTTATGATGAAATAACAGATTTTCTTTTTAGATCATATTTACATAAATCTTTTTATAAAAAATATTTTACTTAATTACATAAACAGAATAAAATAAAATGCGCAAACTCCGTGGTAAATTAAATAATTAATTCATGTAAATAATTCTTGGTGTTTATATATAACATTATATAAAGAATAGAGGAGGTCGAGTCCGTGGTATACATGGCTTACTATGTAATATATATTACATATCATGATTATTACATATATACATATACACATTGTTGATATATACATTACATATCATGATATATATATATATCATGATATGTAATATTAATTTGGTCAATATAAATTATGGTCATTGCTAGGTCATTTCTTTTTACATAATGATGGATTAAACAACTGTCTCAGCTGTCTCATAGCAGCACTATATTGAGTTATCGTTAATATTAAAATGAGATTTATATATTAATAAAAATAAGATTAAAAACTCAATTAATATTAAGTTTTCTTTCATTAAAAAATAGTTACGTTAAGAAGTATGTAATTTAATTATAATATAGATAAATTGGCTAATTAATTGAAAAAAATGAATATAAGGTAAAGATGTAAGACATTTATTATTATTTGAATATAAATCAAATATGGTAATTACTGTTATTAAAATTAAAAATAAATTGGTTAACTAGTTTTATAAAATATTAAATTTAAATGTTAGAAATAAAAAATATATTATTAATGTTTGAAAATCATAATTAAAGTAATACATAATTATTAAATGAATTAAACTCTATATGAATTCGATAATAGGTAGCAGCACTATATTGCTTAACACAAAAACTTTTTTTTTATATTATATATTTTTTCAACAATTCAGCAGTTTAAAACTTTAATATATAATATTTTTACAATATGTTAAAAATCTTAAAAAAATATATATATAATATATAAATAATTACATTTACTTTTTTTTTGTTAAATTTTATTTTATTTTAATTAATAATAACTTGTTGATAATTAATATTAAATTAAACAGTAACTTAACTATTCATATTATGTGTTAACTGTAATCATAGTGATTAAACATCTTGCTTGTTCGATTTCGTCAGTATTCCATTTCTGTTCCAGTTTATTATATAAATTTATTTTTGCTACCATTTGTTCGACATTAAAATTTTATCATTTCATTTGTTGTTTGCTATCATCAATATTTAAAAAACCCTTATGATTTTTAAAAGATTGAGATTTTCTGATAACAATTAATGTAAAGTACAGTTACATGCCATCTTTAAATTAGAGATTAGGTCATTTTTGTTATACAAAATTGTTTTAATTTCTGATTTGAGTTTTATTATATATATATATATATTTTTTCAATATTCTTTAGGTATGAGTAAAATTTGGCCAATTACCATTGAAGCACAAGCTATGGTAATATTATGTTTGCATATGTTAATTATTAGCTATGTGGTATTCTGTATACACAATATCATTAATAATCTCTTTGGAGATTTAAGTAGAATGATAATAGAACTTGATATGTTTTTTGAAATTCATAGATATTATAATTATATATATATATATATATATATATATATATATATATAATTATAATATCTTTGAATTTCAAAAAACATATCAAGTTCTTGTAACATTCTAATTAAATCTTCAAAGAGATAATTAATAATAATGTGTAGACAGAATACCACATAGTTAATAAATTAACAAGTGCAATCATAATATTACCATAGCTTGTGCTTCAATGGTAATTGGCCAAAAATACTGAAAATATGAAGGTTATTTAAAGAGAGAGAGAGAAAAAAAATTATAATAAACCATAAAATGTTAATAATTTGGAGTTGATATCAAATGAATACAAATGGATTAAGAAATGAAATATGAACTAAATATAATGGAAAATTGGATAATAAGATATTTAAATTATAATTGGATATGAAAAAACACGTGCAGGTATAATCTTCAGCCTGGATGTACCCACACGTGTTTTAAAAAATCATTCAGTATTTCATAATTATACTGGCATATATGCTAAGATCAGTATGTATATATATATATATATAAGCAAAAAGTTTTATTACACACACACATAAATATTTGTATATATATGCTTATTACATTTCTATTTTGTGTGCAGGAAAGTGAAATTTTTTTCCCCTCTATTTTTGCCATTTTTTTTTTCTTTTCGTTCGTTTTTTAATGAATTGTTCTCCGTTAAAATTAAAAGCTAGTGGAAAAAAAAAATAATTTAGTATATAAAAACTTAAAATACCTCATTTAAATTACCATGAAAAGAAAAAAGACTGAAAAAACCGACGACGTATCCATAGAACTCGCATTTTTCAAGATAAAAGCACTATTATACGAAATCAAAAAGTAATACTCTAAGAGAAGAGGGGAAAACGAGAGAGGGTAGGAAAAAAAACCCGACTTTACAAGAACGTGAGGTATTTTTTACTATCAATTGCCTCCCCCTTACTGTTTTTTATGTCCCCTTATTTCAGGGGTCAAACTGTTTGGATAGAACCTCTGATTGAAGAACTTTTTTTTTTCCATTCTCGCCATTACTTTAGAGAGAAGCTTGTATATTTTTTTAAGCCGATTTTTTTTTCTCCCTTCAGTTTTAAAATCCCCAGGAGAAGTTTTAAAATTTGGAGTTGAGGGCGTGTGAAGTGGGTGGTACTCTAAGGTCTCTTGAAGTATATTTTTTCCTTCACTTTTTATGGGATTTCAAATGAAAAAGCTTGGAAATTCCCAGTGGTGAGACAGAGATTTACGAGTAGGTGGTGAGTCGAGACTGTTTTAAATGACAAAGTTTAAATTACAGTGGGTTTTTTTTTTCATAAAACATAATAAATTGATAAACTTTTCATTATTTCCCATTTCAACTAATTTATTACTTAATGTAAAATTTAGAAAAGTTGTAATAAAAGATAAAATGCGTTTTTATCTTGTATATAAATAATACAGTACCACAACATAATTTTCGTGGAACTCAAAGAAAAACTTTTCGATACTTTTTTGGACTTTTGAAAAATCATACTATATACCTTCGATACTTTTTCGAACTTTTGAAAAATCATACTATACCTTCGATACTTTTTCGGACTTTTGAAAAATCATACTATACCTTCGATACTTTTTCGAACTTTTGAAAAATCATACTATACCTTCCATACTTTTTCGGACTTTTGAAAAATCATTCTATACCTTCGGTACTTTTTCGGACTTTTGAAAAATCATACTATACCACCCATAAAGTGAACAGGTGTTCTTTCATTCGACTAACCACTTTTTTCGACTTACAAAATTTCAGAATTCTTGTAATTAAATGAGTAAATATTAGTGTTTTAAAATAGTGTTAGCAACTTCATGCATTCTCACCTGCAATGTACAAATTTATTTTGGTAATCATGTTGTATTAATAAAAATAATTGTACATGAGGTAATTTTTACAGTCAATTGCATCCTTCTTACTGTTTTTTATGTCCACTTATTTCATGAGTCAAACTCCTTTTGAAAAACTTCCTGTTGGAGAACTTTTTGTTTTTTTTCTTGCTATTACTTTTGAGAGAAAAGCTTGTATATATTTTTAAGCCAATTTTTTAGGTATCTTCCATTACAAAAAAGTATATATTGCAGCCATCCACAAGAAATCAATTCCGGAAAATTTCGGTTTATTTTCACCGATCATGACCCTCCCCCCCAAACACCAAAACCATACTTCATAAATGTTGTGTTCAGGACTGACTAAGGTCTCAACCGAGTTCGTTGGCCAGCTTCATCCGCCATCTTGTTTCAAAATGGCGTCCACTGAAAGATTTCAAATTAAATAAATGCACAGTCAGTCAGAAATTCAAAAAGTTTTTCCCCCTTAAGTGTTCAGGCTTAATATAAAGATTATGGAGCATTTTTTGTTTCGCCTCTATCTTAAAAAATGACTGATATATGGCAGTTTGAAATTCTAGGAAGGCTGACATTTTCAAACAAGACAACACACTAAAAATAAGCGACTCCTCCATAAGCGGTAACGTGGTTTCTCGCAAATTTACTTTAATTGTTGTAAGCATTATTGCAACTCTCATAAATTTAAAACTAGATAGTCATATCCGAAAAGCTAAAAAAGCCTCCCAGAGTCAAATCCTCGCGAAGCTTGGCGATACACGGCAAAATATCTTTAAATTTTGGCTGCAAAAATAGGTCGCCATAAATGAAGACAACTTGGAGATAACTAACTATTTTTTTTTAAATTCCCATTTAAATTCTATATTGATACAAACTTGGAATCTTCTACAGTCGGGTTCCGCGTATTTTAACTTCGAGTGTTTGAGTAAAATTAGCTGAATTCTTAAAAACGAGGAATAGGGAAGCTACCTTTTTCCCTCGGTAGAGGCCGGAAGGACTTCTTTTTCTTTCTCTCTTCAGTTTTAAAGCTCCCAGGAGAAGTTTTAAAATTTGGAGCTGCGAATGTGTGAAGTGGGTGGTATTCGAAGGTCTTTCGAAGTATATTTTTTTCCTTTCCCCTTTTATGTGATTTCAAATGAAAAAGCTTTGAATTTCCCAGTGGTGAAATAGAGCTTTGACGAGTAGGTGATGAGGCGTGAGAGTTTTAAATGACAAATAAATGCTAGGTTAAAGTTTCAACGGACTTATATATAGTATATATATGTACGCAAAATGCAATAAATTAATATACTTTTCATTACTTTTCACTACTTTCCATTTCTAATAATTTATTACTAATTCTAAATTCTAAGATTTAAAAATATAGTAAAAATAAAATAAAATGAGTTTTAAAAATTTACAGCCTATAAATAAACATACACACATATATTTTTAAATATAAAGCTCGAGAATTATTGCGTTGGGAAGGTGGTTTGTTTGGAACAGAGTGATCCCCTGGCGGTGGATGGTAAAACTAAAAGATTTTGAAGAGTGTGCGCTGCACGTCTACTATACGGTGCCGCAGGCGGCGGGAACACGTGTCGTAGGTTCTTTCATATCAGAATGCACCCCTATCGGCTGAAAGTGGAAAAAAGGAATTTTCCTCGCGTGCGCAGCGCTTTTAAATAAATAATTTCCTACTAAATCGGGTTAAAGATGTAAAATCATACAAAATTAAGTTTTGTTTAATTTTATTACGGGTTCGGGCAACGCCGGGCGGGTCAGCTAGTATATATATAAAGCGCTTATAAAACAATCGTGATCTTTACCAACATTTTACTTTATTTTTCACCTAATTAAAATATGTAAAAATTACGATGGGGATATCAGCTTGAATGCTGAACATCGAAAATAAATAAATAAATAAATAAATTGATATAGTTAAATACATTAAAATTTGACAAATAAATCAAGTTTTTGGCTCAGTATGACACATTTAAACAATCTTCAAATAAAAATAAATAAGAGAGGCACTGACATAATTGCCAACCTCCCGATTTTTTTTCATACCAATATTTATATGTAAAAATATTTGTTTTATTTAATCGTATAATTTCTGAAATTTAATAAAGCGAAAATTTTTGAAAGCTTTTACTGGTATTCAAAAAATCGGGAAGCTTACAAAAAGTTTCGCTTTATTAAATTTCAGAAATTATACGATTAAATAAAACAAATATTTTTACATATAAATATTGGTATGAAAAAAATCGGGAGGTTGGCAACTATGCACTGAATACAGATCCTAAATTGTATTAAAACAATAATTTAAAAAAAAACCCTCAGAAAATAGAAAAACAATCGACACTAACGGGGAAGGGTTCTAGAAAAAATAAATGCTTATCCACCACAAATTAATACAGGAAAAAAAAAATTTTTTGATCCTGACGTTAGCCAAAAATATCTGCATATGTCTTTCATCCTATTTTTGGTTCTAACACTATTTCTATTTGAAATTCTAACTTTACATATAAAGCAAAAATTTTAGGTCAGAAGAATGACGTCAGTGGAACGAGTGCTATCCAAAAGCCATGATGCATAACTATCGGAAGTCTCTCTGCTTCTCTTTGACTTTAGCCCAGTCAGTAGTTCTAAACCTTTGAGTGTCCATTTCGTATTTGGCATGCATTTATGCTTCACTGGACAAAAAGGATGGACGGGAGATGCTCCGAAAGAGGACTTCGTTGAGATGGACTGAATTCAAGAAAATGGTGATGCCGTACATAAACTCATTATGTATTCGGGATATGCACTAGAATGCAAAGGTTAAGGAATCTGTCCATGTTAATGCGCTTTTAATCCTTTCTTTGCAAATGCGCTTTTAACACTAAACATATCGGGAATTTCACACAAGTTTTATAAAAAATATTTCAAATCAGAATTTTTATTTAAAACTATTGAACCCCTTCGCGACAAGCGTCCTTTCGGGGTTTTTAATCTTTTACCACCGGTTTTTTAAAACAGGAATTTTCGCCTAATTGAATTGCAGAAATGCTACCATTAAATAAGGCAAAGCTTACACTAAAAAATAACTGGTGGGAATAATCGAGGACGCTGAGCATCTTATGCGTCACGTATACCTGTCGCTCGTCCCCAAGGGGTTAACTAATTTCTGTGTGATTTATATTTCATTTATTTTATGCAGAGAAGAAGGAATATAAATAGAAGTAGGATGTAGGGTGTTTTCGCCCATTTTCCTCTTTCGCCGTTTGCCACGGATTTTTTTTATTTACGCTATTTTCCGAAACTATTTCAAAGGCGGGGAATAAGCAGCCAATAACGGGAGGGTTGCGAGCCATTCTGTTTGAACACCTTCCCATAACCCCCGTAACAAATGACGGGCGAAAACACCCTACATCCTACTTCTATTTATATTCCTTCTTCTATGATTTTATGAAGAAAATTCTGGTTCGAATCGATATATTTTCAGTTGGTAACCAGTCATATGAGCGGTTGTTAGTATATTTAGTGTTAAATTTCCTTTACCTGCAAGTACGTTTTTAAAATCCTTTATCTGCAAAGGAGTTTTTAATCCTTTTCTTGCACACTGGGGGGGGGGGGATGTTGATTTTACTATGCGCGGCAGTGTATTACTGCTTATTTTATTGTTTATTACTGTTAATTTTACGGTATAATACTGGCAACTGGGATGCGAGTATTATACCGTAAAATCAAAAAATGTTCTTTTTTTGCGGTACATGAATGTTTATTATTTTTTTTTAAACAGAGAGAGAGAAACTATTTGATACTATCTAAGTGACATAATAAAGAAGAATATATATATTTTTTAAATATTCATTTTAAATTTTCAGTATAAATTTTAAAATTCATCGGTCGTGTCATAAGTGCACACAAAATGCAATTTACCTATTTAAGCAATGTGGCAGACATGATACAGTAATTAATCTACTATAATTAATAAAACACCATCTATTTTAATCTGATAAATTTTACTTCCTGCCGTTGAGTTTTTATTAATAAAAAAAAATCTAATTATTAACGTCTGATTTTAACTTCTATTTATCTGCAAAACAAAATGCACAGTATTTAGCAAAATAGTGCCATAACGTCTGAATTTTGATGTCGGTTAAAACATCTGACTGCTCTATATGTGGAACAAATCTTACAATGGGAAAGAGCATTGCACACGAGAAAATATACAGCATTAATTGGCAGGTATCACATATGATACAAAATACAGCGGAGGGTTAATTTCTATCATGGGGTCTATATTACTTTTTAATTTATAAATTCTAATATTTATTTCAAACTTAGGAACACTAAAGGGAAATTAATAAAACAACAAGAATGATGAAAATACATGTTGAAAAATGAAAAAAAAAAAAAAAAAAATTGAAACGGAATGTTAAATAAAATTAAAATTTGAGATTTGAAATAAATATAAACTGGAATTAAGTATCTATTTAAGGCTAAAAGCGTAACGTCAGAGATGAAGTTTACTTTCCAGAAGCAATGATGCATAACTATCGAGAGTCTCTTTGACTTTTAGCCCAGTCAGTAGTCGAAACCTTTCAGTGTCCATTTCGTATTTCGCATGCATTTATGCTTCGCTGGACAAAAGGGATGGACGGGAGATGCTGTGGGTTATCTCCCCGAAAAGAGAACTTCATTGAGATGGACTGAATTCAAGAAAATGGTACCGTATACATAAACTCTTTCATACTGGGGATATGTACTAAAACGCAGAGTTCAAGAGATCGATCCATGTTCTTTCATTTTTACCATAATAGAAAATCAATATTGGTTGAATTGGTTATAATGGGGCCCAATATTGGTTAAGTATTGACTTACAAATTTTAATATTTGCAATGAAATGCCACTATCACAGAAATATTGGCCTTATATTGGATATATTTGCAATTAAATGCCAATAATGTACAACGCTTTACTTTGGAAATGTTGGCAGTGAAAGGGTGAAATGTTTTTGCCAACATTGTACCAATACTGATAAAATGTAAACACCAGAATATTGGGCTAATATTTCATATCAATATTGCTAATAATGGCAAATATACTGCAAATACAAACAATATTGTTTTATAATATTGTTGGCCCAATATTATTTTGCTACTGTGCCATAGTGCACTTTTAATTTTTATCACGAAATCTGTTTTACTTTTTAGTTTATAAATTCTAACATTTATTTCAAACTAGAAAAACTAAAAAATATATGTAATTTTTTCTTTTAATCTGCGATTTAAAATAAATAAATAAAAATAAAATTTTATGAAAAGTAATAAAGTTTAAATTCAGAGTTGAACTAATTGCTTTAGCTTTTGAATAGTTTTATATTTCATTGAAAACATAACATAGTCAAACTTTGATGAAATGAAGCTGAAAATGTTGCTAAAATAACCTTTACAAATAAATTTAACTACATCTAATGTATTAGAAACAAGAAAGTATTTTTTAGATATATGTTACATCCAACATTTTTATCTCTTCCTTTTCTTTTGTCTTTTTGTCTTCTTATCTGCCATATTTATTAATTGCTGTGTTTCTGCTATACTTGTCTAGATAAAAATATATCGGTCTATGAGCCTGTTTATCTATCTATCTATCTATCCATGTATCTCCACATAGGCGTTTTTTGTAGATTTTCAAAAGACGAATTTTGGAAATCTGTATTATTTCCCTAATATTCCCTTAGGTCAAATATTAGAGAATATACAATATTCCCTAAGAGTTATTTTAGATCTTAGGGGATATTACATACTCTCTATGTATTATATATGGAAATTCTTATTTCCCTAGTATATTTTTGGCTACAAATTCGATTTTATAACAGGATCAATTACCTATAGTGGTTAGCTTGCTAAAAATTTTGGTTAAGAAATTTATGAAAAACTTAGAAAACATTATAATCTATATCTATTGTCTATAGTCTATAATCTATATGTATAACCTATAATAATAAATATAAATATTTGTCTGTCTATGAGCTGTGTTATGAAGAGACCTCTTGGCGAAGAGCGACAAGATTTGGCAGGAAGGAACCTGTAGATCTAAAGTTATGTATTTGGAAGCTAGTTTTTAAATTTTTTCATACCTGTTTGGTATACAAAAGTATAATTTACCGAGGAATCTAAATATAATGTCAAAATTAAATGTTAGTATTGAAAATTTCAATACTTGTTGTTATAATTTCTATATGTAGACGACCCTTAAACAAAATTTAAGTATAGCATTAATTAGTAAATGTTATTACTAATCGATTGGTAATAACAACATTTTTATACGTTGATATGTGGCAGAGTTAGTAAGGGGTAGTGCGTTTTTTTTTCGCTTTTTTTTTTTTCAATGCGTTTCATACCAGTTTAATATGGTAGAAATAATGAATAACGAATTTTTACGACGGGTATTATACTTTGATATTATTGTTTCTATTAGATAAGGATTTAATATATTCTCTAATTCTCTAATGCATCATCGAACTGTTACCGCCTATAACTTTTAGTGTTAATATGCAAAACAAGCAGCAAATAAAGACCCCACTTAATATAATTAACTCAGTTCCCTAAAAAACTACATTGGATAAGTATTATTTGTATTGGTTATACCTTAGCCAGTATTGGAAATATTGGCATCATGGCCTGATTAAAGCATGGACCAACTGGGTCGTGGCGCTGGATCCCTGATTTTGGGAGCCCCCAAATTTGGTACACAATTTTCCCAAGGCTGATATTTTAAAGCTGTTTTAACCTTGTACTCATTATAATCAATATTTTGTACTTTTAGAGTAAGATAAGATTAAAAATTACTATACAAAACTATATTTATTTAAATATGAATTTATATATTCATATCTCTATTCTGATGCTTAGAAAATGTTTAATTTTTTTTTTATGATATTACAGAAAGGGAGATCCGGAATGAATATCAGGTTCTGGGACTCTCTTTGGCTTGATCGGACCATGATTTCTAAGAAATATTGCCCTAATATTGTCGCGTTTGCATTTTTTTTCAATCTTTCCCGAATATTGGCACGAAATATTTTGTAATTTTATTGTCAATATTTTAAAAATATTGACGTTTTATTTATTAATATATCATATGTCGAGATAATATTTCTGTGACAGTAACATTCAACAGCAAAATGTTTCCAATGTAAAGCCAATCTTTATACAATATTGGTATTTTATTGTCTTAATTTCTGTAAATTCGATGTTGGCGCAGCATTGGGCTTCAATATAACTGGTTTGGTGCAAGAATTTGTAGGAAATAAAAACATAACTTCCCTCCCAAAAATTTAGAATTTTCAAAAATTCTCCAACAATTTTTGAAAAAGATTCTTCATCTCTCTCTCTCTCTCTCTTTTTTAAATGTACATCTGCATTTAAGAGCCGTCTATATATATAGATTCAGCAAACCTCCTCCATAAGAATCCGTCCTCAGCATCTGAATTCCTCCACGCGTAAAGACGGAGAAATACATTTCTCTGTCCATATTATTGTTAAGCGGCACGCAGCGCACCCCATTCTCTCTATGGTACTTTGTATGTGTATATGTATTTATGTATATTATCTGAGGCAATAACCGGCCCCTTTATCCGAGCGGAAAAATGTGGAATATTCGTGGATCTGCGAAAGAATCCTGCGGCCCTGTTTTTTTTTTTTTTCTTCCTCTAGCTTCCATTCCAATGGACGAGGAGAATATGTAAAATAAATAAAGAAATGTAGAAATAAAAAAGGGTGGCCTCCCTACGCACCAGATAAAGGGACTGACAGAAGCACATGACAGTTGAAGGCTTCCCCTGGCACGCGCGGCGGACACAATCTGGATATGGTAATGTGGGGAAAAGTTTCAATGTTTCGGGAGCAATTTTTTATTTTAATATCACTCCGGTGCTTGGGAATGATGCAAAAGCATTCGCATAAAAGCGTCTGGGATGGAGGGCGGGGGTAGGAGAGGGTACAGAGGAATGCAACATTTCAGATTTCTGGAGAGAGAGAGAGAGAGAGAATTGTTGTTGTTTTAGAGAAGATTCTTCTCTTTTTCTCTTCACACAAGAAATTGTGATAACAAAAGTACGGCACACAGAGTCGGATTTTACGAAAACTTTAGCTAAAACTTGAATTGTATTTTGTTTTTCTATGTTTTCTTCGAGAACAAGCTAATAGTTAAAACAGAGAATTGTGTTACTAAACGGGGGTTATGTATTTTATGAAAAAAAAAGGGGTTCCTCCATAAACGGAATTAATTTGAGTTTTAGTGAACGTGTTTTCTCGCAAATTTTGTTTTATTGTTGTAATCATGATAAATGTGCTAAATGTTGTATGAGTAAGTAATAAGTTAATGATTGTTCTATTTTTTCTTCACACAAGAAATTGTGATAACAGTATACTCAGCGGCGGATTTTCTGAAAAATTTGGCCAAAAAATCGAATCGTTTTTTGCTTTTCTATGCTTTTTTGAGAACACATGAGGCTATTAGGCAAAATAGAGAATTGTATTATTAAATATACGGGGGTGGTGTATTTTATGAAAAGTAGAATTCACGGGTTACCGTATAGTGTAATTTTATGAACATCAGTGCAATATTCAAGTCATTTCGTGTAGTTATTGAGTGAAATAATTAAATAATAAAACAGAAGTTTTTACTTAAAATAGCAAAAGGTAACGAATAAAATTAATCATGTTGTGAAAGTAACATTGCAACCTGTTTCTGATATTTATTAATTTATTTGGATTTGAATGAATATCTCACTTTCTTCATAAAGACATGTAAAGGAATATGAAATTACTCATTCTTTGGTGACTTTTTCAAATATTATTGAATGCTTATGATCGAAACCTACTGATACATCTATCCTGAAACACAATCCATCATAAAATACTAAAATGTATCGCCAGAAAAGATTAATTTTCCGCTTATCGTTTTCAACAATAAAGATCATTAATTCTCAAAATATTCTACTTCACAATGGTATGAGCTAAAATTGTCATGCCTTTTAACTTTACGCAATAAAGGTGAGCTAAGCATATTTTAAGGATATTGATATAAATTTATGCGAAATTATGCTTAAAAAGAGTGTAAGTTTTGTTTCCAGGTTTTGGTTAGGGAAATTTCGCCACAGTTCGGCAATAGCTCTGCAGTATTCACACATACAAAATGGCATGGGAATACTATATTACATTCTCTAGAATGCTTTTGGACTAGCTTTTCAAGTTTTAGCGAGCTTGGTAAAGGAAAAATTTTAACTCAAAACTTTTGAAGTAGTACCATAACAGTGAAGGCATGAAAAGTTACAGTATGGCTGGGAGGTGGGTTTTGCAGCATATTCTGCTCACGTGGTCTAAACAGACCAGGACTTTCAACCTAAAGTAGATTTCAAACCACTACGAACTCTCCATCTCCAAACTGGGAACTGAATCCGGCATCTCATAATTAGCAGTCTAAAAGTACGGCAATTTAGCACAATTAGAGCAAAGAAGTTATAAAAGACGTAAGAGAGTACCACGCATTAGAAGTCTTTTTTTAGAAGAACCCAGTACTCTTCTATCTATCTTATGAATGACATTACGACAAGCTTTCAGTTCCACATTTCGGCTACCCTATAAAATTTTATTACTTCTTCCACTATGATTTATTCGTATTTCAACGTTATAGTGTTATATAATATTGGAAAATAAAATCGGCATTTATTACGTAAGAAAAACAAAGATATCACAGCATTATTAAACGACTTGCCTATTTTTCCTATGTAGTATACATGGCCGAAATTTATTGATAGCTGTAAGTCCGGCAGTTTCCCAATGATAGTTTTTGGAATTTAACCCTTTGAATATATCAGGATTTGAGTCCATGTAGCAGGATTTGTTCAGATTTTACTTTTTAATATCAGTATTTAGGTATAGCAATCTTCGTGCTACTTTATCGCAGAATTTCTGTCTTTAAATAAGTCAAGTGTTATTATACAGAAATACAGGTTTCAAATTACAAGATCGAATAAAACCTTTATATTTTCACACGTGCCATAAGTTGCTGTAGTCAAAGGGTTAAATTTGTCCACTCGGAGTGGATAATATAGACAGGATAGATCACGTTTTTACAAGCACACCTGGCAGATATCATGTATTCTTGTGTTGCAATACCCTTTTATCCTTTAATTATATTTATGACTTTCTTCGGGTTCTATGGACACCACAGCATTTTATGTAACAGTAAAAAGAAGCAGTAAGTTACCGGAGGTCATTTAGACATTTTTAATAATCATAATAATAATAATAATAATTTTTAAACACGAATAATTTACATTTCTTGTTTGGGATAAGAAAGAAAAAATATTTATGAAAGTTATTTATCGATGTTATTTCCGATCATTTAACCACCCGCGCAAATATTTAAATTTCGGGAACTTGAAAAAAATCTCAGAAATTTAATTTAAATTCAAAATAGGGATCATTCAAATGGATCAAAATTTAAATGGATGGATTTAAATTCATATTATTCAAGGTATAAGCAGTTTCAGAAAAGCAAAAAAGCCCAAAGACTTAACACAGATTGATTTTTAAATAAAATGGATTGGAAACAATATATATTTTTTCTAAAATAAAGTCAAATAAGTATTATTTATCCTCTTCACTCCATAGGCACACATATGTGGACTTTTGTTCTATCACATTTTAAAAATGATACCTAACATAATTGTAATTCCGATATCAGAATGGCATGCTTCGATGTCTAAGACTCAAAATAATGCAAATAGATTAAAACTCTTACTCTGAAATCAAATTTTCGAAGAAATAATTGAATAATATTCAATACTATATTACGTTAATACTCATTAGTGAAGAGGTTATATTTATATTCATATATAAGTTAGATCACAACTAACTATTTATTTCACGATTTGGAGACAGACACGAGCGCTTTGCAACGTCGGAAATGGAAAGTGATAAAACCAGTCTAAATCAGGAATTAAAGATTATGTATGAATGATGAAAACACACATTTTTTTATGAATGTTAAGGCCGTATTTTATGAAGTATTATTTCAAAAATTGTGTTTTTTCAGTTGCATTACTTTTCGAATAACCATGTGATATATCGAAGCTTTTTTCTGATGTTGTGAATATATTCTTTTAATTACACTTTTAATTATATTTTTTTTTGTCTGATAAAGAAAAGTTTCTTTTTTTTTCCCCTCTTAAGTAACTGTCAGTTTATGCCTGACGTTTGCCACATTTAATTTTCAATCCAAAAGAATCAAATCCAGTAAAATTAAAACAATGATAGAGAAAAGAACTAAATTTTCCCGTTTCAAAAATTAATTAAACTCGATAAAATATAAAGTGCTCCTGGATAAATATATATGCCAATCAAACTGCCAAGTCTAACATGTTCAGATCCAGAATGTCTTAATTAAGACTGCAGATAGCACACTGGTGGCAGCAACAAAAAGTCTTGACATATGATGTGTAATTAAAGTTACTTGAAAGCTAAATGCAATTTTCTCCACAACAAAGACTAAGTTTATTTCATCTTCAACTAAAGAAGACTAATAAAAAAAATAAATGTTAAAGAAACAAAACGAGAAAAAGTTAACTTGAAACAAAGGCAGAAGGTATAAATTTACTTTAGGAGAACAAAAAAATTAGATTTACGAACTGGACATTACAAGTTAAAATTAAAAGTGAAAGTACAGGAAAAAATTTAGAAAATATTTTTCAGGGGAAAGAGCTTTCGCAGTTCTTAATTACCTTAAAGGAGGTATGCAGGGGGTTTTGAGTAGCCTTTCGACGGAAAAGTAATTAAGAGTACTTTTGGTACTTTTCATCAGACTTCTTTTACTAATTCCGATCCTTCCAGCGTGTTTTTTTTCCCTTTCTCCCCCTAGCAATTATGTGGTGACAATTTTTGCAAGGGAAAATGGGAAAAAACACATAAAAAATTATCTTAATGAGTTGACACTCGTCGTATTCTCCTTCCCCCCCTCCTGCAACTTGAATTAAAACTTCAAATAATTACTTGATGAATTCTTTGTGTTTTTGTGTATGCGAGAACCATGCTTTTCTTTTTCTAAAAAAAAATAAAACTCCCCATACCTATTTTTTTTTTCTTCCGCAAAAGAGAATTTTGTAATTATTCCAAAAGGTGGCGGTTTTAAGTATACTTAAGGCGGTAAAAAGTAATTAAGTTTTTTTTCACAATTATCCATCTACCTGTTTTTCATCTGGGTATAGTAGGTGAAATGAATGTTGCTAAGAAAATTTATGCACAAAGGTTAAATAGAGGAATTAAAAAAGTGACAAAATAAAAGAGCAAAAAACTCTCTCGAATGTAAAAGATCTAATCAGGATTCTTGATGGATTGAAGGCGTTAATGGTTTTTTACAGTACTTTTTTTTTTTTTTCAGTTTCTGTTTGAGACTTCATTTATTTTCTGTGCTAGCTTTCGTATTATACAAAACTTTTGCCATTACATATAACCAAAGTGACATTTCTTAGAGTTGCAAATTAATTAGGAGATGTAAAAAGTAATTCGCATATCTTTTGGGATCGTGGCAGACAATATTGAAACAGATGAACCGAAATAAATAATTACACTTATGACATATGGTAATGACAAAAACTTAATTTTAGCCGTGTTTTTTTTTCGCCTGTACATTTTCATTACCTCTGATTCGCTAAGCAACACCTGTAGTTGTAAAAGTCATTAAGTTCTTATTCTGTTTAATTTACTTACTACTACAGTTCAGTCATAGAAAATATCTAAATGCTTAATGACTTTTCACATCGTAAATGAGTTTTAGAATATATTGTACGAAAAAAATTAACCTTTCGTGTAACTTATCCCATAGAGTATTATTTGTTAAATTAGTAAGAAAACACAATAATATTATGGTTGGAAATGTGTCATTTTTTAGCTAAAGTAGAGCTTTTCTTTTTAAGTGTTTTTCTGTTTCTTTTTACGGTTTTTTTTCTTTTTGCGGGGTTATATTCTTTCTGTAGCATCGAAGTTTATACAAATTATAAGTGATTGTTCGAGTTTCAATCTTGTATTTTAACTCGTGAACTCCAAACAAGTGCGAATTCACACCGACCAAAATTTCAAATATCGGCGTTTTTTGAAAACATGCTTTCATTAATTTGTATTTTTCATTGAGAAAATGAATTTTTTGATAAAAACAAATATAACAGTTCTATTCCTCATCAAATATCGTATATAGGAATCATGTGTTATATTTTTATTATCAGTGTATTGCCAACAAAGTTACACGCAGTTGAAGTTACGGAATCTCAAATCGCACTTAAGTGTGGAGTGGGGTGGAGTCTCCGCGTTAAGCATGGTTTAAAATTCCTAAGAAGTACAACAGTTTAGATAGATATATAATCTCATATTAGATTCAGAGACAATCTCAGTTTACCTTCATTGCAGTAATGCGAATACTAACTGTCATTGATAGCATCATCACTGACATGCTGAGAAAAGTATATGCGATGAAGGTATCGATATTTGTAGAGTAACAGGGTGATTAAAAAAATGTTTCAAATTCAAAGTTTTCATAATTTTAAAATTTATAACTTTTTAAGATTTTCCTTTTTCTAAACTTCATTAATTTATCAAGTTTTTTAAAACTTAATGAGTTTTTAAATCAAAAGCTGAGGCTGATATTTTAAATCTGAGCTACAACCCCAAAATTCGATGAGTTTTTGTCTCCTTATTGTAGATGTAGATTGTAGAGTAAGGTCCTGTATCCAAAATTTGATGACAGGGAATGATTGCAGAGGTGACTGGTAACGAGGAATGATCGCCATGTATCGCGTGTGGGTGAGAGGTTACTGTATATAGTGTATTTCAAAATGTTATTATGTGTAAATAAAATTGTTTGAATTTATATTGTAATTATATATTGTAATCATTTAAAAAAATATATTATACCTTTAAATGTTATTGTATACGTATTAATGCATTCAAAATGTACAATTGCAAATAATTGCCATTATAATGTTTATCTCAAAATGCTATATAAATAATTATAACTAAAGTTTATGTAAAATATCAATTATTGTAATAATTTTAACGTTCACCCAGCCTTGTGGCAAAATTGGGTAACGTTTATACTTTGTAAAATTGTAGTTTAACTTGTAATTATTGTAGCTAGTGCCGGATAGTAATATTTTTTCCTCCCTAGGTTTAGGGGTTCGTCCTGGCCATTAGCCATAAGCTGGTCCCTAGGGTGGGCGCTATCTGTCTGTCTGTATCCAAAAATTGCTTTAAGTCAACGCGAAATCCTTCGCAATCCATAGAAGATTAAAAAAAAAAAAAAAAAAAAAAAAAAAAATTACACCCCGTGCCAAATAGAATTGCTGTGGCATTTGCACAGGAACCTCAAAATCATTTGCAAAATTTAAATGCTACATCACCAAGTTAGTGCATTGCAAATAAATTTAGAAGTTATTGCAACCAAAGTGAGTATAATTTCCCCACACCTTTCATGGAAGTTGATTCGATGGAACTTAAAATAGGTATTATTTAATTGTTCGAAAATGTCAACATTTAAACAGAAATTTAATATCGAAATAACATTAAGATATAATGAACTTTTTGAAATGAATCATTTATTTGCATGACTTAAGCGAACCATTTATAAATAAAGAACGATACTAGTTTAGTCTCCGTAGATTATATAAGAGTCGAATCAAATTATTCTTTGAACCTATTTATGTCCCTAAACAAAAAAAAATTAATATTATTATTTTAAATCTGTTAATTGTAGCTTTCATTTATCGGAAGAATAGCTTGACCATTAATCAATGCTTTGGTAGTGCGAAATTTCAAAATAATTGTTAATATCTTCGGTTTTTTTTACACTCTTTTATGTATAGATGGAATTCTGTAATTGATTTTCAACTCACTTCCTGATAGACTAGAATTATAAAAATTATGGGCACAGGTGTATTTCTGATGACAATAGAACATTTTGATATTTTTAGAACTTAATTATGAATTAATAACTTAATTTTAAGGTATTTATTCTTTTAGCCTGTCACTGATGATACATCGTCAACTATTCTTTACGGTTACAACTGTATACGATTTACAACAATGAATTTAATGATGTGCCAAACAATTCTCCACAAAATATACCAAATGGCTGCTAAACTACGACAACGAAATGTTTTAAACACTAAAATGTGAAAAATATAAGTAAAAAATAAAGCATAATAATATTTAAAAATAAAATACTTTTTTATCATTTAATAGTTTAATATTAATTAAATTTTGATTATACGCCGAGAAAACAATTTTGAAATACTGAATTGATAGTCTAATAACATATATTTTTTCTTTGCTATTTCCATATATTAAAAGAGAAAGAGAACAAAAATTATACACTGTTTCAATAAATTCGCTCTTTCTATCAAGCGTAAATCAACGCCGTGAATTTTCAATAATCCGGGGTATTGAAGATAATTTATTTTTCTTGTTTTCTTTACCGGAGATTTTATTTTTCTCTTGTCACATTCGTTTATATTCTTCATTTTTATCCGAAATAATACCTTAATCATTAAACAACGCTGGCTTGAAACTTATACAACAGGGTGTCCCAAAAATCCTTGACAGATTTTAAAATTCAATAAAGGATCAAGAAATTGGCGTACGAGAGTGCAGTTTGGACGAAAATTGTTCTTTTGATCTGAAATTTAGTTTAAGCAAATATAAAAAAATAAGTTAAAATAAATAAAAATTTCTCATAGATGGCGCTGCTTCTGGAAAGTTATCGAATAGGTAGAAAGCCTTTACAGATAACAATGGCGGAAGATGCACAATGCATATGCACAGTTTTTGTCCAAACTGTGGCAACCCACATTCCAGAACTTAACAATAATCGCCCTCATGAGTTCGATTAGACGAGTGAGGATGGGTAGACGAGTATTGTTAACTTCTGGAATGTGGGTTGTCATAGTTTGGAACAAAAACTGTGCATACGCAGTTTGCGTTTTTCGCTATTGTTATGTATAAAGGCATTCTGCCTATTCAATAACTTTACCGAAGCAGCGCCATCTATGAGATATTTTTGGAACTAATTTTTTATTTGCTTAAACAAAATTTCAGATCATAAGAAGCACTTTCGTCCAAACCGTACTCTCCTAAGCCAATTACTTGATCTTTTATTATACTTTAAAATGTGTCAAAGCCTTTTGGGACACCCTGTGTAACTGACACAAACTTTATCAGACTTTTTTACTTATAATATTTATACGCCAAGAATTTTAATGTGACTACTTCAGATAAGATTTTCTTTTGGGACAATTCCAAAGTTTTGAAAACAATTTATCAATAAAAATTCAATAAATTTCAAAACTCTATTTTTTTAACATTTTTTTTTCTTAAGAAGGATTGTATGACTAAAATTTAATTTTAGCAGTTGGCTTTGATTTTATCATCTGTTTGGTATGAAATAAACCTCACAAAGGACTTAAACACAAATTTTGTACATTTCAGCACCAAGTTTGTTAGCATGCATTAAGTCTGTGCTTATATCATATTTTCAATCTTTAATAACTCCATAGAAAAGCAGTGTATTGACTTTAAATTTTGTTGGTTTGTAACTTTAAAAAAAAAGGAAATGTTTTGATTCTGGTTTTAAAAACGAGTTGCCATTGCAAACATAAAACTTTAAATTAAAATATTTTGAATTGAGATAACTTTAACAAATCATGACAACTTTTTGAGAATTGTTAATATCATATTTAAATGAAGATGGGTTGTACACTTTTTAATGCAACTCTCGTAGAATGTATTTAAAAACTAAAATATTTCCACAATTCAGACTATAAATTTTATTTTGAGTTTTTTATTGAAAATTAGATTAACTATCACATTGTATTCTAAAAAACTTTTAAACAATAGCAATTTCAACTAGAAGAAAGTAAGTTTATATATAAAAATGCAACTGCATTTGTGAATTGTCGTTTTCTATCAACATGTTCAAATGTAAGTTTTTTTTTTTTTTCGTTTAATAATTTGTTTATATTCAATGTTTTATGATATCAAAAGGATTCTTTTTAATTTGTTATTTATGACCCGATACTCCAGAAATTTTGTATACCACATTATATAGCAGTCTTTAAAAAACTACAGTCGGATATTTATTCCGAGAATAAAAATTCGTAAATATGCTAGGTAAAAAAATACACACATCGAGCAATTAAATGGCTAAAAAATATATAAGTCTTCTCAAATACGTAAAAACAATGGCAAAAACACAAGAGGAATCTATAACAATAACAATCCCCGACAAGAAATTCAATAAATACTCCATCCAAACTGTGTGTAAAAGAAAAACAACGACATAACAAATTGTTTGCAACAGTGCATTCTATATAGCGGAATGCAAAGAAAATATTCGATTACGACTTTAAGAAAGAAGTGGAGGGAGCACTGTAAAATGCAATTTCAATTTCACTTTCTTGCATGGCATTACCATCAAAAAGGCATTGCGTTTCTTTTTATGAGTGTTGTGGGAGTGATTTTGAGGCTACGCTACGCAAATCGGCCATAGGATATATATTCCTCTCCGTGAATTTTCTACTCACTCTTTAGGCACGTGAGGTTTACACAAAGTTTTCAGGGGTGAAGTTCGTGATAAAAACTGATTTTAATAAGTCTTGAACAGAAAAAAAATGGCAAAAAGTCAGACGATAAAAAGGCGTCGAATATTATATATTTTATTTATTTATTTATTTACTAGCTAGCCATTTTCTTTCTCTTAATCGTGAAAGGCGTATGAAAAAGTTTTTAACACGTGAGGTTTACACAAAATTTTCAAGGTGAAGCTTGTGATAAAAAGTGATTTTAACAACTCTTAAACAGAAAAAATAGCAAGAAGTAAGAAGATGAAAATGCGTCGAAAATTACATATTTTATTTATTTCAATTAGCTAGTTTTTATTTATTTGGAATCGTAAAAAAAGAAATGAGAATTTTTTTGACATGTGCGGTTTGCACAAAATTTTCAGAGATTAAGTTCGTGATAAAAACTGATTTTAATATTTCTTGAACAGAAAAAATGGCAAAAATCAGATGATAAAAATGCGTAGCGTAGAAGGATAATATTATTTTTAAATATGTTTTCTTCTGTTAAAAAGAGGATTTTTTTTTATTTAATGTGTTTGCTGTAAAATTCTGTTTTACTTTATAAATTAACTAAGCACGTGAGGTTTACACAAAGTTTTCAGGGGTCAAGTTCGTGATAAAAAACTGATTTTAATAAGTCTTGAATAGAAAAAAAATGGCAAAATGTAGTAAGAAGATAAAAATGCAGCGATTATTATGTATTTTACTTTAGGTAAATAGTTTTTTTTTTTTTTTTTTTTTTTTTTTTGTTAATCGTAAAAAAAGAATGTGAATGTTTTTTAACATCTGATGTTTGCACAAAATTCTCAGGGGTAAAGTTCGTGGTACAAACTGATTTAAATAAGTCGTGAACAGAAAAAAAAAGGCAAAAAGTCAGAACATAAATATGCGTCTATCATTACATATTTTGTTTACGGTAACTAGTTTTTTTTTTTTTTTTTTTTTTTTTTTTTCCCCGTGAAAGTGAAATAAGATTTCATTATTGTTTTTTAACACGTGGGTTTTACACAAATTTTTGAAGGGTAAAGTGTTAATAAAAACCAATTTTAATAAATCAAGTCTTGAATAGGGGAAATAGAAAAAAGTCAGAAGACAAAATTACGTGGATTATCATTTATTTTATTTACGATGACGACGAGTCCCCCCCCCCCTTCCCTGCATTGTTAATCACAAAAAGGATTTTTTTTCTTTACTCGCTAAAGTTTACAGAAAGTTTTTAGAGGTGAGGTTCGTGATAAAAACTGATTTTCATAAGTCAAACAGAAAAAATTGATAAAAAGTCAGAAGATAAAATTGAGTGGGGTAATGTTTATTTTATTTATGATAAATATATATATTTTTTTCTGTTAACAGTAAAAGGACAAGAGATTTTGTTTTTTTTAAATGTATTAGCTATAAAAGTTAATTTTAGATATAAATTAATAAGTTTTTGATTTAAAAGAAAAATTAGAAAAAAATAAATATTGAATGCGTAATATATTATTTATCCATTGATTTAATTTCATTTTGTGATTTTTTTTATAGAAAATTTCAGACCGGTATCAAATTAAAAATTTGTCTTTGCTAAATTGATAAATAAATCAGCCTCATGCTATTTCTTACAGATAACACATAACGCTTTACCAAAGAGAAAATTCAAGACAATTATTTCACGACGCATTATGTCAAAGTATATATCCATTCTTTAAACCCCAAAAATTATTAAATTTAACTAAAAGTTTTTAATGGAAATAAATAGGTCGTTGACTTTTGTTTCAAAAACTTAAAAAAAAAAAAAAAAAAACTAAAGGATGATGCTCAATTTGTGGACGGATCCCTTCCTCCGAAGCGTGCAATTGGAATAGGGAAGTGTCAGTCGGAGTTTAGTGCCATTGATTCCATCCTTCTAAGAATGCAGAATACGAAGACTTGGGAGATGATTTTCTTGCAACTTGAATGGGCACCGGGTTTCCTTTATAGCTCCCTATAGTACCCTCATCTCAATGCCCAAACACAACTCATGATGGAAGAAGGCAGTCTCTATTCTTGTCTCCTATAGAGAACGGAGGAGACGATCTTCCAACTTCTCTCTCGCTTCTCTCTTCGGAGCTGATTTTGAGAAGCATTTTTCCGTGTTTACAAAAAGCGTTTGCTGAATTCGCTGTAAAGGAACATTTAATTCCATATTCTTAAAGAAAATATAAAAAACTCGTAATAATTTAAAAAAAAAAAAAAAACATTTTTCTACTGCTTTTATCAAGGAAGACTAAAATATAGTCTGTAAAAATTATACATGATCCTCGGACAAATTTTGCAAGAAGAAATTATTTGTTTTTTAATTAATATATATATATATATATATATATATATATATATATATATATATACTCCCTTTATTAAAGAGGGAAGGTAAAAATTAAAGATGATCCTTGGACAAATTTTGTAAGAGGTAGAGAAGAAGATAATTCGTACTATATTTAAAAGCAAAATCTATATTTCTACTTCTTTTGTTAATGAGTTATGAAATACAGTCTGTGAAAACTACACATGATTTTCGGACAAATTTTGTAAGAGGAAGAAAAGGTTAATTCGTACTTTATTTAAAAATAAAATTTATATTTCTACTTATTTTGTTGTTGAGGTCTGAAATACAGTATGTGAAAACTATACATGATGCTCGGACAAATTTTGCAAGAGTTAAATAATTCGGACTTTAACTAAAATAAATAAATAAATCTGTATTTCTACTTCCTTTGTCAAGGAGGTCTAAAATAGAGTCTGTAAAAATTATACATGATCCTCGGGTAAATTTTGCCAAAAGAAATTAATTCGTTTCTTAATTAATATATCGGTATATATTCTATTCTCTTTATCAAAGAAATCTAAATTACAGTTCATGAAAATCATTATCAAATTTTGCAGGAGATTATTATTATTATTATTATTATTATTATTATTATTATTAATTTAAACCTTAATGCTAGAACGGATTGGATGTTTTTGTCGTAAAATTTCTCAGCATTTTTAAAGCATATTCTCTGGGGTTGACGAAGAAGCATTTTCTTACACAACATTTAACAATATTGAATACCCATTTAAGAAATTGTATATACACACATATATATAAATATGCATTCTCTGATAACCTCTACCCAGTAATATATCATGAAAATAAATTTTTCGCATGTTTAGCAATTCTTCTGTAACTATATCTATTTATATGAGATTTCGTGCTTGATTTATTTGAATAGTTTTAAAGGTGCATAATATTATTGGATGGAGTAAAAAAGTTTAGTGAAAAATAAAAAGCTTAGGGATAGTGAGAATTTGAAATTTTAAATGATCGTAGTGCTGGTAATGTAGGGAATATGGTATTTGAACTAATTGAAAGATCAAAGGGGAAAACGATGATGTCACATATCGTTAGATGACAGTTATTTATCTTATTTCTTTTACGAGCATCGACTTCTATTGTTCTTCCTGTTTTATTTTAATTTTCAACTGTGTTTTTTTTTTTTTTTTTTTTTTTTTTTTTATGATTTCCATCGTTCTCGCACCATTATACCTATCTTCAACTGTATTTTTCGAAGGATTATCTTCATTTTTGATTAGGATACCTATTATAATGCACTTCTCAAGGTAACAAGTGCAGTGCTGTCATCTCAATTTCACAAAAATAGACTATCATCATTTTTCACTAGACATTTCAGTTACATTTTACTATAACAATGCGACATAATTACACTTAAGGCTCTTCATCAGTGAGATTTCAAATTCCCCTCGCTAATGTTAAACCCATGGACGTGCCCCATGATGCATTCCCATTTTTAAAATATCTCCTTAGGAAAGTAATATTTATAACTTATTTTTTTCTGTGTACTATTCTTAAAGAATGTCTCTTTCGTTTTTTATAGTTGTCAAAATATTTCTAAAATATATAGTACTAAATTAAAAATTTTATGTGTTAAAATATTAGCAAAACTGAGTAAGATTTTAACACTTCACACAAAACTAAGTATATATATTTTAGAAATATTTTAACAAAAGAAAAAAAAATTATAAATACTAATGTACTGAGGAGATATTTTTATAAAATATCTCCTCAGTAAATTAATACGAATGCAACACAAGACCATAGATTTAACATTAGCGAGGGAAATTTGAAAACGCATTGATGAAGAACCTTAAGCGAATGAGTTAAAAGGTGGTTTTCCACCATTATAAGAGAAGACGAGCACTAAATAGTTAAAACAAAATACCACTGTGCCGGAAATAATTAAAGGTAACTTAACACACCCTATATATTTTCCTAAAAAAAAAAAAACGCTACTAAATTTAAACTTAACCATGAAACAAACATACGAAATTCTGCATCAGTTTTGGCACATTATGTAAACGAGAAACTGGATAAACCCGAACACCATTCCAGCCGAAATTTAAGAACATTCCCCATGAAAAACCGGAAAACTGGAATAGAGCAGTCGGCCATTACGATGCTGGGATTCCCTCGGCAGTCTTTGTGAATCACAAGGGGGGGCCCGGGCTAAATCGTAATCACATATTCAAGGAGCATCATACAGCTTTTTTTTCTTTATGGGAGTGTATACTCTTAACATGGCCCTCATCTATTGCTTATGGGCCAGAGATGCCGTTATGCGCAGCTTTAAATTTTGTTTCTCGAAGCTCCTCCTGATTACTCGAGCAGATCACGTCTGCTACAGGGGCTTATGTTTTAGATTCATTTTAAATTTTTCTTTTCACTGCGGTGTAAAATGCTGCCCGTGTTTCGTGGTTTATAAAGACGGAAAACAAAGAGAAGTTTTTTTTTTTTTATTGATAAATAGTAACATATGGAAGTAAGAGTTAATGAAGTGTTTTTATTTTTTTTAGGGATTGTTGAAGTAGATAAAATTTAAACTAAATACTTAAATAAATATAATTAACTGTTTTTTTTTCTTTTTTTTTTAGCGATTTTACATTTACGTTGAAATTAAAAAAAAAAGTACAAATTATTTACAAATATTTTTCAGTATGATTATCACTTATATGTGCAACTATTTGAAACCTTTTTTCTTTCCTTTTTTTTTTTTTAATGAACGAATTACATTGAAAGTTTTCTGGGACATTTAAGTTCCAGCAACAGGCACGACTGAGACATTGGTTCTGTTTCTATCTTCTTTTTTATTTACTAAATATTTTATGAACACAAACATTCGTTGACTTTCCCATACTTTCGACGTAAACTCCTGCTAGATTCCTAGTCGTTTTTAACTCTGTTATCAAAGTATTTGTGTAGCCCCTGTGTGGTGCACTGTAAAAAAAAAAAAAAAATGTTGATTTAAAAAAAAAAATTCTCAGCTAGGCCGCCAGTAAAAAATTGTTCATTTTACGGAAATAATCTGAATTTATTAGGAACTTATGGGCAACATAAAGTTAGTAGTAAATGCAGATTATTTTAGTAAAATAAATAGTTTTTTACTGGCGCCCTGGCTGATTTTTTTTTTTTTTTTTTGTAAAATCAAGATATTAAAAAAAAAAAAAAAAAAAAAAAAAAAATTGTTGTGTTCCTTCCGAATGATTTTCCGTAACTTTTACGAAATTCAAATGGCGATAGCGTAAATTGTATTTTATTTCAATAAAGAATCGTTGTTTGATAATTAATCATGATGGAAAATCATACAGCATTTTTTTTTCTTTTTATGGGAGTGATACTCTTAATGAATGCCGTGAAAAGCGGCACCGGAAAAAATGTCACCCAGAAACAGTTATAATTCTGTAAATTGCAACTATCTTGTGTTTGCGATCAGATATTAAATTATAATGAAAAAGAAATAATAATAATTCCCTTTAAAAGAAATTTTCGATTTTATTAAATACTCAATAAAAATACCTCAAAAAAAAAAAAAACTGTTTAATTTTATATGACACAGTTTTTCAGTTATAAATAACTCATTTATAACCAATTTCGAATGAACCATTTGTTATGAAGAATCTATTAATGACAAAAATATAACATCTACAAATATTTCAACCACGAATAAGTTTCAAGAACACCCATTCGCAATGATCAATAACAAAATCGTTATCTATGATAAACGACTTTGGGCAAATCACTTTATTTTACTTTTTAAACGAAACTGCTTTATGTATGTTGCTATAAATTTAAACAACAAAGAATTTGTGTAACTATTCGCAAATTTTCAAGGAGGATAATATATTTTGAGTCAGTAAGTTTATTCTTATTAGAAATAGATAAATAAACTTAACTAACAAGGAATTTAAATATATTCTCTACAATAGTTAAACAAGACATTTATCTGTTTTATTTCTAAATTATTTCTAATCTCATACGTTCGGTTTTCTTTTCAGAAGTGGATGATTCATAATGGTATCGTTCGTATTCTACTAGTTTTCTAGCGTTGTCCACATTTTCTCACTGTAAATTTTGCCCGAACGTTGTCAAATGAAAAAATATAAATAAAACTGAAAGCAATTTTTTTTTAACGCAAATATATAAAATAAGCAAGTTTTTTTTTTTTTTTACATTTAAAAATATTTTAATTTTTCTAACAGCGTACTTAATTAATGGGCCATTTTGATTTATAGGTGCTTCACGAATTTAGAAAAATACAGTACAATCTTGTTTATGCAGGATATCTCGCAACCCTTATTAGTTTTTTTTTAAATACACACATACAGAACTCGAAGCATAGGGAGACATTTTTTTGTTCCTACCAGTATTACCAATCAATAATCTCCAGGTTGAAATTCTTTATATATATATATATATATACTACAGAAATATATTATGAAGATAATTGTTTCGAAATAGTGGTAGGAATAATAAAATTTCTCCAATACGCTCTGGAAAAGTTCGAATAATTCGAAAAATATACATCGGATTGAGAAACGGAAAATATGCGTTCAATATTTTAAAAGAATCTATTTAGGGATATCAAAGTTGCCCCCCCCCCAACTTTGCCCCCTGCGGGGGAAGAGGGCACCTTTGAAATCTTAAATGATAACACCCTTTTAATTGGAGATTCGGATTCTACGGGGGAAAAATACGTAACTTTTGTATTTAACATTTTCTTCGGAAAATTGTAGATGGCGCTGTAATCGAGTAAAATGCAGTGAGAATCGTTTCCATTGAAAAGTCTGGAAACGGTCAATTAACTCGAGAAATATACATCGGATTGAAAAACGGAAAAATTCGTGTTCAATATTTTAGAAAAATGGCAACTTTGATATCCCTAAAACAGGTTTTTCTAAAATATTAAACATGTATTTTTCCGTTTTTCAATCCAATGTATATTTCTCGAGTTATTCGCAGTTTCCAGACTTTTCAATGGAAACGATTCTGACTGCATTTTACTCGATTACAGCGTCCTCTACAATTTTCCGAAGAAAATGTTAAATACAAAAGTTGCGTATTTTTTCCCGTTGAATCCGAATCTGAAAAAAAAAAAGGAGGGGGGGGGGTATCATTTAAGATTTCAAAATTGCCCTCCTTTCCCCCCAGGGGGCACAGTTGAGAGGGAAGAAACGTTGATATCCCTAAATAGATTTTTTTTAAACATTGAATATGTGATTTCCGTTTTTCAATCTGATGTATATTTCACGAGTTATTTGACCGTTTCCAGACTTTTCGGACACCCCATATAATGTATAGTTGTGCAGTGTACGTCTGGGTAAGTAAAAAAAACAAAAAATCTGTTGTTTCTTTTCTCATATTCAAATGATTTTCATTGATTTCCACCCCCCCCCCCCCCGAATTATCAAGTGAATATATTTTCTATTATAAATGTTTTCATCTTAGTCGTTTCTTGCATTAGCATTTTTTCTTATATGGCATTGAAGACTTATCCATTCTTACTTTCTATCATTTTGATATGTATTGTTGCAGCTGATCGGGCAATTTGGATTAGAAATTTCTACTTAATACTGCAGTCTATTTCAAACAAAAATCATTGCGACTTCCTTATATTGTGGGATATTACTCTTCATTAAAGTGTTTTACAATTATAAGATATCATTTTCTTATTAAAGTGTTCTTTCCTTCTGTTTTGGGGTTCTTTATGCCAAAGTGTAAGTGCACTGTTGGAATGAAGTTATTTTGTAACGTATTCTAATACTTGGTTCATTTTTCTGGTGTCTGTTTTATCTTATGATTTAATAGTCATTTTATTTAAAAAAAAAAAAAAGATTTTGTTATATATAGAGAGAGGGTGGGAGAGATTAGGTATTTTTTAATACGAAATTGCAAGCTATTTTTTTTATTATTTCAAATGTATTTTATATATATAATTTGTATTATGTGTAATATAATTCCACCATCAACACAAAACACGAACAGGAGCAAAAAAGAGAAAAAAGGAGAGAAAGAACCAGATAAAAGAAGCAGAAAACAAGAAGCAGGCAAAAGAAACGTAATATGGGCTACATCAATGAGTAACGTCATCAAGAAGTGATTCCTATAATGTAAGTAAAAAATGTGAAGTTTTTGTCAAGAGGCTTATTTTAGCCCTTTTAGCTTAATTTCAGTCTCATTGCACCTCAACTTCACACATATGGTTTCTATGCACCAAGAAAAGAATACAAGAACTATTGAACCACCGGAATCAGGAAATGGAACGAATGGAATCGGGAAAAATATTTCAAAACTGGAAATGCAGAATATCCCAATATATTAGCAAGTTCAGAAGTATGAAAAAAAAAATTACAATTGAAAATAAAATAATTTGCCCAAAAACTCAAGGTTTTTTTTTTTTTTTTTTTTAATGTGTGTGTGTGGGTGTGTGTTTATTAGATTCTTTTCTTGCTCCTTTCTAGTAATCAGTGCATTTAGCAATATTGGATTGAGTTATTCTCTGACGTATTTTAATAATTGGTTAGTCATTTTATTTGCAAAAAGTTTTATATATATATATACATTAATTATTTTGATAAATATAGAAAAACCATTTATGCAAGTATTCAGCGACCCAGTTCCGAATTCATGTAAAACCCTAAACTTAATATTTCACAATTCATGAAGTGCACATCGAGTTTTCACTCAAACTTATATACCACCGAGACAAGAATCTTTTGTGTATGAGACAAAAGAATATGCTTATGACTGATTAAGGCCCATTTATAAAACATTCACGGCTCTTCTGCCATAATTAGATGAAAGCCGTTCCATGTACGAGGTGGCTGGGGGAACTATATCTTAGTTCAATTATGTTTCACATGGGGCATGTTCAGATACTCAGATAAAAGGGGTTGAGTCGTACAGGAGAGAAGGGAGTCGAGAAAGTAATGGCACTTTTCCCGTTTTTTCGGCTCCCGGGATCATCTGAAGAATGCATGGGTTGGGGAGGATGTCGTCGTTGTAATTGCATTGTTATGCTATTTTGTAATTGCTTTTATGTAATGAGCTAAGGAAAAGGGAAGGATATTTAAAGTAGCTCTTAATGCACTATATGGCGAATACCAAAGATTGCATGAAAGGGTAAACAAAGAAAATGTAACGCTGGATAATTGCGTTTTATAATTTTCTTTCTAAGACAGGTTTATGACTTAGCAGACACACAATCTATTATTATATTTAAAGTAGCTCTTCAGAATATACTTACTATATAGAATTCAGTATTCTACTATAGTATAGTAGTATACTATAGTATCAGTATACTTCAGTATACTCACTATATAGTATTTACTACGTATATCTATTATTATATTTTTTTAGATGGGACCATAAACTCTTCTTTTAAGGCAAGATTCTGTTATCGACAAGCTCTATTTCCCCAGGTTTCTATAGAATATTCAAAATACAGTGAGACTTTCCAAAAACTAAACCTGTCTATAACGAAATAAAGCCTTAAACATAATAATTTTATGGTGCCTACGTAAAGAACAGAATACAATTAGAATAGACGATGTATCTGATAAGAGAGAAACTTGTTTAAAACGGACTTTTCCCTCTATACCACTTCTAATTTCGTCTTAGCAGATTTACTGCTATTAAATCTTTTTGTGATTAGATATTAAAATATTATTAAAAAATATAAATGAATTAATACTATTTAAAATAACTTTCGATTTTACCCAGGATCATCTGAAGAATGCATGGGTTGGGAAGGCTGTCGTTGTAATTGCATTGTAATGCTAGTTTGTAATTGCTTTTATGTAATGAGCTAAGGAAAAGGGAAGGATACTTAAAGTAGTTCTTAATGCACTATGCAGAATTCCAACGATTGCATGAAAGGGTAAACAAAGAAAATACAATGTTGGATAATTGCGTTTTATAACTTTCTTGATAAGTAGAATAAAAGAAAGACTATATAAAGTAAATATTTGCACATTTAAATATTTGACATATGAAATATACGTATAATGGTTTTGTGCTTATATCGTGGTTGAGTCGATTCAGAAATAATATAGTTACGAATTTTTAAACGAGTATATGGAATATTTCTTCCGAAATATTAGAGGTTTGCCTTTTATTTGCTTTTTTAGTCCATTTTATCCTCAAACTTTTTGGATTAATGCTTTGGAATTGAGTTTTATTCTCAATTGAAAATTACTTTTGTGTTATCTCAATCAAATTACGGATCATAATAATGAACTTCCAATAAGCACAGTGAAAATTTCTAGCTACTTACTGATGCCTAAAAACCTTCTATTTATCTTTAGGTGTTATTTTGATGCAACAAAAAATATGAAGCATGCAGTGTATTAAAAAAAAGACAAGCAAAACTTTGAGGAGTTGCATAATTTATCAAAACAAAAATTTTCACCCTATACTATGTAGTAAAACGAACTTTTTTTTGTGCTTGAGGTTGAGTGGTGGTGGTTGTCTCTCTCTCTCTCTCTGTGTGTGTGTGTGAGTGGAGGGAGATGTCTGTTTGAAATGAGAGATTTATTTACTTTACCTAATTGGCATCGAAAATCCTAATATGGCAAGATAAAACAAAAGAAAGGAAAGCTATACAATAAAATAATCGCAAATTTAAGGCAAATTACAAGGCAATCTGACAAGAGTAGAATTTAAAAGAACAAAATGTTTGAGCGTACCTAGTTTTAACATTCTATATTTATTGGATTTTTAAAAAAATAAAAAATCCTCATGTTTTAAGTAAAAAAGAAAATTTTCTTTAAAAAAATAATTTAGTTTAAAATTTTAATTTAAAAGAAACCACTTTACTAATAACATTATTTTTTCTAAAAATAAAACATTATTTAAATTATTTCAAGTTCAATGTTTGATCTTCATTTTGTATTTTGAACACTTTCAACGTTTTTAAAATAAACTAACACTAAAAAAAATTTATTTATACGAATATAAATAATTGAATATATGGCTACAGGAAAGGGGAAATTTATTTCAAAATGATAGGTAAAATTTTTTGTATTTCTTCACTAAGAATATTTTTACTAATAAAATTACAATTATTTATAAATCTTGTTTCTGCTATGATATATCTTTTATTTCACTTTTTTACTTCGATAATTTTGAAATATACTTATAAATAAGACTTACACACTTTGTAAAAATAGCAATCAGCTTACAACTACAGAGATAACAAAATGTAGTTCACAATGACAATTTAAATCAAGACAACAATTAAAAAATTCTAGTAAAAAAAAAATACTGTTACAACTCCAGTTGTAGATATAACTTCTATTGTGTATTATGTTTACTTTAACTAATTTTTCTAATAAATTCAAACAAACAAAAAAAGATTTTTACCAAAAATGAATGATTTACTTTACGAATATAGAGAAAGAGGAAAACTGCTGTTATTATTTAGAATATCATCAATAGATGGCGTTAGCTTATTCAGTTTTATAGCCTCAATCCGACATATAAGGAAAGTAGTACTTCACAATCAAATTGATATAATTGCTTTTGGAAAATTGTGAAAATGCATAAATCAATAATTGAAATTTGATTAAAAATTTTAATGATCCAAAAACGAAAAGGAAATAGACATAAAATGCGGAAATGCTCACAAAATAAATTGAAAATACCGACCATAACTTATTATATAATTTCTCCAACAAAGATATTAGTTTTGATCAAAAATTTAATATTATTTTTCTAATCAAATTTCTTTTTAAAGATTTCTATATAGGGCACACTGAACCTTCCATAATAAAACCGACACAAACTCATTTCAAAAAAAAGTTTTTGTTTTCTTCTCTTACCAATAGGGAAATCCATTTACCTACTTTTAACATGTTCAAAATTGCATTTTTAATTGAATGTAATCAATACAGGCACAGACTCACCTATTTTATTCCGATACAAAATATTGTTATAAGTCATTTCTTTTATAATGTTCTATTTTTTTCTTTTCAAACAAAATTCATCAGAACTTACCTAAGGAGGAAAAATAATATACATTAGAATGATCTGAATAATTTCTAATGAATAAATTTAATAAAATTAAATACTTCATTAACATAATAATATAGCATGTAATTTTTTTTTTTTTGTGTGTGTGAACAGTACAGTGTTTTACATAAAACTACATAAAACCTCGTCTCGTATGACAAATGAAAATTTATTTAAAATTAAATAAAATATTTTTTTCATTATATTTACTAGAAAAGATACGTAGAATATCAAGTATATTTTATGAAAATATTGAAAAAAGAAAGAAAAAGAAAACATAGCTGTATCAATATTTGTTTATTTATTTATTTAAAGTTTCCTTGAAAGAAACTATCACAATTCTTATCTCTATTTAAATTTCGCGCCAATGTTTACTTGAGGGTTCAATAGTTTTCCAGTAATCAGGGAATATCTACTTTTTTTATGTAATTAAGCACAAAATACGATCCAGTGACCACTATTTTTTAATGAAATAATTTTAATAATTATTGTTTCATTTTATTTTTCTTTATGATGTATTTTTGTAATCCGTTGAAAAAAAGAAAAAAAAACGATAGAGAAGTAAGGTAACATTTTAAGTGAAAATACTGATAAAACAATGTAATTTTTAGGTAGATTTCGTAAGAAATACTACCTATTACAGTTGGAATTTTTGAAGAATTTTTGCAGATCTACGCCGATCCTGACTACCAGAGCCCCAAACCATCCCCAGTTCAAAACGTTATCTATCTATCTATCTATCTATCTATCTATCTATTTATAATGTTCTACTTTTATCTTTTCAAACAAAATTCATCAGAACTTACCTAAGGAGGAAAAATAATATACATTAGAATGATCTGAATACTTTCTAATGGACACGATAACTCCCATAATTATTCACAAATCTCTGCCAAATTGATACATAAAATCAAGGGGCATAAAATCTTGGTCAAGTTCGTTAATGGGCAAAATCGACACAAGGGGGGGGGATGGGGGAAGCTTTTGTGAAAACAGATAAACCCCCATAATTTCTTAATTATGATACGTATCGGATCCGTTTAAATTTATTATTACTTCTAGGAAAAGGGCCGAAAATTTATGTGTGACAGATTTTTTATATCATTAAAAATGGCCCCAAGGAAGGGGGGAAGGGGGGGGGGGGGTTAGAAGAAAAAAATCCGCTTAAATTTATTATAAATCCTCTTAATATTATCTAAAACTTTTATATTGACAAGTTTTTTATAGGACCAACCCTTAAAGCAAAAAAAAAAAAAAAAAAAAAAAAAATTCTTGCCGACTTTGCTGCAAACAAGTTAGGTTTTGAAGTAACTGCTGCCCAACTGCCACATCATGGTAAAAAGGTCATTTCTTCCGAAATTCCCAACAAACAAGCGCCCCACGGTCTGCGTCTTCGAAATCTTCCTGTGCTTGTAGGCCGAGTCGTCAGGGATTTTTTTAAAATTTAAACCCCTAAAAAAAGCTCACGTTGACAAATCAAAAATCGCTCAGTCTTCTCTGCTATAGAAAAAAGACTTTATGGAATTTTCATGTCAGATTGAGGTAGTGAAATGCCACCTGTTGGCTAAAATTTCAAACACTTTTTAAATTGCTGTGCAAAAATGTCCCCTTTTTTCATCTTTATATTTAATTAAGTTATTATACAGAGCATCCCAAAATGTCGTTTAGAAACTATTTTGGGTGAATAAGTGGATTGCGACCCTGGTTTCATACACACACGCACAAAAAAAAAGTTTGTTGCAGTGTACTCTATCACCTTTTAAAGTTTGTGAACCACTTTTCGGGACACTTTGTAGTTAAAGAATTATTGAATTTTACAGTTAGGTAGTCCTTTTTGGAAAACCTTTAGATATACATACTTATTACTTCTCAGCATTATTAAAGCACCGGCAAATCGTATTTTTGACTTCAAATCATTTTTTATTTCTTGTGGGATTTAGGCTGTTGGTCAGTCAGTTCCATTCTACAATGTTAGAGCTATGGGAAGGGAATGTATTCATCTTTTTCAAATTACTCCTCTTAAAATTATAAAAAAAATTAACTTCTTTTTTCTGTGTACTCTTCTTGAAAGTTGCCTCTTTATTTTTCAGTTAAAAAAGTATTTTTTTTTTAAATATCTCTGACGGCTCGGCCTACAGGCACAGGTAGCTTTCGAAGACGCAGACCGTGGGGCGCCTGTTTATTGGAAATTGAAGAAGAAAGACCTATTTGTCATGATGCGGTAGTTGGAACCGCCCACTTCGAAATCTACCTGTGTCTGTAGGCGGAGCCGGCAGAGATTGTTTTTTTTTGTTTATTTATTTAAAAAAATTGTCAATATAAAAAACTTGTCAATATAAAAGTTCTAGATAATATTAAGAGGATTTATGATAAATTTAAGCGCATTTGATATCTTGTTAATTGACAAAGTTATGAATTTTTTTTTTGTGAAACCCATATCCCCCCCCCCCCTCGCCCTTGGAGCATTTTTAATAAAATCAAAAATCTGTCATACATAAATTTTTGGCCTTTTCCTAGAAGTAATAATAACTTTAAACGGATTCGATATGTATCAAAATTAAGAAGTTGTGGGGGTTTTTCTGTTTTCACAAAAAGCCACCCGTTTGAACCCCTCTCTGGTTCGATTTTGCCCATTAATGAAATTGACCGAGATTTTATGCCGCTTGATTTTATGTATCAGTTTGGAAGAGATTTGTGCAGAATTGTGAAAGTTATCGTGTCCATGAAAAAGTTATATAGATCGATCGATAGATAGATCATGATATGTAAAGTTTTGAGCTGGGGATGGTTTTGGGTTCTAGTAGTCATGATTGGGTTCTAGTAGTGTACATCTGCAAAAAATTTTCAGGAATTCCAACTTAGAGGAAATGTAATAGGTAATATTTCTTACGAAATCTACCTAAGTAATCTTATTTTATTTTATTTTACGTATTAAAATCTTAGCGAAGCTGACCAGTTGTGAGTAAGATATAAAATCAAAACTTCAAATAAAATTGAGCATATATTTTAGGAATATTTTATCAACTAAAAGAAGAAAAAGAGACATCCTTTAAGGGGGTCCGGGGGTCAAAACTTTCCGAAAAAATGCATATTTCGCTTTTTTGCTAATAAAATACTACAAAGTTTAATAAATTAAATAAAGCAAACCGAATACTTCTACGATGATTACATTAGCAGATATAACAATTTTGGTGTTGTATTATCACTCCCGCCCCGCACATAACTACATTTATCTCAGAATGGATTTTTTTCATAATTTGTCATCTTTAAAAGAACATATCTAAACTTCCTTTGCAAGATATGTGTATGAAATTTTATACAGGATTTTTATGTTATGTTTTTAATAAATTGTCTTAATGATTTTAAATATCATTTTAAAATTTTGAAAATATAGTCCTCGAAATAAAAATCATTCTCAAAAATCCTAATTTTTTTTTCTTTTAAATTTATTATAAATTTAACAAGTAATATTTTTATAAATCCTGAAGACAAATTTACAGGAAACCTTTTCTGCAAACAATAATGCAAAAATTTATGAAATCGGGCAAATGGTTCATGAGTTATACCAAAAAATAAATAAGTTTAAAATTTAAAAAAAATTATTAAACAATTTCAAAGTTTTCAAAAACTTTTTATCTGAAAAGCTATCTTTATAGAAAGGGACATTTCAGGTGAAAAAATCATTAAATATGCCTATAAATAAATAAAATAAAAATTTGACCCCTGGACTCCCTTAAGAAGAGTTTACAGGGAAAATAAGTTTAAAATATTCATTTTCTGATGAGAAATTTTAAAAATACGAATGCATTCCAAACCCAAAGAATTAAAATTAGAGAGGGGAAATTTTAAATCTCACTGACCAACAACAAATCTCAGTTTACTATATTTATTCTTCATATTACCAATTTTACACTCAGAACTCAGACATTACTTGAAAATATGGCAAAAGTTCCATAAAAAAAAACAGTCCATCATCACTAAAAATGTTAAATTTTTTAAATAAAACTGGTATCATTACAAAAACATTTTCACCCCAGCTGGAGCATCATCAGTTGTAATTTACAACTGATGATGGAACTTTTACCATATTTTCAAGAAATGTCTGACGGTAAAATTGGGAACGAGAAGAATAAATATTGAATATACAGACATTAGTAATTGAATATCTTTTCTCGGCTTACAATATAATTAAATTGGCTAACTATTGCTTGATTTCTTCAATAAATCAAAAGTTTTAAATGCACAGGAAAAAAACAGAAAATTATTTTTTCGCAAGAAATCAAATAAAATTTGAGAACTGATTCTATTCTCTTCCATCATTTTTACTCCCTCCCACCGTCTTCCAAACTACTTAATTACTCTGTTCTTATCACACTCGTAATTTCCATTCTCTTCTTTTCTTGTTTAACAAAGGCCCGGAGAAAAGTTTGGAGGCAGAGTCGGAAATATCCAGGATTCCCGATCCCGAAAATAAATCATTCTATAGCTTGAACAGAAGTATGGGTGCGAAAGAAATACGAAATTGTGGGAGGGAGGGGGGACAAAAAAATGTAGGGGAGAGAACTTCCGACGTCCCGGATGAAAAATGGTGCTGGTTCCGGACACCGGAAGCATTGCGTTGCACTTGCGGAAGTGAAACCCCCGGCGGAGTGTCCAGATTTGTGAAGGTTTTGGGGGTAGGGGGTGTAATCCCAGGATAGGCAATGAGCCATCGCCAGAGCTGATTAAGCAAGCATTTCTTTCATAGAAATGCGGAATTTTTAGTAGGATAAACTGCATAGAGAAAGAACCTAGAGATACGCTTTCAACGTAGTATCCTTTCTTATTTAAAAAAAAAAAAAAAAAAAAAAAAAAAAAAAAAAAAAAAAATCAATATATTTTATTTAGTGAGAAGTATTTCAGTAAATATACAGGGCGTCCTAAAATAAACTAACCTTTTTTTTTTTTTTTTTTTAATAACAAGTAAACGGCGATGGAGATTGAGGGATCGGATTTTTTTTAACTACATTTTCTTATTTTAGATCAAAATATCACCAACAGATGGCGCTGTAATGCCTCAAACAATTAAAAATGCACAAACAAAGGTATAAAAATCGATTAAGTTTCACTCAACTTTTAACCGTTGTGACATTTTCCCATATCCCAGCTGAGTTACTTTACTATGGACCGCAGGAGTTGTCGGGCCGAACCTAAGGAAGCGATCCATCTCCTACGCTGAATGGTTTGGACATTAGGGAAACAATACTGGAGACTGGCTGGCACCTACCCGACGGTAACGAATTATTGATGCTACTTGTGAGGTCGCAGATGGAGAGGGTTCCCAGAGACCATCGGACGCCAAGGGAAGTCCTTTAAAATCTGCGAATGGGAACCAGATATCGACAACGATAGGCTGCCGTAAGTTTGAGAGGCCGGGATGAACCTCCCCCCGCCCCCCTTTTTTCGGAGGCTAGAGAAAGAAGAGAAGAGGAGAGAAGAAGGTTCTTCGGAGGCAAAAGGGTAGGACGTGACCCTGAAAAAGCAGAGTCTTGCAGTGAAGCGAGAGCGAAGTGAAACGGAGGGAGGACAGACGGCCCTGTCTGGTGTAGAGACCTAAGGAGAAAGGAGAGACTTAAAGACTATCGCATGGTTTATAATCACCGCATCTCACGCACTCCTTAATTTATGTTAATACCGAAATCTATCGGAGGAATGTTTTGTAAGTTGATGTTACAAATAAAAGAAATATTTCTTTTAAAAATCAGCTATAGTAATTACTCCGGTTAGCCACAGCTACCAGTTCGAATTTTATAAATCCCGCCGGAGTTTTTACAGATGGTGGCAGCGGTGGGATTTAAAGTGGTGAAAGAAACGTGCGTGACGAAGTTTTATGAATTCGGGGCAGAGTAGGACAACTCGCCGAATTTCTTCAGAATCTACACCAGCCGTTGGGAACCTGAATCTACATACCGAATCGGGGCAGAGCAGGACAACTCGCCGAATTCGTACAGAATCCTGTGATAGAGAGACAGATTCCGCTGAATCGAGGAAGATCCACCGACCCCAAAGTGACCCGCCAAAGCCAAGGCAGAGACCCGAGCTGATCTGAAACTGCATCCGCTGAACCAGAAACCAGAAGCATCCGAACTTTGCTGACAGTGTGGAGAGAAAAGAAAGCAGAATCACCGCCGAGAATCACAGAGCTATACCCAGGTGAGCACTTGTTTTATTCTCAGTGGAGGCTTAGTGTGTATATTTTTAATTTTGGACAGGAAGCAATTTTTCTTTAATTATTTGTGTTCGGTAATATAAGTAAAAATTTTAAATATTAATTACCAACAGATGTTTTTGTGTGTTGAAGGTAAATTAAAAGTGTAACAAACTTTAAATTCATCTTGTTTCTAGTAATTGAAAAATTCTTTTAATCTTTTTAATTAAAAATTTTTTTGTTTGGTGAAAAGCAAATTATGTTAATTGTATTTTTCGGCCGAAATTTTTAATGTGCTCTCTTATTTTGAAGATTGCTAAGGAATTAAATTTTGAATTTAAAGAAGTTGTAAGACTAAGTTGAAGTCTGTTAGTAATTCAGTTAAGTTAAGTAAGATATATGTTTTTTTTGGCAAATTGTAGCCTATATGTGGAATTGGTTTGCTTGTAATTCAAAATTTCATGAATATTGATTGTATTTTGTGTCGAGCAGAAACTACTGTATTTATTTTTATGTTGTTTTGGGGGTGAAAAAAAATTGTGTATTTTTTTTTATATTGCATTTATGTGCGGGAATTTGGAATTAAATTGTGTTAGAATTTAAAATTAGTGATTATGGCAGGCATTTCGGGATTTCGAAAATGCGATCTACAAACCCTTGCGATAGAATTTGAAGTAGAGGTTTTGTCAAATGATACAATTCCTAAGTTGGTTAAAAAGATAACGGAAGCCCCCGATTATGATGAGACTATGGCGTTAAACCAATTAAAGTTGATTGAAGAAGACCGTGTAGAGAGATCGAAATTGGAAAAAGATAAAATTGAGAAAGAACATGAGCTCGCGAGAATTAGGGCGGAACGGGAAAATGATACTTTAACGTTATCATCTAGTCAAATAGAAAGGGAACCTAAAATTCTGTTAAAAAATGTGTTACCTAAATTTGAAATGGGAAAATCGGAGATTTCCTTATATCTCAACTTATTTGAGAGACAGGCATTAAAAGCGCAATTAGATAAGTCGCAATGGGTAACAAATTTGCTAGGTTTACTTCCTATAGAATTGACAGAAGTTATTCTTAGAGAACCACCAGACGAAACGGACAATTTTGATTTTGTGAAGGGTAAATTACTCGAAAGGTTTAAAATTAGTGCAGAAGACTTCAGAATCAAATTCGTAACAACACCACGGTCCGAAGAAAAAAATTGGAAAGATTTTTCGTATGAAATTACGAATTATTTCGACCAATGGTTAAGCGGTATTCAGGTGTCCGAATTTAGTCAACTTAGGGACCTGATAATTACTGACCAGATCAAACGGAAAGTGCCCTCTGAAATTAGACAACATTTCATAGATTCCTGGAGTGATTTAATTACGCCCGGGGAATTAACCCAAAAACTAGATCATTATGAGGCGGTTAGAAGAACAGAGATGAAACAGTCCCCGCCTAGATATCCAAATAACGGCAAACAGGTTGAGGGAAACAGATTGGTTGATAGACCAGAGACAGAACCCCAAAACGCGGAAATGAAAAGAAATTGGAGGGAGAGGGAAGATAAAAAAGATAGAGAGGTAATTGTTGATAAGCGAAAAGACAGGTCTTGTTTCCATTGTGGTAGTTTTTCTCATATCCGCAAATTTTGCCCCAAACTAAAATGGAGTAGTGAAATACCTGAAGTGGTTAATCAGTTGGCTGACCTCGATGAGTTAAACGAAATGTTCCAGCCCTATTTAACAAAAGGGATTATAAATGGGAAAGAAATGAAAATTTTTAGAGACACTGCTACGTCGCTAGATTTAATTAGTGCCAACCAGGTGACCCGAGAACAATACACAGGGAGAGTCGTGTGGGTAAAGCAACCGTTACAAAATGATTTAAAATGTCTACCCCTCGCAGAAATAGAGCTTAATCTGTGTGATTTAGGAAAAAGAGTTAGGACGTACGCAGGTATTGTCGATGCAGACATAGAAATGGATTATTATTTATTGGGAAGCAAAACACAAAATTTGCTAGACAGAATGAAACCGAAACCGCCTGTTAGCTTTGGGAGTGCAGCACCGAAAAAAAGGCACAGGAGTGACCGCCCAATTCCCCCCAACCCCACGAACCGCTTAGTTTCGGCTTATCAAAAGAATGAAGTGAGAAAACCGGACAGGAAGGAAAAGAAAGGCTTTGTTCCCTTTCCCCTTAGCCAACGTGCAGGAGTAACGCATTGTGAATCTTCCATTAAAACGAAATTCGCGACGACCCCGATCCACGCGACACCCAAATCAAGGATGAAGGAAGAGGGTTATAAAGATAGAGCGAGGGTGTCTTATTTAAGGAATGAAATCCGGGAAAGTAAGCATGAGGAAAAAAATAAAGACACAGTCTTAAAGCGAAAGGAAGAGTTTAGGTTTAAATCTTCGGGACAGAAAACAACAAAGGGGGTAAACCGTTATTGTGCGTTGGGAAGAAAACGAAAAACGGTTTTCAGTTCTAATTGGTTAGAAACCCCAGGATACATATCGCCGCGTAACGAAACTAAAGGCAGCGATGTTAAGCAGATGAAAAACGACGCCGGAAATGACATCCGACTAATTAGAGATTTTGGAAAAAGGCAGGATATTCGCAGATCCTTAGGATATAGGCCAGGGATACCAAATTCCACATGTAGACTGTTTAAGTAGAATGGAATAAATAACATTCCACTCGGTAATTTTGTATATAGTTTTTAATTTTGTAATTGAAATAATTGTGTATTTGAATCATGCAATGAATATTGAAATTTAATTTAACGAGGTGAGTCTGTAGAGTGTATTGTAAACTTGTGAATAATAATGTTTAAGGTAAGCCTCTATTGAGAATTAACATGTGTTGGGTATGGATGGAAGGCTAGCGCACCAGTAATGATGTAAGATTTTCCAAATGCTTGAAAAATCTCAACTGCTGGAGGGGGTAATGCTGTGACATTTTCCCATATCCCAGCTGAGTTACTTTACTATGGACCGCAGGAGTTGTCGGGCCGAACCTAAGGAAGCGATCCATCTCCTACGCTGAATGGTTTGGACATTAGGGAAACAATACTGGAGACTGGCTGGCACCTACCCGACGGTAACGAATTATTGATGCTACTTGTGAGGTCGCAGATGGAGAGGGTTCCCAGAGACCATCGGACGCCAAGGGAAGTCCTTTAAAATCTGCGAATGGGAACCAGATATCGACAACGATAGGCTGCCGTAAGTTTGAGAGGCCGGGATGAACCTCCCCCCGCCCCCCTTTTTTCGGAGGCTAGAGAAAGAAGAGAAGAGGAGAGAAGAAGGTTCTTCGGAGGCAAAAGGGTAGGACGTGACCCTGAAAAAGCAGAGTCTTGCAGTGAAGCGAGAGCGAAGTGAAACGGAGGGAGGACAGACGGCCCTGTCTGGTGTAGAGACCTAAGGAGAAAGGAGAGACTTAAAGACTATCGCATGGTTTATAATCACCGCATCTCACGCACTCCTTAATTTATGTTAATACCGAAATCTATCGGAGGAATGTTTTGTAAGTTGATGTTACAAATAAAAGAAATATTTCTTTTAAAAATCAGCTATAGTAATTACTCCGGTTAGCCACAGCTACCAGTTCGAATTTTATAAATCCCGCCGGAGTTTTTACACCGTCATTCTGTTTAAGTTGTTGAACAACAACAACAAAAAAGGTTTGTCTTTGGAATTTGCAAGGTTATATTGAGCCGCATTACATTTTGCGACAGTGCAGCGCGCCATTTACCGGTGATACATGGAAGTAAACAAGGTAGCATATATATATATATATATATATATATATATATTACGCTATCGCACGTGGCACAGAAAACGCAATTATTTGTTAATTGTTTAATGGCACGCCCGAATGAAACGCATCTCATTGGTTATTGTGTAAAAGTCCTTTGCTAGGATTTAGGCCAGGATTTTTTACATTTAACTGTTTGGTGCTGCCATCCACAGGAATAAAAGCGAAACAAACAATGATTTCTTGATAGTGCAGATAAATTGTAATTATAATTTGTCAACATTAACAATTAAATATATATTTTTTTATACATTTTCATTTGAAATATTGATTTCTGTAAGCATTTAATATTTATAATTTTAAAAATACAATTAGCAGTATAACATTTAAAATGTAAACAAAGCAATGATTTTAAAAAAGGGGATTTTTAGTAAAAAGGGAAAAGTAAGTGCAATAATTTTCCCTGACTGTTTCATTTTTTAAACGTAACTCTTATACTTTTGAAATTTTAGCTCTTATTTAATTTTTTTACAAGTTTTTAGTATAAATAAATATTATTCAATCTTTTTTTTTTATGAAGTCCACTCCACTGTTATATTTTTCAATAACAGTTTGCCCAGGCAACGACGGGCGGGTCAGCTAGTAGTAAAGAAATTCCTGACTTCACACTTTACTCTCCTGCAGGAATAACTCCAATAATTGTTCGTTTACTTATCATTCAATAATAATAATAATAATAATAAACGTTCAACCCATTTTAGAACGCCCTGTATCTATACCAATAAGAAGTAATCAATGCTGCACTTGGTGTAATAACACTATTTTGTTAACAAGGTAAAACTGAAAGGGGTCTACCTCTCATTTTGACAAAAGGTGACAAAAATGTCGAATTTCAGATTTTTATCCTAACCTAAAATGAACCTTGACATCTCTATAACACTGTGTCCAAATTTCTTGATATATATATATATATATATATATATATATATATATATATATATATATATATATATATATATATATATATAATTTAATTTGAAATACCAAAATCGTAAAAGAAGAAACGATTTTAAAATTGTTAAATTTAAAAATATCATTAAAAAATGATTAATTTATTAACAATTTAAGGTCTTTTATTATCTGTAACGATTTTGTTTTATTGGAACATGATCCGAAATCTTTAATATAGGTGTTATTTACAGAATATATATATATTTTTTGATAAATGTAGAAAGATTTAAATTACATATGCCAGAAATTTAAGCTACCTTTAAGGTATATCACTATCCACATCTAGTAGTTAATGCTATATACAGTGTAATCATTTTGCTATTGATACTAAGCTCAATTTTAGCCAATTCAAATAAGGATGATGGGAGAAAAAAAAATGCACCTCACAACCGCATCGAAACAGCTTTTTTTACGTCCAAAATGATCTATCATCGTTAAAGACAATTGTTGTCCACCTCTAATATATCAGTAGAAAAGATTTAAATTACACATACCACGAATTTTAGCTACCTTTTAAGGTACATCAACATCAACACCTAGTGGTTAATGCTACACACTATGATGGGTGCCATAAACGTAGCACGCCTCTTCCCATGACTCTGACGCTTACAAACACCGACTGAGCAGCAGTGATTCATGGGCGAGAAGCATTAATACTAATGTTTCTTTAAGTAGTCAGAATTCTCGTCCTTTTGCGTGTACCTCTTTCTGAATGCATGTGAACACCCTCTTTTTTTATTTCTTTTTTTATTTCTTACTTCAAACACTCATCCTGTAGTGAACGCGAGCTTACACGCGATACAGGTCTAATTATAATAATTGATTTTTTTTTTCCTTCTCTCTTTCTTCCAAAGCGTTTTGTGCGTGACAGTTATGCGTTTGTAGAATTTGAAGAGGACGGTTATTTTTATGAGTGAGCTATGTTATCTTCCTATCGTGCAAACGCGCCTCTTTCACGCCATTTCGAAATGTACACACCCGATGTATTTTTATCAGCGAAGGATGCAGGATAATGTACTGGGTATGACAGATCATACGCTAATTTATGGGCCGAAATAAAACACGTATTCTTCGTGAGTTGCTCTAAAGGGGACTCGGTACGAAAAAAATTATTCTGTAAATAACACCTACCGTATATACTCGTGTATAAGTCGACCCTCCCCCCACCCCCCCAATTCTTACGCAAAATTTTGGAAAAAATTGAATTTTCGTGTATAAGTCGAACCACATTTCTGGTAGTATGTTGAAAAATGATTTGTAATCGAGGATGAAAAAAAAAATTGTTTTCATTAAATCAGTAAACTTTATACATTTCTAATCAGACTTCTTTTTTTTTTTAATTCAACATTTTAAAATTGTAGTAAAACTGAAGAAGCTGAAACTATTTTGAAAGCTATTCACATCAATTTAATGATTACTAACTTTTTTTTTTTTTTTTTTTTTGAAAAATCTATTCAAGCCATATTTACAAGGGTAAACAACTTCTTAAACTGCTAAAATATAGTACTTATTTGTATTGTAGGACTTTTAGGAGAGAAATCTAGAAGCAATCTCAAGTTGAACTCTTTTTAAAAAAGGAATTAAAATGTTGAAAGGGATGCCCCTGTATTAAATGGAATTCTATCCCAAGAGAAAATGAGTGCAGAACAATTACAGAGACATTATTGTTGAGATTTTTTTTATCAATCACCATTGTGCGCTTTTATCTGTCTCACCTAGACCCATATGTGATTAATTAAAAGACTTGCACATTCACCAATTATCTGCGAAAAAAATATGACTCCGGTACTTCACTCCGCTATTTTTTTTTTTTTTTTTTTTTACTTACTCGTGTATAAGTCGACCCCCCCATTTTCAGCTCCCAAATTTTGTCTAAAATTCTTCTACTTATACACGAATATGTACATTAAAATTTCTGGATCATGTTTCAATAACGGAAAATCATTGCTGGTAATAAAAGGCCTTAAATTGTTAATCAATTAATAATTAAAAATACATATAACTTTTTTTTTCAATTTTGTTAATTCAAACTAAATATTTTTTATCTTATACTCAGGGTGCTTTGTTATACACACCTAAGTATAAAATTTTTGATACAAAGATTAGATCAAAACAAAAAAAATAATTGGATGTATATGGAATAAACCTATGAAAATCGCATACATTTAAGTTAAGATTTTTTTTTTTTGTAAACAAAAATTTCTAAGACATGAAAAAAAATAGATACTTATCTCTCATAGAATCTAAAGAAAAAAAAAATCAGACAATTTTCTCAATTATTGTGGACGCCTTGCCTTAGCATTTTGATTACATAGAGAATATGAAAAAATAAGAACTGGAAAAAAAATGAGTTTAAACATTTAATCTGTCAAAAAGATATATTAAAAGGGGGACACGCACAATTAACCATATCTCCTTTATTAATTATAAGATCGTCAAGAAATTTGAGCACAATATTCTAGAGATGTTAAGGCTCATTTTAGGATAAAAATATGAAATTCGACATTTTGTCATTTTTTGTCAAAATGAGGTACTGAATCCCCTTAAATAATAATAAAAAAATATCTATATAAAATGTACTTGTGAATAATTCAAATTATGAATGTATTTGTTTATTGGTATGGAACTATGATCATAAATTGATCTTAATTCGGTGTTACAGATGACCGTAAGAATGGCGCCCAAGAAAGTGTCCTCACATGTACCTCAAAGAATATTACTTTCCTTTGAATTTAATTGAGATTTCAAAGATAATTGATAATAATAAATAATTAATAATATTTTCAGTAGATATATGTATCGGCAATTACACTTACATTGGACATTTTTTTTACATATAAACTTAATTTTATATATTTTCAAAGTAAAGATATTTTTATGTATTTTGATTTTCAAGCCTTTTTAATATTATTTTCATATGTGGAGAGAATAAACGAAAGAAAGAGAATAATTATAAAAAAGTAAAAATAAGTAAAGGAATCTGTATGTTTAAAGTTTTACGAGATAAAAAAAAAGAGAGAAAGATTATAAAAGAAGAAAAGAAATAAAGAACTTGTATGTTTAAACATTTTCATGAAATAAAATCTCTCTCTCTCTCTCTCTATTTCCCCTCTCTCTCGTTTGACAAACATTTGTAAAACAAATGTTTCAAACATTAGAGGAAAAAATTCGAAATAAGATTTTAATATTTATTTTTCTTTATTTTGCAAGTTAAAAAATTTACCATCAACAAACACATCAACGCTGCTTATCTTAGTCAACAGGTAATTAAATCAGCCGCTTTTATAAATCAAATCATTGAGAAGAAGAAGAACATTATTTCGATGTTTATTAAAATCAGCCGTTTTACTTAATCAAATTCTGGAGTTAAAATATAATTAATTTAGAGGAAACATGCTGTTCTCTGCCAAAAATCAATGCATCTTATAATTTTCAGAAAAAAAAAAAATTCGTTTTTCATTCATAAAATTTAATAAACTAACAAAGTGAAATAGACAGAGAGAAAAAAATGCTTGAGACTTAGTTTTATTTTGTATCGGTTAATTATAGATGAGAAGAGTTTCTTTTTTCTAGATCTCGCGTCAAATATATTGAAGTAGTAGTTAAGAGTTGAAATAGGTCAGTCGGAGAATTGGAAGAAAGTTAGAGATGAAGTCTCACATATAAACAGAGATTGAATAAATCGTGAATATCTCTGCTGATTTAAGCTTTCTATCACAGTAAAGAAAAAATGTTTAATATCTATTGGCAATTATTCAATATTATATTGCTAAATATATAGCTATTAATGGTATATTTCACAGCGTGTGAATCCAGTATTATTGAACGCAATTTCCTTCTCCACGTATCCTCCGATCCACTCCAATCGGAGAGATATCCTTCAAACACCATCCCCTTTCATCCGAATCCGCATCCGCCGATTCCACCAGAGCCAATCCACCTGCAGGATCATCTCCCCCCTTTCGATCCTGATTGGCGGAGACCGAAAGATACCGAGCAGACGTATTGTTCTGATTCAGTGGTTTGTATCTATAGTAATTACAGGCGGAATGAGCAGATCACCAGTATGACATAACATACTCAGAAACAATAATATTGCACTTTTAAATTATTTTTTGAGCCTAAAATTATGAATTCTTTCATATTAAAACACCGAATACTACTCACTATTATGACATAGCATAATCGAAAATATTTCAGATTTCACTTTTAAAATATTTTTTAAAAATATTACCAATATATTGAAAATATCGGTATTGCCAATAACAAACAAATTTGATTCGCAAAAATACAAACTTTATACTCTTCAATGTTTGCCAAACTTTTTTGAGAAATTAAAATGCAGTGTTAAACGTTTCAATGTCTGCTAAATAGGCAAACCTCCTCCGAAATTAAAGGATATTATTTGAACTAAAATTGACCTAATTTATTTTGAAAATTACTCAGGAGTATATATGAAATACCATTTATTAAACCCGACGGATCAAATAATTACTATATTAGTATATGACTAGCAGGAAATTTAGAAAAAAGGAGCACATAACTGATATAAAGTATAATAGAAAAACCACAGCCCTTGCATGATTATATCAAGAAAGCATCCAAATAAATTTCAATAAAAGTAAGATAACTTTTCCCTCCAATTGTAAGATTGGAGGGAATCTAATCCATCCATTTCAAAAGAAACCATAGAGATTGTAACACGTAAAAATTCAATATGTAACGATGCAGAATCATTTAATTCACCAAAATTATGCGTACAGTTACTCCATGGTTACGAATATGGAAATAAACATCCAAGTAAAAATAAAATAAAATAGCGTGCGTAATCTGAGAGAGTGCGTGAAAAATTGAATGATGGCGTTTCAAAACATTATATAGATATGCAACTATAGAATATTCTTATCTGTTTTGATAATGGCTTCGGTGCAGCCGAAACATGTAAACAGTTTATTAAAATATTTTTTACTATTTTTATAGTTTTTATTTAACACCTTTTTAACAATTAATTAATTATATCATCTCTGGGTTTTGTGACTTATTAAACGTATTTGTGTTAACCTAAGGTTGTTACGGATTCTTTCCTTTTTTCCACTCTAAACACCGAATAATTTGAATGAAATTATGACGATTATGACATAAGGTAGAAAGATTTACTTACGCCAGATGACGAAATGGAACGATAGAGGATAGAGATTCCGAGACGAGTGGTTGCATGAAGATGCAACACTGTATGTTCTTAAGATGTTTTGAGTAGTGATGGGTATAACGATTATTTTGGTTATTCGAATGAATCATTCGGGCATGTGCAGAAGCATATCTGTCAAACTTCAAAAATTTTTTAATTCAATTACTACCAGAAATTTTGAAATTTTTTCAAAATTTCTGGTAGTAATTGAATAAAAAATTTTTATTGCCCGAATGCCCGAATGATTCATTCGAATAATCAAAATAATCGTTATGCCCATCACTAGTTTTGAGCGAGTGGTACTATGAGATCGATCAGCTAAAATATTTAAGACGTGACTCTTGGCTATATTTGTAAATAATTCTCATCTGTACATATTAATTATGTAACTATAGTTTTACAATATAATATTCATTTAATAGTATACTGCATTCTGTGTTCTTGAGTCGACTACTGTTATTCATTCCTAAATATGTACAGTAAAACCTCCATAAAGGACACTCCCGAATAGCGGACACTTTTAAAGTCCCCAACACCATATCTGTTTGTATGTTTATATCTCTCAATAGCGCACAAATTCCACGCTCTTGTCGTGTTCGTTGTTTAGAGGTTTTACTGTATTCGTTGTTTTATTCCTTGATTTTGTTTTTATGACGAAATAAAAAAAAAATAATTTCACTAGTTCGTATCATAATGCTACCATTTCTATGAATAAATATCAAGTCAAAAGCAAGACAGACTTTAAAGAGAGAAATTTGAAACCCCCTTTCTGTTTAGAGCTTTTATTTCAGCTTAGAGAAAAATGCAAATTTCGTGGTTGCGATAATCTTTCCCAACCGCGTTAGAAGATTATTAGAGAGAAATAAATGAGCTATTAAGCTGCAGCAGGCAGCGATTGATTAGCAATGATGTGATAGGAAAACAAGTGTGCGTGAACCATGATATAAAAATCGATGATTATTGGAGATTTGTTGAAATATAATAGTATTTACTATAACATGATGAATATTTAAGTGATCCATGCACCATTTTCTTACTTTTAGCATTAGGAACGCAGCAGTATTTTATGTGTCAGTTCCGTTTATAAGTACCATGCAATTTGTCAAAATGCAACAAACTTTACGTTTCATAGTAGATTAATAATAATTATTTAAAAAAAAAATTACTAAAAATCTGGCAAACAGTATTTTTATTGAAGGACTTGATTGTGACACTGAATTATTATTTAAAAGTAATTTATCGAGATAACAAAATAAGTGATATTTCCCTTATCTTTTTTATGTTAAGAGTATACGAAATAATAATAAAGAATTAATAAAACAGTAAGTAGAATGATAATATTAAACTAAAGTTAAATTAACAGATACAGTCAAACCTCGTTAACATGAACACGCTTAACGCGAATTACTTTTAGCACGAACAAAAAAAAATTTCCCCTTGAGTGTTCGCGTTAACGAGGTTCGACTGTAAAACAGAATTGTCAGCCAACAAAATAGCTTAATAATGCACTCTTCTTTGCTATTTTATTATTTTTAATGTCAAAATTTAAATCATGTTGAGAATATATGTTGAGAATATGATATTTTAATCATAATTTAATTAAATAAAAAAAACGATATTTTATATTTTCTCAAATTTTATATCGATAAATTAAGAACTTTACAATATATAGGTGTAATTGCTATTATTATTATAGTTTTTATCTCATATTTGTGCAATGAAAAGGAATAAAACAAATTGATATGGAGAAAATAATTATTAATTGCATAAAAACAAAAACTATTTAGTGCATCAGATTAAAAAACGGTTATTAAACAAAAATAATTAAATAAAACAAAATAATTCCTAATTAAACATTTAATTTTTTCAAAAACAAACAAACATACAAGTGTCCAAGAAAAAAAATCACTGCAATTAGTTCATCTAAGTCAAGTCTTCAAATGGTCTTAATATGAACCATAATCATACTGGCAGCTATTTGTAAGTAATTCGCAAATTTTAAATTTTATGTTGACGCAAATTTTATAAATTTAAAAACATTAGTTATTTAGATAAAAAAAAAAAAAAAAAAAAAAAAAAAAAAAGGGTAAGCGTGTTGAGTTAATTATGGCCCATCCTTGTAAATAATAATAATAATAATAATAAACCACACTCTTTCTGTGCATACAAGCGAAAATTTAAGAATATTCTTGTGTACCATAACTGGCAGTGGCATCGAAAGAGCTCTGGCAAATCACATTCCACCATCAGCTGCGGTACCCCCCTCCATCCCATTAGATGCACAAACGAACAGTAATCGTGTTCGGGCCTCGTTATTTTGCCATCACCCCTTTTTCTGAAACACAAGGGATCCTCCGCAAAGTGAAAGAAAAGCCACTCTTATAAATATGGAAAGGGGGAAAGTCAAACACTATAATGAATTATTCATAGAAACATCCAACAATTTAATAACGCTGAAATTTTCATAGTTTTGGAATCGATTTTGAGTCAAAATAAGAAAATCGGATGCTGTTTTAATATGTATGTATACAGGGTTATCAAAATTAAACATTGTAACAAAAATTCTGTAAAGGTGATTAAAAAAAAAAAGCAAAAAAGAGAAAAAGAGAAACGATAGGAAAGGAAAGACAAAATGAAAAAAAAAAAAAAAAAAAAAAAAAAGAAAGTTAACTAAAATCTTTCCTTTAAAACATGCTTCACTGTAAAGCTAGCTGCATTCGTTGAAAACTGTTATCTATGGAACCTATGGTATAAACCAAAAAACACGTCCGTGAGTAAAGTTGACGTCATATTGACGATGGCAACAATTTGACCAATAAATGTCGGTTTTACTGTATTTTTTTTAACTTCTAGACACCGCATAATTTCAATTTTTACAGCGTTGAATATATATATATATATATATATATATATATATATATATATATATATATATATATATATAATTATAATATCTATGAATTTCAAAAAACATATCAAGTTCTATTCTACTTAAATCTCCTATATATATAAAAAAAAAACGTACTTTCAAATGCTAATTTGTTTGAAAACTGTATCTCAATTCCTTTAAGTTTAATTAAACGTCTTAAAATATTCTACAAAGTATGTGATGCCAGTAGCGAAAATGTTAAATAAATAATACAACAGCTTAATTTTAATATCAAAATTAGATTTATCTAAATGTAGTATACCTCTGAATAATTTTTTTTCTACTGTATTTATTTCTTCTTTTCTTTAGCATGTTGGTAATTCACTGAAAGTCATGCGAAAAGTGTCGCTAAACAAACAGAGCTCTAATTTCTAATAGAAAGAATTTATTTCACTTTAAAACATGCTTCCTGTTATAAAGCAGTTTATATACGCTAAAAACTATGTTTTTGAATCTATGTAATGCTTTATCAACAAAATAACAACACAAATTTAATAATTTTTCAATATACATATATATATATATGACACTTTTATTTTAACACCAATTTAAACTTTAATCAATATAGGTTTTTTCATTTCTACCTAATTTCAGCCAACTTTCCCATTGACTAAAATGCTCATCTCAATTTAAAAATAACTAAAACGATACGTTCATATAAATAATTTATTAAATAACAATGTTAATATAAATAATTGAGATATAAAACTCATTTCTCCATTTATTTGAAAAATAAATAAATAAATAAATGAAAGTTTCAGGATCTTTTAAAAACAAAATCTCTCTAAACCAAATCAATCAGAATAAACTCATACCCTCTTAAACACAAATGATAAGAATAAAATAATTTAAATGAGAAGATTTTATTTATTCAGCCCAATTTGTAAAAAAGAGCAATTTGAGCTAAAAGAAAAGCTTAAAATCTTTAATTACACACGAGAAATAAAAAGCTTATGCGATATTAATAATAGATATAAAATTTTGTTATGATAGCTATTATCTTCCATTAGTTCAATCAATTCTTAATAAAGACTTAACAGATGCAAACAGCAATGCAGAAAAATATGTAATTGACAATTAATCTTTTACACTTCATATGTAAATGAAAAAATAATGAATAAATGTATGTTATTATCTCCTCTCCTCTGCTTTTTGCGTGATAACTAATTATGATAGTAATTAATTTTATTCATTTAATTGGATTAATATTTTATTCGTTTGCAAATTTTTATTGTTTATTCATAAATTAATAATAATTCTTTTTGAAATAAGAACTTTTTTTTAAAATAAAAAATATCACTCTTTTTAAATAAATATATACATATACATTTCGTTTTTAACCTTGTTTTCTCCAGATTATAAACTAACACTCAACGTGAGTTACGGATTTGACACCTGGTTACAAGAATTAATCATTCATGAAGCATCATCTTCATTGACCAGTGTCGCGTAAGAGGTATGTCTCCGGCAGAGAACTCGAACCTGATATGTAATTTAAGGAAGTTTGACCACAGTATGTCTCTTTCCACCCCGCCCCCTATGGTGTTATCCAGCGGATTCAGTTCCGTCTGTAATATGTATTTTTTAAAGACCTGAATAAAGGGACTGGGAGATACATCTATGCTCTATAGAACTGGTTCCCAGTCTTATCAGTCTCTCTTAGGCATTCAAACAATAACTTTGGTGAAATTTTATCAAAGGTTTTAAAGTTTTCTTTTGTGATGTTTATAATGCAAAATAACCTTGTAATAAACTTTTAAAAAAATTATAATTATTGTCATTACAATAACGTTTTATTCTTCCGTAAATTTAAATTATTTAGTTACAAAAAATTAATACGCTTCACTTTTGAAAAGAAAACTAAATATTGAAAATATTAAAATAAAAATAACATGTTTTTTTTTTTTTTTAGAAATGACTTTATAGAGTTTTTTAATGTTGTTTTTTGTAGATTATATAATAATACAGATAATTTTGAAGAAAATATATCCAAAACATTAAAATGCTTTGTGACGTGCATATACAAGAAACTATCATTTAAAAACTTTGTTAATAATCATTATCGTCATTATTATTATTATATCTAGGGGATCCAACCCGGGCTACCCAAATAACAAAACATGCGTGAAAACATTTTTTTTTTCTTTTTTGAAAACTTTAATAGATTTTTTACATTGAATATATATATTTAAATTTGCCCGCTAACAAAATCAAAAAGCATTTGTATATGAAAAATATCAATTATGTATTCAAATAAAATTTTGAAATTTGTTAAAATCGATACTTTTGTATTAGCCGCATGCCTGAAGTTAATAGTTGAAGAAATCGCTAAAGATTTCGCTGCTTACAGCAGCATTTTTGATTCTGATAATTTCTTTAAGCGCGTAGTTTGATTACATGTCTGTTAAATTTATGTTTTATTTGTATTATGATATTTATTTATTGGTGAAGTTTGAATTTCGTTATGAAAGATTTTCCGGAAATAAAGGCTGAACTATTTATATTGTTTTAAGTGCGCAAACGGGTTAATTTCTTGTAATCCGGCTGCACGCGATATAGTTAGATTTTTTAAAAAATCATGCTTGAAAATTATTTTTAAAACCATAACAAAACAGTAAATTGAGATACAGTTTTGAAACAAATTGCATTTGAAAGAACTTTTCATTTCCGTATTTGACGGTTTAAAAATTGAAATCGTGTTATGTTTAAAAGTTAAAAAATTGCAGTAAAAGCAAAATTTATTGGTAAGGTGTTGCCACCGTCAAAATGATGTCAGCGTTTCTCATGGACCTATTTTTGCTTTAAAATATTGACTCGCATTTTTTAATTGAAAATATCTTCAAAATTTTAAATTAACCCAGTCTTCAGAGAGGCAAATTTCATGAATGAACCGCAAAAATTTAATATTGCAAATTGCTTTTACTACGCTTAAATTCCGCAAAAAAATGATGAATTGTCGAATCTCATAAACTTACGAAAATGGAGAATGCAAATTTTTCTAAATACAAAGAAAAAGAAAACAAATTTCTAAGGTAAGTTCAACATTTGGAAGCATTTTGCGAGTTTCTTCCCCTCAGAAAGAAGCCCAATTTTCAAATATTTTTAATCCAAAGAATGTGAAACCCTTTTTAGATTTTTCGAATACGAACTCCCGTGTTTCCCTCCTTTAATCTTCTCCGCTGCTTTTGCATCTCTGCTCTTGGGCCTCTCTCTATCATTAAGTCTCTCTCCCTGCGATTACTAACAAATGAATAACGAGTGGGGTCAAAATATTCCCTGCATTTTTCCCCATTTGAACGCTCTCTGTCAGAAGAAGAGAAACTAGCAATTCTAACATAAAATGAAGTGAAGGAATTTCACTTTCTTCATTTGCAAACAGTTTGGCACGGAAAATTCACATCGTGAACAAATTTGCCTCCAGGTATTGATATGATTTTTTTTTCTGTTTTTTTTCTGTTTTTTTTTTTTTTTTTTTTTTTTTTAATTTATTTTAAAGTAAAAAAGAAAAAACAAGCATACAGAAATTCAATGCTGCTAATGGTGTTCTATTAGCTACAAATAAAGTAAATTAAAGAAAAAGTTATTGTTAGGAGGTATTGCCATAATCATTCAACGCTGCTAATGGTTCGTATTAGCAATACATAAAATGATTCAAAGGAGAAAGTTATTGATAGGAGATCTTGTCACAATAATTATTGATAGAAGATTTTGTGATAATAAATCAATGCTGCTAATGATGTCGTATTAGCAGCTGAACATAAAATGAATTTTAGAAAAGTTATTGATAGGCGTTATTGTTATAATCATTCAATGCTGCTAAAGGTCCCCAATTACCAATATATAAAATGAATTAAAGAAAAGTTACTGCTCGAGTTATTGTCATAATCATTCCATAATCATTCAATGCTGCTAATGATCCCCTGTTAGCTACGCATAAAATTAATTAAAGAAAAAGTTATTGCTGGAGTTATTGTCATAATCAATCAAAGCTGATAGCGGTTCTGTACTAGATACACATAAAATGAATTAAAGAAGGAGTTATTGATCGGAGCTATTGGAATGATTATTCTCTGCTGCTAATGGTGCTATATTCTTTTTTATTTTTTCAAATTAATTTTTATTTTATTTATTTATTATATATATGAAAAATATTGTATGTATAAACACACATTTCAAGAAAAAGTTTGTAAATGAAATTATAAATCATAAAAGTGTAATTCTGTATACCAGACTCCTTTAAATTTCCTCTTCAGACTTCTTCTTATTTCCTCTTCTAAGGATAAAATAATGTTATAAAGAATTCTTTCTAATTCACTTTATTTATTGTGAATATTTTATGATAAACTTTTAGAAAAAAAAAAAAGAAAAGAAAAAAAAAGAAAGAAAGAAAGAGAAGTTGAAACTGTATATTAGAAATGGAAAGCCTTGTATTTTCTTGTGTGCAAACGAAGTTACTTGACAGACACAAAATGGCGAAGACAAGGCAAAATATCCGCTTGTCTTTTATGGCGGCTTTAGACGAAGATGATCCTATCATGACGTCATAGGTGATTTAGGATTTCGCTGCATGTGGCATGGATGAAGACTTTGTAATGCAGGGAAGCCACACACAGGGAGATGTAGAACCCTTCTTTCTGATCCCCATACCGTGGAAAATTTGTATAAGAATAATATAACACACAAAATTGCTGGCATAAGAATGAAATATATTTACATGCGTTCTTGAAAAAAAATATCGATTAAATATAGCTTTATAGAGTTTGAATATTTAGTGAAATTAAATAAGTTGTCTAAAATATACATCTATGAAAGAAAAAAAGTAGTTTCAGTATAGGATATCAATAAATCTTGAAAAGGAAATAGAGATTTTTAAAATGAAATTAACGATCACGAGTGTGAGGATAAAACACACACACACAAAACACGAGTGGTATTATTGAATGACAAACAAGCGATTGATTACATGAATATATTTACAGCAAACAGATAGCAGCATGTGATACTACGTCATACTTTCAGAGTATTTAGGATATTTTTTATAGATGCATCGCTCGGTAATTTTAAACTTTTAAAAATGTTCATTTATGCGACTAAAAAAATGATGATTAAAAAATAGTTAGTTTGCATCATAAATGGATAAATGATTTTTGTTTACCGCGTTTAATTACTTGAATCTTTGCAGTTTTTTTTTTTTTAAACCATTTCCAAAGAGAAGATTACAGGGTTCATACAGAGTTGGGAAGAAAAAATCCAAGGAGTACCGAAAAAATCCAAGGAGTCCAAAAAATGTTAAGGATTTGTAATTTTTTGTTGTTGTTGTTTTTATGTGCTGCATCGTTATGTGGTATGCACACTCCAATTCTTAATGGCTAATTTGGAGACAAAAACAAATTTTACTCTATTAGAATCTAATTGTTAGTGCTGGAATTGCACAGTATTCACAAAATATTGCTTACTGATTTCGTAAGTTTAAATACAAAATAGACAATCAACTTTTTTATGCAGCGACCAATGATCATATAAACAGAGATTAGTCAAACCTCAAACACTTATTATGTATATCACATACATGATACATCTGTAAAAAAATTTTAAAAGGTAAAAAAAAAAAAAAAATGCTAAACGCAACATACAAGAAAAAATATAACAAGTTTTGAATTTATAATTTTCGTTGAAGGTGAAACTTTGACGAAATTCATGTGTTTTTTGCGACCTTCTTGGGGAAATTCGCGATCTTCTGGGAGAAATTAGTGTTTTTTCACGATCTTTTGACGAAAACTGCGTGTTTTTAGCGATCTTTTGACGAAATTCGCGTGCTTTCTGCGATCTTTTGAGAAAATTTGCATGTATTTTGCGATTTTTTGAGAAAATTCGCATGTTTTTTCACGATCTTCTGCGGGAAATTCGCGTCTCTTTTCGTGATCTTCTGGGGGAAATTCGTGTTTTTTTGCAATCTTTTAATAGAATTCGTGTTTTATTTCGATCGTTTGACGAAACTGACGTTTTTTTCTAGATCTTTTGATGGAAACTGAATGTTTTTCGCGATCCTTTGACGAAGTTGGCGTGTTTTTCGCGATTATTTGAGGAAATTTGTGTGTTTTTTCGATCTTTTGAGAAAATTCGTGTGTTTGTGATCTTTCGAGGAAATTCACATTTTTCGTGATCTTTTGAGGAAATTCGCGTGTTTTTCGGTATATTCTGGGAGAAATTAGTTGTTTTTTTTTCCATGATCTTCTGGGGGGTAAATTTGCGATTTTCTGGAAGACATTTGCGTTTTTTCGCGATCTTTTGATGGAAATCACGTTTTATTTCGATCGTTCGACGAAACTGACGTTTTTTCGCGATCTTTTGATGGAAACCACGTGTTTCACGATCTTTTGAGGAAATTCGTGTTTTTTTTCACGATCTTCTGGGGGGAAATTCGTGTTTTTGCATGATCTTTTGAGGGAATTCACATTTTATTTCTACCAATTGACGAAATTGACTTTTTTTCACGATCTTTTGATGGAAACCGCGTGTTTTTCCTGATCCTTTGACAAAATTCGCGTGTTTTTCACGATCCTTTAACGAAATTTACGTGTTTTTCGCACTTTTTTGTGGAAATTCGCATATTTTTGGCGATTTTTTGAGGAAATCCGCATTTTTCTCGATCTTTTGAGGAAATCCACATTTTTCTCAATCTGGTGGAGAAATTCGAGTTTTTTCACAATCCTTTGACAAAATTTACTCATTTTTTCCGCGATCGATTGACGAAATTTGACAGTATTTTTTGGGATATATTTGCAAAAAACGCGATTTTTCCGAGATTTTTGCCTAAATGCCAAACATTGATAAAATTTAAAGTAAAGTACAGTGTTGAAAGACGGACTTTACGGACCTAATAATTGAAAAACGGACCTAGTGGGAGCCCTGCTATAAGATTATCCTAACCAATCAATGCTGTGCTTCAGATAAATGACGTGTATAAAGGATTTACTGTGCGTTTTACAATCCAGATTTTTTTTCCCTCGGCAGCAATATCACTTGCGTCCGAAGCTGCAATACAATTTAAGGAGTTTCTAAGGAGTGGTTTGCTTATCTAAGTAGTTCTAAGTACTACTTGGGAATGTTTTCATTTCTAAGGAGTTTCCAAGGAGTCTAAGGAGTCTGTGAGAACCCTGAGATTATCCAATTTGTGATCTAGATTCACTTTATATATATATATATATATATATATCTCTGTGTGTGTGTGTGTGTGTGTGTGTGTGTGTGTGTGTGTGTGTGTATGTGTGTGTGTGTGTGTGCGTGCGTGCGTGTGTGTGAAGTGAGATTTCCTTAAATGCACTATAAAACACAGAAACAACAATGTTCGTTTTGAAGGTGCAAATCCTCCTTCTTAAGGCTAAAATACAGTCAGACAAACATCTACGAGAAATAGGACTGAAAGGCCATAAAAAGCGTATTACTGCTTGCACGGCAGCGTATTACTGCTTATTTTACTGTTTAATACTGTTAATTTTACGGTATAATACTGGCAGCTGGGGTGCCAGTTATTCAACAATTATTTAGTCAACAATTATTTTTTGCAGTGTTGAGAGCGATCTGTAATAAACCGTTCTCTAAATATGCTTCGAAATTCTCTCTTATGCATTAGGGAAAAAGAAGGGATAGAAAGAGAAAGGGATATTAGATAGAGAATTCTTTATTCGTCAACGGAGAATACCGGGACTAAAATAATGTGGTTGAAAAATGAGGTATCGGAGTCTCACCCGCTATTCATTTGTTTGTAATCGGAAGCACCAGGGATCCAATGATCAGAGGGACCCATGAGCGAAGATGGAAATGTAGGTAGACGAGATGGAAAAGATGGGGGAGATATAAGATGCATATATGCATTAATAATACATACGCCTTTGCATGGATGCTTTGCATTTCCACCCGGAAAAATAACCAGAATTCATAAGTAAAAACTGTATGAAACGAATCATTTAAAGATATTTTGTAGATATACAGAAATATGCGTAACTTAATAACAGGAATATAATTAAGTGTAATATAATAATCAAGTTTTTAGAACTAAAATATTCTATTAGAACTTAACTTGTTTAATGTTCATCTTCCTTTTATTTAACGTCTTAGGTGCTTCAGACAGATATATCGGTTTTTGATAGTTTTCACTGCATTAAAAAATACAAAAGTTACCGAAAAAAGTTATATTAAAAAAATCTATAGAAGAATATATCTAAAATATTATGGAAAATATTCCTGTACAACTTTTCAGGTTTCTATTGAAATCAATTAGCCAATTAAGAGGTTAACCAGCGTAAGTATTGACCAATGTTAAGAGTTACGTAAAATAAAATATTTTCTAAATATTCTTACAAAGAAGGGAGAGAAAAGAGAGTAAGGAATAATACATAGAGTATTCTTTACTCGTCAATGGAGAACATCGGGGCTAAAAGAATGAGGTTGTAAAAAGAAGTAGTATCTGAACATCACTCACTATTCATTTACTTGTAATCGAAAGCACAAGGATCTAATGATCAGAAAAATCCATTAGCAAAGATGGAAATGTAGATAACAGACAAGATGAAAAATATGGGGAGGAGGAGTGCATGATCCATATATGCATTAATAATGCATGCATCTTTGCACGAATGTTTTGCGTTTCTACCCTGGAAAATTTTCAGAATTCATCTGAGAAAATATTATGAAAAGTGTTTGCAATAGATAATTCAAAACTACATAATTTCTTGGAACAATGGTTACTGAAATGTTAAAAAATATACATGTTTTAATAAAGTCACATATCTGATGGATTTTTTAAGAGTCTAATGTTGAGTTTCTGAGAAAAATAAATTCTTCAGGAGGAATGGGAAAAAATATTAGGGGATGAATTGTGGCCCGTTGTTGAAAAATGATTCAAAAGTCGCTGCTTACATGAAAGCAAAAAACAGCCACTTCGGAATCTTGTAGTTTTTCTGTAAGTCACATAACTCTGTACTCTATTAGCAATCTGATTTTGATTTCTGTGGTCATTAAAAGTTTAAACGCCTGTCCGAGTTATCTCTTGCCACCCTGTATATTATCAATAATACATTCATTTACCTTATCATCTCCAGAAAATTTTGTTTTTTGAAAACTCACTAAGATCGTTATACTCTCTAAAATACTTTCAACAACAAAAAAAATATATTAAACTTTGGTGAATATATTAAAAATAGTAATAATAATAATAATAAAATAAATGACCTTTTTTGTTGCAAATAAGTAATCTAGAACAAATATTGAAGAAAATTCCTTTAAACAAAATGTCAGCATTATTTCGGGTTAAGTTACAATCGAAACTTGAAGACCCAAAATGGCGAAAGCAAAAAGTCATGCGAGCGTCGTCGTCTCCACTTTATCCCGTTTCGTGGCTGAAGCTTTCACACCTCATTTGCCCCCTGGTTGCTTAGTAACATTCACCCTCTTTCGATCACGCCATCTTTGCTCTTGCGCTTCCAGAAGACAAGCGGTTGTTGCATCCCCCTAATGTTTTATTAATGCGCGTTAAATTATTTATTGCACTTATGAGAGGTTTCCTAGGGATTCCATTCGAGGCACAGAGGTTGTCCAGGATGTAAGGGGGTAGTAAATATCGGTGAGTTTGCATAGATAAGTAGCTCGACAGAGATGAGCAACTATCATTTTACGAGCTGCCGGAAGACTGCCGATAAGGACTGACGCTTAAATAGACAATAACGAAGGGCGAAAACAGATTTAGATGAATATGATGTGTGTCAGACGCGGGAAAAAACCCCGGAAGAATGCGGTATTATCTGTCTGATGGTTTTCCAAAAACTGAAGGTTACGAAATTTTCGATTTATCCGTATAGTTAATGATTTTTTAAGGAGGTGGATTAAGGAAATATTATAACACTAAAGGTAATTGTGCAGCATTTGGTTGGTGTTATTATTATTATTTGGATTTTTTTTACAATGTATGAATTTTTTTTTAATGTATCGTAATGCATTGAAGACTCCTTCTTCTACTAGTTAAAGTACGTGTAACTACTACAAGAACAAAAGCACAATTCAAAGGAAATAGCAAAAATAGGCTATATATAAAGAAGAGCTTTAAAAACATTTGAATTTACATTGATAAGTAAGCTTGACAGAGATAAGCAACTATCATTTTACGAGCTGCCGCAAGACTGCTCATAACAGCTGACACCTAAATAGATAACTAAGGGGAAAACTAGATTTATAAATACCGTATAGATGAATGTGATATGTGTGTCAGATGCTGCAAAAGTCCCCCCCCCCCCCCCAAGTTGCAGCTATAGAATGCCGTTAATTGCCTAATGGTATTTCATAAATGAATTTTAATGTTACAGTATTCGGCATTTTAGATTATGGATTTTGTGCAATTAATTTTCTGGAAAACATGCCAATTTGTGGTGGACCACGATAGACTCATCACATTTATTTACTTTTGATAAAGACATCGCGAACAAGCTTCTTCTTTCTCCGTTTCTTTACAAAAATATTTTACCTTGCAGGTAAACTTTAAAAAACTACCACGTTGGTTATGATATAAGTTGCATCAGTTGTAAAGTAGACTTGAGTTGTGAATTAGTTGTTGAGTAAAATAAAACGTTTCATCGTTTCTTTCTAGTTCTGATTGAATATTGCACTCCATTGAGAAGAAATATCTTTTAAACTACGGGAAATTTTTATGAATGCATTATAAAGTGTTGACTTGTCACCTCATATTTTGATATAAAATAAAAGTTCAAAATTATAAATTTGTTATGTACAGTAAAAGCAATATAAAAAGAGCTTTACATTAATGTCTTTTAGATAGTAAAAAACACACACACACACACACACACACACACACACAAAAAAAAAAAAAAAAAAAAAACTGCCTAATTTATCTGCCATAAACAGCACTGATATCTGTAGTTCAGTTAAGTTAAAAGTCAAGCATCCCAAATATTTTATTGAAAGTGACTTCCTGCGACTTGACCGTTTATGGAACGTAGAGGTTTTTTTGAGAGTTCAAAGATATGTGTCTACATGATTACTACAATTAATCGAGCATTATATGCAATTTGAAGGGAGAAGTTCTGAAATATAACACTTTAATTGCATTATATTACAGAACTTTTTTCTAAGCAATATAAAATGACTGCATAATCTATTAAAATGCACAGGAAATTAAAATTAGCAAAATTAACATTTTGATTTTTTTATATTAATTTTATATTTTTCTTCTCAGTATTTATTTGCTTTAAGAGATTCCCTTTTGAATAATGCAAACATATAGCTGAATTCAAGAGACAATTACTGAATGATATTCAGACAGAGCTTAATCAAGAACACAAAATTATCGATTTTTTGTCGATTAAGAACAAAAATATACATTCTAATAATTTCACTACGACGCCTCTTAATATAAAATTCTGCTTCATATGAAATGAATCATGTCGTCAATTTATGAGATATCAATATTATGCAATACACTATAATGTAATTCAATGTGAAATTCGAAGAAAATAAAAATTATTCGTTTCGTGAGTTTTTTGAACCATGATGTTAGACCATGCAAATCCAATAAATGATCTTGGTCAAAACATATGTTTGAGTCAAACTCAGGTATTCACCTCAAAGCTTTTATTAAAGGTATCTTCATGTGAATTGGATTTTTTTGACATTCTAATATTACTTTTCATATTCAAATAGTTTACATAATGAAGGACCAATCATTAATTTTGAAGTGATTTAAAGGCGTAATATTTATCGATCATTTTAAATGAAAGATTTCAGATGAGGTGGTTAACTTAATCAGAATGTAATATGTATTCTTGTTTGTTTGTTTTTTCTTCTCAGCACTGCGTTCTTTGAAAATACTTTTGAATTTGTTCAAATTTCTCCCGTACATTAGAATTTTAAAAACCTTCTAGAATGCATTAAAGTCCAAGCGGCTGGAACACATTTTCAATAAAAGATTTGGTATGTTTGACTTTTAAATTGGGCGAACTTCAGATATCAGTGCTTTTTATGGCAATAAATAAAAAAAAACTTGCTGCTTTTTTTTTTTTTCTTTCTTTTACAGAAATATTTTTGTTGGTATCATTTCATAGAGTTGTTAATATTTTTACACAGTTATCTGTCTAACAATTTAAGTAATTGTCTTTTTCTAAATTAATCGCGTTGGAAAAAATCAAAGACGAATGAATTCAAAATAAAATTATATATATATATATATATATATATATTATATCTTTAAAAATTAAAAGAAGAGTTTTAAAATATTTTTCATAAAAAAGGAGGATTAAAGAAATGAAAAATAAAAAGCTAAGTTAATGTAGCGAAAAAAAAAATTAAAGAAAAAGTAAAAAGTTACGAGATTTTTTTTTAATCCTCTTCTCGGACCAAATCTTTTATAAAAATCTGCAACCAATTAGGCATCCCAAGCTCAAATCGCTGCAAATTAGAAAGAAAGAAAAAAATTCCGTTGAACGGGTTTTCTCGTTACTTTTATTAAACAGATGCCTCTTGATCTCTTAAACAAAACGGCGAAAAACTTCGAGAAATGAGATAATCTATTTAGGAAGAAAGAGTGAAACTTAAAAGAAAAAATAAAAAATCTTATAGATCGCTCTTTCTTTCTCTGTGCTGTGTTGTTATTGCCATTCTTGCATCTCCCACCGCACGACACCCAACAGTTTTGCTTTTCCCTTTGCACTTAAACAAAATGAAGCTTTAGAGAAAGCATTTTCACAATTTTACGATCCTCTAAGCGGTAACCCTCCGTTTTGCGACTACCTATTTGATTTGGATTCCCCCACCCTCACCTCTGCTAGCTATGCCTCTGACGGCTTTTCTCAGATTTTATGCATTTAAACAGAGCACGTTTATGCCTTTAGTCTTTTATTCACCCCCCCCCCCTTGTATGTTTCTGGAACATTGTTAAGGTCTTCGGAATGTGAAAAGGAGAGGGGGGGGGGGGGGGCAGGATGAGATTCTTTAAGGAAGATTTTGTCGGGAAAGAATTTTTCCCTACGCTGTCTCATTTTCTTGGATCATAAACTCTTCCGTTGCAGTTAAGGGTTGCCCCTGTGGAAGAAGACGATGTTGATTTCCACGTTCAAAAAAAATCGCTTCTTTTTTTTGGGATGCCAAGTGTAAAATTTATCTTTTTCTCTGATGGAATAGCTTTGTGCAATGACATATTTTACAAAGGAATGGAATCTATCTTTCACTATACCGCGACAAATCCCCTTCGATGATTTATATAAAGGTTTCTAAATGATGAGAGAAAATGCAAAAGAAAATTATTAAAAGCTACTTCAATGCTAAAATACAATAATGTTAGTCTAACAAAACACTTTTACAGTTAAGATTTGTCCTGTAAAGGAAGACGATGTTGGCATCCGTGTTTGAAAATAAAAAAAATAAAAAAATATATATATTTCGAGATACCAAGTGTACACTATTATTTTTTTATTTGATGGATTAAACTAACTTCTGGTGCTGTAGTAGCTGCAACCATAAGATGGTGAAATCGTGTTCAAATGTTGGGAGCGAGATTTCACCCTCTTATGATTGCAGCTACTGCTGCACCAAATGTAGGTTCAACCTACTACAAAATTTTTAACAGTTGAAAATTTATCTTTTTTTCTGAAGAATCTTTATGCATTGGCATATTTTACAGCGGAATGGAACCTATCTCTTCTGATACCGAGATAAATTCTCCTCCATGATATATATATTTTAATAGGCTCAAAATGATGAGATAAAATGCAAAATAATGTTTTTTTAACTGCTTGAATGCTAAAAGACAAGATACACAGTTAAGGTTTGTCCTGCAAAGGAAGACGATATTGGTTTCCGCGTTCGAAGAATCTCTTCGAGATGCCAAGTGCAAATTTTTATTTTATTTTTTTTTTCCGAAGATGCTTTGTACATTGACATAGTATTTTATAGCGGAGTGGAATCTATCTCTCCTGACTCTGCTATAAATTCCCCTCTATGATTTTTTTTTTAATGGTCTCATAATGGTGAGATAAAATGCAAAAGAAAATTATTAAAAACTCCTTGGGTGCTAAAACGCAAAAATGTAAGTCAAACAAACTCTATTTGGAAATAAAAGAATAAAAACTCATATCTCACTTCAACGATGTTTTTAATAGCTCAAAAATGTTGAGATACAACACCAAAGATCGCATTTTGTGCGTTGACTTTTTTTTCGGAAAATACGTCATAATGGCATCGACATGACATCTTTGAAAGTCTTTAAATAATGTTCAAGAAAATGCGGCAAACCCACATTAGCTGTTTTATATTTCGTGTATACATCTGCGGGTTAACAGGTTTTTGTAGATTATAAAATTCAGTGAAGCTATCGTACACTTTTGATGTGAGAACCTTGCATTAGCTGTTATGCATTAAATGAATATTTGTTATGGAATATTATTCAGTGAAGAACTTAGACTTTTAAATAATAATAATAATAATAATAATAAACATTTTTAATATATCTGAGAATTGATGTTTGTGGATTGGTAGCTTTCGACGCATCATTGTCCAATTATTAGTGTCAGTGACCAATAATTCAGAGCTTACACAAAGAATAAATGCACAATTATTATTATGGTATTACGAAGTATTTCGTATTAAAGTACAATTCTCTATAGAGCGAGACATTGTCACACGGATCGACGAGGGATTTCATTTTAGATTTTTATTTTGAAAAAAACCTGAATTCACACACAAATCCCTCAAAAAGAAAAAAAAAAAAGTAAAAGAAAACCTCGACAACACTCGTATCAAGGGTAGTCGACCACCAGTCAAACCAAACGTTTCCCACGCTGAAAAAACTATCGGGATCAGTTACAGTCAATGCATGCGGAGTGAATTAGAAGAGTATTAATTTCAGATATGTTTCAGTTAATGCTTAATCCCTTCCGGGGGCTGGGACCAATCAGGGCGACCGGCTGGTCTAATCCGTCACGTGATAGCGACAAGTGCGCGCGGTTTTCCCTTGTCTAATCCGTCGGCAAGGTAAGTTGGGGGTGGAAGGGATTAAATATTGGGGGACAGCTGTTTCTTAAGCCTAATTAAGCTCTCGAAACCGAAGCTCCTGCCGCAGCGCTGCTTTCCCATTCACCCGCGACACTGAGAAGAAAGCCGCTCTGAAGGGACCGGCAACTTAACACGTGCTATAAGAATTCTCACTGATCCCATTATTGATGGAGAAATGAGGAATGGTCTCGGGATTGTTATTGTTAGACGGGGTGACAGTGATACCTATCCAGAATAATGTAAAAACGATTATTCCAAACATTAAAAAAACAACTTAGCCGGTTCAACAAGCCTTATATATCCTGCCTTTCGAAAAAAAAAAAAAAATCACAATAATCTACGAAAATTTAGATTTATTTATTTTATCTTTTCTTCTTGCTAGGCCACCACAATTTCTGCATTTTAAAAAATGTGGATTTTTTTTACACTAAAGCAGCATTTCTATTTTACTTATGAACATATTTATCATCAATTGGCGAAACAATTTTTTCCTTCACAGATCGTGAAATCCCATGTTAACCTAGGAGCAATTTAAATAGCGGATTACTAATTACTTGATACAATTATCAAAATCGGTTTTCACCAACAAAAAGGAGATGTCCGATACTGATGTACTGTACTTCAAAAATCGGCACTCTTAAATTTTAAGTATTTTTAACAAGGCGATAAATTTTGAAACATTTTCTCAATTAAAAATAAAACGAATTATTGCAATTTTAAATCTACTTATTATTTATTTAGAGAGAGTGTGTGTGTTTTGTTTCATTGCATCCATATCTGACGCCAACTTTCTGATAGTAAAAACCAAATTCTGATCATTGTATTTGATAATGAGTAATTCTGTGTTTGAATTTGGAAAATTTAAATAGAACCATTATTAATTACCTGGAACAAATATAAAAATCGTTTTTTAACAACAAAAACTAGACGTCTAACACAGACATATTGCGCTTCTAAAACTCTGCACTCTTAATTTTAATAACAAGATGTTAACTTGTAAAAAATTTGCTCAATTAAACATTAAAAATTGTATAGTAATTTTAAATCTACCTATTATTAAGCATGGGAAATATATATATATATATATATATATATATATATTGATGCAGTGCATCGATATCTGGCGTCAATTTTTTGATAGTAAAAATCAAACTCTGATCATTATATTGGGGGATTAGTAATCTTGCATTTGATTTTATTCCATTGGTTAACATGAATTTTCTATTGGTTAACATGAATTTTCAATTGGTTAACATGGGATTTTCAATTTGGGAAAAGAAAACATTTTTCACCAGAACATCCTATTAATAATAAATATTTCCATAAGTAAGCTATGAACACTTTAATGTAAAATTGTCCACATTTTTCTGGAATGCAGAAATTGTGGTGATTTAATTTTAAAAGAATATTTTATTGATTCTTAAAATTGTAACAAAAAAAAAAACTTCTTATGATAAATATTTACAGAATTGTTGCTAAAAGGAAAAAAAAAAATTGCAAAATCTCAATAGAACACAAACTTGCGGTAGAATTATACCCTCTTATCTACACTTAACATGACTTATAAGCTTATAAGCTATCAATCCACTCCCTCCCAACTCCGAAAAAAAATCGATATTAATTCATATTGATATATTATTATTGATATATTATTATTATTATTATTATTATTACTACAATAATATTTGGAAGCAACAAATATCTCTGCTTTTCAATATTTTCAATGAACCGTCATGCTATTTCGTTCAATATCGGTGTAGTATATGGTTTTTTAAACATAATTATGCTAACATGTATTTTCGATATATTCATAGAATCGCATTACTCGTTACTTCATAAAATGTATGTTAAATTATACGGAGTTCAACGAAAGAAATCAATAGAAATGGTATAGACTTCAGATATTATCGCTGCAATTATCGATTATATGCTATCGATAGTTGATCTGTCAGTTTTCACGAAACTCTAATTATTATGACTAACAAATGATCTTTGTTTTATATGAGATTAGCTTGATCTCAGTTTTTGTTTTAAACTTCTGACGATGTTATATATTGATAGAGATGTGACTCTTCTTCTACTCACCCCCCCCCCCCCCCGCCCCTTATTATGCAGGCAAACAAATAATAATAATAAAATACCTGTGAAACGCACAACTATGGATGGAGAAGAAAGAAATAGATTCATATAGCTAGAAATTTTTAGAAAATAATACAGTGGACAACTGAACCATCATCTGTGGGTGGAGAAGAGAGAAATAGATTCATATAGCTTGAAATTTTTAGAAAAGAATACAGTGGACAACTGGGCCATCATCTGTGGGTGGGGAAGAAAGAAATAGATTCATATAGCTAGAAATTTTTAGAAAAGAGTACAGTGGACAACTGGACCATCATCTGTGGGTGGAGAAGAGAGAAATAGATTCATATAGCTAGATTTTTTTAGAAAAGAATACAATGGACAACTGGGCCATCATCTGAGGGTGGAGAAGAGAGAAATAGATTCATATAGCTAGAAATTTTTAGAAAATAATACAGTGGACAACTGGACCATCATCTGTGGGTGGAGAAGAGAGAAATAGATTCATATAGCTTGAAATTTTTAGAAAATAATACAGTGGACAACTGGGCCATCATCTATGGGTGGGGAAGAGAGAAATAGATTCATATAGCTTGAAATTTTTAGAAAATAATACAGTGGACAACTGGGCCATCATCTATGGGTGGGGAAGAGAGAAATAGATTCATATAGCTAGAATTTTTTAGAAAAGAATACAGTGGACAACTGGACCATCATCTGAGGGTGGAGAAGAGAGAAATAGATTCATATAGTTAGAAATTTTTAGAAAAGAGTACAGTGGACAACTGGATGACCATCTGTGGGTGGAGAAGAGAGAAATAGATTCATATAGCTAGAAATTTTTAGAAAAGAATACAATGGACAACTGGAACATCCTCAAATTGATGCAACTAATAAAACTTCTTTGTGCTTCCAATGCCGTGTGGCCCTCTGTATGGCAGTATCGAAAGCAGTTACGTTCTCTTTTTCACGAAAAACAAGTAAACTGTGCATATTAATCCACAAATTTGTAACAAGTACATACATACATATATTTCTATCAGATATATGCTTTAAATAAATGCCTATGTGTTTATACGTATAAATGAGTGTCTATGTGTGTAAATATAAAAGCTTAAAAAGACAGAAATCGTTGAAAAATTTAAAACATTTGAAATAACATTTATAGCATTTTAAAATTTGCAACTATTGTCACTACAAACGACATTTGGCCATCTTTTATGCTCCAATTATTTGAAAATACATAATTCTTTAAACAATAAAATAATGTATGTTAAAATTCAAAGATTGAATTAAACCAAAACTAATCTTTATTTAGAAAAAAAAAATGAAACTCGCATTACTTCTACAGTAATCGTCACGTGTTCAAAATGTAGTTGTACTTTGGCATCGGCCCCTCAAACCATTTCTAGGGGGCTAACACTAGCGGGCGGCTTTAGGCGCAGTGGCAAAGCCGCCCCTCTCCTCTGCCCTCCATACATATACTAGAACTGGTGCCTGTTCTTGATAAATGTCGGCGGCGCCTGTCAAAAGCACGCGGCCCCCCTCCTTCGAGAGAGGGCGCAGCAGAGTTTGGCGGATAAGGGCCCCTTCCTTTCTCTCTCTCTCTCTTGCGCTCGCTCGCTTGTTTATTATACGACGAGGCCTAACATGTCACTAGCACCTGACAAGTTCCAATTTTCTGCCCGCTATTCTGGGAGCATAGGTGGGAAAAGTAAAAGGGGACTTTGTTTTGTTATTCCCTCCTTTTTTTTAAGGAGAAGAACATACAAGGGTGAAAGTTTTAATTGTCTCACAAAGGAAAATTGTTTGGGGGCAAGTCACTTTATAAACATTTTCACTGCTATTTCAAATACTAACATTTGTCTTGAACAGCTAAGAGGTTGTTAGCGTTTGAAAATAATTGCTGTTTTGCATCAGTTGCTCTTAGATTGTTTGCTCGTACAAAAATGCAAAACTCAATTTAGAAACAAAGATTTTGATTTTAAAAAAATTGTAAATATAAATTGATAATTTTCTTCAGATTTACAAACGAAGAAACGCTTTGATCAAAGGTTCTTTCTCAAGAAAATAAATTGAATCCTTCTAATCGTGTCTGTATCAATTCAAAAGTTCAAAATGCTTGTTAAAATATTAGTTTGAAATAAGACTATTGTTCTGACATAATACCGAAATAAGCAAAGGTGCATATATTATTTGCAAGGTAGTAGCAATGGGGAAGTGGGGGAGGGGTTCACCAGGGTTGAACCGCCCTCAGAAATTTCTCTCAGGATGACTAACTATAAATAAGCCATTAATTATCAATCAAGATAATCAAAAATTTAAAATCAACTAAAATCAGAATACTTAAATAAAAATGGTATACGCTAGCATTTCTTTTTTTTAGGTGCGTTCGTAATTATATAAATGCGTACACTGTTAAAAATAATCTGAAATTCACGGGTTTTTTTTCCTGAATTTCACAGAAAAAGTCCCTTTTCACGACAGAAGGACATTTTCCGTTAAAAAACAGAAAAATTCTTCATATTTCCTGAAAACAACGGAACAGAAGGAGAAGAAAGTGGCCAACGGAGATATTCCGTTATCTGCTGCATATTTATTTCCAATGTTTAAAAAACTGACATGTTGCAGCACAGAAAAACTAAAAATTGAATAAATTAAAAATTCGAGTTTATTTAAAAGAAAAAAATAGTTCTTTCGAATTTAAAAAGCAACAATTAATTTTCTCATGCTTTTAAAATTATTAGCAATTTATTTTTTAAAGTTACAAAAAAATATTCACACTTAAAATATATTCTAAACAAATAGCTTAGTATATATATATATATATATATATATATATATATATATAATAGTTAAATTAAGTGAAAAAAAAAATCGATTTTACGCAAAAAAGCAACAAACAAAAATAATGCTTCCGAATAAAAAAAAATAACAAATAACTTTCTCATTCCTTTGCTATTATTCGTAATTTGCTTTTTGAAGTTATAAAAGATACTCTCAATGAAAATATATTCTAACAGAACACATTTGAAAAATATATAATAGTTGAAAAAAAATCGATTTTCTCAAAAAAGCAAACATACTTTATCGAATTTAATTCAAAATATAATATTCATATTTTGCATCTAACAATCAAATTAGGAATTAATATAATTCATGTTTCAATCCTCTATTAATACTAAATTTTTCAATCATAATCTTATAACAAAATATCCCCCACTTAATTTCAAAGTTGCTAGGTTTCTAAACCCCAGATTGTTTAAGTTCCAAGCAGCGATTTGAAGAAATCCCCTATGATCCTTTCAAACTCCTATTCTAGCAAGGGCCCGCTAGTCGTGAGGTAAAACACTCGGCTCATGTCGCTGTCATCCCTAGTTCGAACCCCAAGGGCAGCCAGGAAATCTGTACCAGTGAGTATTTAATATTAAATTAAGTACTCCTGTTATAGTCAACAGATGGCAGCACAAACAGATCGAGAATTTTTTTTTTAAACCGAGGTCATTCATAACAGAAAGTTACCGTTTCTTCAATCTTTCAAAACGGAAAATCTACTAACGGAACGGAAAAAGCCCGGCAACTCCGCTGCCAGTACTTTTCCCGTGAATTAACGGATTTATTTTTAACAGTGTAGCACCTATAGTAATCTGGTCTGTCCGTCCGCATATAACAACGCAAAAACTACCCAACCGAATGGTTTGAAATTTAATATATATAATCGTTGCAGAATTTAGTTGAGTCATTTCAAATTTTATGAAAATCGAATCAAAACTTAAAAAGATATTGATAAAAGTTTTCTTCATTCTATTAAATCCTATCATACGTAATTAATTCAATGATATCCCATGATAGGTAATGGATACTAGGTTGCCATGGGGATTACGTCATACTTAAAACGGAGTCATATTATTTCCGTATTATTGAATTTAAAAACCGAATTTGTATACTAAAATTGTTTAATTATAGCAATCATATAATCTACCGACAGTTTTTTGGATAGATGTTTCCGAAGAAATAGATATTAAATGGAGAAAGAGTCTATATATAGATTTCAAGCTCTGAAAATTTCAAAGCTAGGATTAAGTTTCCCATTGGAATTTTCAGTAAATGTCAACAAAAGATAAAATGTTGCCAACTCAAAATGTGTATGCTATGAACAAATAATGAAATAAAAAAATGTTGCCAACTCAAAATGTACTTATTTTATTACGGAAATTAATCATATAATAACAGACGATATAAACATCTATAAAACTAGTTATAGTACGAACGCACCTCATTTGTCCGTTTGACGTACAATTTCTAACTTGTTTTTCCTTAATTCCGCCAGCATGTTGAAAACATGAATGCAATATCTAGAAAGTCTTTAAAATTCATGCACCTTTTTTCGAAAAAAAGCAGGATTTCCATGCTATCAGACATAATGGCTAGCATATTCTAATATATAGATTCTCCAACTTGTTTAACTGAAACCCTTGAAGAATGCGATGAGGGTTTAATTCTAAATATCCACAAATTAGCCAATTCGACGAGCGTAACCGTTTTGACATATGCTCTATTTTTGACAAAACATATTTGAAAATATATGTAAAAAAGAAATCTTTAATTTGTTTGACACTTAGTGCTGATACATCTGCGAAGCAGAATCAACAACACAAATGAGATTATAAATTTCTTTGCAATGGACAAGGCTCAATTATTCAGTGCTCTTTTGTAATAACTATATTATTGAGTTATTTGAATTTACACAATAAAACTTAATAAGATTTTTAACTAATTGCACCTTTGTTAAAGTATTAAAAAACAAATCTAAAATAAGATAATAATAATAAAATTTCAAACCTTCAAATCCTCCTTCGAAATACTTTTCTGGCTATGGCCTTGATTATTTGCATACCCATCGTATTTTAAAGTGCTTTAACATTGAAAGCATATTACTGTATAGAGCAATGATAAACAAAGATGCTCACAGTCAAAGATTTAAGTAGAAAAAATATATATCATTAAAAGTTATAACACAAGATACTCATTTGTTCATTTTAAAAATGTAATCCAAACTTCTTTATTTATTCAAAAGTAACGATCAAAGGTTTTGAAACTGGCAATATAGAACATTTTTATTAAATATATTTTCATTTAACAAATTGATGGGTGTTATAAGAAGTGACTAGTTAAAGTTATTCAGTCCTTTTTTTATATATCATAGTGAGAATTTTTGTTAACACAATTTCCCTATGTAATATCTAAGGCAATATATTTTTTAATGATTTTGAGATTAAAATTTGGGTATGAAAAATGTCTTCAATGTCGAAAACAGCTTTTTTGATTGTTGACATTGATATCAATGACTTTCTTCAATATATGCTGTTAATATATTTTAGAAAAAATATCTTTTTATATAATTGTTATTTCCTCTTTTAATGGTTATTTAACGTTATACATTTGTATTAAAAAGTTTATTCCTCAAAGATACATTTTTCAGGACTACTAAATATTTTCGTGCTGAAAGTTTAATATATATTTCACTGTGAGTGTGACCTGTTATTATTTTTTTTTTTCTCGAGATCCAGTTTTAGATTTTTTTTTTTTCTAAAACTATAAATATAAATACGAATGCTTTCAAAGCGTACGCGAAATCTCAGACCTTCCCTCTTCGATTAAATCAAAATCCACATGTTCTTGCTTTCCTCATACCTAGTGAATATTTCCAGGACTATATGTATTTTCAATAGGGCTCACCTTCTATCATTTTCCCCTTTCTCCTCGGGCCCTATTTTTGACGCAGGATCCACCTGCCCTTGACAGTTTTCCAGATTGCCCCCATTTTCCCCCCTTCAAATACTTATATATATATATATATATATATATATATATGGAAAAGCCGGGAAGACTGGAAAAATGATTTTTATGCCACATCTCTGTGCCATATCTCGCTTCGCGTGCAATCTATTTCAGACAGCGAGCTTCATATTTTCCGATTTCCACCTATCATCCCCCAAGAGCGTGAAAGGTGGTATGTATATGGAAGTCATTATTTCTCTGAGGATATGACACCTTCGCAGAACTTACTAAAGAAGTAAGATATAGGAATACGTATATCGCCAGAGAGTAAGTCTTCGTTAGCTGTGTCACTTTCAAGATTGGAAACTTTTTTTGATTTTTTTTCCCATCTACTGACGGTGTTATTATCTGAGATGAAAACTTTGGACGTAGCTATAGTATATCTTCTGTCATATGTTTATATTTTTATTTGTATGTATATCGGGAACCAAAAAAAAAAAAAAAAAAAAAAAGAATGACAAATAAATCGGATAATATTATCATACCAAAGACAATGGTATATCATGGAAACCGACCACCTGTGTTATTTATTTTTTTAAATTTGAAATCATATTGAATTCTTTGAAAATACATTAGCTCTTAGCTGCATGAATAAAACAAGTATTTTCAATCATTTAAAATCATATTTTTATCCCACTTTTCAAAAATTTGTGTTTCAAAAAATGATAGGTTTATCCTTTTTCGAGTTATATTTGTAAAATAGTTTTAACACTTTTATGCGGACAACTTTAAATACCATTTGCAATATATTCTATTTTAGTTATGACAACTGAAGGGTCCCTTCAAAATTAGGAAAAATATTAAAAACAAACAACTTATAGGTTGTAAGTTTTCTATTGTGCGAAGGAGCTAAATAAGTATATGGGAGTCATTATTTCTCGCATGATATACCTTTGCAAAACTTACTAAAGAAGTGAGATAAGGAACAAGCATATCGCCAGAGAGTAAGTATTCGTTATAGCTCTATCACTTTCAAGATTGGAAACTCCCCTCCCCCCAACCCCTTCAACTGTTGGTGTTATTATCTGAGATGAAACATTTTAAGTGAAAAATTTGAACGCAGCTATATTATATCGTCTGTCATATGTTTGTATTCTTATTTGTAATGCATATCTAGAAAAAAAAAAAGACAAGTGAACCAGATAATATTATCATTCCAATCACAATGGTGTCATGGAAATGCTACACCTGTGTTATTTTTTAAACTTGAAATCATGTTGAATTATTTAAAAAATACATTAACTGCATGAATAAAACAAACTATATTCATTCAAATAAAACCAAATTTTCTACATCCACCTGTCATAAATTTTGTGTTTTAAAGAATGATATGTTTATTCTCTTTTGTTGTGGGATATGCTATTTTGCAAAGAATATAATTTTGACAGCTTTAATATTTTTATTTAATAAATCTTAAACACCATTTACAACATACTTTATTTTAGTTCTAGCCAATAAAATGTAACTTGATACTGTGGAAAAAATTAAAAATTAACAGCTTATGGGTTGTAAGTTTTCTACTGTGCAAGCTAAAAAGGAGAATGTATAGCATTTTTTAATTAATTAATTAATTAATTAATTAATTTATTTATTTTTTGCGACAACTGGAAATGTCTTGTTTTTTTAGCAGCAATTCATATAAATATTATTTTATAAATTTCCACTAAAGTAGTTTTTAAAAAATTATAATGGATAAAAACAAACTTTGGATCATGTAATACATTTGCAATTAGATAGCAAAAAAAAAAAAAAAAAAAAAAAAAAAGTTTGCTCATGGAGGACTATCAATAAATAAATAATATAAAGCGTTTTTATTCTGATTTTCAGTACTAAAATATTAAATAACTGAATCATATATTACATATTTGAGACAATACACGAAAATATGATTTTTTAATGTAAGTTTGATTATCTGCAAACAATATCATACGCATAACGATAGGAACAATGTTATTTTCAAACGTGAAATTACAAAACTCTTCAGATTAATTATTTTGGAAGAAAGGCTAATTATTATTATTATTATTATTATTATTTTTTTCAAAAACTTTGACTTGAAAATATTTAAACCCAGTAATTTTTCTAGGCACATAATCGGTTTGATTTGATTCAAACATGCACAAGTTTGAACTATCTCAAGAACATGACGGCATACGTGGATTCAGGGCCGGCGCCAGGGGTGAGGCAGGTGAGGCAGCCGCCTCAGGGCGCAGGCCTAAAAGGGCGGCATTTGGCTCGTATATATTGAACATATAATCCATTGTATATGTCGAAATTTAAGAAAAAAAAAAGAGATATAATTTTTTTTCTTATTTTAAAATAAAAATACGGAGTACATTGCATATAAATACAGTCAAACAAGTTGCATATAATTACAGTGAAAGAATTCCTGTTACAATGTTTTAGTTCACTTTAATAAATGTTGTTCTCTACGATTTTTGAATTATTAGTGATTTTTGACGAGATTTTTAGCGTTCTATTACGTTTCGCGTTGATTTATTGATATAATTAATCTTGATTCAAACTTTTAGCCTAATATAGTAAATTTTGTTCTCCGTAATTTTGGAATTTTTAGCTGTATTTAATGCGATTTTCAATGCAATTCTCAGCATTTTTTTGCGTTCTGCTGCGATTTTTTTATATTCGTAAAGAAATTCGGTTTTAAACTTTTAACCTGATTTAGTAAATTTTGTCCTCCACGATTTTTGAAGTTTTTGCGATTTTCAATACAAATTTTAGCATTTACTGGCGTTCCACGGCGATTTCTTCACATTCATAAAAGAAATTCGGTTTCAAATATTTAGTCTTACATTACATTTTGTCTTTCGCAATTTTCAATGCGATTTTTAGCGTCTTTTCATGCCAATTTTTTGACAATCGGAAAATAATTCATTTTAAAATGTTTTAGCCAACTGTAATAATTTTGCTCCTCCCCTAGCAATTTTTATGCGCTTTCTAGCGTTTTTGTTTTTTGGCGATTTTTCTACCTTAGTAAAAGGATTCCGGTTGTAAAATTTTAGCCCTTTATAGAAAATTTTATGTTTTTGGAAGTTTATTCAGAATTTGTACAGCTATTTTTGAATTTTTCTGTGAATTTTTGTGATTTTTTTACATTGTTAAAAGGAATTCGGTTTCAAACCTTTGGACTAATATAGTAAATTTTGTCCTACTCTATTTTTGAATTTTAGCAATTTTTCCGTTCTGCGGCGATTTTTTGAAATTCGTAAGAGGCATTCGGCTCCAAACTTTTAGCGTAATACAGTAAATTTTGTCCTCCGCAATTTTTGAATTTTTAATGCGATTTTCAACTCGTTTTTTTCGAGTTCCGTGGCAATATTTTGACATTCGTAAAAGGAATTCTGTTTCAAACTGTTAGACTTAGTAAATTTTGACCGCTGCGATTTTTGAATTTTTAGCGACATTTAGTGTTTTTTCACATTCCGCGGTAATCTTTTGACATTCGTGAAATAATTCCTGTTACAATGTTTCAGTACACTATTAGTAAATTTTGTTCTGTACGATTTTTTTTTATTTTTAGCATTTTGAAGCAATTTTTTGACATTAATAAACGGCATTCGATTTGCCTTATGTGGTAAATTTTGTTCTCCGAGATTTGGAATTTTTGGTGATTTTAATACTATTCTTACAGTTTCTTCGAGTTTTCGCGTTTCGCGTTGAATTTTTTGACATTCGTAAATAAAATTCTGTTTCAAACGTTTAGCCTATCATATTAAATTTTCTTCTCCGCGATTTTTGAAGTTTTTGTGATTTTTATTGCAATTTTCAATGCAATTTTTAGCATGTTTTGCGTTTCGCGGCGATTTTTTGATATTCATAAAAGGAATCGGTTTCAAACATTTAGCCCAATATATTACAGCTTGTATTCAGCGATTTTCAATCCGATTTTTAGCTTTTTTTCGTGCTGATTTTTGATTTTCGGGAAAGAATTACTGTTAGAATGTATTAGCCAGGGTTCGTAGGGACTCCTGGAATTTTCAGGGTAATGACCAGTATTTTCTTATAGAAAAACTCGCCTTGTATAATCGTGTGATTACATAAGGCGAGTTTGTCAATAAGAAAATACTGGTAATTTCCTTGAAAATTCCAGGAGTCCGTACGAACCCTGTTAGCATACAATAGTAAATTTTGTTCTCTGCGATTTTTTTATTTTTAGCGAGTTTTTCTTTTGCGTTTCACGGTGATTTTTCCACATTAGTAAAAGGAATAATGTCAATCAAGGAATAATGTCAATAATGGAATCTTTTAACCCAATATAGTAAATTTTGTCCTATTTTTTCAATAAAGTTTATTCGGAATTAGTTCAGCGATTTTTGAATTTTTTGTTCGATTTTTAGAGTTTTTAGCGTTTTACGGCGATTTTTGAACATTCGTAAAATAATTTTGTTTGCTCAATATAGTAAATTTTGTCTTCTGCGATTTTTATATGCAACTTTTAGTGTTTTCCGCAATTCTCTGCGATTTTTCTGCATTAGTAAAAGGAATCCGGCATCAATCTTTTAGCCCAATATAGTATTTTTTTTTTTCTTATTAGTAAAGTTCATTCGGAATTCGTGGTTCAATTTTTATATTTTTCGCGATTTTATATTACGATTTATGTTTTTTTCGCACTTCGTGCTATTTTTTGATGTGCCCGGGCAACGCCAGTCGAGCTAGTTAGTTAAATTATTCTAGAGACTGAAAATACAATTATTTTTTAATATTAGGGTGATATAATAAACGATTTTGGCAAAGAAAATTCAAGGCGAATTAGTATCGAATTATTTACTTCGCTGTTGATAGTTATGTTTTTGTAAATATTACTGATGTAAAATTAAATCTTCATGTATATAATTTCAAATGATCATGTAATTTTCTATTCAGATCATAATTTTAATTTCAACAATATAATGCGTAGTTTGCGTTAGTATGTTTATCTATATTTTTGTCTTGATAATGTGATTGCTTTATAATATTGATTTTCGTATTATAATAAATGACTTTGCTAAAGAAAAATCAATGAAAATTAGATCTTGAAGTTTTGTAATAATTTTTTAATAATTATTATTTTTTAAATACTACTAATAGGGGATTTCATTTTTGTGCATATTTCAAAGAGCTATTGCTGAGATATACCCAGCAAGTTTAGCTGTAGTCATTGTTTAACTATCAATAAAACTTTCATAATTAAGAAAGACTATCAACTAACAATACCCACTACATATATTCTCCGCAGCTCACGGGATGTTATTGATGCTACATCCACTGCCTACAATTGTTTCACGAAAGATAGAAAATTCTGCGAATGTGACGAAAAGAATTGTCAGGGTACCTCTGATTTCTGCAAGTTGCGCCCCTGCACCAATAACAGCGATTGCTTCTGCGACATGACTTTTGAAAAAATAGATCTTTTAGCTGTTTTGCCAGACGATATTATCTCTAATCCTGACATCATCATTTTAGAAACCTGCTACTTTGATAAACGTCACATTCCCAATTCAAATAAATTCCGCCGTCATCTATTAGAAGGAGAAAAAGCTACATTTTCGCAAAGAAACTTGTCCTTTACATTTGAGGACCTTTTACTTCATCTTCCTGATGCAGGAAAAGTGATTTTACGTAGCGAAGACTTTGAACACGTCGTGAATGTTCCTTTAGATAACATTATACATATACCATTTGAACTACTCGCCTACAAAACCGACTTACAGGTTACATACATCCATCCCAGCGGCAAAGTGGTCACAGGACTTGTACATGTGATGGGCAAAACAGTCTGCCAATTACGACATTGCCTCCTGTGTTATGATGTTATAAAACATTTTAAGTGCTATCCACCTCTCGTTCAATACGTTATGTATGTGTTGATCGTCATTCTCATCGTCATTATGTTATGGTGTGTAAAACTTATTTTTAAAAGTTTCAAATTCATTATATATGCATTCCTAACGATAATGTATGGATTAGGTCGACTATTGAAAATTATAGCTCGTTGCTCTCTGCTTTTGGGGGCTTTTATAGGATCTACATTTCGAGAAATCACACATAATTGTTATGCAGCCCTTGAACGAAATGCAATTCAACGGGCCAACATTTATACCTTACCACTTGTTCTGCTCATGTGCACTTGCATTTTCACGACAATTTCAGCCGACTGCAGTGTAAATACAATTATAAAGTCTGACCTAAAGTCATGTGAGATCCTCAATGATGGAACGAAGAATTGCCAAATCTTCACCACTGCTGAAATAACATTGCAATCTATTTCAGCCGAAAATTGTTTATGGTTTTCGGACGAACATGAAAACCATTTGTTCACCCTAAAAATTAAATTAGATGCCATTGTGTGCTCTTTCACAAAAGAACGGTTGTACTTCACATTCCCCGTTACCACTAAACAAATTAGTCAGATATCGTGTATTTTCAACAAATTCTGTGGTCGTGGTACACATTGCAGTAAACGATCTATAGGAAAGGGAGGCATAAACTTCGAAGCAGAAACTCCCGAAAGCCGACAATTTCCAGGATTTTCTGCATGTGTCAGTGGAGACAGTGGCAACGGCTGCTTTATTTTAACTCGTCCGAGTTGTAACTTTCATAGAGTGTGGTATGAACCGGACCTGTTGAACAGTTTCGAAGTCTCAAAATTAACAGGCCATACATGCCAATATAAAATCTCTGTAACACAGGTTGAAAATAACACAATTTCGCGATTATTGATATCTGATTCAGCGTACACGCCAAATGGAATTAAGATTTCCATACTCGGCGCCTATGATCAACCGCAGCTACATTTGACGGAAAAACTAATCCAACGAGTTGGAAAACCTGAGGAAGCCTTTTTAGCACCTGCCTGTGAACGCAATATTCCTCAACCCAATATGATAGGAGCTATACAGGCGAATACATCTTACACCACAGATTTTATCTTTGCACCACAACTCACCACGTGTGATTATTTTGAGGATAATCTAAGATGTATTACAGCACCTGACAGCATTGAACGCCTTCGAGCATCCCAGGAATACGCTTTACCCCTACAAAAGCATATTCATTTTTTTAACATTGAAGAAGAAAAATTACGATCCACTCAATTAATGTCTTCGGCCGTGCGTGTTCAACTGCATTTTCGAAATTATAAAATCGCACTGCAGACATCCACTATATGTCCACAATTGAATGGCGAAAGCATTGCTACGACAGGGTGCTATAATTGTCCTATTTTGGCTCGTCTTACATTTAAGGCACACAGTTCCTGCCAACCTGGTATTGTGACAGTACAATTACAGCAAATTTCTCTCCATACGAAAGCTGTATATCTACAGTTAGATGCAACAACCCACACAGTTAAATTCCAGGCTGAAGAAAAATGTGCTGCCGAAAAAATTTGCCTGAAATCTGCTGCGTTAATACAATGCCACTCCTTTAGATACTGTCTAGATGAGCCGTCGGTGGAATTGTTACAACTTAACACTAATTATACTCGAACTGTGAGTTCTGTAACAGCATCCAATATGTGGGACTGGTTGAATATACCTGATTTGAACTCTTCGATTTTCCTTTTGAAACTGATTGGCTCGGCTTTATTTATTGTATGCTTACTCATAACAACCCTAGCTACTCTCATAACATGCTGTTGCAAAGCACGCTAAAAACGACTGAAGTTTTATTAACAAAATTATGCTTGTTAGCTAAGCAGGAAATAATTCTTCTTTATTTGAATCTTCTAACCTTATATACATATGCAATTGGATAGGAAAATTTATTCATTTTATGCTTTCATTATTATCAATGTTCTTTGAGTTTACATATTATTAGAAGTTTTGATTTCTAATTGTAGGCACTTGTGGCCTGTTGTTTATAATTTTTTTTAAAAATTTTCTCATTATTTCCTGATTAGTATAGTTATCTTATGTTATTTGTATAAGTTGTGTGAAATTTCATGTTATACTATTAATATCGTGTTAACTTTGTTTTGTATCACATTGTGGGAATGCCTCATCACAGTTCAGCGTAACTCATCTCATTTTTCTTTTTTTTTCCTTTTTTTTCTTTTCGGGGTTTTTTGCATATTGCTGAGATATACCCAGCAAGTTTAGCAGTTCTGTGCTGCCCCCGGGTTCATGGGAAAAAGGAATTTCTTTTGTTACAAATTTTACTATTTCTCGCAAAAATATAAGGAATAGCATAGTAGTTCCATTTGACTAAAGATCAAACGAGTTCCGCTCAAGGTGTTTGGGGCGACAGCTGGCTGAGTGTATCCTATTGACCAAGAAAGGTATAAGAATAAAGGAATGAAAAGACGCTGGGAGATATGCAACTGCTGCGCACGGTGGTCATTTAGGGTTTTAAAAGGTAGGGTATTTTCTGTAAAGAAAAGGAATTCGAATGCACAACTTCATGTAAATTGAATAAGTACGTCCAGTAAGTTTTGTGTTCTATTGACCAGAAAAGGTATAGAGAATAAAAGAGACGAAAGGCGTTCAGAGACTTGCAGCTGGATGAAATAGTGATGCAAAAGGGGATGCCGCCTCTAGAAATAAGCTTTTCTATAAGATCAAAGAAACCGTCAAAGTTATGGCTTTAACACCTGATATCTTGGCCAGAGAGGGGGAAGTATTTAATGTATCCAAAATTATGGTAATGTAAAGCGAAATATGTTTATAGGAAAATCCAGTAAAATGCTGTCTTGAAATGGGGGTCAGGATGAGAAAAAAGGATTGGACGACGAGATTTAGGGGAGAGAAAAGGGTGTAAGGATTACTAAATAGTTAAGTAAGAAAAAGGAGATGACCAAGGGAAAAAGGGGAATTGCGGATAGAGAAAAAGGTTCTCAGAAAGATGATCTTGGAGTAGTGTCCTCAGGGTATTTGTAACCCGTGATTTTTAGGTGAAAAATATAAGTTTTTTTTGTTGTGTGAAACCGCCAACCGCCAATATCAGGAATTGGATTTTGGACCCCCTAGATGATGATGATGTCTACCAGATGTATAAGGGGTAAGCAGGCTTTTAATTCCGAGCAAATTTCTGCATTATATTTAATTACTTAAACTGATATTAATTACGCGATGAGGCATTCTCGGTGGTAAATATATTATTAAAACATACGGTCGAGTTTACTGTTAAGTACGTTAAACTATGCATAATGATTTACACTTATGTATTTAAATATGTTAATCTTTTAAAATAAATTCAATTTAATCAATTTCAGTTTGCTTTATTTAAATGTTTCTTTCTTGTATATTAGATCTCGAGTATGCTCCTGAATCTGGGATCACTTTACGTGAGACATACGGCCTAATTAGTTTCAATGTAATTTAAATATATGAATTCAATATAAGATGAGGAAAACAGAAGGAGCGTACCCGAGCACTATGTAACTTGTTATTGGTATCATTATCTTGTAATTTGAAATTCTATACAAATTTTACACGTAATTTGATTGTTTTTAAATGTTTGACATATTTTGGCTTAATAATATATATTTTTAACTTAGTTTCACCTGATGTAACTTTTTTTTCTTCTAATATTCATAACGTCGATACAATAAATGCATTTTCCAAAGGAAAAGCAAGACGAATGAGATTTTGAAGCGTCAGTTTAATTCTTGTTATGATGCTTTCTTCTAAATATTACTAGAATATGATAACATTTTTATTCATTTAGTTTCAAGTTAGCGGTTGTTATTTTTCCAAAATAGATGCAAAATTTCTTAAGTAATTTTATCATTTTAAATTTCTTAAATGTAAATTAACTTTATATATATTTGTTTTATTTGTTTTCTTTTAAATAAATTACAGTTAGGAAAATTAATTTACTTATTCTTTAAAAAGTTTGAGAAGTGGTGAAAAAACAATCATGGCATAGGGGCGGCAAAATAATGCTCGCCTCAGTCAGTAAAATGTCTGGCGCCGGCCCTGCGTGGATTCACGCGACCCATGCGCCTTTTTTAAATAATAAATCAATAAAAAATACCACATCTTTATTACCTCTAAAATTTTTGTGAAAAAAAAAATTAGAAGAACAATTGTTTTAAATTACTGGTAATAAGAATTTGTTAGTTTCAAAGAAGTTCTTCCTTGTAAGTAAGGCCTAACAAAAATGATACATGTAATTAGTCCAGAAATACTATCAATATGAAAATCATGATCTTTGTACAAAGTCTGAGGAATATTATCAGAAAAGTTGGCTGCTATAAAGAAAAAATATCTAGAAGCAATAACTGCATGACTGCTTAATTCTACGAATACAGAATTTGCAAAGTGTATGGCATTAATTTGCTGAAAGCCCTCCAGACCTATATCTGACCCAATGTGCCATATTCCGGTGAATCGAGGCGGCAACACATGGCCAGCGGACAACGTCGTTCAAAGTTTAACGTTTCCGACGTTTACGCTACACAGCGCCGAAATCGTTATTACTATTATTGTATGGGGACGAGGGTGGCGTTAAATGGGGTGGACTGAACGACGTCGTTTGCGTCGCGTCACGTGGTTTTCATTTAGAAAGTGGTGTGAGGATCCGCTGGATCGGAAAGAAATCAAAACCCAAGGGTGAGGCAAAGGGGGGAAACAAGGCTGAAATTCTTATTATCTTGGTTGGAAAAATGGAGGGAGAGTTTAGAAGACGAAAAATATTATAGCCAGAATCGTTTATTTCTTTTATGAAAATTAAGTCAGTTTCTTTTGCTGAGAGTTTTTCATATTTATATAAAGGTTTCTCAAAACAATTTTTTTCTTTCATTTTTATATTTTTTAAATGTTTGATAGTGATGATAAAGCTAATATTTTAAAAGTAATTATCACAGATTTGTTCAAAATATGGTAATGGTAGTAATTCTGACCGTTTTATTTTATCTTCTTTACAATTTCCGATTATGGTCTCAAAATGGTCTCTCATCTTTAATAGAATTTCATATAGCTGTTTTAATGCTGTAGAATTTAGCAAATAGCAAAGAACCAGCAAACTTATTACGAAAAAGTACTAACTTCATACACAAACCCATGACTCTGTAATTCAGTTACGTCTACAGAAACACATATTCTTATAAATATGTATTTTGTTCATATTCTATGCAATACCTTAAGAAACAATAATTGGCCTTTCCTTTGAATACCATTTTCATCTTTAAATTTCACAATTAACTCACGACATAATATTCATTACGCCAATCATAAGAAAAATAAATTATCTTTCTCCTCAAATCAAATTAAGAACAAAATGATTGTTTTACGGTAATTTTACGGTATAATACTAGCAACTGGGATGCCAGTATTATACTGTAAAATCAACAATTTTTTTCTTGCAGTGTAATATACAGAATTTCCAAAGTGTATATATAGCATTAATTTCTTGCCCAGTACGATTTCCATATTTTAACGGATTTTTTTTTTTTTTTTCTACAATGATACTAGCAAATTATTTTAAAGCCTTAGACTTGATGAGATACAATTCTTAAGATTTATTATTAGCGTTATACTACTAAGCAAAATTTTAACGACTTCATTTTTTAATGCCTCCATTGTTATTAATAACAAAGATATCTTAATACATAGTAAGTACATTTCTTTAAACATCCAAGGGTGTTTTAAATCATCACACTTATACATAGTTAATCATAGAATTAAACAACTAAAATAAGGCATTCTAAAGAGCATTTCCGAAACATTTTTAGCAAAATAAAAACATTTGCTTCTTTTTTTATGCAAAACAATGTTCCGATAGCTTTTAATAACCTTATAACCATTAATGATTGAATTAAAAAAATAAAAAGGAATTCATTTTTTTCTTGCCAATTATAAGATTTTTCTTTCTTTTTTTAAGAATCTGACGTAGAATCTTATGCTGTGTCGAACTCCTATAGCTTCCGAACCATTTAATGTGCAGAACAAAGAGGCGTTTTTGCGGAAACGAGTAGCGAAAAATAAAAGCACCATTTCGTAGGTTAATGATACACCTAGGCGATCACTTAATGGCTGTCCGAGTGCGATAATTACGGCCAACCTCGTTAGAAAAAAAAAAGAAATAATAAATCTATAGGTCATAAACGAGCCAAAAGAAGCATAAATGTTCTCGAACAGGAATGGGCGGAATGGAGGCCGACCCCGTAAAATGTGCAACAGAGGTTGAATCTGGTGATTTTATTGACAGTTGACGATTCGATTACAGTAAATGGGATTATTTATTTATTATTTTTATTTTTGTTTATATAGTATCTAAACGAAAACAACACCAATGTTGGTTATATTGGGGGACAATATTGTGTATTATGTTACATTTATCGAAAATACTCACAATGAAATATTAATATTGGTTAAGCATTGGCTTTACAATGGAAATATGTGCAATGAAATGCCAAGAGAAATAATGAATTTGCTTTGAAATATTGAGAATAAAATGGCGTAATATTTCTTGCCAAGATTTCGCAATGTTAACAAAATCTAAACATCCAATTTTGAGATAATATTTACTAACATTGTCCAAGATCTAGCCAATACAAACAATATTGGCAAAATATTTCCTTGCTGTTAGGGATACTATATCAGCTTCTAGATAATTAAGGCATACTAAATTGTAAAACCATCACTGAGATTTCCAGTGGATTACTTAAAAATATTAAAAGAAGTAAGGCAGAATGGTTGAAGTGCACCTGTATAAAAAATTATATACACAATTTATTAAACGAAATGTGCGACAGTTGTAAATCTTTTACTATTTCATAAAGTTTAGATTTTCAACATTTAGTAAAAGTTTAAATACTTTTGCAAACTGTTATAAAATCAAAGATCATAAAAGCATGATTCTTTAAATTTTCCATGTTCATTTCTGAAATAATATACCAACGACAATTTTAATGAGCATGTGTGTGTATTTGTGATTAATGTGTCAATGTCATGATATGAAATCCATAAATTTATCAGTTTTATTTGCTTATTGCATCTCCTTACACTTTATGATTATAGTGAGTGATAATAATATCAGTAATTTAATAGAAAGTCATTTAACTTTGTATATTTTTATGTAGAAAAATATACAGAAAAAAATGTACTGAGAGGGGGGATTTAAGCAACCCATCCTTTTCAAAACTTTAATTCAAATAATACAACCTCTACTGTATAACAGCAAATAAAAATTATAACAAAGGAACTTCAAGATTAGCGATTAATCATTTTTTCCTTTTAGATGGCGGCAGCGCATATTCCATAACACTGTGCCACAAAACCTGGGTACAGTTTTATGTCATTCGATAACCAATGTATTAAATCATTCTTCTACATTCAATAGGAAAATAACACCCCGAGGGAAACATAGAGAAATGCATGTGAGCAGAGAGGTGTGACTGCCTAGAGTGGTCTGTCACTGGTGACTGATGACCTTCTTGTTCGGAGGAGGGAGGTCATGCATCCGCGTCCGATGTAGATTGATCCGAAAATTCAAGAGAGGAACATTTCGATAGGATGGAGAAACAGGGTGTTTCCCACCGTGCTTAGCCGAAAAGGAAAAAAAAACAGTTACTTTCCCTGTTTAAATTTATTTTCTAACTTAAAATTTGGAAAAATTTAGAATTTTGTCTGAATTTTTAGAAAAATTTCAAAATTTGAAGAATTTTGTCTGAATTTTTAGAAAAATTTCAAATTCTGAAGAATTTTGAATTTTGTCTGACTTTTTAGAAGAAGATTTTGCCTAAATATTTAGTAGTTGAAATTTTTTTTAATTTAGAAATTTTGGAATTTAGAATTTTTAAACGAATTTGGAATTTAGAATTTTTAGAAGAATTTAGAATTTTTAGAAGAATTTAGAATTTTTAATGTGATTACTCAGTGTGGAATCTTCTTGGTGTGGAACCTTCTTGTTCGGAGGACGGAGGTCATGCACCCGTGTTCTATGTAGATTGATTCGGAAATTCAAGAGAGGAACATTTCGATATAATGGAGAAACAGGGTGTTTTCCACCGTGCTTAGCCAAAAAGAAAAAAAAAAGGAGTTACTTTTCCTGTCTAAATTTATTTTCAAACTTAGAATTTTGTCTGAATTTTCAGAAGAATTTGGAATTTTGTCGGACTTTTTAGAAGAATTTAGAATTTTGCCTAAATATTTAATAGTTTAAATTTTTCGAAATTTTGAAATTTTGGACGATTTTGAAATTTATAATTTAGAAATTTTAAACGAATTTGGAATTTAGATTTTTTAGAAGAATTTAGAATTTTTAATGTGATTGCTCAGAGTGGTCTGTCACTGGTGACTGATGACCTTCTTGTTCAGAGGGCGGAGGTCATACATCCGCGTTCTATGTAGATTGATTCGGAAATAAAAAAGAGAGAAACATTTCTATAGGGTGGAGAAACAGGGTGTTTCCCACCATGTACAGTCGAAAAGGAAAAGACAAAGAGTTACTTTTCCTCTCTGAATTTATTTTCAGGTTTTTAGAATTTCGAAGAGATAGAAGAATTCAAAATTTTTAGAATTTAGAACTTTAAAATTTTAGAATTCTTAGAAGAATTTAGAATTTCTGAAAAAATGTAGAACTTTTAGAATAAAATAAATATATAGCATTTTGTCTGATTTTTTTTTTAGATTTTAGAATTTTAGAGTTTTATAATTCAGAATTTAAAAAAAAATTAAATATAATTTGAAGAATTTGTCTGAATTTTTAGAATTTAGAATTTACAAATTTAGAAAGTTTTGGAAAAATTTAGAATTTTGTCTGAATTTTTGGAAAAACTTATAATTTTTTGAATTTAGAGTTTTAGAATTAAGATTTTGTAAAAAAAAATTGGAATTTCGTTTAAAATTTTTAGAATTTTGTCTAAAATTTTAGAACTATTTAGTATTTTTAGAATTTTGAAGTATTTAAAATTTTTGTCTGAATTTATTTTCACATATATTTTATATTCTGAATCTATATTTATTTTTCCTATCTGAATTTATTTTATCATAAACATATGTAACATGGAGAAATGCCTGTGAGCACAGAGGTGTGACTGCCTAGAGTGGTTGTCACTGGTGACTGATGACCTTCTTGTTGAGGAGTAGTGAGGTCATGCATCCGCGTCCGATGTAGATTGATCCAAAAATTCAAGAGAGGAACATTTCGATAGGGTGGAGAAACAGGGTGCACTGCACACCATGCACAGTAGAAAAGGAAAATACAAAAAGACAAGAGTAATTTTTCCCTGTTTAAATTTATTTTCATGTTTTTAGAATTTTGAAGAAATTAGAATTTTTAGAAAAAAATGGGTTTTGCAATTTCTTTTTAAATTTTCAAATAAAAAAAAATTAGATTTTTGGAATTTTGTCCGAATTTTTAAAAAATTAAATAAAAATAAAAATAAATAAAAATCTTAAAACTAAAATTTTTAGAACAATTTAAAATTGTGAATTTTTTTTTTTAATTTTGTTTAATTTATTTTATTTTATTATTAAAAAAAATCTGATTTTGTTTTATTATACATTTATACAGTGTGATTCATAAATATCGAAACAATAGGCTATCTCTTTAAATATTGCCTCTAGGCACATACTTCCAATTGCAAAGTTTCATAAAAAAAGGTGCAAAATTTGATGAGATAAGTTGCAACTCCATGGGGGGTCTATTTCAGAAAATACAAAAATTAAATTTTTATACGGTCCCCGTAGGATAAAATTTCCAATTAGAAAATTTTTCCTTATCCATTCTTGAATTAAACAAAAAAAATTCCATCTTGATATCTGCAAAATTCACAGAGATATTAAATTCCAAAATTCGTGACTTACACCACTTATGCATACCTCTGAGCGACACGATATCAGTTCATTTGAAATGCAAGTTAGGGATCGACCATAAATTTACACATTATTAAAAGTCGATCTAAGGCAATGTCTTAACGTTTAGATATAAAACAAAAGCGCATAGATTTTTGCGTTAAACTTGTTTGAGAAATATGCTAGAGGTCTTCCTGAGCCCGAGCTTGGCGCCAGGCCCATAACTGGCACGGCCCGCTGGCTGGGTCATGCCGGCCCGTATCTTTATTGTTCTTAGGACGTGTCGGGCAGGCAATAAGTTTTGTAAAAATAGTAATAGCGATAATGAAACTTCTTTTAACGCAATCACTGGAAATATGTTTTAATAAATTACACAAAAATATATTTTCAAAACTCTACTTTTTGTTATACAGTTTCAAAAGTTATGATGTTTTTAAACCTATTTTTCATTTATTCCAAACGACATTGTTTTTCAAAAATAAATCTTTATTCGAATGTAATAGCCTGAGAGTATAAATAATCATCAATCACCTGTCTAGATAATGAATTAAATAAAATTAAATGCATCGCCCATGAAAATGGTTTTAACAGTGAGTCGCCCTTAATTAGAGGCAACTTGTATGCTTCGTGCAGGGGTCGGAAGTAGCGCGCTACAAGTAGCGAAACTACAGTAGTCGCTACTTTTTACAGTAGTTTGTAGTGTAGCGCGCTACTTTTTGAACAATGTAATGTAGCGAGTAGCACGATACAAAAAATCAGGAGTTTGTAGCGAGAACCGACGCTACTTTTAACGCTACTTAAGGGAAAAAATGTAGTATTCTGTAAATCACGTGACCGAAACTTGATTCTTTTGTGAAAAATTTATTCTGCTGAACAATTTGAGAATCTCAGCTACAGTGTATAACAACGCAACGCATGAAGTCATAGATTTTTACCACTGACACTTGCTTCTAGAATCAAGTACTAACCCACCAAAAGAATTAATTTTCTTGCTGGCAACATTTGTCTATTTACTCATTAGTAAGTCTTCCTGTTTTAATGCTACGTTTCTTATTATTCGGAATTTCTTTATTTACAGATTAATTTGTTGTTTGCATTTAGAGTTGTCTCTCCATGATTTTCTAGATTGTAATATCTATCTTAATTTTGCGACGAAATTTCTAGCGTGTGTATAAACTAACATCTTGGAGACAAATACAAAACATTTTCTTGTATGCTATCTTTCTTAATTTTTTAATCCCCTCGGTTATGTCGCATTTATTTAATTATATCCTGGCAGACGCGATATAACAAGGGGTCTCTTTATTATTTAATCCGTTTCTTCAATTTCTAATTTAAATTGAACCCTTTAACAAAGTCTGGAAGTAGCAAAATAGTGACTACTTTTGAAAAGTAGTTTGTAGTCGCTACTTTTTAAAACAAGTAGTTGTAGTTTTAGTTAACAGCATTTTCGATAAAGTAGTTGTAGTTGTAGTTTGCTACAGTAAAAAAGTAGTTTTTCCGACCCCTGGTTTCGTGTAATTGCACTTTAAAAGGGAAAAATATGAAGTTGTCAGGGCTAAAACTATGAAAAAAATCGAAATCGACATATTAGAAAACTCTTGTTCAAATCAACTGACACATTTAAACAGTAAAGAATGAAGGTGAGTATGGGAGAAAATAAACTAAAGCAGATATTCAAGTTACAGGACGGTGGTATTTACTCACCTGGAAACTTTTAAAAAGCATTTAAACGTTATATTAGGAGCCAATCTTTCTTTAAAACTTTAAATGCATTTATCTGCATCATAGGTTTTTTTTTTCCAGCATTTCTCATCTTTAAATTGATATAAGTCAATAACCGTTAAAGCTAAATGGTTCAAACACGGAATATATCATTCTCTAATATTTTACTTATATTTATTTTAATTCGGCAAATTTGAAAAAAATATTTACTTTTCAAAATCTGATTTGTTTAAAATAAGCTGCATCTTTTTTTAAATTGTTATTTTAAATATTTTTAATATTTTTAATTTTTTAAAATTAATATTTAGTAAAATGCTGAATCAAAATTAAAACTTATATGTTTATGTTTAATTAAAAGAAAAAAATTCAATTCGACAAATAATATTTCGAATTATAACAATTTTAAATTACTCTGAATTTTTTGAAAAAAAAAAAAATATTTATTTTTAAATTTTGTAAGAAGTCTTATGATGTGATTCTGTTTACAAATTATATGGTTAACCATAAAAAAAATTCAAAATGCTAACTCTATAAATAAATAAAAAATAAATAAATGTTCCTCGGACACCTTACAGTAACATTGTTTCTTGAATTACACGCATTTCAATTTGTGTCTGATCCCTTGAAACCTCATGAATTATTAAAACGAACATATCTCTCTGAGTTTTGCAGATATCAAGATGGAATTTTTTTTGTTTAATTCAGGAATGGATAAGGAAAAATTTTCTAATTGGAAATTTTATTCTACGGGGGCCGTATAAAAATTTAATTTTTGTATTTTCTAAAATAGACCCCCCATGGAGTTGCAACTTATGTCATCAAATTTTGCACCTTTTTTTATGAAACTTTGCAATTGGAAGTATGTGCCTAGGGGGAGTATTTAAGGAGATAGCCTATTGTTTCGATATTTATGAATCACACTGTATAAGAAGGAGGATTGCATGTGAGTACAGGGGTTTGACCGCCTAGAGTGGTTTGTTACTGGTGACTGATGACCTTGTTCGAAGGAAGGTGGTCATGCCTCCGCATCCGATGTAGATTGATGCAAAAATTCCAGAGGGAGTAACATTTTGATAGGGTCTGTCTAAATTTATTTTCAGTTTTTTAGAACTTTGAAGAAGTTAGAATTTTTAGAAGGAATTAGGTTACGAAATTTTTCGAAGAATTTACAGTTAATTTTTTTTTTTTTTTTTTTAATTTAGAATTTTTGGAATTTTGTCTGAATTAAAAATAAATACAATTTTGAGAAGAATTTTGAATTTTGAAGACGTTTGAAAAATTTATAATTTTGTCTTAATTAATTTAAATTTATTATTAATTTTTCTGTTTTTTCCCCCTTAATATACATTTATATAAGATAGGGAAAGGCATATGAGCACAGAGGTTTGACTGACTAGAGTGGTTTGTTACTGATGGTGCTGACTAATGACCTTGTTCGAAGGAAGGCGTACTTCCGCGTCCGATGTAGATTGAACCCAAAAATAAAGAGGGGCACATTTCAATAGGGCACTTGTCTGTCTGAATTTATTTTGATTTTAAAAATGCATTCATAACCTGATTGACAAATCACTTTTCTCTTAAAATTGTTTTGTTGAAAGAAATCAGAACATAAACGTTTAAATACACAAACTGAGAAATATGCATTTTAAAGATCGGAAGAGGGGAGGGGGAGGAAGTATTTAATAGCTTTAAGGATAGGTCAGTTTTTTAATTAGTTTTCGTGATAAATGAGATGCATAATGAAAGTATAAATAAGTTTAAATATATTTTTTCCCTTGTACTAAAGGGACATACACATTTAAATAATCGAATTAACAGATTCCCATTTTCAATAATAAATAATAATAATAATAATAACAACAATAATAATAATAATAAATTAAAAAATGATTAGACTTTTAAAAAAAAAACTTAGTATTAATAAAATTCTATTAAATCCTACAGCTTACGGAAATTTGATTCGTTTTAATATTAGTTATAATTAGGAAAATTTAATTTTATAATTAGTAATTAGATTTCCTATTATTGATTTAAACAATTTTTATAAACAAAACCAGCATAAACTTTAAACATATCTTGATCTCACTACGCTAATCTGTTTTTACAAACAAACTCCATTCGCCGAATAAAACAAGAACGAAAAATCATGCGTCAAGCATAGATTATGTAACACTTTCCAACGCTTCCAAAATAATTTTACGAATCATACTCTTTTATAAGCTAAAAGATAACATCTAAGTAATCCGAATACTTTATTCAGCCCTGTATAGGATCTATAGATTTGTATATATACTACATAGGATGCTAAATTTTAGTTCAGTTAGGAAACACGTAGCACAGTTTAAAATTCTCCGTCTGGAGTTAAATAATACGGAAATGTGTTCCCGAACTTTTGTACTTCCCTGTATAGGATCTACAGAATTTATACACACCACGTAATATACAAAAAGCGATTTAAAATTAAAATCGCATTCAGTAACTTAAAACGCACTTCCAGGAATTATTGTTAACATACAGTAGAGAATTCTTTTGTGTGTCCCTGTAAATGAACGATGACTGCTATACACACAATATTCTGTAGTAAGTCTCTTGTAATGAACCTTATATAAATTTCAATGCGTTTAAAATAGTGAAACATTATTTAAATAAACCGCAGACGATTTTTCTCCATAGACGTAATGTAACGGAATTCTTTTGACTGTCCCTGTAAAGTAAGTATAAGTGCTATGCACACCCTATTCCATATTAAGCTTCTTCTAATGCACCTTAGTGATATATATAAATTTCAATGCGTTTAAAGTATTGAAACATTATTTAAATAAACCGCAAATGATTTTTCCCCATAGACCGCAATGTAACGGAATTCTTTTGAGTGTCCCTGTAAAAAAACTATAAGTGCTACACACTTCCGTTGAAATAGGGAACATGCTATAGATAACGATTATAACATATAAAATTTGCAGGGCAATCCGAGCATATTTACGGGAGTTAGAGCACGGACAGACGGCAGACGGCAGACGGCAGACGGCCAGACGGCCAGACGGCAGACGGCCAGACGGCAGACGGCCAGACGGCCAGACAAACCGAAGTCATAAACACTTTTCAACTAGGTTGGAAAGTGTTAAAAATGGAACACCGGACCGAGAGGTCACTTGCGTCGTTATGGTAACGGGTAGGCGATAAAGGGGGTCGCTTAGCAAACCACACTGCTATTTTTTCCCCCCGCTCTTTCTTCTTCGCGTTTCTGAGAAAAAAAAAATCGATGTCCTTTAATAATCAATTAATTAAAAAAAAAAAAAAAACTATTTCATACTATTTTATTTCTTTTAAATCGATTTTCAAAAGTCTGCTCCATACAGAGGTATAAAGTATAAGATTGGTTGGACAAAGTATCAAGTAGAATTTGGTGGATAAAAAGACAAACTTCTCATTTTAGGCAAAATAGAGACATTAAAAAAAATTGCGAAACATTAAAAAAATCGCTGTAGGAATTCCGAATAAACTTTATTGAAAAGAGGACAAAATTTACTATATCCGGCAAAAAGATTGAATTTGGATTGGTCATATGAGTGACTTAAAATCGACGGCGAACTTGGAAGATAGGGGAATATGCGAATTTTTCCGTTAAGGATGTTGGTCAGTGAAATCTCAAATTCCCCTCTTTAATGTTAATCATTACACTGCAAAAAAAAAAAAAAAAAAAAAAAAAAAAAAAAAATGTTGATTTTACCGTATAATACTGGCATCTCAGCTGCTAGTATTATACCGTAAAAGAAAAAAAAAATTACAGTATAATACTAGTAGGTGGGATGCCAGTATTATACCGTAAAATCAAAAATTTTTTTTTTTTTTTTTTTTGCAGTGTATGGGAGTGTAATGTATTCGTATTTTTACAATATCTCCCCAGGAAATTAATATTTTAAACTTCTTTATGATTTTTACACTTCAAATAATGTTGAGTATATATTTTAGAAATATTTTGGCAACTAAAAACAAAAAAGAAAGAAGAAAAAAAAAACGTCCTTTAAGAACAGTACACAGAAAAATTTATTTTAAAATATTAATTTCTCGAGGAGATATTTTCAAACATCAATGCACTACACGCCCATAGGTTTAACATTAGCGAGGGAAATTTGAGCTGTCATTGACCAACATCCTTAAAAAAATAATAAAAAATCTAATAAAAAAATCCAAAATCTGAGCTCAGGTGCATTCGGACCTTTCGAATAATACATTTGAAAACCTCTATGTGCGATAGATTTCCCTAACCATCACCAGCAAACAAACAAACAGACGGATGGACACACACAAATAAAAACTTTCTTTTATTAGTATAGATTATGAAAATGATACTTTAAAATGTATCGCAATGTCACTAATTATTTGGATTCTTATAATAATAATGATAATAATGTAATAATAAGAATAATAATAATAATAATAATAATAATAATAATAATAAATAATAAATAATAATAATAATAATAATAAATAATAATAATAATAATAATAATAATAATAATGACATAACTACACACAATATTATTTTAGTGTTATACTGTTGCTAAAGCCTCATTTATATGAATCAATATATTCAAGACAATGTGTGCATTGTCAGCTGTTATTAATTACGTATTTAACAATAATTAATGACGCATATAATCAATTCCGCAAAAACTCAAACATTAAATTTGATATGTTGTTAGCAATTCAGAAATAAAAAATGGTAATTATTAGTAAATGATAATTTATTATGGGGTTGGGTTTTATTTTTAAGGTACATTAAACTTTTAAAATATAAAATAAATTACCTGTGTTATTTTATTTAATTTACTTGAAATAAAAAAATGGAGTTCCATTTAAAATGTCGATATTTTTGGCTTCTATTTGAAACATGTAGAACAGAAACATGACTAATATTCACATAGGAGGTAGTTTTATTCATATCTTAGATTACATAAAGGTAACTTAAAGGTATCTTTTCCCGCCAAACCCAAATCTAGTTACATTCCATGACAGTCAACAACTCATCATAATTTACGTAATAATGATAATCGCGTCACAGATCCTTGCAAATGTATAACTTAACTAGAGATTTTTATTCATGCCTTCTTTTTGTTTAGTCTTCAACAAACACGATAGACTTAAAGAAAAAAAAAAAAAAAAAACCCTACATAATAATAATAATCATAATAATAATAATAATAATAATAATAAAGAGGGCATTCAGGATTACAGAAAACTAGCATACGCTTATTTGCATACACTGATTAAAATCAAAGAAATAAATCTTAATTATCATTACTAATAGTCGATATCACTGCATAATTGCTACTGCTAAATTAACGCAATCAGATTGTAGCGTATTAGTCAGCAATGATATTATAGCCAACTATATAGATTATTTTGTATTAGTGGATTATTATAGATGGATGAAGAGTTTCTTTCAGTAAATAAATTTTAAGCAAAATAATAACTTAGCAATATTTTCTACTTTAGTCATTCTAAAACAATAATTAAATAATTTCTAAAAAAGAGGGACACTTGAAGTCTATCGTGTTTATTGAAGACTAAACAGAAAGAAGGCATGAATAAAAATATCTAGTTAAGTTATACATTTGCAAGGATCAGTGACGCGATTGTCATTATTACGTAAATTATGATGAGTTGTTTACTGTCATGGATGTAACTAGATTTGGGTTTGGCTGGAAAAGATGACTTTTCTAAGTGAGACTGAAAAACCACTACATAAATATTTTTCAAAATGACCAAACAATTTTAAATTGAATATAATTAGAAAACAATTCAAGCCTTAAACTTCTATATAGCATTAGGTGTTAGAAAACTGATGCATGAAGCTAAATTATTATTTATTTGTATTATTTTTTAGTACTTATAAATAGTATGAAATATAAATTGAGCCTTTATTTTCAAGTAAATTATTTCGTAATTTTGATTATTAAAACCTTAAGTACGGAAAATTTTCCTAAGAAGGTTGAAAAATGCAGCATAATAAAGAGATTACTCATGTTTGTAATTGGTATAAAGGTTTCAAGATTAAATTACCAAAATTTGGTCTATACTAATTATTATTTTTTAAATGTTAAGGTCATATAATGTTTTATTTCATATAATTTATAAAGTAGCCATATTTCCATTAATTTCGTGCTAAAAACCTTAGCACCTCTGTCCAAGCAGTATGGTAACAACCCCCTACCTAAGGAAGATACTTACGTCCCTATTCACAATCTTTATTCCGCATTTTGTTCCTTGTCAAAACCCCGCAATTTACTTATCAGCAAATTTTAAATTTTGAAAAAATGTCCTCTAATGTTAAATTTATGAAAAACATTTTAATAAACTTTTAAGTAGTCTCAGTTTTTATAAAATCAGCATAGAGCGAATTCTAGGCTTAAATAAAAACAATTTTAAGAAGCAAATCACTCTTTTCTTATTGTGATTTTTTAAAAGTTAGTCATCTCTTAGGAATAAAGCGATTTTTTTTAAACATAACTATAGGGACTGCTGCCGTTGACTGATAGCCGAGTATAGAATGGGGGGGGGGGGGGGTCACACATCTAACACTGGGTCACGCATTCTCGATTCAACAAGCTTAGAGGTTTTGATCCCTGGATTCAGCTATGGAGCCCGATGAGATTCTGCGATGAATAGAACAGGAGTTGTCCATCTGTCTAGGAGGAACTAAACAATATAAAAATATTTCACGTACTGATATTCATTGAATAAAACCAAACTTCTTATTTATATAGGCTCAGAGTTTTATGTAAGTTTAGCTCTTTATAGATTCGAAATAGTTGAAAAAGTTTTTAGGTTTTCATACGTTTTAACCGACTGTAAAAGAGGTAGACATTTTTAAATCAACCTCTTCTTCTGTTTCCTTACTTATCGTGGTATCATTACAATACATTCAAAACAAGGTAAGTCTGTTAAAAATGTCGTTAGAATTTCTTTAATATTGTTAAAGTTATGAATAAAAATTCAGGTTCAGATTGGACTGAAACACCCTGATTTGTGTTTGAATAAATTTATTGCGACGCCCTAGTTTCATAAACAAAAATGGTTTTTTACAATGTGCTCTACCATTTCTTAAAGTATCTTCCATTTTTTTTAAACACCTTGTAAACATGTTTTGCAGTTGCTTATAAAACGTATCGAAAACAAACTTGTTCAGTAACAGATACGACGATGCGTTAAAAAACACACGAGAATAACTAAAAGCATTACCCCTTTCTTTGATCTCATTTGAAAGGCTGATATGATTTATCTTAGAATTCAATACATGTTAAGTCGATAGGATCAAGTGATATTTTCAATGATATATTTTGACTGAATGGTTTATCATGGTTACATTATCCTTATCAAAATCCTAAGCTAGAAAAATTGTCCAAAATAAATTTGCTGTTTGGGACGTACAGCCACTTTTCGGAACTTGGAATTAAGCGATCGGTTGGCTTGCGAAGAGTAAAATACTAGTGAACCGAACCATTCTGCTATGTGCCTTCTCATGATTTTAAATTAAAAAAAAATATTGAACTTAACATTATTCTAGTTAAATATAAGCTCCGGGGGAATCTTACAACGGTTGAAGATTGATAAGTTGTTCTTTTCACAGCAAATCTTACTCTAAATTCAGAGTAAAAATTAATATAATTTTCCTCCCACATAAACATTATATAACAATTGCTTAAAAAGATATCTAAAGTAAACCTTACGCATTAAGAGATAAATAGATGCTTTAAGAAATGCGCACGAATCACAGTGAATGCATTTTTCTTCTGCTTACGATCTCATTTGAAAGTCTAAGATGATTTATTTTAGAATTCAATACATCTTAAGTCGATAGTATCAACTGCGATATGTTAAAACTGAAAGGTTTATCGCAATGACACTATCCTTATCAATATTCTAAGCTAACAAAATTGGCTGAAATTGAAACATAATTATGATAAAATTGCTGTTTGGGATGTACAGCTTCTCTTCGGAACTTGGTATTAAGTGATCGGTTGACTTGTGAAGAGTAAAATGCTAGTGAACTGAACCATATTCTACTATGTGCCTTATCATGTTTTTAAATATTCAACGGGAAAAAAACAACTGAGCCCAGCATTATTCTGGTTAAAGATAAGCTCCGAGAGAGTCTTACAGTTGTTGGAAGTTGATGCATGTTGTTTAGATGTTACTTAGCTGTAGGGCTTGTATTTGATTCTCCAAACTTTACTCTAACCCCACTGCAAAAAGAAAAAAAGGCTGATGCCTGAAACGTACAATCTGTTTCGCCAGTGAGCTCAAAAGTTTTAAGCTTCGAAAATAAGAGAGAACAAAGAACTTATCGTACTGTTAGATGCGCTACCGAATCACGGTGACAAGTCAGCTGAAACCAAGCAACATGAACAGAAACAAGCACTTTTTAAGTGTTGTTTTCACACGCTAAAATCTTTATGTAAAGTTGACGAAAAAAGGCAATTACGTTGATTTGTGTTTGTTACTTTCCAAGAAAATAAAACTTATGGCGTCCATGGCATAAACAATGAGCTAAAATGGTACCGCCTTGGTGATAAAATAAGCGTTTACCCTTTCAGATATTTTATTTATTCCTTTTAAGCGCTTCAGAAGGAAAAAAAAACCCAGGAAAATGTAATAATTTTGGAAAAAGAGAAGAAAGATAAAAATTACGAGTAGGGTTTGTACGATCGTACTTAGGGTTCTGTATCTCAAAAGGAAAGAACGAATCACTTTGGATCACTTTGTTGTCACCCTGTCTGTCAACACCGTTTTATTTTAGGAGCGGCTGAAGGTATCAAGTTGACATTAATATAAAATGAAAACGTCCACGGCCCGATTGCTTTGTAAAAAATCCGTGCTTCCAATTCAATAAAACTTTATGGCTTTAAAAGAACGTTTTTCAATATTTGAATTTTCCATAATCAGGAGCCACGTCAAATTAACGTATTGTAGACGAAATTTGTTTATAATTTTCTTCGATTGGTATCCAGTTGTTAATAAGCGAAAGTACTACTAAAAGCAATACAGTTATGCAATTTTTTTCTAACTTTGACATATGCAATGTGGTGTAATCCATTGTTTCTTCATTTATCTCATAAGCTTTAATAGATAATTAAATAAATTACAGCTTTACGATGCAAAAATTACAAGAAGCATTTAGGTATCAGTAGGCAGTTCTTATTTTTTTTTATAATTGTAAATAAACTAGGTTACTGAGCCTTACGGTAATATGACATAACGGTATGGAACCTTCAAGGTGCAAGTCCTACTCGCACCTGTCCTGTTTTTTTTTTTTTTTTTTTTTTTTTTTTTTTTTTTTAAATCAAACACATCAGAATTGTCTGACATGTTATAACCGTCCCTTAGTAGCAAAAAAATATTGGACTAATATTGTTTTTATTGATTATATTGTGGCCAATATTGACAAAAATGGGATGGAATGTTGTCTCAGTATTGGAATGCTTACATATTTCTATTATATTGATAAGAAATATTTCGCTATTTTATTGCCAATATATCCAATTTAAAGTCAATATTTCAGAAATATTGGTGTTTTATTCCAAATCTTCCAGACGTGAAGCCAATATTTCTGTAATAGTGGCATTTCATTGCAATTATTTTTAATGTAAACCAATATTTAACCTCCATTGATATTTCATGGGAAATATTTCGAATGAATGCAATGTTAGCACAGTATTGAGCCTCAATATAACATTTACTGGTATTCTACAAGGATCAGCATTTCATACATTTTGATTTGTATACTTGGATAATTTAGTAATCGCTGGACAGTTAAAAAAATCCCATTATTTTTACTTTTACTATTATTGTTACCGGGGCTAGAAAAAGGAAAGTGCAATTTAAATAAGTAATTCTAAAAACTATGGTTACGATAATTTTATGAAACTCTAATTTAAATAATTTATTAGAAGTTTAAGAAAGTTCTTTGCTGCTTATTAGAATTATAAATTTTTAATTAAAAACTTTTTAAAAAAAAGTTAATCAATGTTTTTAAGCTTTCAAGTTTAATGAAAAACTTATTTCCAGACTGAAGTAAAAATTATAATCATTTTCATAATGACTAGAACATTTTTAGCTATTAAATAGGGGGGAAAAAAAGAAATACTATTATATGATTAATATCACGAAATTTGATAAACTAATTTAACTGCTTCCTCAGGAGTTGTTATAATCAAGTTGCAGCTTTTCAAAACGTCAGATTTTAAGAAGAGTTATGCATTAGAAGCCCTAGCTTTCTAATGTATTTAAGGCACCCTTTTCTGAGGCATCTATATAATGAACTGTTAAGCTCGAAAGGGGAGAGGTAGGGAAAGAAACAGCTCTCAGGAACAAAAGAGAAGATCATTAGGACCCCTTGTTTACTAATTAGAGTCATTAAGGGGAAATCGGCAGCCCATTCTTTCAGATTTTTCGGAACCCAGCGAAAAAGAAAAATAGCTGTTTTTTATATATATATGTATGTGTGTGTACAGCATTCAATACATCCAAAAAGAGAAAAGCGTGACTATAATTTTGGAAATATGTTAAGGAAGTAATTATTTGAGTGTCGATTATTTTCAATATACAAGAATAGGAGGGAAGAGTGGTAATGTGCCCCCCCCCCCCCCCAGTAAGTTTAATTTTGTATAAAGATAGAAATATAAGGTATTTTTAATTGAGTTGATTGTTTTGGTTTAGTCGTGAAACGGATTGGCTACTTAAACAGGGTCATTGGTCTTCTGTTTGAATACTTTTTTGATATATATCCAAATAATTATATTTGAAGATATTGCAGAAATCTACCACGAAAATTATTGTTTGTAAATAGTGGTATTAAATAAAAACGGATAAGAGCGACCTCTGTTTTACAGTCTGAAAGTGTCACAATTGCACAACTTTATTTACAAAATATTTTTTACATATTTTTCACATATCTTTTACATAAATTTATTAAAGGATCAAAATTTCTTGAAAATGTAGACGAAAATAAATTTTAACTTTCTGCTGCAGAATTATGAATTCTAATAGCTAATTTAAAAATTACAAATGGCTGAGTTACATTTCAATGTATTTTATAAAGTTATTATTCTAAAATTTATCTATAACGGATTTTGTGATTTCAGATAAGTACAAAAGGCGTATGTCAAAAAATGTAATTGTTGAAAACTTTGTAAAAGGCCATAAACAAAAAACAGCAACGAGAATACATCATAAAAACATATTGAAAAAAGGATTAAAGCAAATGAAATATCAAACACTTAAAGCATTTTTAATTTATATAATGTTTGTATGAAATATTCTTTTTTTTTATTGTAGTATTATTGCTTTTGTTTTAGTAAAAATTCAACGCTAAGCTGAAAATAATTTTTAAATGAACGAATAAATGTAAAACATGCGAAAATAAATAACAAAATTTATTTTAAAAAAATATATACAACATGAAACATATTGCTTTTATCCCTCGCAAACAAAAATAAATAAATAAAATGTTATGTTTCTGTTTTATGTCTTTAGAATTTCACAGTCCAAACTATCAATAAACTGTATTTATCTTAGAAAAAATACTTTTCACACATCATCAAATAAAGTTTTAAAAAGCACATCGTATTCATAATCCTATTCGAAAACAGAATAATGCAAAAGATTTAAAAAATATATTTATTCCTCTTTCAAAATAATTAGCTTTAAGAATGGCCATTTCTTTTACAACTTTATGAAAGAAACAAAAATTAAATTCTAGTGTTAAAAAGAAAAAAATGGTAAACTGAAAACGAAATCCCTTTTTCTTCGCACATTAATAAACAAAAACTCTCAGTATTGTTTTATGCGAATTTTAATCTGTTATAAAAATAGTTATTGAAATTTGTTTATATGAAGTGACTCTTAAACAAAAACGTGTTTATTACAAACTAAATTAAAGTAAGTCGTACACTTCAAGAATATAATACACCAGAAACATTAAAAAAAAAAAAAAAAAAAAAAAAAAGCTATAAAAAGTAGTTTTCAATAAATTACACACAATCAACTATCAGATAAAAATTAGGTTTAAGATTTTTCGATTGTGACTATACGATCCACAAAGGAGAATTAAACATGAAAGTTTCTTTCACTGAGCAAAGAATGGAGAAAAAAAAGAAAAAAGCCGATTAATCTCTACAAATGTGAAGGGGAAGTAAAGCAGAAATAGAAGAAAAGAATGATTTTATAATGTCCAAACTGAATTATCGTACATTATAAACGCAAAAATATAAACTTAATACCAATGCAGAAAATGATTCATCAAAGGTAGCAATTGATTTCAGTTTTTATAGACCATTATACATGATTTATGTTCTCTGTACATATTTTAGTAAGGAATATATAGATTTAAAAAAAAATTTACATAGTTTTTTATAACTTTTCTTCTAAAGTCAAACGAATCATACATAGTTTAATTTATCCAATTTATTCTTGGTAAAAGCAATGTGCATGCAAGAAAACTAATTTTATAATAAAAGCTTGGCCATGATAGCTTCGGATTGAAACAATAAATGAAAAACAAAACAATCTAATTATCCAGTATTATTATTAAAAGCACTGTCCATAAAAAAGAAAACTGGTTTTGCAGAAAAGCATTACGAAACACAACGTAAAAGGAAGGGAAAAAACGTAATTCAACTTATTCAGTTTTCCTAGCAAAAGCAGTATCCATGCAAGAAAACTAGTTTCACAGGAAAACTTTGGAAATCTTACAGTCGAGTTGAAATAACAAATAAAAAAACCAATGATTCCTGCATAATTTAACTTATCCAGCAATATATATATATATATATATATATATATATATATATATATATATATATATATATATATATATATATATATATAAAACTGATTTTGCAGTAAAGACTAAAATTACACCATAAAAGTAAAATAACATTGGAAAAAAAAAAAAAAGAAAAAAAAAGGCCATGATTTAATTTGTCCAGTTTTCCTAGCAAAAGCAGCATCAACGCGAGAAAAAGTTTTACAGGAAAACTTTGGAAATCTTACCTTCGAGTTGAAATAAATGTAAAAACAAATGATTCATGCATAATCCAACTTATACAATATTATTTTTAGAAGCAGTGTCTGTCAAAAAAACTGGTTTTACAGAATAGCATTACGAAACACACTTTAAAAGGAAGGGGAAAAACATAATTAAATTTATCCAGTTTTCCCAGCAAATGCAGTGTCCATGCAAGAAAAGTAGTTTTACAGGAAAACTTTGGAAATCTTACCTTCGAGTTGAAATAACAAATGAAAAAACAAATGATTCATGTATAATCCAACTTATCCAGCATTATTTTAAAATCAGTGTCTATGAAAAAAAAAAAAAAAAAAAAAAAAAAAAAAAAATCTGGTTTTGCAGAAAAGCATTACGAAACACTCCTTTAAAGGAAGGGGGAAAAAAGTAATTCAACTTATCCAGTTTCCTAGCAAAAGCAGTATCCATGCAAGAAAACTAGTTTTACAGGAACACTTTGGAAATCATTACCTTCGAGTTGAAAAAGCAAATGATTCATGCATAATTCAACTTATCCAGTATTATTTTTAGAAGCAGTATCTATGAAAAAAAGAAGGGAAAAAAAAAGAAACTGATTTTGCATAAAAGCTTTAAGAATCACACCATAAAAGTGAAAAAAAAAAAAAAAAAAAAAAAAAAAACGACATAATTTAACTTTTACAGTTTTCCAAGCAAAAGCAGCATCCATGCAAGAAAACTAGTTTTCAGGAAAACTTTGGACACCTTACTTTCCAGTTGAAATAAAAAATGAAAAAACAAATGATTCATGCATAATCCAACTTATCCAATATCATTTTAAAAGCAGTGTCTATGAAAAACAAACAAACAAACAAAAGAAAGCTGTTTTTTCAGAAAAGCCTTAAGAATTACACCATGCAAGAAAACTAGTTTTACAGGAAAACTTTGGAAATCTTACCTTCAAGTTGAAATATCGAATGAAAAAACAAATAATTCATGCATAATGCAACTTATCCAGTATTATTTTTAAAAGCAGTATCTGTGAAAAAGAAAAAAAAACTGGTTTTGCAGAGAAGCATTAAGAAACACACCTTAAAAGGAAAAAGAAGGAAAAAAACAAACAAACATAATTCAACTTATTCAGTTTTCCAAGCTAAAGCAGCATCCATGCAAGAAAACTAGTTTTACAGGAAAACTTTGGACACCTTACCTTCAAGTTAAAATAACAAATGAAAAAACAACCGATTCATGCATAATTCAACCTATCCAGTTTTCTTAGCAAAAGCAGCATCCATGCAAGAAAACTAGTTTTACAGGAAAACTTTGGACATCTTACCTTCGAATTGAAATTACAAACAATACATGCATAATTCAACTTATTTAGTTTTCTTGGATAAAACAGTATCCATGCAAGAAAACTGGTTTTAGAGGAAAACTTTGGAAAGCTTACCTTCCAGTTCAAATAACAAATGAAAAAACAAACGATTCGTACATAATTGAACTTATTCAGTTTTTTTGGAAAAATCATTATCCATGCAAGAAAACTAGTTTTACAGGGAAACCTTGTGAATCATACCTTGAAGTTGAAATAACAAATGAAAAAACAAACGAATCATACATAATTCAACTTATCCAGTTTTCTTAGCAAAAGCAGTGTGCATGCAAGAAAACTGGATTTACAGGAAAAGTAAAAATGAACCAGATCGAAGCATGAGCTTGATACGATATGTTGTTGCAACTTATTCAATTTATATTTTTTGGTAATTAACGGAATAGTTGTATATTTTTATAAATAAATGTATAATCCTATAATATATATATATATATATATATATATATATATATATATATATATATATATATATATTGATTGACTAATAAATATTCATGGTCAATATTCAACGAAATTGCAACTATATTAAATTTTAATTTCAGGTATAAAAATATGTAACATCCTTTTTAAAAAATTGAATTTGCGATAATTTGTTCCAATAGCTAAATTATACGTATTTATGTAAAAGTCGCAATGAAGATTCTATAAAACGGAATAAATTAATGAACAACAATTAGGAAATAATAATAAATAAATGATTGATGAAATAACAATAGTACATTTCCACCGTCTAAATAATAATAAAAATTTAAATAAAATAAACACTTGGTGTTTAATAAGTTAAATGTATTTTATGGGATTTACCTAATAAAATATATTTAATGGACAAAAATGAAATGATTAAGTAAACAACAATAGACTTAAAACAAGAAAGAAAAATCATGCATGGAGCTTAGATTATGAAAAACTTCCCAAAACATTCAGAATATTATAACAAAACTCCACTGTTTAATAAGTGGAAGTATCTAAATAAATAATATGGAAAACTTAATTTCAGCAATTACCATCTATAATTTTTAAAAATTGGCCGTTTGTTTTTCTTTACAGCCCTGTATATGACCTATAGATTTATATATATATATACTACATAGTATGCCAAAATTTAGCTCATTTAGGAAACCCAAAATACAGTTGAAAATTCCGCAGCGGCGATTTTCGCCAATAAGCGGAAATGTACTCGAATTTTTTTGTACAGCCCTGCATATAATTTATAAAATTTATACACACTAAGTAATATGCAGAAAATTAGTTAAATTTAAAAATGCATACCACAATTAAAAATGCACTTCCAGCAATTATTGTTCATAGACAATACTGCAACTGAATTCTTTTGTGTGTCCCTGTAAGTAAACGATAAATGCTATGCACATCTTATTCTGTAGTAAGAGTCTTGTAGTGCATATGAGGTATGTATCAATTTCAATATGTTTGAAATAGTATAACGTTACTAAAATACATTGTAACCGATCCCCATAGACCACAGTGTAACGGAATTCTTCTGAGTACCAGAGTAAACGAACTATAAATTCTACATACTTCATTTCTAACCGAACATGCCCTGGTAAACCTTAATGACATATATTATCAATTACCTGGCAATTCGACTATATTTACATGAGTAAGAGTACGGACAGGCGGACAGATAGATGGCCAGACAAACCGAATTCATAAATACTATAAACTATGTTGAAAAGTTTTAAAAAGGTTACATTTCTATTAACAGAAAAAAAAACAAGAATTATTTCATAAACTGCAAAAACATACTAAATTCAAATTTAAAATACTAACATGTTTTAATACACCAACAGCATTTTCACATGCATTTCAAAAGAAAATGGGAAAAAAAAAAGAAAAAAATTAAGTTTCTAAAGAGTGTTTTAAAATACAAATTCTGCATAAAAAAAAAAAGAAAAGAAAAGCTCACTTGTCTTCAAACCAAATCACAAATTTTTACAATAAAATGAAAAAAAAAGGTTGAATAATTTTTTTCCAAACAAAACAAGAAAAGAATCCAAATTGTATATATTAAAAAAAAAGAGAGAGAGAAAATATACAGAAATAGAGAAAGAAAGAATACAATGGGTAGTCCCCTGGGTGGTTGTTTCCCAGCTTAGTATTTAGTATCTTGTTCTCTCAATGTTAAAATTTAAATGTGGTTAATATCCTCTCAGGAGGTGCGAAGATCTTAATGGACAGTTTTCTGCTATGAGGAGAACGAGAGTACATCGCTCTCCTATTCAAATGAGGAGAGAGAGGCTAATGGGACGAGGTTGCGAATAACGGGCAAAGGGGTTTCTTAGAATTAAATGAGTTGTAAGGACACAGAGTTGTAGATGGGTGGAATTCACAGATTCGACAATGACCTCACATCGCAAGGAAATTGGCTTAAATCGATCTTTTCATTCGTTTATAATGAAATTTAAAATAGTGTAGATGTTCTAAGAATTTAATTACGTTTATCGAGAAACAAAAATGAAGAGAATTATTATTTTCCAAAAATTATTATTATTGTTGTTATGATTTTGTATAGTTGAATCGGTCATTTCAAAAACTGCATAAAGTTTTTCCGGATTTTTTTCTGATATATTAATTATTCATAAAATAAATAACTAAGGAACAACATACAAATTTAACTGTCTATGAAAAATAATTCGTCCGAAAAAGAAAAAAAAAAGTAATTTGTGGGTACCACAGTTTTTATTCATTAGTAAAAATTTTTGAATTTGCGATTTATGTAGCTTTTGAAATGACCTATGATGCTGATTTAATATATATATTTTTTATAAGTATGTATATGATTGCTTATACATATTCTTTTCTTTTTGGAAATAGAGGAAGTCTTTCGGTTTGGAAGTTTCAAGATGGCAACCTTACGAAATTTTGAGCTGCTTATAAAAAAGTACTTTATAAGCATCAACATTTTTATTTTAGTTATATATTACAGTGAGCATATATTGTTGATAAGCAATATAAATTTTTATTCAGTAAAAATGATTTATTCGTGGAATGATAATAACACCAGACTGGGTGAACTGGTGAAAACTTTAAAAAAAAATTTAAAAACTTATGTTAATAATTAAAAAAATTATATTGGATAAAAAATGTTGACAAATACTCATTTTAGAATAAAAACACATATTTTTAACAATGATAAAGTTGTGAAAAATAGTTAGAATCATTTTTCTTATTCAAATATAAATTTTATCTTTATCCGAATGCATTATGTGTTTCCGAAGTTTTTAAAAAGGGAGAAGGAAATTGAAAGTTTACAGAAAATCCTATTGAAAAACTTTTTGTATTAACTTACAATAGTATAATTTGTCAATTAATTTGTAATTCAAAATATACCCTTTTTCTGTAATTTTATTTATTTATTTATTTTTAACAAGAAATCCCTCGATACATATCTAACCCACAAATTCACCTTTAAATTTTTCATCTTCATTTTTTACAACAAAACAATAGAATAGCATGAAAAAGCTCATCTTCATCAAATGAAACACACCTTTCATCAAGGAACTTATAAGAAAGAAAGAGAACATTTTTATCATTTAGAAATACAAATATTACAAGAATCCAACCGTGCACAAAAAGAATAGCGAGGGGGAGGGGGAGAGCATTGTTTTTTTACACACCATCTAAAGGTGTAAGTCTCTAGATCTAGACAGTCGCTATCAGTGATAAATGACATAATGCCATGCTAAAAAATAATTTTTAAGCTTTTATTCGCCATTATCATCCCAAACAATAATAGAACAAGCAACGAAGTAAAAGGCTGCAAAATTCTAACACGTGCGCGGAAACTATAATGAAATAGGATTATTATTTAATCTGCCATTACCAATTATGAGACTTAGCCCAACCATATCCTTCTAAATTAGTGAATCCAGAAGTCTGTGAACTATTCTATTTACAATTGATAACTACGACATGAAAGGGTTCCAATTATAATGAGAACGCAAAGCAAATACTAAACGCATCGTTGAATTCTATGGGCTTAAAGGCACAGATCTAAAGAAGCCGCGTTTATACTACGTAGATAAGAAAAAACAATGCTTTCATCTTGCCCGAACTATTTCTTAGAATGCTTTTAGTTCTGTAAAAAGGTGTAGATAGTTCGACATAACAATACACTGCACCGAACACAAACATTGATCGGAACAATATCGATGATTTCAATTGAAGCAATTTCTGGAAATGAAAAATGATATTACAACCGGAAAAAATCTTAGAGCAAACACTCTGGAAAATATCATGAAAATAAATATTTTTTAATCACAGCTTTTAGATTAATATATTAAGAAAATATTGGTGATCAGTATATATATATATATATATATATATAATATATAAAATGTTCAATATATTAAAAAATAAAAAAATTTTAGAATAAGACAACTGATTCATAATCCATATGTTAAGGTAATTGTTATAGCTTGATTTACTTTAGCCATAAGAAGTAAAGTTAAGGGATATCGATAGCGTGCCTAGAGATTTACTGAATGTTTTACAACAGTTACATCACTATCAATTTCCACGATCTTTTCAAGATCACATCTTGAAGGATTATTGGCAGAATTTTTACTCTGTTATTCATAACTCCCTCTAAAAGATTTGTCTAAATCAGCTTTTGATTACGTGAGATTACTTTTTGTAGGATTATCTGATGCATCGTTCCAGATGATTAACGGTATTATAAACAGAGCAATAGTTTAATCCAAACAACCATTCAGACTTAGTAGATAAAAATCTTCAGGATTTTAAACAACGGCGTCTTGAAACTTAAGATATCCTTTTTTTTAGGTGCGTTCGTAATTATATAAATACGTAGCACCTATAGTCGTCGTTTGGTCCGTCCGTCTGTCCGTCCGTCTGTCTGTCTGTCTGTCTGTCCGTCTGTCTGTCTGTCCGCATATAACAACGCAAAAACTACCCAACCAAATGGTTTGCAATTTAAAATATATTATCTTTGCAGAATTTTGTCGAGACATTTCAAATTTTATTAAAATCGAATCAAAACTTTAGGAGATATTAATAAAAATATTTATTAAGAAATTTGAATTTTTTTTTTTTTTTTTAATCGGTGCTTTTTTGTTATAGGAGCTTCCGAAGTTTAATCGTCAAGCGACCGAGATACTTATTTTATGACAGAAATTAATCTGCAGACAATATAATTAATTTCACAGAATTAAAAGTAATCAAGATCTGAATATTTATATAACTAGCTGATACATATATATCTGAATATTTATATAACTAGTTAAGATATTTGTATGAACAGTGTCATAAAATATATACTTAACTAGCTGTTTAACCCGTTCTACGCACGGGATATCATGAATTTAATTCTAAAACGTGCGTACGAAAGCACCTCGTTTGTAACGTTTGACGTACAATTTCCAACTTGTTTTTTTTCAAAACAAATTAATATTTTTGAAACATTAAGTTTAATATTTTTTTTCTTACTTACGTAAGCGGTACTTATATACATAATTAATATAATGCTTTTAAAAATACTATGCATAATGATTTTTTTTATAACTTTACGCATTATGAAATGATAATAAAAGATCTTAAATTAAAGCTGTACTATTGCATATTAACGCATTGCAACTGTTTTTTTTCCCCTACAGAAAAAAGAAGGGGAAGGAAGGAAAGATTTTAGAAGTAAAAAAATAATTATTTTTATCTTCGATATATATATAAAAAATATTTCTAAATAAATATATATTTTAATTAATGAAATATTGTTTTTATCAATTGCTATTTAAATTTCATTGTGAAAACACGTAGTACATTAGATCACCATTATTTTCTTTAGAGAACAATACTTAAGAAAAATATTTTAATGCAAAGTTAGAGCCGCACAGCTTAGGCTTCAGCCTAGCAATATGACTGGTCTAATCACTATTTTAAATGTAAATCTTCTGTTATATAAAAAAAAAAAAAATCAAAGTTCTATTATAATCTGTAATTAAACATTTATTATAACACTTTCGTGTGCATATATAAGTGCAAACATTCAGAAGTGTTTACTGTGATATGAAAAATGAATGATTAACTAACAAAACCTAAAAAATAGTCTTTCGGCGTAAGTAATTTCAGATTTATTTATTTATTTGTTTTTATTTCTTTGTGAACTTTAATTGTTCTCTAACGATTATTTATGATAACTTTTTAAAAAATGAAATAGGATCAATCGGGGCTAATTATGAGACACCCCCTCCCCCAAAAATGGGGCTAATGTGAGACACAAAAAAATATCAATTTTTATAGTAATTAAATTGGCTTTGTGATTATTTTGCAAACAATACATCATTTTAGTTATATCCATTACGAATGCACTCAAAATATATTTTTAAAAAAAGAAAAAAAAATTCCAAAAATATATTATTACATAACTTTACTTTTATGATAAGAAAGAGTTTTCTGTCAGAATTCAAAATGTTTAAGATGAAACACATAAATAAAAACTTAATAATTCATAATAAAATTATTTTTTAATATTATGAAATTTCTTTCACTTTGCTGAAAATTTATCAAAATCAACAGTTGATTGCATTTAACATAAGTATTAATGGAAAAAACTTGATTTCACGCTTTGCTAGAATTAATAAAGTTCAAAAGTACAAATGATCCCCCTCAGTACACTAAGCTTCAAGTTACTCAAAATATCAAAACCAAACAGACGAAAAAAGAAAACAAAAGCAAAAAAGAAAACAAAGTCGAAACAAACGTTCTCTGAAAAGGCAACTATGAAAAGTCACGTTTGTAATTATCATAACAAGTTCCGTCACCTGTGTGCCCGCATCCTGCAGAAAATCCTTTTACGCGATAAAGACGGGACTTTTCGCTAATTGAGGGGTCTAGCAGCTCACGACGGGGGTAATTTGGGTATCAAGTCAGTGACATTGTGACAGGAATTTTTTTGGTTTGATTCAAAGTCAAAGAAAGGTTCTGCCGCCCACAACCACGCTTGCATGAGGATTATAATTTAGAGTTTATCATTTTCTTTTCTTTCTCAGAACCCCAAAAAGCACCAACTAGGTACAGAATTCTTTAGAGAGTAAGTATTAAATGAAAAATAAGCTATTTAAATCGTAGAAGGCTGAAAGCAATTATCCTGCTTATAGTAGTTATTACTGAGATAAGTTGCCACTTTGATGCTAGGGTAGACCTTCTCGCCAATTCATCAAATAAGAAGTATCATACTCTCAGGAAACTTTTCATGAAAGTTCGTTGAGAATAGATCTCAAACAAAATATGTTTCTTTCGAGATCCAGAATAAAAGAAACTCTGTTTATTTAGTCAAATTTGGGTCGAAGAAATGTTCTGCCACCCACAACTACGCTTGTATGCGGATTATAATTTCAAGTTTATCATTTTCTTTTATTTCTCAGAACCCCAAAAGTACCAACTAATTACAGAATTCTTTAGAGAGAAAGTATTAAATGAAAAGTAAGCTATAAAATTGTAGAAGGCTGAAAACAATTATCCTGTTTGTAGTAGTTATTGCTGAGGTAAGTTGCCCCTTTGATGCTAGGGTAAACCTTCTCACCAATTCATCAAATAAGAAGTATCATACTCTCAGGGAACTTTTCATGAAAGTTCGTTGAGAATAGATCTCAAACAAAATATGTTTCTTTCGAGATCCAGAATAAAAGAAACTCTGTTTATTTAGTCAAATTTGGGTCGAAGAAATGTTCTGCCACCCACAACTACGCTTGTATGCGGATTATAATTCCAAGTTTATCATTTCCTTTTATTTCTCAGAACCACATAAGCGCTAAGTATATGGACGAAACTACAGAACTACTGATAGATGCAGAGTTCTTCGATAAGTAAGTATTAAGTGGAAAATAATCTTTTGAAATCATGGATGGCTGAAGGCAATTACCCATTTATAGTAGTTATTATTGGGATATGTTGCTACTCTAAGTACTAATTCATTTTAAGTACTAATTTTAAGTACTAATTCATCAAATAAAAATTACCATACTCTCAAGGAATATTTGTTTGATGAAGGCTGATTGAGAATGGCCCCAAGAAACAAGATACAGTAAAGTATATCGCTAAAGGGGGCGATTGAAAAAGATGAATAAAGAAAGATGTATATAGAAAGATGTATAAAAGAAATAACAAAAAACATGTCGAGTGATAACATTTTCTAATATATTTTGAATAATATCCGACGGTTAATTTTTTTTTCTTCTTTGCTCTGTATTTTGACAGATAAAATAGTTTTGAAAAGAATCCCTGCGTTAGACAAGTTTTATTAAAATTTTCAGACAAGACAAATCATGGAATGTTTTCCTCCCTGCATCTCCCATTAGTTATATCTCTATATTCAATTAATTCACATATACTTAAATTACTTTTCATAAGCAAATTTGCATTAAAATTCATGCATTCCCAAGAACAAAATTGCCCCATACAATAACACCAAACATTTCAATTTCTGTTTGAGCAACGAACTTGCTTTTGAGTATAAAGTCACCTTTGACGAAACTGTGTTCTACTGTTTCTTATTCGACAGCATATCATACAGATTCAGTACACACACATATACAACTAAATTCAGTACTTTCGAATTAAAAAGTTATTGAAAAAAATATGTCTGGATATTTAGAACTACAAATTAAAATAAATAAATAAAAAATATTTTTTTTTACTCTTGTTTACATGTGAAATATAAATGTTACTGTATGATATATTTAAAAGCAATAAAGTTAAATCGAAAGTTTAAAGCTAAATAGGACTTAATAAATATCAAATGCATCAAACTGAATATATATCATGACATGTGGTCCATCTATTTATACTGAAATAATTTTCAATTTTTACGTTCGCACTCAAATAAATGTAAGTATTAGCTTCATTCACAAACATTTTGCATTGGATGCACAAGGTGAAAAAAATACAAAAATAAAAAGCATTGTGAATAGAACGCTTGATGCAATTGTGAATTCTTAGAAAAGCTTGAAAAAGTACAAAAGATCTCAAACTTAACTTTTTTCACTATTTTTTTTATCCCTTTTAATCCTAACACCTGAGCACACTATGAGCAAAATGAGGGAAAGAAAAAAAGGGAGGGGGGCAAAAACGCTATGGGATAATCCGATATTTAGGGGTAGACTTACACAAAGGAAAAATCCCAGGTACTAAAGATTTGACGTTAAAACTTGACTGCTTTGCTTTTTTAGTGAGGCGACAAAATCGCATTTGGGGGGAGATTTGTAAATATTGAGTAATCCTTCTGAATGGGGGCCCTTTTGCGGGAATTTTCCCAGTCCCACTTTTAAGTTTTGGAATCAGCGCCCCCTGAGTCTACCCTCAGTGAAAAGTCTAACCCCCCGCATCATAAAACGATCAAGAAAAAATTATCCGGCACAGTTCGATTATTTTCACTTGACGATTGCTTTATTTCAAAATATAAAAAAATTGTACGTTTCATGCATAGAAAGAAGATTTCAAAACTATTTTGTCACTATTGATTGTGAAGCAAGAATTTTAATCATTAACATTGTTACAATAGTAGTTAACACATTTTTGGTAGGCAATTTTACGCAGAAGATATCTCAAGTCACTGGCTATTACTTGATAATTGAGTATAAAAGTGGAAAACAATGAACTATTGTGCTAAAAGTGCATGATAAAAATCTAAATATCAAGATAATATATATATATATATATACGAGGGAAAGTCGTTAAGTAAGTCACAAAAGATAAATAATGGCTTCCAATGATATTCACTTCAAAACTATTTTTATTTCTCAACATATTCTCCACCAATATTTATGCACTTATATCACCGTTTTATCAGTGCCCTAAATACCAGCTACATAAGATTCTTTGTGTTGCTGCCTCAGCCACACTAGGATTTCAAGTCGAACCTTTTCATCATCTGTGAACATCATCTTGCAACTTCTTCAACATCCACCATACAGCTTCGACTTAGCCCTAAGCAATTTTCACCTGTTTAGTCCACTAAAAAACCATCTTGGAAGCAAGATGATGTTCACAGATAATGAAAAGGTTCAACTTGAAGTACTAATGTGGCCGAGACAGCAACCCAAAGAATCTTATGCAGCTGGTGTTGGGGCACTGATAAAACGTTGATATAAGTGCATAAATATTGATGGAGAATATGTTGAGAAATAAAAATAGTTTTGAAGTTGATATCATTGTAAGTTATTATTTAATTATCTTTTGTGACTTACTTAATGATTTTCACTCGTATGTATATATATATATAGGCTAATTCACTCATAATAGGCCTCGAATATTCTTGAATAACTCTCGCTATAATGAAGCAATATGAACCAAAAAAAAAAAAAAAAAAACTACGCTACATACTTGGAAGCTTGTGTAATCGAATTTTTCTTTCTCCGACGAAATTTCTGAGATGTCTCGCACAGGAGACTTGGAGGTCTTTGTGCAACATGTCACAGAGCTGCAAAAAGGGCAAACTTGCAGGCGTATCGTGTCATTGTCGTCCACAGGAGCGAAAGCAAGTGATTTGGAGAACATGGAGCGCCCGCCGCGTCGAAGTGTGTCTGGCAGAAAACGGAGATCACTCCCAGCATCTCATTTAATAACCTCGATTACACATGCTTCCAGGTATGTACCGCATTTTTTTGGTTCATATTGCTTCATCCTAGCGAAAGTTATTAAAGAATATCCGGGATCTATTACGAGTGAATCACCTTGTATTATATATGAAAACGATTAAGAAATATTTTTCAATATCCGAAATCACACCCTAAGTTTTAAAAATTAAAATAAGTAAGACAATTGCGGATACGAGTGACCTTTCAACAAAGTGTTAATTATCAATAAAGGAACTGGCTGAGCTAACGGATACTTCAAGTGTCATAAAACAAAAATAATATGTGACCCAAATGTGAATATACATGCAACGTTTCTATGTGTAAAACAAAATGACATCATATTCAAAGGAAACGAGTATTCATACAACTGAAATATTTTGCTGTGATTGCGTCAAAATGATACTTTTTTAAACTCCTCCAGCATTGAAATTCATGCTATCAACAAATAGGAATTTACATCGAAATAAATTCGAATTAAATAATGGAAGCCTGGGGAGTATTTATTAAAGCAACAGTAAATAAACAAACACATCCAGCTCATGTACATATAAGCTTTTATTTTACAAAAATAATTAACAGAAGCAACATATTAATTTGTATATTTCCTATATTTTCAAATAAGAACTCAATACAAACATTTTAATGTAATCGATATAAACAACACGCAGCCTAAAGTTGCATTTCTAGACTTTTAAAGTACTATAACTATAGGCGGAGACAACTAAATAAGTCACGTGATTCGAAAGAAAAATTCTATTTTTATCAAATCTAAAAACATCTGAAAAACAGAACTACTTAGAAGATGGAAGAGAGCGATCCCATAATCCTCGAGAGAATTCAACTAATCTGACAGCATCAGTCACAACTACTTGCTTTCCATTGGCGAGTGATCGATTTCAAAAGAATGACGTAATCCAATTGTTGTTCGTTCAATTCCGTGTTTTGACGTCTCCCGTTTTTTCTCTTTCTCTTGAACTTCACAGTTATAGTTATCAGTGTTATGACGTTTACAGTGAAGAAGCGTACGTGGCTATAAATTGAATTAGGAACTCCCAGTTTCCGATGGAGTTCCTTCAAAAGACCGAAGAGATGCAGAATCAATAACTGTCTGAAAAACATACTTATAAAATGGAATTTTCTTTCGAAATCAAATTTATAAAGGATGTTATACATGAAATATTTTTAATATTTAACTGAAGAACTTATACGTGTGTGAGTCAAGAAGTTAATTGCAATTAGCTAGAGCTGTTTGTTTATAGAACATGTTTTAATGAAATTTCGTGACAACATTGAAAAAGCAATTGGTTTGGGGCAACAACTTCACTGTCTTTATGATGCATCTAATTTGTGCATGTGACATCAGTCTGGATTAACCCACAAAAAATGTACCATCAGGTGGATGTACCCAAATTGCAATTTCTTGCAGTAACTCTATTCTATATTCAAAAAGCTAGTACTCCAGTGAAATTCAATTCCAGTTACAGAAAGTAACAGTGGGAAGAGGAGAAGCACTTTTGGGTTGCATAATAGTGCATGTTGCTTGATAATAACTACATTGTCACTAAGGTGATGACCGTAAGAGGCAGCCATTAATCGTATAACAATAACAAATTTATTGATAACTTTAAATAATTGATTATTGTAAGTAAGCAAACCACTGTAGACGATATTACATTTCACTTGACTCTAGATTACTACATCAAGTCCCCATCCTAACCACGACGGATTTGTCGATTTAAAACACCTGCTGTTGAAATGCCGTGTAAAAACCCAACCCATTTTATAAATGGACATTTTACCATTGTTTCTACCAAGTGTCCCCAACAATTACTTCATAAACATAAAGTTATCGCCAATTGCAGCTTTTTGATTCGTCTTCACCTATGTCAGGTTCCTTTTGGTTTACTTCAAATAGTACAGACGGATTTAAAAGAAATATATCTCTAAATAAGCTCTAAATAAGAGACATTGCAAGATAATATATTCGAATCTTGTAAATTTAGGTGTGGTGGCTACAAATATGTGAAGCACAAAAAAGACAAATTTCGTAAGTTTGAATAGCAGTGGTTTCACTGAGATGATCACATGAAAACGCGAATGTGGGACGTTTTCTTTAAAAAGCCTTCCGCCTGAAAGTGTCCCTTCTAAAGAAACAGCGTAGTAATTTTTTCCATGTTAATTTAATTTAGTGGATTGAATGTAGTATTTTATGTAGTATCTTTAATGTTTTAAATAATGCAAATTATTGAGAAAAAAAATTGCAAACGCACGTTGAGACTTTTTAAAAAGAGGAATTGAAATCTATTTTCGTATTTTGGTTTATAAGCTGCAATAATTATGTTACAAGTGCGTAGAAAATTATTTTTAAAAAAATCCAAAGGCATCACACATTTCACAATAAAGAATAATCTATAAAAACTTACCAATTATTAACTTGAAGAATCGTCAAACCCGTATCTTGAGCCAACTGTTTTTTCTGGTCTTCGGATGGGTATGGATGCTGTACGAAAAGAAAAAACAGTTCAATGAGACATTGCGTTGAAACTCTAATTTTCATTGATACATATAAAAAGAAACACCATCAATAAATTAAAATTGAACTTAGAAGTACTTTTCTCTTCTTTTTCCGAACAAAAGATTAAATATACAAATATGTTGCGTTCATAATACTAAGCAGTTGAGCTTGAAATACATTTTGAATTATTTTAGAAAGATAAATATTATTTAAAAAACATTATCCACGTTAACATAAATTGCGATATAAAGGTTTGTTATCAAAATCATAGATGGCTTCAATTTCGAGGTTATTTTTTAAGTATTAAAATGAGCCCCCAAAAATTATCAATTTAAATGTAAAATACAAATATAAAATATTAGAATTTGTATTTATAGAACATTTTAAAAATTAAAAGACGTTTTGTAAAACCTGTAACAACTTATTTTTTATTTTTAGTCTAATGTATTTCTATACCAGTGCTCTTTCATTAATTTGCACGTTCATTTTTGAAGTTTACTTTCTCAAGGATAAATTATTGAACATATTAAACATATTAAGCAATATTTCTTGGATTCTCTCAATTAAACAACATACCATTGTAAAATTCAAGTTAAATGATTAAAAAAAAAGTTAGTTCAAATAAGAGGAGGAGGGTTAAGATAAAAAGGAATTTAAACTTAGAAAGAAGTTGATTACATTTAAAATAAAAAGGTTATATGTGCTTTTGATATACAGAAAAAATTACATCAGAAAAGAAATTTCCTTAAAAACTTAAGCGTTTAGAAATAATTATAAGTTTACCAAAGTTCTTATTTTGTAAGTATATGATGAAAAACACAAACACTTTTAACCAAATTTAATTTTTGAAAATTTAAGTTTGGTTTTAGTTTATTTAGTTTAAAATTAGAATATCAAAAGAGGTAAACTGATATAAATTTGATATCTTGATGATTATAAGTATTTTTGCAGGAATGATTGTTATTGATTCATGTTATTATTATTATTTTTTATCTTAGAACAATTATTGCTTTGTTAAACCTCTGCTATATAAAGAATATTACAACATATACGTGTATTTGAGCAGAAGAAATATTAAGCATCTTTAGATACAATTCATTCACAACTTTTACAAAGAAAGGGCTTTTTTTTTAGCCTCCGATATCTAATATCTTTCATGGATTAATCACGCGCTTCCAGTTAAAAAGAGGATTGTTTGTTTCGGCTGTAATCTTAGAAAGCTTACGAAAGGAAAACAAATGGAAACTGAAGAACATAAACAATCAGATGGCTATAAAAACACACCACTGCAACAAATCACTGTAATTGAACTCAACTAATGAATGAACAACAAAGTAAAAATGAATGAATCAAAAGGGCGAACAAAAATATGGAATCAATATACTATTCTTCTTGGCAGAAATAAAAAGAAGAACTTCTAAAGAGGTGTTAAATATGAATAAAACTATAAGCGTTTTCGTAAAAAAAAAAAAAAACCTATTGCAATTAATTGCATTTTAAAGCTAACTCGAACCGGGACCGCATCTGTAAGGGAATTAAGGAGACTGGATGCCCTTTGAACTTTTTTCTTTTAGTAAAACGATTTTACTTACTTCTTATGCATATTATTAGAAGTTATTACTATAGTTAAAATCATTTTAACTGACAAAATAATAATAATAATAATAATAATAATAATTTTGTTAGTAAAATTCAAATTTTTACATTTTTTTTTTTTCAACAATTAAAAAAAAAAATTATTTTTAGGGTTTCGTTCACCTCACGAAACCCTATTACCCCCGCTCCGTTGTCTGTCCGTCACAGAGCCATTCACAAAAAAGTATGTAACTTACAGAGTTGAAACTTAGTGTATAAATCTGAATAGCAGCTGTAAAGAGCTCAAAATATTAAAATTTTAAAAATTCGTATTATTTTAATAATTAGAGATAAAAAACCAAAATTCTAACAGCCTTTTCCTATTAAATTGAAACATTTTTTATTATAGCAGATGCCAAAGATTTAAAATACACAATGAAATTCTTTCTACAATAATTAATTTTCTATCAGACGATTTTCACGTGAAAAATGAAAATGAAATAAAAAGTTTCACCAATTGAAAAAAAGATAAATATGAAATAAAATTGATTGACGTCATAGTCGTAATAAAACGGAAAATGTCTAAGATTTCTCAATAATACAAGGAGTATGAGTATGTGTAAGCAGGGCCCGACTAGCAAGTTTTTGTGCCCAGTGCACTTTCAATTTTTCGTGCCCCTTTCGATTGTTGATTTACTGATACTAGTTTTTTTTTTTTTTCATTTTACATACTTATTCGAAAAGTGTCAACTCAAAAATTTAAGTTTTCCGGAAAATTAAAATCGGTTCCAGAAATTTAAAAAAAAAAAAATCTATTATTTATTGAAATCTGCTTTTAATCCTAGATTGAGATATATTTTTGTCATTTCATTGTACAGTCGAACCTCGTTAACATGAACCTCAAGGGGAATCAAAATTTTGTTCATGTTAACAGTAATTCCTGTTATCAGTATCAAATCTTTGTACTCGTTTTAATAGGGGACTCTGAAAACAATTCATGTTAAAAGTAATTCACGTTAAGGTGTTCATATTAACGAGGTTTGACTGTATTAATATATGAAATATCACAATTTCTTCAGTTGTGTCACTTTTCGAATAAATGTGCTAAATATGATAAAATTGAATGACTTAATAAATACAGTACATCAATTACTAGAAAATAATGATAAGAAGTTATTAATGAATGATGTTATTGATATTAAATGATAAAACCAAACTGATACTCAATACAAAAAAAAAGTGCTAAGAGACATAAAAATATTGGAGCAATTAAGATTTTTTAATGGGAATTTAGATGAAATTATGAAAATTTTCGTGCCCCTCAGAAATTTCGTTCCCAGGGCATGGGCCCCAGGTGCCCGTGCGATAGTCAGGGCCTGTGTGTAAGTGGACAAAGCAGATTAATATCACGTCATTAGAGAATTAAAAAGAAAATCTGACGTCCTATAGGAAGTTTAACTAATTTTTCAAATGTTTGAGAATAATACAAAGCAAGTATCAATATAAATAATAGAGAATAGTAAATATATGAGTTTGAGAAACATATTGAATCGTGATAAAAATCCGATTATGGAAATATTCGCATATTTTAACATTTTGAAGGTGTACAATTTGTTTAATTTTGAAATTATTTTTTTAATATTGCATTTAGTCCGTATGACGGATATTATTATGACAGAATATAATAGCGGGCTTGGACCGCTATCCGGCTGGTTTAGATATTCGAAAAAAGGAAAAAATAGACTGGTAAAATTTTACTTTATAAAAAACATGACTTTTTTTTGTTGTTGTTGTTGCTAAATGAAATTTGTTTGAATTTATTAAAGAAAGGATAAAGTGTTTTGAAAAGAATATTAAACGAAACCCTTTGAGCGATCTTCGATCACACTTACCCACTTGTTTCAATTTACATACAATAATAAGCATTGTTTTTTTTAAAGTTATGTTTATAAGAGTATAACATCTTTATAAGGATTTGTACTTAATTAATTAGTCTTTGAGAAAAGAAAAATAAAACGCATACATCTGTGGAAAAATGCTGGAAAAAACACGGATTCTGTTACATTTTTTTCCTTCTCATTGTAGTGTAAAACCCATCCTTAATTTTATTAAGAAGATTATACTGAATATATAAGAAAATAAACAAGACATTTGAAAAATAATTTCTGAAGTTTTATCATTTTAAATACAACAAATGTTCAAAAACGAGAAAACAGAACAAAAATATCAATTTAAAGATTTTATGTTTAGAAAAAAATATTAAAAACTGTTCTATTTTTTTAATATTAACTGAATATCTTTTCTGCTTATCTAGTTCTAAGTTACAGATATTACAGTTGTATTGGTGAACATTTTATTGCGCAAACATTGTAGTGGGCGTGTCATTTAAAGGGCTGGCAAAATAATAAAAAGGTTTTTTACTAGACTTATAATATTCAGATTGTTTCAAAACTTAGCTCAAATATATTAGAGGTGCCAAAGTTTATTTTTAACACAAAATTAAAAATATATCGATATCTGGTAATTTTTGACGCTTTGTAGGGTACCGAGTCCTCCTTAAGGGATAATTTTTGAAATGAACTCCTTGGTATTGAAAAAAAAAAAGAGCTTATAGAGACGTGCTGAATATGAACGTATAAACGTTTTAGATTTAAAAAAAAAAAAAAAAAAACCTATGACAATTAATTCCATTTTAAAACTAACTTAAATCAGGACCACATCTGTACGTGAATTAAAGGGACTAAAACACTTTCACTTAGTCTCTTATGCATATTATAGGAAGTTATTACTAGATAAACTCAATTTAATAGGAAAAAACAAATATTTTTTTGGTATAATTTAAAATATTTAAAAAAAAACCCTCAATAATTTAAAAACATTTTCTTCTTTTTCAATTTAAATACCAGTTAACTAAATGCAGAAATGATGCAAACGATAGAAAATTAACTGTTAATTTACACAAGATTAATCAATACAAAAGGAGTCAACTTTTAATATAAAGACAACTAACAATATAAAACAAATATGATGTGTAAGAAAAATTTAGAAGTGGAACGGGGCTTGTGGCATTTTTCAACTCCTTATGTAAATTAAATCTACAGGCTTTCGAAGCAGTACTCACCTATTCATTATTCCAGTCAGCTGTGAAAAATCTCCTTTGATATACAAATTTTGATCGTTTGCCTTTCTCATAAGAAGAGAAAAATGCCCTCTCAAAATGGAAGGGCAGAAGTAGTTGTGTTTTTTGCGATATTCCGAAGGAAGGACAGACATTCAAGGAGGCATTTTTAAGGAAACGTTATGCGAGTTTTTATTTAGTGTAAGCAAAATTACCGCGGAAATCTTCATTGCTTTTAACATTCTTTCATTACTTCATTACATTCTTTCATTACCAAATCATCTGAAATTTGAAATTATAGCAAGCGTTGACAAAGCACGTTATTTCTTACTAATTAGCTTACAGCAGTTTTCTTTGTGATTTGTATTTTTCACACTTACCCCTGTGATTAGCCTTTTCGCACAGGATTCTGTCCCAAAGTTATTAAATTCTATATTTTACCAATTCAAATTTGTCTCATTGAAATTATTTGTATTTAATATTTTTCTGTCATGTATATATTTCAAAGCCAAAGACGACAAAGGCGAAAGTTATATCGTTATATCTTAATATGAAGAACACCCATAAACATAATCTCTAACAGGCGTCACAATTTCTCTGAATATTCCTGTTCATAGTTGTAAACAAAAAATGTCATTCTGACTAAACTAATGTTAGATGAGTCTCACAAAATGTATGCATAGTCTAATTCTTTTAATTTATTCAACCACATTTTCAAAGAAATTTTAGTTTTGACTTTTAAGTTTTAAAAACATTAAAAGCATTAAAAATTAAATTATCACAAATATTTTTCAGCATAAAAAATACATATTATATATTTACTTTTAAAGAAAAAAAATCAAAAACAAAACCTCCCTTCAGTTTTTCTTTTTTTTTTAAATGAACGGAAGACATTAATTTTAACTTGATTATCTTCATTATAGTTTTAAAGTCCTTTCTATAAACTTAAATGCCATGGGAAAAATCTTTCTTAGAAAACCAACCAAAAGCAAACAATTTTTCTCAAACTGTGAAACATTTCTGAAAATGACAAAAGACGTGTGTGATTACATTTTAAATATTTTCTCGAAGAAAACGCATTATGACGGGCAAAATTTCTGACAAAAATCTTCAAATAAGCTTTTTTTTTCAGTCTTTATAACTCCTATACAACGAAGCAGCTTTCTTACTTTCCAAGCATAATATCTGATATCAGAAAATTATAAGCTTAGCTTTATTATTATTTTTTTCTTTCAAAGACAAATGTCAAAAAGGTTTTAAGAGATGAAGAAAGCTTCACTGAATAAATACAATTCATATCCTTTGGAGAAATCTTCAGTTACTTAAACCAAACACGATTAAGTGTAAAGAAAAAAAAAAACCTCTTTTAGCGAACCTTGTGTAATGTATTTACTTTAACGGATAATATTTCAAAGTGTCAGTTATAGCAATAATTATCGGCGACACAAGCTTGATAATGGCAAGAGACGCTAAAGGAGCGTCTTTGGTTTGAAATAAATAAAGATATACAAACCCTTTTTAGAAAAAGCTTGTACAAAAAATGACAAAACGTTAATGACTTTTAGTTCCACCCCCCCACCCCCCTTCTTCCCTGAAGAGAGAAAGTAAGTAAAAAATTCAAATTATGTAGGTGGATTAAATGTTCATAAAAAGTTTTTTTTTTTCCTCTGGCAATTATACAAATGTCAGAAAAAAATTACCAAGCGAATGAGGAATAAAAAATGAGAAATGCAACGTTTTTTCATTAAAATTTTCCTCTTTTTCCCTTGAATATTAGTTACATATGCTATTTTTTTCCCCTCAAAACTAATGTGATTTTTTTAATCCCGGAGAAAAAAAATCTCATATTTCTGTGGTGCAAAATAATTCATTGGGGATTGTGCGTTGAGACAGCCGTGCCCATAATGAAGTGTAATACACCAAGTGAAAAAATATCGATGGAAAAAAAAAAGAGAGGGGGGGGGGATAAAGAAAAAGCTGTTTGCGGGAAGAAATTGGTGAGCGATGGAGGGTGGGAGAAGGTACAGAAAATGGCAATAATCAGTTTAAAAAAAGCAATCTTAATTTCTTTTGAAATGAGAATGTGGTAATGTAGATTAGAATGATGCGACAGAACCCTTAAAATTTTCGATTATTTTTTGGTAACAAAGTGACAAAAACCTTATCATCTGCATTGTGTTTTTAAAGATGAATTTGAGTTTCTATTTTTGTGAGAAGTTAATAGGATAATTAAAAATTAAATTGCTTTCAGAAGTGCGTCGGTCAAGTAATTACAATAGATGACAGTCGAGCAGTTCGTAATTCTTATAATAATTCTACGTATATGTTTTAAGAGATGCATTTTTTTTGTATGGGTTTTGAACTTTTTTATGAATGCCCAAAAATCCCGGTGTTTTTCTTTTTCTTTTCTGAAGTTTAAATTACTTGGTTGGATGATAAATCTAATAAATGCTATTAAAATATTTTAACGACTACTGAAAAATTACAGAAAGTGAAATGCTTATTATTTCACACTAAAAATAACAGTCATATTCAATTTCACGTATGATGAATTTATTTTGATTAATTGCATATGATTAACAAGAACAAAAAAAATCATGCATCAGGCATAGATTAGGAAACATTTTCCAACAATAACAGAATATTGTTAAGAAATGTAATTTTTTCATACAATATAAATCAGATAGCTAGAAAACAATTTAGAAAACACATAACATAGTAAAAATCCATTTTCAACAATTGCTGTTCATAGCTGGTGATGTATGATAATTATTTCGTGCTGTTCTGTATATGATCTACAGAATTTATGCACACTACATAATACATAAAAAATTATTAAATTTAGAAATGCATACCACAGCTGAAAACGCACTTCCAGAAACTATACTTCATAGACAGTCCTGTAACCATTTTTTGGGGGGGGTGGGGGGGGGCTGTTAATCTCTATAATCTATAAAACATGTTGTAATGCACCTCCGTCATCCATATCAATTTCATTATGTTTGAAGAATCTTAACATAATTAAAATGCACCTTTTACGCTTTTTCCCCATAGTACATAATATAATGGAATTATTTTCGTGTCCCTTTAAACGAACTATAAATGCTATACTTATTCTGTACTCCACAGGAATCATGTTGTACTTCACCTCAGTGATGCATATCAATTTCATTATGTTTTAAGTATCGTAACATCATTAAAATGCACCGCAAGCGATTTTTTCCTTATAGACCATAATGCAATGGAATTCTCTTGTGTGTCTCAAACTATAAATGCTTACATACTTCATTTTCAATAGCAAACATGCTATAATAAAACTCAATAAAATAAAAAAATTACATGACAATCAGAATATATATATGAAAATTAGAGCACGACCAGACAGACGTCAGAAAAACCAAAGCCACATACTAAACACTTTTCAACTATGTTGGAAAGTGTTAAAAATATATGAAGCACTTTGTAAATCACATAAAGCAATAAATAAGTTATGTGTGTTGAAAAACTGATTATTGCTCCTCAAAAAACAGATAAATGACCATCGAGATAGGCTAATATATATTTATGCTAGTCTTATTTTCTTTCTTTTATGTTTACAATTTTCTTTCATCTAAGATGAAAAACCTTAGATGGTCTAAGATGGCCTGTAGATGAAAAACTCACTTTTTTTCGAAACTTAACAAATTTCTCATTGCTTTTATCTTATAAATAAAACTGTAACGGGTACAAGCTAATGGGTACCAGTAAATTCACCAAATACTGCATACTGATATCGGTAGGACTTAATAACATCAGTGATATATAGGAAGTGCTTGTACATCACGGCTGCTAATATGAAATTGGTGGACTCGATTATGGACCCAAATGGCTTGATTCTAGCGAGTATGGTTTTGCGCATTGTTAAAACAGGTTCCTTTTTTGTGTGTATGTAACAAAAATTTAATAGTAAGGGTAAGGCCATGTACATCGGTCCTATTTGACATTTTGATTTTTCATTTAATTAAAATATGTAAATAATGAAATATAAAGCTATTTTTTAATTATTTATGATATTCTGTTTACCTCATAATTTTCTTGAATTCTGATATTAGGCCTATCATACTTTTTCTTTTAATTAAAAAAATAGTATCTCAGAACCAAGGTATAACAACCCATGTTGTACCTTGACCCTAGGCATGTTGTACTATGGATCATGCATCATTTTTCTATGAAAAATTTAAAAAATATAACAAAACTTTTGTATAATTATTTGAAATATATTTTAAAAATATATTTAATAACAGATTTGTCATAAATGCCTATTTAAAGTTGTTTTAAAGTAATACAAAACAGGAGATGTTATCAGAGGGAGAAAGGGGGATAATTTCCACCACAATAGACATCAATTGTATTTTAACTGTTTTAATGTATGTTATATATATTTTTTTTTATACATGTTTGTTTTATCACGATGCAAAATCACCAAAAAACAGTTGCATAAAAAGTTAAGATTATTTTTCAAAAACTGATACTTCACAAGGAAACACATAAATAATTCTTCTGTCTCTTTCAATAAGACTATGTTCTGGTAAAATCCTAATGATTTGTTCGCAGCTGACTGAAAAACATCATTTTCCTCAGCGTACGAATTCTATTCCAATACTATTAAAACATTTCACAGACACACAATAATCTCTTCTTCCCAATTGTCATCATATATGCATATTTTCTATATACAAGTGGTGTACATATATAAAGTTAAGTTTTGAATTATTCCCATTAATGATAAGAGGACAAACTTTCCTGGAATATCATTTTCATTTGATGGTTTTTGAACAGAATAATATGTAATTATGTTGTACTTTGGACCTGTTCAAGGTACAACACTATTGAAAGGTTCAAGGTACAACACTTGGCGACTTGAAAAACAATTACTTCTCACCGTTTTCTGGTTAGGCTTAACAGGATTTGAAACTCATGTTCATAATGCATACAATAAATACTCTTTCATGCATAACTTTGATTTAAAACAAACAACTGTTGATAACGAGATATAATGAAAAGTTGCAGCTTTAAAAAATTTACTTTTTGATGATCAAATCTTTTTTTTTTTTTTTTTTTTTTTTAGGTTCGTTTGGAAACATTTTCGTTTAAAAATATAAAAATTCGAGGTTCGTTTGGAAAGAATGACCAGCAGCGTACACTATTAAAAATTGTTAACAAACTGTCCAGTCATTCAACCGTTTTTATAGACAACGGTTACTTGACAATATTACGAAGCGGTCTCATTGGTCAGAATAAAGATAAATTGCGGTTATCTAACCGTTTTCTATAAAAACTGTTAAATGACTGGTCAGTTTTTAACAGTGTAGCAGGCGAAGCCCTCTAGCAACATATAAAACCCTTTTTTGTACATCCATATTTAAAATTGTGTATGAAATTGCGTATAGAAGTGCGTATTTAAAATTGAGAACAGATTTGTCTTAGTTTTTCATAAAATTGCTAATTTACTCGTAAATGTATGTGTAAAATATAGTATAAAGTTGTCTTAGTTTTATTAAAAGATAAATAAGGATAAATATATATATATATATATGTATGTATGTGTATACGTGTATGTGTGCCCGTACGTACGAATGTGTGTATGTATGTATAATATATTCATACATTAAAGCAAGAAATAACGTGTAAATAACTGACGTCATCTATAAAATACATTTTGTAGCAATAAAAAACTAAAATGTTATTAATAAGCCACCTCGTGACTAAAAATATTTTAAAGTGGCTCTTCTAAAAAGTTGATTTTGGTTGTTAGTAAGATAGTCATTAGAGGTCATAAGTGAAAGAATTTTTCTTCCCATAACACTATTTAACTTTCATCTGATCAAAACATCTTTACGGAAGTTTCAGGATAAAGGAAAAACAAGCAAGAAAAAATTGTCATAAAAAAGGCTTGCAAATATCGATATATAAACTACAGCAATATCAGGAAGACTGAGTAAGTCAGCTGCAAGACCCGACAAAGAATCCATATTAAAATAAAAGCATTTCATAAATGAAAGCTAGTTTTTGCTTAAAAAAGGCGCCCCTGAAAAGGTTAAGCTGGACCTTATATGGTTTTATCGCAGAAGCTTAAAACTTATAAAAAAAAATTTTAACTGCAATATTTTTTGACAAATCCATAATGTCGGGTTCATGAGAAAAAGGTGTAAAATCATCGACTGTAACATTCCCAGGAAACATTTTTTCTAGCAAACATATCACTTTCATTACCAGAATGGTAAAATTCCCTACTTTGCTATCATCCGACCATGCACAATTTCATGGTGAAATGAATCCTACACCTACAGAGGCACCTTCAAACACCGCCATATGGAACTGTTAGTTCATTGACTTAAGTATTACACCTTGTTCCCTCAATACTCTTCAAGTGATTCAGAGTGTTAGTGTTTTTTCATTAGAGGGGAATCAAACAGTTGGTTGGGAACTCTGATCTGTCAATTAGAAGAAATCTTTTAATTGCGTCTAAGAGAACCTCTCTTTACTCTCTTTTGAGGAAAAAAAAATAGAGAATAGCATAAAAAGTGATAAAATTTTCCATCTGGAACATTTTGCTTGAGTTCATATTTGTAAGTTATCCCTTTTTCCTGGGATTTAATCTTTTCCTCCGTCTTTCCCTCCCCCATTAAAGGTAACTTATACTGAATGTTTGTTTTGTCGATGGCAAGACTTCCCTTTTGGGGTATCATGTATAGAGGTGTTGATACTCCAAATTAATTCTTATGAGATGTTTTACATTTCCGATAGTCAGAAGTAGTGTAAGGAAACTCCCGGTTCACTAGCTCAATTCCAATTTAACACTTACCCACCAAAAGAAAATAATCGACGGATTTAAATTGCACATCTATGGCTTGCATTGTGTTTAAACACCCGATTTTCATAATAGAAACCTCTGGCTACAAGTCTGTCACTAATCGGCCAGTGCGGATAACCATGGTAATAGTTAACTGTGAGTCTAGGTTGATTCAAAAATTATTGTTATGTTTCGTGCTTTTGCCATTGAACAACTCATGATGTGCATAACAACCATTTCTGTTGAATCTGTATAGAACTATTATTTGTATAGAAAAAGTGTTCGGTGATCAGAAAGTGCCATATGAAGCATCATTTGGCAACGAGAAAATTGTGGGTCTTATAGGAGCCAAGCACGAGATGCTGATACGGTAGCTATAAAATGCACTACCAGAGTATTGACGGAGAATGTCTTAAGTGCCACTATATTGACAGATAAAATTAGTTTAATTCGCAGTTTTACGTAGAACAACGTAAGTTACAATGTTGCTACAACATGTGAAACACAGTGGATAATCGAACTGCAAAGAACATCAAACAATAACGCAAAAAATCCAGTTAGCGTTGAAACATTTTTTTTTCGCTTTGGTGCAAGGCATTAAAAACAATTATTTTATAAACAACAAATTTTTAGTCAAATACAATTGTCACTTTGTGAATTGCATGGCATTTGTCAGTGAAAAGGAAATGAGTGTGGTGAATGGGAGAAATGGATTACAAAACCGAGACAGTTTTATTAACTCCTGAAACAATAATCTAAGCTGATGAAGTCTTTCGTAATCGTTATTATAAGCAATACGCTTTTAAAAATAAATATTAATGTCACTATGCATGACAATTATCAGTAAAAAAAAAATAATTAGAGTTAATCAGACAAAAACAGAGGAAATTCACTCCGGCAGAACTGAACTGGGTGAATGAAATGTCCCTTTAGGAAAAATTATTGCGGTATCTCAATTGAAATATTACTATTCGACAATTCGATATCGATCACTCATCGACAACTCGATCACTCACAGACAACTTGATCATTCACTGACAACTCGATCCCTGATCGACAACCCAGGTCAGTCTCCCTTCCACTAGCAACACCAGAAATGTAAACGTCTACTCTCATGACTCCACAATTCTTGAAGCAACAAATTGAGTGAAGTCTTTCATAATTGTTTATTATAAGTAACATTTAAAAAAGGTTAAGTATGAATCTCACTGTATAAGTCGCAGGTAAATTGAGGCGTTGTGAACCAGAGTGGACCAACAGTGCCAAATGTGATTTCGAGAAAAATGCTTTCCAAAATTTGTACAATTTTTTTTTCAAACTCTTTTAGGCCAGTTCTGCCAGTCCCAGAGGAGACCAAATTTCTTCAGCAAGTATGTGGTGACTAAGTTGCCAGTGTCAAGGTACACCAAGTGACTTGATCCACACTTGCACTGGCAACTTGATATCCAAGTTACGTTGAACCATCTGTTAAACTAGCTTTATCACTTGAATAGTTTCGATATTAATACATTTCATTATACAGCCAATAGATGGCCATACAAAATTTTGTCACTTCAAACTCATTTTTCACAAAAATGTGAATAGTCCACTCTGGTTCTCAACGCCTCACTCATCAGTAAAAAAGAAATGAGAGTGAATCTGAGAAATGGATCACGAAACTTTGATATTCATGATGTGCTTCTTTAGTAAAAATTATTGGGATGTCTCAATTGAAATATCATTAAGTGATTACTCTTCGACAATTATCTCCAGACCAGTCTCCCTACCACTAGCAACGCCAGATATGTAAACGGTCTACACTCACGACTCCACAATTCCCGAAGCAACAAATTGAGTGAAATCTTTTATAATTGTTTATTATTATAAATAACATTAAAAAAAAGTCAAATATGAATGTCATTGCACAAGTCACAGAAAAATTATCAATAAAAAAGAAAAGAGAGTGAGTCTGAGAAATGGATAGCAAAACCTTGGAATTCACACCTGCAGAAATGAACTGAGCGAATGAAGTCTTTATTTAGGAAAAAATTATTGCGGTATCTCAATTGAAATATCATTAAGCGATCACTCATCGACAACTATCTTCAGACCAGTCTCCCTCCCACTAGCAACACCAGAAGTGTAACGGACTGCACTCACGACTCCACAAAGACCATCTGGATAAGTTGGCGTCAGCAGTGATTTATTGTGACTAATAGTCCCTCTCCGGGGGATCGCCCCCTGCCACTTGAGGGGGAGGAGAATCTAAATCCCTGACTGACATTAATTACTTTCTGGGAGGCCCAGTAGCGATGGAAAACATCAAGATCTAAAATATTTCTTGAACAGGAGAGTCATAATACTCCAAGTCATAGAGACCTTGTTAGAGAACTGGCATATTTACGAGAGTTCTGGATTCATATGACGGATTTACTAGATCTATGAACGGATCACTTTAATAATCTTTCTACATAACAAAAAATAAAGTAAAAATATTTCTTTTTTTTTTCCCTTCATCCATTTTCTTATATATATGGTGTTTTATAACTCAATAATGAAATAACTGCAATAAATATAAAGATGAAATAAGTGATATATTTATCAGGTAGTTCATGCATTTTGTATACAGTACTTTTAAAATTAGTAAAAAATGTTGTCAATAGATGGCACTGCGCAGTCTCAACCTGTAAGAATGCTTAAATTAACTTTTACATTTTAAATTATAAAACTTTTTCTCGTTCTTCGAAACTGAATAAAAAGTGAAAACCTTAGAGACTTTGATGCAGTTTCAAACGTAAGTTTGGGATATCGCAGTGCCATCTATTGGCGAAATTTTTAACTAGTTTTTAAAGGAACGTGTACAGAATTATTAGCTACTTAATAAACATGTCACTTATTTAATTTTCATATTTATTACAGATAATGCGATATTGAATTATAAAATTGAGAAGTTTCTAATGAAACATCCTAAATATTTACCATCAAGGGTAATACATCCGATTATTCAATTAATAAATTTACATTTCATGAGAAAATAAATAAATTGAATAATTATTTTAAAAAAAATAATAATAATAAACACTTTATACATGGCAGTCAGAAAAAAAAAGTGTCCGTAAATTAAAAAATGCGGCACGGATATTAGAGAAATAGAAACGAAAAAGTCGAAGGCAACGTGAAAAGTGAGAGAGGGCGAAGTATTATGATTACGTGTTACAACTTTCTAAGGTATATGTTCTAAGGTCGAATTCCGAAGACATGCTGAAATGCAAACACAGTTCATAATTTATTCAAACTACTGTACGGCGAAATTTGAGGTTTCAGCCAAAAATGCATAAGAACTTTTTTAAACATAAATATTCAAAATACTAGAAATTTCAGAACATCGCATAATACTGTTCAAATTATGCATTTAGATCTATTTATTTGAGATCGAGAAAAAATTTATTAAACATATTTTAGAATTCTGAATTCAATTTTAAAATGCATTGGCATTTCTTGAATTCGAAACAAATCTACATATCCTTTCTAAAAAAAAAAAAAAAAAAAAAAAAAAAAACGTGGAAATAATGAGAAAAAAAAAAAGAACAATTCCTTAAATTCTTATTTTGAAAGTTTCTCTTATGATTCAGAAATGCATAGATGTACATTTTTCCTAACTTATCGTCTTTTCATTTTAAGACGCTCTCAATTCATTCCGGTCTCCAGAGGAGGGCTCTGCAACATTCTTTACTTTCTATTTTCACTTCCCAAAACATTCCTCAAGAAACGCACAGTCGGAAACTTGAAGAGAAAGGGAAAGAAAAAATAAATAAGATAAAAAAAAAAAATGTAAAATCGTAAAATCCAAACCATCGCGTAATTTCTGGTGCGATCCGCCCTTTTATTCTATTTGGCTTAGGCGACATAAATCCATTTAAGTTTAGATTCGAAAAGAATTTTAGAATTGAGAATTGATCATTTCGCGTTCCCTCTACGGGGTTGTTTATACCCCTACCTTTGCGCTCTTTACACAATAAAATAAAGCAACAAAAATAGGGAGACACTTTTTCTCACATCTTAAAAAGATAATGCATGGCGCCCGATTTTATATTTTTCATTCTATTATTATTAGCCTTAAAACATATCCCACCATGTGTATGCCATGGTTATGTATATAGAAGGAGGGAGGGGTGCATATACATCCATGTCGTCAATATGCATAAAAAGGCGCCTTTTCACTTTTTATTTCAATCGTTACCTTCTCCTCTATCCTGTGTTTTATATTTCTTATTTTTATCTTCTTAGTCTTCCACTCTTGTACATTATTATTTAGTATTTGTGCTGGGGTATCGATTTAAATATAGCCGCAACCTTGGGGAAGGGATTTTCTTATTTTTACGAGAGCGTAGGGGAACGAAGTTTGCATGCATTATTTCCAAAAGAATAAGCAAGCGGGAGAAGAATGGGGGGGGGGGGAGGAAGTGAGAAAAAGGTATGGTCTCAACAACCGACGATTTTGACGATTTCTTCTGTTGAAATGTTCTCATAAAAATTACAAGTTTATAATAAACATTCGACGAAGTGAAAATTTAAATTTAAATTTAATCTTAAATTAATCTTAAATTTTAAATTATATATATATATATATATATATATAATACAAGTAATAACGAAATACCGACGAAAATATTAAAAATATAATTTCTAATTTCCAAACTCTACTAAACTAAATGAAAAACTTCTGTTGGAGAGTATCAGCCAGTTATAAAGGTTCAACTTTTATTCTTTTATTACTACAATATGTTTAACAACTTAACCTAGTTGTTTAATTTTTTTTTCTTTCGACAAAAATTAATTGTTTTATTTATTATGTGTCTTTTAATAAGCGAAACAAAGCTTAAAAAGTTCTGCAATAGTTTTTTTTGTAATTTACAATTTTGCCCGACACCAAATTGAATGTAAATTAATTAAATAATTATCAATATTATCCTTGTTTTCTAAATCATTATCATAATCATCTAAACATAATAATAATAATAATAACAACAACAACCTTAAAAAAGTTTTTTTTTCCTTTTTTATAATTAATTATAAATATAAATATTGTAAGAAAAATGAATAAAATCTGGGATATGACAGTCCGAGTTAACTCGGGTTAATTATTTCTGACAAGATCTGCGTACTCGATTTAACTCGGGATAACTAGGTTAGAAAAATCGTACACAGAACACCTTAAGAAGGATTGCGATTAGGTTTTAAAAAATCCTACAAAAAACGAGTATACCTTTCTCCAGTGTAAATTACAGAAAATCCTTCCCTTAAGCATGGAACAGGTGTAGTATGAAGAAGAATCGCGTGACAAACGAATCTTTTAAGTCGGATCAAAAGAAAAGCGAAAAAAAGTAGAGCAGAGAGCGAGAAGGGGGGGGGGGGGGGGATTAAGAAGAAGAGAAAAAAATCACGCAAGAAAAGAAAAAAATAATACGAAGTAACTAGAAAACAACTGCTGATCTGAAGTTATAAGGTATTTAAAACAAAAGTATCTAACAGATTTTTTAAAAACGAAAGTAACTGTTTTTTTTTTTAATTTAATAATTTAATTAAGTTTCTGAATGTTTATTTTTTAGTCACATTAAATTCAAAATAGTTTAGATTAATGCTTTCTTAATTAATAGAAATAGAAATAATAGCTATTGATTAAAAAAAGAAAGAGAGAAAGAAAAAAAGCTAGAACTTTTATTTTGTAAGTTTCCTTGTTTTACATTAGAACACTTCAAATAATAAAGGAAATCACTAATATATATATATATATATATATATATATATATATATATATATATATATAATAGTTATTTGGAGATTTCTTATAACATGATTATTTTTAGAATTCCGCAACAACAGGAAGGTTGAGCAAGGTACAGATGAAGAACGCTACGCTACCCCTGTAAAAGTAGTTTCTGTTTCACATAACTCTCGCTGTGGTGAAACAAGCTGAAGAGGAAACGTGACAAAGTTTAATTATACGCTTAAGCTCAATAATGTTAATATATATTTAATATCACACCTCAGTTATTTATTTTTATTTTATGAAGTAAGGATTGGAGAAAAGGGAAAAAAAACTATTTCAGTGATTTTATTAATTTTTACTTTGGACGTCTTATAAAATAATGGTACTGCCATTTGTATGTAAAAAAAAAAAAAAAAAAGAGTTTTATCTATAAATTAATGAGCTTAGGAAGGTTAATGATTATATATTTTAATTTAAAATAAAATCAAAAACTCTAAAACTTTCTCAAATGATTTTTTGTGTTAGTATAAACATTTTTTTCCCCTTTATCCTTTTTAATCATGTTTTATTTTGAACTTAATTGTTGTTTCATTGTGTATTTCACTACATTCTGGGTGTGGTTGTCCCAGATTCATATTCTTTAGCTATTTTATGGCTAATATGAAGATGAAACCGCACATTTTATTTGTGGAAATTTAGGCATTTGGGACCTAAAGATTCTGTCTAAATTCCACAAATTTACATTATTCAATTTCTGCCTTTATATATATATATATATATTTCGTTAAAGAACTATTTAATATTATTTATTTTAAAAAAAATGAGAAAATCTCAAATCTATCCTTCAATTCAATTCAAATAATGATGTGAATATTTGTCAAAAACTCCTAACATAATTCTTAAAACTTTTAGATTTCTTCACAATTCAAATCATTTATCAAAAGCTTCTGAAAAACATAATAGAAATAATCGATTTAAATCAAATAAGCATAAATCATAAAATAATGCATCTTAGCAAAAACTCTAAAACTTTTTCAAGTGATAAACTCACAATATGACTCAAATCTTTTAAAGAATTTATTAAAGAAAATTTCTAGACAATCTAAAACTTCTTCTTTAGTTTATTTCAAATAATATAGAATCGATTTAATAAATAATTTAAATATTAAAGTTAAAAACACATAAATATACAATTAAACATTCAAGCAGAAGTTTCAGGCTACGTTTTAGCCCCTCATTTTAAATATTATTTCTAAAACGTTTTGGAAATTTTTGATTTAAATCATTTTTTTAAAGCTTCATAAAATTTTTGTACACGTGTAAAAAAACTTCTCATTAAAAATTCTAAAACGTTTCCAAACGACTTTTAGAAAGTATGAGTATTCATTATTAATTAAATCCTTTTAATGAATTTATTAAAAAAAATTTTTTTGAGAACTCCAAAGCCAGTATATAATTCAAGTAATAACGTATCTACTTAACCAAAATCTGCATATATTATTCTTAATACTTTTAGAAAATCTTCTAGTTGAAATCATTAATTTTAAAAGAGCTTAAAAAAAATATTGTATAAATGCATTGATGTTAATCAAGTAATGAAGCAATTTCTTATTAAAAATTCTACAACACTTTCAAGTGATTTTTAATAAGTTATAAGCAATCTTTATTTCTCAACTTTTCAAAGAATTTGGGAAAGAAAATGTTCAGGTAATCTAAAATCTATGCCTCAATTTAATAAAAAAATAATAAATCTACTATTTATCAAAAGCTCTAAATAATATTAGAAAAATTGTAATTTAAATCATTATTTAGATAAAATTTAAAGTAGTGTAGAAATGTATCTGTTTTAATGAAACAATGAAGCAATTTCTTATCAAAAACTCTGAAAATTTCTCAAGTGATTTTTAGTATAAAGCTTCATTAATCCTCAAATTTTCTAAAGAAAATTTTGGAAAAATATAAATTCTATGACGCAACTATTTTTCAAAAATTGTAAATATTATTTTTAAAACTTTCAGATATTGTTGCAATTTAAATCGTCATTTCAAAAAATACTTCTGAAATTATTGTAGAAAAGTATGGTACAAATAACGATAAATTTCTTTATTAAAAACTCTGAACTTTTTAAATAAATTTTTAGCAAGCATAAACATTCACAATTATTCAAAAATTGTAAAAGAATTTATTAAAGAAAATTTTGGGAAAATCTAAAATCAATGATTAAGTTTACCTTAAATAATAAGGCAAATTTTTACCGAAAACTCTAAGTCTACTTATAGAAACTTTTAACAGATTTTTTTTAGTCCCCAAAAGTTTGATATAAAATTTATTTATTTATTAATTTTTATCAATTAGCTAACTAACAAAAATAAATAAGTAAATCTACATTTCATCTAAATTCAAATAACGACACAATTATTTACCAAAAGATCCAAATATTATTCTTATAGCTTTAAGAAAACCTTGCAATTTAAATCATTATTTAAATAAATAAAAAAAACTTCAGAAATATAACAATTATAACAAAATAATAAAGCAATTTCTAATCAAAAATTTTATAACTTTCTTGAATTTTTTTTTTAAAGAAAGAATAGACATTCATTATTACTCAAAACTTTTAAAGAAGTTATTAATGAAAAGTTTTAGAAAATTTAAAACCTCTACTTCAGTTTAATTCAAATAATGACGCAAATCTTTATCAAAAACTCCAAATCTCCTTCTAACAGCTTTTAGCAAATCTAAGCACTTCGTCTTTTCTTGACAGAGCCATCAAAAGCATGTCTCTGGAACTTTAGGACCTCATAAAACTATAAGAGGGCCGTTCAAGCACAGACAGCTGTTTATCCTTTGCTTGCCCATGGAATAGAAGCATCGTAAAATCTCAAGTATGGCAACGCTGACATTCTTATTTAATTTCAGTTTATTTTTGAGGGTTGTGATTTTTGATGAAAAATTTTCACGAAGCATTGTCAATGGTTCTAACAATATTCGTGAAATAAAGATTTTTTAAATTTTATTTGATGGACTTTAATAATAATAAAGTGCTTCTCAACAGATTATATAAAAGTTTATTGAAAGGATATAAAAAGGAAATTAAATGAACTTAGTAGAAAAATTTATTATAATAAAAGCTTAAGTTAAACTGGAAGTATTACGGACATTTTGTGTGACGTCATGATGTTACTCCAGACCTGTTATAAGGATCGGTTGAAAAAGCATCGTATAATTTAATTTTAAATTTTGCATTGCTTTAAATAAAGTATTTACGCACAGTAATGTTTACGTGTAGACATATATACATGCTAACACCCATGCTCGAATTTTGAGTAATTATAAGAGGGAAAATTTCTTATTTAATTTATTTTAAGGATTTTATTTTTCACCCTTTGCACTTGACGGAGACTTACCTAGTTTCTTATTTATTTACATACATTTATTTTAAGCTTATCACGATTATAAAGTACAGATTGGAGTATGTATGCTGCGCTTATTAAACTGAAGCTATTGTCTGAGGTCGAAATCTTAATAATAAGATTTTTAAAATAAAAGCGTTCCGAATTCTCGGTTGTTTAATTGAATTTTTATTTCTTCGCAAACTCGAGTTTCAATATTATTCAATTTTGATTAACTTTAAATAAATGTTACTTACCAGTTCTGAGCATAGATTCATATTTTCATTTACTTAGTTCTCAAAAGTTCTGCTTAATACGGCTTAAAGTCACTAATTCTATACTTGTTTAAAACACATTCACTGAACGCTTTCTCTAATCTACCTTTCAAAATTGCACACCCGGAAAATTAAAGGCCACAAATATAAATTTTAAAATTTACACATCGAATATTTTTTGCGTTCAGTGAATATTCAGTGCTTTTTCACTGGCAGCTAAAATACACTAATTTGATTTTACAAAAATCATACAACGAGCGATGCCACTATTCACTTTCCAAATTTGCTCCACAATTACACAACCAAAAATCACTTGTTTGAATACGCTCCGACAAGACCCTATACGCGGTTCAGGTCGTGTCGGGTTAACGCTATATATATATTTTTTTTTCGTTACGGATCGGGTTGATTTTAATTGTTTCGAACTCGGATCGGTTTCGGCTTGGGATTAGACTCTTGAGGATCGGGTTCGGGTTCACCTGATTGTTAAAGAAAAAGTTTAGAATATTTTTTCAGATAAAAAGAACTATATATTTCAACATTAATGAATATATACATCTATTCATTTTTCAACATGAAAAATAAATGTTATATTAGAGATATAACTGTAGGCTATTTTTCTTAATTGTATTACAATAAGGATTAATTTTCTTCTCTTTTGGGTTCGAATTTAAGTATTTCGGACTCAGTTTAGACGGGTATTGAAGAACTTTGAATTCGAGTAGGATTTTAAGTTTGATTTTTTTTTTTTTTTTTTTTTGCTGGGCTCGGTTTGGGTTTTGGGTTAATATTTTTTTTTTGCCGGGTTTAGTTTGGGTTGACTTGTAATAGAATTTTCCGGTCAGGGTCGGGTTATACCCGATGCGCAAGACTCTAATTCGAACCAAAATACTTCGAGTTATTTATCTTGATACGGCCATAAAAACGTATGTGTATGAGGAATTTTAGGATATCAAAAACACTGAGTGAGCCAATAATAAATAATACTTATTATTATACCTATTATACCACTGATAAATAATATTTATTTTATTTTTAAAATTATATTAAATATTTTCAATTTCATACTTACGAGTTATGTTATCTTTCACACGTGGCTGAAAGCTACTAATTTGATTTTTCTAATCTGCTTTAAAAGTGATCCCCCAGAAAACTGAAGGTAGCCAGTGTGAATTTGAAAACTCCATTAAATACTTCTAGTATGCTGCGAATGAATTCTTTTTCCGTGGCCAGCTGAAAGTCACTAATTCGATTTGATAAAAATCCTAAAAGAGTGCTGCCACTAGTCAGTTTCCAAACTCGCTTCCACGTATGTATCTAAAGAACTAAAAATCCCCAAATTGGAAAACGTTCTGGCAAAAGAGTCATAAACGACACATCTTCAGTCACTCACAGACATATTATTCGAACCATAACACTTTGTCTTCTTCTGACATGCTCACGAAAAATGTGTCCAGGAAGTTTTAGGACCTCATAAAAATGCTGAGAGCTTTCCTATTATGGCAGCTGGCATACATCGACGTCATTCATCATTTAGCTTTCAAATTAAGTAATTAATAAATAATACTTATTTGATTTTTTTAATTATCTTCAATATTTTCAATATAATGCTTACGAGTTTTCTTTCACAACGTAGCTGAAAGCTACTAGTTTGATTTTTCTAATCTGCTTTAAAATTGATTCCCCAGGAAACTACAGGTAGCAAGTGTGAACTTCAAAACTACATTAAATACTTTTATTATTCTGAAAATGAATTCTTTTTCTGCGGCCAGCTGAAAGCCACTAATTCGATTTGATAAAATTCCTAACAGAATGCTGACACTATCCAGTTTTCAAATTTAAAATTCGCTTCCACATGTGTATCTACCTGAAAATCACCAAATTTGAATACGCTCCGGCAAAAGAGTAATAAACGACACATCTTCTGCCACTCACAGACATATTATTCGAACCAAAACACTTCGTCTTCTCTTGACATGGTCATGAAAAACGTGTCCGGGGAGTTTTAGGACCTCATAAAAACGCTGAGAGCCCTCCAAGCATGGCAGCTGGCAAGCTACAGAACGAAATCGTCATAAAATCCTAAGTACGTGGTATTTTTATTTTCTTCATTTAATTTTATTTTCGATGTGTGAGCCCTATGTTTTAACGATAACTGTAATCGGGAGGGAGTCACGGAGGTTTGTTTTTATGGGATTTTAAGAACAAGTCAGGAGCAAGAGAGGAATGATTTTTGAGGTTTGTTTCGGCAATTTTTTTATTTTTTTTATTTCGCTGTGTGGCACATTTTGGGTGACAGTTCGGCTATTTCGTGTCACGTTGTGGATACGATTTTATTTATGAAGATATTGTGTGATAATAGTATAAACCTGAAATAATGATGAATTTTTGTCATTAAATGCCCGTTCATGTGCGTTTATTCTTGAGCAGTTGTCTTTTAATTACTCGTAAAAAAAAGAAAATTCCAGTGTAACACTACATTACACTGTGAAAAATTTCAGAAACGGTCCCTAATATGGAAGGGAAGTTAATTAAATTTCTGTATAACTTCATTTTATAGTTATCAAGATTCTGGAAATCTTTCTCTTTAGAAAATTCTGCAAGTTGAATCAACCAAAAATCTCACAAAGCAATAGGTTTTTGAAATTAACAAAAACGATTTTCTGAAATTTGCGGACAGCAAAGAGGACGTTTCAGCTCAGAAAAACTATAGTTTTCCAAGATTTATGAATGGAATTTTTTTTTTCAAGTGGTTTCTGAAGATAACGAAGAAGTTTCCGGATTTCTGGTTAACAACGAGGTTACGTTGTATTTTCATAAACACTTTTGCTACAGGACAGCTTTTATTCATTTTTTTTACAGTGTAGTTTATCATTTAATATTGTAAAATATTGTAAGCATAAGTTATTTTAAGCATATCTTCAAATAAAATTTAAGTGTTCCTAACGTAATTTGAGAAAAAAAAGTTCGTAAATGTATATTTCTTTTAGTTTTTATAAATGAGAATATCTTTATCCACATAATTCACACATTTAGTCTAAAATGTTAAAGAATAATTAAAGAAGACTAAACCTACATTATAAAAAAAAAAGAAAAAATCTGTTGATTTTACAGAAAAAAAAACCTGCCAGACCAACGTCAGAAAAAAACTTTATTTTACGCAAATAATCTGCATTTATTACGAACTTACGAGAAAAATCTGTTAAAATAACAGAAAGTTCTAAGTAAATACAGATTATTTACAGTGGTTTACTGGCGTCCTCGTTGACAGTTTTTTCTGTAAAATAAACAGTTTTTTTTTTTAATTTTTTTTTTTTTTTTTTTTTTTTTAATTTTTTTTTTTTTTTTTTTTTTTTTTTTTACAGTGTAGAAAAGATGACACTCCGTGAATTGACATGTATTTCTCCGTTGATAATAGTCCGTTAAAACTATGCACGAAAATTTCCGCTTTGATTTGCCCCTTTCTCCTTAAAATACAGAAAATTCCCCAATCTAACATAAAATTTACCTGGAAGTCTAAGCTGCATTTTCGTCAAAACACACGCTGCTGCATAGCGCTTTTTCCTATTAGAAGTGGAAATTTTACGTATGTCTTTTCCTCACCTCAAATAAATAAATAAATAAATAAAATAAATAAAAAAATGCGGGCCTAAGCTCAAAATTTCCTGAAATTCTCTAATCAAAAGATGGAAACTTCTAGAAATAACAGAAAAATTTCCACCAAACACAGGGGTGTTCTGATAAGTTGCTGCTTTTTGGGAGAATGTATTGAACTTTGCTTCTGGCGTGAATTCGATGTCGAAAAACACTTTGATATTTGAAATACAGTAGCTTCTCTTATTATTATAATTTATTTTAACATCTTTCATCGACATCGAAGTCATTACTGATAGGATGAGAATTAAATTCAAGATGCTTATTGGCAGCATATATGCTCTTTATATTGCAAAAGACGCAAAAAGAATTGCTGTAATTAAACTTGATACTTTTTTCTACTTTTTTAACAGATTTTCTAAGAAAAAAAGCAAAAATAAATGAAAATTAGCCAGTATTACTATTAGAAAACGATGCAAGTCGAATGTGTTAAACGATATTTTAAAAAAATTAATGAATTTATACCATATAATTAATTAAATTAAATTATACCTTATTACCTGTTTAAATTGCAACTCTTTCATGTAAAAAAAATATTTCAGTTGTTAAAATATTTTAAATTTTTTTGGTGAAAACAAAAATAATATTCTTTATAAAAGAAGCATCAATTTATTTCTTAATATAAACAAAATTCTATATTGAATTCTATTTTATTTATAAGTCTATGCACGCTTAACGTATGAACAAATAAATATATATACGCACAAAGAATGAAGAAAAGTTCAAATAATGCACGAGTACCACCTTGATTTATATCTCTCATTTGTGAAATTATTCATTCAATAAAACAAGCATAAAACTTTTTTATAAATTGAAAACCAGCTATAAAGTGAACTTTTGCGGAATTCTGTAAAGGAATTGATACAGAACTGTGTCATGTCCAGAAAGTACGGCTGAAACAACATTCGAAAAGCCGGTGCAGGCCGAAGAACTCACGATTTGCAAACAGAGAACTCGCGTAGAACTTCTCTCGGAGGACGAGTTTATGGTCTCAAATGTTGACTCAGTTAATTAAGAGTCAATATTTAAGCAGCAGAAGTTAAGGCTTAAAGAAAGAAAATCACTTAATGCCTGAATTCATCTATTAAGGGATTAAATGAGACCGATTTGAAAATACTCAAGATTGTCCATAAGGAATTCATATAAAAGTGATAAATTGTGATAAAGGATCAGAAAAAAAAATCATCCACCAAAGAAAATACGAAAAGGTACTTTATATAAATTAGAATACTCTATGAACTTATATAAATCAAAATACTCTTACAGAAAATTAAAGTGGAAAAGTAAACAAAGAACATTTGTATTAAATGTATATTTATATGAATGTATGTTTTTATAATTATTATTATATTTTATTTTTCAATCTATATTATAAAGCAAAAACATCTCCGTGAGTAACGATGACGTCATATTGATGGTGGCAACACCTGAACCTGACCCATAAATTTTGCTTTTAGTGCAATTTTTTTAACTTCTAAACGTCACACAATTTAATTTTTACACTGTCGAGTAGGACAAAAAAATTCTCATTTAAATGCAATTTGTTTGAAAACTTTTTACAATTTACTGATTATTTATAGTTTTAAAAATGATTTTCAAACATGATTTAAAAAAAAAAAAAAATCTATCTCTATCGCTTGCAGCTTTATTACGAAAGATGAACTCTTTGGCACTTAAACCTATATTTAAAGTTCAGAATTTGTTTCCGGCTAATAGTCCATAACAAAATTAAAATTTCATCAATAAATAAAATAATATAAATAAAACGCAAATTTAACAGACATGTAATCGAACTAAACTCTTAAACAACTGAAATTATCAGAATAAAAAAGGTTGTTGTGTGTAGCGAAATCTTTGGCGATTTCTTCAGCTATTAACTATACTGGCATGCGGCTAATAAGAAAGTATCGCTTTTAATAAATTTCAAAACTTTATTTGAATACCTTATTGATATTTTTTTAATGTAAAAATGCTTTTTGGTGTTGGACAATCTGAAAAAATATACTAAATGTACAAAATCTATTAGAGTTTTCAGTGGAATTAAAAGAAAAAAGTTTTCACCTACACCCAGAAAAAAATTTTTGTTGAATCAACAAAAATTTGGTTGACCCAATAAAACTTTTTGTTTAAATATAGGTCAGTGGAAATTTTGTTTGAATCAACAAAAAAAATTTTTTTTTTGCAATTCCAAAAAAAAAATTTTTGTATCGTCAGCAAAAAATGTTTTGTTAATTCAAGTAAAATGGTTCAATTTTACTTGAATTTTGCTAAAACAATCAAAATGTACTCAACAAAACATGTTTTGTAGTTTTAATCAATTCCTTTTTCTGGGTGTATGTTTAGTAACCCGGGAAGAAGGATCTCGTATTGTTCATTCACATCATTATTGCCTCTAAAGTTTTTGAATAAAATTGATTCATTTTTTTTTCTGTACATATTTTATCAGCTTACTAACTTTTAAAGCTTGTTAACTATAACTGAATGGCTTATTATATTATTGCATCTAACTCATAATATAACATGTGAAAAATACTGCCTTTTTCCAGAAGAAAAAGCATGATTTAAAAAGAAAAAAATACCACAGCACTAGAATTATTTCTCAGCAACTGTTTCTGAGGACATGTTCTTCCCGGGTAACGAAAATGGATGACCGCTCGGTTAATAGGAAGAAAGCTGAAAAGAATGTGCTTTAAAAAAAGAGAAGAAAAAAGAATAAAAGTAGGAGAAAGATACAAGGGGAAAAAAAGTTATGGAGAAAAGTGGAGAATGGAGAATAAATTTGAGATTGCTGGTAGATCGGAATCTTTTCGGGGTGTCTTTGAAGCTGGAGACAATAGCAAAACAAAGGGAAAGTTGCATTTCTGATTAGTGAGAAGAACCTACAAGGAATGTCATGGGGCCATGGGTTGTAACAGTTGCTGGCTTGAAATGTTTGGCGAAACATTTGGCGAATTCCGTTAGATATAAAAGATTAAGAGCAATTTATAAGCAAGAAACTGTTTATAGAATATTAATTAGGATATTTAGAAATAGTGCTTGGCGTCTTCCAAGCCAGAAAAAGGCCACCTCCAAAATCAACTTCAATCAGTTAATTGGACCCAAATAAATACGAATTAAATACGAATATTGCCAGAAAAGTTGTTTAGAAAAATTTGTAATATAAGATGATCTAAGGCTATATAAAAAATATATATTTTTAATATGAGTTCTTTGTAAATGAGTTCGATGGCTAGGAATTAGCTGATAAAGAACCTACGCTAGTAACGCGAAGACGCTCGCAAGCTAATCTTAAACAAATGGCAGCGTTCTTTTCAAATTTCTCGTTTCTTATTTTAATATTTTTATTTTATTTTATTTTTTGCATAGGATATCTGAGGTCGATGTCTCACCGGGTACTTTCGCACTTTTTCGAAATTTCATTCTTTTTTTTTTTTCAGAGGACACTTTTATTTTTGGAATCGGTTTCGAAAGTAAACTTTCAACTGTCAAAAAAAAAAAAAAAAAAAAATGTTGATTTTACAGTATAATACTGGCAGCTGGGGTGCTAGTATTATACTGTAATATCAACATTTTTTTTTTTTCAGTGCGGCCTCAGATATCCTATACAAAAAATTATAAATATTTAAATGCACTCTAAATTTTTAAAAAGAATGCTGTCATTGCGAGTGCCTTCACGTTATTAGTGATAAAACTAGGGCGATCAAATTTTGCAACGGGACTTTTTACAACCTTTCATAACATTAAAATTTATAACTTTTAAAGCTTTATTTTATTTTTTACCTCTCGAATTCACAACCTTCTTAAAGTATAAGTGTTTTAAATTACAAATGGCGACAACTTTGTGAACTACAATCCCCAAATTACATTTAAAAAAAAAAAAAAAAAATGTTGATTTTGCGGTAATGCACGGTAGTGTATTACTGCTTATTTTACTGTTTATTAGTGTTAATTTTACGGTATAATACTGGCAGCTGGGGTGTCAGCATTATACCGTAAAATCAACAATTTTTATTTATTTATTTATTTATTTATTTTGCAGTGAGGGGTCGCTGTTCAATTTCAAGGAAGTTTGGTCACCTTAGGTTAGACTTTAAATAATCTGAGACGCGTTGAGATTTTTAATTGTAAAAAAACACGCGCACATTAATGAAATAAAATAAAAATGAAACAACCTGAAGAATACTGAATCGTTTACCTTGAAATAAAATAAATAAATAAATAAATAAATAAATAAATTATAATAATAATAATAAATCCAGCAAACAGAAGACACAAAAATCCATTTATTTGTTAAAGCAATTTAATGAATAATGCTTTAGGAAATCACGTGCATTAAGATTTCGTGTCTTTTAAGAAATCACATTTTTTATTCCTTAAATAGTTACAAATTACTAACATAATTTAAGCAATATTTTTGTATATGAAAATAATATATCATTCAGTAGGCTTTAACACTAAAAGTTAATTATAATGTCAGATAAAATAGTGGCAAAGAAAAATTTATGTGAGTTTCTGAAAGTACTTTTTGTCATTCAATTTTTAAAATGCAAAAGATTTAATTTATAACTTAATTTCTAATCATTTCTACATAATCATTTCGTGATTCTATTAATCTGCATACTTTTAAAGATAAAAAGTAAACAAAGAAAAATTATATGCTAAATTTTATTTATTGGGGGGGAGGGGGGTGTACTATTCCGTATTTCAGTTGTTTAGCGTTTATTATTTTATACTTAATAATATTCAATGCGCTTTTAATTTAGATGAATTTTATTTTGATTAAGACATATAAAGAAAATTTAATGTATACATTCGAGATAGTTTCGACATAGTTTTAGAGTATCAAAATTTATATATAATATATTTAAAAAAGAAAGCGATAAACAGCCAAATGCTACATTCTTGTCTTAAAACCAGCAAACGCAGAAGGACGCCGAAAAAGAAAAAAAAATTAAAGAGAAGAACTAAAAGACAAAAAAGGAAAAAAACTAGGAAACAGCGACGGCGGTTATCAATCTCTATTCTACCGTCCTATCTCAAGGGAGCTATAAATTACAGGACGAGTCTTTCTGTGCACAGGAGGGGGGAAAGGTAGACGAGATAAGGATTGGAAGATAGAAAAAAAAAAGTCCAAAGAAGAAACACATCGCAGTCCATTTTGCTCCAGTATCCAACTTTTTGGGATTAACTCCTGGAAATGTGCAGTTTCCTGAGGCCCTTTTTCCCCGGAGTTTAGTTCGCTATTCCGGAAATTTCTATTTCCTGAATATCCGGGATAGATGCGTGACGAACAGACTAGAATGAAATGCCGTCAGTTTGCCAGCTATACAGGAAAAGGCAAAAGGTTGTGATTTTTGGGAGTGGTTGATATTTCTTTGGAAGGAAATAACACCGATTTATAGTTGGGTTTACATGTCACTACAGCGGTTAAATTGTGATGTGCTGGTAATTGCAAATTTGGTGACCGATACAGTATATGAGACATGATACAATATAAATCAATATAAAGAGCGATTCATTTTTATGTGCTACTATAATAAAGTGTTTTATAATGGTTGGTAATAAGAATAAAATTAAATAAATAAATAGCTTTTAAATGAGATTTATTACGAATGAGATGACCGTTTCAGTAACTTGCGACTTTTGCATGATGCATTAAAATACCCTAAATTTTCATTTACTATCATGATACAGTATTGTTAAACACACACACACACACACACACACACACACACACACACACACACATATATATATATATATATATATACATAAATCTCTTTAAAAGAATTATTTTGTTTTCATTTCAGATTTAAATATACCAGGTAGGCAGAGCTTTGTTGCAAATGTGTTGGATAATTTTAAATATTATTATGTATATTATTTATATGTATAATTTTTTCACGCAATATATTGCATAGTGCATAGAAAAATGTGGTTCATTCAATAAATAGCCGAAATGTTATACAAAAGTTTGTAATACCAGGAAAATTGTTTAGAAAGTTTAAATATAAAAATCGATCTAAAATTATATAAAAATTTCTTTTATACAGTTCTTCCTGTTGGTGTCGTTACTTTGGAGTTTTGAATAAGATTTTTTAAAAGATGGTTTATTTATTTATTTATTTTTAATTTTATTTCTGAAATTTGCATGTATATACTTTTATTTTTAGACTACGAAATTACTTTTACAGATAACAAGAGATAAAACAAATATTTGACAGGAAAATTAAAAATTAATTAATTATACAAGTTTCGGATCAAAATCAGTTAAATTCGAGTTTTTGACTAACACCAAAAGAGTTAATCCCATTCAGGAGGATGTGCTGATAAGGCCACTATAAAAGGCAATTTTTCGACAAACGGAGTACCATTTAAAAAATAGAATTATCCACCCCTTCTCCGGATATTAGCTCAACTAATGGATGCACGCTAGTGCGGGAGGAAATCAAAACAAGGGTCGTCACAAACAGGGTTACCTAATTGCCCTAGGATTAACGCAAACCATATTAACACGCCCCGTGCTGCGGTGCAAAGGGGAAGAGAAAGGGTTAATACAACCCAACTAGATCCTTTCTTTAATCCGAGCCGACAGTGAAAGTAATGCCATTACTCTCATTTTCAATACAGAGACCTTTTAATATTTGGCGATTTAGCCTTTTTTTCACGAAAAAAATTCAGCGTCGCGCAATTTTGTTAGTCTTGCATCTAACACCCATATTCCAGGCCGTTCCTATTAAATAATTTATATTTTTAAATTTCCATCTGCTTTTAGTGTTCTTAAAATTATACATCATAAATAATAATAAATAAATAAATAAATAAATAATAATAATAAAAATAATAATCCGAACTGCTTTCGGAATCCTGGGTTGAAAATGCAATATATATCTAAAAATGTAAAAGATGCTGTTTTTTTTTTTACCGAATACAGATTTAAATATTTTTTTAATTTTTCTTTTTCCATATTTTGAATTTTAATGCTTCCATTTAAAAATATCGTTAAAATGATTTATTTTGCTTTGTGTATCATTTATTTTCCCAGTTGGTAACACAAAAGCTTAAGGAATTACAGCAAATGCACTTCTTATTCAAATTATTACAGCTTACGTTCTTTTAATAATAAGAATAATTTTAAATAGACCGGCGAACTTTTAGGAGTATTTGATTGTCTTTTAATTTTATCAATTTTTTAAACAATTACCCTTTTTCTGAATATAACGTAATATCTATCTAAAAATATTAAGTCATTTTTCTAGTATAGATGATAATTATTTGCAGGTTCATTTCTTATATGAATAAATCCAATAAATTTCAAATAATCATATTATAAATAAAAATCCCGTGATGTCCTTGCTTTGCTAATAATGTTTATCTTACCAAATGAAGACAGGAACCACTAGAATAAGCCAATGGAAGAGAATTGTCTTTACAAATTACGAAATATAACCATAATGCAAGCAATTTTAAAATATGCTTTACTCAAATAATTTATATTTAAGGATCTAAAAATATTTTTTGCGCATGTGTTGAGTTTCAGATTTTTTTTAAACATTAATTGAGAGATCCAAGTAATTTTAAAGTTCTCCAACACGGAAAATGTTACAATTCATCAAAATAAAACTTTTTTAATGTTTAAAAATTCGGTGGCTGCCTTGTTTTGTTAATTTTGGTAATAAAAGAGCAACTAATATATGCTGAAGAAAGAATGTGTGGAGAATCCATCTGTATATACCAGAAAAGTTATTAGAAATGCGGCAAATTATAAAATATTCACTCAATAATTTCATTTATATTTACGACCATAAAAATTTATTTTGCCCATATGCTGAGTTTTGGAGAATTTTAATTTTAAAGGTCTTCTTAACACAGAAAATATTGGAATTCGTAATAATGAAATCTGATGTTCCATTTTTAATATTCACTAATACTAGCAACTACTAATAAAGACTGTGTTGAGAATCATTCTTACAAATTAGAAAACTTAATAACAATGCGGGTAATAAAGTCAATCAAATTAAAAATACATTTATCCCATATGCTGGGTTTTGTAATTTTTCAAACATTAATTGCAAGCTCCAAATAATTTTAAAGATATTTTTTAATTTGAAAAAAAAAAAAAAAAATCTAAATATTGAATAATTTTAGATTTATCAATACTAAATTTATTGTTGTACATTTAAAAATTCGCTGTGCTTCATACTTTACTAGACATACTGTCAAACAAAGACAAGAACAACTAAATTAAGTCAAAGGAAGAGATAAATCTTTAAAAATTAGGAAATTCATCCATAATACTGGCAGTTATAAAATAATATTTACTCAAATTATTTAGCTTTAATTAAAGAAAATAAAAACGAATTTTGCCCTTTTGTGTTTTAGATTTGAATTTTAGATATATTTTTTAGAAAGATTATTTGGAAAATCAAAATAATTTTAAATGTCTTCTTTAACTCAAAAACGTATTCAATAACTTTAAACTTCATTATAATGAAATTTACTTTTCTAATTTTAAAAATCACAAAATACTGTGGCCGTTTTGTTTTGTTAGCCGAGAAGCAACTAAAATATACCGAAAAAAAAAAAATATATGCTTAGAATCATTCTTACAAATTAGAAAGTTAATCACAATGCGGGTAATTATAAAATACCAACCACTCAAATAAATCACGAACTGACACTGCAGTTGACATTATATGACTCATTCGGACGCCAGCATCGGATTTGTTTGGCGACTGCTCTTGGCTCATATATGGGCAGGGTTATTGGACCTATAGATGATTAATTACAACGGTGCAAAATTGAGCAACGAAAAAGGGTTAAGAGCACAAGCAAAGAAGGGGAGAGAAAGGCACCAAGGGGACGCAATCAAATGGAAAGCAAAAGAGGGAGCGAAAAGAGGGGGCTAAGTTTTTACATATCCGTCTGCACCATATATAAGCGCTGTTCAAACTTTAATTAAATTTGATCATACGCGAGAACGATGTTTGCAAAGAAAGCAAACTCGTGACAGAGATTTGAAAACCCCAACTGTGTACTCCGGCATGTTTCATTTCGTTAATGATAATAATATTCATTTGGCCCATAAAGCAACATGGGAATAATAATACAGTTTTCTCTTGCGTTAAGGCTTTTTTTTTCCCTTTCCCTTCTTCTACCGTCGACTTTACGGAATTAAACTTTTATTAAAAATAGGATAAAAATCTTACGCCGTGGGTTTTAAGTTTTCCGCGTCCATAAGTCCTCTTGCCGCGGCAAAAAGGAAAATGCAGTAGCAAAAGGTGGGGGCCATTAATCATAGCTGAAATTGGATAAGGAATGTAATATAAAGTTTGTTAAGAATGATTAGGTGCCAGAAGCATTTGCATACTAATTTTCGTCGTACTTGCTAAGAATGGGTGAATTAACAAATGCTAATTAGCGCAGTGATTAAGTAAGAAAAATGCAAATATTCAACATTTACAGATGTTAAAAACTTTGTTTCTGTGAGAAAAATTTAAATATAATGAGTGGAACGATTGTATTTAACACTTTTTATGTGAGAATAGACCGCTTTGTGTGACTGGTTGGTTGTAAATAATTATGTTGTCTTCTAAAGTGAAAGCTGAACAATTATAAAATTATGTTTTATCTACAACCCAGCAAAGACACGATGTTTTTAAAACGTTGAAAATTAGTACCAAGTGTTGAAAATTGGTTACATTATTTTCATGTCGTTCAAAAATTGAATTTATGTCGCAATATATGTCTTTAGCAAACTTGAAACTTTACCAGTCATAGAAAATAACCTATAAAAGACGTTATTTATTAGATATTATATTTGTATTTTTGACTCCTAGTTTTAAGTGGTCATAAGACTGTTACATCTACAAATATATATATATATATATATATATATATATATATACCGTGTGCGCCATAAGTTCTTTAACATAAAAAATGCATCTAAACAAACAAATGATGTTAAAAAATTGCGGTTTGCATGAATGGGACTAGAGGGACATCGGATTTTTTTTAATAACAAAACAAGTTGTGGTTAAAAAAACTACCGATAGATGGTGCTGGCATGCATAATATGAAGCAGATGTATGCAAATTAGGCTTATAGTAAAGGACCCATTTGTGGGAAGCATCTAACAAGCTTCAGTATCCCAGCACATGAAACATGCTCTTTTCTCGTTTTCAGTCATTTTGCCGTTCGGAATTTTCACAATGCGCCAGTTGTTGATTCTCTGTTCTTGTAAAAGAGTTTAACTAACAGTGCTTGATCTGGTAACGATAGCACCCTGCTGGCATCGAATGAAGAATCTGCATACATTGAAGGGTTTTGACAGCCTAATTTGCATAAATCTGCTTCATATTATGCATGCAACGCCATCTATTGGTAATTTTTCAACTCTTTTTTTTTTTGTTATTACAAAAAAAACCGATTTCCCTCAAATCCATTCCTGCAAACGACAATTTCTTAGTATCATTTTGTTTCTTTTTAATAAATTTTTAAAGTTTTAACGAAATTATGGTGCACCCGGGTATATATGCATGGAAAAGTAGCCCTAATAAAGAAAGTACAATTATAAAACGTGGAAGACAAGAATCATAGCTGAAATTGGATTAGGAATGTAATATAATGTTTGTTAAGAATGATTTACGTACCAGAACCATTTGAATACTAATTTTCATCGTACGTGCTAAGAATGGGTGAGTTAACAGATGCTAATTAGTGCAGTGATTAAGTAAGAAAAAATGCAAATATTCAACATTTACACATGTTAGAAACTTTAGTTTCTGCGAGAAGAATTAAAATATAATGAGTGCCACGATTGTGTTCAATGCTTTTTATATGAGAATAGACCTCTTTGTCTAATTAATGTGAATAATTATGTTGTCTTCAAAGCTAAAAAAAAAATTGTTTATGCACTACCGAAATATTTCACAACGTTTTCAAAAAGTTGAAAGTAAGTCTCAAATATTTGTATATTGGTTAGATTGCTTCTTGTCATTGAAAAAACGACTTTATTTCGCAATATTATAGACTTTTCAAATTCGAACTTCAAAAGTTGTATAAAATACGTTGTTTATTGGTCATAATATTTGCGTTTTTCTTCTGTTATTTTTAAAGGGTTCTACTTTTAAATTTACGAAAAATTTGATTTAAAAAAAACACTTTTCATGTGAGAATAGATTTTTTTGGTTCACTGATTGTATCTAAACATTTATGTTGTCTCTGAAAGTGAAAATTAAGAAATTCTAAAATTTTCTTATAAAGTCAACTTTTAAAATTTCCTCAAAATGATTTAATTTTTGAATATCTAATTGAAATTAATGTAGTTATTGAGCAAAAAACTTATTATTTTACAAAATGTTATATGATGAAAGTTTAATCTAATAAGTAAAAACAGCTGACATACCATATTTGTAGAAGTAATTTTACATCATTTAATTAACAGCGTAAAACTAAATTATTAATTATAATGTGGCTTTTAATTTTATCTTCGTAATATATTACATACTTTTTTTAATGAATAAGAAAAAAGTGTAATAATAAAAAATATTAATCACTGATGGCCGTTTATTTATTGCATAATAAGCAGGTTGGTAGAAAACGGTTATTTTATTCTGTACTATATTTAGAAGGCTTTTCATCGCATATATTTTTAACACTTTCCAACATAGTTGAAAAATGTTTATGAATTCGGTTTGTATGGCCATCTATCTGTCTGACCGTGTTCTAGTTCGCGTAAGTGTAATCGGATTGCCATGTAATTGATATATGTTATTGAAGTTTACCATGGCATGTTCGGTATATTAAATTAAGTATGTATAGCTTTTATAGTTCGTTTAGAATGGACTGAAAAGAATACCGTTATACATTGTGGTGTATGGGAAAAATCATTTGCAGTGCATTTTAATGATGTTATACTATTTCAAACATATTCAATTGGATATTAATCAGTGAGGTTCACTACAAGATGTTTACTATAGAATAGGGTGTACATAGCATATATCGTTCATTTACAGGGGCACACACAAATTTTGGTTACAGTACTGTCTATGAGCGATAATCCCGGGGAGTGCGTTTTCAATTGTGGTATGCGTTTTTAAATTTAACAAATGTTTTGCAAATTACTTGGCGTGTATATATTCTAAAGATCATATACAGGGTTGCACAAAAGAATTCGAGTAAGTTTTTGCTTATTGACGGAAATTGCTGGAAGGGGTATTTTTAACTGCATTATGTGTTTCCTAACTGCACTAAATTTTGGCATACTATGTAGTGTATGTACAAATTTATAGATCCTATACCGATCTAAGACTTCGGACATTTTTTTGTCTATAGATGGGTAATTGGGGAAACTGGGTTTTCAAATGTGTTATGCATTTTCCACATTGTTTACTATTATACATCTTCCATCTTTCGGTGAAGTTTTGTTACAGTATTCTGAATGTGTTGGAAAGTGTTTCATAATCTATGCATGACGCATGATTTTTTCTTTCTTGTTTCTGATTAAGCTCATTGCACGAAAAACATTATCACTTGTCTTTTTTTGCTTGTATCAAGCTGTAAGTTTCGTGCGGCATTTCAAAACAGCTGCATGTACCGATAGAGAGGTCCCTGTTTCACATCCATGTGTATGATTGTCATCTTGCTCATCTTCAATATTTTCGGCAATAGTGTATAGATGCAATATGAAATGACATTTTCTTTGAAAGAAATGGGAACAAAAACGCGATTCTTTTTGCGATTCTATGTAGAATTTTTTGTTCGTTATATTCAGGTAATTATTTTAACCTTTGATATTATTGATAATTTGTGATGTAACAATCTATCTGATATAATAATGATTGTAATGATGGCTAATGATTGTAATACTCTCGTTAATTATTGTTATTCCCGTGTTGCTTAATGTCTATATTGGTAGTAGGCCCGATTTATTCACAATAACCAAGTTTACTTACAATATATTTTTATGTTACGATAAATTATTTGATCATTAATTCCTCGCTAAAACAGATTTCTCATTATATCCACGCTCTCTATAAACGAATTCAACTGCGTCAAAGAAACAACAAAGTTATATAAAATATTAAAGTTCTAAATTTGAATGCTTTTTCAAAAAGTAAAAAAATAAAAATAAAAATAAAGAAATAAAATAAAACTTCATGATAAGTAAATACCAAAATCGTAACGCGTCAGTAATTTGTAATTATTTCAATCAAGATGAATATGTAAGCTAATATTACTTCCACCGCCTGAAGAAGAAAAATTTCAAGCTTCAGCTATAATCAGATTAAAAGAAAATGTGAAAATTGGGGATCAAATATCTCGCGAATGGGCGGAAATTGGGAAAGGGAGTGCAGAAGAAATTGATTTAATAAGAACAGAAGAGACAGGTGTCAAGTAAAGGGACATGTAATGCAATTATAGCTTCATCATCGATGTCCCTACTCTGAATTTCTGGAATTTCTATAAATGCATTCGATCGATTTCTTCTTCTTCCTTTTTTTTTTCTTTTAAATCTTCTTAATAGAAGATAAAAATAAAGTTGAATAAAATTATATTTTTCTTCAGTCGCTATTTTTGAAATATCTTAAGATTTTCATGATTTATAAACATTATTTTTCTGTAGTCACTATTTTTGAAACATCTTAAGATTTTCATGATTTATAAACATAATTTCACTTGGAGTTCTTCATTCAATACAAACTTAATTTCATGCTTGATTCACTATTTTTGTTAAAATTTTCTAATATAAGTGCGTTTTTCTGTCTTTTTATTGAATCCCTATGTCCATTCAAATTTTCAAAAAAAAAAAAAAAATATTTCGCATTATTACACATATTGGTATTTTATTCAATTAAACTCTAGTATATTGCACACTATTTTATTTTGTTGCACGATTTTTTATTGAAAGACATTGAAATATGCAGGTAGTTATATTCTAATAAGAGATTTTGTTTAAAATCTTTTAACGATACTCAGAACAACAACAAACAATTTTCTGAAAAAAATTCCCAATAAGTCGCTATGACATGAAAATGGTCACAAATGGTCACAGTCACAATTTAAAGAAAAGGGGACTTCTTTAATTTGTCATATTATATGATTCTCAATCTCAAGTGACCGTTACTTCTTTAATTTGTCATATTATGATTCTCAAATGACCGCAAACTTCATACTCAATCAAAACTGTCTGTCTTCAATCATTTTATTATTATTATTATTCTTTCAAATAAATGTTTATCCTTTTGAAGCAGCATTTACTTGGATCCTTTGACCTTTAGACCATAGTATACATTTAGCTTCTGATTTTTTTTTCATAAAAATTTAGAATCATAGACAATTTTTCGATTTTTAAATTTCTGCATTTTTGTTAGAACTTATTTGCCAGACAGTAGAAGTTTCAAATTTGACATGATTGTAAACAATTTTTGCAGCAATATGGTAATAGACATATAATGGATGTAAACTGAGACAATGGAATGAAGAAATTCGACTTTGCATATCTCAAGTAAGCAAAAATCAACAATATTTTTAGTTGTTTCAATAAAATCTATTTATTATTATTATTATTATTATTATTATTATTATTATTATTATCATATTATTATTTCTTTGCTATACAATTAAATAATAAATAATAACTTTGGATGAGAAAACACTTTTAATTTAAATTTTTATTTCCTCTGTCTAGACACCAAGGACCCTTCCATTGACTAAGATACTGACATTGTTCCACTGAAGCAAATTAGTAATACGAAAAGCTATTTTGACAGTAAGTCATATTAAAACACTCTTTTTTTTTCACTTTTTTATAATGTTTACATATATTAAGAAAATTGTTCATTCGAACTTCAAGAAATTTTTAGTGACATTGCCATAACCTATACAACTAATTACTTTTACAAATCCTTCTCAGATGCAATTTAGAAAACTAATTTCTCAACACCTAAAACACAGACAATGCACGTAGAGATAATTAGGCAAAATAATAGCTTGGGACCATTTTATGCATATCCTTGATGACAGCCATCTTTGCTTAAAAACCTGCCACGCCGTAATGCTAAGGGATTTTGAACAGAATCTCTGCCAAGTACCTCTATCGCCTTTCAGTGATTATTTCCTTTGATATGCTTCTCCAGATCCTGGTATTCAAGTGTCAAGAACTTTTAAAACGCATTCTTAATTTAATTTCGGATGTCACAGAGGATTTCACTTCCAGCGGTTGAAACTTGACGTTTTGAATTCGGATTAAATCCTGGCACAAAGGGCTTAATGTGACGGGATCTTTGAACTCAGGGATTCAATTTTTCCAGGAAAATTTTAATTGAGTTCGGCTTTGTAGAGCACTGTAATCAGCGTGAGACTGCCAATAATGGCGTCCGATTAATTAATCTTTAAATAAGAAAGCATTGATAAATTTTAAGTGTCAATACTGAAACATGTATAATTAATCTAACGGAGAGAGAAGCATTTCTGGAAGTGAGGGTGTTATGGAGTATAGAGAATAAAATAAATCGTTTTAAGTGTAAATGTTGTCTCGAAAAGAATCAGCATATCGATTACGAATGAGTTTATTAATATTTTAAGGTGGATCGCTACCCTTCACTTTGTGAAAAATATCGAAATTATCAATTTTTAGACATCCCAGTACATTCTAACGAAGTTACGTAAACCTCCGATGATTATAAATATGTGAAAGGGCTCTTTATGCGCCCATTTCCCTTTAAATGTATCAGAGTTGTAATCTTTAAATTCATTTTTCTCGTTTGTGTTGTTTTTTAAATATATCAGTATGATCAAAAAGCTAAAAACTTTTTAACTTTCCAACTTTTGAATTAACTCGCATTTTTTTTCTTTTTTTTTTGGACGATCCTAAAGATGCACTTCTTAAAATTAGGGATAGGATTTTCAGTAATATAAATAGTTAAAAAAACGTTAAGTTGTTTATTTTTAAAAAATTGTCTTTTAATTGTATTTTTTTACATTTTTCATAAATGATATTTTTCCTAAACTAATTATCAATTTAAAATTGTTAGAAGAAGTAGAATTTTAATCATTTTTTTCAAACAAAAAATTGCATTTTTCAAATTTAATCAGAATAATTGCATTATTTTCTTGATTGAATCATTTTCCCGTATAAAATTATTTAATAAAATGTCAAAAAAAAAAAGTGCAAAGGCTGACGAGTCCTTTTAAGATATTTAAAATGCTTGTTAAATGATTCATGTAAAAATAAAAGATGCTAATGAAAAATTTTCTGGATAAATTAACTTCTAATACACATAAACTATTAAAAAAACATATTAAAGATTGTCATTTAGAATATTATCTAATAAATGCAAAGCTTCTGATACAAACATGAAATATTCGTCAAAAGGAAAAATATAATTATAATGCTATACAATTGATTTTAAATTCGTTAAATTTTCCTAAATAGGATTGATTTTCTTAAAGTTAAATCAGATTAATTGGCATATATTATGAAACAATACGTATAGATTTATTGATTTCTAATTTACTACAACGTTTCAAAAGCTGCATGAAAACAAACGCTGCTATATAAAAAATATTTGAGATATAATGAAGCTATTAGAAATTTAATAGTGATAGACATAGTTTTTATTTTATTAATTTAACATTACACCTTTACTCTAAACTAAGTTGAAAACAGTACGTTATCTGTGTTTACCTTATGCCGTAAATAAAAATAATATAAAATATCACCGTTTGTTTCAGCATAAAATTGAAACTGTTTAAATGCGATTTTCAGGCTACTAAAGCAACATTCGTGTGCCAAAATAGCAAAATTATCACATTATTATTCATAAAATCAGCGCAAATCTACTATATATCATTACCTTTGAATGACAAGGATTTAGCTGCTTCAATAAATCATTTGAGGGGGAAAAAAGCCAGAAAGAGAGAGAGAGAGAGAGAGAGAGAGATCAAAATTTTGTTTCTTCAATAGAACACTGTAATTAGAACGTTTTAAGAATGGCCAATTCTTGAAATACTCACTAAAATATGCATTATGTCATCTCACATTATATGACACTGTAAGGATGGAGTAAGAACATGTCATTATCGTCTCATTTTTGCCAAATATGTCAGTTAACACCTTGACATTCCAAGGCAGTGATATATGCAAAAGAGCTATCAATGGCTTACATTTAATCTCTCGCACCTAAAACTTTTGAGCGATTATAGCAACAGCATTCTTGCGCTAAAGCTACAAAATTATCCGGGTTGTTTTCCCCAGAAAATATCATTATGCTAAAAACTTATTTATAAAACTTATAATAAGCGCAATTTTACTATATATGTACAAAACAGTTAGCAACCAATGGTTTACAATTACTCTCTCACACTTATGATCCTTTTCGTGCTCGGTTGGAAAGACTAACTTCCCCAAATATTAACCCTTCACAGAGGCGTGAGTCTGATATCCTGGAGGCAGCGAGCAAACACGCGTTCTAGAGTAATCAAGCTCTCCTTCACCTCCGATATTCAAACGCTATCGCTTTTCCCCTGCTATAGCTTTTCTCGTTTTGACGTATACCCTACGGATATTCCGTAAACTAGGTGTGCGAGAACTGCAAATATCGGTGTATATAGTGCTTAAATTTTGGTGATATGCACGTGAGTGAATGTGCGAGTAGAGAATTAAATACGCTATTTTCAGCTCCCAGACAACATTAAAAATATAAAGTAAATGCTGGTGAATTCTCATTGGTAATTTAATTTATTCAAAGATAATACCTGTTATTTGACTTTGACATTCAAATGTACTATATGTTATATAACAATTTATTTCAAATTTATCGTCCAGTTATTTTTTTTAAATAATTGCTTTTAATAATGCAGCACTACTGATCAAATATTTATCCCCATGCTCTTAGAATTGCTAAGAATAATAGAGAATGGGTGATGACTATGAAGTTCCTTAAGTGCACTTAATATTCTACTATAAATCAAAGTATGGAGAAGGTACTAGATCAAAGTAAATTTCTGCTCCCAAATGCTTTATTAACTGCTTCTGTGCTAATAAAGCTTTCAGAATTATTAATACTGCAGTTACTTGCTAATGTTTTAATACTGTTTCATTTGCAGTAATGCAAGCACTTTATTATTACTAGAGCTGCAGCAACTACAGACTTAATTAACATTCTAAGAAATACCGTCTTTAACAGAACCGTTCATAAGGGCATCTTTATTGTAGCTGTAATAGTTTTTTTGATATTACGGGATCGAAAAACTAACCTTGTTGAATTAGACAAATACGACCTTTTCAAGGAAAAAAACACTCATATTATTACAATTAAACAAGTTAGAATTTTCATTGGTGAAAATAATGATAAAATTTCTTCTCTTAGGGCAGCGGTACTGAAGCTAGTGGTAGTATTGAGATACATCAGTGAAATTATTTAAGCATTTGTAGTCTCTGAGTATTAGAGACTACATCTTTTCTAGTACTAGACACTTCATTTTCTCTAATATACTAGACACGATTATTTTCTCTAAACTTAGGGCAATGATATTAAATTAGTGGGATCAAAATGAATCAGTGAAATTATTTAACCATTCATAGTCTACAGATCGTCTAGACACTACATCTTCTCCATGGGCATAGCCAGAGGTGTGGGGAGTATGCGGTTCAAAACCTTTCGAAATTTTACAAACCTATACTTATTTATTAAAAAAAAAAGAAAAAGAATTATTTTATTTTTTAAAACTTTTTTTTTTTTTTTTACGAAGAGAAAGGGATGACTAACATATTGTTGTATAAAGTATGTAATGGCAGGAAAACAATACATTACAAGATGTAATGTTTAGACAAGACGTAATATATAAGATGCTATATTACAACTTAAAACTGATCCCCCCCCCCCAAAAAAAAAAAGTAAATAAATAAAATAAAATAAAATAAAAATGGTACTTTTCGGTTAGCCGGGCGCCAGTGATACATATACATGTATACACACACACACACACACACACACATATATATATACAGATACACATTTCTACATATACAAATATATATACACACACATACACACACACACACACACACACACACACACACACACACACACACACACACATATATATATATATATATATGCATATACATATGTATTTATATATGAACATGTATCACTGGCGCCTTGTTAACCGAAAAGTACCAATAAAATAAATATTTTTCTAGCAACTGTTCTGACCTTCTCTCGTCCTATAGACACGATATCTTCTCTAAAAATAGGGCAATGTTACTGAAATCAGTGGTATCAAAATGCATTAGTGAAATTCATTAACCATTTGTATTCCATCAATCTTGATACTAGGCAACATCTTCTATTGTACTAGACACGATATCTTCTCTAAATTTAGGGCAAAGGACACTAAATATGAAGACTTAATTTTGATCATCGTGAACAGACTCCATTTTCCGAAGGCAAAAAAGAACATGCCGTATTTTTATGTTGTATTAAATAAATGGTGTCAAATTTGCTTACAATAATTTCCCCCCGAAGCGGACGATATACCCGAATTTATTTTTAAGAACCTTTATTTTGCTGCCGAATATAGCCTACGTTTTTAAGAATAAATTCATTCATAATTTTTTTTAACTTTTTTAAAAAAAATTTCCTTTTTTTCCCTTTTTTTTGTAGAATTAATTACATGATACTGGTGAAAGAGAAAATTTGACAGTGTCATGTAATTAATTCCACGAAAGAAACAAAAAAAGTCAAATTTTTTCTTACATCTCCTAATAACAAGAATTTTTCGTAGAAAAACAAGGAGCTCCAGAGACAGATGGGATGGAAATCATCCAACTCCAGCAAGTAGCAACCCTTTGAAATCATATTGGTGTCAGGCATAATATTTGATGAAGAAGATGAGGACACAACACTGAACGGGGAGAGTGATTACAAGGGGTGCCTAAGGGGTTTTGGAGCACAATTTGACACTGCAGTGACGCGGACGTGTTGGAAACATAGAGGGGTGAGTTCAAGGATCAGCACTTCAGAATCGAGAGGTTGGATATTTTTTTCATACTCTTTCATTTAGTGAAGTTAGAAGAAGTGCCTCGGGAAACGAATACACTAATCGTGAAGTCTCGTGAAAAATTTAATTTCGATGTCTTTTATTTATTTTGAGTATTGACGATTGGCAAAGGAAAATAGAAGTGGGAAGTGATATTAAACTTATTTTGGTATGAACTGAAATGAAAATTTTTGATGAATTTAAGTTGATAAATTTAAGAAGAATGTGACAATTTTTTAAATGCAAAATTTTGCTATAAGAAATCTATAATAATCAATATACAAGAAGCATTCTATTCTGTGTGTATTTTATATTGCGTCGAATAACATTTCATTTGAATTCCAACATTTTAAAAGATACATTTTGCTGCCAGAAGAAATAATAATCAATATAATGGGGCATTCCATTCTGTGTATATTTTATGTTGCATTGTATAATTATTGATTTGAGTATCAATATTTCAAGTGCAAATTTTTACTGTAAAAAGAAATCTTTAACTATCCATATAATGGAGTTGATTTTCCAATCTGTGTGTACGTCATATTTTATAATAATTGATTTGAGTGAAATTTTTTAGGTCCAAAATTTTGCTATCAGAAAAAAATCTATAGTAATATCTATTCCGTGTGTATTTATTGCATGATCGTGTAATATTTCATTTGAGTGTCATTTTTTAAATGTAAAGTTTTGCCTACTAGAAGAAATCTATAGTAATCCATATAAAGGTGCTCTCCATTCTCCGCTTGAATGAAAATTATAAAATGGCTGCAAATTTTTCGAAGAGAAATACACTGTACTTTAAATTGCATCGTACAATATTTAATTTGAGAAGACGGGGTAAGAGGGAGATGAAAAAACGAAAGTTTTATTTCTGATTTACAAATTCTACTTCTAAAATTAATCTCTTCTGACAATTTTTCTCAATGCTTCCATTTTTAAAATTAATTAATTAATAATTTAGAATTTAAAAAAATGAATAGAAAGGAATTCTAAAAATGTTCGTACAACCGAAAGATTTTCGTCTAATCTTTATAAATGCTTTGAACTGCCGCAAATTCTGAAACTTTTTCCATTTTGTTGAAAACAATTTTTTCTTCAATGAAACTATGTAATATTATGTGGGATACAATTTGCTTTGTTGGCGCCTGCATGAGATGGTATTAGATGAAATCTTATTTATCTCAAGACGCAACAGTGTAAATGATCTTAGTGTATAAATTATGCAGAACTTTTTAAACGTATATGATAGAGTAAGCTAACATATGACCAATATGACTTGTTTTAAAAAATCTGCGATTACATAGAGAAAAAAAAAAGGGGGGGGGGGGTGATAAATGAATAAAAATAAAATTATAAAGCTTTTTTATTTTTTGCCGAAAAGGGTAAATAAGTTCGTTTGTTTATTATTTACAGTGACAATAAATTAAACCAATACGATGCAGAAATACCAAAAAAAAAAAATTATATTGAGTTACAGTTCTTCTACCATATATATGTCTATTTTTTTTCTTTCAAAACTGGCTTAAGAAACGAAAATTAGAATTAATATTTGACGACGAATCCATTAATATAAAAAAAGGAGGTTGAGGGGCTGAGTAAAAAGAAAGCGAAAAACTCCGCATATGAATGGGCTTTTTTGTCAGAGTCGATGTAGAGAAGAAAAATAATGAACGGGAGAAAGCAAAGTAATCAGCACTCCAGATACCACGTCATGCTGAAGCATAAATAAATGCTGAATATTTATTTTTAGCCTCCACTTACTGCTTTTAGAATCTAACAATTATTATCGCCGTAATCGCGTCAGCTGTTTGCGGGGGAGTGCATTCTCTTTGAAGTGCATCCCGACATCGCCCTCTGCCGGCAAAAATGAAAGCCAGAGCAACCCAAGCACAGTCGAAGAACACATATAGCTGGTATATCCACCTTTATATATAACCAGTGGCCGGATTTATACCAACTCCACACACGGATTCAAAGTCAATGAAGGCAAGCTGTTTGCACCAGATGACGGCCCTTAACGCCCTCCCACCAGTATACAGGTCAGGGGACCTACAGTTTTCTGGTGGGGGAATACCGACAAAACGATCGTCGTCCTGCTGTGTCTGCAGGCAAAGCATACAAAAGGGGACTCTCTCCCGAAAATAGAAAGCGAAGAGCTTTACTTCATTAGGATCTCAAAGTTTTGACTCCGTAGTTGCCAGCAGCTGTCTTTGATGTGGATTTTCGAATGGTTTTGATGGCAGGGGTGGAGGAATAGGATGCAAGGGAGGACGTTCTAATGTTTCGATAATTCGCGAACTTGTTTGGAGAAGCGGGCTGATCTCAAGAGGCAATAACTTGCTGGTGTTGTCGTAAGAGAGGAATGGGGAGGACGAAGAGCACGGAACTTGAGTCACATCCATTCTTGCAGGAAATTAGCTGCAGCCTTCTTAACAAGCAGAGAGTGAATGAAATGACCTTAACAATAGTCATAAATTTATTGCTGAAATGATAACACGACAAATTTTTCTTTGTGTTTTTGAAATAATTACCATCCTACAGAAAGTTCAGAAGTATTTTTAAATTATATCTTCAATAAAAGAAAGCGATGGAAAGCTTTTTTAATAAATGTCGGCCAGATTTAATAGCTATAGGCTAGCTCCCTATAATACATCCATGTTGTAGATACTGAATGCCCTCGAGGAGAACTTGTTTTAAAAAGTGAGCAAGATAAGAAATGACAACTTTACACAACAACGCAAAATAAAACCCACAAACTTTTACTTCTTTTCACATTTGGGGCTAGCATTTGAATCAGGGGATACCTTAACAAGAAAAAAGTGATTAAAATAGTTATAAATTCATTGCAGAAATAATAACACGGAAAACTTTTCTTTGTGAAACTCTTCTTGAGATAATTACCATTCTACAGAACGTTAAGAAGTATTTTTAAATTCTCTTTAATAGAGGAAAACCGGTGGATGGGTTTTGATAAATAAATATCGATCAGTTTAAAAAGTTTCAATAGGCATTATTTGATTGAAATTGGTTAACTGTTTTAGAAATAGAAACGAATAAACATACAAAATTGTTTTCGAAGTTAAACTTCCCCAACTCATAGAGCTGTGCAGGGGATTGTATGAGTTATTGACATGAAATTTTGACAACAGTCACTTTGGATAATGCGCTCTTTTTTTTTTTTTTTTTTTTTTTTTTTAGAAAAAAAAAAAAAAACTTATTTATCAAAAAATTTATATTTTTATCTACTTTTTAATTAAAAAATAAATAAATAAAAAGTTGTAGATAGATAGCATATATTTTGGGAAAAGTATTTATCATAAATGGAACTTTTACTTTACACAACAACGCAAAATAAAACCCACAAACTTTTACTTCTTTTCGCATTTGGGGCTAGCATTTGAATCAGGGGATACCTTAACAAGAAAAAAGTGAATAAAATAGTTATAAGTTCATTGCAGAAATAATAACACGGAAAACTTTTCTTTGTGAAACTCTTCTTGAGATAATTACCATTCTACAGAACGTTAAAAAGTGTTTTTAAATTCTCTTTAATAGAGGAAAACCGGTGGATGGGTTTTGATAAATAAATATCGATCAGTTTAAAAAGTTTCAATAGGCATTATTTGATTGAAATTGGTTAACTGTGTTAGAAATAGAAACGAATAAACATACAAAATTGTTTTCGAAGTTAAACTTCCCCAACTCATAGAGCTGTGCAGGGGATTGTATGAGTTATTGACATGAAATTTTGACAACAGTCACTTTGGATAATGCGCTCCCTTTTTTTTTTAGAAAAAAAAAAACTTATTTATCAAAAAAAAAAAAAACAAATTTATCTACTTTTTAATTTAAAAAAAAATAAATAAAAAGTTGTAGATAGCTAGCATATATTTTGGGAAAAGTATTTATCATAAATGGAACTTGTGCGCAAGCCATCTGAGTTGAGGAACTTGTTTTAGCAATCATTTACATATAAATGACAACTTTTATAAAACAAGAAAGGAAAAATACTAACCGTGAGGTGTTGAAAGAGCCACGCTCTCATAATATTTGTGGCTACTTTGGGGAAGATGCCGCGCTTTTTTTGTCGCTTTTTGCTCCTGTCGTCGTCGTCATCTTCCCCCGTACCGTCACCGGAACCGATACTCGCATCACCTGAAACACAGAAACACAATAAAGTTGTTTAATTTTGCAATTTTAAAGGAAGAAATAAATACATCACTAACAAACATGAGTCTTTAAAAGAGTTCTCAAAATTTTCTTAGACTTAAATATATATAAAAAAAAAAAAAGTAAATAAAAGATACTTTCTAATAGATCCGTAACTTTAATAGGAATAAAAGAAAATGTTTTTATTTAGATTTGAGCATTTTAATATACTGAGAAGGGGAAATAATTACATACAGTTTACTACTTCAAGATAATATTTTTAATATTCTTTTTTAAATATTAAAATATCCGTTGTAAGCAAGAAGGAATCCTGTAAGGATTAAATAAAAATGTATTTAAAAAATATTTTTTCAAATACTTTTCCTTTTTTCTATTTAACCCTTACATTAAATTTTTGCTTTATATTAAAATTAATGTAAAAATAATTTTAATTAATTACATTTAATCCTTACACAAAATTTTTGCTTTATTTTATATACAAGGCAAAAATATTGTGTCTATTTAAATTTAATCATTACCTGAAACTTTTGTTTTAATTTGAAAAGTACATCAAAAAATAATTTTGCAAACAAAGTAAAAATATTTTCTTATTATTATTCACATTTAATTCTCCTAATATCTGAGAACTGCAAAAAATTGCTTACAATTTAATTCGACATACTCCAAGATAATTTTTCAAATACATGCTTAGAAAATATTAAAGTATCTTCTATAAGCAAGAAGAAAAAAATGTATTTCAAAAGAACTCTTTCAGCATCCATTATCAAAATTCAAAACTATAACGATTTTTTCCCCTTACTTCTTCTTATTTATGCACCATTTTTCTTACTCTGTCGAAACACCAAACCTAATCATGAGAGGCACAACACACATCCCAGAGTCGATTTGTGCGCTAAAAGGTAGAAGACAGAATATTAACTCCATCCTCATTGTTCGGCGGATTGACGACCGCTTTTAGAAAAGCCTTGTGGTACATGACACCCCGTCTGTGAATATAAGCGCTAAGAGATAAAAGCAGTTGGTAAGGGGCCATAGACAAAGAACGATTACAGCACGGATATGATCGGTTGTTCCGAATCAATAGTATTCAAAACATTAGTTTTAGCTCAGTCTAAAAAAAGGGATAAGTGTTAAATTTATTGATGAGTTAAAATTTTACTCAAAACCAATTTGTAATTATTTAAGTTGATTATAAAAACCAAGATCCCCCCCCCCCCTCCTCAGATTTTACGCACTTTTAAAAGGCTAATATTACAGAATGGAAACATTAAATTGAAAAATCAATTAAAAGTGAAATTTCATTCATGTGACTTGGAAATAATTACTGGTTATAACAGAAAATTGGTTTATTATTATTTTTTTTTTCAAATAAACATTACTTTTCAGTCATAAAAAGGAAAATGTACAGAATAAACGCCTGTTTTATTATTATTCATAATGCTCAACATAAAATTTCACATAAAACTGAAAAATGAGCCAACACTTTTTAAATCAGTAGACATATTTAAAATAATTTACTATTTTAAGAGAACATAAGATATATTAAAATTTATCAAAATGCCATTACGGAGGGTTGAGGTGGGGCTGCTAAAAATGTTGCAAAATTTATTACAAAAAAAAAAAAAAAAAAAAAAAAAAAGCAAGTTTTATACATTTAAGACAATTATTTATCATTCGATCTCTATTACCATTATTTTTTCACTTATATAATGTCAAAATGGCTGAATATTGTTTACTGCCACATTTTTCTTTAATTTTCATAACTATATAAGTTTTATTTACTTTAATTACTACATTTTCTGTAATTTTTATTTTAAGCAAAAAAGCTCATTGTAGTTCCAGCTTTTCCTTTTATATGATAGATGGCAGCACTAGATATTTCCTTTTATAGACAGTTTGTAGTTTCAGCCTTATTGTAAATACTGTAGTTTCAGCCTTAATTTTTTATTTCATGCAACGTAGCACCACTACACATTTCCTTTTTTATTATAACTATCCTGCCTTGTATATGACGCAGCTTTTTTGGCATTTCCTGGTGATGTGATGTGGACAAGCTCTTGGAAGTATTTTTAATCTTGTTTAATCATTTGCATTCTTTGTTTTGATGGTGAGTTGTGCCTGTTTTTTTTTTTTAAGGCTTTTTCAATTACAGTTGAATTAAGGTTTATTTATTTATTTAGAATATCTTGTTCTTTTAAACTTATTTTGGTTTTCGATAGGTTATAAGGAATGTAATATTTTCATTTTTAGGCATAATGCTGACAATATTTGATGAAATAACATAATACTAATACTTTACTATGAATTATTCTTATGAAGCTCTTCTGGAGATTCCATAGGACATTCATAGTATTTTACGTTTGAATTTTCATTTTATTATGTTTAATTTTTGCATCATACTTTCTTTTGATTTTTATACTATCTCTTCCTTTGTTTTTAACACACGTGATTTCATTTATATATATATAACTTTAAGTAAAATTTAACCATTGAAACATAAGAAACTGACCATATACATTGAAATCACGATACCAAAGAGCCATGTCAAATTACAAATTAAAAATGTAGTCCTAATAAATGTAACATCATTAATTCAATTTAAGAAGAAAAAAAAAGTAATGAAATAAAAACCACACGAGTATAAACACAAATGAAAGCTTATAATGTAATTCACTTTTTCAAGGGCAAGGAAATCATATATATATATATATATATATATATATATATATAACCATTAATGAAACATTACCGTAACACCAACATAAACTAATATATGTGTGTGTGTGTGTGATAACACTAAAATGACTATTATAAATAAATTGAGTACTAAATCATAAGATAAAATTGACGCTAGAATTTTTACCAAGTATTAAAATACGTGAAAGATAACTTCAATCCAAAGGTGAATGTACTGTATCGATCAAAAAAAAATAAAAATAAATAAAACAGAACTTTATGACTCATCCTGCACTGATATTTTTTAATAAAAAAATTTGTAATAAAACTGCATGGGCATAGATAGTTTTTGTTTTGTTATTTACATTAGTATTTTTACGCTGAGATAATAATGCATGCATAAAGGTAAGTATATTTCCGTTCCGTTCTTTATTGGATTAGCATAATAAATCAAAAATAACAGTTATACACAGATCAATAAAGACATCTTAATACGTTAGACCGTTGGGAGCTATTGTTAGATTTTTCGTCAATCACTGTCCAATTTTCATTGTTGCACCTGATATCTCAATTCTGTTGTCAATATATATATTTTTTCTAATTTTACAGTTGGTGATGAATTAAGACCTCGTGGATAACAGCTGCGTAATACACAAAGAAAATGCTTGAGATAGACTGAAACAGAATAAAAACTAGTTGCCAGCTGTTTTACCTTATATATGCAGCTTTTAAGCAGTTTACCTCATTCTTAATAGTTTTCCCTCTACTTAGATTTTCTGTAAATTTTTAAAAAGTCGCATTTATTAACAAAAATTTCATTCCATTATATTGTACCAATATCGCCCTGAAACTATGCAACATAATTAATACACAGGACGTGTATACAACCTGAAATGTTCCCCATGTAAATGTGTAATTAAAAAAAAAAAAATAAATAAAAAAAAGAAGAAGAAGGATATAGATAACAATTTTAAGTAACAAAATGACCGAATGATTTAAGTAATAGTCAGTGTTGCTAGATTGGGAATTTTATTTAAATTCAAAATATCTACCACTTTTCTTATAGTTATTTTTGTCTTTCTTAATTGCAGAAATCTGAAATTAAATGAAGGGAATATTACAAGTTACATATTTTGAATAAAAAATTGGCCTATATTAACCAAACATGGCACCCCTAATAGTAGAAACGGTGAACTCGGGAAAATTACTTACTATTCTTTTTATCTGTAACAAATTTGTAAAATACAAAAATTGCGAAAAAAAAAGAAGCAAAATACTTTATGCTTTGTTGTTTATTTTTTATTAAAAATTAATAATAAATGTATTATTTTTTTTTTATATAAAGTAAAAAAAAAGAGGGGGAAAAGGTTTAGTTAAACGGTTAAACATTTATTATTATTATTATTATTATTATAATTATTATTATTATTGGAATTTGTAATTATATTTTTCTCATTATTTAACTAAAAAATATCCAAAAATTGAGGAATTTTCTGAAAAGTATTTTTAGTGTGACATGAAATTTTCTAACTACAAATTGGCGCTGTGACACTACCGAATGCCCCCTAAAATTATCATGCATCGAGTGATCTATCCCGAGGGAAGAGTCCCGTTTTTATCCTGGAGCTCCAAAGGGGTGGTGACGTCACATTCGGGATAGTGTTCTGAGGAAACGCGATTCGGACAAGCGACGACACCAGTAATTAGGTTGACGCTCCATACGGCGACGTTTTAAGGCCCTGAAAGGTGGCCCGGACGTGCTCGGGCCCCAAGAACACGGATACAGTTTCACCAGCCTTGCAAAAGAAATTCTTTTTTCTCCTTCCGGATTTCTCCCGATGGAGGGGAATTTATCTGTCGAGAAAGGGTTTGTGAGGGAAAATGATGGGGAAATGCCTTACAGAGGTTTCAGTAAGCATATTGTTACTAATATTTTTTGCCGAGAAAATGTATTTCTATATACCGTATTTCCGCATTTATTTTTCACACATTACTTGTTTCAAGCTGTGAAAATGACACGATTTTTTTTCGCCACCGGTGTTTATTCTTGCAGAGTACCGCAATAAGCAGATGAATAATTTTAGCAGAAATTATACGTTCCGAAATAATTAAAAAATTGTCCGTGATCCGATAGGAAATATGCTATTTTAGAAGTCTGCATACTCACTTAACAACGAAACCTTGAATACGTCCCTGGTAGCAATTCAATATTGGTTATATTGGGAGCCAATATTCCGTCGATATTGTATTAATCGAGAATGTTTTTCATAAAATACCAATATTGGTTAAATACTGGATTTGCATTGAAAATATTTCCAATAAAATGCCTTTAATACAGAAATATGGTCATTACATTGGAAATATTTGCAATGAAACTTTTATATTGTGGAAATATTGGCTTTAAATTAAAAATATTGTCAATTAAATGGTAAAATATTTCTTGTCAATATTTGTACAATACTGGCAAATTATTAACACGCCCTATAATGGGGTCCCTAGTAGGAATTCAGTATTGGTTATATTGGGGTCCACTATTCCGCTGATATTGCATTAATCGAGAATGTCATTCATGAAATACCAATAATTGGTTAAATATTGGATTTGCATCGAAAATATTTTCAATAAAATGTCTTTAACACAGAAATATTGGGTTTTATATCGGAAATATTTGCAATAAAACTTTTATATTACAAAAATATTGGTTTTAAATTGGAAATATTGACAAATAAATGATGAAATATTTTTTGCCACCGGTGTTTATTTTTGCTAAGTATATACAGATGAATAATTTTCGATGAAATTATATTTTCCGAAATACAACATAAACTCGTTTACACTGAGCTCGGATTTAACGGGAAACCTTTTTTAACGAGCTAAAAGAAAATAAATGATTGGACTAATATAAAAATGCATTATAAAAAACTCAGTTGCAACGAGAGAAATTAATATTTAGCAAAGGAACATTTTTTGGAAAGGATGTTTCTCATTTCTTCCAAGCAAAAAGTTTTATTTCATGCGTGTTCTGTATTTTAATGCATTAGGGTGAAAGGTCATTTTATAGAATTATTTCTACTTTATAATTTCAGAATGAAAAAAAAAAATATTAAAGTAGATCTTAAGTTCGAGAGATGGTTTGTGAGAGAAATGAGGATCTGCCTTTATAGAGGTTTCAGTAAGCATATCGTTACTAACATTTTTTGCCGAGAAAATGCATTCCTATACCGTATTTCCTCATTTATTTTTCTCATATTACCATTTTTCAAGCTGTGAAAATGACACGATTTTTCGTCAAAAAGATCTGCCGCACTGGTGTTTGTTCTTGCAAAGTACCGCAATAAGCAGATGGGTAATATTCGGAAAAAATAAAAAAGTTTCATGATCTGACTGAAAAAATGTCATTACTTTCCTAGGGGCAAATTGGTATTATTGATATATGATTGGTATTATAGGGGTTATTTATTATATTGAATATATGGATATTGGTTGTAGTGATTATATTGCGTCGATTGACTGAAAAAATGTCATTACTTTCCTAGGGGCAAATTGGTATTATTGATATATGATTGGTATTATAGGGGTTATTGATTATAGTGAATATATGGATATTGGTTGTAGTGATTATATTGCGTCGATATTATATTCATCATATATACTTCCAATTCCAATGAGATAGCAATATTCGTTATAAATATTGAATTAACATTGGCAATATTTACACTAAAATGTTCCTATTACAGAAATATTGGTTTTACATTGAAAATATTTGCAATAAAATAGCGAAATATTTTTTGTCAACATTGACAAAATGTAAACAAACACTCCCAACGAAAAACGTTGTAGTTATATTGCAGAAATATTAGCAATGAATTATTTATATCGAAATATTTCTAGCCAATACTGGTACAATATTGGCAAAATGTAAACAAAACTAATGTTAGGGATATTTCAAGCCAGTATTGACCAAGATATAGCCAATACAAATTATATTAGCCGAATATTTTTTGCTAACTAGGGGCAGTTGGGGTGTACAGTATCATATTATCTTTTGAAATTAATAGCTGTTACTATAATAATTTTTGTTTTCGAATTTACACTAAATATTTAAAATGCAAGGTAATCAGCGGTATTGCGTAAATTTAATCCTAATGTAATACTTTTTCAAATTCAACAAAATTTCAGTAAAAGCATGTATTTCTTTATTGCTGAAGAGCAAAAAAGAAAAAAAATGAGTAATGTTTTATATTTAACGACAATTTTAATTACTGATAAATAAATAATTAAAGATTTTTGCTATCTTCAAAATGACTATTAAAACTTTTTTTTTTCATAATTTTAGTGTCTATTTTTATTATGTATTTTTTGTTTTGGTGTATTTTTCTAATTTTTTATTATTTACATTATTTGTTTTTAATTTTTTTTAATTTAATTTTTTTTTCTATTTAAATATATAATTTCGCAAAAAAATAAAAAAATAAATTCACAAAACTTTGTGTTAGTTGTACACAGTCTTTAATAAGTGCCAAAACATGGATAATAAATCACTTAATGTGGCATAATTATGCTATTAATCGTTTACAGTTATAGTAGTGAATAGTCAATAAAATGCAGCTGCATGAACGTATTTATAAGCAGTAAACGTATTTATAAGCTAAACGTGCTTACTCCTCAAAACCGGCCGGACAGCTGAAATTCCAGCCTTGCCAGCGTAATGCATTTAGTGCAGGGAAAGAGTAATGCGGCTCCAGAATTCCTGGATGTTGGAGATCGAAGCCTTTTCCCTCCTCTGACTAATTAATGGCATCAATTAATTAGTGAGTACTTCCTAAGTGACAGTGATGCAGGACGCTTGTTGGCCACGGTATTGGATTGTCCAGGGAAGTAAGCGTTGTTTATCCACTCCCTTATAAGGAGTAAATGGATACCGAAAACACAATGGAATTCTTGACCACTAGGTGAGTTTAATTGTTTGAGTCCGGCAAAATATTTAGCTATAGGTTCAATGTTTAGATAAAGGGTTATTCTATAGGTATTTATTTGTTGTAAAATCGATCTTAATACAATATGTAAACTTTCAATAAGGATATCTTAAAAAGTTGGAATTCTTCAGTATATAGGGATGTTTGTCCAAATATGTGCAGTGTATAGACAAAATTATTTTATGTATGTAATTATTATGGAATTGACATTTAAACCAAATTAATTTAATAAAGTACATAAATGTACAATAACTAATTTAAAAAAGATAGAATATCGCCTACTATACGAATTTATTTTTTTCAGTCTCTTACAAGGAGTAAATTGGATACCGAAAACACAATGGGATTCTTGACCATCAGCTTTTAGTTTAATTGGTTAAGTCCGGCTAAAAATTCAGCTATAGATTCAATGCATCGATAAAGAGATATTTTGTGGGGATTTAATTATTTTAAAATTGTTCTCAATGCATACGTATATACCTAAGATAAGTAGGTTTAAAAAAGTTGTAATTTTTGAGCACTAGCTGAGAATTGTGTAATAAATAAAATTGTGTCCAAATTTAGTGCATTGAGAAAGAATTGTGTTACAGATATTTATTTATTATGAATTTGACATTAAAGCTAAGTTAATTATTACAATACATAAACTTACTATAAGCAAACTTAAAAAGATCGAATTCTTGATTGCTGGGTGAATTCAATTATTTGGGCCCCCTGGCTGCATGTTTAACATAGAAGCTGAATAGTTAGTAGCATGTTTAACATAGAAGTCCGGTGATTAAATAAGGCAAAATTTACTATTCCAAATTTTGGATAGGAAAATTACAGACTTGTACGTATTATATACAATGCATTAACCTACAATAATTATACTTAAAAAATGCAAAATATCTTGAAGATCTAATAAATTTTTCACCATACATCATTCTGTTTTGCATTTTAAAAATGTACATTAATAAAAGGGTACTAATTAATTCCACAATTACTGACTCACTAACTAATTAACCACAGCAATTAATTACTCATTAGCTAATTAATTACATCAATTAATTAGTAAGGGTTTTCTCAGTGACAGTGAATCTAATCGTTTGTTAATTAGGGTATTGGGTAAATTATAGAAATTATAGAATTCGGTAGTCACGAAGTTGCCGGATAATGGGTCACATACTGTAATAACAATAATACTAATAATGAGAATAGCAAATTTATTAGACATTAAAAGTATTAATGTCTGCATAATACAAACTTTAAAATTTGACTCTCAGGTTTTTTTTTTAAAAATTTGACTGCAATTTTGGTGATAGCGAGTCAATTTGACTTGCAGATTTTCGAGCCTAGAGAAAAGCTCTGATTGAACAAACTGAAATTCCACCTTTGTGAAATAATTTCCCTAATACTATTTTGCTTTTAACTTTGTACTATTTTGGTGCTATATGACTATAAATTTCTTAAAATGAATTAGCCACAACTCAAAATAAAGACTTGTATTTCACACATGTTGTCATTTGTGTTAACTCATAACACAAAGTTTGCACAGAAAATATTAAAAGTGTATGTAAAAAATAAGATTTGATAAGTAAACATATTATTAGTGAATTACTTCTGATTTAATGCAATGGTGAACAGTCCATGTTAGCCTTGTTAGCGGGGTCTTCTGAGTTATATTTATATATTTTATCCCAAACCATTAGAATTTCGATAAAATGTACACTGTTAAATATTCTGTGGTTGGTTGAACCAATTTTTGCTGCTGCAGTTAGCTGCAACCATAAGAGTGAAATTTCTTTCCAACATTTGGAGCAATGTTTCAAGTTTCAACTGGAGCTCCAAATATTTGAACGATATTTCGCCATCTTATAGTTGCGGCTACTGCAGCACCAAAAGTTGGTTACATCCAGCACATTTTTCATACTGTGTAAATCTACTATATATTTAGTGGAAACGCTGTTGTTGTCAGGTCATATGTCTAAAATTTAACTTTCTGCATACTTATTTACCGCATCAGCGATAACACTTCATTAAGGTCAGACTTATGCTTCGCCACTGTTTAATGTTTTTTTTTTTTTTTTTTTTTTTTTTTTTTTTTTTTTTAATGTCACAAAATATTATTTTAAAAGTTTAGTAAATGTGTGTTCCAACACAATTTGTTTATTCTGAATCAAACACATGTTTCTGTTAAATTTATCAGTTGGCAAGATATTGATCATTCGAAATCAATTTTTCAAATGCTGAAGCTTTTACTTCTAGAACTGAATCGGATGGATGTGGTGGTAATGCTATATATAATTTATGAGTGTTTTTGATGTGTGAAATTTACATATTTTGTTTATTATATTTTTGCTTGTTTAAGTACAATGTTACGTCTGCACAAATCAAATTTTTATACCTTAAAAAAATCAACCTTACATTGTTAAAAAGGTGGAGAAATTAACCAGATGCTGGGAGCAATTCTCAGTAGTAATCTTGATTCGAACTACACCAAGATTAAGAATCCTGCATTTAAAAAATGTGAAAACATGTTGCTTGTTGTAAAAGTTAAAGCTCAGATACTTGGATATGTGAAATACCCCTTCCCTTATTGAATTTAGCTTTCAATTTTTTCCGGTGGGAATCTTCTGTGATCAGGTCTACTTCCGTTCCAACCAGTAGCTGAAAAAGGGAGCTCCGATTCAGCCACTCACCGTTTGTTCCGCGAGTAGCGACTATATATTTATAATAATTATATAATTGTTATATATTTGGTTCAAATTTTCCTCATAATATTTCTTCAGAATAAAATCTCTGAAACTTTGTTCAACTTTACAGCATAAGATTGGTTTAGAGACAAGCCTGAATCTTGGTTCAACGTTGCACTAATATAATGATACTTGTGAAAGCACCACTAAACTAGTTAAACCTAGCACCAAATCTTGATTGCAGCTAAATTGGCATTAAATTTTGATGAAACGTTGAATCTTACAGTGTATTTTTAAGTACACAATTTTTTTTTATTGAAATCTAAATACATAACAAAAAATTCATAATAATAAATATACAGCCAGCCTATTTCTTTCCCTTCAACAATACAAAATTCTAAAAATCAACAAAATAATGGACATCCTGCAGCATTACCTTGTATAGTGAATTCTCTTATCCCTTTTGATTTAATTTGGCTAATTAAACAAATTATTATTACATACTTTTTACTATTTACTACAAAAATGTACATGCTCAATTTATAATATAAATATGGAGAACCTATTTATTTTCCTTCAGCAAGATAAAATTGCAAGACGCACTCATGGTGGGAATCCTGCAGCATTACTTCGTGAAGTGAGTTCTCTTGTTCTTTCGGACTTAATTTTACTAATTAAGCAAATTATTATTACATACTTTTTACTATTTACTACTAAAATGTATGCACGTACAATTCATAATATGAATATAGACAACCTAATTCTTTCCCTCCAGCAAGATAAAATTCCAAAAGGCACCAAATAGTGGGAATCCTGCAGCATTACCTCCTGAAATGAGTTCTCTTGTCCCCCCCGGCCTTAATTAATGGCATCAATTAATTAATGGATGGCAGAGGAGTGATGGCCGGAAAAGGCCCGCTCATTTGCTGAGGAATCTGATTGTCCAGAAAATCGAACGTTGTTTACTTGCTCTTTATTAGGATTAGATAGACAAAGGAAGGCTGAAATTCTTGAATAGGCCGAGTGGAATTCTCCAGACTAAAAGCTCTCCGGTGTGAAGGAATTAGGGGAAGGACTTTAATTTGAATAAAGCGATGGGATGAGTTGTTTCAGAACTGGTCTTCCGTTAGTATGTTCATGTTCGTTTATTGCGATTGTTTTCATTATTCTAGAATGTTGTATGTTAAGAATTATGACAGTATATTTATTTATTTTACTTTTATTTTCTGATATTTATTCGTTTTCTTTTATAAAAGTTACTAGGGGACTCTGTCCCCTGTGCCCTTCATGCAGCAACACCTGGACTTTCAATATACTAGACTCGGCCCTTGTAAACTTGTTCCCAATTCATACATTGGTGGAAGCACACCGTAGTCTAAACAAATTTAAAATTCTTGTATTTAAGAGCATTTTTAGAAAATTTAATTCTATATGCACGGGCAAGCCGGCAGACAGATTAATTGCATACATCTTGGGTTTGAATATTTTATGAAACAGCTTAGTTGATTTTTTAGTATGAGTAATGACTTGCTAATTTGTAGTTATTTCCATATTCATAATTTAAAATTGTGTTTGTATTAGAAATGTGTTTAAATTCAAAGTAATCACCGCCTCTTGTCTGGAAAAACGCAAGTCCTGGGATGTACTGTACAGTCTTTGAAAGGAAATGCTATGGATTTAACAATAATAATAATAAAAATAATAATAATATATATATAGTATTACACTTGTGATATTATTCTGTATGTTTACTAAGTCAAAAAATTTCCGATCAAAATGTTTCAGTTACAGAATATTTTAATAGTTGGGCGTTATTGGCGTAAAAGAAAATTGAGTTGAATCTGTCTTATCTAGTTTTAACATGGAGTATAGTTGCCATATGAGAAAATGTAAAAAATGGATTTTAAAATTATAGTTATAAAATTTTCCACCAGGGAAGCAACCAGCTTAAAAAAAAAATAATAATAAATAAAAAAAAATAAAGTGAATTTTTTTATGAAAACATAAATTTAATCGTGGCAGAAACTTATTCTGAAGATTTGTTTTGAACAAAAAAAAAAAAAAAAAAAAAAACCGTATAAAATCATTTTTATTTAAATTTAGTTACCAAGTTAGTCTGGTTTAATATTTAAAAGAACTGGCAATTTTTTAACTTTAAAAGATCAATGAGAAAAAATACTATTTCGCACATGCTACACATTATTTATTTATTTGTGCACAGCAACGTTTTTTTTAAAATAAAAAATAAACAATGCATTTTACCTCAAAATATTTTTTAAATGCATATTAAAAACATTTAAAAAAAGACGTTTCGGAGTCCATAGAATCCATCATCAGCAAATTTTAACAGAAAAGTCAATTCACAGAAAACATTGCTTCAGAATTATAATTTTTATTATTATTATTATTTTACCAAAAAAAAAAAAAAAAAAAAAAAAAGCTGGATATTTTTTACATAAAACAAAAGAAATTTCATCACATTATTCACTTATTTATTTATTTTTGCTCATTTTTTTAACTACAAAACGAAAAAAAAAAAGATTAATTGCATTTTCTGTTAATAAATTTAAAAAGTACTGATTCTTTGGAAATGCTACAAGTCTGAAATATCTTCTGCATATAGTTTTTTCTTTGCGTTCTTGGCTGAAAATTCAGCCAGTAAAACTTATATTTGCAATTCTTACATGATACAAAATATATATCAGGGAGAGTTAGTTAGTGTTTTATACCCTTGGGATAGACCGATCTAATCATCTCAACTCTTGTCTAATTTTATTAATGTCTAATAAATAAAAGAATACTATGGTAAAAGATTACTAATCATAAGAACAGCTAGACAACTATTCTACGTATTAATGAAAAGAAAAGGGGAGCTTTCTTTCTTTCTTTTTTATCTTTTCTTTCTTTAATCTTTTTTTTTTTTTTTTTTTTTTTTTTTACCAAAAACAAAATGAATTTCAGCACATTATTTACTTATTTATTTTAATGATTAGTTATTCATTTTAATGACACATAAATAACACATTCCATTCCATTATATAATATTATAATTATTTTAATTACATACGTCATAGATTAAAAAATGTTTTTTTAACGCGTGAGGTATTTTCTTTAAAAACAGATTACTAAGAAATTCAAAAGTACGAAATGTCTGGAGGCTTCCCGTTTCCTAAATATATTATTTCAAATACATTTTTTCCATATTCAGATACCTTAAAAACCGAAAAGGAATGATATATTTCTTTGATTACTTTTATTCAGACACTAAAACATATATCTGCAATTCTTACATGGTACAAATATGTACGTATATATATACAGTCAAACCTCGTTATACCGCCATTATCCGTTCAAGAAATTTTTGGCGCTATAACGAGTTTGGCGGTATATCGAATTAAAATACAATAAAAATTAATTTTCATACTATTATACTAATATTATTATTATTATAAAAATAAATATCAGTAATGCCTTTTTATTAAATTATCCAATGGTATATAGTATATTATAATAGTATAAATTAATATAATGTAATTAATATACATAATATAATTAATGCTACATGATTCAAAATTATCCAATTAATGTATGAAATTAACATGCACTTACCTCTTTATATAGTCAATTTTAGATAAAGTAGATAATTATGCACATAACAGACACACACATACATTAAATATCACACTGAATTATTTTACTTTAATTATCTTTTACAGGAAAATATTTTAATATACTAGTTTGAGTTTTCCTTTCAATATTGATTTTTTCAATATCTTTTTCTACAACTAAAAGATTGTTCATCATTTTTTTTATCAGTTGCATGTTTTTCTAATAAAATTCTTATTTTCCCAATGCAATTTTTAACTTCATCAGATGTAACATGCGGCGTTTCAGCTTCTTCAGCTTCGCTGTCAGATGAATTTTCATTTTCATTTTGATTGGCAACAATTTCTTCGATTGTCAAATCTTCAAATGTTGAAACACTTTTGTCTATATTAATGTACTCAATTGCCGATAGAGGATGCTCAATTTCTGTTAATTTGTGTATTTCGTCTTGTAGTTCCTGAAGTGCTGTACTGTTTTGTTTTTTAGTAGATCCTTCAGGTTTAATCAATCCAGTATGTCAATTTCTGTTAATTTGTGTATTTCGTCTTGTAGTTCCTGAAGTGCTGTACTGTTTTGTTTTTTAGTAGATCCTTCAGGTTTAATCAATCCAGTATGTTTCCAGCAGTTAACAATAGTTTCTGATGAAATTTCATCCCATGCTTTTTTTATCATGCGAATAGCATCATGTAAAAGGATTGGAGAAAAATCATCTTTACTGATTTTTTCAATGATATGGCGGACGTGATACTTTCGATAATGAGCTTTGAATGAGTTTATTATACCAGCATCCAAAGGTTGCAAAAATCCAGTACAGTCAGGAGGTAAAAATTCAATGCGGATATTACTCATTGGATATGCTTTGTGACAAGGGGCATTATCCAAAATCAATAAAATATGGCGTTTGCTTCTTTTCATTTCTATGTTGAAATTCGCTAACCATTTTTGAAATAATGCTGAAGTCATCCACGCTTTGTTATTATTCTCATAATCTACTTAAAGAGCAGGATTAAAATTTTTAAAACATCGTGGCTTAGCTGATTTTCCAATCACTGTCATAGTTCTTTTATCAGATCCATCACTATTCGTACAGAACACAAGAGACACACGATCTTTTTTTTTTTTAATCCTTTAGCAGGCCCACTCGAAATTGTTTTATCTGGCTGCAAGCGGTAAAAAAGGCCACTTTCATCCATATTGTAAACGTCCTCTTGTTTATATTCTAAAATCAGCGCACTCAGTTTTTTGCGACCATTTGACACAATATCTTCATCAACACCTGCAGTTTCACCACTTCGTATGTACTGAGAGAATCCTCGTCGCTTTTTAAATCTGTTCAACCAGCCACTACTGTATTCGAAATCTGTAATATTCATTTGCTGGCCAAGAACTTTTGCCTGCTCTCTGATGACATCTCCGTTGATAGTGGCATTTTTAGCACTCATTTGTTGTATCCATGTGCAAAGGGCATCCTCTAAGTCTTCATGTTTCGCTGTTTTCAGTCTTTTTACAGATGATTGCAGTTCGTTGGTGTTAATCCATTTTTCTGTATTCATCAAAATGTCTCCGATGCAGCGCCTGCTAACAGGCTTTTTCCAGAGTGTAGAAAAATGATTGGAGATGTGTTGCTGCGATACATTCACATTTCTTTCTTTATATTCACAAATTTCCCGCTTTTCTGAGAATGATAAAACTGCCCTTTTCGCCATAATGAGTTAAAATAAAGAGACAGAATGATATTTTACAGATTTAGCTGGTGAATTCTTCGATGTTTCAATCAACGTCCGACCAAAATTTTGAATGAGAGATTTTGCACTGCACACCGTTTTCTTTCTAAGAAATCGACATAAAGTACAGGGAGAAGTTATTTTTTACATTGTTCTCACCTGAGAGAGGAGAGACCCTTTCAGCCAATGGCGTGCCATGCCTTGTTTTCTCCCGCTCCAGAAGCGGATCGGATCACGTGACTCGCCCCTCTGAATCAGAAGTTTTACTTGCTCGGCACTCAGTGCGCGTTATTTTTCTTCTCCCAATGACAAGTAGAATGGGTAGCAGGTGCATTTTGGCAGGTGTTGAGAACAATATAAATTCTTTGTTATTCAATAAAGTTTGAATTGAGCTTGAAAACATCTAGACACATGAAAAGGAAGTGTCCTTTGAAATTCTAACAAAAAATTTAAAAAAAAAAGATATGCAAAGAAAATACAGTCATTTCTAGACATTTTTTTTTGGCGGTATATCGAGTTGGCACTTTAACGGATACATTACATTGAAATTCCTATTTGGCAGATTTGTTCATAGACGCAATTGGCGGTTAAACGGAATTGGCGCTATTTCGAGATGGCACTAAATCGGGGTTTGACTGTATATATATATATATATATATATATATATATATATATATATATATATATATATATATATATATATATAATGGAGAGAGAGTTAGTACTTTGTGTCCTCGGGCATAGATAAGACAAGTCATATCAACTCGTGTCCAACTTTATTAATGTCTAATAAATGTTTTTTTTTTTGTTTTGTTTTTTTAAACCAAACACAAAGTGAATTCCAGCACATTATTTACTTATTTATTTTTAATGACAGACAAATAATATATTCTATTCCATTATAATATTATAATTATTTAAAAAATATATTCTAAATACATTTTTTCCTCTTCAGATACCTTAAAAACCTGAATGATATATTTCTTAGATTAATTTTATTCAGCCACTAAAACATATATTTACAATTATTAGATGGCACAAAATATATATATGGGAGAGAGAGAGAGAGTCCTCGGGATAGATAGGACAAGTTATCTCAGCTCTTGTCTAATTTTATTAATGTCCAATAAATAAAAGAACTATTACTATTTTAGTCATAGCTAGACAACTATTCCATTAACTTAAAACAAGGGCTTTCTTTCTTTCTTTTTTTCTAAAAGACAAAATGAAGTTCAGCACATTTATAACTTATTTATTTTTAATGACACATGAATAACTCATACCATTCGATTAAAATATTATAATTATTTTAATTACATAAGTCAAATGATTTTTTTTTTTTTAAGTATGGCGTATTTTTCTTTAAAAACAGTTTACTAATACATTCAAAAGTACGAAGTCTCTGGAGACTTTGCATTTCCTGAATATATTCTAAATGCTTTTTTTTTTTTTTTCAATTTAGCTACCTTAAAAGCTGACAAGGAAAGATATATTTCTTTGTTTATTTTTTATCCAGCCACTAAAACGTATATTTTCAATTCTTTACATGGTACCAAAGATATATATGTAAGCGAGAGAGAGAGTTACTACGCTGTGTCCTCGGGTTAGACGGGACAAGTCATCCCATCCCAGAACAGATGCTCTTGCCTAAGGGGGTGCATTTTTCACTATGCGATATTATTATTATTTTTCTTTTTTCTTGTTGCACTTTGTACTGGCTTCCGGGGCCGAGGTGTCAATTTTTAAAAGCAAAACTATTCCCCAGGGTTGCTTCTCTTCCAAAAAGGAAGAGTGACAAAAAATTGGACTAAATTCGCGTCATAATGCTGACAGAGTTGGGGGTTACACAAAAGGGATGGGGTGGAGAGCTGATTTCCATTTCTGGCGATCAAGCGCGAACACATAAATAAAAACTTAAAGTAGAAAGATAAGTTTTGTTACACTTGTGTTTGAGAGAAATGTAAGTTTTTTCAAGGGAAGTTCGACCAAAGGCACATGCATGAGGCACTTGCATGATGTTTAACAAAATAAAGAGATGAATTTAAAGAGTTGATACTGCTGCGCACACTACCACAAACAATTTTTTAAAAATAGGAAAATAAGGTCATAATTCGTCAAGTCAAGTCAACGTTGGGGCATAAGGAGTGCTTATGGTGAAACAGTTTAACCTCTATTGAAAGTGAAAGAAAAAAAAAAAACATAACGTTAAAGTTTATGAAAAAATGCACGGTCGATTGAAATATTAGAATTTTGAAACTCTGGTGGAGCACAAGTCATTCCAGAGTTAAAAGAGCACGAAAGTGAATATAACCTCAATGGTGTCGCAAAATGACTCTCTAATCATGTTTAGTTAACCACCACTTCGTTGACAGACCAATGTAGAGAAAGGCAGGTGGTGGAAATGGAATGGAAAGTGTGGTGTGAAGAGGCCTGGTAACAGCTCTCAGGATAACAAAATCCCAGAAAACTCCAAACAGAAAATTCCCTGAGAAGGCCACATATGAGAATGTTTATTCAATTGTTTTATTCAATAAATCATAGGGTGTACCACTTCAATCCGAACTCGGATTTTTGTTCACGAAAATTTCAACAGACTTGCATTGATGGCTGAAATGTGATGACATCACGAAAAACACACATTCATTCAGTCAGTGTAGGTAATGTCATGTTAACCAAATTCCGAAATAGTGTAATTTACCGCTGTTTGGATGCGGGTTGTGGCCATTTCCACCACTTCCAATGATAACATTGCATTTCACATAAAGCAAGGTTAATTCTTTTGAAATTTTCGTTAGAATATCTCCATTCTTGTTAAAGTTATGAACGAAAATACAGGTTAAGATTAAAATGAGACTCGCAACATCTTTTTCACAGAAAAGTGTGTTGCGAGTTGCGACCCTGATTTCCAATGCAAAAATTGTTTGTTGTACTGCGTTCGCCTTCCCTTCTATTTTGAAACACTCTGTATAATGAAATTTGTGAAAATAAATGTACGTCATAATAAATGTACGTGTCAAAAACTAATAAAAACAATGATAGTTTTCTTTCTAATTTCCTGAAGTCCACAACGGTCTTGTAGTCCATCATTCCAAGGAAGAGTTTTTTTCTTTTTTTTTTTTTTTTTTTTTTAACCATAACACCTAAATTATATATTCTTTTTGAAGCGTTTATGCAAATTAAACATCGCTTGCTGTTCATTCGATGTCAAGAAAGAATGAATGAAAGCCTACTATTTGAGTGCGTTTATAATGCAGAAATAGTTGATTTGGGCTTTTTGATGTCGGCCATTACAGATTTATGAACAGCATCATCCTTTAGATTCGGTATTTGAACCTAATATAAGAATTGGGATTGAATTTCAAAAGTAAAAAAGTATTTCTGAAATTTGTCAATTCTGGCAAAAGTTTTGATTAACCAAGTGAAGCAGATTTTAGATTACCCAGGTAAAGTTTCGAACAATTACATGCAAATATTAAATACTTTAAGTTATGCACAATTAAAACATTTTTATCGTTTCATATGTAAAATTGCAGAATGTAATGATTTTATTTTGTTAAAACATTGTTCTGTAAGAAATTCAATCTACTTAAAATAGACAGTTTCATTAATATCAAATAGCTCATAATTTCATAAATTATTTGATATTAATCTTTGTACCGTTCTTTTATTACTTAGAATGTTTTAGCTTTTCATTTAAGCGGAGAACAAGAATGTCATACAAATGTTCGCAAGGCATAGCTATGCATGGATTGCCAATGAGGTTGATGTTGCAATCGCATTTTTTTTTCATAACTTAAGGGTGGCTGGATTAGATGCCTCGATGACTATCATGTTCATGATTGGGCCCTGTTTAGGGGCAATACCCCGCCCACCAAAAGGGTTGATATATTTCCAGCTGCTATCCTCTATAATTACTAACATATTTTTTCAACAAAATTTCTTTTCAAAAAATGTGACTTTTCATCATGTATTTTTTTACTTATGTTTTATGGATTCTCGTGTCAAAATAGTCTCGTTAGCAAAAGGACATATTTCCGTAGGGGAGGGAGATGAATATGACTCATTAAGTAAGAAGCCATACCTAATCCTGAAATGATGCCATATTTCACTTTATGCTACGCAAATCTGAGATTAGGCCATATGTATTACAGTGAACTTTGATATTATGAATCATTATAATAGCAAAACACAAGGTGATTATAAAATAACTTTCTCCGTTTGGAAGCATCTGTAGCTGAAACTAATGAGACCATACACATATGCATAAGCACACTCGCGCATGTTCGTGTCCCTATATGTATTTCATAACACGTACAGGGTGATCCAAAACTTACACCTACCAAGAATAACCGTAAATTTCTGATGTATAGTATAAGTAAGTGGAATTCTTAGAAAATTGTGCAATATGTCCATGGCATGAAGGTATTTTGTTTACTGGGCTTTTATATCACTTAGGAGGATTAAAAAAAAGGTCTTCTACGCCATTGAGCAGGTTTTCATCATCGAAGTCTACATTCGGACAGCCATTCGTTCAGAACGAGTGAGAAGAACATTCTAAGTTAAGTGTGGTATCAAATTTAGAATATATATATCGTTGTTTATTGCAACATTAGTGTTTCTTTGCTTATTGTAAACAATTAGTTTGTTGGTTACTGTACACCTCCAATACAATAACCAACAAACCTCCATACAATAACCGACAAACCTCTATAAAATAACCAACAAACTTCCATACCATAACCAACAAACATCCATACAATAACCAATGAACTTGCAAAGTTTTCTAGAACTTCGTCAATATTCGCAAAATGTTCCAAAGCTGCTAACCTTCCAGTTTTCTTTTCAATCAAATAAACATAATTCAAGCCACAAAAAATATTAAATGAAATATTTCTTTTCTTTATGCGGTTATTAAACAACTTCTTTATTTAATAAAAATTCTGGTTTTATTTGATTAAAAAAAAAAAAGAGAGAAGGTTGGCTGTTATGATGCTCTATGGCGCCTCGATCTGGATGACCTTCTTCCGTGGCGGTCATTATCCAGAATGGAAGATCTTGTCTTGAATTTATTCACTAAGATGGTTATTATAGGTTAAACAGAGGTGTCGCAAATATTATATGACTTTTAATTAATCGCATTTAATGCTAGATGAGAAATTGACGTTTAATCTTGATAAGTAGGTTTTGGGACACCCTGTATGTATGTATTAAAAATATTCATTTGTTTCAAAGTTTTTCAACTGCTTTAAAGTAAAAAATTCAAATGCATTCTTTTATCTCCTATTCTTTCTTCTTTAAAGCCTCGCGTTTGGAAATAGTCTTTGGGATGCCTTCGGGAGATAGCTCAAATGACAGGTTCCAGGAAAATTCCAAAGACACGGTCCAGCACTTTGCATAAAGCCTGCCATTGGAAAGGGAAAAAATGCTCTGCCCGTTTGACAGGGGGCGTTTAACTCGGTCCCGGAAGAGCACTCCACGGGTCAGGGATGAACAAAATATATTTTTTCGATTCTGCTTACACAAGAGAGTGCTCTTTTATTATTTTTTTTTTTCTGTGAAGCAATATATTTCTTTGGTCGAAACAATGTATTGTGGCAGTGTATTCGGTTCATATGTAACTTGAATATATGTTTTAATGAATAAGATCTTATAATTCTGCTACATGTTACAATGAGAAATGATATATTTATTATTAAAAATTTTTAAAATGGTAATGATAATTTTTTATAAGCAATATTGTTATTTTTACTGTTTACATCTAACTTAAATTTGAGTGCAGCTTTTCATTGATAACATTCACATAGTGAGCCGATGTGACATCAGTATGACGTCACTACAAAGCCAAAATTATTCCCGGGGGAATAGTTTTACTATTAATATAAATAATCACTATTAATATAAATAACTATTAATATAAATAATAATAATAGATCTGTAAAGATAGGCAAATACACAAAATGAACACATTAATAAAATATTAAGATTATTCGTGGACTCGTGGTTTCTTATGTGAGGATCCTCTGTTTTTAAACATGTTTAAGTGTTGAAAAATGTTTAAAGCTTTCACTAATAATGCAATAGGCATTCTATCCACGAAACATTTTAAATAAATTAATTTAGTAAATGTGAGTGGAAAATCAGTTTCAAGATTACAATTTGACGTAGAAATCAAACTAAATAAAAGCAGACTTGTCTTTAAAGAACGCACACCTAAATAGTACATCATAGTGTGTTATAAGGGTTGATTATGCTATTAAGAATGACAACCCAGATATTAAATCCTGAATTTATAAAACAAATAACTGAAAAATAGTTTCAGGAAAAGAATTTTCTAGACATTTAGGGGGGAAAAAAACTGAATAAATAAAGAATTTGCATACATCAAAAGACGTAACGACCTTTATCCACTAGACGATGCCTAGAACCCTTCCGCCTGAAAACAAAACGGAACTCATAAACAAACAATGGAAAACCAAACGGAATAAAAAGATGCAATGAGAATTATATAAATAAAACCGTCAATAACGACCCACCGCGGGATTGTAACAGGCGTCATCACATCGAAATTTGAATATTCTTCGAACTGTGCATAAAAGGGCTGAGCGCCCCACACTACAAAACCAGAATTACACCCGGAGGAATAACTAGAGTCCTCCCGCAAACGGAAAGGTTCAGTTTATGCAATCATTACACAGCGAGAAAATGAGCGGTGGTAATCGCGGATGCGGCCGACTGGGGACACATTTCGACGGTTCGATTTTGATAATTCACACTACATTGTGGTTGAAGATGCAATGCCTCCGGTGTAAGGTTCGGAACTATCGTATTCTGTTGTCGCATTAATTAATGGGCGATATGAGAATACTTTTGCAATTTTTTTCTCCCACGAATGTCTCTCTCCCTCTTTTGAAAAGTAGAAAGTCGTTTATTGAAGTAGTTAAATATTTTTCCGGATATAGCCGTCTGGAGGCACACTTACGACAATGGACGTCATATTTCGCAACCCCGGTTATTATCATGTGAGGGGTTTTAATCATCTCTAGTTGGTAGTTTTGTCCTTTGTTTGTAGGAGAAAAGAAAGTAGACTTGATTGTGAAATTAACTCAAAAATTTTTTTCTTTATTTTTTTTCTATTTCATGCAGTAAAATGCACTATTTCAAATAACGGCGCCCTTAGGAGTCATAGACGCAGTCGTAATTGTCTCATATAAAGTGAAAGAAGAAGCATTTTTGTAATTTGTCACTGATGTAGATTATTTTAATTAGCACTTTTGTTTTAAGCTGTATGGTAAAATAGCTTTTATTAGAATAACTTTTTGGAGTTCTTGAAAGTAGTTTCCTAATTTAGAAAAGCGAAATGGTGGCATTCTACGTGTTGAAATGAAAATTAAGAACAATACAGGACCATTATGTTTTTTTCATTGGAAATGTGACTTTAGAAAATTTAAATATTATTAGAGAAATGGGCATATCATAATAAAAGTGAAACGTGAAGAATGCAGATGAATTAGGATATAAATGATGAATAAGAGGGATGAATCTGTAAAAAAGAAAAAAAGAAAAGAAAAAGTGGGTAAGTGTGATCGAAGATCGCACAAAGGGTTTCGTTTAATACTTCTTTCGAAACACTTTATCCTTTAATTAATAAAATTCAAATCATTAATTTATAATTATTAAATCCTTATTTTTTATCAATAAGAATATAGTAGCAGTTTAATAAATTAAAAGTGAGATGGCAGCACTAGTCGTAAAAGTAGAAAATCGTTTATTGAAGTAGTTAAGTATTTTTCCGGATATAGCCGTCTGGAGTATAGAAGAAGAAATTATTAGGAATTATTACTTCTAATAATTCCTTCTTCTATGGTCTGGAGGAACACTTGCAGCAAAGGGCGTCATATGTGGCGATTCCGGTTATTACATGTGGGAGGGAAGGGGGGGGGGGGGGGTAATCATCTCTAGCTGGTAGTTTTGTTCTTTGTTTGTAAGAGAAAAAAAAAGTAGACTTGATTGTGAAATTAACCCGAAAGTTTTTTTTCTTTATTTTTTTCTATTTTTATGCAGTAAAATGCACTATTTAAATAACGGCGCCTTTAGGAGTCGTAGACAGTCGTAATTGCCTCATATAAAATGAAAGAAGAAGCACTTTTACAATTTGTCACTGATGTAGATTATTTTTAATTAGCCCTTTTGTTTTAAGCTGTATGGTAAAATAGCGTTTATGAAATAACTATTTGGCCGTTTTGAAAGCAGTTTCCTAATTTAGGAAATGAAATGGGGCATATTCTACGTGTTGAAATGAAAATTCAGAAAAATAGAAGACCATTTTGTTTTTTCAGTGGAAAGGAGACTTCAGAAAATTTAAATATTATTAGACCAATGCGCATATAATAGAAAATTTGACACGTGAAGAATGAGGATGAATTAAGACATAAATGATGAATGAGAACGATGAAAAAAAAAAAAATAAAATAAAATAACAAGTGGGTAAATGTGATCGAAGATCGCACAAGTGTTTCTTTAATATTCCTTTCAAAACATTTTATCCTTTAATTAATAAATCCAAATCATTAATTTATAATTATTAAATCCTTATCCTTTATCAATACGAACATAGATGGCAGCAGTTTAATAAATTAAAAGTGAGATGGCAGCACTAGTCATTAACGAGAATTAATGGCTTAATAATAATGATTGAAACTTAATATTTAAAAATAAGAACTGTTTAAAAAAATAAAATAAATTAAATTATTTAAATTAAATTCAAAATTTCCAAAAATTAGCGAAAATTTAAACAAAAATTTATAATAAAAAAAATTAAACGAAATTAAAATACTGGCATTTCTTAAGAATTTAGTGGATGCTCAAGCAAAATTTAAAATTTCGAATTTTCTCAAAACAAAACAAATTGATAATATTTCAAATTTTAATTGCTTAAAAGGCGTATAACCAACATAGTGAAAAAATATCCAAGCTATGTATTTCACTATGTTGGCTATACACGCCTTTTAGGCAATTAAAATTTGAAATATTATCAATGCGAGGCGTGAGAAATTTTCTATGGAAAAATTTCCAAGTATTAAAATAGATCAAAACAAAGTGTTTAAACGAAATTTAAAATTCTAAAATTTCAAAAATTTTGCGAAAGTTAACAAAATTTAAAATTTTGTAATTTCTCAAAAAATGTTTGAATTAAAAAAATAATTGGTAAAATATTTTTAACAACTTTTGGCATTAAAATGACAATTTTTTTTTTTTTTTAATTCTGTAAAATTGAATCTATATCTGATATCTGATAATGAAATCTATTCTGGGGAAAAAGTTTCAAATGCCGATGCCCAACTTCGAACAGGAATCTTTTGAATGGCAGGTGAATGTGCTACCACTGCGCTACCTATAGCCTACATAAGAATGACTCAAATCAAGGTTTTGTTTTAAAATCTAAATTGCAGAAAGGGTCGGGTGTCATTAAATTAATTCATTTAATTAAAATAACATAAGATTTTTTTTTTTAAATTTTATGATTTGTCGTTTGATTTGAGGTATTCAGGTAAAAGTATTAAAAAATTCAAGTCTCTTAACATATACAATTTCCAAGAACGCATTCTGTGACAGACAGACAGAGGAGTGAGACGAATGGGGTTTCGTTTGATGAACGTAAACTCTAAAAAGGTGCATTTTAAACTTGTTATCAGTGAGACCTCAAATTCATCTTTCCAATATTAAATCTATGGTGGTGGAATACAACAATATTTTTTAAATCTCTCATCATAAAATTAAAATTTTTAATTCTTTTTCTTTTCTGTAGACTCTCTTCTTAAATAATGTTTCTTCGCAGGGTACTTTTAAAATATATATCTAATTTTATATTTAAACGTTAAAATTCTAGCGAGCCTGATAAGCAGTTAATAAGATTTTAACATTGAAATAAAATTAGATATATATTATAGAAATATTTTACAATTAGAAGACAGTAAAAAGACGTCAGTTAAGAAAAGTATAAACAAAGCAGATAAAATTTTAAAAAATATAATTTTCTGCAGAGAAATTCAAAAAACACGAATGCATTTCATGGCCGTAGTTTAACACTGGAGAGAGGAATTTGACATCCGAAGAAATTTTAATCAACGTAATTACAAATATTTTATTTGGTCTTGATTAAAAACTCCTCATTGATATCATTGATATTGAAAATTGGCTCATTTGTAATTCCACACAGGATGAAAACAATAATTTAAACTAGATTCATCCCTTTCTTAATATGGACAGCCGAATTCGTTTATAACGAACTCGAATGTGGCAAATCCCCGGTTTTAAAGAGCAAGAAATAAATAAACTGTTTCCTATAATGTGGGGCACAAAATTCGAAAGCAACAAAAACAATTCGGATATAACGAGCAATAAGTTTTCACTATCACAATTTTTATTTATTTATTTTTGCTTTTTCAAAACAAAATACGTCTTTTGAGAAATTAGATAAAACATCTCAAAATATTGCCCTTTCTTCTATCTGATTAATTGTGTATCACTTTGACTTATTCGTAAGTTACTGTGAAAGTTGTGTTTTCAGTTCTTTGTTTTCCTTTTATTGACTCTTACTGATAAATACACAATATAAAAGTGGTAATATTAAACTTTTTTTTTTTTTTTTTAACAGTTTGCTTAAAGTAAAAAAAAATAAATGGAAAACGTAATAGTATTCCTTCTATTGTACATATAACCCTCCGTTTTTTTTTTTTTTTCCTTATTTGTAAATTCAGAAATATCAAAATTATGAAAATAAATGTTATGATATAATTAGTTAATTTAAGGTTAATAATTTAGGCAAGTATACAAAGTTCAATACAAAGTTTAATCTTTTAAAATAATTTTACTTTCACTTATTTCCTTATGTTTTATGATGCCAGATCTAAATGGCAAAAACTTTGTTATAAGTAGTAAATGTTGCTTTCTCTTCGTTCTCACTATAACCGAGTTTTATTATTTTCATTTATTTATTTATTCTGTTATGACATACTGGATAAAATGCTTTTATATGACATGCTGGAAAAACTGTACTTTACTATTACTGTTTTCTGCCAATAAATCCCTCTTTTCTTTTGCGATTGAGTTAATTAATGAGAAATTTACATTGAGCAAAACTGACTAATTTTGTAAAAACAACAATCATCTATTTTCTGAAGACTTAGATTGTAGCATACTGGGAAATCACACATTTTTAAATGACATACAGGAAAACGTATGCCACATATGTTGCATATTAATAGGGCATAATAGAATCTTTCTCTCCTGTAAATCTCGTTTTCCCTTGCGGACAGTATCTGCACTGGGAAAGTTGCTATAAATAATTGCTTTATAAATAAACTACATTCACTATTTTACAATTATTGCATTATATTTATTTATCTTTTCTGCATTGTCTAAATATAGAAAATTATTATTATTATTATGGATAATTAAATATTATTATTATTATAAACATTCCTAATAATTACAACAATAATCCCTAAAAAAAAAATAAAAACTTTTGGCAACAAAATAAATAAATGGTCCAAGAAGTTATTTTGTAAATAATAATAATAATAATAATAATAATAATTATTATTATTATTATTATTATTATTATTATTATTATTATTATTATTAATACATATTAAACCCTCGATTATTTCATATGTCAAAATATGTTTTACAGCTTTTATTTTATCTTCTTTTATTTTCAGACTGCTGCAGACATTTCTTTAATACAAAAAGCTTACTGATGTATGTTAAAGACTCTTTTATTAACATACATCAAGTTTATATACACAATATTTTTGTTACTGAACTACATTCAGGACATGAGCAATAACGATTCTTAAAATTGTTCGGTGTCAAAATAAATAACTACACTGTAAAAAAAAACGGGAAAAAATACTGCTGATTTTGCTGTGAATTGCTTGACTAGCATTAAAAAACAGCATTTTTGTAAGTTCAATACCGATTTACAGCAAATCGCTGTATTTTCAAGATCAACGAAAGCACCCGAACCGCATTCCTAATGAGATACGCACAGGTGTGTGTGAAGTTGGGACCAGAGCAGGGTATTATTAGCATTAGTGTAGTTCGATGTTAGCGTCGTTCTTCATATGTGCTTATTACTGCAATTCACAATGTCGTTTTTGGATTACACAAACTAGAGCTAAAGACTGGATAAATAATTTAAAAATTAAGGGTAAGTTTTATTTTTAGGTTTATTTGTGTCATTGATTTAATAACCATAAAATAATCAGTTCTCATATAATGTAAGATACAAATTGACCACGTGTATGTAAACGTTCACGTCAAACGTTGTATAAAGATTAAATATTTTGGCTTCAACTGTAACAAAACATTATTTTAGCATTTTATCTAATTTTTAAGTAATTTAGTTAGCATTTTCTCATGACTTTATAATTATTTACTTATTATCAGATTAAAAAGAAAAATAAAACGAAGATCCCTATATTCTTTAGCTATGCTTTAGTTCGTTTTTATATATTTTTCAAAACTTCATTTTATCCGATTGTATTTTAATATAGCTATTAAACTAAATCATGTAATTATTTTATTCTCCAAAAGTTTAGGTTCATTTTTGTAATCATTTTAATAGTGCTATTTATTTAGTGTATTATTGTAGTGTATTATTGTAGTTGACTAAATATTTAGTATAAATATTTAATTTGCTATAAATATTCAATAGCAGTCTTATTACAATTAAAGCTGATTTTTGGCCGGTGATATTCAGATTTTATAGCTTATTTTTTACGTGCATTTATTTTAAAAATGTTATATGCAATTTTCAATTTATTTATTATGAGCAATCTGGATACACTATTTTATTAATTCATAAACTATTCCAAGAGTTTGTTTACTGTTACTGCTTCGTTAAATAGCAGCAGATCGCATTTTGTTTTTGTCCATTATCTAAAAATAAAAAATAATTCGCATCCAGAATGTTCTCGATGTATATTGTACAGTATTCTACTTGAATTTGGCATATAAAACACTCTTTACAATGAGTTATAATGCTTTGAAATTTTCTATTTATTACTTATTTGGTGTATTTTATTTATTATTTTGCTTTATGGTGCTAAATTTGTATCTTACCTATGTATAATAGAATTGATTATATAAGAATGTTATTACAACAATGATATAAGTAAGCATAAAGATAACACTTAGTGCCCTTAGTCTTTTGAATATGTCTCAGTATCATTAGAAAAATTCAAAATAAATATAAACAATACACGGGCGGGGGGGGGGTACAAATATATATGTAGATACAAATATATATCTACAAAAAATAAAAAATAAATCTAAAAATTTTACAGCTATGCTGTTAAAAGTGTAGTAAAATTAACAGCAAAAAACGCTTTAAAATTTACAAATTTACTGTGAAATCTAAAAAACAAAATTACTGTAAAATTAACTGCAAAAATACTGTAGAATTACAAATTTGCTGTTTACCGATGAAAAACAAAATTGCTGTAAATTTACAGCAAAATATGCTGGCACCCATATTGCCAGCATTTTTTACTGTAAAACTACAGCAGTTTTTTTTACAGTGTAGCCCAAGAATAGTTTTTTTTTTCTTTTTTTTGTTAAATCAATTATTACAAGGACATGAGCAATAACGATTCTTAAAATTGTTCGGTGTCAAAATAAATAACTAGCCCAACAATAGTTTTTTTTTCTTTTTCTGTTAAATCAATTCAGTTAAATCAATTATTACTAATACATATTAAACCGTCGATTATATCATGTCAAAATATGTTTTACAGCTTTTATTTTCTCTTCTTTTATTTTCAGACTGCTGCAGACATTCAAGAATTCTTTACTATTGTTGCTGCTCTTGTGTGCATCATCACATATAGCATTTTCATTGCTATATATTGATGACATGAGGAATAATGATTCCTAAAAAGTATTTAACAGTAATATAAACAACTGGTCTAGGAAATTATTTCGCGGAAAAAAAAATGTATCCTGTAAAATTCCCCAAAATTTCCTGGAACAAAGAGAAACAAAAAAAATAAAAGTAAAAATAAAAATAAAAATAAATAATGTTTTACCAGAAGTGTTTGTATTCTTTTACTTTCTAAATTCGTCCGTGTACATCAGCGCATATTTATGCTGTTTTATATTCATGACATTAACAACAATAATGCCTAAAATTGTTAGATATCAAAATAAATAACTAGTAGAAGTTATTTCGAGGAGAAAATGTGATTCTTTTTTTTTTCCTGTTTTTAAAACTTCAATAATTTTCTGTCACAAAAACAACAACAACAACAACAATAAAAAACAAGTTTTTATTTTTTAAATTTTGCAAAGATTCATACAATGCTCAACCACAGTTGATCCTCTTGTGTAACATCTGTACACAATAATTTTGCTGCTGTACTAAATTCATGGCATGGGCAACAATGGTTCCTGAAATAGTTCGCTATCGAAATAAATAACAATCCCGAAAAAAAGTGGTATTTTTCTTTTATACAAAAAACTACTGATGTTAAAGACTCTTTTATTAGCATACATCAAGTTTATATACACAATATTTTTGTTGCTGTACTACATTCAGGATATGAGCAACAACGATTCTTAAAATTGTTCGGTGTCAAAATAAATAACTAGCCCAAGAATAGTATTTTTTTTTTTTCTCTGTATCCAAAAAGATGCTGATGCATGTTAGAGAATCTTTTATTCTTGTCATCATGGGACGTGCTCCTTCCTTTTACTCCTTGTCAGGTTGTCATTTTATTTTAAATCTATATTTCTCACGAAGTTCCATCTTCTAAATGCTCTCTTTTATTATTTTATTTCTTATCCCCACCCCCATCTCTTTGCTACCTTCCTCTTTGAAATATGACAATTACTGTGGCTGTTCTGACCATGTGCAACGGAGTTCTGTGGACGGGACGTCAATCGGTGCACGTGCCGTTTGACAGGTTCCTCAAACGTCAGTTCATTTTTAATTTTTTTATTTTTCAACTTTGAAAATTTGATTTTGCTAAATTATGCTTATTCAGAATTTTATAATCATCCGAAAAGGGGTCGTGTAAAATGTTTTAATATTTGACAGGAAGGGTTTTTTTTTTTTTTTTTTTTTTTCAAATAATTATTATTGCTAATTGGAGGGAGAGAACAGTTTTCATTATTTTGTGTCTTTTTTGTTTAGAACATGTTGTGTTGTAATTCATTTAGGTTACAATATAATGAAAAAAAATCATAATTTATAAACTAAATGAATTTGTGATAAATGAACATATTAAAAATAACAAGCATATTTGCACGGCTTGAGCTTTTGAATCGGTTTTAATCTTTTAAATTTGGCACTGATGATGAAGCTTTACGGGCTCCGAAACAGCTGTTTGCCATTTTATATATATTTTCATTTGTTCTATTTTACGTTGTTCATTTATTTTTAACATAACGGCACAAAGTTAAATCCACCTATTTTAAATAAAGTTAAATCCACCTATTTTAAATAAATGGATATAATCTAACGGTATAAATTTGATAAACATAGATAAAATGTTTTCTATAGTTATTTATTAGTACACTCGGATTATAATTATAATTTTTCTTTTAAAACTAAATTATGCTTATTTCTATTTTGATGAAACTAACGAAAGAACCCCCTCTCCTTTTCTTTTCTTTTACTGTGGCTTTAAATTTTAAAGTGTTATAATTTTTACTCGACATTTTTAATATTAAAATTAAATAAGTTACTAAAAATCTTTTGCTTGTTAACTGAGAATTTCTTCGAAATACTTTTGAAGTGTGTATTACATTGATTTTACAATACTTATAACTACTGCATTGAGTTATACTTTATTACTGATTTTATTATGTCTATGTTACTTCGTGAGTGGAGTTGAGGCTATAATCCTTTGTTACCAGAATTATTATTTACATATTGAGCAAATGTAAAATAATATGCGAAATAAGTTACATTGAAAGCAAACCAGAAAATTATAGGTCAAAACTTATGATTTCATCTAAATACAATAAAATTGAAAAACTAGAAAATAAAATGAAATAATCATATATACCTACAAAATTTCTCTGTTGAATTTGCATTTTAATATCTAAGTGTAAATAACAGTATTTCTAATATTTTGTTCATTTTCATGAGCAAAATCTGCAAATTCATGTATGTACTACTTTTTTAATGAAATAGGCTGAAACATCTAAGAAGAGATTAGTAATTTCTCTTAAATAGCTTAAAGGTTTTTATTTATTTATTTATTATTATTATTATTTTTTTTAATTTACCTCAAATAAACACGCACGCCCTTCCGAAGTACATAAGTAAATAAAATAAATAACAACGTTACGGAAAAGTTACTTCTTATTAAAACCTATTTTAACGTAAGTAACTAAATGGTAATCACGATTTCTCCAATTACCTTTGAAGAATTTTATTCTACTTATAAAAAATAGAATTGAAAAATTATTAAGATAAATAATTTAATAAGATTAGTAATTAAATTTTAGCCCAGTCACGGCTCGTCAGGGGGTTCGCAATCCCTTTGCTACTAGAATTTTTGTATATTAAATTTGACCTTATCTAATCGTGGAATGTTCTACGATTAAACAAGGAGAAATTTTGTTTATTAACACTCTGACTGTCCAGCAAAAGGGCAAAATTGTAATGTTGTTTTCTCTGTATTTTATTTTTGATTATTCCAAAATGATATAAAAAAAAACTTAATTATATATATGAATGTAAACCTTGAAGATATCAATCATTACTTAATGTATTAACACTGCATTATATTTGTAGAATTATATTAATTTAAAAAATACTTATATTGCAGTGAAATTTGGATCATAGTGAGCGTATTAACACGGGCTTGTCAGTGAGAGGGTTAAAATACTGGTAGTAAAGTGAATGTGAACCCCCTGACGACACGCTACTGTTTCAGCCTGATAATTTAGAAATACGAAATTGAATCTTTCAGTATAATCATTCCGTATTTTTTAAAAAATTAACTAAACGCTTTCTGTTTTATTATAAGAAGTATTATTTATAGCGATAATTCTGTTAAAACAAGCAAAAGAGGTGGTCCTTGGGCTCTTTGTGTCGTTGTTATAACCGAGTTTGACTTATGGATAACTTGCTACTATTAACATTTTAAGTAAAGCCGAAGTTTCTGTACATATCAGTCAACCATATTATGTGCTATCTCTTTTTTATACCCCTTTTTTGTCACATTGTCATTCTTCCCCGCCACGGCCTCCGTTTCTCACACACAGCTCCAAGTCTGACAATTACTGCCACAAGTCCTGACCACTTTGGCTGACGTACAATAGGTGGACTGACAGTGGCGGCGCGTGGACCATTAGTGGCGTTGATTGACGTCCTAAAATTTTTTCTCTTCTCCCTGTAGTTGTATAATGCCGTTTTTCCATTTGCGGCAGCGTGAGGGGAGGGGGCGAAACTAACTGTGGGGGATCTCAGGTGAGGGTGTGATTATTTTTTTGCTCTTTCATCCATCTAGTCCCTGACTATGTCTTTGTTCCCTTGTGGGTGGAGTTGTGGATATGCCATTTGTTACCAGAATTATGATTTATACATTGAGTGAATATGTAAACGAATGCTCTTATTTTTTTAGTTATTTTAAAAATAAGTTAAAGGAAGTACGCGGTGTCATTTTTAACCATGGAACAGGGAACCTGCAAAACATGGAACAAGGAACTGTAAGTTCCTTGTTCCATGTTTGTCTTTTGCTTAGAAATCTTTGCACAATAAAATAAGACTTCTGCATCTTTTGAATTTGAGAGCAAGACTTTTAACCTGTAATGGTATTTTAAAATATTAGCATCAAAAAGTGGTTGTCAATAGCTCAAAAATAAATAAATAAAATAAAATAAATAAATAAATAAGTAACAAAAATCGTAATTTTTGTCGACTGGTTAATATTACCAAATTCATTTCGATTGAGGGCATTCATACATAAGATAGTGGCGATATACCAGCTATAAAATTTGATTGATCGAGACAAAAATTATTTCGGACAAAAACGAGTCGTCATATACATCTTGTAAAACCTGCAATTAGCGACAAGCTAATGTTTGTTGATTTCAAGAATCACTTGTTTAACAAGGGTGTCCGAAAAGTCTTTCCTTGGTTACAAAATTTATTCATATTCGCTATCTATAACATAGACATGTGAAACTGGTGCCAAAATGTTGGAAAACTAACCAAGTGGTCCTTGACATAACCTCATAGAAAAAAATCTAATGGGGTGATGTCTGGAGAACGTGCAGGCCAAGCTGTCCTGGACATTGACACTGCTATACTATAGCCACGTTACAGAAACCTGCAACGAAAAAAACTTAGTTAGTGTTCCAACATTTTGTCACCAGTTCCACATGTATATCTTATACATAGTGGATATGAGTAAATTTTGTAATAAAGAAAAAACTTTTCGGACACCCGTCGGAACTCGTCCAGGAAAGCATCGGCATATTCTGGAACGGGATTTGCATAGTTTGAACAAAAACTTGAAACTGACCATGCGATCTGTGCGAATGTCGCCACTCTACGAGTGAGAAGTTGAGGAAATAATTATCTTAATTCATTTTAAAATAATAATAATAAATCGAAAATACGGCTTAGAGATACATAAATTTGAGTTTAGGGGTGTTTTCGTGCCCAATTTTGTAGCTGTTCATCTACAAAAAGACAGATATACAGAAGAGGGACACACAGACTTACTATTTCATTTTATTATATGTAAAGATGCTATAAAAATACATTATAAAGAAAAAATTACATCCAAATATCAAATGCGAATATTAATATCAAGATAATCTATTCTTAACGCGCTTGTCTTGTCATTCTATTATAATGGAGATGAATTTTCATTGAACGAACAAGAAAATGTCACAGAATATAAAATCTAATCTTGGCGAAATGATTGAAAATAAAGGGAATATCTTATCACCCATACAAAACACGACCGTTTTTAAAGGATTATTCAGCTCTTGATGATCTTTTTAAAAAAGGAGTCCTTGCTCAAATGAATTAGGAATGAATGGGGGGAAAAGAAAAAGCAGAAATAAGCGTTTGAAAAAAGGGAAATGAATGATAAAAAAAAAAAAAAAAAATCAATTTAAATCATTAAAGCCTTATAAGAAATCGTTCTCGCTGACGAAATTAGGAGTAAAAAAATATCGAAAAACTAAGATGAGTTTTTAGAGAAATAGCGCGGAGTGAAATTGATAAATCTTTTTTCATTAAAAATATGCCCGAAAAAGATTGCCATTTGCTGTATATTGCATGGAGATATTGAAACAAAAGATATTAGCTGATATCATGAAAATGGAAGATATTTCTTTCAAGATGATTATTTGGGTTCATCAGCATAAATGTAATCAAGTTTTCAATTTCTATATTCGTAGATGGAAATATTCGTATAAAAGAAAGGGAGAAATGAAAGCTTTTTTTTTTTTTTTTTTTTTTTTTTCCACGAGAAAGGATTAGAACTTTGAATGATTTGGAAATAATAATTATTAATTTGATATTCTTGATAAGAAGTAGAATCAATACTAATTCTTATAATATTGGATTTTTTTTTTCGTTTTGCGTGTCAAATTACAAAACTATCCATGTAGAGTTCGTATGAAGGACAGAATCTTTATCTTTTGCACTTTTTTTAATAAATAACCCTAATAGCATTGTGACCCAGATGTGACCAAAATGTAAAAGCATTGTGACCCAAATGCAACCCGATTGGTATATCTCCATATTGGTATTGTTGTCATATGACATGGAAAATTAGTCCAATTTACGTCACGTGATCACATAAGTCCCATTTTTTGACGAGTTTGCAAATGATCAACAAATCGGTCGCGGCGACTTGACAGTGGATTCACGAAATGGCGATCGGTCACATTAGACTTAAAATGTAATAGGAAAAAAATAGTCATATTTTTATCATCGTTGTAACTGTAACATTTTGGGATGATTGTGACATGGCAGTGCCGTCACATCGACTGTGGATATGCTATTATGGAACGTCGTCTTAATATTGACCCATAGCTGCCAACTTTTACGCTTTTTTGATACCACTAAAAATTAATAGAAAATTTTGCTTTATTGAATCACGTGATTTTGGGGATTTAATAAGTTTAAATTTACTATAAAATTTTAGTGGTAGGAAAAACGTGTAAAAGATGGCAGCTATGTTGACCAAATCGTGATACTTTCACAAAAATCAATGTGTATTTAAAAAAATATTAATCGTACAAACGTGGCCTTTTTTTTCACTATTCTTTAGAAATCTTTCATTGTTAAAGTATGATACACTAAGCTTGTAGATAGGTTTACAAATGCTTAAGATTAAAAAACAAAATATAATAAAATACTTAATGTGATTAGTCTTTAATCCTGTATCGTTCAATTTCAAGCTACAATGCTCTTACAGTAGCTTGACTAATGCACGCGGATATAAAAAATAATTGCAGGTTGCATCGAAAACAACTATCTTTGGTCAATTGACAACATTTTAATGACGTAGTAACTGAAGTCATCAGTCATCGTTTGTCTTAGCTTCGAATGTACGGATTCAGTTTCAAAAAGACAAGCGGTTAGGGCGGGGGAAAACTTTCAGTAGTGTAGAATAGATAAAAATAACTACAGGCTTTGGGAAAGATGAATGCAGTGGTGACAAGTAATAGAAAGTAAAATATAGTTGCCAGAGAGGTTCAAGACGACGAGGGAGGCTGCGGCCTATTGCCGTGGTAACCTATTGCCGATTACACGAGCTATAATAAGAAATTTGCAACTGTTGTATGCAGTTAATTTTTTTCTTTAAAAGAAGTTTAGGGATACATTCAATTTGACTCAAGGAAATACCATTTTAGCGGTCTGTCTATGAGTGATTTCAGACCAGTGTATGTAGACTCATTTGTGTCTGTTTACATCCAAACGACTGTAGATTGTACAAGTGATCTCACCGGCATGTTCAATGTTCAGAAAGGTTCCATTCATTAAAAAACAAATAAGGTCCATAGTGATTAAAAAAAAATATCTGATGTTAGCAACAAACTATACATAAAACTTAACAAATCACATAAATACCCCTAGTTTGCTATTAAAATCTAATGCCATAAATATCCAATGATTGCTATTAAAATTAATATCGAATCTGTGTTTGAAATATATATGCTAAAGCTAGTAATGTAATTGAAACCCATACCTCTGTAATTAAATATTTGTAAAATAAATAAATAAATAAAAGGAAACTCTGTATACAATTGTACAAGTTTTACAATACATTAGATTAATAGATATAACGTTTAGGGATTTTTGGAGAATTGCCAGTGCTTCGCTATCATTTTTTTTTTTTTAAATATACAGAAATTGATTCTGATTATTGCAACAATAAGATTTTATTATTGTTATTATTTTATGCCGTTTTGTCAGGACTTGATTACAAAGTACTTCCTTTTTAACTGAGATAAAAAATAACAATTAATTTTATGCAACACATTTTACAAAATTTGACAAAATTAGTCGATGAGTATCTAATGATAGTCAGATAATTTGCATTACCATGCGTGCTATATGATATAGGTTGACGAACATGTGCAGTGTTTCTTCTTAAGATGGTTCTCAATTTCCCTGCTCAACAACGCGAAACTTTTTGGCGCATTTTTAAACGTAAAGGAATAAAATTGCCATACCGGACTATTGAAGCGATTTGGAATCAAATTGCGTTTTCCGTTTTTTTTTTTTTTAATAAATAAATTACTTATCGAATTATAAGCGTTTCGTGTCACGTGACGACACGTTTTCCTACTTTTTCGTGCTGCGGTGTCTAAAATCCAGTTCAAAACGCCGACTTCGGCAGTATTTTCAGAAAGATCTTCTGTCTTTACCAAAAAATGGAAAACGACTTTCGATTGCATAGTTTCTGAATAAATAACACATGGCCATTTCACGAGTTTCCGAACAAAAATTAATTCATAAATGTGTCAGAAAGGAGCTCTTTTGTAGGTACTGCATTATCGCAGCGGTCGACAAATCTAAGATGATTTGAAACTGCGCTACCGCCAATTGTAGTGTAAGAAAGGTAATCAACCACGACTAGCTGAATGATATATTCAGATTCTGCGCTAGAGGATTTAATAAGTCGTGGAGGTACTCTTACTTGGAACTGATTAAAAAGACCCCTTATGCCAATTTATCTATGCGAAAGGATCCCTTGATGCGATCAAATCAACGTGTTATCTATCAAACGTTATCTAACTCATTTAGATAAGTCTGTATGTGAGTAACGTCTGAGACTATACACGGTAGTTCTCTGCCCATTACCCGAAATATGACGTATTTTCAAATTTGCATTTTCAAACAATATTCACCGTCGTATAACGCGCGGAGATAAAATCTTCGCATCCACTAACACGGATATAGTGTATAATATTTCCACTGCAGGCTCCCTTAGCAGCCGAAATCCCCTATCTAGTAGCATTATAAATTCGCCCCTTCCCTACCCTTCTTCCCTTTAGTTCTATTTATGGGAACCCAAAACCCGTGTGGGTGCATGCATGTGTGCGCGCCTGTGTTCTGCATCCTGATCAATTGCCCATGAATAATCCAATCAAACGACGGGGAAACGTTCGAAAACGGGGGTATCTTTCGAATGAATGAAGGAGAGGAGTAGGGGGGGTGGGGGCAGGTTGAGAGAGAAGTTGAAGTGGAAAGGCTATTTCCAGGCGCACAGTTTGGTCACGTTCTGTATATTGGTTGAATGATAAATATTTTGGAGGAAAAGAGAAAAGAGTAAAACTTAAAAAGAGCAGGGTGTTTCGAATGAAACAGCAAGATTCGGGTGATTTAAGCCATACCGATATTCATTCTCATTTATACTTGGAGAAACTGGTGCATGCGGTGCTTCGGAAGCAAGTGAATGTTTAGCGGAGGGGAAAGTTACAAATGTAAGAATATTTCGCGAAATAAATATTGTAGAAATTTCCCGTGCTCTCAGTTGATCCGCAAACTGCAGATTATCGAAAGATTTTGACGCATTATTGGATCAAAATGACACAGAGAATCTTCGATAGATTTAAGATTCAAATTTTATGTTCTTCTACGTGTATTCGTTCTAAGTTATTTTTGTCAGTGCGCTCTGAGACATTTCTTTATTTAAATAACTTTGTCTTAAAAATATTTATATATATATATAAAAAAAAAAAATCGAAGAAATGCTTAGCACTGACCGGGATCTGTAATTTTATTTATCGCTGCAGTAGCTCATTAAGTCTCTAAAATGTAATCTTAACCCTTTGTGATTTTATTTAATTAAAAAATATATGCACTTGAAATTAATATTTAACCCCATCCCTTGTGCATTGATCACGACGGAATTCCGAATTCATACCGGAAATTTTAAGAGAAAAAATATTTACTTTATATAATTACAAAATATCTATCATCAAGTAAAACACAAATTTTTATTCTAAATTTCTGCTCAGAATTCGGAATTTTTTATTAAAAAAAGGCCCAACTGGTAACTCTGATCATTAGCTTCACTCGTGATTGATTCACAAGGTAAACTTTATTTTACACGAGTCATACTCGTGGCTAATGGATAAGGTGTTAAAAAAGAACTTCAAAATATGCCCCTTAATTATTTCCTTGATTTTTTTTTTCTTTTATTGATCTTTTGAAGATGTCTGATTTAGTATAATTTAGATTATTTTATTAAATATTTTCGTCGTTATGTGAGGAAGCAAAGTTCACACTTTATTTTTCTCCCCCTGAACGGTCGATATCTTGTCATAGGCCTTGCAAACATAACGGATTACAGAGTTATGGATAGGAAAGGTAAAAACATGGTAGCTTTATTACTAGAATAGCCAACATAAAGAAAAGGAGATGAAAAAACACACACGCACACACATTCGAACTGAAACATGAATGTATCTTTTATCGATTCTTACATCAATAAAAATCTTATGTGACGAACTGACTGAATTATTATTTCTAATGATATGAAATTTGACACAAATGTAATAGCTAACATACCATGTAACCTATAATGTACCCACGTGTTAACAAACAGCGAACACTAAATATTGTTGCTAAAATGGGTGTTTGCCACTTTCGCCCTTATATTCATTGCTTTTATCAATAGTAAGAATGTTATGCATATTGGAATTTTTAATATTGCAAAATGTGCCCAATTTTAAATTTCCCTTTCAGTGTTTTTGAAAAAAGAGCACAGTTGGCTATAATCATGCAAAATTTTATTGCTGAAAATAATTAGAATGTGTTATCATATACAGATATAGTTTGAAATAAAATTTAAATGTATGGCATAATAGTAGGCAGATGGTGATTCATGCAAGACGTATGAGAATGTAGTAAAACGAGCACATTTGAAAAGCACTTGTTTTTGTGCTCACAGCTAATTTGAACTGCGCTGTCGTTTTAAATACCCGATAATGTGAAGAAAGATGTCAACTTGATAACACTGCGGACAGTTATCTTATTTCCAGAATTTCCCAGATTATCTTAATCTATTGAGATATAAATTTGATTTGAGCCTCTGAGATATAAATTTGATTAAAGAGATATGGATACATTAGCTGCCATCTTGGCCAAAGCGATAACAGGCGATCAAATAAATGTGTAACTGCCAAAGACTGATTTATCAATTCGGTGGTCCTAGACACACTTGCATTTCGTGGCCACTCAGAACAACTTATATATTTTTAAATTATTTTATTAGAAACAGTTTGGATTTTAGAAATATTATTTAATTTTATTAAATTTTTTATCTTGTTTTATCTATCTATCTATATTTTTTTCCCTCTTACTTTTTTTTATGTATCGTTTAAGAGAATTTTCAAATATCTGCTTCTTTTCAAATTATTATTACTATTTGTTCACAAAGAATGATTGTGATAGTAATTTGGAAAGTGGTGATAATATCAATCTTAATTGTGCAAGTAGTGAGTTTGAGATAATTATTTATCATTTATCTTGTGTCTAAAAGAATTTTAAACTTAAAAACATTAGGGAAATATTAGCTAGACTTTTTGCGCTTATTGAAAATATAATACAAAAGAAAAAAAATTGTAATAAAAATGTAAACAATTAACCGATTAATGCTGTTTTTTAATTTACATAAATTCTAGGTATGAATTGGGGTAATGCTATTAAAGTTAATTATTAGTGAATACTAGTCGAATAAAAGTATACATAACTAGCTACTGCGATTCTATTTATTCATTTAATATAATAAACAAACACATATTTTTTAATTATTACTAAACGCATCAAATGTCAATATCGAGACATATATATATATATATATATACAGCCTTGTCCGAAAGGACTTACCATCATCTTATTTTTTAAACGTATCTTTAAAAATAACAGTCAGATGTTTAACTGCAAACAATTTTAAATTTCTTTTTTTTTTTTTTTTTTTTTTTTTTAAGTTATCCTACAGTTTGTTTAAAAAAAAAAAGCAAACGAACTACTCAATTTTAAATCATTTGCTTTAAAAAAAACAAGTATTTTTAAAAATTAGTACTAAACTATACTTTGTTTTCCTGAAAGTTTCGTTGCTGTGTTAAGCAAGTTTAATAGATAATTGTGAACTTTTAATTAAATCATTTGCTTTTAAAAAGGATTTTTCAAAAAAATAACTAAACTGTACTTTGTTTTACTGGCAGTTTCGTTGTTATGTTATGGAAAGTTTAATCCTGAAAATTAGACTAATTCTTGCAGAAAATGTCAAAACATTAATAACTTTGTTTTAGAAATAAAATTAATATACATATATGTTTTACAAAAAATTGAATAAAGAAAATTATACAGAATTATAATTATTTTAAAGAAAATGATTTTTTTAATTTATATGTATTTATTATTATTATTATTTATCAAACGCATGTTAAAAGTTAAAATAATAATAAAAAAATACATATAAATCAAATATATTTATTATTATTTTTTTAACATAAGAAAATTTGTCTTTGCTGCTTTTGCTACAGACTAAATACTTCATGTTTTACGAAATTTAGCCTAATTTCCATGATTAAACTTTGCAGAACATAGCAATGAAACTGCCAGTAAAACAAAGTTTAGTTTAATAATTTTTTAGAAAAATCCTTTTTTAAAGCAAATCGTTTAATTAAAAGTTGGGTCGTTAGTTTGCTATCATATTTTACAAACTGTAATAACTTTGACGAAGTCACAATAAGATCCAGCTTCTCTAAAAGCTAGAAAGAACTGCCACTTTCACATAAGGAAGTGTGAAATGCATATTAGAAATACCTAAATATACAACACTTAAAGCATTACGTAACTATTTTATGTTACTAAAGATTAATTATATAAAAATAAAAAAGAAATGCTCTCCTGCTTGGATCCATGTAAGCTAAATTTAAATAATAATAATAATAATAAGTTTTGAATACTAATTTAATAATGCAGCAATATAAATTTTTCTTCGCGTGAGCACATTATATGCAATGATTACATAGTTAACAAAAGTTAAGAAAAAGGAAAAAAGATCTGAAAAACATTTCAAACGTTAATCATCAGAAAAAAAAGAATAAAACACATAATTAAAAAAGATATATATATATATAAACAATTTTCTTTTTTCCAAATATTACCAAAAGAATGACTATAAAAATAAATAAAAATATTCGGTAAAAACATCACATAATGACTAAAGATTACTTTTAAAAACATTAATCATATTTAAACATAAGAACGTAAATTTAGCCTTTATTTTCACGTGTGAAACGTATGTAATTCGTGCTCAATATCGCAGTCTAGCCTTAAAGTTTAGATTCCTCGTCGATTAATCTTTGACATTTATAAAAATGCAAATAACAAGTTTTCAATCACATATTTTCAAAATTAAAATTCGTTGAATTGAATCCTAAATCCTAAAAGTTTCTTAAATCCAAAGCAAGAACAATCGTCTTTTTACTTCAGCAGTCCTTCTGAGAACATCTACATCTTTACCCGTTGAGTCTTCTGAACGGACGCATGCGCAACTATTCTTCTGGGCACCTGTAGCACGACGGCCGCCCATTCGCCGGGGGAGTGTTTCCAGTCTCTGACGCAGTCAGTAGTAGGTGGAGTCAAAGGCGGGGTCTCTGAGGGCCGGGGTCAAAAAGTCACATGAGTGGCACCAAACGCGGTGCATATTAATTACTCGGGGGGACGGACTCGTCCCGCAGGACGCCTCTCTTGGGGGGACCGGTGACGTCAGAATTCTAATTTATGAGGGTGCGGACCCAAGGTACCGGTAGGTAGGTGTCAGCCGAAGTTGTAGTTGAAATGCAGAAGTAGAGATTTAACTCAAAATTCAACGATACTAGAAGGGGAAAGTAATACAAAATAACAATTCAGTAATTGTGATTTACCTTGCCGATAATACCATACTACCTGTTAGAAATTTTGGTCGATATAAATAAATATCTTCAAATCATGATCAATTAATGCACTATAGAAAATAACAGTCAGTGTATTTCTTTTTCTTTTGCACTTTGGCTACTATTTCTTTCGATAAAGATATCTGAAACAGAATCTATAACAGAGACGTCCAGTTTTTACAATATTAGCACTCACTGCAAACGACACTCATGTAAACTGCAAACGGCGATTGTATTCCATCCCCTACCGCTAACCTACTCCAGTGTTGAAGATGGACATTTTTCGCCCTAGGGAGGGGGGGGGGGAGGGATTTTTTGCAGCTCTGGAAGGAACATCATGAAGTTTAGAGAGCTTCAGCTTCTAGCTCATTAATAAGCTAAAAATGTGAAATCTTTCGGGGGGGGGGGGGGGACTTTGATACTGGGGTGTACCTTTTGGTGTACTCTGAATCTATCACTGTTTACCTTCCAACCACTGACCTCACTTGGGAATTGGAACAAACAAACGGAAACACATCGTATGCACATTTCATTTACAAAACATTTCAGATGAGAATTTTCAATAAATTAGTAACAAAAAAGTCTTTAACATTATTCCGGAAAAAATAAATAAAAATAAAAATTAGTTTCGTGTGTTTAGTGATATATAATAATTCTCAATAATGAGACAGAAATTGCACATTTTTCACGTTAAAATAATCCCGTAATTATATATTGTGCGTAACAAAAGAAAACAAAAATGAAAAAGATTTTTATGTTCTTGAAAACAAAGCATTGTTTGATAAATATATTTGGTTGCAGTTGGTAAAAAATGGAAAATTGCGATATGGAATGAGCATAGAATGTAATTTGCATAATAAACATTTATTACAAGTTTCATTAATAAGAATGAATTCTTATCTGTATCAGTTAAGTTATGATATTTGTACCAGTTAATTTATTTCACACACACACACACAAATAAATATGTAAATAATAATAATAAAAATTACCAGGCCTAATTCAGATTCCGCTATATTTTATTATATTTTACTTAACTAGTCGACCAATGCGAGGTTTTCGCACTGCAATCTCTGAAATCATTTGTTAAAACGCTTTTTTAATAAATTTTTAATTAACTGCAATTTTTAATCAAACGACGTCTTTTAACGAAATGCGAGTGTACTACGAGAAAAGCCTGTTCAAAAACCCTTCCTATGATACCTCATGCATCGTTGTGCGTTTTGTATGCGCATAAGATAAGAGATGTTGACATAATAGATTTAATAATATGTACGATTTTTCATATTTCATCTTCTAATGTTTTAGTTTAAAGATGTCAATCATAAAAATTGGGATAATTTTTTAAATGATTTTTATGATTTATTTTTATTTATATGATTAATTTTTTTCAAATAAAAACACGAAAGTTAAACGAATTACAGCAATATATGCATTTTTTATTACAACTTATCTTTTTCTAATAATGTAAATAATTTCAAGTACGAATATCGAATTTTAGACGTGTTGGGTCGTTTTTTCAATTTTATGTGAATTTTTAATTTGTTACTGTGAAAAAGGGTAAAATAGGACCTTTTTATGATTTAATTTTTTGGTACTTCTCTATTATCCCGTCGACCACTTTTCATAACAAAATACTATCGCCAAACTGTAACGCCAAATAAACGGGAGAAAGTTGCCATTGGAATATCAAAATAATTAAATAAATAAAATATAAGAATTTAAGGACACAATTATTATTTTAATGAATGAAATAACTAATAAATCAGTAAAACATAATGAAAAATACACGCACATGTCGAATTAAAAACCACTTGATGACATAATAACAAACACGTATAATGTTTCTGACATCAAGTAAATGGGACTCCATTTTTGTTGTTTAATCTTACAGTTTGGCGATAATTTTTGTTATGAAAAGTGGTCGACGGGATAATAGAGAAGTACCAATTTTTTATTCATTTTCAGCTCGATACTCTCAATTTGAAATATTGGACTGAAAATGGATGAATAACAATTGGAAAAATAAAGGTCTTCACTTTAATCTAAAGAGTTTGTTAATGGTAATTTAAATTATTCAAAATTAATTGCTGTATTGAAGAGAAAGATTTTATGAAGTAACTTCAAATTAATAAATTTCAATTTAAAACACATACAGAAATATGTAAATTTAATATATATATATATATATATATATTACTTATAGTTTTAATTGTGATATAAAAAAAAATAATCGGTTTTGATGTAAACATTGAAAAAATTGTAGAATACACAGATTGCAATCGAAAACGTTGCTATCTTATAAAAGTCAAAATTGGTTAAAAGATATTTCTATAAGAGATAATGCATTTTTGAGCTATAACTTCTTTAGCTTAAAATAAGCAATTTGGCTAAAAGTTTTAGATTGAGTAAAAAAAAAAAAAAAAAAAAAAAAAAAACTAATTTTTATTTACAAAATAATAATAATAATATTAATATTTATCAACCGCTTTAAAAAGTAATTTATTATTATTATTACTTTGTAAATGCATATTAAGGCTTATTGTTTTCTTTTGAGTGAAATTTTTATCACAGTTCAGTATCAGATTTTAGAAAAATACGGTTTCACAGATATCTTTCTCAATCAAATTTATCAAATATCACTTAAAATTAAAAGTAATTAAAATAACTGAACAATAATAATAATAAAAGCACCAGAAATATTGGCACTAATTATTAAGAAAATGAGAAAATGCGTTGAAATGAATTTATCAGAATTGAAATAAATCAGTACGAACGTTTCGGGAAAAATATTTCATTAAGGTCAGGGGAAAGATTTTTTTTTTTTTTTTTTTTTTTTTTTGGGGGGGGGGGGGGGCGTTCGGGCTGAAGAATGTGACAATTTTCGGTATTTTTCTTTTATAGGAAGCCGTCAGAGCTTTGAGTTTTTTTTTTTTTTTTTTTTTTTTTTTTTTTTACTTGGTGCAATTCGGGCATCAGAAAGTGAGATTTGTGGCCAAATAATATAAACAGCTATATCAAATCAAATCCGATGAACTTTTATGTATGTTTATATATGTATTTATACATACATAAAATTTTTGTATGTTATTATTGTTCTTTACATACAATTTCATTCTGTTTGTATATAAAGATAGATATATAGCTTCTTTAAATTAAATAAATTGCATAATATTGATAAAAAAAAAATACTTGTGTATATGAAATAGGGAATAAGTTGCTAGAAAATATGCATGAGAAATTTCATTCTCTCGCCAAGACCATTTTCTCTATCTTGCCAAGGTCCCTATGCCTATACTCAAAAAGTACCAAATTTTTAGCTCGAAACGCACGCTGTACAATCACAAAAAAAAAAAAAAAAAAAAAAAAAAAAAAAAAAAAAAGAAAAAACCTGTAAGATTTACAGAAGAAAACGCCGAAATTATAGTAAAAAATGTGCTTAAAAAAATAAATTAGAGGGGAAAAAAATCTTTTTTGCAAAACAAACAATTTTTATTGTTAATTTCAACTTAGATTTTTTTTTTTTTTTTTTTTTTTTTTTTTTTTAACTATTAGTTTTAGAAGATTTTTAATTACAGTGTAATTTGGAAGGCGTCTTTTCCCTTACTCATTTTGTAAAATTACTGAATTGTTTATATCGTCAGGCTTTTCATCGTTATTACAGGAAACACATACAGTGTTTTAGAAAGAATATTCAGGTTTATGCTAAACGCAATTTATAAAAATGCATACAAACTGGCTGCGGAGCCAATAAAAAATTCCTCTCATTTAAACAGATGTGCTCTAAACAATATTTAACTTGAAATCATCACTCGTCAGAAGCTTTTGACATATTCCACTGAAAGTTTTCTTTTTCATTTTTTTTTTCGGTCTGGAATCTTGAAAAACAAGCATCATGGGGTGACCCCTCGATCCTGGCAAATGGCTAAACCATTTTTTTTTTCTTTTTAGGGGAAAAGCAGGGGCTGGAAGTGAGGGTGCAGTAACCCTCTTCCCCCTGCATTTCTCAAAAGCAGATGGAAACAACACTGTAGGAAGTTTTTCTTGGGGGTGGCAGGGAATGGAAAAAAAAAAAGGGGGGGGGGTCTTTTTATCGCCGTTTTTCTGTCGAGATAAGGATCTTATGACTATAGAAATCCTAAACAGTTTTGGTTTTCAGAAAGCAAAATGCTAGGTTCAAGTGTTTAAATATCTTTGGATTGTTGACGAAATACGTACAAGTCAACAAGAGATTTTTAAGAGCTGACATAAAGATGTAGAAACACACAAAAAAAAATGTGTAATTTAAATCAACTACTGACTGAAATTCAGCTTTGAGGAAATAAAGAGGAAAATTAATTAAAATATACAATTAATTATTTCACAAAAGATATTACTGAATAAATTATTTAATAAGAAAAATGTTAATGCATTAAAATTTTTTTTCGCGCTTACTTAACTATTTTTATAGAGAGAAATGAAGCTTATATATATAGACGATGTGAGAAATTTTATAAACAAGGTTCCACGTGTATATTTAGCATTTGATTTAAGATTTAAAAAGTTTAAATCTGCAACATATATATTTACCTAATAATTGCAATATTTAACTAATTCTTGGGGGGGGGGGGGGGGGAATTGCATTTCAAATGTATAGATAAAGACATCTACTTTTTTTTTCTAAGTTATTACAACTACATTTTTACTTTGAACTTGGCGTAAAAATAGCCTAGAGCAAGCCCTTGATTTTTAGTTTCATTAAGAATTCTGATACAACACTTCCCTCTCATACAAAAGAATGTAATACAAATTCTAGAAATTGCATTCAAGTACGCAAGAATTTTTTTAAAAGCATATTTAGCTTTCATAACTGCTCCAGTTTCATTCTGTATATGTAAAGGAAAATAATTTCTATTACTTACAAAATAAAGTTTGCGTAGTAATTATGTAAAATAAAATTCAGTGTAAAAATTACAGTATAGGAAATATTTTTTTGTTTTGCTTGCACAAAAATAAGTTTAAAAAAATACTTTCATAACAGTTATTTAGGTGTGTTTTACAATTGAAATAAGATAAAACGTATATATTCCAAATAGTTTTCCAAAACTGTTTTCTCATCTTTGAGTTTTTCTATGTTAGGTAAAATCGAAAAATGGTTACATTTTTTGTGATATGTAAAAAACAGTAAATATAATCTTAGCTTTTCAATAGGATAATTTTTATAAAATTAAATGCAAAGGTGACGCGGTTTTAAATCATTTCCAGTTAAGAGATTAATATTCAGAAACTCTATACAATATTTTTCGATTTCATTTGGATCTTTCTACTTTTTTGGCTTCTTATTTAAGAATATGTAAACTTTACACCCATTTGCATTCCCAAGCCTAATATTTTACATCAAGTCTTCTGCATACATGGTCATAAGTGTAATGCTCATCTACGCTTTGTTGCTCTTTCTATTGTCAAATTAATCTGGCTGACAGCTTTAAGCTGATAATGCCCTACAAAACTGCCTCTGCTTCAGTGAACTAACAGAAATTTAGAGAACCAAACTACTCTCGCCTTTTGGAAGCACAAGGTTCTCCCCCTTTCCCCCTACATTTTAAAAATTCACGTGGTCCCCCGGCAATGTATCTCGGGAGGGCCTTACAAAATTAACCCCATTTATTCCCGGACCGAAAAAGGGGTCTAAGCGCCCAGCGATGCACGGCAAGGATTCCCCATTCGTTTTATAGAATGTCAGCGGAGCATAACAAACCTTGCTTGTTCGAACCGATGTGCATTTGAATTTGGGGCCCTGCTATTCAAGTCCAATTTGAATTTTCGGGTAGGGGGTCCTCTGAAAAAGCGAAACCATCTGCTGCTCTTGCTGAGTGTGGTCGATCGTCACAATTGCTATACTTAAGATGGAAAGTTTTTTTAATAGTTTCCACACGCTGAGATTCTAAGAATAAAAATGTATGTCTGCTGTGATAAAACAATCATCAAACATCAAAGTACTTCATTAGATGCATTCACAGTAGCCAACGTTTATTCAATAACCAATCGTAACAATTATAAAAGGAAAAAAAAAAACATTATACATACATATATATATATATGTGTGTATAAGATCTATTTTTAATTTATATTAAAGATTTTTTTCAGACAAGTTTTCCTGTATTTTCATATTTTAGATTTTCTTTTCAATAAGGAATTTAATCCTTTCCACTCTTTGAAAATTATTGTTTCGATATAGGTCTTACCATTTTGCGACTACTATTTCTATATTATAACCTTCGTCATATATTCGTATTACAAATGTTGTAAAAATATACTACGAAGAATAGATATATACATATTTTTTAATTAGTGGTAGTCAAAACTTAATACTGAAAAGGTGGTAGTGACAAACGTTGTCGAGTCACACGCGCGACAAAGGAGTGGAAAGGGTTAAACCTTTAAGAAGTTGAAAATAAATGATAAGGCTGTTCTCAAATCGAAACGAACTACTTTCTGACACAATTTTGATGAAATGGGTAGGTGTTCTTATTCAGAAACTATGTCATCGAAATGAGTTTTTCATTTTTTGGTAAAGGCAGAAGATATTTCAGAAAATACTGTAAAAGTCGGCGTTTTGAATCGAATTCCCGAGGCAGCAGAGCGAGAAAGGGGAAAAATCGTCTCGTCACGTGACACGAATAGCTTATAACTCGATAAGTACACTGCAAAAAATAATTGTTGATTTTACAGTATAAAACTGGCACCCCAGCTACCAGTATTATACCGTAAAATTAACAGTATTAAACAGTAAAATAAGCAGTAATATGCTGCCGCGCATGCGCGGTAGCGTATTACTGCTTGCGCGGCAGCGTATTACTGCTTATTTTACTGTTTAATACTGTTAATTTTACGGTATAATACTGGTAGCTGGGGTGCCAGTTTTATACTGTAAAATCAACAATTATTTTTTGCAGTGTAATTTATTTGTCAATAAATGGAAAACTCATTTCAATCCCAATAGCTTCAATAGTCAGGCCTGCCAATTTTATGTCTTTGCGTTTAAAAATGAGTTAGAAAGTTTCGCGTTGTTGAGCATTTGAGAACCAACCACCTTAAAAATCTATAAACGAGCCAACGTTGATAAATTTTCAGCTGATAACAAAATGAGATCTGTTGTTATTTATATTTCAATATGCTTCTATTTGTTATTATTATTATTATTATCATTATTTTGTTAAAATTATTTTCTGAAACTGTGATAAAAACTTCCAGGCACGGATTATATTCGAACGTTTTATAGAAAAGATTCAGCTTTAAAGAAAAATGAATTTAATTTCACATTATCATTACTACTATTATTAAAATTATTAATACTTCTATTAACATTATTACTGTGACTAATATTTTTACTTGCGCTGTGCCGGAGTACATTAGATCATTTATTTTGTGACATTGATATAAGTACCACATAAAGAAAAAAATGGCTACCAAAAAAACCTTTTGATTTTTAAGAGGTCTTTACCTAAAATTAAATTTTTCTATTTACATTTATATTTCCACTAAGTGCAGGGAAAAGGCCTTTATAGGCTATCTACAAAGTTTTGCTATAGTTGTCACAGCAATGGGGATTAATTGTTATTCCCAATTTTACTTAAACGATTGGTTTTAATATTTAAGATATTACTGCAAAAAATAAAGAAATATTTTTTAAAGAAATAATATCAGGTATAAAATAAGCAAAGGATGAAATAGTTTACAAAATAAAAAGAAACTGTTTTTAATAGCCAGGTAAGAAGCAGGTCATAACCGGATTTTGGATGCGAGAAATTTTAAAAGGTGGCCGCATATTTATTAAGCATAATTCCACTAAATCCTTGGTGTTAAGAATTTTAGCTGTCTCTTCCCCTCTTTTCATCTTGTAATCCGAAGCGGGTTCAAAGTCGCACGCAAATACACCTTCCACGCAAAAGTAATCCTTCTAAACCATTCTTGGCCACAGCGCCCCCTGCCGCTATGCGAGGGCCCTATGCGCACCGGACTGTCTCTCGAAAATAGCAACGCCCCAAGACCAAGAGAAACAGAAGGGTGAAAAATGCCAGAAAAATAATAATGGAACGAAGCAAGAGAAAAGAAGACAGCAGCGGAACTTTGAAAACCTGAGCGAGTTTTCTAGAGTTTTCAGGATGAGAAACGAACCCGGGGTGGGGGTGGGTAAAGAGATGGGGTGGGCTTGTAAAGAGATTGGGCAAAGGAGGGGTAGACGAGGGGGTAAACAGAAAAGAGCAGTTTGTTAGTGTTCCTATAGCAACGCGGTTGTATATCTGCAAGCCGAGCATGATAAATGATGGTTTGGTCCGCATTTTCAGGCTATCTGCAGCAAGCCAGACCAGCTAGAACCGTGCCGTTCGTGGCTTTGGGAGAAGCAGGATAAAAGGGAACTCGCTGAGTTAAGGGGGGGGGGGGAGAGCATGTTTTACTGGGGAAAGAGAATAAGCGAGGGGTCAGGTCTCTGCCACTTTCGTAGAACAGGGGTGGTGAATGGGGTCGACGTTGTACCACCTTGTCCATGAAAGTCCAAGGTAAGAAGGAAACAGGTTAGAATTATCTAACAGGATAATGACCCAAGCATCTTTAAAAAAGCGCCAAAATCAAAAGAGCTAAATGATAGGCTGATTGACTGAAATAAAATAAACAGCTTCACGAAGTTGCAATTACAAGCAAACGAAATATTTAAGACGAACTTCGAAACTTTAATTCCTTACACAGAAAAGCTTCATGATCAATGATTTTAGTTCTAGGTATAGAAAAGCCTATATTTCCTTTCTTTAAGTTTTATCTCCTTACTCATATAATATGAATAAGCAAAAACAAGCTACCAAGTAAATGCAATAAAATAATTAATTGTTAAAAATGGAAAAGTCATTTCCGATGTTCAAGTTCACACTATATACTTTAATTCAATTTTGCCTCAAATAACCAGGTGAACTGAGTTAGCTATATAGCTCTGAACGTGATATAGGTAAAGTAAAACGGGTAAGCGTTTCACGATGAGATGTTTCGCAACGCCCCTAGAGGCAAACTGAAGAGTTAGCGTTCCTATCTCAAAAAAACGTAGGAGATACGGAAAAAGGTCAATTAAAGAGTTGTAGAGCTTAGTAATGAAACTCGTTAGTACTCGACTTAGTATGAAATGTTGTCTTATATGTAAAAATAACTTTATTAGAAGGCCTGAAATGTAATTTTATCCAGGCATGAGCTAAATACGTCACAAATTGCATCAAGGAGAGTAGCATTGTAAGGCGAATGAACATTTACTCATAAAACTAAAACACATGTAAGCGATGTACCGTTTTTTTAAATAAGAAAATCAAGTTTAGTATGTTCAATGTGCCCAAACATCGGCAGCATGCGTCCGACGGAGGAGGCATTAAGCAATACTAAACTTAGTTTTTCTGTTAAAATAAAATTACATTTCAGGGCTCATAAAGTTATTTTTACGTGTGAAACATCATTTCATACTAAATAAAAAAATTATTTTTTCCCGTATCTGCTTCCTGTTTTCGAGGTAGGAACGCTAACTCTGCAGTTTGTCGCTAGGGGGGCGCTGCGAGGTACCTCATCGTGAAGTGCATACCCACACTATACCTAGACACCACGTTTATGGCTATAGCCTACTCGGTTCACCAGTTATTTGAGGCAAAAGAGAATTAAGGAGGACGCATCTCAGTATCCCAGTAGATGTATCTCAAATCTTGGTGTGGAATAACATATGCATCACAGAAAGCTTTTAAACTGCTTGCTGTTAAGTTTGCAATAAATAAAAAAACATTTTGCCATCGTTTGAACGGAAACGGAATCTAACAAAAAGAAGTACTTACTACGTAAATAAGCACTACGTACTACGAGAATAAATAGTACGTAAGAACTTAATCACAGTTATTCACGTTGAATTAGTATGAAAAAAGTACATTATTTTGTCATACGTTCAGGTGTTAAAATGAAAAAAAAAATTTAAATTTCGATGAAAAAGATATTGCACACATAATCAGGGCGGCGCGGTCCTTTTTTTTTTACTACCAATATTCCCAAATAGAAATCTTTGCTTTAGATTTCCCTTGTAAATGATTTAGAAACCGACTTTGTGGATAGATGTCTCTCGCAAATGTTGTAGAAATTTACCAGGAAAATTATTGTTTGGGAATAAGTGGTAACCGAAAATGCGACCGCCCGCCTATCCCTGAGATAATGAAAATTAATCTTAAGATAGCTTAATTTCCATATTAACATAAGAATCTGTAAATCATGCTGAATTCACGAAATATACTTATACCTTTATTTCACCCTCAAGGCAAATTTTAGATAAGGAAGGTTATATTTATAAAACAAAATAGAATTTCGAATGCTTTTCAAAGTCTCGATCATAACATTTTTCAAATGCATTGCCAAGAAATTTTAATTTTTGAAAAAGTAGTTACAAATAACTTGATGCAATATAAATAAAAATAACTAGATATTTACCCTTTAGAATTAAAAGCATTTAAGAAAATTATGTCAACGATGTAAGAGAAATTTTTGTCATCTTCTCAGAAAGATGTTTCATAAATATGTTTGACGTCTGATATCATACTAAAATAGCTAATTATATAATAATGAAGATGATGATGGGGATGTTAATACTAATAATAATAATAATAATAATAATGATAATAATAATGATAATAATAATAATGATTATAATAATAATAATAATCTAAAGATGTATGCATATATTCATACGTATACATACATATGTTTGTGTAGATGTATTTTTAATTATTAAATTTATTTACTGCCAATGCTACACTGAAAAAAAAAAAAAAATGTTGATTTTACAGTATAATACTGGCATCCCAGCTGCCAGTATTGTACCGTAAAATTAACAGTGATAAACAGTAAAATAAGCAGTAATACGCTACCGCGGCAGCGTATTACTGCTTATTTTACTGTTTATTACTGTTAATTTTACGGTATTACACTGTAAAATCAACATTTTTTTTTTTTTTTTTTTTTTTTTTTTTGCAGTATGATTGGAAACGCAGGTTATTATTAATGTTATTATTAATGCTACACGTTGGAAAATATTATGTTTTACGTGTCTTATTTGCGGAGTAGCACATTATAATTGAAGTAAAAAATAAAAAAGTAAATTTTCAATTTTCAATTAATTTTTTTTTTAAACTATACTGAAATAGGACTTAAAATTATTTAAAATAAGCGAATATATTATTATATTATAACCAGAACTACTAAATGTATAGCAAAAAAAGTAAACATAAATAAATACTGTCAGGATTTTATATGCGCTAGGCGATGTTCTAATACAATATTACAGTACAATATAATGTGATCATTTTTATGTTTCAAATTATAACAATAATAATAATAATATTAAATGAAACAAGAATAATGTTTTTTTTATTTCATCATTTTCAAGTCATTTATGGTAAATATAAAGAGGTACTAGCAAAATATGTATAATAATGGTGCATAAACGGCTAATATATAAACAAAAGGGTATATCAGTGCACATGTTGTTATAGCATCTACAAATTTTTGTCTTATAGTTTGTAATTAGTAATACGAAAGGTTTCTCCCATTTAAAATTCGATTTCACTAAATGTGTCCAGTATCTGCAGATAAAAAATATTGATAAGAAATTAGAGATTATTCCCTTTTCGAGCACTCCGTTTTATTTTTTTGGGTACGCCGTGATAATTTTCGAATTCAAATGCTATTCGTTGAGTTGGCCATGTCTTAAACACTGTGTGCAATTTGATTGAAAATAAAGCAACAATTGAAATAATAGTTACCATATAGAATGTTCCAATTCGCAAAAAATAATACTTATTATAAAAAGGAAAAAAAAAAACTTTTAAAGATATTAATTTACAAACATACTTTTCGTCCATAAATATGCAAATATAATCTTGTCATTCCCTTTGTTCGAACATGTTTCACAATTTATATTATGAATAATGATGACAAGAACAAATTAGCTGAGAGAGAATCTAAACATTTTATAATGTTAAATAGTAATAAACAATATAAGAGATTCTAATATATCATAACTAAATTAAATGCTAGCGGGAGGAATGGACAACACTCATTATTAAATTTAATATATAGTATATCTTTATCTCGGGAAAATAAAAATTATAAGTTTTAAAAATGCATATTTTTGAGAACATATTACGCTGCACGGAAGTAAATACCGTGACAGTAGATAAATAAACACATGAGTTTAAAAACAACTAAAATATGCTCGAATTTGTTTGCTTCGTAGTTCTGTTTTACATTATTTTCAAAATAAGGTCATTTCAAACTGACCAATATGTTTAAAAAGTTATGCTAAGATGTAGATTATGTAAAACAGAAAAATAAAACCACCACATTATTCAAAGCAAAACAATCCGGGCTAACTTTTCGTATTAAATATATAAACAATAAGTCATTGATTTGGCAACTCAAGTAGTTTGTTCAGCGGGAATCCTCCGCGCAGCTGACTCGGCTGCAGAAATTCGGTCGGCGCCGTTGAAAATACAGCGAATCTCCGGAACTTGCGTACGCCGCATGTAAGCGCATTCGACGCCGCTAAGATAAGATGTGGGGATCCGTCGAAAACGCAGGGGGCTCATTGTATATTGCTGTCATTACGTGAGTAGCATGGTAAATGATCCCGCTGCTTTTATTATTATTATTTTTTTTTCATTATGAAAACGAAATTTACTAATTCCAGAACCGGTTGGATTTCTTCATTATTTTATTCCGAAGAAAGAACGAGTAAAATATGGGGGTCGAGTTGAGAGAAAACGCAAGTTTAAATGTGAATAGAGTATATTCCATTAGCTTATTTATACATTGTAAAAGAAATGATGGTACAGAAAAAAAAAATGTCAGTCAGGATTCGATTAAAAAACTGTTTATTTTACGAAAAAAAAAAAAAAAAATCTGTATTTGTTACAAACTTTACTTTATTTTATTTTATAGCAGATTTTGCCCTTAAAATAATCAGGTAAAAGATTTTTTTCCGTAAAACAAGCATTTTTTAATGGTGACTTTATATTATTTTAACAGATTTACTTCATAAAATAAGCAGTTTTTACTGGTGATTTTCTGTTATTTTAACAGATTTTACTCGTATTCAATAAACAATTTACAGATCACCCTCCCCCTTCCCCGTAAAATAAACAGATTTCTACTAGCGCCCTGGCTGACAGTTTTTTCACCATAAAATCAAGGGAAAATAATAAAATACACACTTTAAAATTATTTTCCAGTCAAATGTTTGGCATAAAGCGTCAATATTTTGCTGAAAATCTTATAATGTTATACGTAGGAAAATCTCTATCCAATTAGCATTGTAATAATGTAAATCGGCACACTAAATGTTTAATGTGAATTTATCAGCCAAATCTAACTGCCAGCCAGGATGCCAGAAAAAAAAGTTTATTTTACGAAAGTACAATCTGTATTTATTACGATTTTTTTGTTATTTCAACAGATGTTGTCCGTAAAATAAACAGTTCAGACCCCCCCCCCCCCTCTCTTAAAATAAACAGATTTTTACTGGTGTCATGATGGCTGAGAGTTTTTTTCCTGGAAAATCAACAGATTTTTATTTTTATTTTATTTTTATAGCGTACATTGAAATTATTTTCCAATAAATCTTTCGACTTACAGCTACACCATGGCATGTACGAAACATTATAAACACGTTTCACACAAGCACACATGTCAATATTTTTCTAGAAATTGCATAATATACACTGTATACTGGTATTAGAAAATCTCTACATAATAAATATTGTAATAATGTGAAACGATATAATAAATGATGGATGCAATTTTGTAAACTTTCCATTATAATTAATGTAAACTTCATTTTTGTACTCACATATGTGCCATTTCCAAGCATGTGCTTTTTGTAGGACTGCCACGGATATTTTAAATTCTTAAATCGACTTTGAAGGTATATCTCATCACTTTGGTTATCAAAATTATAAATAAGCATTTTGGATATCTGTATTTCTTGGTTATGAAATCAGTATTTACCCCATGAGGGTTTTTACTATGATGGTATATTTACCATAACTTTTAAAGTGTTTGGGAAAACATGTTTTTCATATCGCTTTTACCATCTTTAAAAAAAATTCTATTTCTATTTATTTCTATTTTTACATTTTCTGCCATCTCTATAAAAATGCAACAATTTATTAAGCAGTATTGTACAAATGATCCCGAAAGTTTTTATTAGTTATTTTTAATAGCATGTTAAAGTATCATATGCGCATTCTAATTATTTTTCGAAAGCTATTATTTCAATAAGTTACTTGTACTGATGAAATATAAGTAGTGGTAATAATGAAATAACAATAAATTTAACCATATTTAACAAAAAATCGACCATTAATAATTTGTCATTAAAAAAAATTAAACTATTTTTTATAGTAAAAGTCCTGGCCAAAGACAGTGCTCAATTTTTTATATTAACATTAAATTCTATTAAACAAACAATATTTCTAAAGAACCTTTGTCCTGGGAAATTATTTTCACGAATTAAAATATGCAGTTTTCTGTTAATTCAACTTATTATATTTACAAACATTTAGAGCGTAAAATGTGGAACAAAATAGTGAAATTTCACAAAATGCAAATTTTTTTAAAATAAATGTTTACATACGCGGCTTGACAATCTATGTATCTAAATTCTCTTAACATTACTATGTAATAAAACACAGCATTGCAGTTTTCACACCAAGTCTATATTACTAAATTTATTACAAATGTATCTACTTTTTTTTTTTTTGAAAGAAAATACTTTTTTTGTGAAAAGGGCAGTTTTCAATGATTTTACTAGTAAAAACATTTCTCTCCATATTCTGATAAAGAATCTTTTGCTAATAAAACGGCTATTACAAACTAATATTAACACTTAGCTAGTGAAAGTCACCTCTTGTCTATTGACACTTATATTATATATCAGTCAATGGCACCTAACAACTATTATTAGATTAATTGTTAAATTTATATAATTATATTTTAATTATTATGCTAACAAAAACAATATATCAGTTATAAACAATTAGTTAATCTCTCTCTTTTTTTGGTAAATATAAAGGCTTATGGAAATTACCAGTTTTTATTTTACCCCTTTTCCCAGGTTTTTACTGGTAAAATCTCAACTCTTTATTAAATGCTTTTAATTTTTAACTGTTTTTTAGTACTTATAAAATATCTTTCCTTTCTTTTTTTTTTTAATTCGAAGCAGTTGTCTATATACATTTTCATCTCATTTATATTTGTGTGTTTGGCATTAACAATTTAATTAACAGCATTTTAATTAACAATTTGCATAACTGATGGAAAGTAAGCCTAAAATTAGATAATGTATACTTTAAAATGTAGTAAAATATTATAAAATGCAGTTTGTGCAAAATAAATAAATAAATAAATAACTTGGAGGAATTTTGAATTGTTTCAACATTTATTAAATAAATAATTTGGAAAGAAATTCTAAATAGTTCTCGCTAAGTAACGCTAATTTTTTTAACTGTTCAGTTATTAAATAATATGCAAGCTCATATCACTTTAACACACTTTTAAAAATTCAATTATGATTTAAAAATTAAAGCAAATGAAATATGGTTATCTATTTTTTTTATTAATCATTTATATTTTTCAGGAAGAGAAAGCTTGGTTGTCTATGTTTGAAAGTAACTCAGAAAGAAGTAAAACGAAAAGTAAATAAAAACTGCTTACTTATTTGTTTTTGAATTAATCAATTTCTATTTTTCAGAGATACTTTGTTCCTTATGAAAGTAATTCAGAAAGAAGTAAAACAAAAGTAAATATATAAAAACGGCTTATTTATTTTTTATTAAACAATTTCTATTTTTTGTTGCCTTTTGAAAGTAATTCAGAAAAAAATAAAATGAATAGTATAAATAAAAACTGTTTATATATTTATTTTTTATTAATCAATTTCTATTCAGGAAGAAGAGATTTTGTTGTCTGTGAAAGTAATTCAGAAGGAGGTAAAACTAATAGTAAATAAAAACTGTTTATTTATTTTTTATTAATCAATTTTTATTTTTCAGGAAGAGAAGACTTGGTTGACTATATGAAAGTGAATTCAGAAAAAGGTAAGTAAATAAAAACTGTTTATTTTTTTATTTTTTTATTAACCAACTTCTATTCAAGAAGAGGTGATTTGGTTGTCTATCAAAGCGATTTAGAAGGAGGTAAAACGAATAGTAAATAAAAACTGTTTATTTATTTTTTTTTATTAATAAATTCCTATTTTTCAGGAAGGGGAGATTTGGTTGTCAATATGAAAGTAATTCCGAAAAGAGTAAATTGAATAGTAAAATCAGAATGATTTTTTAAATAGATGAAAATCAAATATCCAAAACAGGAATTAAGTAACACATTTTTCAAATGAAAATTTTTTAAAGACTGTAATCTTTACAAGGATTATGACTTCTATAGTTGAAAAGTACACCCCTCCCCCTTCTTCTAGTTTTCTCTCATGTGGTTATTCGTTACAATATATAGTGAATTTACAAGTTAAAATGGGTTTTAATAATTAACTAAATATAAAATCCGATTCAATAGTATTTATTAATTAAAAAAAGCGACTAGCACAAGATTTAGAACATAGTAGAAACAAGGTATTTAAAGTAAATAGAGCTTTATTTTCCAACCGTGAGTAAACTAAAGAAAGAATAAATAATGCATAAAATAAAATCTTAAGAATCATCGAAATTGTTGATCAGCCTTAGGGACAAACAAGTACAAGAAATTTGCATAGCAAATTACGAGTAAAACCATTCTTCTGAAATGTTACATAACTGAGTTGCTGCCTGTTTTTGCCACAATTTTATCAGTTTCCTTCTTTTTACTTTAAGTGATTTACATAGTTCAAATGTCGAATTTATAAAGATTTTTTGAATGTTTAATAAAATGTCTTTAAAAAGGAATTAGTTTAAAATCCCGTTTGCTGAATATTTTAAGTTTTAAGGTTCACAAAAAAATATTTTCCCCGTTCAACAACGCGAAACTTTGTGACACATTTTCTTACTCAATTTTAAACGTAAAAGCATGACACTTATAGGCTTAATTCGGCTGATTACTGAAGTGATCTGTAATTGCATAGTTTTTATATTTTCCGATAAATAAGTTATTTCTTGAATTATAAACGATTGTTATCTCATGATTATCAATTTCTTTTTCATTTCCGCGTTGTCACGTCCGAAAATTTGGTTCAAAACGCCTACTTTCACCGAATTTTCTGGAAGATCATCCACCGTAACTGAAAAATGGAAAAACTATTTGATTCCATATTTTTTGAATAAGAGCATCTGCCAATTTCATGCTTTTTTGAACAAAAATGAATTCAGAAATAAGTTAGAAAGTAGCTTGTTTTGATTTGAGAACAATCTTAATATGTCTTTACAAAGTTTTTCATAAAAGTTTAATTATAGAACTATCCTATAACTCAAAAAATATGAGTAAATGACAGTATTTCAATTTATAAAACAAATTCATAATGAATACGTAAATTATTAACACTCCAGTTTATCAAAACAATTATATTTAAACATAGTCTTGATCATCCAACATCATTTGTGTCTCAAAATGTCGCTTGAAACAGCAAAAATAATCATAATAATCTTTATAAAAAGTGTATTTTTCTATTATGATTTTCAGACAAAAATGTTATGCTTAAGTCTTTGAAAACTCTAACATTTGTATTATTTTCAGGACCATTTCTTAATGACGAAACAGCAACAGAGCAATTTGCGTTGTTCTTTGATCTTCAATTTGCGTTGCTGACAATCTTTCCAAAACGGAAGGAAACATCGCATTCATCGGTGTGTTTAAAACAGCGCGATATCGGAAAAGTAAACCGTTTTTTCGATATCGTGCTTCACTATCTCTGCAACAAGAACCTGGAAAATAATCAACCACGTTCCCGTAAGTTGAAGATGAGGTATCTGATTCCCGCAACAAAGCCCAGAAATATCCCAAACAGCGCAAAAGCAAGCAGTTTTGGCATGATCAGCAGTTGGGGTAAAATTTTAGAATCAATATTTACTAACAAACAAAGTGGAGGGAAGGGCAGAGGGGAAAGACCCTGAAGGGAGGTGGAGGGATTTCAGGGCGAAGAGGATTGAGGAAGCAGACGCATAAAATCCTTCCCTCTTGATCCCGACACCAGACAAAGACAAATTACCAGGGATTTGGGCGTATTAGGGGGCAGCGCTTCCTCCCACACCCAACGCTCTTTTCCCACTCCAGGCAGCAGCAATGAGTCCAAGGGTTGTTGTGAAGAAGATGCCAAAATTGTGTGTCCCTCAGGCACAAAAGGATCAGGACATCATGCACGGGAGGATGCTTTTAGTTTGCCATGCAGCTTTCGGGAACCAGTTTGTGCGCTAGGCTGATCAACAAGTTGCAAACGCCTATACAAACGAAAGAATTGATTTTATACAATGTTATTTACTCATTCTCACTCACATTCACCATCTAAAAACAAGGCTCTATTTCTCCAAAATATATTTGTTTATTTTATGTTCTAAATCATTTGCTCTTATAAGATAAATGAGATGAATGTAATAACGTTTATGAACGCCGACATGGGGGGGGGGGAATGTTTAGGCTCTATATTTAAAAATGTGACCTAATATATATATATATATATATATATATATATATATATATATATATATATATATATATATATATATATATATATATTATCTTAATAAAATAGTAACATTTATTTTTTCCAAGTAACTTGAATTAATAAAATAATAAGAGAAAAAGTATGATTGAAAATAAAAATGTTTTCATTAATCATTATAAAATTAATTCAACATTCCTGCAGAAAGAAAGAAAGAAAAATTGCATTAAATTTTGTTCTGCCTTAAGAGGCCACTTCCTTCATGCGAAAACACTCGCTCGCTCATGTTAATCCTATGGAAGAAATATTTTAAAATATCTCGTTTGCATTTCAATATTTTTAAATGATTTTTCTATTTAGTTTTATTTTTATTTATTTATTTATTTTGCATTGGACAGCTGAAGTCGATTTTTATGAAGGATTTTTTTTTTTTTTTACTTTCTCGATTTTGTTTAAAAGTGTTTTTTTTTTTTTTTTTTTAAATTAAGATACTTTTACTTTCGGAAGTAAAAGTATCCTCATAAAAAAAGTGCAAACAAAATTGAAAAAGTAAAAAACGCCTGTCACAGAGATCGACCTCAGTTATCCAATGCAAAAATAAATAAATAAAATAAAATAAATAAATAAATAAAATCATTTTAAAATATTGAAATGCAAACGAGATATTTAAGAACATTTCTTCCATTAGATTAACATTAGCCAGCGGGTGTTTTCACATGAGTGAAATAGCCCCTTAAGATAAATAGAGCAGTTAAGAGCAGAACAGTGAAGTTGAAGAACAGTTAAAGGCATTCAACTATTATAAGGATGAACTATACAAAGACAATATCATTTAAAAATATTATTCGCTATCTAAAAACAAGAGTTTATTCCTTTAACTATCTTTGTTTTTATTATTTTCTAAATCTATAGTTATTACAAAAGTATGTTATGTAGGTCATTTTGTTAATAAAAGCAGCTGTGCAAATTGGATTTTAAACAGAGTGAAATCAAGATTTTCTTAAATAACGGAAAAACCTACGTAAATTCATCCTTTTGATTATGAAAACTTCAAGTAAAGAAAGGACAGTAAAAGAACATAGTCAAAAGCAAGTTATCTATATTATAAGCATAAACTTTACAAAGACAATAATTTAAAAATATTATTCACTCTCTGAAAACAAAGGTCTATTCCCTCTAAATATATTTGTCTTTATTATTTTCTGAATCTATACTTATTACAAAAGTAAGATGACTAAACTTGGTTAATAATACAATGTTATTGTGTTTCATTAATCCTTATTTTCCTCATTGGAAATGTAATAAAAGCTATTAAATCCTGAATAGTAAAGTTTTTTAAAAGCAATGCTAAAATAAGATAATTGAATTCATATTTTAAGAATGTTACGTAAAATTAATTTTGGATGATGCAAGTTAATTGAACAAACAACTTATGAATTCATATATTTTTTCGAAAATGTAAATTTAAAAAATAAAATGCTTCTGCTTGAGCTTGGGTATATACTAATATTTTAGTCAGTATTATAACAGAATGATGGATTGGTAATTTGGATTTTGTTGATTTTTGTTTAATAAAAGTGATAATGTAAATTTAATTGATTTTATTTTAAAATTAAAAGTTATACTATTTTCATAAATTTAAGAAACATAAAAAAAAGCTTGTACTAAAAATAAAATATTTGTGTTTGGTTAAATACCTGATTTTATTTTCTAATCACTAATCAATATCAGTATTTGGTCAATATTGTTTAATAAAGCAAGTGATGTAAATTGATTTTTTTTTTCATTTGTAACTAAAATTTTGCTATTTCATACAACTGAAATACAAATAAAATTATAAAGGTTTATCGTAAAAATAAAATATTTGTGGTTATATACATATATATATCTGATATTTTATTCCTATATACAGAGAGATCGATTGATAACTTTGATTCAATTGCTATATTGATCCATAAAGGTAATGAAAGAAATTAAAAACTTCATATTTTGTGATTAAAAATTTTATTGTTATAACCTATAATAATAATAATAATAATAATAATAATAATAATAAAGATTGACATAAATTTGACTAACATTCTAACAGTTATTTGGCTGTAAAATTACTAGAATTGAAAACTTGATCCCCCCCCCCCCGTTTAATAAACTAACTTAATATTCATGCATCAAACGTTTACTAATATTTTATTGGATATCTTTCATAATATAACTGGGTTTAAAAGTGATCTTGACGAAACTGCATCCTCCTCTTTAATTTAATGCGCATTTTTATGCGGAAGGTAATCATCTTACAAATACATAAAACAAATTTCACTCAAAGTGAAAATTGCTAATTTATTTATTATTATTCAACATCGCAGTTATAAAGATTTTCACGTATAAAGCAATAAATAATACATAATAACTCCTCAATGATTATTTTCTTTATCAAAAATTGTTCTACGAAACATGAGTTAACAACTTTTTTGTATGCTACAAGACCCGGAGTAATATACCTTAACTGCCTGTCACTGCATAATTGAGGGGCAAGAAAATTCACTCCCAACGAAATATGGCATATTCTAGTTATGTTGTATGCCACCCAAATGATGGATATAATGGCAGATATCAGAGAGCAAAACGTCGAGTGTGCCTTGAGGTAAAAACCATTACGAAGGATCTCTAACAACAATTTACAGATACTTCCACCGGGGTGATCAAAGATGCCGATAGGACCTTTCGGGATCTGCAATTGACGAGCCGTTTCAAAGTAATCACAGTCTTCGAGCATGGGATAATGCTACTGGGTGATATTGCGTGCAATATTTTGGGTATGGGAATTAATAAACGATAATGTAAACACACAGAAGCAATTTTCTCGCTGATGAAATGAGTGGGTTCTCAATGGGGACGCTGTCGTCATATTGATGCGTTTAAAAGGAAATTATTGGAAGTACACAACGAATGTGTTTTACGTGAGAAGGGTACGAAAGCTTTTTACTGACGAAAAAATTCGTTACAATACAGAGGAATTACCAATAAATTTATTTCTATAATTCGTTGAATAATTCTCTTCTAAGAAAATTACTTGAATAAAATAAGATTTTGGGGGCACTATTATGCAACTTCCATTTATCTAATCATATAAGTTGCTAATAAAAATTATAATATGTTCGTAATGTTGTTTAATGAACAAAAAGACAGGAGCAGGGGAAAAAAATTGCATTTTTGAAACAAAAATGTACAGATATTTCTACCTGGGGGTGATCAAAGATGTCCATAGGACTTCTTAAGGATCTGCAATTGACAAGCTGATTCAGAGTAAACACAGTCATCGAGCATGGAATAATACGCTGGGTGATGTTGCGTGCAATATTTTGGGTATGGGAATTAATAAACGATGCACAGAAGCTATTTTCATGCTGCTGAAAAGAGTGGGTTCTCAATAGGGATGATGTAATATTTATGCATTTAAAAAGAATTTATTAGAAGTATACAACGTTTATGTGTGAAAGATTCTAAATCTCTTTGGTGAAAAATTAACTTGAGTAGGTATGACTATCAATCATTTTATTTTCCTAATTCATTGAATAAATTTCTAAGTATTCATACAGCTGGTCTCAAATAGGCACCACTGTTACGTATCTTTCAACTATATAATAATAAAAATTGTAATTAAAAAAAATATATATATACCCTTAATATTATTTTATACCTATAATAAAACTACTATATACCATACAATAATTTCAAAAATTACTTTGTAAACATTTTTTGACGCCCAAAGTTACATAAACAATACAACAAACTGGAAATAATCACAAAACAGTCAATAAATAAACATAACTTCAATTATTAAAAAATCTATCAACAATTGAATGACTTTTTAGATATCACTCACATTAACAGCAGAGATTTTGAGATTTTGAAAGAGCATGGAAATCTGACTTACCTAAAAGAAAAGACAATGAACGCAATATTAGTTAAAAGTTAGAGAAAAATGAAAAAACAACGGCAATCACAAAATACATACAATAAAATAAAAATAACAACAACAACACAAAAGTCAAATACAATTTCGAGCCTGTTTTGATGCAACTTATCTTTTAACCAAAATTCAACATAACTTACTATAAATTTTATTTTAAACATGCTGATAAAATGAGGCTTTCAGTAATACTGTTGTCATATTGATGTGTTTAAAAGGAAATTCTTATGTGAGATGATATAATAAATTGAGTCACTTAAACACTAAAGAATAAAATTGATGTTTGGAATTGTTTATTTCAATATATTAATTTTCACCAGTCTATAATAATAATAAAAAAGTTTAAATTAAAAATTAAAACTGAATTTAACAGATGCTATGTGCTATCTATCTCTATTTATAGCGAAATTTTTAGACAAGGTGATTTTATAAATAGGATTAATGAAATACTAAAGAATGAAATTGATATTTGGAATTTTTCATTTCAGTATCAGGCTTCACCAATCAATTACAAAAATAAAAAATCTAAACTGAATTTAAAAACAGACGATTTTACAAATTGAATTATTTAAACATTAAAATATAAAACTAATATATGAAATTCTTTATTTCAGTATCAATTTTCCCCAAGTAATTTCATGAAAAATAAATAAATAAAATAAAATAAAATAAAATAAAATAAAATAAAATAAAATAAATAAAATAAAAATATAATTTAACAGATATTTAGTATAATCTACTTTGTAAAATTTCTAGATGCAATGATCCCTTAAATCGAATTCCTGAAACATTAAAGATTGAAATTAATTAAAAGAAAAAAAAATGAAGATTGAATTTAAGATATTTTTGACGAACAGCCTCCATGAAATCGCAAAATTAATGAAGGATCCAAGAACTTCATGCTTGGAACAGCATAACGTGTGATCAAGATAAGGCTGCATGGTAATTTTGAAACTTTGAAGTGAAAATGTTATCTTGATGCTTATAATTTTCTACGGTAGCAAAAGTCACTAATGTATAATTCAAAACTTGTCATAGTCTTTGAATGATCACTAAAAAAGGGGTGTTTTAGAAAAAGAATATTGCGTGTTCAATTTTACACATACAAAATTAATAACGAAAAATGCAAATAAAGTAGCATTTCCGTGAGACAGGATGAATGTCATGTAGTATTGCATGCAAGACGGCGGATCAGTTCAAATTATTGAGCATTAAACAGAATTAATAAATAATCGTGATAAAATAAGAGTATTGTTTAACATAACTACTCTTGTTTTTGAAAACAAATTTGCTTTTCTTGTGACATATAAACATGGAATGTTATCTCATCCATATTATTAATTTAGTGCTTTATAAAAGTTTGAATTTCTTTATATTTGGAGGTAGTAAGGCAGAAAATAAGTAGGACGTGATTAAAGCATGACCCAAATGAGACATGGATTTGGACCTTTTAATGTTGTCAAATTTATCATAAAATATTCGTAAAGCTGACATTTTAAATCTGTTTCTATCTTGTACTGGAAATGTTTAAATATTTGTGAGAGTACACTATAAAAAAAAATTGCATTGATTGACAGAACAATTTCCGTATTTTTATGAGAAAAAAATCCGGTGAAAGTGATTTTTTAAATGTGTCAAAAAGTATAGATTTAAGAATATCTTTGACAGATAATGTTAAATTTTCATTTTCTCTAAAGCTGTGAAATTTATTTTTATTATTGCACTACAAAAGAAAAGAAAAATCTTTGAAAATACGGGAATTGTACTGGCAAAGTACAAAAATTCTTACTGGAGTTGCAAAAATAAAACACAAATTAAAAAGCGCCAAGACTTAGCGACAACGGCAAATTAACTAGACTTTTAGCACTATTATTTATCAAGGATTAAGAAAATCCATGTTCGCGAATTTCTGACACATTCATGAAGTCATTTCATAGGGGAAAAAAAAATCCGTAAAAATCCGGAAATTGTACTTGCAATCAACGGATTTATTTATTTATTTATTTATTTTTATTTTATTATTATTATTTTTTTTTTACAGTGATACCTGCAGGAATGAAAAATTGCATTCGATAATTACCGGCTTCAATTAAATTATTTATTTATTTTTTAACTTCAAAGTCATTATTATTTTTTAACTGAGTTGTTTTCTGAATTGACAATTAATTGATCGTAGACACTAGTGGTAAATGTTCATAATCGACATCGTCCGATTTATTCATAAGACAATAAAAATCAGGAAAACTAATTAATTACTTAAAAATAAAGTTGTTGAATCACAAGGGTAAAACATAGGAAGAATTAACACAAAATTATGATAAATAAAAATAAAATTTACGAGACACACGCGGGTGCTTTTGCAGTAAGTAGGGTAATTTATTGAGAAGTAAAAAAACGGTATCCATAACATTTGAGAGTGACACGCTGATTTTCACTCTGTTAAAAAATACACGTATTCTTTTAGCATCCATATTGAGATTTAACAATTCATTTATTATTGAGATTAACCCCAACATAATGAGATTTAACATTTTTTGTGGAAATTCATCATCATCATCAACAACAACAACAAAAAAACTATACTTTTTTTGGCTTTTTTCTAGAAAAGTGTATGAGTAGTGATTCTTTATTACAAAAAGATTCGATTCCACGGGCCTTATTATTAAAATACGAAATAGAATTGTAAATATAATAAGTACACATGCAAAATATTATAAATACGAAAATTTTTCATTGATTAAAAAAAACATCTTATTTCGTAAGATACATGCATTTTCTTTCAAAAAACTAAAAAAAAGAGGAAAAAAAATAGTTGGGTGAAAATGAATATAAATCCGGAGTATGTTTACATAAGGTTACTGCGACAAAAAATTTTTTACGGAAATATACAGGGTGATTTTTTTTTAAAGTTGTGAAAGTAAAACACTATAACAAAAGAACCACTGATCCAAATGACCTAAAATTTCACCAGTATGCTCCCAAAGGAATGGGAATTTTTTTAGCATTGTTAAAAAAAACTTAAAATCGCACCGACAGATGGCGCTGTAAGGTAGCAGAAACAAAGAATATCGTCTGTGGGAGGAAAACAATGGACGGTACTTTGAGAAACCATCTTCCGTAGACCCTCTGTCGTCATTGGACCTTTTCTTAAATTCTTAAGCGTTCTAAATCTCCTAAGAGCAGTTGCTGCGCTGTCATTATTCTGATAATACAGTTTCACTAACAACGCACGGTCTGTCAATGCAGCAGTCATTGCGAGGATTTCCGTAGAATAATGAACACGAGATGCGCCTATTTCACGTTTTTACGCCAATGAACCCGACTTTACTGTATGTACAGCGCCATCTGTCGGTGCAATTTTAAGTTTTTTTTAACAACGCCAAAGAAATTTCCATTGCTTTGGGACCATACTGGTGAAATTTTAGGTCATTTGGATCAGTGGTTCTTTTGTTATAGGGTTTTACTTTCACAACTTAAAAAAAAAAATCACCCTTTTTTGCGTTGTTAGTGAAACTGTATTATCAGAATAATGACAGCGCAGCAACTGCTCTTAGGAGATTTAGGACACTTAAGAATTTAAGAAAAGGTCCAATAACGACAGAGGGTCTAGGGAAGATGGTTTCTCAAAGTACCGTCCATTGTTTTCCTCCCACAGACGATATTCTTTGTTTCTGCTACCTTACAGCGCCATCTGTCGGTGCGATTTTAAGTTTTTTTTAACCATGCTAAAAAAATCCCCATTGCTTTGGGAGCATAGTGGTGAAATTTTAGGTCATTTGGATCAGTGTTTTTTTTTGTTATAGTGTTTTACTTTCACAACTAAAAAAAAAATCACCCTGTATATATATACTTAATTGCAACTCCAATTTATATATATATTTTTTTTCCCCTTTCTCTCTATTTCTTTTTTCTTTTTTCAATATTCTTTAGGTATGAGTAAAATTTGGCCAATTACCATTGAAGCACAAGCTATGGTAATATTATGTTTGCACATGTTAATTATTAGCTATGTGGTATTCTGTATACACAATATCATTAATTATCTCTTTGGAGATTTAAGTAGAATGATAATAGAACTTGATATGTTTTTTGAAATTCATAGATATTATAATTATATATATATATATATATATATATATATATATATATATATATATATATATAAACTTATTGCAAAAATTAACCATTGAAACAGAAATAACTGACCAAATGCAATGAAATTATTACCCCAAATAGCTATGTCAAATTACACATTATAAAACATAGTCCTAACAAATGAAGTATTTATTCAAAAAGTGAAACATAAGTAAAAAAAAAAAAAAAAAAAAAAAAAAACACAAATGCAAGCTTATAATGTAATTTACTTTTTCAAGGGCTGGGAAACCACATTAATATATATATATATATATAAATTTACATTTAAAAAGGAATTTTAAAAAAAATTACAAAATAACAAAAATTAAAATGTTATTAAAGAGGGATGAAGAGGGACTGCTAAAAAAATACAAAATTATATATATATATATACATATATATATATATATTACAAAAAAAAGGCGGGTTTTATGCATTCAACAAAATTATTTACACACCATTAATAATACATTCTTCATTTTACTTACACGCTGTCTCCTCATACATGCCTAATTATTGTACTACTATCTTCCCATTTCATCTTTATAACTATCTAAATTTTATTTACATCCTTTAGTCTTCATGACTTTCTAAATTTTATTTACATTAATTACTACTTCTTTGTTTAAAATTTATTTTATGTCAAAATTGTTTGTAATTCCAGCTTTTCCTTTTTCCTAATAGATGGCAGCACCAGATTTATTATTTCACTACAGTCTGTAGTTTCAGCTTTTCCTTTTATTTATCAGTGGTAGATAGCAGCACCATTTTTTTCTTTCATCATCTATATTAACACAATGACAAAGCATTTAAGCCATTTTGTGTTTCTTGGTGAAATGAAGTGTAGCATATTTTGCAAAGCACTTCTCATCCAGTTCAATCATACTTAATCTTCGTTCTTTTTTTTGGTGAGTTTTATCCATTGCTTTATGATCTAATTTCTATTGTTGTTAAATAATGGTTTATTTATTTATTTCTTTAGTTATTTGATCTCCTGTGGTTTATTTCAATTTTTATTTTGATTCTTATATGTTATTAGGAGCTTAATATTGTTAATTTTATGCTTAATGCTGACAATATTTGATGAAATAGTTATAGAAATGTATATATATAGTATATATATTAATAGTTAAAATGATATATATATAGTTAAAATATATATATAGTTAATATGAAATCACATGTGTGAAAAACTAAGAAAGAAACAGCATAAAATTCAAATAAAATGATACTACAAAATTAAACCCAATAAGATGAAAATCAAATATGAAATACTATGAATAACTTATGGATTCGTCAGAGGAACATCATAGGTATAACTCATTGTACAGATATGTTATTTTCAAATTTTGTCGGCATTAAACCTAATATATGTATATTATAATTTACGTTAAAAATTATTCTATTTGAGTAAATATTTAAAACACCCTCACTCTCCTCCAACGGACAATATCATGCAATTTATTTTAAAGGGATATTATCAGAGATACGCTCTACTTTATTTTTTGTTACAAAACGTTAAAGTCATTAGTTACGATTTTGAGAAATTTGGAATAACACAACCTGCCACTTTCTGAGGGAAAAAAAATTGCAAAATCCTCGCTTTAAGGTAATTTCTTATTTAACTGCCGTAGTGTATTTGTTAGTATTTCCGTATTTTTTTTTACATTATATATTATTTAAACTGAATTTTTTTAAAAATAGATATATTAGCCTCGCTCATTATTTCCTTTTCTTAGTTAAATAGCTCATAGGCATATAAATAAACGACGAAGATGTCATTCATGTAATAATTGCAAAAGATCTGGAAAAATATCTACACTGTGCTGTAACGGTTCGTGTGCCGTATTCTAGAATAATCAGAATTAATGACTATAATAACTATAAATGAGAACAGATTTTAAGTGGATCCACTGACATAGGAAATTGTAGAATAATACTCTTCAGAGAAAGCGAAGAGTCTTTTTAATGTGGGATGGGTAACTCTTTAACGATAAATAATGATCATTATGTTAAAAAATACAGCAGTATGAGTTGAAATACATAATATTTCTTTTTAACGAACTTTTGAAGAATTTTTGCAGCATACTTTGAATATGTAAGTTGAAGTTAATAAAATATGTTAAATTGTAGTTTATAAATAACGGCAGATAAAATAAATTTTATCAATTAGAAAAGTTAAAACAAACAAACAAACAAACAAACAAACAAACAAAAAACAACTTTATTTAAGAATCTTTATAGTAGCAAAACAATACTGGATCAATATTGTTTATATCGGCTATACCTTAGCCAATATTTGCAATATTGGAGTCAAATATTGCCCCAACATTGGGATGTTTACATCGTGCCAATATTTCATCAACATTGCCACAAAAAACCATTTCGCTTAGTTATTGTTAATATTGCTAAAGTAAAGGCACTTATTTCAACACTTAGTATAGCATTTCATTGCAAATTATCCCAATGTAAAGCCAATATTTAATCAATATTGATATTTCATTGGACGTTTTTCAGATGAATGCTGCAATAATGGCTCAATATCAATATCGAGCTTATTCAATGCAATCAACATTGATATTTCATTGGACGTTTTTCAGATGAATGCTGCAATAATGGCTCAATATCAATATCGAGCTTATTCAATGCAATCAACATTGATATTTCATTGGACGTTTTTCAGATGAATGCTGCAATAATGGCTCAATATCAATATCGAGCTTATTCAATGCAATCAACATTGATATTTCATTGGACGTTTTTCAGATGAATGCTGTAATAATGGCTCAATATCAATATCGAGCTTATTCAATGCAATCAACATTGATATTTCATTGGACGTTTTTCAGATGAATGCTGCAATAATGGCTCAATATCAATATCAAGCTTATTCAATGCAATCAACATTGTTATGCTATTAGGGAAGGAACTTGTTAAGAGGTTAAGAGGCAATTTTAACGACATAAAAGCGGAGGAACTGGTTAATCATGTTAATAATAGTAAAATGCAAATATTTTTGTTTCATATCGTTTATTATTTGGCGTAAAGTCAGGAAATATTAAGGCGGTTTTCAAAAATAAATAAATAAATAAATAAATGAATATATAAAAATAAATAAATAAATGAATATATGAAAATAAATAAATAAATAAATAAATGAATATATAAAAATAAATAAATAAATAAATGAATGAATATATAAAAATAAATCAATAAATAAAATTCTGCGCTCAATAACGCGAAACTTTTTGACACATTTGCGGACTCATTTTTAAACGCAAAAGCATGGAATTTGCAGCCAGACTATTAAAGCGATTTGGATTCGGGTGTTTTCCATATTTTGTTAAATGAATTATTTATCGAGTTATAAGCCATTGACGTCACGTGACGACAGGGTTATCTCTCTTCCTGCGTTGTCACATCTGAGAATTCGGTTCAAAATTCCCACTTTGACAGTATTTTCTGAAAGATCTTCTGTCTTTACCAAAAAGGGAAAACACCATTCGATTACATAGTTTCTGAATAAAAGCGGCTGACAATTTCATACGCTTCCGAACAAACATTAATTCAGAAACGTGTCATTAAGTAGCTGCTTTGGATTTGAGAACAGCTTTAATTAAGGTAATTGTGAAGCAGTTTTAGTGATTAATAATAATACATGATAATTAATAATAATAATTAATAATAATTACATATTATTAATATGTATTTTTATTAATATGACCAAAATTTAGATTTTTATAATAAAAAATGTATTTTTTAAAGTTTTCTGAAAATTTTCAGCCTTTTTCCGTCTAACAGGCATAGCAATGTACATAAGAATAACTGGAAAAACTGAGAATTCTGGTGATTTCATGTATGAGCAATTTGTTTCCACCATTTAATTTGTAAACCGACAAGAACAAATGTGAGAAATAATTGTAGGCGTTAAAAAATACATAAATCTCATACAGCGACTATATATGCTTACTGCATTTCAAGAAAAAATTTTTGATCTTTACCTCATAAATTAAACTCTAAAAACCATTAAGTTATGCATTCATGTCTCGCTATAGATAAATATGCCAAGATGGAAGAACTCGAGAATATTTCATGCTCATTAATTTTGTTTTCAAGGACTATTATAACAGATTTTTCTAAACTGGCAAAAAGCCAGACGTTTATTTATATATATATTTTATATAACTTCAAATATTATTATTTCTAAAAATATATTTATTTGAATATAAAAAATTCGAAATGTTCTACAAGTTCTTTACTGAATATGATAAAATATATCGGTTTGGGCGAATATCAGATCTTTCTTTATAATAGGTATAATAATATTTCTATTCGACATATTTTATCGGCAAGAAATTACTGCGTACGGATACTAAGTAAAGACGGATTTACACGTTTCAGACTGGAGATTCCGAAAAACATATTTTTAGAAGAAAAAAAAAATTGCCGTCCGTCTGTGTGTCTGTAAACGCTCTATCTCCTGAAAAAATTGATATAGAGACTTGAAATTTGGAATGTACTTAGTATGTAATAATGGAAAGAAGCTTATTGAATTTCAGTAACCTCGATTATCTGGAACTATTTTTTTCGGACTCTCGAAATATTCGCTCTAATAAAAGGTATATAAAAAATTTCGAAATTGTTTATTTTAAGGAGTGAATATAAAAGACAATAAAAAAAACAGAAATTTTGCATAAAGCATGAAGTTGATCGGATAATGAGTTGCCGAGATATTTGTAATCCTACTTTCCACACTCTTCGATTTTTCATGACCCTGTATTTCAACCAAATTTCAATTCAAAGATATATTTTAATTGGAAATGAGACGCTTAATCAGATGCAATAAACCGCTAGTTAATAGGATTATTGTTTTTGGAGTTATAAGGATGTTTCTTTTAAGCAATTCAGTAATCGAGCCTTTAAAGTTTATGACGTCATCAAGCCACGATTTTATTCGAATTGCAATGCATTTTATAAGTAGTTTACACATTTTTTATTTTCATATTTTATATTATGCATATCCATGATGGGTAAGTATTACGGTGGCCCCCCAACGATTAGTTTGCTATTGTGATTGGTTTTTTGTACGTGCTCATTATTGCTATAGGCAATGGTTGTTTTCGCACCCAATAGATGGCGTTACGTGTCCAAAAAAAACCTCATTAGTTTTCTCGCTGCTTTGCTTCTTTTTTTCATCGTTCATTTGTTTATGCATTGATCATTCTGTTCAGTTTGTCTTTCGTAAATTGCAGAGTTCCGCTTTCGGTTTCGTTTGTTTCTCTGAAGGTGATTTTATAGAATATTTTTGTTAGACACGGACAGAGATTATGTTCTAATTTTAATGATCACATAGACGATAGTGATGATAACTTTGAATAAAGCGATGAAAATTGGAACTTCAAACCTTATTTTTGTTTGTATAATATAAATAAACCTTTATTTCATCTCCTTACATGACATGTAATTAAATTACTCACATGTAATTAAAAATAATGACATAAACTACTTTTGTCAAAATTTAATATATCTGGTATTCAGCATACTATCACTTAATTGAATATGGTGCTTAAGGGGTTAAACACCAATTTTGACATTATTTGAAAGATGCTTTGTCGTTTTACTTGATTTCTTAGTATCTAAAAAAAATGCGTGCAAATTTCGTGTATTTAAGAATGAAAATGACTTAGTGAACGTGTCATAGAAAGTAGCGAATTTATAGATTTGAAAACAGTCTTAAAGCCAATCTCGGTATTATAAAGCAAAAACATATCCGTGAGTAATGCTGATGTCATATTGGCGGTGGCAACGATCTAAGCAATACATATCGCTTTTTTCGAAATTTCCATTACTTGTTAATATTGCATAATTCTAATTTTTACACTTTCGAATATAGGGGAAAAATTGTACTTCCAAATGCAATTTGTTTGAAAAATGTATTTCAATTTGCTGATTTTTTATTGGTTTTAAAATAATTTTCGAGCATGATTTAAAACAGAAAATCTGTCTCTATCGCGTGCAGCTGTATTGTAGAAAATTAACCCTTTTAAACTTAAATCAATGTAAATAGTTCAGCGTTTTTCTACCACTAATATTCCAAAACGAAATTAACATTTCATCAATAAATAAATAAATAAATAAAATATGAATAAAACACAAATTTAACAAACATGTAATCGAACTAGGCGCTTAAACACTGAACTGAACAGAGTAAAAAAATCTGCTGTACGCAGCAAAATCTTTGGTGATTTCTTCGCCTATTAATGCCTGGCGGCTATTACGAAAGTATTGTTTTTAATAAATTTCAAAACTTTATATGAATGCATAATTCATATTTTTCATATAAAAATGTTTTTTAGTGAGTTATTAATGGGCAATAAAAAAAAAAAGAAATTAAATGTAAAAAAAATATTACAGTTTTCAATTAAAGAAAATATTTTTCATCTATGTTTTGTAAACCGAGCACACTGTAAAAAAAATCTGTAATTTTGACAAAAAAGTATTGTATTTTTTTACAGAAAAAAACTGTTTTAAGGAAAAACAGTTTTGTAAAAAAAAAAAAAAAAAAAAAAAAATGTGGATTTTGTCAATTTTACAGAAAAAATCTATATGTTTTACAGAAAAATTTTAATAAAAATATATGAATATTTTCTGTAAATTAAACTGTTTTCCACTGGCGCCAAAATTAACAGTTTTTTTCTGTCAATTTGAAAAATTTTCTTTTTACAGTGCAGTATGTTTTGTAACTCGGAGATCCCGCGTGCTGGATCCCTTGGTATGAATAAAATTAGCAAAGATCTAATTTTAGATATAAGGAAGAAGTTTTAGGAAATGGGTTTATATAGTAAATAATAATAAAAAAAATATGTGTAATTATCTTTTAAAAAAAATGAATGCATTATTTGTGCAATTTCAACCAAATTATACATGCTGTAAATAAAAGAATAAACTAAGCTGTATTAAAAAGGGCGAGACTGAGAAAATATTGACCTTTTTAATGTTATTATTTAAAATACTTGAGTTAATCAGACGTGCATTTTTCTCCCTTCTGAAATAACAGGCAATATTCATTATTTTGAACAAGGTATAATGATGAGATTGAATTATAACTGATTTGTAAGCAACATGTTGAAGTCCTAAGCAAATGATATGAGAAAAACGACACCAATCTCATTAAACATTGGATTAATACTGCTGAATTGATTCAAACATATTGAAAATACGAACTAATAACAGACTTTTTTTTTTTTTTTTGCAAGGAAATGACTTTTCAGGTGCAAAAATCTTTTAATTGCTTCGTCTCATATCATTGAAACATGCTAATAAAAGGACTAATATTATGCTACTATTATGATGGAACCAATTGAAATGTCACTTTTCATCTTTTGAAACACTGTTCTCTGTTAATTACAAAAGCAGCAGCTGCCAATTACGCACAATTTTGGTGGTGGATACATGGTAATTATAAGATCTGCAACCAGGAAGTTTATTGTGAAAAATATCATTGATGGGGAAAAATTTTTGTCAATCAAAAATATCTTCATAATACCGAAGTTTAGCATAGTTTTTTGTATCTTAATAATAATAATAATAATAAAAACACTAAAAAACGGGAATATTAATATAGAAATTATTCGATAGTATTTATACAAATATTTTTTTTGAAATTTGTTTTTCCAATTTTCCTACACATAACAAGTTGTTATTTATTTATTCATTTAATGTTTAATAAAAAGTTAATTCCAAGGCTACAAAATTTCAAACAGAATGTTGTTGAATAAATAAATATTAGGTGGAAGAATAATTCATGAGCATTTTTTTTTTAAATTTAAAAATGCACGCAGAAATAAACCGCATTGGAAAAATGTTTTATATTATTTGAAAGAGCATATTTTTCTCTACCAGTGAGTGTATTTTGATGTTTAATTTGATTATTTTTTGTGTATTTTTATATCATTAAAATAGAATGTAGAGTGGATAAAAACTGAGCATTTTCGACATTATTTGCTTTTTGCATTCTCCATACTCTCCAGACTTGGCCCCGTCAGATTTTCACCTGTTTCGTTCAATAATGGTATAGAATTGAGGGCTTGGTTAGATGAATTCTTTGAGTCGTCAAAACTGGTAGATTTCTATCACCGAAGTATTAAAAAGCTTATTGAACGATAGGATGAAGTAAAGAACAGCGGAGAGTATATTACTGAATATTATTAAATAATTTGTTGTAATGTTTTTATTAAAAAAAAAGCTTATCTGATAGTACAAGGATCATCAATCCCATCAATCTAATAGTACAAGGGAAAGTCATTAAGTAAGTCACAAAAGATAATTAAATAATAATTTATAATGATATTCATTTCGAAACTATTTTTATTTCTCAACATATTCTCCACCAATATTTATGCACTTATATCACCGTTTTATCAGTGCCCCAACACCAGCTGAATAACATTCTTTGGGTTGCTGTCTCAGCCACATTAGGACTTCAAATTGAACCTTTTCATCATCTGTGAACATCATCTTGCAACTTCTTCAACATCCACCATATAGCTTCGACTTAGCTCCAAGCGATTTTCATCTGTTTAGTCCACTAAAAAACCATCTTGGAAGCAAGATGATGTTCACAGATGATGAAAAGGTTCAACTTGAAGTCCTAATGTGGCTGAGACAGCAACCCAAAGAATGTTATGCAGCTGCTGTTGGTGCACTGATAAAACGGTGATATAAGTGCAATAAATATTGTTGGAGAATATGTTGAGAAATAAAAATAGTTTTTAAGTAAATATCATTGTACGTTATTATTTAATTATCTTTTGTGACTTACTTAATGACTTTCCCTCGTACATGGATAGCTATTTGGAATACAACTAACAAATGTTACATTTCTAATAGATAACCTGTTTTAAATAAAGAAGTTGTATATAAGAGATTTTTTAACAACTTGCATTATTTTTGCCGAAGGTTAAAACATATGCATAATTTCATTTCTTTCTTTTCTTTACTTACTAAAAAACCCTATACAAAAAAAAAAAATATATATATATAATGAAAATTTTCGCACAAATGATATTTTATGCAATATTTTTTAAGGTATAAAATTACAAAAGTTCAAAATAATGGGCGTTTAACAAATGAAACTGGTTGATAAGGAAAATAAGACAAATTTTAAACACTTTGACCATACTTATAGTCTTCGATCTTGTTAAATAACGGCCTCAAATCTGAATGAATTCACGGAATTTTTTTTAATTAAAATTTGAACATATTAAAAATACAAACTAATAACAGACTTTTTTTTTTTTTTTTTTTTTTTTTTTTTTTTTTTGCAAGGAAATGTTTTTTCAGGGGCAAATATCCTTTAATTGCTAAAAACCAACAATCAAATTTGCACAGAAAGTTGCACTATTTAACCCTTTCCGCGGCAAAGTGCTTCCGTGGCTAAAACGTTGAAATGTTGAAATGATATATAGGATTTACGAACAAATTTATTTGAAAATAAGTGGAAGCTTTTCTTCACGTATACATTATAAAAGAAAAATTTTATTCAAAAATTCTGGTGCCATTGTGGCATCGGGAGATTAAAATTAAGTAGGATATATAATATCCCACCGCCCTATACTTTCTAAAAAAATTTTTTGAAGTTATTTATGAATTATTTACAGTCGAGAGAAATAAAAAAATAAAGTTTATATAGATATTTATGAGTTTCATATGAAATATGGTTTGGCGAATGGGTTGATAAACATATATTAGGACCAATACACGCTACTGTTTTATTTGATTTTATTTAATTTTTCTAAATGACGATTGAAATATATTTTTATAATATTTCATTTTCTTTGAATGGAAACATAAAGTTATCACTTTTGATATTTTAAAAAATAAAGCATGCATGAAAGTAGATAATATGGAAAATTTTACAGCATTTAAACCATTTTACAGCTATAGAAGAACCGAGTCTATAACATTTGTGTAGCTATAATCTACAATTCATTTATTTGAAATTACTTGAACATTCAAAAACGCATGCCTATTTATCAATTCAATAGTAAGAGGATTGAAGTAATATAGTTTTATTCGTACAAACGCATTTTAAATTTATTTCACTTAAATATATAAAAGCTTACATTCGAAAGAAAAAAAATGATTTTTAACATGCATATAAAATGAAAAGTTTTATGCGATACATTTTACTTATCAAACCATTTCAAGAAGCATTTCAGCAGAAATTTTCTTAGTTCTTAATACTTTAGATATAAATACTAAAAACCATCATCCTTTCCCTAAATCATTCTTTCTCCAATTACTATCAAATTTAACATTCATCAACTGCCGAAAAGAGTTCTCATTTGAGAAGTAAAACCATAAATATTTCCATCTTATCTGAATATGATGAATTTACAGAAGTAGACGATTCGAAGCTCAATTTTGAAAATGAGCCAAAATGAAGTTGGTGGTCGAATGAAACTTAAAAATATTTGAAATTCAAACGACGACGGGTGTTTTTAAGTTAATGGCGTTTATTTTATTCCTAATAAAATTTCTCGAATCATCTTTCTGATATGGGAAACTATTATAATCAGGGGCGCGCCGATTCAGTGCGGCGCATACAGGTGCCAGGGTAGTAAAGGCACCAAAGATTTAATGCGAAGAAGAAATAATTGAAAAAAAAAATTCTTAATTTCAAAATTAATTTAAATTAAAATAATTGTTTTTTTTTTTTTTTTTTTTTTTTTTTTTTTTAATTGTGTGTCATAAATTTGTTTTAAACAGGTTATTTATTATCCCTTTGACAACGTCGCCATACACAGAAAAAAATAAAACTGAAAATGAAAATGCTATTTATATCAATTTGGGTCGAAAGATTAGGTATGCGCCCAAATTGGGTCATTAATTTTTTTTTTTTTTTTTTTTTTTTTTAAATGAGTATTTAACACTGCCCAAAATGGATTTTGTTTTACGTAAGGCTCAATTCGCAAATTTTCTTGACATATAACGAAATTTATTACTTCTTGTAAGTTTCTTTCCTTTTTTTGTCACATTCTTTTGTATTTTTTAGTACACTTATAATGAATGTTTTTCACTTGACATTTGTACTCATAATAAGTTTTTGATTCTTTCTTTTTTTCTTTTGTTTTAAATGGTGTGTGTGTGTGTGTGTGTGGGGGGGGGGGGTACGAACGGAAGTTTTGCACGCAGGCGCTTTACGTTATTGGAGCGCTCCTGATTATAAGTTAAAAACCACGCAGGAAAAATACTAATACAAAAAAACTCAATGCAAAATATATGAATTAGTATTTTTTATTTGTAAGAACGTTTTATTATTGAAACAATAAATATTTAAAACAAAATACTGATCTATAAATGGATTATTTATCAATAACGTATATTGCGTGCTGCTGTAATCAAAAGAATTGTGAAGTGTTAGATGAAATGTAAAATTTAAATTTATTTATATCAATTGATCTCTTAAGTAATTTCATCCCACATCAAAGTATTTTTAAAAAAGTTTTTCCTATTTTTTTAATATTCTTTAAGTTTAGTTCTTTAATTTAGTTTTTGCAAAATCCCTTGAAAACTCGGATCGTATTTATTATTTTTTTTATGGCAGTAATTGGCAAAAGGTAGGAATCACCAAAGAGAAGTTTTAGCTGAGAAAAAAAGGGAGAAAGTCAGACAGTGCCATATCAGGTGAATACGGAGTTTGCGGTTTATAATGGTTGAAGTATCAGGCATGAACAAAACATTCTCAACAGATGAAAAAAGATGAGATTCAAGATCCACAAGTTATCTTATCATAATGCTATTTCCTAGAAATGATTTTTGCAAAAGATATACAATGCTCTAACATTTTAACATTTTCTTAAGTTTTAGAAGCATTAAAAAGTGCAAAGAAAACGGACTTGAATTTTTCTTATGACATAAAGAAGAATTGGAAAAAAAAAGAAAAGGAAACTCGATTTATTTCCAGGGTTTAAACTGAGTTTTCTCGTGCATATTGAAGTGTAAGCCACAACTTCCAAAAAAGCTTTACAAACCCAAATTATAGACTTTTTATCTGGGTCATTAAATTAAATATTATGTTAAATCAAATATATATTAAGTATTAAATCAAATATTATAGTCATTAATATTTTTTTATAAAAGTTCATAATTGGTTTAATAGCATAGATAGCAATACCTTCTATTTATTTTCTATCGTTGATAAAGCTATGTCTACCTTTATATTAAGTTTGTTTTCAAATCTGACGGAGTTACTTTCTGACACATTTCTGAATTCATTTTTGTTCAGAAACGCATGAAATTTGCAGGTATTCTTATTCAGAAATTATGTAATCGAATGGTGTTGGTGTTTTCCATTTTTTGTAAAGACAGAAGACCTTTCCGAAAATACTGTAAAAGTTGACGTTTTGAACCGAATTTCCGGTCGCAATAGTGCGGGAAAGGGGAAAAACTTGTCGTCACGTGACAAGAATCACTTATAACTCGATAAATAATTCATTTATCAAAAAGGGAAAACTCTATTCGATTCCAAATCGCTTCAATTATCAGGGCTGCCAATTTTATGCCTTTACGTTTAAAAGTGAGCCAGAAAGTTTTGCGTTCTTGAGCAGTGAATTTGAGAACCACCTTAAGATGTGAAACTACAAAGCAAGATTTAATATAGAACTTTCAAATCCGATGAAATATAATGACTTTTCTTAACAGTAGCTTCAAAACTCTGAACAAGGACATCTCCAATTACGAATCCTGTTGTTTAAATTCTCCGCAAGTAATTGAACTTGGCAGTTATCGTAGTGTAGATTTATGTCTCAGGGTATTTCCAATTTTTATTCGATCTTTCCCCGTCCTCATGCTCCTGTTCACCCATTCTTAACGCCAATACGGAGGAACGCATGCTTTCCATTCCTGTCCGGCGTTTAATTTGTCCCGCCAAGCGAAAGACATATTCTGTCAAGCGCCCCGGAGTAAAGTTTTGACAGTTGCTGTCAGGATGTTCGGGCGGAAAACCTGATTAAAACCATGCCGAAAATATTGGTTGGAAAAATTGGGACGTTCAATATAGGATCGGAGTGAGACTTATATTCCAGAAATGTATGGTGGTTGTGTCGCTTGCTGCCGGTTGACGAATTTTTAATGAGCTTTTCTGAATGACAATGGTATCCACAAGCCGTTTATAGTGGCGTGACGCGATAACTTATCAAAATGCAAAAGTCTTTTCAGAAATTTCAAGACTTAAGGTAGTGTGAAAAATGAGATTTTACAGCACTTGTCATAATATGCATAGAACATAATATATATCTTATATAAATATCCCGAGGTACATAGTATTATGTTTGGTTAATATGTGAAAAACCATGCTACTAGAATTACTTTGTTATTTAAGTAATGCCTGTATATATCAATGTATTTTAGAGCTATTAAGTTGCACAACAGTGTACTATAAAGTAGCTTTGTTATCGGAAGATTTTTAGTATTGCGTTTTTGTTGAAGCATGTAGGTTAAAGCATTTCATAAATTAAAATTTTCAAAGAATAAAAGTTTTTACAAAATCCACACTTAATACCAGTGATGTTAAATGTAATATATATATATATATTTCAATTCCACTTAAGGATGATAGAAATTTCTTCTCTGAATTTATTAAATGATTGCGCATTTAAAAATTAAATGAAATAAAATTCGAAAACACTTATTTTCAAAACTGCTATAACATTTATTTTCATAAGTGTCCTATATAACTACAAAAACTCTCCGAAAGCAGCCGAAATGTTTGCGAAAATTCATGTAACCGCATCGTTTCCCGAGTTTAAAAATCACATTTATATGTTTTACTTGTGTAAAAGACATATGGTTTAAAAGTATGTGACAACATATAAAAGTGTGTAAGATATGAAGTGGTAAAAATTGTAAATTCTTTTTTAATTTTTATTTTTCACTTTTTAGCAGTTGTATGATCCTTTAAAACATAATAATTAAAGAAAAAGACAAAACTCATTAATTAAAAGTACTGTTTATTTTAAGTATATTATAAGTGTTTATATAAAGACTTGTATGAAAAAAATCCCGGTTTAAATATTCCCTGATGCATTGCTGAATTCTCGTGCCAGTTTATCTACTTGTGATTTTTGAAAATATGCAGGGTGACAAGTAATAAGCGCCACAATATGAAAATTCAATAATTCATTACTATAATAAGTATAAAGACGAAAAAAGTGTCATTTATATCTGGTAGCTTTAAAATTTCATATGCTGTAATTTTAAAAAGAGTTCAAATTTTCGTCAATAGAGGGCACCGCACTGTCTTAAATTGTAAGAAGGCTCAAACGAACATGTAAAATTGCATTAAAAAATTTCTCAGGTTTTATTTTTTACTCTGTTTAGCGATTAAAACCATAAAAAAGGCTTGAATTTTTAAATTTATTGAGTCATTTTTAATGTATCAGATGCTGCAGCGCCATCTATTGATGAAAATTAGAGGGTTTTTTTAATTACAACATATAAAATTGAAGAGGAACCAGATGTAAATGTCACCTTCATATTTATTATAGTTAATCAATTACTGAGTTTTTCAAATTGAGACGTTTATTTCTTGTCATCCTGTAAATCAACCATCTATGCTAGAGTAACTTTGTTTCACTTTAACCTAAACGGGAGATGTCAGCTTGCTCTTAATAAATACAAAGATCAAATTTTGCTGTTGACAGTTTAGAAATCATCCCATAGTTCACTCGTCGACGTGGAGTAAGCCCCTCGAAATAAGTTTCTGCAGTGAAATATTCATTCACCCACATATATAAGCGCAGTATTTTTTTTTTTTTTTTTTTTTTTTTTCGGTATTCCCCCATATATAAACATCAAGGCACGAAAGTTGTTTGTTGATTTGAACACATCCTGCATATTTCCCCAGCGATCGTACCGTAGGATATAAATAGTATGGAAGATGGAGATGCAAGGTAAGGCACGGTAACATCCCTCTCCACCTCTTCGCTCGCCAATCTGGTGTATTGCCCAATACTCGCGGGCAAAAAGATTTCTCAGATTCTGTGGATTGGTTTTCGAAGGTTTAAGGATGTTTTCATACGGATGGAAAATACTATCAGTGTTCTATTTGCCAAGTAGTAAATCACTCGAAATTGGAAATCCTTTAGAGAATTTGTATTTGGTTGAAACAATTTTAGGTTTTATTTTCAGATACGTTTCATGCAATGTTGGAAAATAGTGTAGATAATATGTCTTGACACAAGCAAGCCGGGGAAAAAAGGAAATAACGTTGCACGAAAGTGGAAAATTTTTCTTCGTATGAAACTTCCCAAACGAAATATGTTTGCATGTCATATTAGATAATAGATTTCTGTTTAGTATAAAAACAATTTTACACTTGGACATAAAGAAGAATTTGTATATCCTAAGTCTAAATGATAACGAAAGCAGTCGAATCATACAAATTTCTTATTATTATTTTTTAGGTTGGGTGAATTGATTTTCATTCATGGTAAAAAAAATATATTGTTTTAATTATAGGCTTTTTTATGTAAGCAGCAAATGTAACTGATTATTGGGTACTTTTCTAGTAAAGGGGCTTTGGTGAGATAGAGAAAATGGCCTTGGCCAGAGAAGGAAATTTGGCAACACATTTTCTGGCATCTTATTCACTGTTTCATATACACAATCAATTTTTTCTATATTTATACAATTTATTTAATATAAAGAAGAGACAAACATAAGTAAATTGTATATAAAAACAACAATAATATATATATATACGTTTATAAATATGAATAAAAGGTCATTAGGTTTGTTTTCAAAGCTGTTTACTTCATTTGGCACAAATATCACTTTCTGAAGCCCGAATTGCGCCAAGATTACACCAAGGCCCCTATAGTGGAAAAGTACCAATTATTGTCTTGTCAGAAATTTCCGACAAATTTTTATTTCATCTCAGTACAAAATCATATTATATTAATTTTATAATTTCAGAAAATTATCAAATTTGCATACATTAGATCTAAATGATTAGAATATCATTCAAAGTTCAATGTTGAAGAACATTCAACCACTAAAAAATTAGAGTAAAGCAGCCTGTGATTTTAATTTTCAAAGTACACCTCACCTACCCCTGCTTCTTTTCATTTTCTTCAAGTCATGCAAACTGAGACATAGAAATAATTCTCACACATAATTTTCGAAAGTAAGGAAATTCGACGAGTTACGAAAATTAATTGAGTTTGAAAGTAAAAATTACAAAAGAAGTTTCGAAAATAGGCAATCATATTCTGAATCCAGCATAATCCATTAGAGCAGGGAAAAACGAGCCTGTTCTGAATCTATAATCTTTAAAATTCATTTTTATATAATTATCAAATGTGCATACATTAGATCTAATTGATTAGAATATCCTTCATTCTTAAATAGCTGGGAATAAATGAACGCACAAAAAAATTAAAATAAAGCAGCATACAATCCCCATTGCTAAAATTTTCTCTCAATGTACATTTTTTTTTTCTCTTTCATGTCTTGCAAACACAGAAATATAAAAATTAGTTCCTCACATATTTTTCGTGATAATAACATTCTTCGAAAAGTAAGGAAGTTTGCGAGTTATGAAAATTAACTGTGTTTGGAAGTAAAAATTACAAAAGAAGTTTCGAAAATAGACAATCATGTTCGGAATCCAGCATAATACATTAGAGCAGGGAACAATGAGCACGTTCCGAATCTATCATCTTTAAGATTCATTAGCATGAAACAGCTGCGTGATTGGATCACAGAGTAGGCCAATTACAACAGTTCTGGACGGCTCGGATAATTACAGGGCATTTTTTCTGTTGTTTCTACTGTGTGCTTATCATTTTCTTTAATTAAATGCGCTCAATCTGTGCTCAGAAGGACAGAAGAAAAAAATGTCAAATTATACTTGATAACGTAATTATTATTGCTGCATAGCAAAATATCCGCGAAAACATGACAAAGAAGGAAGTGTGGAGGGCTGAAGAAATCGCTTTATGTAATAAGTGATAGAATTTACTTACAAGGGCAGGCTCAGAGGCTCAGAGGTCGGAAACAGAGAATGCGGTGCCGCTTTGTGCATTGATAGAGAGTCAACAGATCAACATATGAAGGCCATAAACAGGGCTTGACTATGCAGGGTATGCGGGACAGCTACCCTGGGTTTCCCTTTGAGCTATGGGCTTAATCAGGATTTTTGTTAAAAGGGTACCAAATGGTTAAAATGGACCAAAATTGACCAAAATTCGTACATTTTCAAAGATTTGAGAAGTGAGTGCGCACCTCTACTTCCTCTCTCTGCTTTTCGTACTCCCTGCACCCCCCCCCCCCAAAAAAAAAAAAAAGAACTACATCCTACATCATCAGAAAACTAATGTAATAAAATTTTATACAAAAATATTTTAGTGCATGAAAAATGCAGTAACAACATAGCAAATGTTTAAATTTGAATGCAGGCCTGTACTTGTCTTTCCATATTATGGAATCACCCAAATGCATGTTGATGCAATAAAATGATGAAATTTTATGATGTGGTAGAAAATTTTAAATTATGACAAATAGCTAAGAATGAGTCAGACCTGTATTTACACTTCAAACGGTCACGCATGAGCCCTTATATTCCTATACAAAAGAAAAGTAGTGTATTATATCATCTATTAAATTCTGACCCTCTTTCTTGTGATACCCTGTATGCAGATGTGAATATTACCAGGTTCGAAATTTAAACATGCATAAATTAGGTATGAAGTTTAGTACTAACCATTTCATCACAGTTAAAATTTTTCTATTGATAGATAGAAGCTGCCCCCCCCCCCCAAATGATGCTTTCCCCGAGGCCCTAGATGGTCGGAGTCGGGCCATAAAGTGGTATGGACAGGGGATCTTCGAAAAACAAACCACAAAGTCTATTGTAGAGTTACGTTTTCGTATACAATCAGATAAATTTGGCTTTTTACTGATGTGAATTCCTGACCGAACTATCATTTTCCAGATAAAATAGGGATAAATTATTTTCAAATCACAAGTAAAAATATTTACAGAATTATTTAAATTTAAAACAAATATAAAAAAAAAAAAAAATTCACGCATATTTATTTATTTATTTACAGAAAAAGAGAGAGTTTTAGTTAGGAAGTTTGCCTTTTTATGAATTTAATGAAAAGTAAAATAGAAAAAAAAAAGTACGCAGTTTGTATTTGTTCGGTTGGAAAAAATTGCCTTTTATTTACATTTGTTTACAGTTTTTTCATAGGAACAAATTCCTATTTTCCTTAGCGAAATAAATTTACGGTATATTTTTAAATTTTGAATGTATGCCTTTTTGTTATTCTCCGAATCTTATGATTACAATTAGAATAACTCTTTTTAAATTTATAATTTTTAAGTTACTCGTTTTTCAAGTTTCAGCTAGCTGTACAAGACTTTTCAATTTGTTAATGATATTCACTGCATAAAGATTTTAATACGTTTAAGGAATTTTAAACCATGCTCACAGATTTACTAACCCCCCCCCCCCCCCCCTCCCTTTTCTTTTTTCCAGATTCATTAACAAAAGTTACAGCGTAGTGGAAAGGAGAAGAAAAAATGCCACGAGGGAAAAAAAGGCCATCGACACTGTTGCCAAATTTTGTGTCGTGATTTGATGAATCCAGCGCATGATTAGTAATTCCTGTCATCCACATAACAAGTGTAAACAAAAACAGACGTTTCTCTAAAGGTCCTAGCCAGATAGAAGCCTCTTTCATTGCAAAAATAGCTTAGCCGGCCATTTTGAAGTTCTGTTCCTACTCAAGAATCTAAAGCGGGAACTTGTTGAGAGTATAGAACAGAGTAGTCTTTGAAAAGAAGGAAAAGCCTTGGAACTTTTTCTTGCTTCTTTTTATTTCTTATTCGGCTTGCATTTTTTATCTGCTTAAAGACTACGTATCTTGTGACAGTTGCAGTTTAACGGCCATTAAGAATGTGTGGAGCTTTTAGATGAGGACTTTTTTTGTTGTTGTTATTATTTTTAGATGTTCTTATTTCTTATGGAAGGTTTGCTAATCATCTCTAGACTTTTTTTTTTTTTAGGGGGGGGGGGGGGTTACAATTATGGCAAACTCAAAAGACCAGAGTAGGAATAAAACTTAAATTTTAGATTCCTTTTCCGTAAGGGAGCATTGATAACCATCTATAGACAATTTCACTTTTTGTTGCAATTACTCCATGGAAAATTTAAAGACCAGAAGGAGAATTAAAATTTAGAATTCTTTTACATAATATGAGATAGATAAACAACTGTAGGCAATTTCTTTTTTGTTGCAATTATTTCGTGGATAATTTAAAGACCAGAAGGAAAATTCAACTTTAGAATTCTTTTACATAATACGAGATAGATAACCATCTCTAGGCATTTTTTTTTTTTTTTTTTTTTTTTTTTTTTGTTATTGCAATTATTTCATGGATAATTTAAAAAACAGAAGGAGAATTCAACATTAGAATTATTTTACGTAATGGGAGATAGATAAATATCTCCAGACAATTTCAATGTTTTGTTGCAATTATTTCATGGAAAACTTAAAAATCAGAAGGAGAACAACATTTTAGAATTATTCTACATAATACAACATAGATAATTATATGTAGACACTTTCAGTTTTTGGTGCAATTATTTCATGATTAATTTAAAAACCAGAAGGAGAATTCACATTAGAATTATTTTACATAATGGGAGACAGATAATTATCTCTAGACAATTTCAATGTTTTGTTGTAATTATTTCATGGAAAACTTAAAGATCAGAAGGGGAACAAAATTTTAGAATTATTCTACATAATGGAACATAGATAGTTATATCTAGACAATTTCAGTTTTTGTTGCAATTATTTCACGGATAATTTAAAGATCAGAAGGAGAATTCAACATTAGAATTATTTTACATAATGGGAGATAGATAATTATCTCTAGACAATTGCACTTTTGTTGCAATTGTTTTCTGGAATAAAACAAATTTTAGAAATTATTTTCCGTGTGAAAGGAATGCTAATAATCTTGTGACAATTTCAGTTATTGTTACAATTATTTCATAAAAATTCAAAAGTCCAGAACTGGAATAAAACTTAATTTTAGAAGTTTTCTCCCTTATAGGGGAAGATCACCAGAAAAGTTCTTATTTTGTTACAATTGATGAGCATCAGAATGACGCCACATCATTCGCAAGAATGCGAATTATAAGTGTAGGAAATAATATACATAAAGAACAATATCCCAACAAAATGAACTAAATCAAACTTAAGAACAAATTTGCTTAAATTGGTAAAGAATCGCCCTACAACATAATAAAACATATCTAAGGTTTAGTGAGAAGCACAAGCTGATAATTAACAATTATTAACTTATTTACATTTATTTTAAGGACTTTTAATTGTGCAATAAGGGAAGTCATTAAAAGCGGTGCTCGACCAGTATCTTATTATCGAAAACTAAATGTTATTTGATGTAGTGAGATGTTTTTCAGGAAAACCTAAGCGAAAGGTGACAAGGTACAATTTCACATTATAATTAATATTACTGTGACATTTTTTTATGAGTAAAAATATTATCAGGGAGTAATTTTGATAGCCGGGTCAGGGTGGATTAATAATTATGATTTTATTAGATATAGTGATTACCTCAGAAAATATTCTGATTTTAAAGAAACTAAAATAACTAAATCAAAATGTTGATTATAAAGAAATATGCAAACAAAAGTAGTAAATATGTTGCCATTAGGACTGTTTGTCAGCAGGTCAATAAGTAAACCACTAAAATTAAAATGATAACTGTTTGTGTATAATTTCATGTCTTTTTTTTTTCGCATACCTTTTTGTACTATTATGTGTTTGTAAATAAATATGTTTGTTTGTCAATTAACGTTAATTTATTTTGTGGTATCGTAGTCTTAATTTTAATATATTTTAGCAAAATAAATAAATAAATAAATAAAATACTGTTAAGGGATTCATAAAGGTCTTTTTGGTCACAAACATTCACAACGCATTGTTTTATTTAAGTTTGTATTTTTGGGAATTGGGTTAAGAAATTAATTATTATTTTAATGGGGAAATGCTTAACATTTCTTAGACAAAGTCCTACAATCGACTATCACATTCTGCTTAACTAAATTGACGTAAAAGGGGTTTGGGGAACTTGTGTATGGAGGAAAGATATCGTAAGCTTAACACGACTTTCCTGCATTAATTAAAGGGTTAAAATATCTCTCCAACAACAATTATAAATATTTTATGGAAAATCAAAAGAAAAAAATAGCAATAAAATTGGAATGGAATGGAATTTTCAAAAAAAATTTTTTTTTCGTAAATGATTGTATGATACTTTACCAGAATTCTAAGGGAAAATTATTTGGGGCATAAATAAGGGAAAATTATTTGTGGCATAAATAAGGCAAATGTGAAAAATATGCTATAGAAAGAGAAATGTGTGATATGTTATGACACAAATTAATTCTCCAGATCTTAAACGTGACAAGATATTAGCTGACAATAATTAATAGAAAGTAATTCAGTTCGTTAAACTAGCAATAAATTTTGTGCACAATGTCTGTTCACTGGTGATCATTCAAAAGTGAAAAAAAAAAAAAAAAAAAAAACTTTTAATAAAAGTTGTTTTAGGAACAAGGCATTCATAATCTTTCAGGAAAGGGAGATAAATAATAACTTAAAGATTAAAACTTATACTACTCAAAGAATATTTCAAATGATTTCCAAATGAAATTTTTCATTTCTTTTTTATTCAAGTAATCGGGTTAAAAAAGAAAAAAAAAAAAACATCCGACTGATAAACAAGGCATGGGTGAAAATATACTATAAAAAGGAAAAAAAAAATGTGAAAAGTCATGAAATAAAAGTTCAGCTCATAAACGTGACTAGTTATATTATTGACAATGACAATAATTAATTGAAAGCAATTCAATGCCTCCAACTTCAACAATAAATACCTCCACAGTTACTGTTCTCTGGTGATTACGCAAAACAGAAAAAATCTTTTAAGGAAAGTTTTTCATCTAAATCAATCTATAGAAACAAGCCATTTATAAAGTTTATGAAAAGAAAAAAAAAATAACAAACAAAATTTTCTATAATATAAGAATTAAAGCTACTATTCATTGAAATATTTCATATGATTTTCAGTTGATATTTTAAATGTCCTTATAACATTCTTATAATAATTTATCAAAATTCTTCTTCATTTAAGAAATTTATTTCTAGGGAAAAACTATCTGGCGCATAAATAAGTTAAGCGTGAAAAATATGCTATAGAAAAAGAAATATGTGAAAAGTTATGAAATAAAAAAACTCCAGCTCTTAAACGTGACAAGATATATTGATGACAATAATTAATAAAAAGCAGTTCAATGCTTCAAACTTCTGCAATAAATCCTTTCTGCAGTTGCTGTTCAATGGTGATCATCCAAAACTGAAAAAAACTTTTAATGAAAGTTTCCCATCCAATCATCCATAGGAACAAGGCATTCATTTAAAGCTTTCAGAAAAGAAAAAAAAAGTAATAATAATAAAAATAAAGGAAAAAATCGGCTACTAATTCGGTGACAGAAAACAAATCTCTTTTCTCGGAAACTTTTGAGAAAAGAGCCACGAAAAAGCAAAAGTGAATCTAAGTGAAAAACAAAAACGGCATGATTAACGGGTTGAAAGAAACTGGTGACAATCCGAGCAGTTACAGAGAGTTGTGAGGGGAAAGAAATGAAGTCAAGAGAAAACTTTTAATAGATCTTTCGGATAGGAAGATAGGAAGATGTAGAGCTGAAGGAGAAAATGCAATTTCTTAATGAGATAATTATTAAACAGATATAGATCACTGGAATAATTTTTGGCATCATAATATCATTTGTTAAGAGAAAAGAAAGTACAACCTAGTCGATATAACCCACTGACTGAGCCTAGGTGACGTATGATTGACATTAAAAAAGACAAATATTTCTTAAACTGCGAAAATATAATATAACAACGATATACAATAACCTCTCGAAAATATACAATAACCTCTTCCGAGTTACCCACGATCCCAAAAATCTTTCTTTATCTTTAGAAAACTCTGAAATAAATATGTTTTCGAGATTTAAAAGAAGCACTTATAAAAACAAAATTTCTTTTGCTGCCACTGATTTTCGGAAACGTTTGCGGATAGTTTTTATAGTGTATTAAGCAGTTTTCTCAAACCGGAATATCGGTTTTGAGGATGATATTAAGCCTTTTCTGCTGCGTAACTGAATTTATACATGCAAGCAGGGCTTTACAAATTTGATAAAATCTCGTAGCCAGCAAAAAAATTATGGAGTTTCGAGGAAAAATTATCTTGAGTGCATCTAAGGATGAGCGACTATCTGTCAAAATAAGGGCTATCGTTGGCGCCCGAACAGGGACTGATGCATGTTAATTACACCATTTATGCTGCTCTTAAAAGAATTTGCATAAAAATGAATCATTAAATCACAAAAAAAGGGAGTGGGGTCTTTAAACAGCTATTTTATTTGTTTTATAGGCTAAAAAATTAATCTTACCTACAAAAATTTCGCCAGTGGGTAAAGTAGTAGGCGTTTCATGGAAAATATATGTGTGTATATATATATATATATATATATATATATATATATATTAATAAATATATATTATTTACATTAAATTTAAAAGAATACAGATGTGTAGATTCTTTAAAACTTTATTGAACTTTACCTTATATCATAATTATTAACAATACAATTTATAAACAATATGAAGGAATTCCTCAAGGAGGCACAACTTTACGTATACTTTCTGATCTATATTTAGATTACTATGAAAGTCTGGTAATAACAATGATTATGTTTTTCTATCTAATACCACATCATTACCTACACTCAATATCCCACACAGTTTATACTAAGCCAAAATGATATAATTAATATTGAAATAAACTTCTTTGACTTAAAAATAAAGTTTAATAATAAAAATAAACCATTATTTAATAGTTAGGATAAAAGAACTTATTTTCCTTTTATAGAGTAAATATATTTATGTATTATAATTCATGCTTACATAAATCTGTTTATAAAAAAGTTTTACTTAATTACCAACAAAGAATAAAATATTTATGCCCAGTTTAGAATAAAAATAAAAACATTCTGTTTATCAGTTATCAAACTGAAGTTTTATGGTTATATAGACTTCATAGTAAATTCAATAATTAATCCATTTAAATAATATCACGTTTATATACGAAATATATGTTATTTATTTTACGAAAAGATTCGTTTAATTTTTTTGTTATTAAATTTATTGCTTTTATGAATATCATTTATACTAAAATGGATTTTATTTATTAATAAAAATAAGATTGAAACTAAATTAATATTAAATTAATATTAAATTTTCTTTCATTAAAATTATTATAAAAATTAGGTACAAGTTAAGAGTTATGTAATTTAATTATTATACAGATAAATTGGTTAATTAATTGGAATAAATGAATGTAGTAAAATATATTAGGTGTATATAAATTTAATTGTATATAAATCACACTTTGCAATTACTATCATTAATTAATAAAAATAAATTATTTGATTATTTGGTACAATATTGATTTTAAATTTTAGAAATAAAATTTATTATTAAAGTTTGAAAGTCATAATTAAAGTAATACATTATTATTAAATAAAAACATATATGAATTCGTAAATAGATGACAGCACTATATTGTTTAACATCTTTTTTTTAATGTATATTTCTGCAACCGTTCAACAGTCTTAAAACTTCAAAAGGCAATACCCAATTATTTTTCATTGCAAAATGATCTTCACAGTGAACAAGCATGAATGGTGTTAAAAAACTAACAATAGAAATAGCTATATAAAACAAGCACAAATAAAAGCAACGATAAGTAAAAATGCACCCACACAGGCGACAAAAACAAACTATTTTACTTGGATTACAAAATTGTCCAATATTTACATTCACAGACGATGACATATCTCATGCGGGAGACTGGGGAAACAATAAATAAATCACGTCATGAAGACAATGCAGAATCTCACGTTTGATGGCGTTTTTCCTGTCAGACTCATTTAGCAATTTTGACGTGTAAATCTAGAATTTTAAACACTCTAAGAGACAAAAACCGATTGAGGTGCATTCGGGTGATCCTGCCGACTATGGAAACGCAAAATGGCGGAAAATGACAATAGCACCAATATGTTCTTGCAGCATATATGAAACACGAAATGGTCTTCTTTGAGTACATGTTATGTCGCTATTTCTACTGCTAAAATTATTTTATTAATGCCATTTATGGTTTTTCACTATGAAGGTCATTTTGAGAGAAAAAAAAGCGTGTTGTCATTTGAATTTTTTTTAATTTTGTCGCTGTAACCTTAACTGTGGAGAGCTCGATTGATGTTCTTTGCCTCATTCTCTTGTCCATGCCACAAAACATCCATATACCAAATGACACCCCATCCGCTTCAACGTTTTAAGAAAAAACAACAACGAAATCTCAACAGTAAAAAGAGAAATAACATTTTGTAACAATATCTATAGAACCTGTGCTGTAAGTATAAGACAATTTTAGTGGTCAATCTTTTTTATCATAATAAAGCTTGTTATCGGTCAGACTTCAATTGCCCCTCTCAATGTTAAACTTGTGGTAATGGAATGCACTTGCATTTTTCAAACTTCTTATCAAAAAATTAAAATTTTTAATTTTTTTTCTCCAGTATGATCTTCTTAAATGATGTCTCTTCATTGTCTAACTGACAAAATATGTTTAGAATGTATACTTAATTTTATTTTTAATGTTGAAATCTAATTCACAGTTCATAAGCATCGTTAAGATTTTAACACTGAAAATATAAAATTAAGTATACATTTCAGAAATATTTTGATGATTATACAGCAAAGAAATATAATTTAAAAAGAGCATGCAGTTTTTTTTTTTTTTAAATGAAAAATCTGAAATACAAACGCATTGCATGACAGTTAGATTTCACATTGGAAAGGGGAATTGGCTGATAACGAGATTTAATATAATATAAAAAAAAATTGCTTCTAAAATTCTCTTACATATACTTCAAAATAAAATTGTTGATTTTACAGGTAGTGTATTACTGCTTATTTTACTGTTGATTTTACGGTATAATACTGGCAGCTGGGGTGCTAGTATTATACTGTAAAATCAACATTTTTTTTTCAATGAGCAGTACAGTACCGATTCTATAGATATCGCCATACAAAATTTTATTTCCCTGTTTACTGTTTAGTTTTTATTGTTTGTCCTTAAAGCGGCTAGAGTTTTACGATTTAAAAAATGATTTACGACAGTCACTTTGTACGCTTCCTCATCCGATTTCATGCCGCGGAATGAATGTTTCTAATTATTGTTTGGCTGTTTTCACACTCGTAATCTGATACCATCACAAGCAAACAAAGGCATTATTAATTACTCAATGGTAATGTGTTTATCGCTGTAGTAATTTATTTGAAGGCAGTTCAGAAAAAAAAAAATATGATTAAACTTAAGAAAAAGAATTATTTAAAAATTATTTAATCGTTGAAAAACGATTAAATAATAATCTATAAAAGCATGATATAATTTTTTAAAAAATGGTTACCTCCTATATACATTTATATACTTCAACAGATACTTTTTACTCATTTTTACTATTTGAACAATGAAAATAAGTCTGTTTTAAAATTAACAATAAGTAAACTGAGAAACAATGAATCTCAGGAGATAAATTTGATACAATTGATAAAAAATCGCATGATGTGACCTAATTATGCAAAAGATTATTTTAAAATTGATGATTAAGCATTGGTTTATCTCCTACTTTCATTGAGATAATTATTTTAAAAAAAAATAAATTTAGAAGAAAAAAAAATAGGCGTTATTCATTATAACAATACTGAAATTCAAAACAGGTTTATTACTTCGTTCAAGTTGCAATTTGAGGTTCATTAAATCCCAAAAATCATAAAAAAATACCATAAAAACATTTCTTAAGTCTTTTGCATATTATATAGTTAGTACTAATTCAACATTTTCTATACTCTATATACATTACAGCAGTGTTTTTCAAAGTGGGATATGTGAACATGTTCTTGTGTTTGTGTCTGTGTCTGTACAATCAATATACGACATGTAGCGCATCTAAATAGGTGAGTGAAAACAACACCGGCTCTATTAAGAGCCGGTGTTGGTGAAAAGGGTTTTTTCACCAGTTGGATAAGAGGTGTTTACCGAGTACTCGGTATTTGGGACATACTTTGACTGTGTACTCGGCCAATACCGAGTAATTGTAAAAATTTGCTCTCCTTTTCTTTTAAGCAGTGTTAAAGAAAAAAAAAATCTTATCCAAATAATTAGTAAAAATTTATCGAAATATAAATATCAATACATAATATAACATACGCAAAATTACATAAAAACTATTACCGGATACATTAAAATTTGTCTACATAAAAGTTCAAAAAATATAATGTAGAATTAACATATCAAAATTTTAATGATTAGACCGCGTCCACAAATAAGTCATTATTTTTGAAACAGTAGAAAAAGATGAGAGATTTTGAATAAAGTATAATTCGTATAAATAGAAAATACAATAAATGCTTCTAAAAAATTATTTAAATTTATTGTATTTTAAATTATTGATACAAAGATACCACACATTCTATATTTTCAGCACATGAAGATTTTTTATATAGGTGTGTGTCACATATATCTTGATTCCGCCGCGTTATTCAACAACAAACTTCTGCAAATATTTTATAAAATAATGCAATTTGTTTATCTAATCTCATTTTAAAAAAAGAAAATTTAATGGTAAAGTTTATAAATAATATATAAATCCGATTTTATTTATTTATTTTATAGAGAACTGAGAAAAAAAATCAAAAATTTAAAATAACGCAATTATAAGTGTTATGCACAAGAAAGATGATAAGGAACTGATATGCCAATCCATACGTTCTATAATTTTTTGTAAAGTACAAATAATAACTGAAATCAAGAGACGATTAGGTAAAATTATAAAACAGAAATATTTTATATTCATTAAACTTTAAATTCTTAATATTAAAATTGTTACAGTAAGCAATATTCATTTGATAGATAGTATTGATATCAGAAACAGCGTTTTTGTGGATTGTAGAATCAATTTAAATATATATATTTTTTAATTATTCGTATTTTTTGTGTATTGTTCTTTTTTCATAACTTTTTAAACAATGTTGCTGGTTTTAAACGTAGAAAAGTTTTGAAGTATGTATAAAATCTGCAAGCCCAAAATTTATTAAATTTGGAATTAAAATGAATTTTAAAAACATACTAGCATGCTGAAACGTGTATTTTCAAGCAGCGGAGAACTTTTGCATCGACTTTGTGTACATGGAATTGCATTTGCAACATTTTTCTTATCTTCTGGGTGTTACCTTTAAGCTCGCTTCTATGTGTGTACAAGTATTTTTTTTCCTTACCCACGAGCCACGACTACTCGGTATTCGCGATATTCGGCCGAGTATTTGGTAATCGTCAACTCGGCCATAGCACTACTCGATACACCACTAAGTGGAATGTTTTAAAAATACATTAAAACACGCACTAGATGTTGACAATGACGTAGGACTCTACTCGTCCAATTAACGCCAAACATAAAAGAAATACGTGACGTGACGGTAAACAAACGCTCTCGTCACAATGAAATGCTTGATTTTTGTATTTTAAAAGTAAAATAAAATTAAGTTTAGCTATATCAATGCGTTGTTTTTCTTTTAGTTTCCATTTTTCTTTTCAAAAAATAAATAAGGGATACATCAGTTACATGTTTGTACCTGGTGTATATAAAAGATGATACCGAAAAGATGGTTCACATAAAAGTTTGAGAGCCACTGCATTATATGAAAATAAACATTTATTCTCAAAGAATACAGCTTACCAACAAGTCATTAGTTACTACCATGTCGGAAACACGACACAAACACAACTTCTCATTGCCTATGGCTAGAAAATAACAGCAAGAACACTTCCTTGCAAAATCTCAATGATTAACAGTTTAGAATCTGGTGACAATCCAAGAGATGAAGTCAGCTACAGTAACAGCCAAGAAATAAACTTACGGGATCGCATCGGGACATTTAATAACACAGGAGAAGGCGAAGATAGGCAGTTAGATGATGCGAAATTCTAACCTTCACGAAGAGGATAATGGTAGGCTTGGAAGCAGATACCATTATAAGAAGCTGCTGCTGTCCTCTTTTTTTTTTAACATTTCGTATCTGGAACAACCAACCCATCATGAGATTTTGCTGATGTACAGTTTGGGTGTGTTCTTGGCTCGTGCCATAGTCACGATTTTGAAAGATTGATGAAAGATTGTGTAAATAAATATTCGTTGTCAGAAGAACGTGAAATATTTTTTGAATTTAAAAGAGTGTGTGAAAACTTTGTTTTGTACTTCCATGGGACTTTAAAGTCACATTAAAGAAGACATGATATATAAAAAAAAAATGCATTAAATACGAATGTTAAAAACATAAGATTTTACATTTCAAGCAAGATGCTTTACCAAGTCTAGAAAGCACGGCCAGTTTTACAAAACTTTTTTTTTTTTTTAATGGATTGTTCTTATCCAGCTTTTATGTTGCAGAAAGAAGTGAAGGGAAAAAATTTCTCACTCAAAATAACTTATCCATTTGCAGATAAAACCACAGTCTAACAAAAGTCTAATAAAAATTAAGCAATTCGAAAACATTTTTTTTTTTTTGGTCCAGTAATTTAATATTTTGTAAATGTTTTGCAAAAAGACGTATAATTAGGAATTTAATCAGCCAGTTTTAGTGAACGAATCCTTCCTAAATTTTATTTTATTGTTACGCAATTTTTCTAGTCTTACCTTCAGTTTTAATGTGAAAAGTACTGAAGGAAACTTTTCCTAAGTTCGTAATTTGGAACGTAATAGGTTATGTATCATTTTAGTTGTTTTAGTGACATATACACACAGAAAAAAATAAAACCCAATTTGGGTCGAAAGATTCTTAGGTATGTGCCCAAATTGGGCCATGCCTGTTTTGGTTACCACCGTGTATCCATTTTGGGCACTGTTAAATACCCATTAAAAAAAAAAAAAAAAAGTTTTTTTTTTTTTTGAAAATGTGTATTTAACAGTGCCCAAAATGGATACACGGTGGTAACCAAAACAGGCATGGCCCAATTTGGGCACATACCTAAGAATCTTTCGACCCAAATTGGGTTTTATTTTTTTCTGTGCATAAATATAGTCCACTTTTGTAAGGCGTTTAATATTATTTATTCCATTAAATGTAATTTATGTAATATGGAATACATTGATCAAACTTGCAATCTATTGCACATAAGAGTTAATCAACACAGATCAAATATTCTTAACAGTTGTTCAAAATGTTGAATATTTACATTTTCAACTTCATGAATTTAAAAATATTATTATTAAGATATTAAGTATGCATACAATTTTAAATGATATTATGATAAATTTTATGAATCAATTTTATGAATTTACTTTATGAATCAATTTTTATTAAATCGAGTAACTCTCTTTACTCTTATGGACTTAATTCAAATGTTTTTAATCGACCACACCATGTTATACATCAAATCTATTAAATTTGACCAATATAGAAATACGTATTCTGAATTAAATCATTCAGTCAACAAAAAAAAAACTACTAGGTCACAAAGAGGTAAACAAACAAACAAAAATAATAATAATATTCAACACATTTCTATAGTTGCCAACCTCCCGATTTTTTGAATATCAGCAAAATCTTACAAAAATTTTCGCTTTATTAAATTGTAGAAACCTCTTGAAACCTCATGACACCTCATAACAAACCTCTTGAATATTTTAATGAAGGGAAATTTAATGTATTAAACGAATTAAACATAGAACTTTACAAACATTTTCAGTATAATCATAATTTAAATTTAAAACATGTAAATATAATATTAAAAATCTACAAAATAAATTTATTATTACTTATGTTGACAAATCACTAAATAATTATGCTTTTATTTGCAAATATTTTTACAAACAACTGATTTCTAATACAATTAACACAAGTACTATATTAAAAAAAAAAACATCTTTCACTACAGTTATAAAAAATAGACATATCCCCAGTTTTTATAAATTCTTATAAATAAAATCATATATCATTATCCTTATATTGTTATCGTACCTAAATTTCACAAAAATCCAATAAAATTTCGTACTGTTACAATTGGATATAATACTTACAACAATAAAGCTAGCAATTTATATATTAACTATTAAATTGTATGATATCACTATGCAAAATGACAACAAATATTGCATTAAAACTAGCTATCAATTTGTGAATAATATTAAAAATCTAAATAATATAAATTATGTTAACACTTTTGATTTTAATGATTTGTTTAATAATATTGATATAAAAGATTTGTTTAAAATTATTAATTTGTTGTTCAAAGAAAATAAGAATAATTTAAAATTAAATTTTCCAATTTCTATTTCTTATTTCAAAAAACTAACTCGCTTCATTTTACATCATAATTACATAAATTTTAATGATACATTATATCAGCAATGCACAGGTTTGCCACAAGGTGGTAAATCTCCAAGCATTCTTGAGATCTTTAATATACTTAATATTGTCTTTATATAAACTAAATGTAAAATTTAAGCGTTGAAAAATAAGAAACTGACCATACACAATGAAATCCCAATATCATATAGCAGTGTCAAATTACAAATATATATTACATTATATTTATTATATTATAAATATTTCTATATTAATTTATTTAATTTATTATTTTTCATTATTTTACAGTTTTATAATTTTAATAAAATAAAATACACAGTTTCAATAGCAAAATTATTTTATATGAAACTGTGCTTTGACCTCTGTATAATATTAAAAAGCATTAAGAGATCCTAAAGTACTTTAAATTATTTATCTATATCCAATACTATTTTTTAATAAAAATAATTAGTTTTAACAATAAATAAGAAATGTGGGACTTCGATAAATAAAAAAATTATATTCAAGCCATCACCTTTAATTTTCTTACAACAGTCCTCATTAAAAAAAAAAAAAAAAAAAAAAGTTTCATTTAAAATAACTTGGTGCTTCTCTGTATACCGATGTTTCAACTGGAACCGGATCCTCAAGTTTCGCTTTTAAAAGCACGTGTCTAGTTGAATTAGCACGTTTGTAGAGATATCTTTTCAAAAAAACCCTTTTACATTCTGAACGGACTTTAAAACAATTACTTCTTTCGACTGAAGAGGTACCTGGTTGTGTACTTTACATTCATTTTTTTTTTCTTTTTCTAAATACTCTATATAAATACGACACTGGGACATAAAACTGTAAAATTATGTCAGACATCTCTTAATTGCTCTAAGCTCACAGACGAAAGTGCAAAATTTTTTTCTCATTTTCGTCGCCAGTTAAAAAAAAAAGTAATAAAAAAGAATAAAAACTGCAATTTAGTGAAAATAGCACTTTTTCATTAAGTGAACTGCTTTTTTTATTATTATTTGACTCTCAAAGTAGCTTTATAAAAGAAACAGTAAATTAATACTGTCAGTCGTTATCTTCTGAGTCTGGAATGATCAAGGCTTTGTGCTGTAGTCTTTTCAGGTGAAAATTTAAGAAAATAATAAATTAAAGTAAATGTGTCAGTTTTATGAACATTATTCAAAACCACTTTGATTTTTCAATTAAAGCCGATAATGCAAAAAAGATTTAATATATTCTACAAGGCCATTTTTTTTTTTTTTTTTTTTTTTTTATGTGCGTTTGACGTCGTATCAGCGGAGGCAATGTCCATGCAGTTAAATATTTAATTAATTTCAATGAATTTTGTTGTCATTTAATGTTAATAATTTTACTTTTATATTATAATATTATTTAAATACTGAATACTTTAATTTAAAATATTTCGATATCCACAAAAGAATTAATAGTTAATATTGGTTAATAAAATAGCACATTGATAAAATTGAAGTAAATCGAATAGAAACTGCAATTAAGTGAAAATAGCCCTTTTTCATTAAGTGAACTGCCTTTTTTTAAACTTGACTCTCAAAGTAGCTTTATAAAAGAAACAGTAAATTAATACTGTCAGTCGCTATCTTTTGAGTATGGAATGATCAAGGCTTTGTGTCGCTTTTTCAAAATGATGAAAATTTAAGAAAATAATAAATGAATGACAATTTTAGGGACAATTATTGAATAGTTTAATTTATGTCACTTTAAAACGATATCTAGAAAAATATCAATATTAGTCAATAAAACAATACATTGACAAGATAGTAGTAAAAAGTATAAAAATTGTGATTTAGTAAAACTAACACTTTTTCATGAAGTGAACTGCTTTTTCTTTTATTAGAATAGCTCAGTAGCCTTATAAAGGAAAAAAAACCCAGTAAATTAATACTATAAACTATCTTCTGAGTCTGGAATAATCAAGGTTTTGAGTTGTACTCTTTTCAGGTGAAAATAATAACAATAATAAATTAATTTTAAAGCCACTTCAAATTTTCACTAAAGCCAATATTGCAAAAAGGATTTAATATGTTCTATGTTTACTTTTAAAAAGTTAATCCTTATTTTGATAATATGTTTGACGCAGCGTAACCACATGTATAACATTCATGATAATGAATTTTGTCTTTTTAATTATAATTGTATTTTTACATTATAACATTCTTTCATGGAGTATATGTTACTTAAGTCGCTTTAAAGCAATATTCACAAAAGTGTTAAGTGTTATTGGCCGTAAAATTGGCACAGTGGAAAAAAAAATAAAAAAGTATACAAACACTGCAATTTAGTGAAAATATAGTATTTTTTCACTAAACTGCAGTGAACTATTTTTTTTATTTGATTCTCTCTCTCTCTCACACACACACACATAACAATAAATTAATACTTTCCGTCATTATCTCCTACGTCTGGAATTATAAAAGTTTTATGTTATATTTTCAGATGAAAATTTAAGAAAATAATAAATTAAAATAAATATGTCAGTTTAAAGCACATTATTCAAACCCATTTAAAAAATAAAAAATAAATAAAACCAATAATGTAAAAATAATTTCATATGTTCTATAAAATTTTCGCTTTCTGTTAATTATTTTGTTACTATGCTTGACGTAACATAAGAAGATGTAATGTTCACGCATTAAAATGTTTACTTAATTATAATGAATTTTATATAATTTAATGCTAATAATTTTATTTTAAGCATTATAAGATACAAATTTTATCCCAAAAGATACAAAGCATTGCGACACAGATATATTTGCATCACAGATTTTAGCACAAAAGCTACAAAATACAAGATACGTATTCTACAAAGCTCTCATTTTCTCTTAAAAAACTAATCTCACTTTGTTAATAGTTGTATGTTTGACATAGTATAAGCAAAGGTAAATCCCTTAAATTTTTAATTAATTATAATGAATCTTGTATCTTTTAATGCTAATCATTTTATTTTAGAATTGCTCTATTCTTTGAATATTGGGTATTTTAATTTAAGATAATTTTGATATCAACAAAATTATTAATATACCGATCAATTAAAGAATACATTGACCAAATTGTAATAAAAAATATTGAAATTGCAATTTAGCCAAAATAGCACTTTCTGGCTAATTTTTTATTTCGTTCTCAAAGTAGTTTTATGGTATGTCATTTTTCACTGTCTTACTTTCCACCTGATTGATGTTTTTATTATTATTATTGTTATTATTATTATAGAAGGTTTTTACTGATATAATTTTTTAAAGGTTATTTTTAAGCAGATTAATCAAAATCACTTTATTTATCATTAAAGCCAATAAAATTAAAGTATTTAATATGATAAATCAAAAGTATAAAATTATTTTTAATAAATGGGAAAGACCAATAAAAGGGAAAGAAAGAAAAGTGGTAAAGCATACTATATGTAAATATATATATACATATAATGAGAGAGAGAGAGAAAGAGGATTAAAAATTAATATAAAAAAATCTCACTAATGCATATTTCTAGTCTTTTAATGCATTTTCTTATTCATATTTATTTATTTATGATCAATTCTTTTTTTAAATTGTTTTTCTAAGTATAAATTTTTAATTTCATCTCTAATTTCTTCTTTTCTTTTCTTTCTTTCTTCATTTTTACCCAATACCTTTTAAGATTTTCTTTTAGTTTTTTTCATCGTCTTACTCCCCACAAAACCAGCAACACATCTTAGGCTTAAAAAGTTCACCAGGAAAAGAAGTGGGGGGGGGGGGGGCAACAGGGCAAAAGAATTAGATCTTTATGCAATATCCTTCTTTTTTTTCTTCCTTTCACTTCGTTTCCTTTAAAGCTCGAATACTATGCGTTAATTCGGACACTTACAGTAAGAGCTATTGCGAGAATTCTATTTTTTTTTTCATTTTAATGCATTGAATGGCATTAATTGAAAACGAAAAGTTTTTTAGAAGGGTATACGCTGGGCCCCTTACGTTGGGTAACTAGATTAGAGACGAAGCTAAAAACTTAAGTCCCTCCTATACTGATGACTTTGCCGATTCTTTTGTTCTCTTTAACAACTCAGGGACAAAGCTTTTAATGAAATCGGCTTCCTTTGAAAGAAGTTACTATGTTCCTGTCGTAATAACCTCAGTTACGGTTCTGTAGCAATCAGAATAAAACCTAACACTAACACATAGTGAAGTAAACTTTTCATGTTAGCACATAAAGTTTCGCTTCGTTTTTTCGTTGTTTCAGTATTTCACTATAAACACAATATGGAATACGTAAGAAGTATAACCACTCAGATTGACAAAGAAACTCATAAAGTTTATTTGTACAAATGGAAATCAGAACTATCTGGTACACAGTAGTAATTCACAGCATTACCACTGACGTCATGGGTGCCGGCAAAGACGGGTCTAGGGAGGACTATTGTCCCTCTCTAGATTTTGAAATCTAATTAATTAAATTGTTGTTTCCTCTGATGATTTTGAAAAAAATAATAACATATTATTATTTTTAAATGACTTCAAATAATTAAACAAGAACTTTTCTATAAGGCGTTTTGCTCTATGACACCCTCCCCTCGGGGAAAAAATTTTGAATTTTCATTTTCTTTTTCCTTTCATGTGTTCTAAAAATTATCTTAAATTGGGAGTTTAGGCGGCAGAGCCTCTTTGGAAAAAAGGTAAACCGTTTTAATTCTCAGTTTTTAAAAAGCTAGTAAAAGTATAGCGTCTGGACGATATAGTGTGGTAACCGGATATTACAGTAAAAAAATTTTGAACCCCATAAATGTTGAACTGTGCTGAATGATAAATATCGATCGCAGCGACATCCACTAAGTCTTTTCAACGTAAGCATTGTAAAGGATTGTATAAAGATTGAGTTAGCAGATGTCGCTGCGATCGACATTTATCGTACAGCATCGTATCCGACATTTATACGACACACTATATCTTCTAGGCGCTATAGTAAGGCTTACTTCTGAACTTAGAATATTTTTTGTGTGTTACATTTCTGTATTGCTGTATTTTTATGTTGATAAGTTAAAAAAATGTTTAAAACAGATTAGAGACCTGATGACTTTGTCGATTCTTTTGTTTTCTCCTAGAACTCATGTTCAGAACTTTTAATGAAATCGGCTTCATTTGGAAAAAGTTAGTGTGTTCCTGTCGTAATAACCGAGGTTCGAAATTAATAAAAATAAAACACAGGATGAAAATTCTAACTTTTCATGCTAACTCGTAATATTCTGTTTCTTTCTTTGCATGTAAAGATGTAATGCAATTTACAAGGTGTTGAAAAATTATATAGTTCAGGTTTCAGTATTTTATTGCAAACCCAGCATGAAATGTGTAAGAAATATAACTACTTAGAGAAACTCATAAAGTTTACTTTCATTGTACAAAAACAAAATCAGACCTGCTCCTGCTACCATTAATTTGCTTCACCAATAGGCCGAAAATCACTAATCAAAAACGAAACCGTATAGTTCCGAAAAATATGGGATGAGATGAACTTTCGTATTGATATTTGTTTAATGATCAAAGGATCCGATATTGAGAATTTGTAGATAGTCGTACACAATTTTGGAATTTTAATCCTATTAAATCGGCCATTCTCAAACTGCGGCCCTCAAAGCCGAATGTGTCCCGCCGACCTTTTATGCGCGACTTGAGACACACAATCGCGCACAAAAAAATTTCAATATCTTCACTATTATTTTATATTTTTTTATGTAAAGACGAAAACTGACCTGTTATTTATGATCAATTTAAAAATATGTTAAGACATCCTAAATGCCAATTGCTTAGACAAAAGTTCTTTTTGCATATACTATTTGCGTTACGTATGTATAAAATTAAAAAGATATTTAAAATCAGACGTTTAATAAAACTAAAAAACAACAAATGAATGTCAAATAATAAAATAAAGTACAGTAGACTTTTCAAGCTTTATACAAGATCCTCATGGGTATAGATATGAATTGAAAACCAAAGCTGTTGGTTACATATGTCCACATTCAAAATAATGCATTTAAAATATTAAATGACCAAGGAGTATATGTCGGAGATATCTGTAATCTTGTAAACCAACCTCCAAGGAAAATTCTACTTTAAAAATTATTATTCCAGTTAGATTTAATTATTTTGATATTTTTTAAATCTGGGATGTAGTATATAAACTTTAAAATGTTCAACGCTAATCAAACATTATTCAAAATTAATTGAATTTACATTGCATATTTTTACACTTAAAAAATATAAAAAGGTTTTGCATTGAGAAAAAGACTGATTTCTTAAAGAAAATATCTAGATTTTTTTTAAAAATCTTTACAAGATGTAAATTCCGCACTATTATATTACATTTTGTACTCATAAAATAGCTAATAAGGATTATATTTATTTTGTTTAATTTTTTATACTGTTTTTGATATATTTACATTTTAATTACGTTTGTGATTGTATTAACTTTTTAAAACATTATTATATAAGTGTAATATGTTGCGCCACATATCTAAAATAGCAAACATATATGTTTACGGCCGCGAGAAAAAAAGGGTGAAGTATGTCTGTATTAAAATGAATATGGATTTTTGCTCAAGTTTCACTTGTACTACTTGAGACAAACATAGCAAACAAGTCCGTAACCAGAAAAATATTTCGAAGGGGGATTTCGGGCTCGAAATTTTATTCTTATTTCCTTATTTAAGATCCATTTTTTAGAAATATATATATATATTATATATATATATATTAATTAATAGAGGTGAATGTAGTTAAAAGGTTTATTAAATTTTATTGTGAAGAATATTCAATGATGTAACTATTACATAAAAAAAAAAAAAAAAAAAAAAACTTTGAGTCTTCTTCATTGAAAATAAATTTACAGTGGGTGATCGGTTAACGAACTTAATCCGTTCCAAAACAAAGTTCGCTAACCGAGTTGTTCGTTAACCGATCTTAGATTTAGTATAGATTTGTATGGGAATTCAATTAATTCGTTCTTAAAAGCTAAATAATATATAAAAATTAATAATAAATTCTCCCTAAATTTATTTAAATGTAATAATAATAAAACACGCATTGCATACATACAGTGTTGTCCTTCCTTCAGTCATGCTGTTTTTGAGTTTGTGAGGCATTAAATATTTGACAAAAGCTTTTCTTTCTGGAGTTTTCAATCTTCCCATTTTAATAGGGCTAATATACGTCCGTATTTAATATGGACATATCGCAGTTTCATGGCTTTGTCCATGTCGTTACGTACTTAAAATAAATTATATAATTTTATTACTTTGACCTATCAAAAACTTCATTAGTTCTCTAAAAGATTGTGTTTACTGCATAGCCCGATAAAGCTCCAGTGGAGCCTAGAGCCTGTTAATAATTTAGGAACTAAATTTCAGTTAAAATAATTAACTTGAAATTAAAAATATTTCTTTAAAAAGGGACACAAAGTATAAAAATTAATGTTTTTGTATTCTTCATTCTAATCTGAGAGCCCTAAAATATAGGTCCTGAACCCCCGGTTGCTCTTGAATTAATTAGGCCATAAGTATACAACTGTTAAAATGTTCTCGAAGTCGATAATAGTAGATGCAATTAAATACATAGCTCTGCAAATCTGAAACACAGCATTGCTTCTTCTTGGCTTTGTTTTGTGAGGTGTTCGTTAACCGAACATGTGTTCGTTATCCGAACATAAAATTCTCTCGCGAAAGTGTTCGTTAACCGATCTGTTCGTAAACTGAACAGTTCGTTGACCGATCACCCACTGTATATCATTTGTTGTGTTGATGTTGCTTCCCAGATGTATTGAAATTGGTTTCAACCAAATAAATGTTTTACAGAGTTTAGTACGAATGTTTCAAATGTTTTATCGTTAAATATGTTTTACAAGGAGCAGAAGTTGGAATAGCCCAGTTAGTCAAAAAGCTTAAAAGTTTGTGAGTTAGTATTTCGAATTAAATCTTCAAGAGTTTCATTTAAGCAAGTTGTATGATCTATATATCAGGTTGTTGTAAGCCATTTTGTTTGACATCGTTAAAATCCTGCCTCTACAGAATCCCATTAAAAAAAATAATAACTGTTAAAGGATCCTAGAAATTGTAATCATATTTTATCAGAAAACAAACATAAAAAATATGCAAGCGCAGAATTTTGAATTTTAACTGTACTTAATTTTTAAATTTTGACTAGTACTTAATTTCATACTTATACTTATCCTGACAAAAATTTAGGAGGGGGGTCAAACCACTGGCTACGTTCTTGGTTACAAAACCTCGACACTTATTTATAATCAGCTTGTATAGAAAGTTAAAAAGTAGTCGCAGAGAAACAATGGAAAATTCAGTAAGCTTGGATAAAATAATACTTGAGGTTACTATTATTAATCCATTTGCAGACATATTTATTTACTTATTTAAAAATATTTCTGTATAAATAAATTTGGATGATGACATAACTCTTTATAAATTTTTGATGACGCAAATGAAATAAATTTAAATTTTTATTTTTAATATTTTTTCCATTTTATCCAATTCTTAGCTGTAATATCCCCCCCCCCCCCAATTTGCAATTTTTAGTTCTTTAACTAATTTAATTAGATTTAAATGTTGTATTTCAAACTAGGCAAAATAAATAGGAATAATTTGAAAATGTGAAGAAAATATATTTTATTTTATTAGTAAAGTGGTCGATTGTTAATTTAATAGGGGAAAAAAATCAAGCAATTAGATTTATATATTTAAAAAAATCTTGAACAAAGTAATTAAGAACTAAAATAAAATATTTTTTGGAGTAATCTTACTTATAATAAAATCCAAAGGCGGAAATCTGTCTCTGTAACGGTACCCGGTTTGTAACCCTCTGGTCTGCGAGACGACGTAGTTACTAAGCCATGTGTGGTACTTGACTGAAATTAGTTTTGTGGTGGAGTTATATGTTAATGGGTAATGGATGGGGAGAGGGTTTGATGGAGGGGATGATGTGGGGAGGGTTGGGTATCATATCCAGTTATAATGTTTTAAGTTTAAAGTAAAAATAACCGATTAAACATCCGATTACCTGATGTAAACAAACAAATAATGTTGCCATTCAAAAACACAAATTCCATATCTATTCCATGAATGACTCTTTGAACGTTTCATTAAAAAATCCGATTATGCTCTTAAAATATTCGTAAAAGCATATTAAAGTCTTTAAATAATTTAAAGGATTTTTTAAATTTATTTCTGTAAGCATTTTATTCCTCTAAGTACTTTTTCAGAAATAGCGATGATACCTTTCGAGGCTTTGCGATGATCTACCGGTATTTTAGATATATTTCTTAAATACTGTTCTGGCGCCACCTATTGACAATAAATACAAATTATACCCTTGGAAAAAAAAAATTAATAATACAACTTTATTATAATTTACATAATAATAAAGTTGTAAAATAATATAAAATGTACATAAGCATATTTTTAAAATAAAAAAATTCAGGATGTATTGATTTATTACAAGATCACCTTTTTTTAATGATTTAAATTATTTTTATTATTAATTTTGAAAGGGAAATATTTGACTTTGTGTAAAAATTAATGCATTCTTTTAGATTATGAAGAAACTAAAAGATCGTTTTTGTATTATTGAGAGCGAAAATTAATACCTATAATTTACTTACCATAGTTAATTATTGAGACCTTAATTAATTATTGAGATCGTTATTAGGATTAAAATTTTAATTATTCAGAAAAATATTTGGAAATTTTGAGTTGTAAATCAAAAATAAAGGAAAAGATTACGTTTCGTAAAATTTACCATTAACATAAGGTATGTACATTCAGGATGTATTGAGTTATTACAAGATCAACTTTTTTTAATGATTTAAATTATTTTTATTATTAATTTTGAAAGGGAAATATTTGACTTTGTGTAAAAATTAATGCATTCTTTTAGATTATGAAGAAACTAAAAGATCGTTTTCGTATTATTGAGAGCGAAAATTAATACCTATAATTTACTTACCATAGTTAATTATTGAGACCTTAATTAATTATTGAGATCGTTATTAGGATTAAGCTTTTATTTATTCAGAAAAATATTTGGAAATTTTGAGTAGTAAATCAAAAATAAAGGAAAAGATTACGTTTCGTAAAATTTACCATTAACATAAGGTATGTACATTCAGGATGTATTGAATTATTACAAGATCAACTTTTTTAATGATTTAAATTATTTTTATTATTAATTTTGAAAGGGAAATATTTGACTTTGTGTAAAAATTAATGCATTCTTTTAGATTATGAAGAAACTAAAAGATCGTTTTTGTATTATTGAGAGCGAAAATTAATACCTATAATTTACTTACCATAGTTAATTATTGAGACCTTAATTAATTATTGAGATCGTTATTAGGATTAAAATTTTAATTATTCAGAAAAATATTTGGAAATTTTGAGTTGTAAATCAAAAATGAAGGAAAAAATTTCGTTTCGTAAAATTTACCATTAACATAAGGTATGTACATTCAGGATGTATTGAGTTATTACAAGATCAACTTTTTTTAATGATTTAAATTATTTTTATTATTAATTTTGAAAGGGAAATATTTGACTTTGTGTAAAAATTAATGCATTCTTTTAGATTATGAATAAACTAAAAGATCATTTTCGTATTATTGAGAGCGAAAATTAATACCTATAATTTACTTACCATAATTAATTATTGAGACCTTAATTAATTATTGAGATCGTTATTAGGATTAAGCTTTTATTTATTCAGAAAAATATTTGGAAATTTTGAGTAGTAAATCAAAAATAAAGGAAAAGATTACGTTTCGTAAAATTTACCATTAACATAAGGTATGTACATTCAGGATGTATTGAATTATTACAAGATCAACTTTTTTTAATGATTTAAATTATTTTTATTATTAATTTTGAAAGGGAAATATTTGACTTTGTATAAAAACTAATGCATTCTTTTAGATTATGAATAAACTAAAAGATCATTTTCGTATTATTGAGAGCGAAAATTAATACCTATAATTTACTTACTATAGTTAATTATCGAGACCTTAATTAATTATTGAGATCGTTATTAGGATTAAGCTTTTATTTATTCAGAAAAATATTTGGAAATTTTGAGTTGAAAAACAAAGATAAATAAAAATATTACGTTTCGTAAAATTTACCATTAACAGTAATATTTACCATTAACCCTGAACTTAACGGTTCAGGTCAGTTTTCCTTATTGTCGATAAACAGTATATGAATATTTTTATCAATTATTTAAAATTTTAACTGAAAACCCCAATTTCTACCCACCGTCCTAGGACGGGCATTTACACTAGTATATAATAAAATGTATTTTATAATGTCTTACAAACTCTAAATAATAATACCTAAAAAATTACGTTTCTAGAATTTGGTATAATCATCATGACTGAAAATCTAATTTTTTTTTCACTTTTTAGCTACTTATATAAGCACTAATATGGTTTCATACTGTTAAAAGTAAGTATAATAAAGCCCCGTACATTGAAAATAAAACTATAAACAGCGGAGCTCAGTGAAATAAATAAAAAGTCAGCATAAAGAGGAAAATGTAATTTAGGTAGTTTGAAGTTTTACTTGTTTTCTTAAACTTTCCAAAAATCTATAAGAGAATGCACGTAGGTTTAAATTTCAACACCTCATTGTGTTAAAAATAGTTATAAAAAGTATATTTTTCAACACCATGTTTCTATTTAGTGTTCACGGGTAATATTTAACATAAAAACTAAACAAAGGAGACAGGAATGACATTTTTATCTTTAGAAGTTTAATTAATTTCAAAGAAAGAACTAAAAATGGCTTTTATGCCGGACGTAAAGCAACGTGCCTGGGTTAATTATCTGTAATTAATAGCGTTTGAATTGAATGAAACACACTTCTGTTAACGGTACAGATGTAATTACAGAAAGTGATGAATGTATGATTTGATAATACAAAGACACCGTTTTTCCTTTTTCTGTTGTCTTAATATAAAAAGGTAGACAGATCTGAAGGTCAATGTTATTTGACATTCAGCAAGCAATGATTTGATAAAAACTGTGTAATTAATAGATTTGAGCGATATCAAAAATGTGATAATGTCTCTAAAAACAGACATATATGAAAGACTTATAAAATATGAATGGTAAAATGTTGGACGAAGAGAATCAAGATTAATGTAGTATTTGATAAACTATTTATATTATAGATCGCCTAACAGTCACGTCTGCATGTTTTGTATTCATAACGTTATGTAGTTAATATTGTATCAGGAGAAAAATCTCACTTTTCCGCCTCTTTATAGAACAAGGTCATTAGATATCCTCTTTATCTTGTGGTTCTTCAGTCTATTTCAAAAATAAGTTCATACGAATAGGAAAGAAAAAAAAAAATCCTTTTGTTTTTTACAAATAATATATTGTTTTGATTACGAATTAAAATTTAAAAATGAAAAGTTTTAGGTTCGTGTTAAAATATTGTTAAATGCCGAAACGTCACATGAGATTCGCTGTCCCAAGACAAAAAGTTTAATTGCCGCAAAAAGCATCAGATTAGCTTGAAATTGTGTAGATATGTTTGTAAAGTATTGGGATTTAGCTGTATAATTTTCGAATGTTCATCAGGATCGGTGGAGTCTTATTTTAATTTATGAAAATTTTAACTTTTATAAAATAGATCATATATGAAAAGCTTTTGTTTGATCTTTCATAATTTGATAGTATTCTGGAAAAAAAAACGAAAAAAAAAAAAACTTTTATTCGCAGAAATCGGTTAAGATCAATATATAATGACGAAATTACGTAATTCAAAACAAACTCTTTTTCAGAACAGAAAAAGCAAACAGCAGATAACGTTGTACGAATACGAATGTAATCAGATCTCTTTCTTTATCACAAATGTTATATTAATCGGTAGTGAAAGAGCCTCAATTTATGAAAATTATGATTTTTATAAAACTTATCATTTAAGAAAACTCAGATATTTCAAAATATTTCACTATTCTATAAAAATTGTTTAATTTTTACTCTAAAAAATCCCATCAAGGTCAGTATATAATTTCGATATGAGCCCCCCCCCCCCCCAATAAATAAAGCAAACAACGCATAACTTTGTGTCAGTGTTTTCACATATGCTATGTTCATTGAGATTGATGGACCCTGATGATGATTTTTATCAAATGATGATTTTTATCAAATGATGATTTTTATCAAAATAAATTATATAAATTATACAAATATATTATTATGCGAAGAAGGCAAACGATAGAAAACGCTGTACCAGTGTAATCAGATTCCTTACGGTCTTACGGGATTGATCAAACCTCAATTTATTGAAACTATGATTTTTTATGAACGTAATTATTTATGGAAAAATTCTGTCTGATCTTTCCTAATTTAAAAGTATTCAATAAAACAATATTTACTCTTACGGGGGAAAAACTCAAGGTTAGTATATAATTTCAAAATGACGTAATTCAAAACAAATCCCTTTTCCTCACAATGAAAGCAAACGACAGATAACGTTGTACACTTGTAATCAAATTCTGTACGTTAGCACAATTGCTTGATCAATCGGGATTGATCAAGCAATTGATCAATTCCGATCCCATAATCACAAAATGACATATTTCAAAACAAATCCTTTTTCCTCAACAAAGAAAACAAACGACAGAAAACGTTGTACCAGTGTAATCAGATCTTTTACACTCTTACAAATATTATGTCACTCGGGATTGAACGAGCCTCAATTTATGAAAATTACGATTTTTGTGAAATTTATCATTTACGAAGAACTTCTGTCTCATTTTTCACAATTTGATAGTATTTTATAAAACAACTCCTACTCGCAGAAATCCATCAAGGTCAGTATATAATCTCGAAATGACGTAATTCAAAACAAACCCTTTATCCAACAAAGAAAGCAAGCGACAGATAACGTTGTACCAGTGTAATCAGATCCCTTACGCTCTTACAAATGCTATGTTAATCGGGATTGATCGAGCCTCAAAACCTCAGACCATTTCAAGGCTATGGGTCAACACTTGAAAGGCGAAATCAAGTTTTGAACCGGACGAAGGAAACCCATGCAGAAAGAAAGAAAAAGATCTTCAAAATTTTCATCACGGATTCTGGAAAGTTGGGGAACTCGCGTCTTCCTCCCGCTGAGTCGAAATTGGATCAGGGTCAGAGTTCAGGGCCGGAGAACTCCCGACATCCCCCCCCCCTACAAAACATTTTCTATCCCTCTTTCTCCCCCGAAATTTTCTCGGCTCTGGTTACTTGGTAAGAAAAGGTCAGTGAGTTATTTTGCTAGCAATGTATTTTTGGGTAGAACTGCCGCAATATCTTCAATGCCAATCTGCATGGCCTAGGGCGTAACACCTGGATATTTTTTTATTAATATTTCTGAGAAGAATAAGGAGGGGGGGGGGGGGCATTGTACGTGGTGAAAAAAAATTAGAGACACAATGCTAACCTTTAGAAATGTGCAGATACAGTGTTTTCTGAAAGAAAGATCTTTATATTACATACACCCCCCCCCCTCCTAAAATTTTAGGAAATAAAATAAAACAGCAAAATAAGAAACATTTTTTTAAATTAATGTTCAACGTTAAGCTTATACATTTTACACGTCTTATTATTTATACGTTGTCTTTAAGAGACGCATAAAAGCGTACTTTACTCACTGTGCTCAGATTCACGCAATTTTACTCAAACTCATTGTACACAATAGGCCACATATTATTTAAAAATATATCTGTTTGGAAATATGCTTATAAAAAACCAGCATTATAAGCTCACGAATTTTAGTGAACCATCTGCAATGTGTACTGGTTTCGTAGCTGTTAATTGTTTTATCTTCATGGCGCACCTACTAAAATAGATACAAGAAGAAGATAAAACAATCAAAACTATTACAAGCACACAGAAGTTTACGCACATTTAACAGTTTATTGAAAAAAAAGAAGGGAAATTAAATAGGAGTAGTTTTTGTTGAAATAAAACTTGTTTTGTTTGAAATAAAACTATTTTGTTGAAATACGAAATGTTCAAATTTAAATTTTTATACTTTGTAATAACTGATTTTTTTAATGGTAATATGCATCTGTTTTATAAAGATCTGTATTTCTTCTTCTAACACAAAAACAGAAATTTATTACTGCGAAAATGTTTTGTTTATGTTGCGGGGGAAAAAAAATAAATAAAAAGTGTGCAAACATGAAAAAAAAAAATCAGAAAGTTTTATTATTGTAATATTTTAAGAAAGACATGCTCTAAAATTCCGCTCTCTTTCCATTTTGAAGAAATAATAACTTATGTTACACATTTTTAAAAATTTTAATCTACATTTAGTGTGTAACATAAAGAAGAGAAGATATATTTAATGTATATTGTTGCTTTATTGCCATTGCCATGATATAACAAGGTTCTAATTGATAAAATCGGCTGAAATGAAATGTCGTCATCTACGGCATGTTTATAGTCTTGTCTAAAAGACATAATTTGATTACATTACACATTTACAGAGTACACATTTTTAAAAGTTTATTTCAGCAATTTGAATTTCTAATAATAGATCTGGATACGTCGTGAAGAAAATAAATTAATGTTTTAAAACTCGCAATGGCGATTTTAAATTAAAAACAAGGATATCAATAGTAAATTTAAATAAAACTTCCGCAGATTTTACTTAAATCTCGTCAAAAAATATTTACGTATTCCAGAGATATTTTTAATGAGATTCTGTTAACACATTGCTGATGGTTCAATAGAATCCTTGAGCTTATAATGCGAGTTTCATATGAACATATTTACAAACAGATATTTTTAAAATAATAACGTGACTTATTTATATACATCATCGATTTAATAATAATAATAATAAAATTGCATAGTCATCCGAGTTGGATATGAATGTGAAAGTTGAAGTGAATCAATTTAATAAAAGTAGTTGCAAAAATGAATTTAACAAGACTTAAATATTTAAAAACAAATTTGCAGTAAAACAACACGGAACTAACATAGCAATACCCATAGACATATTTAACTAATTTTTATTTTTATTTAATTGCCTAAAATGACGTGTTCGTGAGACTTTCCCTCTCATTAGCACAAAGCAGGTTTCAGAGATCGGTTCGTGTTTTTCTTCATCAGCTGAAAACTTCTTTTAATATTGAACATGTCAGGTAATCGAGGTTTAAATTTAAATAAAAAAAAAATATTCTGCAGTAAAACAATAGACTCCGTTGAACTAACTTAGCTATACTTAGACATATTTAAATGATTTTTAAGTTTTTTATTCCCTAGAAGGATAATGTACGTCCAAGATATGATCAACGAACTTCTCCTCTTACACAAATTCCTCATTAGCACAAAAACCGTTTCAGATATTGTCCCGTGTTTTTCTTTGTCATCTAAAATATGAGCTATGGTAATATTTGAACATGTCAATCAATCCAAGTTTAAAATGAAGTAAAATAAAATAAATAAATAAAATAAAATGAAATAAACCACATTCCGCATTGAAACAACAAACCACATTGGAACTAACTTAGTAATACCTAGACAAACTTAACTGATTTTGAATTTTTTTATTGCCTAAAAGGGGGTGTCCGAGATATGATCAACAGACTTCTCCTCTTAACTTCTTATACAACTCCCTCATTAGCACAAAGCCGGTTTCAGAGATCGGCTCGTGCTTTTCTTCATCTTATTAGCATATAAAAAGAGCTCTACCTTTGGCGGATGCTACCACTTGCTTGACCTTCGCCGCAGTGGAATGCTAGAAATAAAAGTTCATAAATAAAAAGAAGAAGAAGAAGAAGAAAATAAAAATAAAACAAGGATCCACAAGAACAAGAATTGGAGGTGTTTTCTGGCTTTGTTTTTCTGTTTCTTGCGCTTTTACACCTGTAATTGTGGAGGTGAAACAATCACAGTGCAACCAATGGTTTTAGTACGCCTGAAAGTAACAATAATTTTTTTCCCTCTCGCCTTTTTCCCCCCTTTATCCGGTACTTTCCCTAGCTAGATTAAACACAAGTTTTATTTCTTTTGTAAGGTTATGAGTTCTTTTATTGGGTAAAGCTCTAGAAAAATCACATGGGGCCGCTTTTGTGTAGAGCATTTTTGATTTGAGGATAAATAATACCTTTCTGAATTGATTTATTGTGGAAGTGTGCGAGAATTATTTTTTCATTTCAGATATAAATTATGTAATACAAAATGAAAAAAGTATCTTTTATTAAAGAAATTCATTATAATGACCAAAGAAGAATAAGTGTCCAGTAATAATTTAAAAGTGATGAGCATCAGAAATTTTATGAGACGTTTAAGCTGATATTGAAAAAATATACTTTTTACTAAAGCATTACTTATTTATATATTTTTTTTAAAGCAGAGAAGAGAGAGGGTAGGAGGATAAAAAAAAAACATTTTGATACATTTTGAAAATTGGTAAATAATTTAGTTTTTAATATTATGCAACGTAAATGCTTATGCGTACTTAAGTTTAAAATGTCTCCAGGTTTATTTCTTGGTATAATCTTGAAAAGTAATAAGTAAAGAATATAACATTTTAATAAACACACAAAGAAAAATAAGTAATTTTGATTTTATAGAGCTATAAAAGGTATTTTCCATCATTGGAAGACTAAAATATAGCAATTTTTTGAACAACGTCAGCAACATTGCGTACTTTAGCATTGAGATGATTGTAAACTAAAAAAATTCCTATACATAATCGTGAAATATGCGAGAAAAGTATATATAAAAAAGATAATTGTTAAAAAAAAAAAAAAAAAAAAAAAAAAAAATTACATCACGCATTACTGGCTAAAAATACAAACAAAACAAACGGTAGGTTTTCGCTCCAATTGTGATTGAAAAGTAATTTCTATATCAAAAAATTAAGTGACGTTTCTGCTGTAGGAATTTCAAGTCAGTATCAATGAAGTTTTGGCTTTTATTGACTTTTCAATCAGATGGCCCAAATTGGAAACATTAGCCTGTAGAAGATTATAGAAATTTCTTCGAAACTACACATTTAACAATTTTAAACTACATCATATCACCCCCAAACAAATGGTTTTGTAGAGAGGTTAATTTAGGTATCTTTAATATGTTTAAATCTAAAGTTAATTTTACCCCTTCTAAAGTACTGTGGACAAAATTGCTTGAACAAGTCACAAACAATCACTCAGTGATGCGATTTTCTCTCGCCTATTTACTTTTGGGACAATTGCTTTGTTATTCTCCAGTTAAAGAAAATCTTACGCATATTTAAATGAGACCCCTAGGCTAACTGAAATACATACAATAGAGTATTATCTTAAAAACTGAAAAGCACTATATGGAAAATAAGAATCACAGTGAAACAATTTCAATACAGGTGACTTAATTATTTATAAGGAGTTCACTAGAAAATTAGCTCAAATAATAAACGATGCGTATAAGAAGTAATTGCTTTGTCAAAAGTTAATTATTAAATATATAGATAAAGTTATTAATTACATAGCAGAACATACAAAGAAACTCGATTATAAAAATTATGACAGTGCTATTGCACTCTTTTTGTTTTTCAAGAAAAATTTTAAGGTCTTCTGCAAATTCTCCTAAAACAACTGTTGAGCAGGCCGTATCAGTGGTGTCATTTTGCGTGCGCGCTGCTTCCATTTTTTTTTTCTCATAGAATAAAATCTGTTGGTTCAATTTCAAGTTATAATTAATCCCATTCCCACAAATAAAATCATCACACTCCCCATTTCAAACAATATAAGAACAACTTTTAATTACGTTATTTTCGACTATTTGTTTCCAAAAATAATGCTAAAATACAACTACTTTTCATTTGTGATTGTAAATATAAAGCTCGATATTTGTTTCTTTTCACGCTGGAAACTAATAACGTTTGAAACAACGATAAGAACTGCGAAATGGGAACTGAAGATCCTCAGGTTACATCATTATTGCTCAATATTCCTGGTGTGTGAAAAAAGAATATTACGCATTGGTGTTCATTCTACATCGAATAAAGGAAAATCAAGGCCATTCTGCAGGGTCGCGATATTTTAATGCGTGTGCAAGCAAACCAATATAACGCTGTTGCTCAGGTATCGTTCTTTCTCTGAGTCTTTAGTTTAATAAAACTGATGCATATGCAGATACAACTATTAAGATATTACTGAGAAAAAAAAATAAACAGGATGTCCTAAAAGGAACTGTTGATTTTTAAAATTCATTACCAAGTAAATTGTGACAGCTACTGAAATTATTCTTGCAGAACATATTAATGTGTGAAGTTGGGAATTTCTTTATTACGCTGTTTTAGTTACAAATATCACCGATAGATGGTGCTATCTAAAACTGTTAGGACGTTCAAACTAACATATGAAAAGGCATCAATGCTTTTGACTGTCATTTGTTTAGCTGTTGAAACAAAAAAAAAAAGAAAAAAAAAAAGAAAGAAATTATTATTTAAAATTTTTATGGTTCATTTTAGCAGCACTGCAGTTTGAAACAGTGCAGCGCCGTCTATCGGAAATAATTAGAACTAAAACAAGAAAGCGTACTCAAGAAATACCTAACTTCACACATTACTTTCCTGAAAGAATAACTTCAATAGCTTGAATAGTCAAAACCACCACTCCATATTAGGCCACAACCTGTAGACACATTTCAAGATACTAAAAGCAAGGTTAATTAATAAATACTTATGCTTTTGATTTTATAAGAATGCAAATCTTGGATTTACGTTAGGCAGCAAGGAAAAAAAAAGTACACATTTGTAATTTCAACTGCCCCCCTCCCAAACGCTACATGATTATGATCACTTACGACTACACAAATAACAATAATAAAACGTAAACATCCATTAAAAGTAAAAGTTATTCGAGTTTATAAACAATGTTGCATTTGGTAATTTTCGTGGAAATGAATTTTCAAGTAAATATAGTTGCGTGTCACTTCTTTAATATTCAGTGCGAATTCCTTCAAATTTTACGAATGGGCAAATTGAAAAAAAAATTCAAAAGAAGAAAAAACAACATCCATGCGGTTAGAAAACTTCTCAAAACAATGCTTTTTGCTCAGATAGGCAAAACTTTATGCTCTTGACGTATATCCAGAATCTTTGGCTGACTACGATATCCATCCACTGACTTCTGAACAAAGAATTCGCGGGTCTCCATTCACTCTCCTCCCCTGCTGTTACCCCCCTTTATTTAGATCATTGCTTGATAAGGACACCCCGCCTTATGTGTTCATGAACAGTAACCATTGTGCTCTTGACGGTAGAATTTATATTTAAATGAAGTTTACCCCTGTTTGGGTCCATCTTCTCATATAATCTACTGGGGGAACACGGAAAAAACTTCAGATTTCTGATAAAAGCGTCGATGATCATTGAGGAGTGAAATCTTTGGCGGCTTATCCATGTGTGGATGCTCACTAACACCAGAGAACGTTTTGCTTGCTTTCATTTGACATTTAAGTGACATGAATGAACACGAAAACCTATCGTCTCTCCCACTGGTGTCCCTCCAAGAAATGCATGTAAATGACCTTATTATCGAAATTGGCGTTTCGGCTGGTTTACGCATTTCTGATTGTAAAAGGAAATGTCATTTTGAGAGCCGCGTCTTTTGTTCAGTCACCATCGGTATGAATTAAAACTTCGAAGATAATATTATAAATTTTAGAATGGCATGAAATAAAGACTATTTAGATTGAAATCAATTTATTTTGTCATTTACGGGTGTTCTCAACTGTTATTTTTTCGTACTCAACAACGTAAACTTTTATGACACATCCACATTTTCATTCTAATTTGCCTGATAATTCCAGTATTCGCATTCTAGTGCCTAAAAATTGAAAAGGATTTTCAATTTTCGTATAAATTTCATATATCTTGCGTTATAGCCAATTGCTTTCCGATGGCCACCATTCCATCAGTTGCTATATCATGAAAATCGGTGCGAAATGCCAACCTTGACGGCATTCTCTGAAAGCCCCATCAATTTAGCAATAAAAAACTTGTTTGATTTTGTGGTACTTGCGTAAGGATATTTACAATTTTCTATGGATTAAATTATTTTGTAGATGTGTCAGAAAGTTTTGAGACTAGATATGAGAACGACCTTAAGTAGACTTTGAAATCATCCACAAATTTCTGGAGAATAGGAGAATATAAACAGTTTTTACCCGGAACGCCTGAGTTATATTTAGATATCACCATAGCATTTGTCTAATACCACGAACTTAATAGCGTACATTTTATAAACAAATAATAATAATTTATAAAAATCCGATGTTCCATTCCAAATTCTTCTATGTTAGGTAAGGTAAATCACATTTCTATTGCCCATCAAAGTATACTGGAAAAAGAGGATACCAGCCACACTTAACTCTTGAACTAGGAGTAAGGTTATTTTCTTTTTAATATATAGTATATACAATATACAACATATACAATATACAACAAACCTATCGTCTCTCTTAGTTGATCTGAAGAATGACATGTAAATGACCTTATTATTGATATTGGCGAATCAGCAGGTTTACGCATTTCTGATTGTAAAAGGAAATGTCAGCCGCGCCTTCTATTCAATCACCATATGTATGAACTAAAACGTCCAAGATAATAAGTTTTAAAACGACATGGACTAAAGAATATTCAGATTGGAATCAATTTCTTTTATGATTTATGTAGCCTTTAGAATCACGCATCATATGTTCTCTAAACAAACAGACATTGAATATCGAATGTATAAAAATTCGATGTTACTCTTATAGTAGAAAAGCAATATTGTTCTGTGTTGGCCGTATTTTGAGCCATATTGTCAATACTGGGATAAAATATTGAGCCAAAACTGGGGTATTAACATTTTGCCATCATTACAATGATTTCTATTTTACCATTTCATTGCCAATATTTACGCAATATCGGCGTTTTATTTCCAATATCTATAATGTAAAACCAATATTTCAGCAATATAGCATTTAATTGCAAATATTTCCATTGTAAAACTGATATTTAACCCTATATTAGAATTTAATTAACGGTTACTCATATTGATTTTCCAGTGTATATATTGATCCAGTGTATATATTATATCCAGTTCATATTGATTTTCCAGGGGTACCCCACACAATACTGCATGATGTATTTCTTTCAGAACCGATCATTTAATATTGTTATTATTATTATTTTTTAAATATGTCTTATCCCATAATTAAAAAAAGGGTTTTAAACCAAAGGTTAAAAAAGTTTAAAACTCATTTTATGCTTTTAAAATATTAACTAAGATTTATAAAAATTCGATGTTACCCTACTAGCAATGCAATATTGTTTTGTATTGGCCGTATCATGTGCAATATTTGGCATTATTGCGCCAAAATTGGTATATTTACATTTTGCTATTATTGCACCGATATATATTTTGCAATATGAAAGATAATCAATAGGCAGTAACGATAGGCAGTAACGATACATACACATGTGAAAAGTAGACATTTAATCTACTTCTAATTTGAATCCGAACCATACCATATTCAGCGGGTCAAATAACTGTTGATAACCTTCGGAAGTTCACGAGTTCAAGAGGCAAAGAAGTGACAAAGTACTACTTGGCACAGAACACTCTCCGGAGAAGAGGAGGTTTTTACCAGGAACCTCCGAAACATATTGGAGGTCACCGTAGTATTTGTCCACCAGAAACATAAAGGTTTTGTGAAAATAGCGTTGAAAAATATGGTATTGGGAATATACATTATTTATTAGTTATAAAACATTTTTAATGGTTATTTGAAAAATCGTGCGCATTTTTTGTATGTTTTATTGACTATTCATTATTTTAATAATAAGATATAAAGGTAAATGATCAGGAAATGGAAGTCACCATACTAGGAACATAAATCAGTTTCTCAAAATAATATTGAAGATATATGAGTTCAAAATATACTTTATTTACTATTATAAATGGTCTTTGAATGATGTTCTAGTGCCCATGAGAATTTTTGTATGATCCAATGACATGCAGTATTTATTTGTTTGCTATGCATCTAATTAAATAATTTGCTACAAAAGCAAATGATCATTTTAAGAGGAAATTAGAGTTAATAAAAAAATTATGCTTCAATTAAATAGTGCATTAAAAATTTTAAATCTTCGCAATATTCCATTTCTGGCCGTTATTCTTGAATTCCTGTATATTTTCTACAGTTATTCTAGTTAATTATTTAAACTATAAGATAAGGTAATAATTAATTAATAGGAATACACAGACTAATACTTTCATGCTTCTCAGATAAAATCACAGATTTGTAACTAAAGATTTTTTTTTTTTCATTTTGATCTTTAAAAGTTGACTTAACTTTTACCTATACACTCTCTTTATAAATAGAATTTTTAACTTATATTTCAGCAAATTTAATAATTGATTCCAATTCTTTTTTTTAATGGTTTGTTTTTAATTATTAACTTGATGTTTATTACTATGAAATTATTTGAATAGTTATAGTACACTGCGGTTTAAAAACAGTGAAATGAGTTTTACTGTGATCATCATTATTTTAAACTCATAAGAATATTATATTCTTACCAATATTGAAAATGTAGTCTATTTCAATTACTTTATTTTTTGATTAGTATGATAATTAATTTTAAATTCGTTTATTTTTAATACGAATCTCTCTCGTTTTCATTTTAAATTTAAATAAATAATCTGTCGTAATCCACTTTTTAAAAAATATCCATATAGAGCTCAATGAATAACTACACTAATTCTGAACCGCTCTTATCTTCATCCAATATACAGTTAATAAGGCAATGCCTCAAATATTATATTTATCTTTTTTAGAAAGGGATTTTTTTATTCTTAGTTCCAATTCTATATTATTAAAAATTCTTTCTAATTATTTATTAGTTATGATGTTTATTAGTATAAAATATTGCGTTTTAAAAATCACCAAAGGAGTTCTACCGTGATCATCATCATCATCATCATCATCATTATTAATTTAAATTTATAAGAACACTAAAATCTTGTTATTAATGCTGTCAAATGAAAGATATTGCCATTATTTCATTTCTTTGAATAGTAACATAATTAGTTTTTAAATTCATTTAAGTATTAAAGGGAAACTTATTTCAACACTAATATACCATTTTCATTTTTTATTTAAATAATTAATCTGTTGTAACGTATTCTTAAATATATATATATTACACATATATATATATATCAAAGATCAATTTATGCATTTAAAAATGAATATTATTATTTTCATGTCGCATTTTCTTAATGATTTTTGTCTAATATCCACACTAATTCTGAACCTTTCTCATCTCCATCCAATATATAGTTAATAAGGCGATACCTCAAATATATTTCTCTTAATAAGAGAAATGTTTCTCCAATAGGAGATCACAAATACTCCTTAAATGTTTAAGCACAAAATCTTACATATCTTACATTATGTTCTATCAAGCTCTGTGAAAAGATGCCTTAAATAGTGTCTACTCTAACACATACATATCAGAAGCTTTGTTAATGAAAGTAAAACAGAGGAGCAAGAAAGTGGTTGCCCATAGCAACCAGGAGACGCATCATTAAAAGATACATTATGTTTACTTCTTTTACAGCATTTAGAATCATTTCGCAGATTGCACTTCTTTGGAAAACGTTAAATAATTGTCTAGAAAAAGCAAATGTCAGCCGATACAAATTTATAGCCTAATTATAGGAATAATTTTACTCCACGTAAAATTTGAATATAATAATGAAGGCAACATATGAGTAGGTGTGTATTTTCTAACATTAAATTAAAATAATAGTACAACTGCAATATTCAAAGCTCTCTCTCTCGCTCTCTTTTTCTTTTCTTTTTTCTTTTAAACATGTACACTGTAAAAAAAGACATGTTTCTTAATCTACGAAAATATAACCACGGACGAAAATATGCAATAACCTTTCCTGAGTTAGTTAGGATTACGAAATTTTTTTTTATATGTTGATTTTACAGCATAAGACTGGCACCCCAGCTGCCAGTATTATACCGTAAAATTAACAGTAATAAACAGTAAAATAAGCAGTAATACACTGACGCGCGGTGCCAGTCTTATTATGCTGTAAAATCAACATTTTTTTTTTTTTTTTTTTTTTTTTTTTTGCAGTGTATAAACTTCAGAAATCAATATATTTTCGAGATTTAAAAAATAATTTATAAAAACAAAGTTTACTTTTTTATAGCAACTGATTTTCGGAAACTTTTCCGGGTACTTTTTAAAGTGTATACATCAGTTTTCTCAAAAAGCTATCAATTCTCAATTAAACTTTTAAAGATGTATAATTGAATTTATACATGCAATAGTATAGCAAAATAATAATAATAATAATTTTAATGTCAATGTTAATGCGATTAATGTATTATGTTTGTCTGTAAAACATGTTTGTTGGACATAAAAATGTTTACTTGAGCATGGATAGCATCCGAAAAACCCAAATTCCGCATTGAAAAGAATGATTAATATACACTTTATACAAAAACTACTCGGAAACGTTTCCGAAAATCGGTGGCAACAAAAAACCCTTTGTTTTTATATAAATGCTTCTTTAAATCTCGAAAATATATTGGTTTAGATTTCTGAAGTTTCTAAAGATAAAGAACGCTTTTCGTAATCCTGAGCTACTCGGATGAGGTTATTGCATGTTTTCGTTCGTGTATTATATTTTTGTCGATGTCTTTATTATACTCCTTAAATACCTTAAAATGTGTAAGTACTTACATTAGCCTAAATACATCAAATTCAAAATTCGACTTGGTTGTTCTCAATGTTTTGAAGTTCGAAAGACGTGGTAATGACTTAGTCACAAGATCAAGAGAATTGGATTTTTTTATTTGTTAGTGAAATGTCTCAAATGGCGGATCATAAAAACATTGTGATTGAGATATTGTATTGTATTCGATTATATTGGTTTTTTCCCATTTTTGCATTGCATACTATTATTAATACCTGGTAAATATTTCATGTATCCCAACTACATGCATTTATTTTAATCCGAAATAAAATATAATTACAGTAAAAAAAAAAAAATAATCAAACATTTATACATTACTCAAAGTACTTTAAAAAAACAATATAAAAATGAACAGACGTAACAAAAATTTCATCTTCAAAGTGTATTACACTTTCTACAATTTCAGGCTACAATGATAATGTATAAATGTGAACGTCGTATAAATGGGAAACACATAAATAGTGTTCTACTGCAACATTTTATTTCGGATTAAAATATTCTCATACATTCTTAAAATAAGTCACTTAAATATAGATCCATGCTACGAACTTAATTCACTTAAACATAGATGCGTGCTAAATGAGTTTACATTACGAACTTCAAAAGTTCTCTCAATTAATTCAGAAATTTATTTTTCTCGATACCTTTTGTTGCGCAAACTTTTCGAAATCAGATTTCATGCATACAACATCTGAATTATTCTGCGTTTGTGAAATGTTCTTTGATGCCATCATCTTAACTCATTTTTGTCCTTCTTCCTCCTTCGTGTTCCTTTGACTATTATTTTGTCTATGTGCACGGCCCCCTGTGTACATCTTTCGCGATGCTATCTCGCCTGGAAAATAGAAAATTCTCCGCATGCCTTCGCATTCCAATTTCTGTTCCACGGGCCTCCCCGAAATGAGTGTTTGTTCTTGAGATGTCTGGAACGAAATTTTCCGGGTAAAAGAGGACACTGTTTTCTTGTAAATAGGGATAGGAGATTTCAGTTTCATTTTCTAAAGATAAGGATCAGCTGTTTTTAATATTTTTTTTTCCTGAATCTTGAATTGTCCCTGTGCCTATATCCTCCCCCGTAAATTACGTTTTAGTATTCTCTTTTTCTTTATTTACTTTTAGATTATTATCTTTTTAAATGGAAGGTCTATACAGATTTTAATGGAAGAGAAGTTTTAAATGAAGTGCGGAATTAAAAAATATACAGGGTGTCCATAAATTACTGTCGGAGTTTCACCTCACAACTTTTGATTTAAGAACATGACAAAAAATATTATTACATATTTGTAAAATACAACCCCAAATTTTTTTTTAATAACACAGACAAAGTTATATAAGCGTAAAGTTGCAAATCAAAACGTTATTAATCAAATGATGATTATATTAAAAAAAATAATAATAATGACATTTTATCAAATTTATCAAAATGTTATTAAAAATATAAACGTATAACTTCCGCTGGGTGAAAACGGTTCAATCTTCATGTGCATAAAGTTACATATTAATACTGGCATGATTTGGGGAGCAATCGAAACGTTGCAAGGACCCATCAAAATAAATAGGAACTATCATGGTTTCCGGTGCTGTGTCAGCTCAAGATAAAAATAACTTAGTTATTGTTTTTAAGAAAATGAACTCAGACAAAGTTAACTGCAATAAAACGCCACAGTTTATTTACTAAGTTGACTAGTAATATATAACTACTTTAATTTGTTGGTATGCTTCACTGAGATTATGCGAACGATCTGCAGGGCACATTAAGACTTGATGTGTAACTAAACACAAAATCAGCAAAGAAAAAAAAAGTACAGTCTTTGTATAAATTGAAGAGCTTGTGAGTCTCTATCATCTTTTTCAAGATTATTCAGTGCTTCTAAAATTGCATTAAACATTTCTATGAAACTGCTTACAGCCATAACATGTGTTTCGCAGTTCATTTTGTTTAACAAAGATCTACGAACTGAAAATTCATAATTTCTCTGGTTGTTCTCTTCAGCTAAAGTCTTTCGTAAGAGAGAGATTTAAAAAAAAAAAATAAATAATAATAATATTTTAAACGTTTCCTATACAGTTTCTTACCATAGACATTAAAGACAAATGGACAAGAATTAGATTGACATTATGATTATATGCAACACAATGCACGAAGTACGCCTTAGGTATAATGCTCATTCATCAGAGTTCATTCAGTGGACGCTCACTACTGCAGCTCCATCGAAGCTCTGATGTACCATCATCTCAAGATCGAAGCCATGAAAAATCAAGCGTCCAATTTGGTTTCTAAATTTTTTACTTGATTTGGTACATTAATTGCTCCCTATATAATGGTTGTGGTTTGAACTCCCTGATCCCATCCCTTGCCTACGTGCTTTGGCTGATAAGTTTTGTTGCGTATCAACATTAGAAAAGTGTTCTACCAACATCAGTGATGATGGAACCATGAATGCGCATCACATAAAAGTCACACAAAAATAATCCCTGAAAAATACGCTCTCACACCACTTTGTTTCCCTAATCCTCTGTCGATCATAACAGCTCTTGGGGGTTTCAAAACTTCCTTGGGTATACAACTTTTTTAAAGTTCCCATCTTTCCAGCAGCTGGAAGCCTCTGAAGTTGCCGGAGTAAAGAAAATCAACAAACTCGGCTTTCAGGGCACTGAGATGGGGAACTTGGAGGATCGTTAGGCAAAGGTCGAGGGAGGAAACAGAAAGAGTCACAGAGGGGCCAGTGAAGAGGGAGGACTGGGACAAGAAGATGTTTAGGAGGTCGAAATCGGAAGAGTCAAAGAGGATGTAGAGGTCACTAGAGAAAAACGGAGTGATCAGGAGTGGATGACGTCCACTCTGTTGTCGCTTCAAGAAGAATGACGTTGAGAGTTTAATCCAAATGCTTTTGGGAAAAACGCGTAAATAAACACTTTAAAAATAAGTCTTTCTTACATTCACCTCATAAACGACGTTTAATCTCGATTTATTTATGTATTTTATAAATTAAAACATCCTAGTAGCAAAACAATATCGGGCCAAATTCATTTGTATTGGCGACATCCTGGTTATATCTTGACTAACATTGGTATGCAATATTGTCTCAGTGATGATTTGTTTATTTTTGCAACATTATTTTGGCATTTGATCAATTCATTTTAACCATAGAAAACAACAAGTTTCTGAAGTTTTCAGAAACGTTTCTCAACTAAAAGGTAGGTCTCGTTTGATACGTACAAATTTAGGAAAATACATTTATGATAGTTTCTGAAAACCATTGCTTTAGATTTTCAGTAGTGCTTCTTCTAATGTTTTTAGAAGTTGAGAAAAATATTTGTAGAATCGTGATACACTGTGAAGTGTTCCATATTAGGAAATTTTTCGGTAGTCTTTACTGTGTAGGGGCACTGTAAAATATACATATATTTTTTTAATCTACAAAAATATAATATAACCACGTGCGAAAATATACAATAAGCGTCCCTTATCTTTAGAAATCCCTGAAACCAATAGATTTTTGAAATTTAAAGAAGCAATTATAAAAACAAAGTTTCTTTTGCTGCTACTGATTTTCGGAAACGTTTCCGAGTAGTTTTTACCGTGTATTAATCAGTTTTCTCAAACCGGAATATCGGTTTTTAGGATACTATAAATTCTCAATTAAGCATTTTCATCATAAATTAAGAAACATTTGTCTACAGTTTGCATTCGTTTTTAATTAAGGCTTAATTAGAATTTTTTTATAAATACAATTTTAAATAACGCCGAGATATTCTTTGATATTATTTCGACCTTAGGTTCTTTATTCCCATAGTGCGATGTAATAATCTCCTTTAATAAATGTTTCCCTTTTACTCGCGCCTTCGATAGCAGCGGGGTCGCGAAAGAGTAGGAAAAAAACTGCCCAACTGAAAAGTGAACAGCGACCAATTCACCGTGTTTTTGTGGAGTAGGGGTTATGGACAATAACAGCGAGGTAAAATTCCATATTTTGATGAATATGAGAGGGGGGGGGATTTGTCTCTCGATAAAGAATGGTATAGAATGGCAACGGGATGTCCCAATGTGCAAGTCTCCCCCCTTTAAGACCCCCCCCCAACACTCCCCATAATTCAGCCTCCAGAGAGAGTATCCGGATGGGGCTCAAAGAGGGCTCACAAAGAGCGTTCACACCTTTTGAGTCAGAGATGTATGTTCGTTTGACGGATTTTGAATAAAATGTGTTCATAATTTGTTTTGTATTTAGTTGTTATCATTATCCGATCGCAAAATTTATTTTTTTACGCGAAACAAATCTAATGAAATTAAAACAAATCTAATTCGAAATTGGAGTCAAGGATGCATGTTCGTTTGATGGAGTTTGAATAAAATGTGTTAATAATTTGTTTTGTATTTAGTTGTTACATTATCCGAAATTAAAACAAATCTAATTCGAAATTATCCGCTTTAAAAAGAGAAAATAATGTATTCGGTCATTCCCACTTAGAAAATTAAAATATGAATGCGACCTATAAATTTTGCTTTTTCAATGAAGATATTATTATTATTATTATTATTATTATTATTATATTTAAACTGATGAAACTGATATAATACTCAATTTTAAAGTGTGACAAAAACAAGAGAAAATAAAAAAATACATAATCTAAATCACCATAGCCATCATCATTGTTTTATGTAAAATATTTACAATATTTTTATGGAGATATCACAAATACATAATTTCAAATTATAAAGCACTATTCCTCAAGGGAACTGTCAGAATCCATAGTTTAGAAATTGGTGTAGCAATTTATGCAAGTATGTGATGATCTCTCTTTTTTTTTTTTTCTTTAGAGTAATGATCAATAACTTTTAAAATTTTTATACATGATTTTTTTAAGTATATTACTGGAAATTTTTGCAGGTATTCTATGACAAATGCTTTCGATCTCGTTACTTATAGAAGGAGGTAGTATAGAAAAAAAGAATGTTCACTCAGCATATTTTATTCTGGTTGACTGGAAATCCCCCTTTAATATAACCTAGTTTCCATTAATCCAATTAACATTTAACAGGATTAAAGACATTTTTATATAGTTGCAAATAGATTAATTCTCAGAATTAGAAGAAAAAAAAATATTAATAACACCATTATCAGTTGCACTATAGCATCATTACAAGTTACAGAAACACGACAATTAATTTTTTTGCTAAACAGTACTCATAATTGGATAATGAAAGGTCTCTCCCTCTTAATGAGATGTCTAACAGTGACAACGAATTATCAGAAAGGGGGGCTGTAATCTTTCTGAATCATCCAATATACTACTCTCTTAGAGAGATAGGAAGAAAAAAAAGGGAATCCTTTCTAGATCCAAATTCGTCTTAGGAGGGTAAAATAGGGGCTTAAAAAAAATCACCCGACTGCTTGCGCACACGTGCCGGGTGATATTTTTCGAACCAGCACGAAACCAGTAAGCTTTTCTCATTGACTTGCAGACAAAACTGGTGCCGAACAAAACGTTTATGTTGGTGTATTGTCGCAAAATCGGGATCTCTAGAAGCCGGATTAGAATTTTCTCTGAATGAGAGATTAAAGTAGGGATTTGCTTGTGGCTTTTAGATGAAAGAAAAAAAAGTCTTAATCTTTCTTCTCTCCCTCCGTTTAGTCTGTCACTTTGTGAATAGGAGTGAGGGCTATCCAGAGGTGATTTGAAATAAATCCGTGTTTTGATCGCAATCGTCCGTGAGGTTTAAAATTCTAGGGTTGTTGCACATCGTTTTGGCGAATTCATCTCAACATCTTGACTTTGATGCAAACAGGCCAATTGAAGTTCATAGAATAAAGTCTCACTTGTACGTCTGTCTCTCAAGTGACTGTTAAAAAATATTGCGTACAAAATGAATAAAAAAGTTTAATCGAAATCTGAGTTTTATGGCGCAATGCACTTTCAACAATAAAATTTTAACGCAATCCGTTCCACAAATTAAACTGTAAAAAGTTTTTAAAGGATTTTAAGCCGCCATTAAAAAAATAAAAATAAATTTATTATGTATAAATTTTTTTCAAACCAAAAATATTTTTATATTTTTTAAAATAAGAAAATGTTTAAGGCTGTTGGTCAGCGAGACCACAAATACTCCTCGCTAATATTAAACCCATGGGCGTGGAATGCATTTGTATTTTTAAAATATCTCTTCAGGAAATTAACATTTTTAACTTATTTTTTTCTGTGTATATTGTTCTTAAAGAATGTCTCCCTTTTTTAAGTTATAAAATATTTCGAAAATATATACTTAATTTTATGTGAAGTGTTAAAATATTACTCACAGTTTCGGATTTTAACACATAAAATTATAAATTAAGTGTATATTTTAGAAATATTTTGATAACTAAAAAGAGGGAGACGTCCTTTAAGAACAGTACTTACAAACAAAAAGAAGTTAAAGCTGTTAACTTCCTGGGGAGATATTTAAAAAATACGAATGCCCATAGGTTTAACATTAGCGAGAGGAATTTGAGATCTTACAAGCATTAAGGATTTTTTTTTTTTAATCATAAAGCGTTTGTTTTTGCATTTTATAGAGCTTGAATTAAAAAGTGAAAAATCAGTTTAAAAACACTTTGTTTTTAAAATAATTTACTGTACAAATTAAACTAATACTTTTTTTTGGATATAATTAAAAAACTAAATAAAAATTCAAAAATTGCAAGAATTAAAATGAAATTTCTTAAACTGAAAAATTGATATCCATAAAATGATAGACAGTCACAGGTTCATCTAAAAGCAGCTGAATGTAATTAACGGCGGGCAATACATTTACTTTCGTCAAGTGGCTCTAATAATTTTTATCAAAAGAGGATAAGTATTTAAAGGAGTTAAATAAATTGTTGTTTTAAGATATCAGTTAGATTATTTATTAACTGTTTAGAATGAACAGGGGAAAAAAAATCTTAGAAATAATCACAAGTTTCAGACTGATTTAGAAATTTAATTTTATAAAACAAAATTTTACGGTGAATATTAATATTTACATATGAACTACGGTGAATATTAATATTTACATATTTACAGCACAACATTTTACTGTTAAGGATAAAACGAAACAGTGCGTTTAAACTATCATAGTAAAATAAACTCTACACAAAACCCATAAGTTTTTAATAAAAGAAAGGCTTTAAATTTTATAATGACAATTTTATTTACATAATAATAATATTTTTCTGAAATAATAAAGCACATAACAGTGCGTTTAAACTATCGTAATAAGATAAACGCTTTCCAAAACACGTATTGAAATTTAATTTAAAAAGAAAGGCTTTAAACTCTATAATCATAATTTTTATTTATATAAGAATTATACACAGAAAAAAATAAAACCCAATTTGGGTCGAAAGATTCTTAGCTATGTGTCCAAATTGGGTCATGCCTGTTTTGATTACCACTGTGTATCCATTTTAAGCACTGTTAAATATCCATTTTCAAAAAAAAAAAAAAAAAAAAAATTTTAAATGGGTATTTAACAGTGCCTAAAATGGATACATAGTGGTAATCAAAACAGGCATGACCCAATTTGGGCACATAACCTAAGAATCTTTCGACCCAAATTGGGTTTTGTTTTTTTCTGTGTAGTCTAATGAACAGGATAAAACACAACAACTATCATAAACTATCATAAAGACATAAATCTCTCTCTTTAAAAAAAAAAAAAGTAAATTAATATAAAATAATTTAATTAAACTGTTTTAAGTTTGTAATGATAATTTTTATAGCTTCTATACGAATCAAAATATTCTTAAACCGAAACCACTCTCGAGGTGATAAATCATTCAACTTGACAACCCTGATTCTCTCATAGGAGTCCCTTCATGTTTTTCCTCCCCTTATTTTTTAATAAAGTAGCGCGTCAAGTGATTTTCGATGAAAATCTCCCCGAGTGAGAAACGTTTTGCTCAGTGGCTTTCATGTTTGAAAGCAGAGCGCGTTTGCTGGAAATGTCATATGAAAAGGTATTATAGATTTTGGACCACTTCTCAAAATTCAAGCTCCGATTAGAGATTTATTTCTATTCAGTTGAGACACAGGAATATTTTTATCCCTCCTTCTGCCTAATGCATTATATCGACGAAAACACTTTTGAATATCAATTGTAATCTTTTTCGAGGGTTTTTTCTAACATCCACATTTTAAACTATGCCAGGGGTCGATGCAGGTTTTTTTTATCTTGGGGCCCATTTTGTGAAATGTAATGGTTATTTTTGTGAAAAAGAACATTTTGTAACAAAAGATGAAATCTAGTTAATCAAATTCGAACCAAGCATTTATAAACAAACTTTTTAAATTCCTTTTGCTGAAGTTTCTCTCTGGTGATATTGTTTGTTTACAAATTACATATTTCTAAACATCACAAAATAATAAATAGTAAGTTTTTATGGAGTAGAATTTTGTGAAGTGGCCCATTTTATCAAACTGAATTTTGTGAAGAAGCCAGTTTGTCAAACTGAATTTTGTGAAGGGACCCATTTTATCAAACTGAATTTTGTGAAGGGACGCATTTTATTAAACAGATTTTTGTGAAGGGACCCGAAATAGGCCCCAAATTTTTCCTGGATCGACCTCTGTATGCCCAATCACGATTATTTTATTTAATTATTATAATTTTTTTTTTTCTCTGTAGAATTTGTTTATTAGGAAGTTCGGATGTAACGAACGAAAACTTGGTTTCAGCCAGCAAGGAGCAAAAAAATAGTTGGTCTAATATAAAAAATGTACTGCAGAAAACTTATTTGTAACTAAAAATAAAAAAAATTCCAAACTGATTCAATATTTCCCGCCTTTCCTAAACAGAATGTGTTACTCCATGTATGTTATACATTTAATGAAATATGGTGAGTTATCTTGAAGACACTATCATTTATGCAGTTATTCATCATAAATGATTTGTATCTTCTTATTAATAAAATAAACAAATAGTATTATATTTCCCATTCTTAATTCATTCAATTAATTAGAAGAAAAATATATGATATGTAAATATGTTCCCCCCTAACCCCCCAACTCTAAAAGAAAAAATCCAAAAAATAACTTATTGATTTGTTTAATTAATTCTAACGAATTTTGTGGTACTTATTGGTGGAATTAAAAGAAATTGTGGAATTAAAAAAATTAGTAAGATAAATTTCAAGTTGTCATTAGTAATTTAACTTCTTAAGATAATCTAGAAAATTAAGAAATTTAATATTGTTTAAGACATTTTTATTTCAAACACCAAATTTAATCAGAAATAAAAATAAAATATACATATATATATATTTAATTTTTTTCGATAATTTATGCAATTATTGTGGATAATAATAAGAAATCCTATTCGTTTATATTGAACTGTCAAACTATAGTGCAGTAGTAGAAAGCTTCCTAATGATTCCCTTTCCTTCTATGATTAATAGCAAAGCTGCAATTAAAAAAAAAAAAAAACACTATTTTTTAAACTATAATTTAAAAATAATTTGGATAATTAAAAAGTAATTTATTAAAATATCTTCGGAAGCATGTAAAATAAATGAAGATTATATATATATATATATATATATATATATAACTACACATCCTGATATAACTTACAGAATCTTTTTCATGCACTTGAAATAATTTTTATTCACGCTTCAATTAATTACGAAGTAAGGCGTAATTAATGAGTAATTATTTTCCTATGAGTATCCGAGGATCAAGGGATTATGAACGAAAAAGAATGAAATAAGCCTTTAAACCATCAATGAAAAGATAAAAATACGGTTAAAAAGCAAAATACGAGATTGTAACCGATAAAAAAAAAATATTTATGTACAGTTTGATGATAAACAAATGAAAGAAAAAATAAACTTACGCAAGAAAAAAAGGAAAAGATCAAAAGGGTATCAAAGATTTTAATACTTTCCGTCCCCTGTTACTAAGAAAAAAATACGACAGCTCAGCGAAAATTAAGAGCCAGTTTGCTGGGGCAAAGAGACTTAATTGTTGCGTGTATGTGCGAAGGGGTCGAGAATTGCTAATTATGAAGCTACTTTTCATGGAATGAAATTTAATCCCAAGTTTTAATGTCAAAAGCCTATGTAGAATTCATTCCGGTGAAATGGGGAGGAGGTAGAAAAAAAATTAAAAGGGATTCAGGATAAAATAGGAAGGACGGTTTTGGTTTTATTCCCAAAGAGGAAGTAGAGTGCATTTTAAATAGCGATCCAGTTTTGCGAAATTAAAAGCAGTCGAAAAGGTTGTAAAATTATTCATTTGAAGGAGAGTTTCGATTTATTTTTATAGATTTTAAAATTCTAAAGAAAAAATTTAAGCCTTAACCAGTTTGATTTTTTTTTTTTTTTTAATGTATAAAATCGCTGGCAATTTTCAATTGATACTTATATTTAAAATAAAATATATATTTATAAAAAAAGAGTTTGGATATAGATCTCAAATAAGTGAAACAAATTATAACATCTCACGAATGTGTAATATGATAAATTAACTACTTCGATAGTTAATAAGCTTTACAGAATACAGTAGATGCCTGAAATTAGATGTGGCGTAAAATTATACAGAAAAAAAATAGTAATAATAAATGTAAATGATTTTAAAAATTTCAAGACCAAATTTAATCCTTCACTAGTTTGATTTTTTTTTTCTATATAAAATCGGTGGCAATCTGTTTTGGTTGATAATACTTATATTTAAAATATGCTTTTTTTTCCCTTTCTTTTTTTTTAAGGAGTTTGGAGGTGATTATACAGATCTCAAATAAATGGAAAATATATAAAACATCTCTTAAATGTATAATATGGTAAATTAATTACTTTGATAGTTCAATAAGCTTTACAGAATTACATTAGATGCCTGAATCTGATTAGATACATCCGATGTCTTTTTCTCGCGTAAAAATCGTACAGAGAAAAAAAGGGAAAAGAAGAAGAAGAAAACAGTAATAATAAATGTTATTTTTACGTCTGACCAAGGTTTCAAGGTTAAATGGTGGAATATATGAATTTGGTTCTATATCCAAGTCCCTTCCCCCAGTTTTAATGTCCGTATTACACCAGCTTTATACTCGTATTTGATAATTTAATATACTTGATGTGATTTAAACATATTTTCTTATTAAAAAATTTATAAAAAGTTTTGGGTTAATGTAAAAAGAAAATGTTTTTTATAAATATTTTGTAAGTATCTGGTATAGGTGACATAAAAAACTTTATCTCATTCGTCAAATTTATTTTTTTAAACCACAACGGTAGTTTCTTTTTTTTTTCTGATAAATTTATAAAATATTCAGAAAGAAGTAATGAAAAAAAAAACCCAACCAACCAAACAAACAACAAAAAAGCAAGCAGCATTCTTTAGAGGTTCGAATTTATACCACTAAGCAGCGATATTGATATAAAAAAAAGGTAAACTTTTCACGTCTCCTGCTTTTGAAGCTTTTCACTGATTTTGCCAGATGTTATTTAAAGCAAGGCATTCTCGCACAGGCTTCTAGAATTCCATGAGTTTTCAAATTTATCATTTCATAAAACAAGAATTTTTCTAGTTCCTTAATAATTACTAAAACGACCATACTGAGAGAAAAACAGTTATAGATACATAAAATAATAATAATAATTATTATTATTATTGAAAAAAAAAAAAAAAAAAAAAAAAAAAAAAAAAAAAAAAAAAACACTCTTTTATAAGCATGCAATGTTTACCTTGAAATTTACGCCTAATTTTCCTAATTGCAATTCCTGTTTTTTCCCCCCCTCCCCCCATACACACACCCTTTTTTTAAGAATTGGCAACAGGAAAGAGAAAATTAAACATTATTTAAATGATTTAAACTATCTTTTTTAGGATTTCTTACTTGATTTTTCAACGTATAATCGTTAATATGAAACTATTAATTGATAAAAGCGTATTTTTTAAATAAAAAATATATTACACACTTTGTTTTGTATTAATATTTTCTACTTTTTAGTTTTTAAATATTTCTTTGTTGCAGTTTCACAGCTTTTTTGTCGAGAGTGATTTGACGCATTGTTGTTGTAACTCGTATACAATTGTAACCATAAAGAATATTTGGCGATTTATCACCTGTGACTGGCTAACGAAAAAATGCCTTAAAATTAATTTATTAACTTATAATTCAGTTTTAAAAATATTGAAATATTGTATTGTCATCGGAAGCACACTTGTGAACATATTTTTTTTTTTTTTAATTTTTTTTTTTTTATATATATAATTCTAGCATATGAAGTAGTGCGTGAAAAATCTATTATAAAATTCCACCTTTACATAAAAAAAATCAAGTTGAGTTACATAAAAGAATGTAATGTGAGTGTGTAAGAGCCAAATGCGAAAAGGTATAAAAGGGTAAAATTTACAGGTTGTGTTAAGAGCTGTAAACTGTACAAAAACTGTACAAGAAAAAAAAAAAAACATTCAAGGGGGGGGGGGGGTAAGTATAGAGATTTGCAATTTTTTATTAGAGTGAATTTCTCTACCATCACGTATGTCATCATCACTGAACATTGGTGCAATGAAGCTCCAAGATATCAGATACCATCACCTCGCTTGAAAGGAGTAGGAGTCGTTTCGACTTTTTGAACTTCCAGAGAAGAGAGGGAGAAATCAGGGACAGAAAAAAAAGAAAGAAAAAAGAAAGAAAGAAAGAAAGAAAGGCACCTGACAAACTTACGAACAAGCATAATAGGATTAAGAAAAATATGTGATTGGTGCTAAAGCTAATTACAGATGAGTACTTCTTGGAAAAACACGTGCAACTTTGCAAATCTGCATGTGCATATCGCTTTTTTCCAAAAGGGCATTCACCTGTATGTAATAATTGGATTAATTCTAGCGTACTAAAAAGTTCAGGAAAAAACGAAAATTTAATTAAGCAAGCACCATGTTAATGAAATTATAGCATTGCCCCCCCCCCTCCCTCCCCCTTTTTTCTTTTTTTCAAGATTCACGCGAAGGCTTCAGCTTTTTTTTTAAAGTTTCCACAGTTTTACGTATTCATATTATATCGAGGGCTACAAATAAGATATATTTTCCCAACTTATCAGGATTCATTGTTGCCAGTTTCAAATCTGGATTTTGCGTAAAAAATAGAAAGTAATGCTTAAAGTTTGGTCAGCTTAAATATATAGAAATTGTATAGCTTCATTATTCGCAGAAGAAGAACGAGTGAACATTAAAGCTTAAACCAGTATAATAGCAAAGTTAAAGGAAAAATATATTTAAATAAAGTTTTAAAGATAATTTTGCTGAGAAATGATTCGGAAATAGCCTGGAAAATAGATTCTTCAATTTGAATATCTTGAAAATACAAAAATGTAACTAAATTTTTAGAAATAAAAGAAAACAAATGAACGTTCAAAGTCACGACTGAAAAATTAAAGGAAATAATTATTTGAATAAAGATAGTTAAAAATGTTTTTGTATGAAAATGTAATTAATATTGTATAAAATGATATTGCAAGAGTAATCCTTGACTGTTCGATAGCTTGAAAGTAATGATCCAGAAATTTTATTATTTTTTTACAGATTGAAGAAAAAATAAGTGAATTTAATGCTTTAGTCGTAATAACAAATTTAAACTAATTTGGCATTTAAATAAACATTTAAAAATAATTTTGCATATATTTTTTAATAATTAAGCATTAATTATGGAACGATGAAAATGATTTTGCAGGATCTGTAATTGAGTATTAAAACAAACTCTAAATCATTCGCAGAAATATCTCTGCGATATTTGTGTAATTATGCTCATTTATACAAATATTTGATAAATAGGCATATACATACAAATTAATTCTCATGGTGCAATACCACCCACCCCCCACCCATTACATTACTTATTTGAATACATCGCTTTTTTCCGTATCTCTAAAGGGAAAAAAAGGATAAATTTTTAACTACATTTTTTAAACAAATTTATGTGTATGTCAATTACAATAAACGTAATTCTGTATCTTTTTTGAGTAAGAAAGTTGTGTGTATAAAGTAACTATTTCAAATAAAAATTGTAAAAGATTAAACTATAGGTTATCATCTTTCTTAAAAATTTTTAATGTCTCGGTCAAATCGTGATTACGGATATATTATGATTTTTTTCTTGTTTCCCGGGAAACGAGATTTAACGAAAGGCTGCTGTATTTACTTAAATCATTAATTATTATTTTTTCAAAAAAGATTACACTCTTTAAAAATTCAAAAATATTTTATAATTGCCCCTTTAAGAAAAAAGTAAAGTAGAAAAAACCGATAAGAACCTGACAGCTTTTAAAATTCTTATCTAAAACATAAATAGAAAGCAAACTTTAAAAAAATACCCCATTTTTTGGAAACATCAACATAAGTCAACTGAAAGTCAATTAAAATACAAGGAAGATATACTCACGCATGACTGATAATAATAAAAAATAGGAAAGAAAACCTTGTTCGGTGAATAGTGAACTAATAGCTAGAAAAGCAAAATTAAGATAAGTGTGTAGAAAAAGAAAATGGAAAAAAAAAGTTCGTCCGAACCTTGTCAATAATACTAGATTTGTGGATCAAAGAACTTGCTTTAATTGAACGATAAAGCAGTCTTTTTTTCTTCTTTTTTCCCACTTCCAATGGTTTATGTTGCGAAAGGTTATTATAAGGGTTTATTTTTTGAAAGTGAAGAAGAAAAAAAAAAGCTGTCTAATCGGAATAAACCGGAGTTCTTGTCAAGATTATTAAAAGGTAAAACAAGCATTTTTTTCTGTTTTTCATAAAGTACACAATTTCAATCAGCCTGTCTTTTAATTTTTATTACCTGACAGTGGTTATCTGTGGTATAACTTCATATTTGAGCGCCAGTACCAAAAACAAGCTGATAAAGGGTTTTTTAGGAAACTTTTTACTGAAATTTCATTAAAAAAAAAAAAGAGTAAAACTATTATAAAAGAAAAATGATTAGGATATAATAAAAATAAAATCGACATTTTTTCGCCTATTTACAAAGTACTTTCAATTTTTCACACATACTATGTAAAAGAAAGGATTTTTTTTTTTTCAAGACTAGTCAAATGATAAACAGCAGCAAATAATATAGATTTTTTTAAAAACGTTTCTAAATTTTTGCTTGAAAATAGCATTGAAATGTTTTACCAAAACCAGTCACTAGCATTAAAATAGTTTACCAAAACCGCAGTCACTGTTAAAAATATATTGGTTATCTCAAAATTGATTAACTGATTATTACAGTCTGGACGTTCTTTTAATATCTTAAAATCCATCGAAATAATAAAATGTGTTTCTAATTTTTCTATATTAAAAAAAAAAAAAAAAAAAAAAAAAAAAAAAATCAATTTGCACTACATTTTTTTGAGATCTAGAATCTAGAAGAAGTATAATGATAATCTTTTAAAAATGCCAAATATTTGTTTACACTCTTTTATATTATTAGTAATATTAAAAAAAAATAATAATAACAGATAAATGAATGGAAACAAATATTTAACATTTTTTAAAGATTTTAATTACTTCTTCTAGATTCTAGATCTAAAAAATGTAGTGTAAATTGATTTACCTTTTTTAAATTATAGAAAAATTCGAACACATCTTATTTTTCCAATGGATTAAAACAAGATGAAATACAATGAATGAATTTTTTTATATATATGTTTCAAGAAATCTTACTCTATTTTATTTTAAAAGAAGAAGTTAATTTATTCATACTAGTATTGCAGCAAGAGAAAGCAGAGAGAAGCAAAACTAATACAATTCAGTGTGATTAAATATTTAAATAAAATAAATTCCTTGAAAGAATTAGTTAATACCTACAATAAAGGACTGACTGTGTGCAAGCAAATAAAATAACTGTCTAAGATTTGTGAAGTACTTCGGAATTACTACTTTCTCTTTTTTTTTTTTTTAATTTAATGTTTTACTTTCAAACTTTCAAACCCTAGTAAAAGAGATCCACAGCTATTCTGTTTTCAGTGACTGATTGAAATTCTTACAATGTTTTTAACAAGTTGATTCGCAATAGAAATAAACTTCTTAAGAAGAGAACTCTTCTTTTCTTCTCCGTTTCTTATGCGAACTAGTCTTAATTATAAAGAACAAATGAAAAGGACAGGATAAAGAAGATAAGCTTAAAAGGATATCTTGGCTTGGGAATATACTGCTGTTTTAGTCCCTTCTCAGAAAACTTTTGTGAAAGAATCCGTTTTGTATGCCTAGGGTGGTGTATTAGTAAAGACATGTAGCAATTATATTAAGCCGTGAAAAAAAAAACAGATTTTGTGATCGGAAATTGTCCATTCATTGTCGGTGATATGACCAATAGAATAGAAAAAGTGCAATGTTTTACTAAAGTTTTAATGTGGTGTAGCCTGATTTGGAAATGGTAAATCATTTTTGAAAATCATGTATACGTTATCAACGTTCGAAGATTAGTGCGTTAAGGCTTCCCTGGGAAAAATAAGTTTTTTTTTTTTCCTTTTTTTAAATAAAACACATTTTATAATAATAATAATTTGAAAATGGATACTTTTTTTCATTAATTATAATTGTCTATCATTTTATTTGCCGTATTTTCATACTTAGAGCAACCATCAAATAATTAAAAAAATGGAAATGCATAAAATCAATAGCTATGATATTTTTTTATTACTATTATGACATTGATATAAGCAATTTGATACATTTTTGAACACCTCAAACTAATTGAGTAAAATTCAAAAAACTCGTTTCCACGAATATTCTTCGATACAAATATCTTTTAAAAACTAGAAAAAAAAATAACTTCATTAACTTACATTTTAACTGATATGTGTAGGTTAGTGTCATAAAATGTACACTTTAAATGTTAGAATTCAAGAGTAAAGTGGAGGGGCGGGAAAGCCTTTATTTATTTTATTTGTATTTTATTTTTTTATTATTATTAAAACTTTGAAAGAAAAGTGCTGTGCTAAGCATACACTTTTTTTATTCTTGTGTTTGTTGTACTTTGCAATGATTTTAGCGTTTTTCCATTTTCTTTTCAAGAATCCAACAATTTGTGGTTTTTGTTGCAGCTGAGACCTTTTAAAAACCAGAAAACATAGCCAAATTTATTTTTCAAGGACTTCTTTGCTAAAATGCATTGCGTTGTATTTTAATGTTTGTTTTCAAACTAATATGCTCTATATTGATTGTTGAGATGTAGTTCAAAATGCTGATTTTAAAGTGCTTTGAAAGTGTAAAATATCAAATTATGAGAAAATGTGTGGTAATATACTGAAACGAACTTCCTCATAAAATGTATCCTTTTCACACTGAACAAAAAAAGTTGAGTGGTATAATACTGACACCCCAGCTGCTAGTATTATACCGTAATATCAACATTATTATTATTATTATTATTATTATTATTATTATTATTATTTTCCAGTGTAGAGAAATATTAAACAGCAATAAAATTTTACAAAACAATGATGTTGGTTTTCTTTGGGAGATTAAATTTACAATTATTCCGCAAATTTTCTGATTTTTTTTAATCAATTACTTTTAAAAGAACGATTTAACTGTCACAAATATTACTTAATATTAAAGTTGTTTAAAGTTTTCAGTTATTATATACTGAATTCATTATTTTCAGCTCATTAATCTAGGCTTAAATTACAACAATTCTTTGAATACTTATGAAAGAAAATTACATGACTAATTTCTAACTATTAGATGAATTACTTTTAAGCTTCAAACAACACATTTAAAATAAATAATACATAAATAAATATAGAACACAGAAAGTGAACGAAAATAATAATAAATACTTAATCAATAAACATAGCTTAGGGAAACTTAAATAAGTTAGAATAAAATTTGAAAATCTTTGTAATTTGATATTAATATAAATCATTTACCATGCATGTAAAGATAATTATTTAAATCGGTTAAGTAAAACTAATTACTAATAACGAACAGCTTTTCCGATTGTGCAAGGCGGGTTTTCAAATCTGCATTTCGTAAAGCTAAATCCTGATTAACTACTACTGAATTCAGATTTAGAATATTGTCAAACATGTAAACCACGCTCAGAGACAAGCTTACATCATCTAAGTTAACCCGACTCACATTAATTGGATGTTTCATTGAAGTTTTCGTTTCCCATAATTGGCTGTTTGCTGCTCTCATACTTCTAAGAAATGCTTGAACAAATTGTGCCAAATGTAATTTGAAGTTATCTAAAAATACTTTAGATAAATCTATCCATTTTTCGAAATCATAAATAAAAACATTTTATTTCTGTATTTCCCGCATTGTTTTTAATGTATTTAATTTGAATGTAATATTTTAAATATTATATTTTAAGAGTAAAATGGTACATATTTTTTTTTCCTTTATATCTTTCTTCTTCTCTCTCTTTTTTTATCATTGCTTTATTCTTTAATTATAGTTCAGAAATTTTATATTTTATTTATGCATTGGCAATTTCAATTATTTAAACACAATTAATTATGTGTTTTACATTTTTTAGCAAGTTATGGATGTATAAAAATTTGGATAAAAAGGTAAATTAGTTCAAAATTACTCCCGAAATAAATTTAAAACATCATTCTGAAATTAGACATCGAAAATGAAAGATTATTCATTATCTGACGTTAACCAGTCATCCAATCACAAAACGATTGATTACGTGACTTTGAAAATCTGTTTTTTCATTTGCTTGTACAGACTCATCAAGTGTTTTGTAAGGTTTCATTTCCCAAAGAGCTCAAGAGATACGCTCAATTAGCAAGCGACATGTCGAACACAGCAAAGATTAATTTTAAGCTTTTACTTCTATTGGTGGAAGAGAAGCAATAGGAGTATAATGCTAGTTTATAACAGGCACTTTCAAAATGAAAGGGCTTGAGCGAAATTTAAATGCTGTAAAACTGGCACAAAACGATATGAAATAGAAACTTTCTGAATACGTACATCATAAAAAAAGCAATACATTTCAAGGCAGTGCATCCTATTTTTTCAGGTTAGCAGGAATGACACTGATTCTATCATATATTCTAATACGAGCAAATCTTGTGTGTGGTTATATATATATATTATATATATATATATGCAAATTTTATCTTAAAAACGGTTCTAACGATTTTGACGAAATTTTGTATCCTACCGTTTTGGGGCACCAGAAAACCATTGGGCTAGGTCACATGTTCGAGAAAATTCGATTAGTGGGTCATTTTGGGTCATGGTCTAGCTAATTGTATCTAAAAAACGGTTCAAACGAATTTGACGAAATTTTGTATCCCACCATTTTCGGACACGAGAAGACTATTGGGCTGGGTCACATGTTCGAGAACTTTCGATTAGTGGGTCATGTTTGGGTCAACGCGGGTCAAATTAATTTTATCTAAAAAACGGCTCTAACGATTTTGATTAAATTTTGTGTCCTACGAGTTTCGAGCACGATAAAATGATTGGGCTAGGTCACATGTCCGAGAAAATTCGATTAGTGGGTCATTTCTGGGTCATTGTGGGTCAAGATCTAAAAAGCGGCTCAATTTACACTAAATTTTGCATCCAATGGTTTTCGGGCACGAGAAGACTGTTGGGCTAGGTCACATGTTCGAGAAAATTCAATTAGTGGGTCATTTTGGGTCATGGTCAAGCTAATTGTATCTAAAAAACGGTTTAAACGATTTTGACGAAATTTTGTATCCGACTATTTTCGGGCACGAGAAGACTATTGGGCTGAGTCACATGTTCGAGAACTTTCGATTAGTGGGTCATGTTTGGGTCAAAGCGGGTCAAATTAATTTTATCCAAAAAACGGCTCTAACGATTTTGATTAAATTTTGTATCCTACGAGTTTCGGGCACGCGAAAATCATTGGGCTAGGTCACATGTTCGAGAGAATTCGATTAGTGGATCATTTCTGGGTCATTGTGGGTCAAGATCTAAAAAGCGGCTCAATTTACACTAAATTTTGCATCCAATGGTTTTCGGGCACGAGAAGACTGTTGGGCTAGGTCACATGTTCGAGAAAATTCAATTAGTGGGTCATTTTGGGTGATTTTGGGTCATGGTCAAGATAATTGTGTCTAAAAAATGGTTCAAACGATTTTGACGAAATTTTGTATCCGACTATTTTCGGGCACGAGAAGACTATTGGGCTGAGTCACATGTTCGAGAACTTTCGATTAGTGGGTCATTTTTGGGTCAAAGCCGGTCAAATTAATTTTATCTAAAAAACGGCTCTAACGATTTTGATTAAATTTTGTATCCTACGAGTTTCGGGCACGCGAAAATCATTGGTCTAGGTCACATGTTCGAGAAAATTCGATTAGTGGGTCATTTCTGGGTTATTGTGGGTCAAGATCTAAAAAGCGGCTCAATTTACACTAAATTTTGCATCCAAATGGTTTTCGAGCACGAGAAGACTGTTGGGCTAGGTTACATGTTCAAGAAAATTCAATTAGTGGGTCATTTTGGTCATTGCTCATTATGGGTCAAGCTATTTTATCTTAAAAACGGCTCAGACTATTTACACTAAAATTTGCATCCTATGGTTTTCGGGCACGAGAAGACTGTTGGGCTAAGTCACATTTTCGAGAAAATTCAATTAGTGGGTCATTTTGGTCATGGGTCGTGATATTTGAACTCAAATTTAATTTTGACCGAGCATAGCTCGGTCTTCCCTGCTCGTTAGCTTTAATGTAGGCTTTATCGTAATCCAACATTAGAAATTCCTCCCGCACTGCAAAAAATAATTGTTGATTTTACAGTATAAAACTGGCACCTGCGCGGTAGCGTATTACTGCTTGCGCGGCAGCGTATTACTGCTTATTTTACGGTTTAATACTGTTAATTTTACGGTATAATACTGGCAGCTGGGGTGCCAGTTTTATACTGTAAAATCGACAATTATTTTTTGCAGTGCGTGGATCCTTTCTACACAAAATGTATTTTTTAAATTTATATAGAATGTTTACCAAGGTTAGTAGAGGTAGTAATACACACAAATATTTTTTATGGGTTACCTGGGTGTCTCGCTTCAAGCCGAACTTGGATTCTTATTCAGAACTGCAACAATAATGAAAATATTTTAACGAAAATTTCAACAGGCTTACTTATGCCTTGCATGAAATGCGCCGAAGGTAACGAAAAATGCTGTAAGTGAACAGTATGTCAACTTATATAATCTTAATGGTATCGTATGTAGTGCCAATTGGATGCATATGGCGGCCACTTTCATCCCTCCTTGTGACATCGTTGCATTTCACGTAAATCAAAGTAAGTCTGTTGGAAACTTCGTAAAAATATCTTCGTTATTGTTAAAGTTGTACACAAAAATGGAGCGAATCATTCTTAATTTTTGACTGGATATATGGATTACGACCCTGATTTAATACATAGAGTTTGTTTGTGTATTTCTTAATGTTTGTCCCATCTTTTTTAACTACCTAGTTTCATTAACCGTAATAATATTTTGTACATTCTATGCAAGGAGTAACCGGAATTGTTAAATAAAACACATAAAGTTAATTTATTCACCAACATTTATTTTGTCACCATCAAAATAGGCTCCATCAAATCCAACTATGCCCCACTTGACCCAATCTTTTATACATTTTTAGTAGGCTGATTGAGGTACAGCCTTGAACTTCCTCGGCCAATTCTCTTTTATGGGCCCCAATTGGCTCAAAACGCCTTTCTCGAAGTAGTAATTTTAGCTTCGAGAACATGAAAAAGTGACACGGGGCTATATGGGGAGCCTATGGTGCTTGGTCGATGAAATTTGTTGCGTTTTTGTCCAAAAATTCTTCCACAACGATAGCTTTGTCCGATGATGCCTCATAGTGGTTCAAAAAAATCCTCACGAAATTTCAGAGAATTTTTAAGATGTTCAATACACAAAATTTAGTTTGAAGCGCAAAATTTAAGACAAATTCTTTGTTCAACTAATTTTTCCATTTTCAAAAACAGCAAAGCACTCAAAAGTATGGTTAAAAAAAAATAATAATGAACATCTGCTGTCAACCCACTATTAATCACAAATTAGTCAAACTTCGCATTGTAACTCGGTACAGTCAGTGGTACTAACTTACAGAAAAAAATTGTCGTGATATCTTTCATGCGCGTCTTTTAAATGATAAATAGGGTATTTTTGACACAGAATATATCATAGATCTACTATTCCTATACGTGTAAGTCGATCACAGAGATTATTAAATATTAGTTAGGGATAAGGTAAATACAGTGACAGCATCCGATTACTGGCAGTTTCCTATAACAAAACTATTGGCGATCGCCAATGGAATGGAATCGGAAATTGTAGCAAACCCGGGGTATCTGACCGCGCTGACCCCGAGCAAGCCCCGTCGTAATCCGGGGCGGAGCGCTAATGAAGGGCTTGCAGGTTACTTCGGCTGACAAGAAGATTGGACTTGTCAAAGTGCGAGGTCTCGTTACTTGGAGCAGAGGCCTCATTGTCGCACAAAGTCTTTTACGCCCACGTCCATTTATGAAAGGAAAAATACCATGTACTTGAAATCGAGAAAGTTACACAGTAAGCAGGATGAGGATTCGTATTCCCGATTAACAAGTAGAGGAAGTATTGTCATGGGAAAATGAATTTTGTGTAAGAAAAATGAAAAATGTGAATGTATACCTGAAGTAAAAGAGGTTCAAGATAAAAATTCAAAACTAAACTGTAGTAGCACAACAGTATTGAGCGATGTTGCTTATATTGGCTATATCTTGACCAATATTGGCAATATTGAAATGAAATATTGCCCCATCCTTGGGATGTTTACATTTTGGCAATATCGCACTAATATTGGCAAAAAAATATTTTGCTATTTCATTGCCAATATTTCAACAATATTGATATTACATTACTTGCAATGATGTACTTTCCAATGTCATAAAACATTTCAATAATAGTGGGTTTTCAATACAAATATTTCAAATGTAAAACCAATATTTAATCAATATTATTATTTCATTGAAAGTATTCCCGATGAATGGAATATTGGGAGCTAATATAATCAATATTGGTTTGGTTGAATTGGAAAAGTTGTAAATGCTGTGATATTGCTTGAGTATTCAAAAAAAGGGGTAGTTTCACTAATATCTTGATTTGTAAGCAATAAATAATAATAATAATAATAAAAAGAGCCCTAAAATTCTGCTGCGTATTTAAAAATCGATCCAAAAATCCGCTGACAGTAGAAAAAGAGAATTGCATTCGACGACAAAAAATAATTGCACAAAAATAACGAGTTAATCTTCATGATAGTTTGTTATCCAGAATCTTGCCAAATTCCATAACACATGCCTAAAAATTGTAATTAACTTATCTTTATATGCATTGTACATTCATACTTTTCACTGTTTTTCTGTATGTTACAATTGGTATACTATATATACAGAAAACTTAATTTGTTATTTTTCTATGTATTTTTTGTAACAAAAATCGCGTCATAAATTTCTAAAATAATCCAGGTATACTGAAAAAGAAAATAGTGATAGTGAAAAAAGAAACTGAGGTACTCACCGGCTTCACTATTATTGTCTGTACTGAGCTGTGAACTGGGCTGTTGGGATATAGGTCCCGGCGTCCCCGTAGAGCCCGCGGGCGACCTTGCGTCATCGGGCCCCGTACTATATGAGTTGAGGGACTGTGAGGGCGGACGCTGGTAGGGTAAAAAAGACTGTACTAGAATTAGTATGCGAGTGACGAAAGACGTAAAAAATTAATTTATGACTACATGTAACATTTATAATAATAGGTCATATAATAATTTATAATAATATACTACAATAAATTATAATAGTACACTTATTATTTTTTGAAATCATACTCATAATTATTCTTTACGGAATGAAATTCTTTACACAATATAGATATCATAATCTATCAATGTCAATATTCATAAATTTTAAAGTTTTAAAATATCTTTGAACGTAATTTATTTTAATTACAAACATATACAAAACTTTCAGTACAAGGTGAGCATTAGAAACAATACTACTTCTGTAAACTTAAAATTTTTTTTATTAACTTTTAAATTTAATTTTTAAATATTTATTTTTATTAACCCATCTTTGGAATAATTATATTAAAAAAATTCCACTTCGTACCTTAAAATATCTGTAAATTTAATGAATGAGTAATCGTTATAATTAAGCATATAATATATCAATCCATATCAATAATCATAAACTTTAAAAAATATCTTCGAATCCACAAGCATATAAAAGTTTTCGCATGGTAACTGATCATCAGAAATAATATTGCTTCTGGACTAAAATAGAAATTTCATTTTGAAATCTTCATATTAAAATACACATTCTCTTAATCAAGAGAGAACAGGTAATTCGAGATTATATTATATTAATGCATTATCATAATTAAATGTAACAGATATCACATATCTCTAAATATCAGTAATCACAAAGTTTAATAACTATGTAAGGATGTAATCTCTTGGTTAAGAAAGTTCTCCCGCGGAAACTATCAGAAATAATATTGCTTCTGTTTAGTTTTCGATTTTTAAAAATTAATTATCAGTGAATTAATTATTTTAAAATATAAATTTAACTTCCGGAATCTTAAAATACCCATACCCTTAATTAAGAGAGAATAGGTAAATACTTTAACTCGAGATCCTATATTAACGCATATTCTTTGTTGAAGAAGCGGAAACTCATTGTTTGCGTGTGCATGGAAAATTCAGAGCAATTTTTAACAAGTTTACTCTCCAATAAAAAGAAGTTTTATTTTCATTTCAAAATGCTATTAAGTAATTTTAAAAATCAAGAGAACGGGAATGAGAAAACAATGCAAATTTTCTGTTCCTTGAATTAACGGATGCATGTAAAAGTTATTCATTTTAAATTATAGTGCATTCCATTTATGTTCTTGCGGACGTAAAGTCAATTTTTTCCCGGGTGGTTTTTGGTATTTTTTTTCTTCTTTATATGTAGAAAATGATTAGTCTTAATGGCGATGAATACAATTAAGGTAGAGATACATTCATTAATTTTCTTGTAATGATTTGAAAAAGAGGATGTTGAAAATGAACACACTGATTACAACTTTGTAAAGTTTAAGAAAAATCTGTAATTATTGATAACGTATTTCAAGGCTGAAAACGTATTTCAGTTTTTTTTTTTTTTTTTTTAGAACACTTCTGAAAGTGAACATATAGATTAAAATTTATGAAAACACTGATTAAAATTTTGTAAAGTTGCTTACAAAATTGTAAAGTTTCAGAAAATATTAATTATTGATTATGTTATTTTATTATTTTTTATTATTTTAAAAACTAAAAATGAACTTCAGGTTTTTTTTTTTTTTTTTTTTTTTTTTTTTTAAATAAAGACAACCTCTAACAGTGAAGATATAGATTACTATGTTATCTTGTAAGTTTAGTTTATTATTATTTACTTTTTTTTAAAAGTTGAATATATACTTCAGATTTTTTTTTTCTAAGAACAGTTCTGAAAATGAAGACATAAATTAAAATTTATGAACAAAAAGATTAAAATTTTTTAAAGTTTTAATAAAACCATAATTTCGCAAATAATCTTTTCAAAAAGGGAATTCCGAAAATGAACACAATGATTACAACTTTCCTAAAGTTTAAGAAAAATATGTAATTATTGATGATGTTATTTTATTATTTTTTAAGGTTAAAAATGAATTTATGAAATTTTGTAATTTTAAAGGACAGTTCTGAAAGTGAACACATAGATTAAAGTTTATGAGCACAAGTAAAACTGAACAATAGCTTGAAAAAGACCATGCTGAAAATGAAAACGCTTGTCTGTAATAATTAGTAACGTTATTTTCTTATTTAGTACTTAAAAAAAAAAAATGAAACTGTACTTCTGAGTTTTTGTAATTTTAAATGACAATTCTGAAAGTGAACAGATTAAAATTTTGTAAAATTTAAATAGAACTATAATTTCATAGATAATTAAGAGGATGCCGAAAATGAAATCAGTGATTAAAACTTCATAAAATTTAACAAATATCTGTAATTACTGATAAAGTTATTTTATTATTATTTTAAAGACTAAAAATATACTTCAGATTTTATTTATTTATTTATTTTTAAGAACAATTCTGAAAGTGAACATATGTATTGAAATTTATGAACGCATAGATTAAAATTTTGTAAAGTTTAAATAAACATACTGCACTTTGTAAAAAAAAAAAATGTAACTATTGATAACGCTATTTTATTATTTGTTAATTTTTAACAAATAATAAAATAGTGAAACTTTATTTGTTAATTTGTTAACCATTAATAACAATTAATTGCCTATTATTTGTTAATTTTTAACAAAAGATAAAATATTCTACGACATCATTAAAGAACTTAACTGCTGTACAATAATATTATTTATAGCTATACAATATTAAAATATTTTCGATAATTACCATTTTTTTCTGTTAAAAAATTAATTTAATTTAATTATTATTAAAAATATTCCATTAATAAATACAATGGTTATATTGAATAAAAATTCAGTTGCTCAATTAACTCATAAATAAATTTAAAGAAATACATAAATTTAATGTGTTTTCAATTTGTTAAAGAGTGGTAATTAGCTACATAAAATGGCAATTAAAAAAACAATAAATAATTTTATGTCCAAACGAAAATATGTTAACATTGATTTCAGTTCCCATTGACTTCAAGTATTAACTCCGAATTATATATTATTTAAGACTATATGTACTCGAGAAATTCCTTTTTTAATTACAACGAACACTTCTCAAAGTTAATTTTGTAAAATTTGTTTGTTATTAAAATTTTGTAAATTTTGAGTAAAATGATACTTTCATAAAAAATCTTCTACGACATCATTAAAGAACTTAACTGTTGTGCACTAATACTATTTATGGCTATACAATATTACAATATTTTTGATGGTTATCATTTTTTTCTGTAAAAAAAATAATTTTATTTCATTATTATTAAAAGTATTTCATTAATAAATACAATGGTTATATTGAATAAAAATTCAGTTGCTCAATTAACTCATAAATAAATTTAAAGTAATACATAAATTTAATGTGTTATCAATTTGTTACAGAGTGGTAATTAGCTATATAAAATGACAATTAAAAAACAATAAAAGATTTTATGTCCAAACAAAAATACGTTAGCATTGATATCAGTTCCCATTGATTTCAAGTATTAACCCGAAATATATGTTATAGAAATAACAAGTTAAAAATTGTACGTCAAACGTGATATATATATAAACGATTATATATATATATATTACATTTCAAACAATTCGGCTAGGTAGTTTTTGCTCTGTTTTTTTTTTTTTTTTTTTTTTTTATACCGCTAACCAGGCCCCTACCTGCCCGGCATGAATGCCTAGCTTAACGGGTTAGTACCTGGGTGCGGGGCGGAAATCGCCTGATCACAGCATGGCTGTGATCCACCTGACTATTGATTTGTTCACATCGCTGCTGTGCTTGCTCTCTTGTGATTTGCTACCGTTATCTTTGTTTGCCGGTTCAAGGTTTCTGTTTAACTTTGTTGAATTGACAGATTTAATAGGTCTCGTAATTTAGAACCTTGATCAGGTGACGAGACCCTCACCTGACTAGGCACCCCCAGAGGTATTATTCACAGGTAACTTGGAGGGCATTGCACCCACGACGGATTTTACATGCACCAGGTGCCATTAGCGTACATAGATTTACATATTTACCATGTCTGTTGGCTTGTCACGTTCATGGTGGGTTGTCGCTGTAGTGTTTATCGCCTCTTTTATGGGCTGATTTCCCTTCTTGTTGTATTTGTCTCTGTCAAGGCTTTTTGGCGTTTTTATAGGCTCGCCCCTGTTGTGGGTTGTTTTTTGTCTATCATTCATTGGTTTTTTGTCTCTTTCTTGATATATTTTTACCTCTAGCTTGTGCTAGAGCTGGTTTTCACATTTTGAATCTTGGTCTTCTTTCGAGAGTTTCACTGGTTATTATGTCACTATCGTGGGTTTTGTCACGTTGTAACATTTGTTACTGGTGGTTGTCACATTGTAACTTTTGTTACTGGTGGTTGTCACATTGTAACTTTTGTTACTGGTGGTTGTCACATTGTAACTTTTGTTACTGGTGGTTGTCACATTGTAACTTCTGTTACTGGTGGTTGTCACATTTCTGGATGTTGCACACTCATTTTTGTTGTCTTTGTCACTTTATCTCACCCAAGCATTGGGGATTTTGATTTTTTTTTCCCTTCGTGAATACGCTTTTTGCGATCAGTCCATTGAATCCTAATGGCTGTTATCACTGCTTTTGAATTTTGTGCAACTTGTTGATTTGTTGTTTGAGAAACTTGTCGCACTAATGGAGTGGGGCTTGTTCCGTGGCCGTTAGTCCGTCATGTATCTATGAGGCTGTATTCACTTGATTTGACACTGTTTTTTTCCCCATTAACTTTCTTTGGCAGGTGTGCTTTGTGCATTCACCATTTAATTATTTTGTTCACTTTTTGTTGGCTATTTGCCTTCATCAGTTGGTATGTGGACAGACGAACCGACCAGACGACGATTATAGATGCTTACGTATTTATATAATTACGAACGCACCTAATAAAATGAAGAAAAATAACAATAAAGAAATTTGTCCCTCTTTAGGGATTTTATTTCGCCAATAACGTTTGATTCGTTATTATCATCATTATTACAAAAAAAAAAAAAAAAAAAAAACCTTTAAATTTATATTTCTCAGAAGTATTTAACGCTTTCTGGTTTCACCTCACCCCCCCCCCCTTTTTTTTTTCTATTTTGGAAAAAAAAATATTTTTACGTTGATAAAACTAAAAGTAGCTATCCAAATTACAAAAGTTAAGGTTTACTAAAATTTAACGAATACATCATTTACTGAAATCTAAAGAATATTGTTATTTTGTGTATTCATATGACAATAGGCTAAGGAAGAATTTTTGAAGAGGGTTGAAAAATGTCGTATTACAACATGATTAAACAGACATAACAACTTTCTAGTATATTTTATCTATTATCAGAATTTTTTGTTCGCAAAAGAAGCCGCTATTTTATATATAAAGTGTGAAATATAAGTTTCAAGTAAAATAATCGTCAACGGTTCGTAAAGATAAGCAAACTTTTATTATTATTGTTACTAAATCCCGAAACATAAAAACAGTCATAATAATAAATGTACATATACTATCATTACTACATGCAGATAATAACAAAAATAATTGTTAAGACAAAATAATGTTCATTGAAAAGACATGTACTATTAAAAAAAACGCCTGCCCCAAATGGGTTAAAAACTGATAGAAAAATATTTACACCATTTATATATATATTTTTAAAGAATAAATACGCTTATAAAACTTTGAAAACTACAACAAAGGCAACAGATTTTTATTTTATTTTATTTCTTTAATTTTCATTTATAAAATGTGCCAAACCACCGTGTAGAAGCTATTCAATGTAATCTGCGTTCAAAAATTAAAAGAAAAAAACTACTAAATAACTACGTAAAATCTTCTATTAAAAAGCCATAATATCCCGATTTTATGCATTACAACAGTTAGCAAGAGAGTGTCAGTCAGTAGCAGGGATAATAAATAAATAAATAAAATAAAATAACAAAAACCCATACATGCTGTCTCTCTTAAAATCTCTGAAGAAGGGCGTTTTTACTATGGCTATTTCAGAAACATAACGGTGTATAGGAAGGCTTTTTACAAAAGAGGTCACCCAATTTGTGTTTTAGCATCCTCATAAAAAAGTCCAATAGATAATAAAATCGGCCACTCGGGAATTGCAATTTCCGAATGAATTTATTTTGGAGTTTTCAAAGGGGGAGATTTGTTGCTTTTATGATTCGTTACCCTGTATACCGTCGAACTCGTTTATAGCGAGTTTGGATATTACAAGAATGTGGTTTTATCGAGCAAAAAGAATGGAGATGATTAGTCTAATGTAAAAATACACTGAGAAAAAAAAATCGGTTATAATAAGGGAAACTCGGATATAGCGAGTAGAAATTTTAAGTCACCAGCTTTTGTTCGATTTTCTTAACTTTTAGTAAGCAAAATACAGGGTGGCCATAATTAAAGTGCACGTGTTTGAAGGGCTCTACAAGATAAACTATTTGGAAAAGTTTTAAAAGCTTTGGTATTTATACTATATAGAGTACGCGGAAATGAGTTATGCAATAAAAATGATTAGTTCGAAATTTTACCAATAGATGGTAACTTGTGACGCTTACTTGTTAGGGACGTTTTACTAGCAAATATTTATAAAAAATAGCTCATTTTAAATCAATATATTTTGAGACGGCAATATTCTTTCATAGCAGCGCTACAATTACTATCATTTTGATATAAAAAAAATTATTAACAGAGTGCGGCGTTTTTTTGGCTAAAATTTTAGTGCTCATATGACTCTTCATGACTAAAAAGTTTAAACTAGAATCATGTGAAATTTGCGATACAAAAGTTTTAAAAGTTAGCTTGTAGGAAATTCTTTATTTTTCTTTTCTTTTTTTCTTTTAATGATATACAATTGGAAATTTTTTTAAATTATTTTTTTTATTTCACAGCTTGTTTCTGCATGCTCTAAACAGTATAAATACCAAATCTTTTCGAACAATTCCAAATAGTTTAGCTTGTAGAGCTTTTCAAACACGTGCACTTTAATTCTTGCCACCCTGTATATTAATTCACGTGTGTTCCACACCTTAATAAAGTAGGCAGAAACATATCCTTGAAAATATTATCAACTACGCAGCGATTTTTGTTAAATGACTTCGCTTCATTTTAAGAAAACAAATGAGGGGGTCGGGGCAAGAAAGTGCCAAGCCACATTTTTGGTGAAATAAATCTAACACTGTATACTGTTGGTTAATACTGTAAATTATAATACCCTACATATAATTTGTTTCTAATGTCACTTGGTGGAAGCATATGTCCCAGGTTTCGTTTTTGCGCTAGACGCTTATGCCCCCAATGATGATAGATAATTTACAAAAAACGTAATATTAATATCATTAAAGTAAGGCCATATTGTTATTCAGAATATCTCAAATGTTACTAAGATATTGGCGAAAAAACTTTAGGTTATATATCTTGATTTGAGTTAATCAAATTTTCAAATTGAAATATCTCGGAAGTTCGAAAATGTGGCTTAGCACTCTCTTGCCCCGACCGCTTCAAATAATTGGTAATGTTTTCCCCTTTCTGAAAACAAAAAAAAAGATCCAATGCTTATAACATTAAAATTAATTAGAAAACAAATTAAAATGATGATGTCTTGGATTACTTTTACAGAACTATTTATTATTTATAAATTTCGACTAGAAAAATTATTAAAATTAATACTAAATTACACTATAAATTTGATTTCAATTTGCTAATTTAAATGTATGAAATTGTCACTATTAACAGTTATCATTCTGTAACTTAATTTTTAATTTAAATGAACAGTTATATATTTTCATTACAAAGAAGCATAAACTCGATTATTAAGTCGAAAATAGGGGAGGGGAACGAGACTAATTAATTTTATTAGCTAAAATAATATTAGTACAACAAATCAAGTACAATACAGATCAATTAAGATATGTCAAACAAAATATATTTCCGTTCTTAAATCCAGACTTTCAGAAAATGCGTGCAATTTTAGACTTATCATATCATTATTATTCTTACTGGTGCCGCTTAAAAAAATCACTGGTAATAGCACCAGCCACTTATATATTATAAATCAAATGATTGAGCATGTAACACAATTAGTATAGTGTAACTTTTTGCAATCAGTCCTTGAATTGAATCCAATCCTGTCCCACAAACAAAATTCGATCAAATGGCAATTATTGTTGAATTATTCTTGACCACAAGATCATCATGGAAATTCCAAGTAAAATTCGTTAACATTCTACGTTTTAAAATCAGAAACTTTCACACGAAAATACAAATTCATTGGTATTTCGTGTTGGTGCCGCATCTATAAATCACTGGTAATAGCATCAATCGTTTATATAAATCAAATGATTGAAAATGAAACACAAATAGTAGCGTTACCTGTGCTCTCTTATTGAAATTAGCCCTTGAATTAAATCAAATCCTGTCCCACAAACAATATTCGATCAAATAGCAATTATTGTTGAATTATTCGAGACTAAACGATCACCATGGTAATTCAATTCCAATTCGTTAACATTCTAACTTTTAAATTCATAATCTTTCATACGAAAACATAAATTCATTTATATTCCGCGTTAATCCGCTTAAATAAATCCCTGGTAATAGCATCAGCCGCTTATATAAATCAAATGTTTGAGCATGAAACACAAATAGTAGTGTTTCTTTTGCTGTTTATTGCAATCAGTCCTTGAATTGAATCAAATCCTGTCCTACAAACAAAGTTCAATCAAATGGCAATTATTGTTGAATTATTCGAGACTAAACGATCACCATGGAAATTCAATTCCAATTCTTTAACATTGTACATTTTAAATTCATAAGCTTTCACACGAAAACACAAATTCATTGATATTCCGCGTTGATACCACATTTTAAACACGTTTACCACGAAAATAATTATTTTTACACCCCGTAATCATGCATCTCATTTCACTACCTGCTTCAGAATAAAGTTTTCACGATCGTTCGGACAACGTTTACTTGTATACAAGTCTTTTCGATTACCGATAACATCTGTTTAATAGAGTTTAGATGAACTCTATTAACGAAATGAAGTTTTTAATCAGTGGAATAATGATGTAATAGACGAAAGAATGCTATGCATGATTTAAACTATGCAATTACACGATGGTCAGGGAAATAAGACAGTTGAGTGATTAATCGATGAGTACTATCTTGGGTGAGAAGTGATGAAGAGAGAATTCAGCTGGGATGGAGATGATAAGAGAGGTGAAAGAATTGTACAAAGTAGCTCTTTGTGTTCTTTCATAAGTGATGTAAAGATCCTCACGGTACAATGAATCTAACTTTTACGAAAACTAATTGCCTGATTTCATCAGACACCACTTCTTAACAATTTACACGCAATAGAAGCAATGGAGTAATATCGAAGTAGAACATCTGCATTCTCAAAAAACATAAAACAAGTGGGTAAGTGTGATCGAAGATCGCACAAAGGGTTTCGTTTAATATTCCTCTCAAAACACTTTATCCATTCTTTAATAAATCCAAATAAATTTCATTTTCAAAAGAAAAAAAAAAGAAAAAAAATCAATAAAAATAAGTCCCATATAATCCTATGGGACTTATGTCTCAATTTATCAATTATTGCTGTAATTTTTTGAGTTTTCGTGATATTTCACTGGTCTTTTTATGTGATTTTCCCTATAGTATTGACTATCAAATCATGACAAAAAAAAATCTTTGCTGTAGTACGCGCATGTGCAGTTAAAATTTATTTCATAAAAATACCTATATCTCATCAAATATTCAATATATTAATATTTTAATCACAGTATACTATTTCTACGATTTTTTGTCTAGTTTTTGGAAAGCAGCGTTAAATTTGGCTGAAAACTCTGCATGCTATAAAAAATAAAAAAATAAAAACTTTTGAAGTTTTCACAGAAACGTTAACATCTTCACGAATATACGTGCTATGCTTACACAAATGCATACAAATGTTGAACAGGACCTACATAGTCATTTGCTACATTGACAGATTATTTTTTACCATTTTCTGTTACTTGGGTGATAGAAAATATTATTGTATTATTAAAATTATTATTTCTCCTCTAATTGTCCTCGCGACAAAATCTTCACTGAAAAATATGATGTCAAACATGTTCTTTACATCCCCAAGGTTCAAGGGCATTCCGGGCATTTCCTCACGAGTTTCAGTAAGATATTCGACGAAACGTCTGAAATTGGTCACTACCCCTTAATTTCTGCACACCAGTATATAATATAACGATATCTAACTACAATACAATCTGATAGAGTGAAACCTGTGAAAGCGGAACATGTCAATAAAGGAAAAACTTCATGATCCCAGAGAAATGAATATCGTACAATTGAGGGGGTTGGGGAAAGAAAGTGCTAAGCCACATTCGTAAACTTCTGAGATATATCAGTTTGAAAGTTAGATCATATACTGAAATAAAGATGTATAACATAAAGTTTTTTTTGCCAATGTTTTAGTAACATTTGAGATATTCAGAATAACACTATGGCATTACTTTAATGATATTACTATTACGTTCTTTCTAAATTAGCTACCTTCATTGGGGGGTAAAAACGAAACCTGGGACTTATGCAGTCAAAAGTGACATTAGAAACAAATAATATGAAGGATATTATAATTTACAATAATAAGCAACAGATTACAGTGTTAGATTTATTTCACCAAAAATGTGGCTTGGCATTTTGTTGTCCCGACCTGTTCAATTATACCTGCTAAAGCCGATATCTGTCTAAAACTGTCTCTCCGATTTCTTGCGATTCCGTCTTAGCAAGTTTTACTTTATATATAAATATACTAAAAGCTTTAAAAAACCTTTTGGGAAAAAAAAAAAAAAAAAAAAAAAAAGGTCTAGAAAATGTTTGATTATATTCAACATATCAACAAAACTACTTACACTCTAAATAAGAAAGAGTGACTATTCACTCCGGAGGAGTGGATATTCACTCTATCGCAGGGTCAAAATTTGCCCAGCCTCTTTAGAGTGACTATTCACTCTAGGAAAAAGTGAAATTCTTGACTCCCTGAAAGAGTGAATACTCACTCCTGAGAAGTGAATATTCACTCTGAACAGGAGTGGATACTCACTCTTTCAGAAGAGTGACTATCCACTCTTGCAATAGGAGTGAGTTTTTTCACCCCTGATAGGAGTGACTAAAATTCTTGAATAAAAAAAAGAGAAACTCATTTACACACGCTTGCTAGAAGCGGTCACCCTCCCAAGTACTAACCGAGCTCGTTGCTGCTTGACTTCTGCGCTCGGACGAGAACTGGTATACCTACAGCATGCTACAGCCGCTAACAAATAAAATAACTCTTATTACATTATTTCAGCTTTGTTTCTTTTGTGATATTCGAGCACACTTATTAAATTTGTGTAGAAATCATAAATATTACGGTGTTTCTCAACTGTGTAAATAAGAAAACTGAAACCTTCTTTTTGTATCATATAATACAGAGACTGTTCGCACATTTTTTAGACAAATTTGATAAATTATTTTAAAAAATGGAATTATTTTAGAGGAAAAAATTCTGACAACAACTTATTATGTGTAATTTATATTATCGTCTGATACTTTCAAATTTATTCTTATTTCAAGATTGCGCATGCAAAAAAGCTGTGAATGGGAAGATGCGTTTTTTTTTCCTTCCGAACAGAAGTATGCTAATTCCACAGTCTAAAATGATTGCAAAGCGCATAATATAAAAACTTTTTAGTGCGAAATAAACGTAACAATTGATTGGAAAGTGCTATTCCAAAATCAGTACATATACATAGTAAAAAGATACCAGATGAAAAAAAAACAGGGAAAAAAGAGCCCATTTCAAGGCGGAAAACGAAGTTTCATGTAAGGATTTATGACTATCGCAAATTTATCTTACAATGGGAAAATAAAAATAAGAATATTGGACAAAAATGTTACAATCAATTCATTATATTATTAAGAGAATGTGTTACATCCGATATTTATAGAAAAAATGCCATTTTCTTTATTACAATGACTTTTAAAGGGTGAAACTGCATCAAAGCAAAGCTACTGCTCATACTTCAAAAACTACCGCTGTATTCGTTGAAAACATTAAAAAATCACACAGGTATTGATTTATACCTTTCAACATATTCCTCCAGTCACCTGACGTTTCTCTTATGGTTTATTGTGCATTGGGTCTGCTGAAAAGAGCTCTTTCAAAGGGCAAAACCACCACAATTGATCGAATCTGAAAAGTTTTTAAAGACGAATGGGAAGCAATAACCCTGTAAATTTTACAAAAAACCTTCTACCATCGAAAGCATTACGCAGAATTAGAATCAAGAAATAAGATTATCATACAGATTATTTCAGAAAGCAATATTCATATTTTAAACGTTAAAAACAACAATGCCGATATTGTCTAAAAAATGTGCGAATACCCGTCTGTATATTTCCGCTATGACAAAAATTCCGTTACAACAAAGCAGTTATTTATTTATTCATTCATTTTTTTCTTGCTAATAATGTTTCCATAATTAGAGCCCGATTAAGATTGTCCGAGGCCCAGGGCCTGTTTACCAAATAGGTCCGTGAAGCCGAAGCTTACCCACTGAAATACAAAGGGGCCCCCAAATTTACTTTTCAAAACTAATTTTTAGGGGGAAAATTTCAGTCAGGGTAAAAAACGTATTTTTTTTCTTAAATTATAGCTGTTAAATTTTTCCTAAGGCTATTACCGACACATTTATACTCTTTTTTTTTTTTGCTATAATAAATGGTATAAAATCAGTGATTAAATGCAACGTTTCTCATTTCTCTTATGTTTTACATTTTAATTTCAAACGTGCTAAAAATAACAGAAAATTTAATCTGTATAGTTATATTTTGTTTATATTCATAAAGAGGTTAGAAATGATATAAAATATGTAGAATAGGTTATTTAAATAAAGAGGAAAATAATTAGCATTCAGAGATATTAAATTTCTGTTTATAAAATAGAAGCAAAATTGTGTTGCAGTTAAGCATAAATTTACTTCAAATATTTGTTTTCCCTACACTGTTCTTAGCACTGGCAAATCCTGCAATTTGTAAAGCATAAAATATATTTCCTGTCCATAATTCTATTGATTCATTTATTATTTCAATGCCTTTTTCAGTTTTTTTTAAATCGTGCTACTATATATAAAGGATTTCATTTTAGGCGTTTCGTTTCGATAACGGAGTATCCGAGAACTGGCGCCATCTTGTGATTTTATTGGAAAAAACTGTTTTTCTTTACTCTCAACGGAGTGAACTACTCACTCTTGTCAACGGAGTGAGACAGTCACTCTCGACAACGGAGTGAGATATTTCACTCCTTTCTAGAGAGTGGAAAATTCCACTCTTTCAAGAGTGCATATTTATAAAATTCACTCCTAAAAGAGTGAAAATGCCTCTCACTCTTCCAAAGAGTCAACTTCTCACTACTTCCAATTTTAGAGTGTAAATAGCAGTTTAATTTTTAACTATTTTTTTCAACATTTATATTTTTAAAGACTATTAGTTATATTAGTTATATTATTTAGTACTATTAGTTATACTTATATTGTGATGGATCGACTACTCTGATTATGTGAGTATGTGATGTTTTGAATGAGAACGTAGTTTTTGTCCACTAATTGTCCATGTGCGTAAAAGTTGATCAAGGCTATCGTTCTTAAACTTTCGACGAATGACTGTGAAAATCTCGGAACTTGTGAGTTTCTGCTTTTCATCGATATTTATGCAAATTATTACAGCTGGTCAATCGATGTTTGGGTATATAAGCTTCAGAAATACGTTTGGAAGTCGGAACTTGGGTCAAGTCCGGCCTGTATGAGAGTACGTTAGATCCTGCTGCTGAATCTTCAATCCGAAGCTGAATAGCATATAATCAGTTGCATTAGTCTGGACGGACATCTTGAGATCAGTGTTCACCTAGTATACAACGTGGAGTTTGATTCTTACTGAAGGCATCCTGACTTGTGGTTATCCTCAAAGTTGTGAGTTCGTTTTGAATCTTTATATTTAATATATTGAAGTTTTATTTTACTGAGTACAGTTTCGGGAACGTTGAATTATTTTTTGGAGTAAGGAAAATTTAGTAGCGTCCTTTCTCAAATCCCAGTCCGATTAAGTTTCAATAAACTTGATTTTATTTAAAACTTACCAGTGGTGCTCTCCTTTTACGACTAAATCGGCCTGGTTCACTCTAACTAACAGCAATGGCCGTCACAATATCAGGTATGTTAGTATCAACTGTTTGAATTAATATCTCTAAAATAATTAAATACATAATTTTTAGAAATAAACTTGATAGTGTTTTAAACTAATAAAATTTTAATTAAAATTTACTGGTCTAAATTAAATTAGTTTTTATAATACTATATGTTCTTTATTTGAACTTATGAATTTATGTTTTAGTGATTGGACTGAAAATAGTTTACTAATTTCAATTACTTTATGCAATGATATAAAATATCTACCTTTTTCATACACATTATTTTGAAAGAGGCCATATACCATAAAGTCACATCAAAACGTAATTTGCTTCTTTTCTCAACATATACCTCAAGATTGCTTAAGAGCACAACAATCCGACGAAAAAATATAAGAAACATCAAAGAAAAGGGGAGGGGTGAGGTAGAACTATGATGGGTGTCATGGAGGAGACATAAAAAAAATTCCCTGAAGGCAGTAAATCAAATGGTACGTCTATTTTATAGCCGCTGGGCCCACCAATAGAAGCGCTGCAACGACTCTGGACTTCCGCTATAGCCCACCAAAAGAAATACTTTTAAGAAAAACTTGAGTTTTTCTTTCTCTTGGAGCTGAAGAATAGGAACAATAGCTCTGTGAGTAAAGATATGGCTTGAGAGTTGGTGAGAAAAGCACTAAAAAGTATCCATAAATATGTCTCTGCCGAAAGACAGCTGCGGTAAGTATAGGTGCGGACTGTAAACAGTAATATTTGCAAGTCAGATATGAATGACCACCAATGGTTTGTAAAGTAAATGTTGATATACACATTCGACATACACCGTATGTAACGTGATGGATCAGCGTTTAAACTAAAATATATAATAGTGATGAAATGGCGTAAGATTTTAAACAGACAAATTTGTCATTAATTAAAATGTTTCAGAAGTGCTTTAGAAATCTTCAGTTTTTAATCCTGGCATAAATTTATAATTAAATATATATATACATATATATATATAATAATGATAATTATATTGTTTTGAAGTAAATCGTAGCCCCTTGTACATATATAAAGTTATGTTGTTCAAAAATAGCTTGACCAAAAGATACCAGAAAGGTAAGTTGACAAAAATAATTTCCTTTCATTATCACAACTGACAAAGACAATTAAGGTGATAATCTGCAAAAAAAATTATATTAATTTCTTTTTTCTATGAAAAAGGCACGAGAAAATTGCTGAGAACTGATGAAATTTCAGTTCTCAGCAAAAAGAAAATACTTTGTATGGCAAGGTAGTTATGATGATCAGGAATTAGGATGAGAGTTTGGACACGAACATGAATTTGTATTTTGCTAACATACTTCAAGTTCAGTTTTTTAAATCTTTTTAACTTTTAATATTTCAAAAATTAAAATTAACAAGACAAAAAAAAAAAAAAAAAAAAAAAAAATTACAAATGAGGATTATATTTCCACAGCGCAAAATTGAAATTAAAATTGCTCAGTTATTTTTTAACTTAAGTCTATAATGATCGGTGAAGTAAAACAGAGTAAAAGAAGAGGTATAGTGAGATTTATTATTATTTTTTTTTTATTTCTAGAAAAAGTTAAAGGAATCAAAACTTCATCAAAATAAAGATTACAGCTTTAGAATTATCACAAGTATATTTTCTTTTATAAAGTTACAGCAAAAATATTTTTAGAAAAGCTAAAGACACGCTTTATAACATATTTATACTTCCTTCACTGTTGAAATGTCCGAAGAATATGTTGACTCACAAATCGTGACATATCGTGACTGGGGATATGCATTTGGAAATGATGTAAGCAGAACACTCTTCAAGGTATTCACCAGATAGGCGTCTATTTTGGTCTTGGTGCAGCGGATTTCAAGACGTGGTAATGAGCTTTAGAAAATGAATTTCAGCTTTTCATTCTACATGTCATTTGATGTTCTCTGACAAACTTCTTGAAAAGCTATTTTAAAAGACTGGACACATGCGTTAAGCATTTGGAGACTAATTTCGCATGTTGTGACGAAACATACAAATGCACTCGAAAACAACACACAACATTTCGTGAGCCAAATTTCTGCGAAGGATATACGATTTCGTCTAATGATGGGATACAGAAAGATGGAGAATGGACATTAGTCAGAGCTAAAGACAGGAAACCTCCAGGGGGATATTAAGACGTCCTGCATTGTGCTACATTTACATAATTAAGACTTGATGGCTCGTAAGGCGCAAACAACAACCCCCTGACAGTTAAATGTGCAGAGCGACAGAGATACATAACTAGTGAAGAGGTGGTACCAAGGAAGACGAACAGAGGTCATACGTTATATCGTTTGAAAAGACGATTTTTGGAAAACCATTAACGCTGGACAAATTCATGGCGTATGGCTAATTTACAATAAGTATTGCTGATGATTCGTAATTTAGATTGGATATGATTACAGCGGGTAATTAAATATGGCATTCTACTCGCAATGAAGAAACTTATATATGAAGGATTTATTTAGACAAATAAATGAAATCAAGAAGTGTTTTGGCAATTTAAATAAGTGAGATAATAAAGTTACATTGATTACCCTTATATTGATTACATTGATTACATTGACAAACACTACGAACCAACGGTAGATGACGACCATGACAAGCAAAGCTGAAGCAAAAAGTTGACCGAAAAAACTCAATAAACCAATCTTAAAAAATACGCCATTTTTGAACTGTAATTGGTTCAAAACGTCAAATTGGACAGCATTTTCTGAAAGATCCTTTGCCTTTATCGAAAAATAGAAAACGCAATCCGTGTGCGTTTGCTAATAAAAATGTATTCAGGAATTCGTTAGAAAGTAGCCAGTTTGAATTTTAGAGCAGCATTCGAACGCTCAGCGTGGTGAAATTGGTTTTCTAAAAGCTCCTTTCAAAAATTAAGACTGATTTCCAATCCAAACTGGTTACGTTATGGCACATTTCTTAATTCATTTTTATTCGTAACCGCAAATAACCCGAGATTGTTATTATTCAGCAACTGTGAAATCGAAAAGCGTATTCCATTTTTTGATAAAGGCAAAGACATTTTCTGAAAAGTCTGTCAAATATGGCGTTCTGAATCAAGTTTCCGGACAATAAAGCCCGAGATATGTCTTCATGAGACAGCAATCGATTATGACATAAGATGTAGTACATTTATCGAAAATGAACATGAAAAACGCTATTCGAGTCTAAATCAGTTTTAGTTGTGTCTGCAGATTTCCCACTTTCCCATATAGAAAAAGGAGTCAGTGAATGCGTCAGAAAGTTTCGCGTTACTAAGTAGGGAAAAATATTTTGTTAAGACTCAAATAGCAGTAATAGTAATAATAATAATAATAATAATAATAATGTTATTATTATTAATTATTAGTAGTATAACGCGAATTTGTTTGGCACAGTTATCGAGTCATTCTTAAGCAGAAAAGAAAATAATACATTACAATTCTAATTTGGAATCCATCGAGAATTATGAGATTGCAACTTTTTGAAATAATGCGAACAATGTCTAAGTAAAAAAATAATAAAGGTTTTAAAGTATTATTTTAGTGCAGCGCTAAATAAAACCCTGCATTTTTTAATTGTCAATTTTATTTCTTATAATAATAATAAAAATATTTTTACTGAAATAAATTTTCTATAGGATTTTTTTATTTTTTATTTTACTTTTTAGGACTGAACATTTGCATATATAATAAAAGCAAAATTAAGGTTTCTTTTTTCAATAATAATAATAGTAGCAGTAATAATTTTGTAATATTTCTACACTTAATTTCTACATGCTACAGCTATATACTATTTTCTATATATCTATATCAACACAAGCTTTTCATATCATAGAACCTCATAAGTAATTGACTGGTACAGAACTCTAAATAGTTATTTATATACAAAGAGATAAAAACAAATATCAGTTTCAAGAATTAAGGAAATTATTTTTGTTTTCTTTCTTCAAATAAGAGTGAAAAAAAGCTAGTACAAGGCTTTATTATTATTATTATTATTATTATTATTATTATTATTATTATTTTTAAAAATATATTTGAAATTGAACAAAACATGTTTTTAGTTTCAAAAACTAATAGGCAATAACTGAAATAGAATTTAAACAAGCAATTTCGTAAAATGATAACAATAAAATTGATTTCGTAAAGCAAATACATTATTATTAGCATTTCAAAAGTAAATCGAAGTAGGCAAATATAACAAAAGTTTTCTCTAACTTCACTTTCATCAATAGCTCTCTAAAAAACGAATTTTTAATGTGATAATATCTATAAAGTAAAATTGAAATTTAGCAAAAATTAGTGTTACATTTCATAGCCTTGTAAAATTACTATCTGACCTCTGAAGCAAAACTTCATGCATTATATGGAAACACAGCAAACAGAAAAATATATATAGAGCTTACTTTCAAATAATGTAAGCAAATCGCAATTTTAAGACATAAACTACGTCCGGAAATCGCGCTAAACAAAGAATTTTTCAGGGGGAAAAAATCAACTTCAAGGGATAATTTCTTACATCCATATTTTTGTTACAATTCCTTATTGTTTATGCAAATTATGAGTCTCGCACGGTAGGGTTCAGCCCGACCCGTTTTCGTAAAAACAGGCGTTATTGTATTATAAAAAGTGGCACAAAACATTGTATCAAAAGTATGTTAATCATTATACATCTTTATCATGGATTACTTGACTGCTTCAAATACACGTCTTTACAAACAAGGGAAAAAAAAAGAAGATAAAATCGGAAATTTACTTTCAAACTGATCACTATTCAGGAAATCTGAATCTGGATATTACTTTCACCAGTGTCCTTGACACAAATCAATCATTTTTGAGATTCTAACTCCGATAAAAGAACACTGACTTCATCTATATCCCCATATTCTTCTACTTATCCTTTCACTATTTCTAATTGTATAACCCAAAGTCTTCATTACCATAAATAAAGTATTATCATCCCTGTTAGAAGATGAAAAATGGCATGAATAAAGCTTAATGCCATGATGGGCATTAGCTTCTTTCATTGCATACAATTCTTGAAATATAAACTGGAATCGCGCAAGGAATAAAAGAGGAGGATCATTAGGTACATTATATTCAAATCACATTTCTAACTATAGATAATGGTTGCTCAATCATATTTCTCTTTCCGTTGTCCAAATGGATGATACTGATTGTTTGACAAAAATTTTGAGGCACAGTATTCTCTTCGTGTAAGTCAGTGAAAGGCGCCCAATGTTTTCAACAAAAGCTGACTCTTTTAAGCTTTTATTTTCGCTAACAATGACTGATGTCAGTTTCGTATCATAAGAAATGATGTCATCAAGTTTCAGTCCGCTTTTGTTTTTGATAATGTTTAATACCCATCTTGTCATTTATTTCTTTAGTTCAATTTTTAGCGTGCAAAGGGTCATATATTATCTTCTGCCTTGTACTTTCATAGGAAATTTTATCACCACTGAAATTAACTTGTCACCGATCTTGGCGAAGATTTCGTAATTTGTTTCCGTTATTTTGGAAAGTGTTTCATAATCAATGCGTGACAACCGTTTTTTTTTACCTTCTTTTATTTATAATCTGCTTTATATTGTCTGTTAGATGAACTAATCAACAGTTTTAATAAATAAACAAATAAATAAATAAATGAGGCTGTTTTCAAACCTGAACTATTTTTGAGGGAACTATAAAATTATCTTTATGATTTAAATAGATGATGTTAATTGTTTGACAAAAAATTTTAGACATAGTATTATCATCTTACAATCACTGAAAGATGCCGAATGCTTTCAACAAAACACGATTATTTTAAGTTTTTATTTTCTGTGACAATGACCGATGTCAATTTCGTATCATCAGAAATGATGCCCTCAAATTTCAATTATCTTTTGTTATTGATAATCTTTAATGGTCACCTTGTCAGTTTTTCTTTAGTTCAATCTTGAACGTTCAAGGGGTCATGTATTATCTTTTGCTTTGTACTTTCATAGGAAATTTTATCATCACTATAGAATTATCACCGACACCGACATTGCGAAGATTTCATAAAATTTTCTCATAGTGTTGAAAAGCATTTCATAATCAATGCGTGAAATATAAACACGTGTTTATTTTCTTATTTTTAACACGTTTTTTACTGTCTGTTCATCTAGTTATTTAAAAATCCTTAATAAATAAATAAATAAATAATAAATAAATAAATTCTTAGGTATGTGTCCAAAATGGGTCATGCCTGTTTTGGTTACCACTGTGTATCCATTTTGGGCACTGTTAAATATCCATTTTTTTTTTTTTAATGGATATTTAACAGTGCCCAAAATGGATACACAGTGGGTAACCAAAACAGGCATGACCCAATTTGGGCACTTACCTAAGAATCTTCCGACCCAAATTGGATTTTTATTTTTTCCTGTGTACCACAAATTAAAGATTAAAATAATATTAAAAATTAAGATAATTTTAAAGAATAATAATTAAATATTGAAACAATAATACCAAAAAATGAAATTAAAAATCCGAGACCAGATTTTCTCATATTTGTTTTTAAATAGTTCAATTCAAATATTAATACTTTACATTATTAAAAAAAAGGAACTTGCAAAGCAAATTAAAAAAATAAATTTATTTCCATATTGTTAAGCCCGAGAAGGGACAGATATTAAAATTATTTTATTTAGTCAATGCTACAATAACGTTGCATTCTTATATTAAATCTTGCTCAGTCTATTTAATCTTAAAAAATTAAATTTAAATTTGAAACATGATATTAAAGCAACTTTAAAACATTTCATTTAGAAATCTAAATAAATCTTCAACTTTTTTTTCAGTTTTACATGCATTATGCAAAATTTTTATTGTAGCAAATTCTAACAGACAAGAAACATGAGAAGTTCAAATAATTTAAAAAGTTGAAGATTTATTTAGATTTCTAAATGAAATGTTTTAAAGTTGCTTTAATATCATGTTTCAAATTTAAATTTAATTTTTTAAGATTAAATAGACTGAGCAAGATTTAATATAAGAATGCAACGTTATTGTAGCATTGACTAAATAAAATAATTTTAATATCTGTCCCTTCTCGGGCTTAACAATATGGAAATAAATTTATTTTTTTAATTTGCTTTGCAAGTTCCTTTTTTTTAATATCTCAAGTTTTTTAATAACAATTTAATATGAAGCAGATAAGATTCAAACGAGGCAAGTATGTAAAAGACTGCACATATGAAAATGAGGATTGGTAATATGAAATATACAGTTCAAACATTGATTATTCTGTAAACAATTAAAATAATAAAAGTAATTTTTAACAAAAAAATGTATATAACGGACTTTAACGGATTGTTTCTCATCTTCATAATGATAATAATAAACGAATCATGTTTATTTTTGCAAATAATTTTATTCCATCGTGTAAAATACATTTGCAACCACTTTGGAAAGAGACACTAGTAAGCGGTGTGTGAAAGCTATTATTAAAATCTTATGTTGTTTCATCACATAAGAAGCATAAAAATAATAATGAGCATATATGAAACAACTGTATTCTGATTTTGTTATAAAATGTGTAGTTATGGAGGATGAAATTTTCAGCAAAATATTTCTTTTTGTAGCTGAATAAATATTTTACCTTATATTGACAATTTTTTAATTTAACATTTCTGTAGAAACAAAATGTAAACATCTGCAAGATTTTTTACAAAACGTGTACGATCTGTTATTTTCATATCCTCACAAACAGTCCATTTATTGATCTCGTTTTCATTTAAATGCACCATTGTTATATAATGGGCTGAATCAATGAACTTTCCTTTATGCAAAATAGCAGATTTTGTTTTAAAGGTTATATATTATTTATTAAAACCTTTTGGTTTGAAAATCCTGTTATAGGGCACGAAATTTTAAAAGTTCTATTCTGACCCATAGAGACATTTGTTGAAGAAAATCTGGCTAGTTGCACAAACAAATATTTTCCACAAGAATTTAATCGAGTTTGACACATTTTAGTTCTGTTTTTGCAATGAACACAGGCAATGTTTTCAGTCTGCCATCGTGTTTGGAGTTCATTGAAATCAACTGCATCTTCCCTATTATTAAAGTCATGTGGAAATCTCACAATAAATTCATTAAATGGTTCTGTACTAATACATATATCTCGATAACTTGGGCAATTACTACATTTCTCCCAAAGATCTTGCTTCAGTTGAAAAAGATCTATGGCATTGACATTTTCTTTTGACAAATTTTCCAGTAGGTAATCAAGAAATTCTAACGGGTCTTGATCAGTACCATCATGAAACTTTACATGAAGTGTTTTTCTCACTCAAGTGTATCTACGGTTTCAATCTGTGGATTTTGCAAAGTAGTGAATATTTGTTTCAAAGCTTTTGTTGTAGGACCAGGATCAATAACTCTTTCCTGAATTTTTTAACAAATTCTGTGATACAGAGAGTTTGCAACATAGCATTTGCGTAACACGAACGATCTGTATTTGTAAAGCCTTTAAAGACAAAGTAATTTAAATCAGTAATATGGTTTTTATTATTTTTTTCACTAACAATTACTGATATGTCAGATGAAACAACCATTTTACTCTCAGAGTATTTTCTGGAACATGCAGCTAATTGTGGCAAATCAGTTCACTACAATTACCACAAATATAATCAGTGTTACACTGAGAAACATGAATATCAGCATACAAAGGATTAATTTCTTTTAACTTTCTCAGTGCTTTCATTATCTTTTCAAGCCTAACAATTGATTGCCAAACTATTTTATTTTTAGTTGGTTGGCCATTAACTAATATATGAAGTTCATGATTATCTGGTAAACCTCGAGGAATCATGTCAATATTATTTCGCAGAGGCAAATGTAAATAAATAATTTTACCTTTAATTGCCTTTGTTAAGCCAGAATGGTTTAAAGTCTTTAGCTTGGTTCCTAGTCTAACTACCACTTGAAATGCTTTACACTTCTGAATAAGTATTTTTTCAAACATATTCAAATTTTTAATTTCATCAGGTATTGGATGCACTTGTAATCCATTGAGGAAGGATCGCTCAGGAATTTTACCTGATATAATTCTCTTGTAGCAGTAATCACAAAGATTTAATTCCTCAAACAGTTCTATATCAGAGCCTGGTTTTTGCAAAAGCCAAGCTGTTCTTAATATATTGAATGCAATATTTTGTGTATTTTCTAAGTCATGCTTGGAAACCAGTTTAGACACTGGTGTAAGTTTCCTTTTTTGGTACAATTTTTCACAGGAATCGCAAAGGTGTGTCATGAAATTCATGCATTTCTCGAAAACGGTGTGCCAAGGGCTTTTCAAATTGTTCTAACAATTCAGCTTCTTTCCAAATAGGTCTTATGACAGATGTATTTGAATTTGTTTCACAATTGTCTTTCTTTTTTTTTTTCTATGAGACCTCCCAATTCTTCGACTACCACTTTTAAATCAATAAAATCGGCGTTTAGAATGGCTTTATCAATTAAATTGTATGCATCATAAAGTTTTTTTATTTCATACACATGTCTAAGAAGAGTTCTCAAGCCACTATAGTGAGGTAACAATTCAGTCATGACTCTCAAAATGCTTTTACATTTGCAATTGTCTAAGCAATGAACTGCATGACCCAACTTAACAGCACACATTTGATCTTCTTTTATGTAATACGATTTATACTCACAACAATCTATGTTTGAAAATAATTCCTTTGTAGAACTGCCCTGAGGAGAAGCAAATATATGAAGAATATGCAATAACCTTCGAACTGAATTCTCTCGAATGTTACAGAGAGGTCCACATTTCCACATTAGAGTTTTGGGATGATGACCATCAATGTTTTTCTCGAATTGTAAATCACCTAAAGGAATATGTTCTATTTTAGAATTGGAATGACTACTATAATTATGATCTAAATGTATGTGAACTAATGGGTGATATGCTATTTCCCAAAAATAGGGTTCTGCATTGGAGTTGTGAATTCTTTCGCCACCAATTATTTCACATAAATTTTCTGCAGTGATATTTTGAGTTGATTTTGATAACATCTGTTGACATTTGTTTGAAAAATTTTTTGAAGCCGATAAACTCTTTGCATACAAAACATTTTTAGTATGAATAGCTTTACGCGGAAGTAATTGAGCTTTTATTTGAGTTTTTACAAATTGAATATTTGTTCTGCTTTGCTGAGCTATGTTAGATTTATAACTCTTTAGCAGATTTTTCACTAAAGCAAGCTGTCAATATCTTGAAGGATTAATTTTCTTAGAGGTGAGAATCCTATTATGATTTGAGTTTTTTTTTGTTCCAGTATTTTAGCTTATATTTATTAGCCTTTGATTTATTTCACAAACAATATGAAGTATTACGCTTCTGTATCTGGCTTTTACATTTTTTATAGTATGCGGCTCTTTTATTTTTGATAATTTCACGATTTCCTCGATAATATCGTGAATATTTATTTGATGTATCACTTAACGGTTCCGACAGAGATACTCTTTGTATAGGGTTAGGATACTCTTCAGTTGGGCCATTTAAATCAATGAAATGCCGAGAGCAAACATACCAGTCTCTAGCCACCGTTTCTGTATTTGTTATACCACAAGCAGAAAGCCAATCGTTACATTTACTCAAGTTTTTCTGTGGTTTAGGAAAAGGGAAAAACAAAACTCCCAGCATATAGTCTTTGTAAAAGTATCGTGCATCACTCTTGCAATCAGAAAATTTGCATTTTTTCACCATGTTGAATTTTAGTAATAATCGATTAAGAGAGAAATTTAAAAAACGCATTTCGTAACATCACAGGATCACTAGATAAGTAAATATCCAACATTCATCCAATTTTGATAAAGACAGTAACATCTAAATTAAAGTCCAAATACCTTTTAAAGTGATAAAAACTTAACACGGAATATTTAAAATACCTTTTTAATGTAGATCGTTCACAACTATTGGTGACATCTTCGGATCTTAAAGATAAATACAATATTCTCGCATATTTTTGAAATAGTAAACATATACCACGAGATCGCATGTCCAAGGCTAGCAGGTGCTTAAATTGGCCAAAACTGGGAAACGTGAAAAATTATTATTTGTTTTTATTTTTATTGCTTCTTCAAGCTATCGATCATCGCGTGCCAAATTTTAGCTAAATATTTTAAATATTCCGTGTTATGTTTTTATCACTTTAAACAGTATTTGGACTTTAATTTAAAGACTCCACGTTTACTACATTTAGAGTTTTTTGATTGGGGGATTTATTTTTTTACAGAATTAGGTGTTTTGAAGAAAATTTGTGGAAGCGCGTACAAAAAGTGGGAAAAACTCTAGTAAATTAACTCGTTCAATGGGATTTCCTGTGTTAAATTAACATTAGGATGTCACACTAGAAATAAATAATATTAGAATAATTCCGTATGTATGTAACACACTTTTACATAAAAATGTGCATTATAACTAATAAATAAAACGTTTTTTCATGAAATCCTTAATTTCGAAAATCTTCGGAATATGTGAAATGAATATCATGTTAATGGCGCGGGGAAATGCAATATCTAAGCTACCACAAACCCCATGGGACTCAATTAGTAACTTGGTCTTCACGGATAGAACACGAAAATTTCCGCAAAGCACTTCTTATGATCGTTATTTCAGAGTCGTTCTATCAAACGTTCATTATAATAAATTTGTGCAATTACCTATACGAGAGAGGGGCGAACTAGTACTCCCCTTTCCAAATACACGAGTGGGCCACTAATTATGAGTTTAAACTTTTTTTTTCCTCGTTACTTGCAAATATTGCGTTTGCAGAAAAGGTTGTAATGATAATAAAAATGATAATTAGATTACTGGAGGGTATCTAATTATTAGTAACAACTTTTCTTGTACGTCTCTTTTATGGTGGTAGCAAAATTAAAATTTTAATTTCTCAAAGGCTTTACAAAAGTTGTAGAATTTAATGTCTGTGGGGAAATGTATGAATATTGCTGTTTAGCATATTAATTTGGAAAAATTATTCCAGACGACAAAAGTGTTCACTGTTAATTAAAATACACCTGTTCTTCAATGTTATTATAGGTAGCTTTCATTGCAAAAAGTAGAAATCTACCTATTGCAGTTGTTGGAAGGGAAACAATTCCGGAAAATTTTGATATATTTTCACCTATCATATCACCCTAGAGTCCAATATACATAATATTTGTCATACTATAGCACTCGTATTTATAAACCTGATTGGGTGTAACTATGTGTCAATGTATGAGGTTCACCAATATCTCGACCGAGTTCGTTGGCCAGCTTTGTCCGCCCTCTTGTTTCAAAATGGCGGTCACTAAAAGATTTAAAATTAACTAACTAAATAAATTAATTAATTAAAAACAGAAATTCCAATTTATTTTTGCTTAAGTGTTAGGATTTGATACAAGGATTTCTGAGCATTTTTGTTTTGCCTCTATCTTAAAAAATGGCTGAGATATAACAGTCTGAAATTCTAAGGTGGCTGACAGTTTCAAACAAAATAGCAGATTAAAACAAATCAGGGATTTATTTATGAGTTTTAGTGAACGTGATTTCTCGCAAATTAATTATATTTCATTGTTGTAACCATTTTCCCAATCATACGCATAAAACTATATTCATATTCGTTAGTGTTAAATTCTCATCCAGCCTGGCGACACTTGACGAAATATCACCAAATTTGGTGACCAAAAATAGCTGACGAATTTGGCGAAATTCTTATTCAAATTCAGTATTAAGGAAGCTTCTCCAATAGGGTTATTCGCATTTTAGCTTGGTGTTTTCGCGCAACAATAGCTTAAGATCTTAAAACGAAGATATAGGAAAGCTACCTTTTCCTCCCGGTACAAAACCGGAAGGACTTATATATATATTTTTTGCGATTCTTCTATTCAGTAAAAGAATACCCGTTGTTGAAAACTGCAGTTGAAACTATAGGGAAAATATTTATTTTTAAAAGTGCGCATTTTTAGATGTTAAAGGAACAATATTCTTTTATATTTAACTAAATCAGTGGGTACTCACTACTTTTTGTGCAAAAATATTCTCACACCGCTATTAATAAAAAAAAGTAGTATTCGCATTATTTAATGGCAGAAATTGTGTGATTAAATAAAGCGAACATTCCTTTTTCAAAAAAGTGGCAACTCTGCGGCTTTTCTCGTTTTTGCACCCAGAAAAAGGAATTGATTAAAACTACTAAACATGTTTTGTTGAGTACATTTTGGTTGTTTTAGCAAAATTCAAGTAAAATTGAACCATTTTACTTGAATTAACAAAACATTTTTTTGCTGACGATACAAAAAATTTTTTTGGAATTGCAAAAAAAAAAAAAAAAAAATATTTTTTGTTGATTCAAACAAAATTTCCATTGACCTATATTTAAAAAAACAGTTTTGTTGGGTCAACCAAATTTTTGTTGATTCAACAAAACTTTTTTCTGGGTGTGTCTGCAACAATTTGGACGAGTAAAATGTATGGGCTATTTCGTTCTCTCTCTCCCTCTCCCGCCTCTCTCTCTCTCTTTTTTTGCCTGCCAACTGTAACGTAAATGCATATCCGTAATGAAAAATATTTAATACACTCTCATGTTTTTCCCACATATTCCAATTCAGCTGTTTAGTAGTAACACCATGACGTCACACCGGAAGCATCACAATAAAACTTTTTTTATTTCACCTTTCTTAACATTTTCTCTATATTTATTCAGTACGCATTCTCAATTTACTAAGTCATTTTGAGCATGACTGCAATGATATGTTATCGCCCTAAAATATTTGCTACTATCTTTCACTGAGAGGAACAGGTGTCGAAACCCATCTTCAGTAGCATGGAATATTTTTTATCACCTTTCAAGTGAGTAAACAAAAAGTCTTCTCTTGATTTACGATCATCTGTTTTGCGAGTTTCATTTCTATACATTTCCGTTAGTGTTTATCTAAGAACAGTTTTTTTCCCCAGCTTCGCCTACTCTTTGCTGAAATGTGTAATCGGTTATCTTTCTATACCTGAAGAAGAATACACGTTTGCATGTCCATAACTCTTGACCACTCGCAGGTGACATAGATTAATGAGAGTCGATGTTGTTCTAAAACATTTAATCCTTCAACAATGACGCAACAAGGACAGGATTTTGAACTATGATTATCCGTTATGTGATGTTATAAGAAAAAATTGCATTGATTCATTGTTTGTGAATACTACATGACTGTAGAACCATAAATAATTTTAAAAAGAAAAAGAGAATACATTAATTTAGTTAATATAACTGCTTAAAAATTTCATAGTCACATAACAATAACAATTATTTCGAAAAAATAAAATCACAAGAAAAATGACCAATCATTTCTTATAATAACTAGATAATCCTAGTATAAATGCGGTGAAATGTGTTATAAATATTTTTATGTCTGTTTAAATGAAGGTTTATTTTCAAGTTTTACCATTTATAAAATTGTCTTTTTATTATTTATTTTATTTTTAGAAAAATAAAAAATGATGAAATTTAATACTCGTTATCTTAAGAATCAATGTAAGCAATGGGGGGGGGGGGGCTATCAGAGGCTGGACATAACCAGCAACATCTCGTGACCACGTTACTTACTATGTTTTGGGGGTGCTACATATATCATTCTCACCATTATTTCGAAAATTAATCTTCGGCTTATTCAATTGTAGAACGATTAAATAAGCCAAAGACTAGTTTTCGGAAATACTAGTAAAAATAACGTGCAGCACTTCCACAAAAAGACATAGCTTATTCAAAATAATCAGAGTTCAACTGCAATAACTGATTAGCAGAGCTGTCCAACCTGGCGCAACGCTATTCACCAGAAAATTCTTTCAGAAATATGTGGCTTATTCAATCCCCGAATATCTCCGATTAAATAATGCAAATATTTCTATAAAAGTTTTCTGGTAAATAGCGGGCGCCAGGTTGGGCAGCGCTGAATTAATGTAATACAAATTAGGAATATTCATGCTATATCCATCAATTTATGTATTCCATATGAATGCACATTTATAGACGTATGTGTAAACAGGAGAAGTGTATCCTCTTAAAATATTGTGCCAATTGTTTGGAAAAATCAGAATGTCAAAAATTTAAACTGCATACAAAGTATACTCTTCATGCAATTTGGCATTGTTAAAATTTCTTTTTTTTCTTTTCATAGAGAGAAGCAAAAACGAAATTAACGCACATGAATAAAAATAGTGCTTCATCCGCAGCTGTTTTGTAACGAGAAGGAGGAAAACACCTGCTTTTTAAGCAAATAAGAGCACTCACAGAGACATTCTAACACCAGCATAAAGAGACAAATCCAGTCGTACATGTACTATGCTTTTGTTGCAATTTAATTCCCGTGCGAAGAATAACTGGATTTCACATTGAGAACAAAGTTTGGATTTCTGTAATGGCCTTCATGTATGGTGATCATCGATCATTTTCTGACATTTTTTGTTTTCAGAAAATGCTATAATATTTTTTTATTCGAATGCAGCCATAATAATGAAATTCTGTCAAACATTTTAAGACAAGTTTTATTATTATTATTATTATTATTTTAAAGACGATCCTCACGCAAGCATAGACATACATACGTATACGCACATGTGCCTATAATTCATATATTTAGTGAGAGAGTTAAATGTAGGTACAGAAGTAGATAGATCGATAAAGAAAGATAGACAAATAGATATATAAATTAGAGATAAGAGGGGCGAAGAAATAGAAACAGAAATCCATTTGAATATACATAATAAAGACACACACAGATATGCATAGTTACTGATAAATAAAATGGATGCGGGCATGTATTAGCTATGCAGATGATAGTGTAGGTATGTATGTATATTTCTAGACATTAATATGATCAAATCATTAAGGATCTTGGAGCGCTCAAGCAAAAAATTACCATTTTATTTATGAATTCCGACATTTTACTTCTTATGCATTCAAATGCGATACCATGGTGAAATCTTCCGTTCTTTTTTTTTACTCGGTGTTTTCTACCATTTGTACTTCTGCATGATGACGCTGTTGATTCCGAAGATAGAAAGAAAAACAAACCACTTTTACTCATAGGCAAATAACCGCGCTACTCAAAAAGGGTGATTACAGCTGACTTAACGATCCCTGGTTAAAGAAAACATTTATTTTTCACTGTCACTTTTTTCCCCTGCCGAAACTATGCCTTTGGCACACGAGGACAAAATTGACTGTCCAAACATTTATCTTCAACAACATCGTAAACAGCCAATAAAGTCGACGAAACCACAGACAATTTTATGATCTTCTGTGTCATGCATATGACAGGGAATTTAAAATAATTTTTCTCTCGAAACTGAAAAAACTTATTTTGCCTAGCATCAAAAGGCAATTGTTTATCTTTGAGAAATAAAGGGTGAAAAACAGTTTTCTAACAGATTTTTCCATGTGATTTATGACTGCCCTTTTAGCAATTTCAGACTTTTTGACGAGCTTCATTTTTATTCTTTCAAACATTAATTCAGAATTTTTACGATCTAGGAGGCTTAAAGTTCAGGATGCTTATTTACCCAGCTCGTCGAGATTTGTTTGCCGTTGACGTATCTTTTAATCTTTCCGCAACAACATATAATGGAAATACTCAATAGGATAGAAAAAGTAATTTGTTAATCTTTTCTTTTTCTCCAGTTTTATACTATATGAAGGGCATTTTATTCTGGGTTTCACAAGAAACTGAGAAAGATGTTGGAATCTGTATTTTAACATTTATTTCGTTGCATTATTTTCCCATCCTCATTTATTATTAAAAAATAATAATGGTTCCTCCGTTAAAGAAAAATCGCATATTATATTTATAGGGGGTGCTGTTTACTGTTATTCAATTGTCAAAAAAAAAAAAAAATTAAATTTTGATATTAAAACTGAAAGTATGCCCGCTTGAGATTTAAGTAGTTTTATAAAATGGGAAATAGCCCATTTATATATTTCAAATATTGTTTAGGTTAAATGTATTCAAGAAATCAGTTTTCGATACAGCCTTTAAGTAGTTTCATGTGTAAAAGTTTCTTCATGTGAGATACTGCAGATCAAATAAAAATAAAGGTTTAATCCAATAAATACTAGTAAAAAAAACTTGAAAAATTCTGAAATAAAACTATACCTGGAAAATATATAAAAGTTGTTAAATAAATAATGTTTCAATGGTTAAATTTTACATAAAGTTATATATATATATATATATATATATATATATAGTATTTGGTTTAATTTTTAAATACTAATTTTATTCCACTGCTATTTTAATTCATCGTATATTCACTTTTTGCCCTCATAGATGGCAGCACCATGGTTTGTGTTGCTTTACAATAATATTCATATTATTCTAAAATCTATTTTGGCAACATGGTAAATCATTTTCTAAAATTAAGTTTGGCATCACGCAAAGTTTTTTTTTTTTTTTTCAATTCATTCCCTCTGTCTTGATATGCTTATTTATCTGTTTCATGAAGTGCACCAATATCTTTTTCAATCCAAATGGATTTCGTACTTTATGACTCTATTTCAAGTTTTAATCAGTTTATTATGGGTAAGATTTCTTTCCTTTTTAATATTGCATTTATTTTTTATCTTTAAGGTTTTTTTCACAGGTTATATTAATTCTTTATGAGTGGTAGTCCCCAAATCATATTCCTTAGCAATGTTATGGCTAATATGATGATGAAACCACTCATTTTATTTGTGGTATTTAGGCATTTGGGACATGATAATTCTGTCTAAATTCCACAAATTTCATTTCATTCATTCAATTTTTAATTTAATTTCTTCTTCTTTTAAATAAGTTTTTGTTACCTATATTCCGTGTGTTGGGGAAGACTTTCATTGTCAACTAATTATTACATACTAAATCATAATTTTAAGTTGGTGTTATGGTAATGTTTCATTTATGGTTATATATATATATATATATATATATATATATAAATTTTACTTAAAGTTTTATATATATATATACATATATATATATATATATATATATATATATATATACATATAATGTCCAAACTTAATTAAAACGTTTGTATACAATTATTCCGGTTATAATTGCTTTTAAAACTTCTGTATGGAAAAATTTCGAAAATTGAATAAAAATCTTATTGTTTTTATTTTATTTTATAAATCTACAGGTATTCATTTTTAGTTTACAGCATTAGTTATCTAAAAAAGTGGCAGAAATAAAGTGACAGTAAATGGGTTATCAACAAATCTGGAATTGCTCCCTTTAAAAATAAAATTGCCCGGTCGGGAATGAAATTACCCGCGTCCCACATTTGGAACCACTGTTCTAGAAAATTAATATTTGGCCAACTTGATAAATATTTGCAAACAATTTACTGCAGAAAAGCTTGAGGTTAACATTTAGAAAAGCTGTAATAGCAAACGTATTATTTCTATATTTTTAGCACAACTTTAATCAAAGGATTGAAATCAAATTTAGATTACTTTTTGAATAATATGAAAATAAATTGAAAAAATTCTTACTAACTACCATCAATAAAACAGAAAAACACGATGTAGTTTTGAATGTTAAAAAGGTGCATATGAAAATACACACTCCCACTTAAAGAATGATTATTATAATTATTTTTGCAGTTTAATGAAGTTTTGATGACACTCACATACAGATAATTAACGCATTTTTCAAAATAAAAAAATCTTACATAATTCATACTGATGGTTTATTTTCTATAATGTAATTTCCTATTAACATAAGGCAATCCTATTAATTACCAAAAAAATTTAATTAACAATTAGACAAAACTGTAAAATATTATATTACACATTTTATTTATGTTCATAGAAAAGAAGTTTAGTGTACTCGTTAAGAATATTAAATGCTTTATACCGGCTTAAAAAAGATTTAAAAAAAAAAAAGTTATTTAAAATGTTATTACTAGTACTTTTCTATGAGAAACAAGTTTTTAAAAGAATCTTAAATTAAAGTGAAAGCCGAATTTATTATTTTTTCTTTTACAAATCTTTTAACAGCCTGATATTAAATTACCATCATCACAGAAAAAAGTCAAACCCAATTTGGGTCGAAAGATTCTTAGGTATATGCCCAAATTGGGTCATACCTGTTTTGGTTGCCACTGTGTATCCATTTTGGGCACTGTTAAATACCCATTTAATTTTTTTTTTTTTGAAAATGGGTATTTAACAGTGCCCAAAATGGATACACAGTGGCAACCAAAACAGGCATGACCCAATTTGGGCATATACCTAAGAATCTTTCGACAATTTTTTTTTTTCTGTTTTTAATAGTTACGTAGTCATTAAAAATGCCGATTTACGTTAAACTTTACAGACAATTAAGAGTTTTAGAAAGCTCACAATGTAAAATTTGACAGAAAAGTTAATTATTGTACAGTAAATTAGACATTATCTCTGTTTAAGAGATCTCCTTTATTTTTGCGGTGTATTTATGATCATCAAATGAAATGACGAAGTAATTTTTTTAAAAACATTACCACGCATAGTCGTTGTTGTTTTCTTAAGATTGGCATAAATAATGTCTACGATATAAGTCAAACATAGATTAGTCTGTTAAGACGTCATACCGCCATTTCGTCAGCTTACAAACTGAGATAGCAAATCGGACGAAATCCAACCAAGAGAGGAAATATTTTATGATGCTTAAAATTTTTATATTATTATCGGCTCAAAGAAAAAAGAAAGCTATTTAAAATAACATTTCCACTACATTTTTAATGAGAAAATGTTTTATATTTTTTTAGTTCATGAAATAATTTTTTAGTGGTTATGTATAACCATTAAAAATGTCAAATAATTTTAAACTTTACAGATAATTAAAAATTTTACTGAACTTAGGAATGCAAACATTTATACAAAGAAATTTTACAATCAGATTAATAGGTACTATATCAATAATTTAGACATGATCCCTGTTTCAGAGATTTTCTTTACCTTTATAGTGTATGAATAATCACTAAATGAAATGACGAAGGTTTTTTTTCTTTTTATTATTATTATTATTTTTTTTTAATATACCGTGCACCGTCTTTGTTATTTTTCTTAAAAATGGCGCAAATAATATTTCTATGGCATACGTCATATACAGATTAGTCTCTTCGTCAGTCTACAAGCAGGAATAATAAATCTACCGATATGAAATCCCAAGAAGAAGAAAATATTTTGTGCTGTATAAACTTTTTTTTATATATTATCGGTTCAAAGATAAATAAATAAATAAATAAAATAAAATAAAAACTATTCAAAATAACTTTACCACCACATTTTTTATGGAAAAAAAGTTTATTTTCTAAATGAAAGAAATCATCAAATATATTCGTTATATTTTTATTTTAATAGTCTGAAATTAAATCATTATATTTAATAGTTACGTAACCATTAAAGATACCAACTAACTTTAAACTTTGCAGATAATTAAAAATTTTAAAGAACTCATGAATGGAACTTTACACAATGAAATTTTTAACGAACTTGTGAATGCAAAATTTTACACAAAGAAATTTTACAACAAGATTAATAGGTCTATTAGTAATTTAAACATGATCCCTGTTTTAGAGATTTTCTTTATAATTCCGGTGTATGAATGATCATCAAATGAAGTGACGAAGTACTTTTTTTTTTCTTTGTCATTTCCTTAAGATTGGCGCAAATTATTTTTCTACGGCATAAGTCACACATAGATTAGCCTGTAAGACGCCGGGCCGCCTTTCCGTCAGTCTACAAGCCGGAATAACAAATCGACCGAAATCGAGCCCCAAGGAGAAGAAATATTTTTAATCGATATTCGCGACGACGTTACCGACTTAAAACGACGTGCGTCATGAACCCTTCCAAAATCCATTTCTCCGAGAAACCCCTTCATTATCTAGCGATCGAGCCCCACAGTGTGCTAAGAAAGAAACTAATATTAATGAGCTTTCGGGGATCTGGCAACCGTTTTCGTTTGCTGAGGGAGAGCCATCTAGCGGTGGAGATAAATGGCAATAATCGGCGGCACTAACGACAGGAAAGGGAAAGACAAATTTCTCTCATTTATCCGTAAATGTCCCTTCTATTTCTACTCCTCGATAGCAGAAATGTATCCCCTGCGGGGTGGGAGTGTATTCAGACGAATGGCCACATTCATAATAACGGAAGCTGTATTTTTCTTCTCTTCTTTGACGAAACATCAAGACGGAATATTAGCACCGTTAAGTGGGTGGATGGGGAATTGACGATATTTTATGAGCGACACGAGAAAGGAAAAAAAAAATGTGTTCTGGGAAACAAAGGTCTGCTTATATGCTTTCTAAAAGTTTATGGCATATTACTGTTTTTAGCTCACTCCTTAAGCCAGAAATTAGCTTAGGAAAAAAATTTCTGGTGTTGAAAAGAATTGGTTGACTAGTGAATTTGATCAGCTGTTTTATTTTTAATAATATATATATTTTTCATTTTTCATCAGCAATAACTGATTTGGACGGAAGTCTATGGACATTCCATTTTTTTTTTTTAAGTAATGTCTTTTAGTCATATTAAATCATCACTAGTAAAGCCCAACCCACTGAATAAAATATAGAACACGAAAACATAGAGCAAACATACTAAAAAAAAAAAAAAAAAAAAAAAAAAAAACTGTTAAGTCCGAACATACTCAACCTGCGGGTTGCATGTTCCCCGGCGATCTTTTATGTGTGGCCCGAAACACGCAGTCCATATTTATAAAAATTCTAATTTTGCATAAAATATATTTAATATTTTTACTTCCGTTTCATATATTTTTATTAGAAGACAAAATCTGCTTTCTTATTTATAATTAATTTAAAATTATGTAAAAACATACTATACATGTCATTTGCTAAGTCAAAAGTTTTTTTTTTACATGTCGACCTACTTGCATTACTATGGTGTACATATTTTAAAATCTTCATGATTAATCAAATAATGTTTAAAATTAACTAAATTCGCATTATTAATTTCTACATTTTAAAAACGTTAAGAAGTTTTTACAGTGAGAAAAAAATATTTAAGAAAATATCCTTTTATTATATTTAGAACATGCAAAATCTGCATTATTATATTGTTATTATTTATACATATTATATAGCTAATAATAATTATATTAATTTTTTTATATTGCTTTGTAATTTGCTTTTGTTATCTTACTATTTTAGATACCAAGTTAGTGTGTTGCGGTCCATCTAATAAAGCAAATATATATTTTTGGTCCGCGAGAAGAACAGATCGAGTATGGCTGGCACAGAGCTATACAGTGAATGTTATTTAAAATATGCTTATATGCTTTCTAAAATTTTATGGCATTCGGCTGATATTTCCTTAGCTTCTTTAATAAAAAAGCAGAAAAGCTTAAAAAAGTTCTGTGTTATTGAAAATAATTGACTGACTTGAATGGTTAAATTTGATAAACTGTCTTATGCATCGGCTATTTTATTATTAATAATATTCATTATTATTATTTCTTTTCATCTGCAGTAATAGATTTGAACCGAAGTCATTGGACATTCAAAATCCTTCGTAAATAATATCTCCTCATTTAATTAAACTTTATCTAGTAAAGTCCAATACCCTGGAAAAAATATTATCAAACATAGAGCGCATAATGTAATAGAGGCTGTTATTTTTATAAACAAAATCTTTCACACAATTCACCCATGATGCAGTTAAAAAAATACATGTGAATAGATAAACCTCGAGATTAAAAACTCAAGGAAAAATATTCGCAATTAACTATAACATCATCGAAATTATACATCAACGATCAACTACACTTATATAGATTTTAATATTAAACTTTAACGCTTCCGTGTAAATAAGAAATCATTAACTTATTTCCTGTAACTTTTACAAATTCATACAGTTGTATATGTCATAAAGCTTAAAAATAACTTAATTTTTTTTAAATAAAATATATTATATATTTTTTTAAGAGAATGATTCGAAAGTATCTTATATTTAATGTGTATATTTATTTCATCAATATTGCTGAAATATCTTCAAATTGCGACGAGGTATATCTTCTGAGAGGATATATTTATCATTTTCTGTTTCCCATATTTTTCCGAAATAATGAAAAAAAAAAAAAGGATTTTCACGAATTTCAATTTATACGCGAAATTTAAATTTTACGAAAGTTCATTAATGCATTTGTATATGTCACTCATGATCGTTGTTACTTCAAAGAAGAATGTTATTTCTGTCTTTAAAATTTAAGAAACACTTAAAACTATTTTAAAATTCAGAAATGATAAAAAAAAGGGGGGGTGTAGGAATAACAACTTGAAAGTATCTTACATTTAATACGCAACGCGTAAATTTATTTCATCATGATGAAATATATTAAATAATAAATAATAAATAAATCTTACTAAATTTCTTAAAATAAATTTTAGATTTTTTTCTCTCTAAATTATGCACATAAGGGGGGCCACCACTCTCTGTCCACAATATTTTTGCGAAATAATGGTAAGGGAAAGAGAAAGTAGGAGAAAGTCAACTTTCGCGATTATTAACCATTATGTCAGATTTTTAAGAAACTTAAAAGTTATGAAAGCTTACTGATATATGGTTGTATATCATTTCACGTATCATATCAACACTTGTACATTATTCCTAATTTTAAAGTTTAAGGAATGGGTGTTTTAAAGTTCAAAAATGATTTTTTAAAGGAAAAAAAAGAGAATGACTTGAAAGTATCTTACTTCACGTAACTTTATTTCATCAATCTTTGCTGAATTGTCTTCAAAGAAAACCTAGATGTTTCTTCTAAATTATGCTCCCAAGGGGGAAAATCCATCACTCTTTGTCCCCAATATTTTTGTGAAATAATGCAAGAGCAAAGGGAAAGTAGGAGAAAGTCAATTTTCACGATTTTTAACCATTATGTCAGATTTATAAGAAACTTAAAAGTTACAAAAGCCCACTGTAACATTTGTATGTAAATTCACGTGTATCAATTCATAAACTTGTATATTATTCCTATTTTCAAAGTTTAAGGAATAACTGTTTTAAAGTTCAAAAATGATTTTTTTTTTTTAAGTGAAGAAAATAGAATGACTTGATAGTAACTTACATTACGTAAATTTATTTCCTCAATCTTGCTGAATTGTCGCCAAAGAATATCTAGATAGAAAAGCTAGACGCCTCTCCTAAATTATGCTCAAGAGGGGAGGGGGGAGACATCCATCAATCTCTTTCCGCAATATTTTAGCTAAACAATATAAGAGAAAAGGAAAAGGGGGGGGGGCGAAAGCAAATTTTCAAGAAATTTAAGCATTAAAGCACATTTATACAGAACTTAGAAAGCCTACTGATACATTTATTATATCATTTCATACACTTATATCAATATCAATTCATATAATATGATTCCTATTTTTAATAGTTTAAGAAATAATTAAGACTGTTTTAAAATTCCAAAATAGTGAACAAACAGAAAAAAAAAACTGATTAGAAAGTATCTTACATTTAATACGCAATACACAAATTTATTTCATCAATCTTACTGAATTATCTTCAAAGAAAGCCTAGATGTTTCTTCTAAATTATGCTACCCAGAGAGGGGGAAAATCCATCATTCTCTGTCCACAATATTTTTGCGAAATAATGGAAGAGAAAAGCGAAAGTGGGAGAAAGCCGATTTATTAGATTTTTCGCGGAAAAAAAAAAAATAAAAATATAAAAGCTAAAAACAAAATACCTAAAAAACTAGACTGATGTACGCATGGGCTCATGGCAATTCAATTTGCAGGAGGGGGCTGTCGGCCATGCACTACCACTCTTTTGGAGAGAGAGTACACGTCCTAAAGCTTATATATGTATTTATATCAACAAAGAAATGGGCTAAAGCCAGACAAGAAACATTACATTTACTCGTGGAAGGCAGTTTTTAGGTCGATGATACAAAACGTCCCGTCCACCCCCTTTCAGATTCGAGTTATTCGAATAAAAGAGATACTCGGAGGATTGGTTGACAGGATTCGAGGACATTTTATATACTTCTCATTCCACTTTCGTAAAATTTTTCTTATTTCGTTTCTTTATCCTGTATTCCAAAAACTTAGTTTTTCAGCACATTACCAAGTCAAAGAAAGGGGTGGGAAAAAGATGTCGAAAACTTTTTGCCGGGCAGAAACTTACATTGACGTGATGTAAAGCGAAATAAACTGGTGAAGGGAGGAATTTTTCTCTTTCTTTTTTTCCATTTCACTTTTTCCCCGCTTCCCAACTGCTTTTAATTCAGTTTGCAGACTTTAAATACGCTGAAATCTTGTGAGTAAACTTCATGCCAAAATTGAATTTGCATGTTTGTGGGAAAGCTAAGTTCCAAGTGAATGAGATATTCTAATGTAATCATGAGTCTCTTAGACGCCTTCTCTCTTTCTCTCTCCACTTTTTTCTGTCTATTACTGTAAGTTACTAATTTTAGTAAAAGAAAAAAAAAATAGAAAACAAATTTGTTTATATATAAATTCTTACATTTTTTTTAAGACAGTAAAACCTGTAAAAATGGAACCTGACTATAACGGAATCCTGTCTAAAAGCGAAAAAAATTAAGGAATACCATGCAAATCTACCTACTAAAGTGGAAACCTGTCTAAAACGGGCTATTCGATTTTTACAGGTTTTACTGCACTACAAAAATAAAAAATTATAAATTTAAATTGTTGCATTTCCAGCACTATTATGAAGTAAAACCTGTTAAGATGAATTGAAATGAATAACAAAATTAAATATCCGTTATAGACAAGTATTTCGTCTTCGCAGGTTACAATCGTATTTTACAATTGTATAAATATAGCTATTCGTTGGGACAATAAAATTTTATATCTAAAGCGAGATTCCGCACTCTATAAAACAAATGTGTTGATTTTACAGAAAAAATAACTGTCAGCCAGGCGTAAATTAAACAGCTTTTTACTAGCGTCTTCTATAAAATATTTTTTTTTCCTTTTACGCAGATTTTACTGTATTATATTAGCCTGAATATCGGCCCTGGTGTAGAATGAAATTTAGGGTAATCAAGATTTTTAGCACTAAGCTTTATATTAAATAAAAACACGTTTAATCTCAATCATAATTTTCCTCTTAGTTTGAATTAATTTATAGACTTATGAGAAAAATGCTTTTTAGCCTTTTTTAAAAATCATTAAAGATAATGAAAATTTTAAAATTCAATGAGGGTCCATGGACTTGCCTTTCGCCACCTATTTTTGTTGGCGACCACGAGTCCGAGAATTCACTGCTGCAAAAAAAGAACGAAAAATCATGCATCCGGTGCAGATTATGAAACACTTTCCAACACTCAGAATATTAAGAAATTTATATTTTTCACATAATGTACTGAGATATCTAAATAAGCAATTTAAAAAACACATAACTCAATACAAATTCAGTTTGATCAGTGACTGTCCATATCCGAACTGTTTCGTGCAGCCCTGTATATGATACATAGAATTTGTACTCTTGTGTACAAGACATAATACACTAAAAATTAGATAAAACTGCATACCACAGCGGAAAAAGCACTTCCAGCAATTACCGATCATAGTAATTCTTGTGACCGAATTATCTTCTGCGTCTCTGTACATGAACGATAAATCCTACGCACCCCATAATATATACAAGACATAATACACTAAAAATTAGATAAAACTGCATACCACAGCGGAAAAAGCACTTCCAGCAATTACCGATCATAGTAATTCTTGTGACCGAATTATCTTCTGCGTCTCTGTACATGAACGATAAATCCTACGCACCCCATAATCTATAGAAACAAGTTGTAATGGACCTTAGTAATCCTTTTAAATTTCATTATATTTGAAGTATCATAACACCTTTAAAAGGCACCGCAAACGATGTTTTCCCATAGATCCTAATGCAAATGAGTTATTTTGTGCGTCCCTGTATTTGAATTATATATGCTACTTATACTCCGATGAAATCATGCTGTAGTCCATCTCAGTAATGCATATATTAATTTCATTATGTTTGAAATATCGTAACATCAATACAATGCACCGCAAACGATCTTTCCCGCATACACCATAATGTAATGGAATTCTTTTGTGTGTCCCTGTAAATGAACTATTAATTCTACACACTTCATTTTCAATAACATTCTATAGTAAAATTCAATAAAAATTTCATGGCAATCCGAGTATATTTATGAGAGTTGGAGTACGAAGAGACAGACAAACTAAATTAATAAATGCTTTTCAACTATGTTGGAAAGTATTAAAAGTAACTCCATTTACAATGCTCATAAAACTCCAAAACAAACATGAATCATTAACTTCACATTAGAGATATAAAAATAGGAAATTCTTCTATAGGTTTTATTTTCAGACGTTTAGCGCGCGCGCGCGCACACACACACACACACACACACAAACTACATTTGGGCGATATTTAAAAAATATCCAGTTATTATTAAATTCAATGCAATTTAGTGTCTTTTTTAAATTCCTACTATTAACTCACACTCTCTCTCTATATATATCTTGTTGGAATTTTCAATCGTTAATAAAATATTTTCTATTCATCCATTCAAGTTCAAATAAATTTTTTTAAACTTGTACTGGATGACACTTGATGTTAATACAGTTTTTTCAAATATTAATTCATTAATTAAACTTAATTAATTAATTTTTATTTTTATATGGGAGAAAAAATTTTTTCCTATTGTTTTCATAAATGAAATGAAAGATTTATCTCAAATGAGTGATGCCAACAAAAAATAAAATACCGCAACGATGCTTATAAAATAATGTTCAATAAAGATAACGTGGGACATTAATGCTGCACGGGTTGATTTTATATATTTATGATTAAAAAGTAGGAATTGACTTTAAAAAAAAAATTATATTACTTGTTTCATATATAACACCTAAATATTATTATATAACAAATGAAAGGAAATTTGCAAATAAATATTTTAACGCTGCGTTAATTAAACAGTTGTAATTTTATTTTATTCATGACGATTCCCAAAGGCTTTTAAATAGCCTTAAAATTTTGAAAGAACTCAAATTTTTAATAAAGAAACCCATGGACTATTCTTTGACTATTTGCGGTTTGCAAATAGTCTTAACTTTTTCATTTCAGGCAAAAAGGGGAAAAAAATACTAAGGAAATTATTCTAATGAAAATAAGAACGTTTAAAGTACTCGCTTTATTTTAATAACAAAATGGAAAATATTCAAATAATGATATTATAAATTGTTAAATTAAACAGTAAATAGTACAAGATTTATTTTTAGTAAGAAATCATGTTTACAATGTAAGGTTTAAACAAAAATTGCTTAATTTACATTTTCCAGATAGCGTGATTTTTTTGTGCAAAACGTTATTCGTCAAAAGTATATTGTTCTTAAACTCTTTTATTTAACTTAATTTGGTTCATATATGTCAAGATGGAATTTTGCAATCGATTTTTCAGTCACTTCCTGATAAACTATAATTATATATATATATATATATATATATATATATATATATATACACAGATATAAATGTGTTCAAAGGTGTGATGTTTCCGTAGACATTACAGCATTTTAATATTTTTATAACCTTATTATAAATCAATAACTTGATCTTTAGCCGCATTGTAAAAAAATTGCAGCAAAGTAACCGGTCATTCGACCGCTTTTATAAAAAACGGTTATATAACCGTAATTTAAGCGTATTCTGACCCTAATATGAGCAATATTATGGTCAAAATAGCGTTAAATTACGGTTATGTACAGTTAAGTACGCTCATTCGACCGTTTTTATAGAAAACGGTCGAATGACCGGTTACTTTGCTGCAAAATTTTTTACAGTGACGCAGGGGATAAATCGTCAAATATTCTTTACGGTTACAATTGGATAGAAGTTACAAGAACTGTGCTATTAATTATGCACCAAACCATGCTCGTTAAAATATGCCAATTGGCTGTTAAACTACGTCGATGAAAAATTTTATACACTACAAATAAGAAACTAAAATAAATAAATAAAGAGTATAATATATATATATTTAAAAAATACGCTTTTCTCACTTAATAGTTTAATGTTAATTAAATTATGAATATACATTTTGAGAAAACATTTTAGAAATGCTGAATAGATAGTTTAAATAGTGTTTTTATTCGTTTCTGTTGCCATGTGGGGAATTTTCCATAATCGGGGCTGGCTCACGCTAAATTAACGTATTGTAACGGAGATTTTTTGAGACGACATATGAATTGCAGTCATGAAATTGGGCGTGACTTTTAAGATGCACATTGAATGCTTATAAAAGAGGGTATTTTTTTAATTACTTTTATTTTAAAATTTAGTTTAAAATTTCGGAGCTGGTGGAAAGAAAATGAAGTCACTTTGACGAACCTTTTAGCTCTTTGATTATAAAATAAATGTTTTACAAAAAAAAAAAAAAGTCTTTTTTTTTTTTTTTTTTTTTTTTTCCGATAAACGATTTTATTTTTAGCGCCCTTGTGAAATGTTTTAACCGCCATCTTTCAAAATAATTAACTGAAAAATGTATACGAGTTTTCGTTAAATTCAGTTCGTGCAATAGGGGACAATAATTTAATTTCCCACCTAAATGCAAGGAGCTTAAATCTTCCTCCTTGGTTGAATGTAAAATCTAAAAAAAATGTACGATGTCTAAATGTCAGTATATGTTGATAGACGATATTTGGTTTTGTAGAATAAATTAATTCATAAATGTTCTTTGCATTTTCTTAGAAAATTTATTTTAATCAATATTTTGATTTCACCATCTATTGAAATTTAAACTAATTTCTCTTTTCATTTTTAATGAGAAAATGACGTCAATAAAAATGTGATAATCCGTTTTATTTCCCCTCTTTTCCTCTTTTAGCCATAAAAATGGAGTAAATTAGTTGCCATCTTTAGAAAAACTTTGTTAAACATTACAAAAAAAAAAATCTCAGAAACAAAGTATAATTTAAAAATTCTGGAAGCTTATACGACATCCTCGGATTCATGCGACGGGTGTTAATGTGATTGTTCTGCATTCATATTTTAGGAGTATAGTAGCTGTGAAATACGAAAGGAAAACTTCTTCAGAATTTAATGATAATGTTAATGAAGTATTTCTATTTTATTCACATGTTAAATATAAATTTTATATAAAAAAGAAATAATTAAGTTGAAGGCAATGTCTAATGAACAAATGTTTTTATGAGTGATTAAAAAGTATTCCGACTGAAATTTTACGAAAGGCTTTGATATCACAAAATAATTTAAAGATAATGGTGTTACCTTATTTTTTAAGACAAAAAAAAAATCATTCTTATGCAAATAGAAAGTTTAAAACGTTCAATTTATTTTAACGACATGACTAGATGGAACCCGTCAAAATTTGACGGCAAACAACTTGATAATACCATAAAAGTAAAATTTATAGTTGCTTTAACTTGACAAATTTCATAGTGGGGAGCATAATATGATTAAGTGGTCACAGACTTTTCCATCGATAAATCACATGAGGGGTGTATGCAAAATTTAGAAAAGTACACCCTTGGGGGGTCAAAGTGGGGGGATGGACATGGGAGATGCATAATATGATTAAGTGGTGACAGACCTTTCCAATGATATATAACATGAGGTTGTGTGCAAAATTTAGAAAGTACCCCTTGGGGGGGGGGGGGGGGGCAAAGTGAGGAGATGGACACCGGAGATGCATAATATGATTAAGTGGTCACAGACCTTTCCAATGATATATAACATGAGGGTTGTGTGCAAAATTTAGAAAGTACGGGGGGGGGGGGGCAAAGTGGGGAGATGGACATCGGAGATGCATAATATGATTAAGTGGTCAAAGACCTTTCTAATGATATATAACATGAGGGTAATGTGCAAAATTTAGAAAGTACCCTTTGGTGGGGGCAAAGTGGGGAGATGGACATCGGAGATGCATAATATGATAAAGCAGTTACAGACCTTTCCAATGATATATAACATGAGGGTAATGTGCAAAATTTAGAAAGTACCCTTTTGGGGGGGGCAAAGTGGGGAGATGTACATCGGAGATGCATAATATGATTAAGCAGTTACAGACCTTTCCAACAATATATGACATGAGGGGTGTCAACAAAATTTAGAAAAGTATCTCTTGGGGGGGGGCAAAGTGGGGAGATGGACATTGGAGATGCATAAAATGATTAAGTGGTCACAGACCTTTCCAATGATATATAACATGAGGGTAATGTGCAAAATTTAGAAAGTACCCCTTCGGGGGGGGGGGGGAAGTGGGGAGATGGGCATCGGAGATGCATAATATGATTAATTGGTCACAGACCTTTCAATGATATATGACATGAGGGGTGTCAACAAAATTTAGAAAAGTATCCCTTAGGGGGTGGGGGGGGGGCAAAGTGGGGAGATGGACATTGGAGATGCATAATATGATTAAGTGGTCACAGACCTTTCCAATGATATATAACATGAGGGTTGTGTGCAAAATTTAGAAAGTACCCTTTGGGGGAGGGAGGGGGGCAAAGTGGGAAGATGGACATCGGAGATGCATAATATGATTAAGTGGTCACAGACCTTTCCAATGATATATAACATGAGGGTAATGGGCAAAATTTAGAAAGTACCCTTTGGGGGGGGGGCAAAGTGGGGAGATGGACATCGGAGATGCATAATATGATTAAGCAGTTACAGATCTTTCCAACAATATATGACATGAGGGGTGTCAACAAAATTTAGAAAAGTATCCCTTGGGGGGGGGGGAAGTGGGGAGATGGGCATCGGAGATGCATAATATGATTAAGTGGTCACAGACCTTTCCAATGATATATGACATGAGGGGTGTCAACAAAATTTAGAAAAGTATCCCTTAGGGGGGTGGGGGGGCAAAGTGGGGAGATGGACATTGGAGATGCATAAAATGATTAAGTGGTCACAGACCTTTCCAATGATATATAACATGAGGGTAATGTGCAAAATTTAGAAAGTACCCTTTGGGGGGGGGGGGGGCAAAGTGAGGAGATGGACACCGGAGATGCATAATATGATTAAGCAGTCACCGACCTTTCCAACAATGTATGACATGAGGGGTGTCAACAAAATTTAGAAAAGTATCCCTTGGGGGGGGGGGGAAGTGGGGAGATGGGCATCGGAGATGCATAATATGATTAAGTGGTCACAGACCTTTCCAATGATATATGACATGAGGGGTGTCAACAAAATTTAGAAAAGTATCCCTTAGGGGGGTGGGGGGGCAAAGTGGGGAGATGGACATTGGAGATGCATAAAATGATTAAGTGGTCACAGACCTTTCCAATGATATATAACATGAGGGTAATGTGCAAAATTTAGAAAGTACCCTTTGGGGGGGGGGGCAAAGTGAGGAGATGGACACCGGAGATGCATAATATGATTAAGCAGTCACAGACCTTTCCAACAATGTATGACATGAGGGGTGTCAACAAAATTTTGAAAAGTGCCCCCCTTAGGGGGGGGGGGCGGGATGGACCCCGGAGATGCATAACATGAATAAGAAGTCACAGCCGTTTCAACTTGCAACCTTTTTCTCGAAGGCATTTGACAATATTAAATTTTTTTTTACCCAAGACAATTTAACGATATTCTTATTTTTTTTTGCGTAATTCGTCAAACGTTCATGGAAAAAATCAGGAAATTCGCTAATCAATAGTTGATAAATTATAAAATTCAACAATCGATAGCAGTAAAATTGGTCAATCGATAACGGAAAAATCACGAAATTCATCAAATGGTCTCCCGTAAAAAAAATTGTCCTGCACACTGATGTGATGATCAAAAGGGTTTTGAAGTATAGGACAAAATTAGCACTTGCCAAACAGCGAGTAATACTGAAAATTTGGCAATGGACTTTATTGCCACCACTGGTCAAACATAATAGTCACACTCACCAATTGCGATGATTGAATGGAAAAAGATTTTTTTTCTCTGCTGTCGCGCGACAAATTTTGAAACCATTTGGTAAATTTCATCCCCGAAATTGGCAGATTGTGAATTTTTTTCTCGAAGAAATTCGACGATATTCGAAAAATTTTTCTCCCGAAACCAGTTGATGAATTTTGCGATTTTTCCACTGTGTAGATTAATGAATTTTGCACTTCTTCCGCTATCGATTGACGAATTTCGAATTTTATCGAATATCGGTTAACGAATTTCACGATTTTTTCCATGAACGAACAAATTGCGCACTTTCTGCTAATTGACACATTTCGCCCTTTACAATTCAGTCAATGAGTTGAACGTTGTTTCTTTCGAGAAATGTCAGGAATGAAACAATGATTCTTTAGGTTGAATTTACTTCGTTCGATGCCCCATGGAAGAATGTGTGCGATGCAGCAACGGGCGTCACAGACTTTTTAGGGCACCTGCAGACTAAAAACATCTAACCAATCTTCGCGGGGGGAAAATAACAGATTTTGTCAAATGATTGAGGAAAAAACACTACTTTATCAAAGGATAATGGGAAAACATGACTTTTGTTAAAAGACCACAGAAAAAACGTAATTATGCAAAAGGATCGCGAAAGATAAGCAAATTTTGTCAAAGAATCGCAAAAAAGGAAATTTCACCAAAAGATCACGCTTTTTTTACTAAATTTCGTCTAAAAATTGCGGAATAAAATGTATTTTATCAAAGAATTGCTGGAAAATGCGAATTTCGTTAAGGATCGTGAGAAAAATGCGAAATTCTTCAAAGGATCGCTGAAAAAACACTAATTTCGTCAAAGAATTGCTGAAAAAACATGAATCTCGCCCAATAACAGAAAAATCATGGTTCATAATCATTATATCTAGTAGTATATGTAAATACAGTTTGTGATATAAGACAAAATTAACATTCACCAATCGGCGAGTAATACTGGAAATTGGTGATTGATGTTATTGCCACCACTGGCTAAACTTAGTCACACTCGCCAATTGCGATGATTGAATGTAAAATGAAATTTTTTTTCCCGCTGCCACTCAAAGAATTTTGAAACCATTTGGTGAAGTTTTTTCCGAAACCATTTTGTGAATTTCCCAATTTTTTCTTCAAAATCATTTGACAAAGAGACTTTTTTCTCGATGGCATTTGATAATATTCAAAATTTTTTTACCCAAGACAATTTGACGATATTCTTAATTTTTTTTGTGCAATTCGACAAATGTTCATGGAAAAAATCATGAAATTCGTTAATCAATAGTCGATAAATTGTGAAATTCAGCAATCGTTAGCGGTAAAATCGTAAAATTTGTCAATCGATAACGGAAAAATAATGAAATTCATCAAACGGTTTCCGGTAAAAAAATTGTCTTGCACGCTGATGTGATGATCAAAAGGGTTTTGAAGGCATTTATTTTATTTGTTGTATTGTGTATAAATACCTAGGTGGAAACAGTTTGCTTATTTTGTCAAATGTTTCAACAATATTCGACCCAATACGCATGCATAAAAAAAATCTTCCGGTAGGACCGGCCAATGAGGTGAAGGTCTATTACGGTCTCTAGAAACGTGTTTGGGATCATCTCCTGTTGTTTTTTTCTTGCACTTTGCGTTAAACCTAGGAAGGTATTTATATAGAACTCACTGTGGAGTGTTTAGAAGGTATTTATTTATTTCATTTATTATAATTTGTATGAATACTTAGGTGTCCATTTCGGATTTACTGTTTAAAAATGAATTTAGGCTCTTTTAACGTTCGCGAAATCAATCCCGATGGAAATTGTCTTTTTAGATCTCTATCATTTTGTTTATATAGTACAGAAAATGATTATTTAAATGTATGTAAAAATATCGTAGAACACGTAATACAAAATTGGACCACTTATAGTCCGTTTATTATCGGGGATGAATCTTATGGTGTTCCGATTGCTAATGAAGACAATTATGTAAATATATGGTTCTTCATAGAGGTATATGGTTCTTCACACTTCAATAGAAGCATTGTTTAAATTAATATAATTCTACAAATATGATGCAGTTTTAAAATATCGAGTAATGATTAATACTGTCAAAGAATATACTCATATACGTAATTAAGTTTTGGTACTTCTCTATTATCTCATCGACCACTTTTCATAAAAAAAAAACTATCGCCAAATAAATGGGAGTACGTTGTCATTGGAATATCAAAATAAATAAATAAAATATAAGAATTTAAGGATACAATTGTTATTTTAATTAATGAAATAACTAATAAATCAAATAAACATAATGAAAAATACACGCAAATGTTGAATTAAAAACCACTTGATGACATATAAAACACGTATAATGTTTTCGACATCAAGTAAATGGGACTGCAATTTTGGCATTTAATCATACAGTTTGGCGATAGTATTTTGTTATGAAAAGTGGTTGATGGGATAATAGAGAAGTACTCAAGTTTTTTATACCAAGTTTGAAAATTTATCTTTTTTTGACATTTAAAAAAAATAACATAAAAAACCATTACAAATTTGCCCATTTAAAACATTCAAGATTTGTATATATACAAACAATACAATGTAAATATTAATATTGTTACATGATACATTATATACATTGTTTGCATATATACTTCTTTGTATACATATATTGTTTGTATACATACAAACAAATATAATGTAAACATTATTCAAATATTAAGAGTTTGCAAATCAAAACATTCTAAAGATTTGTATACATACAAACAATATAATGCATACATACTCTTTACAAATAAAATAGCCCACTTATATAATGACAAAACTTTTAAATCAAATAGAGATAATATATTTCTGTTTTGTTATGAAAAGTGGTCAATGGGATAATAGAGAAAAGTACCTAAGTTATTTATACCAAGTTTGAAAATTTATCTTTTTTTGACATTTAAAAAAAATAACAGAAAAAACATTACAAATTTGCCCATTTAAAACATTCAAGATTTGTATACATACAAACAATACAATGTAAATATTAATATTGTTACATGATACATTATACATTCATATTTTAATATACATTCATATAATATATACATTACACATATATATACTTCTTTGTATACATATATTGTTTGTATACATACAAACAAATATAATGTAAACATTATTCAAATATTAAGAGTTTGCAAATCAAAACATTATAAAGATTTGTATACATACAAACAATATAATGCATACATACTCTTTACAAATAAAATAGCCCACTTATGTAATGACAAAACTTTTAAATCGAATAGAGATAATATATTTCTGTTTATTTTATAACTTATATTCAGATGCTCAGATTCTGCTTTTTTCGAACACATAATAATAAAAATATTACTACCGTGCGTACTGTCTTTTGACATTATATTTACATAATCGAATTCATTATCAATCGGAACACCATAAGATTCATTCCCGATAATAAACAGACCATAAGTGGTCCAATTTTGTATTACGTGTTCTACACGTTTGAATAATTATTTTCTGTACTATATAAACAAAATGATAGAGATCTAAAAAGAAAATTTCCATCGGGATTTCGCCAACTTATGAGCCTAAATTCATTTTTAAACAGTAAATCCGAAATGGACATCTAAGTATTCATACAAATTACAATAAATAAATAAAATAAATACCTTCTAAACACTCCACAGTGAGTTCTAGATAAATATCTTCCTAGGTTTAACGCAACGTGACAACAGAAAAAAACAACAGATGATACGATCCCAAACACGTTTGTAGAGACAGTCATAGACCCTCACCTCATTGGCCGGTGATTTTTTGACGCATGCGTATTCGATCGAATTTCGATGGAATAGATTTGACAGAATTACCAAACAGCTTTAAATATATGGATAGCCATCTAATGATATTGAATGTTAAATGAAACTGTAAATAAATTAATTTTATCATGAAGTAATAGTAATAAGTAACAATTATAAAAATATTTTAAACAAGACCTTTATTAAATGTATTCCTTTTTTATTAAATTATAAATGGAATAAATTTACCATAATTTAAAAATAGGGGAGAGAGAAATGAGATTTTTAAATCGAAAGACCCGATACTATAAAATAATTGAAAAATAATGGTCATTTAGCTTTTCTTTTAAAGCAAAATAAACAAAATTGGGAAAAATAATTCTAATGCAAATAGAAAGTTAAAGATATTCAATTTATTTTAACGATAGTGTCGGAAATATTTATCTAATGATATTGAATGTTAAATTGAAGTTTAAATATTACATGATTTATTTTCGCATTAATGTTAATACTAATTTGCAATTTGTAAATATAAAGAAGAAGAAATTTCATGAGAATTTAATGATAATCCTAATGACTTATTTATATTATGTCTACATTTTTAATAAAAATAAATCAGTAAGCCAAAGATAATGTCTAATGAACAAATATTTTTATGAATGATAAAAAAATATTGCAATTGATACTTTACATTAAAAAAAAATGCAGTACTGTTAAGATAATAAAATTATATGTATTGTTCAATTTTAGGGAAATGTGATTTCATTAAAATATTAATGAAATAAATACGTCTTTTCAATGAAGTGTTAATGTTTTTAATCAAATATTAAAATATTTCTTAAAACTAATTAAATTAAAATATATATATATAACTTTTATATTGATTTAAATTAATGAATAGAAATTATTTAATTAAGAATTTACGAATGTGTAAATAATAAATATTTTAAATGAAATAATTATACTAAGAGACAATTAAAAAGAATCTTTTAAACAAAAATTTGTTTCGTGTTTTTTTTTTTTTTTTTTTCGCAGGGAAAATACATTTTTCAATGCATTCCTTATCATGAAAAATTTACAAATTTTATTCTACAAATAGAGGCAAGATTATTACTTATGATAATAATTATTAAAAATATCGTGTGATTTATGATGCGATTTTCACTTATCTCAGAGTTTTCGTAACTATTCTAACAAACTAAATTGTCAAATGAATAACTTCGTTAGGAAATTAATTCTAGAAACATTAATAAGTAAATTATGTAATCATTTGAATCATATTAATAACTATCTTTTGTCAATAACTCAAATCAGTGACTAAAAAATTATTTCTAAAAGTTTTTAATGTGTTCTAAATGTTTTCTCTTGTATTTTAATTTTTTAAGAATTTGCTATTTGGATCTTCTTCCCTTTCCACCCCCCACACCCTCTCCTTAATATCGTTTCTGTAGACTAAATGAAAACTTTCATTACAAAATCATTAGATAAGGTGTTCCGACTTAAATTTCTAATTTTAACAGGAAAGTTTTCTCATACAAAACAGTGTCCAATATAACCTGAAATAAAAATATCTCCACATCATATGATTTAAAACGAAATTTCTTTCTCCTCCGCGAACTTTCTGTTTCAGAAATGGATCCGATTTTTCTGTCTCATGATTTAAGAAAATTAATTCAACAAGCTTCAGCTAAACATATTTTTGAAAATGACGTGAAAAGTGAAGTTAGAAACAGAAATTGTTTCAGCTTGCAAAATATGTAAAATTTGAAACTGGAATTTTGAAATTTAGAAATTTTACCCGCGATATAAATGATGTAAGTTTCAAGAATAATTACATACGTCAAAAGACATGTAGCAATGTAAAATTCAAAGAATATGAATAATAAACATTGCAAAGAAAACGTTTTAAAGCCCATCGCACTTGGAACCTCCGCCGAAAGAATCTTGAAGTCCGGACAACTTTACTCATCAATATAAATACCTCAGCATTACCTTCACTTTAAAATTTTCGGAACTTTGAAAGAATTTAAAATTAATGTCTTAGTTGGAAGAAAATGGCTAGAGAAAATCGCGTTCTTCCAAATGATATATGCCCGGAACAACAAAGAATGAATATATAACTGTTCTCCAGAGGTAAATTTACATACGACACGATTCGGAATGGCACAGCGTTAAAATATTCCAAATTCCAGTCACTTTTGTATGGTTGGGAGCAGCGAAATAATTTCATCCTGTTTCCATTTAAACATTTTCCGCGAAACAAAAGTCAGTAGCTCCGGGGCCTCGCAATCTACTCTTCTCCTGTGCACGGGACGACACTGAAATAAATGCTTTTGAGAAGAAACTGTCAGACGGAATCTTGGGCGACCGTAATAAGAAGCGACAACCGGTCCTCCGGGCAACAGGATCTCGGCATCCAATATTCTTCGCCTCTTACGACTCCCGAAAAGTGCTTTGTCAATGCTCTTCTTCCGAAATCTCTGCTCATTTCGTGGATGAGTTGGGATATACCCAGTATTGTGTTTTGATGGCTATCACAGCATGTTAACAGGGTGGGAGATTAGTAGTTTTGGTTTTTCTTTCATGATACAGATGGAAATTAGGGAATTTGGCTAGTCGGCTCGATTTTTTTAATTGTCATTTTTTAAGTGTTGATTGTCATTTAAAAAAGAAAAAAATAATAACCATTCCTTACAATTATACGTATTTCTCAATATAACACAACACAATATATTTGTTTGAACAAAATTCCTATTTTACTCTATTTAAATATAGAATTTTGTTGAGCCAAACACATTTTTGTTGGTTCAACAATATGCAAACCATCTTACCAATCTATTTCGCCTCTTATGACCACGAAAGATGCTTTGTCAATGCTCTTACTTTGAAATATCTGCTCATTTCTTAGATGAGTTGGGATATTACCTAATATTGTGCTTTGATAGCTAACAGGATGTGGGATTAGTAGTTTCGATTTTTCTTTCACGATAAAGATGAAAATTAGGAAGTTTGGTTTTAATTGCTATTTTTTAAGTGTTGATTGTCATCGAAAGGCATAGAAGAAAAATAAATATTTGTACCAACAAGATTTTTATTTTACTACATTTAAATATAGAATTTTGTTGAGCCAAACAACGTTGGTTCAACAATATGCAAAGCATCTAAAAAACAATTTATTTCGCTTCTTACGATTCCTGGAAAGTGCTTTGTTAATGCTCTTCTTTCGAAATATTTGCTCATTTCGTGGATGAGTTGGGTTATACGAAGTATTGTGTTTTGATGGCTATCAATGCATGTTAACACGATGGGAGATTAATAGTTTCGGTTTTTCTTTCATGATAAAGATTTTGGTAAAATATTAACCACTCTTTACAATTCTATTTATTCCATATTATAACAAAACACAAAGAAGAAAAATACATGTTAGTTCCAACAAAATTCCTATTTTACTATATTTAATCATATAATTTTGTTTAGCCAAATACATTTTTGTTGGTTCAACAATATGCAAATCATCGAACTACAACCTATTTCCCCTCTTATAACTACGAAAAGTGCTTTGTCAATGCTTTTGTTTTGAAATCTCTGGTTTTCTCATTTCGTGGATGGGTTGAGATATACATATTACTGTGTTTTGATGGCTACTACTGCATGTTAATGGAATGGGAAATTAGTAGTTTCAGTTTTTCTTTTAGGATGAATGTATAAATTAGATTTCACCAGTGGCCTCTAGCCTCTCCGATAATTAAAAAAATATTGGAGAGGCAGTATTTAGTTTCAAATAAATTGAACGATTAGGATTATCAGCAATTAATAAAATATTTATGAGAATAATTAATTGTTTAAACTAATTATTAATGCCATTATGAAAAAATCAATTAATCTTACGACTCGGAAAAGTGTTTTTTTTTTCTTCTATGCTCTTGTTCTGAAATCAAACGATTTTTATCAGTAATTAATAAATATTTATGATAATAATTAGTTGTCCAAACTAATTATTAATGCCATACTGAAAAAATCAATTAATCTTACGACTCAAGCGTTTTGTCAATGCTCTTGTTCTGAAATATCTGCTCATTTCGTGGATGGATTAGGATATACCTAGTATTGTGTTTTGACTGTTATCACTGCATATTAACGGCATGATAATTTAATAATGGTTTGGTTTTTCTTTTTCTGATATTAAATGGGGTAATCAAGAAGTTTGGTTAGTAGCCAGTGACTATTCGGCTCAGTTTATTAATCGTCATTTTTTAAAAATGTTGATTGTCACTAAAAAATTAAAATTAATATGTTTAACAGTTACATATTTCGTATAAAAAAAAAGATAAACTGCAATCCAATTAAAATTAGTATGTATAATATATCTGGTTCAACATAACCTTTTAAATTGATTTCACATTTACCACGTTGTTCAGTTAAAAATATAGTCATAATATGAGCTAAAACTATTAATAATATCAATTCGTGAATGGGTTGAGATATCTAGTATTGTATTTTGATGATAATCACTGCATGCTAACAAAATGAGAAATCAGTAAATTCGTTCCCCTCCCCCTTTTTTTAGTGTGAAGGTGGAAATTAATGCGTTTGGGTTATCACCTCAGCAATTTTTAATGGCCAGCTTTTAAATGTTAATTTGTCATTAAAACATAAAATAAATATGCTTTACAGTTACACATTTCACAATAAAATAAAACAAAATAAAATACAATCTTATTTAAAATTTGTACACGTAAGATTTCCAGCTCAATAAATTATTACAGACTGCTGATGCAATTACTACACTGTTCCATGAAATATGATCATATTATGTACTTAAAACTGTTAACAAATAAAACGATGGAAGAAAATAAATTATTTTGATTACAGCATACAATTCAACAGACTACATTTGGCTAACTCATGCTGATAGATATCATTGAAACAATTAAATTTTAAAAGATATATTTAGTACAATAGGATCTTAAATTACCGCAATGATTAAGAAAGGAAGTAATATTGTTCGAGTAAAGTAGCAGTCTGGGAATATTAGGTAGCTTTCAATACAAAAAAGTATAAAGCTACCTATTGCAGCCGTTCGGAGGAAAGCAGTTCCGGAAAATTTCGATATATTTTCACCGATCATGACCCCCAGACCCCAAAACCACCCTCCGTCCAAATGTTGATTTATATATATAGATATATCCATATATATATATATATATATATATATATATCTGACCTATGTCATACGATAACGCCCGTAATTATGAATCGATTTTGATGAAACTAATTGTGTGTATTAAGGTCACTAATGTCTCGACCGAGTTCGTTGGCCAGCTTGGTCCGCCATCTTGTTTCAAGATGGCGGCCATTTAAAGATGTAAAATAACTTAAAATCTAAAATAAATATACAAAAAATTTAAAAATTAAAATTTATTTTTTAATTACGTGTTAGGCCTTGATACAAGGATTCCAGAGCTTTTTTTGGTTTACCTCTATCTTAAAAAATGGCTGAGATAGAGCAGTTTGAAATTCTAGGGTGGCTGACATTTTGAAACAAAACAGCACATTAACGCGATTACTCGCAAATTATTTTCTTTCATTGTTGTAATAATTCTCCCAATCATACGCATAAAACTATATATTCATATCCGTTAATGCCAAAATTGGCGACATTGGCGACAAAATTGGCAAAATTGGGCGACATTTGGCGAAATATCGCCAAATTTGGCGATCAAAATAAGTCTTCATAAATGAAGCCAATTTGGGTATTGCTCAATAATTTGGCGAATTTCTTATTCAAATTCAGTATTAACGAATCTTTTGTAAACGTTTCTTTGCATTTTAGCTTGCTGTTTTCGTGTAACATTAGCTAAAATTTTAAAACGAAGATATAGGAAAGCTACCTTTTCCTCCCGGTACAGGCCGGAAGGACTTTTTTTTTTAATAGGCCCATTTTTTTTTTTTTTTTTTTTTTTTTTTACATCTAGTCACCCCGTGGTGAATAGGGATCACTAATTCCCATTAAAAAATATATCATGTTGAAATTTAATAGTAATTTAATATAATTTTTTAACATATGGTGCCATAATCAAGATATATGTTTTACAAAATATTTTATTTTTTATTTGTTTCAATTTAACATTAATTTAATCAAACAAAAAATAAAATATTTAACATATGCCGCAGTAAATGAGGTTTGTATGTAGGGTTTTTGCGTACTATATTAATGAGACCATATGTTAAAAGGAATATTTGATATTTTGTTGTATTAAATTAATATTAAACTTAAACAAACAAAAAATAATTTTTCTTTAAACATTGGCAAACATTATTTAGAATAAGAAATTTAAAAAAAAAATAATTGAAAGAAAAAAAGAGAAATACTATGTATTTTGGACTTTTTTTTTACATTTATTTTTGTTCAAATTTTGTAAAAGTTCCTTTCTTTTTTACCAGATTCTAAAAACCGATTTATCTCAAATTTCGCATTATTATTATTTTTTTTTTATTCATTTACCTATTTATTTCATGAAGCTCTTGTTTTAAGATTTCGCTTTTATTTATTTCATGGAATAAATTATGGTCTGAAATGACGTTCACAGATTTCGTGAATTAACATTTTACAACGAGAGCCTATTATGAACACATTTATTTTAGATAGTTAAATTTAAATACCAGAAATAATATTCATATTGAATGAATTTACACATTAAGAACTATTTTGTTTGCTTTCGAAAAAGGCTATAGCAGTTTGTATATTGCAAATGTAGATTTGTAGTGAAATAAGTCAATATATGTTAATTAATAGAAAAAAAAAGTTTAGTTTACATTTAAACATAAAAAAAATTAATTAAACATAAAAAATGATAACATTTCACAGATTCATTATTACTTTAAAGTGTAGTCAAAGATTCTAGACTTTTCACATACAAATATTTTAAGACGTATCAATTTTTAAATTTTCAACAACAATATGAAAGGCAAATATTATTTACTTCTCTAGATTTTGATTTCTTAGCTCCGAAACACCAGATAAATTCCGATACTCGAAAAAGAAAACAACTTTACCTCATAAACACACATATCATAATTTCACGTACTTTGAAAACATGTAGACTCTGTTTATTACACTGCGGAAAATTTTTTCAGCAGGCGTCTTTTATATGAGCTTAAATTTGCCTCGCTGTTTTTTCTTATATCCAACTCAACAGTATCTCAAGGGATTCTGCATTTCTAAGTCATTTATGAAACCGTACACGGTAAGGCGGCAAAGTCACAATCAAAAACAGCAATCGACGCATGGTGTCATAGATATGAAACACACACTGGGGATCTCGCCATATATCATTTGGACGTAGTTTCGCTTCTAAAATCGCCAATGGGATTAAGCCGGGAAAACGTGACAAAGATTTTTAGGCGAGTCGCCCCTAACTCCCAACTTCATCTGATTTGAAACAAGAGTTGTAAAAGAATTTAGCAACTTCAATAGAGCAGGGAGCGGAAATCATCATATATAGATAAAATGCGTTGCCGAAGGGCGGCGAAACTATCTTTACAGGGTAAAAAAGAACGGTATTTGCAAAAATACTCATGTTTCTTAAGCATGAGTGCAATCGGATATCTAAAAAAATTATACATAAAAAATGTAACTATTTAGATGTACAGTTAATTTCCTAGTTACAAAACAATATTAGGCTATATTTTGACAAATGCTAACAATATTTTTATGAACTATTGCTCCAACGTTAGGGTTGTTGACATTTTGCTAATATTGCACTGACATTTTGTAAGAAATAGTTTTCCATTTCACTGCCAATATTTTGGTTTTAGTGGCATTCCATTGCAAATATTTCCTAAGTAAAGACATTATTTAATGATTATTGATACTACATTGTAAGTGTTTGCAATGAATGGAACGCCGACGCAATATTGGGCTTGAATGTAAGCAATATAAAAAGACTGATTTGCTGCTACACTGTAAAATAAAATTACATTATTTGCCAGTATACCATTTTCGTAATTTTGAAGGGGTTTCTTTCTCCGATGATATAATATCGTGAATGTATCAGAAATTAGTGAATATGGATTTAAGAATATCATTGACAGATAATAGCGTTAAAAGGATGTTTAATTTGTAGTTTTCGCTACGGCTTTGTGATTTTTTAAAAATATTTTTACACTCTGAAAAGAATTTTCGTATTTTGCCAGTACAATTTCCGGATTTTTTTTCTCTTGCAGTATAATAATAGAACTAAATCCTCAGCTTTTTAGAGAAAATGAATATTTTGTGTTATCTTTCTGTCAAAGATATTCTTAAATCCGTACTTTTTGACACATTCGCGAAATCACTTTCATCACGAAAAATAAATTCCTTAAAAGTACGGAAATTTTACTGGCAATCAACGGATTTTTCCCCCTAGGAAATCACCTGATAAGTTAGATATTAAGAATGTACTTCTAACAGCTATTTAAGAGGTATCATAACTTTTAACATGTTAAAATTTGTATTTTTATAATGCACATTATTATCTTATATTTCATCCAAGATAAACGAATTTTTAAGAATACATCATCAAAACATTATAACTTATGTTCTTAACCTTTTTAGAACATTAAGATATCGAAATTCTTGCTTGAACAACTAATTTTTGCATTTTTATAATGTGAATATTTTATTTTTTAACATACACCTCGCTTTGATAATTTTAATGATTACAATTAATGATTTTTGTTAAGCTGCTTTTAAATAATTGAAAAATGAATCAATAAAATACAGTAAGAGTTACATAATAAATTTATGTCCTGTATGTAACCTAAGTGAAAGTTGAAAACTTCTTGTGTTTCCTTAAAATAATTCAAATATACAGCTGTAAAAGCTTCTGTGTTTCTGTGTGCGCTGAGCATGAAAACAATTTTCATAAATATGGTCCAAATTAAAAGCCACTATTGAATTTCCTTATAAACGAAGTACTTGCCCAATATTTACATTTTTAATTTAAATATCGAAGAGTGTTGTTTTTTCCCCTGTGGGCTATTTTGTTTTAATTAAATACTTTTAAAATGTGAAAACGATTTTTAAAAACGATGATATCTTTTAATTTATGATGAAGTGATATGAGGTAATTTGCCAACTACATGAAACAGGTTGATCCTAGCACAAATTATTTTGGTTTGACTGTTGATTTTCTTTAAATATAATTTTCAAAATGTCGTACAGATGCATGAATATTGGAGTCAATAAATATAAGATTCCCCTTAAGTGTTTTCCTGAAAATCTGCGAATATAGTCATAGCCACAATTTCATAAATGCCAAATACGTAAGAATAAAATATTACCAGTAATAGAATAAAATGTTTAACTAATACAAATATATATACTAAATGATAAGCTAATAGCTGTTTAAGTAAATAGTAATATTACATTAAAATTGTTTTTAGTATTTGAACCTATCCTCTATGCCTTTCTATTCTTCGGATTTATGTTGAATTTCAAATACTAATAATACTACTAGTAATAATAATCTTGTCAAAATCTTTACTACGTTCTTACGACATTTTTCAACTCGAAACTGTTATAGATTTCTTTGAAGCAAAATCAAGGTGTCAAGAACAATTTTAGTCTCATTTCTTTTTTTACCCCCAATCTTTGAGTAGATTGTAATTTTTTTAGCTCTTGTTGAACGAGAGTGCCAAAATCTGATGATTTGGCCTCTGTCCAACATCTTGTTTAGCGGAGTGAAAACGTTTCGGGTTCTGTGGTTTGATTCTTAATTAGCCATCGCCTTCTAGCTTTTCCTCTTTCTCAATCGGTTCGTTCCAAAAATCTGAATGGAGTAAAGAGTTGAACTCCCTGGCATCTTTTCAAAACATTTAAAATATGTTGAATATGCTTTTGTTGTGATGCTTTCTTACTTCGGTTGCCTGTGTGTCCGTACACTAATACTGGTGTGATATAACTTGCTTACACTATAAGTAAAATTTCATCAAATCTCTTTTAACTCATAGTTGTGGTATACAGAGTGTAAAGTTTTAGTTTTTATAGCTAATTTTTAATCTATACACTGAAAATAATTATGTTAGGAAATTAAACCCATTCTGTAGTTTTGCTTAATCTCTATTTCCTGTGCCAAAAATATGGTTCTGAAGTGAAAACATGTTGGAATTTGTCGAAAAACACGATGGAATGGTTCTGAAAACATAATGGGAGTTGGATGCGGTTTCTTTTGCTGTATTATTTAATGTTCCATGCATGATTTAGTTCAAATTTGATAATCTTTTGATTTATAAACAAAGCTCCTTAAAATACACATGACAAATACAGTATGAGTATATAACCCTGCGTAAAGATTAAAGAACTGAACAAGTTTAGTAATTAAAAGTATCAGAGAAAAATTTTCAATTCATCCACAATTCCTTCGTACAAAGAGCTGAAAAATATAATCCCACATGTATTATATATATATATATATATATATATATAGGAATTTTTGGCCCAATCAGCAACAAAGAATAACGATGAGTAATGACTTTACAATCCCTTTCCCTATATGTCAATCCTATAAACAAGGCTCAGCTTCGAGTTTTTCTCTTTATTTTTATTTTTATTTTTTTATTCCCGTGGCTCTTTGTGAAAAATACAGAAGCCGTATCAGTGTTACGTACAAAACTAGTGCTTGTCTTTCCTTTAGTATGGTATAAATTGAAGTCAGACAAAAATCCCTTTATCTGAGGCGCCATCACCGTTCTTGTCGGAAGTTTCGTTTTCAAAAGTATGAAATGCTTTTCTGACTCATTATTCATTACTGTCACAAAGCTGGAAGCAGAAAATAGTATTTTATATTAAGTCAGAGAAAAGCATTAATTTTTTTTTTTTTTTTTGGTCAGTCAGTTAGTTTATATACGCATTCTTTTCTTTTTTAAAAATAAATTCACTGTAAAAATTGGCATTAAATGTATTTAAAATGAACAGTTTCTTTTTCAAGGTATACTTTTAAGTAGTAATACTTAAAAATATACTCAAAACGTAAAATAGAAAGTAATTTATTTGGTTCAAGTGATTGTTCCTAAAATTTATTTATAGCTGTAACCTAAAATGCATTAGAACTTATAAAGTGCTAATGAGGGTGTTCAAAATAATTGACATAAAATATTATCCATTTCAATGCGAAATTTTCATTTGAAAATTTCTCCTCTGATCTATGAATGTATTCATTCATTATTAAATTTATTGCAATTTTTATAATTGATTCACAGTTAATTTTGATCATATTAATAACAATGTAAAAAAATGATCATAATTTTTTATTTGAATTTTACCAAACTTTTTCTCACTTGGATATAAGTTAGCCAGTAAAATTAAAAATTGTAAAAACAGGAACAATGGCAAACAATGCATCTTTAACTTCAGAACACGATGTTATCTTTTATTAATAGTAGTTTTCCAATCAATAGACATCTCTCAATCAATTTATTCAAATCATTTGGACAGAAACACAATTTAACATCAACATAATTACATGATAAACAAAACAGAGAGCGTTAAATTATACCGTTTTATTTTTTTATCTGGTTTAATAGAATAAGAATCACGATTTCAGATACAACAGGCTTACATATGTGTAAACAATCACTTTTTCCAATTGTTTAGAGATAAACATGTCTGCGTTTAATTTACCAACCAGAAGCCTCCAGAGTAGAAAAGTTAAATGACCTACATCAAAATTCATTTGAAAATATATGTTTTTATTATTACTATGGCCATACCATCCAAACAAATCCCCCCCAAAACACCATCAATCATACATTGAACGATAGCATAAGATAATACACAAAATCATTGCCTAGACTTGATTCTTTCTTTCTTTTTTTTTTTACTTTCAATTTGTCAGGCTGTGAAAGAGACCATGCGTAACATCGAGCTCAAGCACTTGCCAGTGGCAGAATGAGTAACGAGCGATGTATGCAAATGCAGATTTAAATCGAAATAACAGATATCATAATAAATGGACAGTGGTTACACATGGCTAGTGGGATGGTTCTTTAAATTGAAAAATTGCGAGACGGAGAAGAAAAGGTTCGGGAAAAGAGTCAGGTTTATTCATTCGGTTCTTGATAAACTTACTTTAATCATTTTTAGATGACAAAAACAATTCTATTTAAGTATTTAAGTCATTTTCAAATCCAAATCTATTATTTCTTGACTGAATCACTAAATAATTTACATTTTACTTACGCAAGACTGCAGTTAGAACATTGTCAAATTCACTAACTCTGGACATGTTCGCTAGCATGCTTTATACCAGGGTAATACTGAAATATTTGAGACAAGGGCAGACGATATGCGTCAAAAATATTTAATGATTGATATTTAAAACTGGACTCTTTTGTGTCCGTAGACGATAATTTGTGGCAATTGCAATTTAGCTATCACATAATACATTTTAAAAGAAGAGAAAATGGAGTTGACGCGAGAGCAATTATCAAGCTATGATTTTCTATGGTTTTAAAGTGAAGCTAAATCAAGAAGGATGTCTTCAATGCCTACAAATAGCATATGGAAATGAAGCTCCATTTTGTGCCACTTTATTCAGATAGTTTACAGAATTTAGAAAAGGTCGAAATTTCTTCCGTATAAAGAACACACAAGAAGAGCATTGCCAGCTGTAGTCCCAGAAAATGTGTTGACTATACGAAAAAATTTAATAGATGTTAATCTCTGTACCTACCAAATGATACAGAAGGAACTTAACATTGGATCCACAACTATACATAAAATTATTCATGAAAAACTGCGTATGAAACAATTAGTTTGTCGCTGGGTTCTCCATAATTTAAAAGGACACCAAAAAGTGGAGCGCGTCAAAAAGAAACCCCAAAATTATTGAATGATGTTGGGCATCGCATTATTTCTAAAATGATAGCTGGTGGTGAGACGTACATACCTTTTTTTGACGTCCCAACACGTTCAGAAAGTAAAGTATGGGTCTTTGAAGATGACCCCAAACCAACAATGGTGAAAAGACAACAAACAATGAAAAAAGTAATGCATGCCGTGTTCTTCAAAAGTACGGGGCTGGTCAAAGCCTTAAAGCTAGTTGAACATAAAATATATTTATAGCTAATAAATAGACCTCTAAATGTGTCTGTCTTCCAGAAATTCAAGATTCTCTTTCAGCAAGGATTACAATCGACTTTCTTGAACAAAATAATTAAAATAATGGAATATAAAGTCTATTCTCCTGATCTTGCTATGTGTGACTTTTGGTATTTTTAAATCTAAAAAAAAAAAGAATTACGTGGGCACCTCGCTTTCATTCTGAAGGCGAGATTGATGAGGCTATAAAAGCATATTTTCCATCTATTCCTAGAAAGGGATGGTTTGAAAATTTCGCCTACGTAAGAGCAGTGATCTTGAAGGGAACTACTTTGATCACTCCTGAGAATTGATAAGTTTAACTTGTACCATTTAGCCATATCTCAAAATTTCAGTGTGACCCTCGCATGTCACCTCAAATTGTAGAGAAGACTAAAGACAGCCAATAGGTAATGTTATCTCGTTTTAGTCAATATTATCAGTTACTACTTTGTAATTTCAATGAGACAATTGATTAAAAAATTATTTTTAAAGATTGTAGCAAGCCCTGCTGTCCATTAACTACAATTTCTCCTACAAATTTTACTGTACATTATTTCAAAGTTAGTAAATTCAAATCTGCAATTTGAAACTAAAGAGCAACTATTTTCAGCATCAGGCGGTTAATGGCAAATATTTTATCTCAAAATTACTTCAAAAAAAAAAAAAAAAAAAAAAAAAAAACTAGAGTGTCAAGCAAAACAACGAGTGAATTTTTCTCGATTCCATTTTGTGGAAAACGGTGTGGCAGATTTTAAGTAACAAGTGATGTATGCAATTGCAGATTTAAACTAAAATAGCAGATATAAGGATAAAGGAACATAGTGGCTACACATGGCTAATGGGATGTTGCTTTAAATTGAAAAATTGCGAGACAGAGTAGCAAAGGTTTGAGGAAAGAGTCGCGTTATTCAGTCGGTTCTTTATAAAAGTTAACTTTGATCATTTTTAGGTAATATTAAGCGTTCTATTTAAGTACTTAAGACTTTTTAAATCGAAATCTGCTATTTCTTGGCAATATCACGAAAAAGAATTCCATCTCTATCAGTTCCAGATAGTCGAATAGCGTTTTTCCCTTTCCTGTAAAAGTAAAACATTTTTCTTTTTCAAATATTTCCTGAGTTTAAGTTTCATACCGATTTTCAGTACATGAAAATCCTGAGGATATATGGTCATCAACTAGCAATCGACTGCAACAAACATGTGCTACATTTAAAAGTAATTTAAATTAAAAAAAAGCTTTTTGATTGTATTGAGGCTAAATGATAATCCTAATATTAGCGCCGTGACCAAAATATGACTAAAATGCATTGTGACCCCCAAAATAACCGTTATTGTAGTCATCGTCACCACATAATGTGGAAGATGTGTCATATCTAAGTCACTGTAATGTCGGTATACCTCATTTGTGACGAGTTGCAAATGACTAAAAAATGAGTGACACGGTGACTTCGCAGTGAAGTCATGATGTGAAGAGTCATTCCCTCCCCCAAGTCTCATTTGAGAATCATAATGTGACAAAGGCAAAAAATAACTTTTTGGTTACTGTAACCATTTGTAACATCATAGAGACACAACATTGGTCGGATGTACTCTTAGGGAATATATGAGATTTCCATACGTGCAGGGGCAAACATAATTTCGTAAATGTGTAAGAAATGTAATTTAAAAAAAAAAAAAAAAAAACATTTGATTATAGCTTAGAGACATCGATGGGCAAAAACAGAAAATTATACCGTGCATTCAATTTTTTACTTTTTAATGTTCCTTAATACTGTTGTTATGCTTAAACGATATCAGACAAATAGATTTTTCTTACAGCATGCTAGGCAGCGATATCATTGCGTGCAGACATCTTGCATATATCAGAACAGAAACAACAAGAAAACTCGTCCAAAGATTTTAAAAAGAACTTTGCTTAGATTTAGACCGGATATGTCTGAGACCTTAAAAAAGTCATTTGATTAATTTCTTGCCTGCAGTAATTTTTTTATGCATGACTACAATAGTCTAAATGTCACTTAAACACTTGGGAAACCAAAGAAATGCATCAAAAATTGAAAAATTGTCTTCAAAGGATTTTGAAATTCCCATACGAAGAAATCATATGTTGAATTGCATTTCTGTGTTCGCACTATATAATACACACGCAAAGACAAATAAAAAATCTAATAGACTGTCTAGACCAGTGTTTCTCAATCTTTTTTCCCCCCACGATACACTTAAACTTACGCGGATCACTAAAATTGTGAGGACGAAAAACATATCAAAAGAATGTATGACATTTTAATTTTATTTATTACACAAAAAAGGCAAAATAATTTATTAAAATTTCTAATAAACAGAATGTTAACATTTTTATATATTTTTATATTTTTCTTTAATATACATTCAAAGAAATATCGGAGTTTGACTTTTTTATTTTCTTTTTGTACAAGATAGATCTTTCTGGATTAGGCATACTCTTAAATCATTTTCCTACAATTATTTTAACTGCAGTTTATATTGTAAACATTTTCCTTCAGGAGGCATAATTTCTCTCTGAAAGAATTAAATTTATCTGAAGATGTGAGACCATTTACAGGACTGAGAACAGGTATTGTAAACATTTTCTTTCAGGATGAGACCATTTTTACTATATTGAGAACCACTGGGTAATAGACTAACAGGTGTCCGAAAAGAGTTAAAATGGATGATAGAAGAAATTTGAGTAATTGTGGATAGGACGTTATTACAAAATATTCAATGGAACTATATATCTTTTTACGTATTTGTTGTGAAGCATAAGTTCGGAATTAAATTCAGGTAGAAGAACGGGAATTGGTTGGAATTTGACAAGAAAGTATTGGAAAACATAGCGATGACATTAAAATATCAATATATTGAAAATATCGATATTTCGGTCCAAAAATATTTATTTTTCCATCGATGTTAGATTTCTGACATCTATCGATAATTTAGTTTTTTACATACGATGTATCGATATTTAGAAATCAATATTTTACAAGTGAAAATCAACTTTAAGCATTTTTCAAATAAATTTCTAAATAAATCTAACTAAATTGGCTTTTTTTTTTCCAAAGCAAAAAATGGTTTAGTTAAAAAAAACTCTTTTTGTTGGCTTAGTCATTTAATATGGCTAATAATTTTAAGCAATATGAAAATATCCTTTCCGTAGTCAGTAAAGCACATCGTAATTCGCACAATTTTTCACTAAACATCATTAGTAAAGTCGAAAATGAGAGAAAAAAGACACTCCTTTACTCCATCTCATTGTATCAACTGACGTTTCTGCTCGTCAAGGTATTAAAAATACTTAAGCGTGCTTTCTGTTTTTAATTATTATAGAAAGTTTATTCAAGTTTATTATAGAAGTAATATGGCTCCTAAAAGTGATGTTTGGAGATATTTTACCAAAATTAACAAAATTGACTTTAAAGAACATAGAGAAGAAAGTCCAAATACCGGTTAGTATTTGTTCTGAGAACTGAGCGCAGCGCGGCCTAGTGGTGATAGGCAGAGTTTGTACCTTTAATTGAGAGAAGCAAAAAACGAGTACACTGAGAAAAATGACACTTTCAAATCTGAGTAAATCGATGTTTTCATTTTTTGTTATGAAACTTTTTGTTTCAAATAGGACGACCCAATGCTTTCAATTCTGAAATACCAGAAATACTCAGAATATGGAAACATGGACATACTCAAAACTGAGCACAATACAAGTCAGTTCATACTCATTTTTGAAACATATGGACATACTCAAAAATGATTAGGGTCAGTTCAAACTCATTTTTGAAACATGGAAAGTCCAAATATAGGTTAGTATGTGTTCTGAGAACTGAGCGCAGCGCGGCCTAGTGGTGATAGGCAGAGTTTGTACCTTTAATTGAGAGAAGCACAAAACGAGTACACTGAGAAAAATGACATTTTCAAATCTGAGTAAATCGATGTTTTCATTTTTTGTTATGAAACTTTTTGTTTCAACTATAACGACCCAATGCTTTCAATTCTGAAATACCAGAAATACTCAGAATATTGAAACATGGACAGGACATACTCAAAAATGAGCACATAGAAGTCAGTTCATACTAATTTTTGAAACATGATCGACATACTCAAATATGTGCACATGATGTTTTATTCTTGAGTGTGTGCGTGTTTTCAGAAATGAGTATATACATGTTTCAAACTTGAGTAATTTTGATTCGGAGCCATTTTTTTGACTATGCGACACACTCACATTTGAGTATTCTTTGCTCAGATTTGAAAATGTCGTTTTTAGAGTGTAGTTACCTCGCTGAAGTCTGTTTCACTTACAAACAGTAAGAGCAAAAGTGTCGAGACGACAAAATCTGGGATATCAAAAGTTTTTCAGGTTTATCATAAAAAAGAAAAAATATATATACTTATCGTATATTGGCCTGAATTTGCGATTAAATTGTTTTCTAGACATATTTAGCTCCGAAATGTCACACGTACCTTATTGTTATTTTACTGTATGAATGAGTAATACCGGTTTTAACTTAAACACAGCAGTAGTCTAAATACCTGTCATCCAGAGTGGTATAAATACCGGCTAGCCGGTATTCATACCACTTTGAATGAACACTCTGAAGAAGAAAAATGACGGAGAAAAAACAAACTAAGGAGATACAAGTGAAAGGGGCAGAAATTGGATTTAGAAAAGGTAAAAGAAAAGATATCCGACAGATGAAGATGATGCAATTTGTGTCTTCTGCGAGTATGCTTTTTCTCTGGACAAGAAAGGAGAACTCTGGGTTCGATGTTTAGAATGCGATATGTGGGGCCCCGCGACTGCACCGACGCAGAGAGTGATTACTATGTTTGTAATTTTTATAGGTAATATAATCTACATTACAAACAGAAAGGTTTTCTTTGTTTCACACGTTAAAGAAAAAAAAAAAAAAAAAAAAAAAAAACTAGGAACATAATGGAAAGAAGACTGTCAGAGTCGTTTAATATTTTTATACATTTGACAAAAATGCATGTTTATTAAAAACCTCTTGTTCTTTCTGTACATATTAAATGTTATTAATCTGTAAAAAGTATTAAAACAATGTTCTTCTCTCTTAATTTTGCGAAATTAACGCTATTTGTGTGGTTGTTTTGGAAAAAACAGAGGTTAGCCGGTATTTAGACCCCATCATCCGAAACTCAAAATTTGGATACTTTCCGAATTTTCCTTTTTATAAACGGAAATGCTTTTAAACTGATTTATTTTTTCTAGACGGATGTGAAACATATTAAAAACTGAATGATCAAAATTTTAGTCATTTCACGTATATTCATTAATTATACATTGATGATATAATTTCGTGAAAACCTGGCTTAGTCGAGAAATCGCGCACGCAAGAAGAAAAATAAAAGACTTTATCTTGAATAAAATGCATAGCTGCCAATTTTTACACTTTCTTATTACGACTATTTTTTAATAGAAAAATTGGCAACTGTAAACGTAAGATTTTCTTGATTAAACAATGCAAATTTTACAATTAAGAACTAGTGGTAACAAACAAGCTTAAAATTGGCAGCTATGTATTATAATGACCTTAAAAATTAACATTTCTTATGCTATATGAGACGATAGCTAGTCTTTTTTAAATAAACGAAGCTCTTTTGTTCTTCTGAGCGCAAAATTTTGAATGCTCAGTTTTGGTAAAAATATTACAAATTAACTAAATTTGAATATATGATTTAAAAAATATATATGTTAAGGTTTTCGATACATTAAGAAAAAGGAGTATTTCACGCATATCTGTTAATAATAATAATAATAAATACACTTAGGATAAAATTAAAATTAAACGTTTGCTCTTGTATGGCCTGTTACTATATAAGAATTCCGTGCACTAAATTTCAGTGGCAAATCAGGATTTGAAAGCGTTGAACTTATTCTACTTTAATCAACTTGCAATTTTCCCGGACTGCAATATTTTCAAATAGATTGAACGCCACACCCAAAAGTAGATGTGCAGAATTATCGCAATAATCTTTTCATTAAAAAGTGGGCAGAAGAATTGAAGAAAAGAAAATGTGTTTCCTGTTACACACATGAATATTTCCAGACATTGTTTTAAATACTCTAATTTTAATAGAATTTTTTTTTTTTAGTTCAGTAGTTTTGTTGACTTCTTTAATAACCTTAATTTATAATTATGCCCAATTTTGAGAATTGAAAATGTGAAAATTAGTTGGCAATATAATTAAAGAAATAACTTAAACAAAATCGTGAAATATTCGGGAAATAATTACTGAGTTTAGATTATGATGTTCATCTGCATCTAATTAGAATTCTTGTGCTTTAAATGCAGTAAACCCTGAAGCCTAAATTAGATGGAATTAGAATATTTGAAGTTGTTATAAAAATCAAGTTAGAGCATATTTTTGCATTCACCTTGTTTATCCCAATAATTTTTGTCCAATATTCTAGAAACTAGATTCAAGTTGTATAAAACTGCCGCGAAATATGCTTAATGCTTAGGAGGTGAAATTTATATATAGAGGGGGGGGGGGGGGGAGCCAATTTACAATGGAAAGTAAAAAGGAAAAAGTTATTGCACTGTTATGTTGATTTATCTCAGAATAAAGCTGAAAATAAATAAATTCTGGCTATTAGCCACTGGCCAGTAAATGAGATCTTTTTAGCCGACAGTTTCTGGCCGATAGTTATACTCACGAAAGAAGATAGACCTATCTTCCTACGTGGTTATACTTTATTTAGTAGCTCGCCAGTTTCTGGCCGATAGTTACTACTTTTCATTTAGTAGCCATCTACTGGTCAGTGTGAATACTTTAATTGATAGGCCAAACATACATAAGTCATATTTGAAAAAGCAATATATAGAAGTTATTTAAAATTGCTTCTATTTATATTTAACAATAACATAAAATTATTATTTGGAAAAACAATTTTGAAAGGAAAATTATTTGTCCAGTCTGGCAAGATTTTTGATAACCATATTTCAAATTTCAATTACTTATTGGCGACTGGTTATTTTCAGTTATCTCAGAAGATAAATTAACGAGAAAAAAAAAAGACCAATAACTATTCAAAACAATATTTTTATCAAAACGTTTAAGTTGAAAGACTTTAAAATTAATATCCAATTCCTTGTGATCACATACTGCCATTTCGGGTTCTTCCGAACACTGGGGTTTCACTAAATAATAAGAGGGATTTTGTAGGCTGTTTCTTTGTTTGCTTTATGCTTTTAATATTATAAATAATCCAGGTTTATATTAATAACTATAAGTGAATATTAAAATATTGGAATTCCACAAGAACTTGAAGATTCAGCAGCTGTAGCCTAAAATGAGTGTTGGCTTTATCCATTTAATTAATATGAGTTAATTAAGTTCATGTAACATACATAACTTAATACGGAGATTCATTTTCTCATAATTTATAAATTTTAATTAAAACTCGTCAAAGAAATTATCTGTTATATGCCCCACATTTATAGAAAATTAACTAACATAAATAAAATATTATTTCATTTGCAATTGGATTCAGTTTGCGTTCTAGCTTCATCACAAAGAACTTATCAAATTACATGAAACATTAAAAATAAAAATCTTTCTCCAGTTGAAAACTCAACTCTCCATCGCTGTCAGAAATAGCCCCAAATCATCTATCACAGCGCTGGAATAAAACACGTGCGCGCCTTCATATCAACGAAAAAAGAAAACCAGATAAAACTTCCATCATTTAATTGATTATTGCACTTAGATTAAGTCATGACGAATGCATGCTGCTGCTTAATTGCATTTAGTATTGCCCTGAGGGCCGTAGGAAAAGAGAGTGCTGTCCCATATCTATTTTTCGTCCCGTTGTTCGTCTTTCCTTTTTCCACTCGGCTTGGGGCTAGGGCGCTGTCATCGTGTATCACTCTTCCAGGGAGGGTAGGCCCCTGATAAATGGAGGGAATAAGAAGGGGGGAATCCTTCTTTCCAGACCCCTATCAACTTGATTAAAAATCTCCCTCAGTCATTGGCTTAATGTTTCTGTGGAATCTGAAGCATAAAAGCGCCCCCATGTAGCAGCTTAATGGGCATTCATTTAGTGTGTTCGCAGTACGGCTTCTTTTCTAAACATACATGAGACCGGGGAAGAGTCGGAAATATTATTCGGGAAATGATGTTAAAGGGTGCGTTATTAAGGTTGTAATTGTAATAACGGAGGAAGAAAAACTAATTTTTTAGATTTTACATTTATTTAAAAAGAAAACAGAGGAGAGCGCATTACGCTTAACGAAATCTAGTTATACGGCTTTTAGGATGGACTGAATTGCAGATGTATATGCCTTTGGATAATGTTATATAAAATATAGCTTTATTTTAATAAAAAAAAATATTTTAATGGATTTCAAGAGTAATATATGTGTACCCCTTGATATAATCAATTATATTTCCCAATTTTAAAGTAAGAATGGATTTGTTTTTATTGCAGTATTTCGAACAGTCGAGTCAGACTTCAAAGTCTCATTTGAATGCAATCTTATATAAACAATCTTATATATATGCAATACATAAACAATTTTAGCATAAAAATAGGTTTTTAAAAGTTTATGTTTTTAATATGCAAAAATTAAAATATATTTTTGCACATGTCACTTCATTAATTTGCATTTTAAAAGTGTTTGTGTAAAATAATTTGAATTAATAACAATTCATCATCGTAAAGTAATTAAAATAACTAATTGGTGAAAAAAGACATTACTACTCGTTTAGTTGCTTGCTAAGGAATTCTACTGATCAAATTAATATGATCCCATTAAAAATGTGAAAAATAAATAATTATTTATTGTTTTCTTTTTCTCAAAAATTAATTATCAAATAATTTTCTACAAAACTAATAAGAATTGCAGACAAAATACCTATATGAAAATTAATTGTGTATAATTAATAAATACATACTTGTTTTTGTTTTGTAGTTGGCTGGTGAATGAGCATAATTATCTTTAAAATATTGTTTTTATTTACGTTTATCTTTTTTCATGTTTTTAAATTTTAAATTTCCATTGAAAAATTAAAAATATATATATACAGGGTGCCCAGAATCAAAACACACCTACTCCGACCTCTCTATACATTGAACTACTCAGTGTATCAGCTTCAAACTTTGTGCACATACTATTCAAGAATAGGGAAACGGATGACGAGAAAAAAAATATAGTTCCAGAAATACCGATAGATGGCGTTGTATAACAGAAAATATGAAATCCCTCTATAAAAAAAAATTAAAAAAAAGTGACGTTTTGGAAATGTGCCAAACAATTTGGAAATGGACCAATGAAAATCTGCGTAGATCTTTCCGGCTTTTTTTTTTTTCTTTTCTTTTCTTCCAGAAAATCGAGATTGCTGCGCGATACCGAACGGAATCACAAAGCGATTACAAGGGGGCTGGAGAACGTAGCGAGTAGGCGGGCGGTAGCCCCTTGGTAAAGACAAAAAATAAAAAAAAATAAAAGCCACAAATAAAATTCAGAGCCACATTCATTCTTGGACTTTTCTTTTCCGAAGAGGCTATTCGCAATGGCTCTGTGACATGTACCGTGGCGGCCAACATGTACAAAAGGATGCTGGAAACTTTTTTGTACTTCATTTGCAACAGCCTTGATTCAATTACCTTTATGCAAGATGGAGTGCCTCCACACATTAGACTCTGTGTACAGCAGTTTCTTCGGCAATGTTTCACTAATGACAGAGTAATCTGTCCTACATTTTCGCCAATCTGGTCATCTTGTTCTCAGGATCTTAATCCGTGTGATTTTTGGCTGTAGGGATATTAAAAATCTTGTTTATCGAGTACGTCTGCTAACCATTGCAGATTTGAAAGAAAGGTATCACTGTGCATGTGAGAAGCCCCTCAGTCGATCAATTACGATCTGCAATTTAACAAACTATCCACAGACAGCAGATTTTACAGCTTCAAGAAAGGAATCCTATTGAGCAGCATTCCTTGCGTTGATAAGGTCCTTGGCACATGAATGTTTGGACGTTCAAATAAAATCTGTTTACAATGTGCAGCATATGCTGAGTTGTACAGCGCGATCTATCGGTGATTTATCAAACTATTTTTCTTTTGCGTAATCCGTTCCCCCATGTCTTGAATAGTATTGTGCACAAAATTTGAAGTTTAGTAGTTCCATATAGAGAGAGGTCGGGATAGGGGTGTTTTAATTCTGGGCACACGGTACATATGTAAACAAATATGATTGTGAATTCCTTCTCCTTTTTTTCAGTTACTAATTTTTGTTTTAATAACTTGTGTTATGTTACAATTGACAATTAAATTATTTACCAAAAATTAACAACTATTGTATTAAATTAAAATGCTACTTACCAGGAAATATAAAAGTTAGGATAAGGTACAATTCGTTTTTGTTAACGGAAAAGAATATTTTAAGAGTGATTGAGTATTTTTAATTGATGAATGGGTATTAACAAAAATGATTTAAAAGGATTTATAGCACTCACTGTAGAATACTTATACTTTTCGTATCTCGGGGCTGAAAGACTATTTCTTTAATAAGACCAGAAGTAAAAGATTGCTGGCATTTTCAAAATTTTATTTATTTTTTTGACACAAAGCACACACATTACGACACATTACACGAATATATAGGACTTCACTTTCACATTTTCGGAGAACAAAATAACCCATGACATAACAATATTCTGTTTTTTAACACCGCTCTTCGAAAAAAACATACTTCCATCGACAAAACTCACATGACAACTCCACTGAACGAAAATATTTCTAGATCACGTGATGCGTGGCGCACCGGGAAGAGTCTATTTTCGGGAAGGGGTTTTCTGCGTTACAGATTTACATTACATATGATTAGGTTGAGGATAAAGTGGAAATTTTTTCCAGCGTCTTTAGTATTTTTGACATTCTTTCAAAATGTAATTTTGGAAGAGTAGTATCTGAAAATCTGTTTGTTAGGAATAATTTTTGTTTTAAATTTTCTTTCCAAATAAACTTACATGAAGGTAAATAAATACATAAAAAAAATTAACTTTCGTTTTTGTCGTGAGGTAAAAGCCATAGGACGTGATATATTTCTTTCCTATCAACTAAGAACAATATTTTAATTACAACTGGGTGATTGATTGATCACTAATCGAGTAATTCATATTAAAAAAATTAATTTGTAAAAGTATTCGTTATATGGTCGCCGATAAAGTGGAAAAAGTTCACACGCTTTTTGTATTTTTAAAAATCAAGAGAGTTACTCAAAAAGTTATTTTGAAAGAAAGACATTTTAAAATCTGTCTCTCTAAAGAAGGGAATACTTGTTTTAATTTTTCTATCTCTGCGTGAAAGAAAAAGAAAAAAAAAAGAAATGTTAGTCTTTGTCGTGAGTAATAGAAACAAAGTAAAAATAAAATTTAAAATAATTTTAAAATGTGAACTTTTTAAATCCTGAAATACACGGAATAAATCACACCTTTTCTTACTTTTAACATATATATTAACATACACTGTTAAAAATTTGCAGCAAACTGTCCAGTCATTTGACCGTTTTTATAGAAAATGGTTAACCGTAACTTAACTCTATTCTGACCATTGACTGGACAATTTGTTACACATTTTTAACAGTGTACATTAACACGCATTTATTACCTTTTTTTTCATCACCATGCACATAAAAAAACAAAAATTCAGAAAAGAGCGTAATTTTTCATAAGAAACGCAAGGCATTCATTAACCATCGGTTTCAGCTCTGGCTGAATATTGTATTACTTTAAAGACCTCAATAAAGGCGACCGAGAGGAACATCTATGCTCTATAGACTTGGTCTCTAGTCTGAACAGTCCTTCTTAAACAGTCAAGCAATTCATTAGAATCTGAAAGAAGATTTCTTTACTCTCTCTCTGAATCCGGAAGAGACAACTTCATAAATTCTTAAGCGGGATGAACCATTGAATAGTAACACAAAATTCCGGTTTTCAGTTGGATAATAGAGAATCGACATCTCTTTTTCCTCAAATTTTCCCGATCAGATTTAAAAAAAAAAAGGAAGATAAATTCTTCAAACATAAAAAAAAAAAACGACATTACAGCACATTTTTATTCTTTAGCTTAAAGGTCCAATTATATTCTTAAATACGGGATAAATCGCACCTTTTTCTTACGTTTAACATACATTAACAAGAAGTTATTACTTTTATTTTTATTTTTCATTATATGCAAATAAAAAGAAAAATCACAATAGAGCTAATTTTCGTTAAAACTGAAAAAAAAATCCTTTGGAATCTTCAAGAAAAATTCTTCACCCTCCTCTGAAATCTAAAGAAACAATTTCAGACGTTCTTAAGCGCTAGGAATCATTCAGAAATAACACAAAATACCGAATTTAAATTGAATAATAAGAAATCGGCATCTTCCTTTCTTTACTCCTTCCCCATCAGTTGTAAAAAAAAAAAAAAAAAAGAAGATAAATTCCCAAAACATAAAAAAATAACGACATACAGCACATTTTAATTCTTTAACTTAAGATTCAATTATATTCTTGGGCTTATTTTCGTACCCTAACATTTTTTTTTTTTTTTTTTTTTTTTTTTTTAGTATTTTCTCGTAAGGAAAAAAAAAAGAATAACAGTGCCTGATTCATAAAAATGAAATCATTCTTCTTTTAAAAGTGAAATCTTTCTTTCTACATAAAGTAGGAACAAGTCTTTTTAAGCCTGTCTATCACGTTTCTTTAATGTCGTTAATAAGGACTTTTTTTTTCTATTCCTGGAGTTGAAAAAATTAGAAGGAAAAAAATATTCGACTGGAAGAAAAATTTTCAAATAGAATTGTTCTGCTTCAATGTCAGTATTATCGACAACGCTCTTTTTCTGTGATACACCTCAATACATTTTACTTTTTTTTTAAATTAAGGGGGAAAAAATCATGCCGTGTTTCTTGGCGTGCATCTCTTTCATTTGATCCCTTTGTCTCAGTTCCTCATTTTTTTCTTCTCTTTTCTTTTTCGACAATGGTCCTCTGAAAAGGGGTGATTCTTTGCTAAAACTTTTTACTGTATAGGTTGGCTTATACGTGTGATTATTTTTATATTGCGCATAATCAGCAACTTATCATAAAAAAAAGAAAAGAAAAAGATTTTTCTAATGCAATAAATTAAAACATTCTTTAATTGCGAACGTTTCAATAAACATGGCATATTTAAAAAAAAAAAAAAAGATTTTTCAATTTTCAAAAATAGTCTTCTGAAAGAAGGATAATTTTACACTTTTAGGAAGATTTTTTTTTCTTTTTTTTAAATCGACCTATGGCAATCACTTCGTTTACATATCTATCTGTATACACAATGCAAAAACGTTACACAAATGTTTTACAGTGTAATTGGGACAATGTATTTATTTTGCCAGTATCTTGGATGAGTTCGTTAATAAAGCAAGTAGCGTTTATAGTTCGTTTACAGGGATACATAAAAGCGAAGCGTGCAAAACTTGTCATCACGATAACGTCCAAAATACTCAGCCAATTCGAATTTAATTGGGACTGTGTATTGATCTTGCAAGTATCTTGTTCATTAATCAAGTATGTTGCTCATATGGTTCGTTTACAGGGGCACACAAACGTTTTCGATGGATTCATTGAATATTTGGGGTTATATTACAGCCTACAGATGATTTTTTGACTATGATTTCAACAATTTTTTTAACATTTTTGATATAATTACCTCTTAGTCATCAACTACATTTGGCAAGCCAGATTTAAAATTTCTCTGAAAATTATCCTTCTCATCAAAATAGCGAATTCAAAAGGAGTGAGATCTATTTGTTTAATTTGTATTAAATCTGCTATATAATTTAACAATTTGTCTACATAACACTGTATCATCCATGGTAGTAAATTTGGGGCGAAATATTTATATTAAGCAAATATTAAACTATCATGGAATTTTTGAATAAACACTGATTAAACAAAAGTAATTTTATTTTTTTAATTTGTTAACAAAAAATCTCTAAAAAAAGTGATTTTATTTTATTTTATTTTTACTCTTTTGGAAACATGTGAAATTAAGCTCCTACAGCCCTGGTCATAGGTATATTATCATTATATAGGGGAAAAAATTGTTTTTAATTATAAACATTAAAGTAAACAAAGTATAATGAATATAATATTAGAATTTCCGACAATAGTCATCTAAAATGATCGACAATGACCCTAATTTTATTTTATTTAGTATTGTTATTATTATTATTTTACTGTACGGGTAAGCAATACACCAAACGAATCAATCTTCTTCTGCTTATAATAGCGAATTTGCTATCAAAGACTTTTTTTTTTTTTTTTTTTTTTAATCTATATAATTTTAAACATAAACTTTTAAATTTTACGGAACTTTTAAAATAAACTCGATGTGATCTAAAAATTATTTTTACAGAGTTTCGCCAATGGTCTTCTGAAAATAAGGTAATTTTGTTATAAGGTAATATATGTGCCATATAATGTAATATAATACGTACGTATGTAATACATCATATGTATCGTAAGACAAAATAAAATAAAATAAAACAAAATAAAAACATACTACTCTTTTTGTTTTCTTTTGTATAAAATAAATGTAAAAATAAAAAAAAAGTTAATCCCAAGCAAGTAGGAATAACTTCATATACTTCGAAGATTTACTTGATAATTATTTTAGAATGAAAAAAAAGAAAAAAAAAAGAAAAGAAAACCTTAATAACTACAAATTCACACAATAGTATACTACAGTTCATTCATTTTGAAGTCAGCTAATGTATAGCAGAAGTTTGATAACGTACAAGCAAAAAAGCTCTACAGAAGAAATTTTACTGTCATCCAATTCACGCTTTTCTGACATAGATAAATGAGGCTCTCTGTCAGAGGAGTTACATTATTTCTTTTTTCCGAAGTGTTTTTCTTTTTTTTTTTTTTTTTTTTTTTTTCTCCATCCCAATGTTCTACATGACTGAATTCCTGTCTAAAGTTACGGTTTCATAATTCTCATTTTTCTGTTTTGAAGCAAAATAATCAGTTTAAAAAAAAAAAAAAAAAAAAAAAAAAATTAGAAATTGTGTTAAAAATGCTATTCTAGCATTTTTACTTTTATGTTGAGTCGTCGATTGCTGGATTTGTGCTTCGGTGTTTTGAATTTATATTTTATAGTATAAGGTTTATGGGAATGCATACAAAATTTACAGTATATTGTCAATAAATCCTTAATAATTTTATATTTATCATTAGTATATCTAGCATTCGAACTCTTCAAATCATATGTAATGTTATTTAACCTTTTTATTCCAATTAATAAATAATTTTACAACAAAATAATTAATTAAAAAAAAACATTTCTATTGTTAAAATAATTTCTATTGGCTGATTGTTGTATTTGTGCCTCAATGTTCGGAATTTATATCCTGGAAGTTAAACTGGAGAATAAGACGTTTATAAATTTTCAACAAATTCTAAATTATTTCAGTTTCTTCATTTACGTATTCAGTATTTAAATTCAATGATACTTTTTTCTTTGTTTTTCATCTTTTGTAATTATTTATTTTCTACAAGACATTTTTCAAGAATATCTTTGCAAATTAGCAAATATTTATATTTTTTTGAAAATCAATGTTTTGGCTTTCCCCGTTATAAAAATGCATGAATGTTAGTTTGTACTTTAGAAATAGCAGCTAAGAATTAAACGACTGAGAAAAATATTTATGATCGAGTATATATATATATATATCATGGGTAAAGAATTAAACATTCATTTTCTGTTACCAGTTTGGGCATTTATATATATATATATATAAATAATCACAAAAAATATATTATGAAGGGTGAGCACGGAATGCTGAAAAAAATATAAAAACATATAAAAAATCTCATCCCCTCAAAAAAAAAAAACTATTAAGGAGGGATTTTTAGCTTTCTTGCTAAAAATGTTTAAAACATTTTATTAAAAAACGTGGATTAATCCTTTACACATTTGTTTATCATACACTATCTTGCATATGACACTTTGTTTTTGGCTATACTTGTATCCCTTTTAATATATTTATTATTTATTACTAATTAACATCTATTTTAATATTTTCTTAATATAATATTTTTTAATAATTATTTATTATTAATTAACATCTATTTAACAATAATAATGATTTTTTTTCCTCTATTATTTTTACTTTTTACCTTATACTTCTTTTATCCTCGTTTCACTTTTTCATTGATTTTTTATAATGTAATTTCATTGTCGATTTTTAACCAACTGAGCTTACAATTTTTTTTTAGCTTACATTTAGGTAATGTAAGTTATTCGTACCATTTCTAGATGGCAGCACATGTTCTTTTATCCATATCATTTTTTACTTTTTCTCCAACATGACACAGGGTACATTGCTTGTCCATGGTTCATAGGGTCGATCTGAATCCGGTTGCATCTTATACAATTCTTGTTTATTTGGTGGTTTGTTTAATATATCTTTAAGTTTATTATCTCATGTTGTTAAATTTTCAATTATTTCTTATGGTTATCTTATTTTATTTCGTGTGACTCCTTGATTGAAATGCAATCTTCTTGAGTCGTTCCTCAGCCATTTTACACGTATCGTGAATAAGTAAAATTGTTTTGGCAACATTGTGTAGTTTTGCTGGTCATGCATGTCTGCATGGGATTATGCATGTGGATATGATTTTAATTTCAACTTGGTTTATCAGGGATTTCTCATTGTATTTGTTTCATTTTATCAATACATATGGCTGTTATATATATGTATATATATATCTCTCTCTCTCTGTGCGTGTGTGTATAAATGTAAAAAAATAATATGGTTTTCAATACGATTGATAGCTATTTTACTTCAGTAAAATATGTTTTGTTCAAATAATTAATCTAAATAGTTTTCTCTCTTTTTCTTTTCTTTCCTTTTCATATTATACAAATTTCAATGTCAAAATGTATCATAGATTGTAATTTCTGTTATGGTTATGTGTATTATGTTTATATCTTTCTAAAACAATTGTAAACATTTCGTTTTATTCCCATTTTCGAATTTTAACTTATATTCACGTACGTAACAGCTTTTATTCTAAACAATTTCAAAAAATTCCAAAATAGTATAAACATTTAATTTTCAATTAAATAAAAAAAGCACCATTCAGACAGAAAAAAAAAAAAAAAAAACTGACACGTTATTTTATTATTATAAAAATAGAATAATCCAAAAAGGTTAAAAAAATAGCTTTTTTAATTTTTTAATTATTTTTTTTTTTGGTACTTAAGGAAAAATAAAGTTATAAATATAGTTTTCGGGGTATTATTAAATAAATATAGTTTTCGGGGTCGAAAGTAAGAAATACACTGTAAACCAGTGGCGTAGCCAGAGAGGGGGTCCAAATACTCTGGATACTAGTAATATCGTAAAGTTTTCTGCAGTTTTATTACCGCTGAAAGTTCTCCGATTAGAAAAGACAAAAATAACGTTACGTTATAAAATTAGTGGTATCGAGAGCATCTGGGCCCCCACCCTGGCTACGCCACTGCTGTAAACATAACTTTAATGTTTTGCATTTTTAATAGAGTAATGCGTTTTGATTGTTCCAGAATTCTCTTTCCCTTTCAACATAAATATTAAAATTATACCAGAAGAAAGCGATTAAAATCAAAAAAGAAACAAATATGCAACAGCAAAGAAAACAATTCAAAGGCTAATTTAATTTAATTTAATAAATTTAAAAAAATCTCAATGCGTATCCATAACTACACCTAAGATCTGGGAAAAAAAACAACAACTAGTAAATACTTTTTTACCTAAACATGAAAGAATTAAAAAAAAAAAAATAATAATAATAATAAACGATTATGATGAAATAAATCGAATCAAGATACCCATCGATGCACATAAATAATATTCTTTCAACCGAATCAAATAATAACACTACATTTCACACGTTTCCGGCTTTCATTATTAAGCTAAAGCGAAAATAAAAATCCATTCATTTGTAAATTGTACAACTTATTTGTCACTTGGCGGGTGCGATGTATGAAGAAGAAAAAAAAAGTGAAGAATAGAACGCGTTTTTTCCCCCATCGCGGTAAAGAACACGCAAATGACACGTCAGTTACGTCACAGGATGTCGTCTAGAGCGAATGAATATGTAGAGTCGATCAAAAATTTCGATATAAAGTGACATATACTATGTCAAGAGAGGCGTAATGGGGAGCAGCCTAAAAGATCCTAGTAACTTGTGTCAAAATTGAGCAAGAAGATACTAAAAGCCATATTGTATACCTTTAAAAGTTAGCCTCTGTATGATAATTTAGATAAATGGTTATGGTATTAACTTTATTGTTTGGAACATTTTTGATTATTAATTCAAAAAGTTTGTTAAACATTCTTCAACTACTTTTAGATTATTTGTTTCTTACAAAAACGATGTTGCTACATGTTTATGCATTTTTGCTCGCTGTACATGAAAATTTTGATTAAAATACTTTCCCGGTTCAAATTTCACTGTAAAGAGATCGTTTGTGTTCGTATTATATTTCAATAAAGTGTCACAAAGTGATGTTCATAAGTCAGCGTATATACGTATCTATCAATAGCCTTTAACTGTTATTTTCGTCTTCAACAATTAATAACGTATACAAAAAAATTCAATAATTTCCATTCTTGTAAAAACTTTATCATTGAACTGTGGTAATTATAATAAAATGTTGTTTATTTCAAAGAGTTTTTTAGAAATATATATATATATATATATATATAATACTTCTCTTTCACTTCTTACCATTGAACTCAGAAAGAAACATATAAAAATAAATCGCTCCTTATCATTGAACGGTGTAATCAGAATAAAAGTTTGTTTGTTTTAGAGTTATAGGAGAGAAGTATATGAAAATGAAAATTATGTCTATCTATTATCGTTGAACAGTGTAATCAGAATAAAATTTTGTTTATTTTAAAGAGAGTTTTAAAAAGAAACATATAAAAATTAAAACTACTTCTCGTTTCCCTCCTTATCATTAAACAGTGTAATTAAATTAAATTTTGTTTGTTTTAGAGTATAAGAAAGAAACATATGAAAATAAAAATTATGTCTATCTATTACCGTTGAACAGAGTGTAATCAGAATGAAAATTTGTTTATTTTTACGAATAAAGATGAATAAAGTTGTTTATTTTTAAAAGGGTATTAAAAAAGAACATGTAAAAATAAAAATTACTGCTTTTTCATTCTTTACTGTTGAACAGTATAACCAGAATAACATTTTGTTTGTTTTAAAGTTATTAGAAAGCAATTAAAGTATTAGAAAGAAACACATAAAAATAATAACTTCTTTTATCTATTATCGTTGTAATCAGAATAAAATTTTGCTTATCTTAAAGAGTGGATTAGAAACGAGACATATAAAAATTAAAAACACCACTCTTTCACTCCTGTTTCCATCTACAAGAGAACTCGGATAAAATTTAAAATGAAAATCTTATATATAAGAATTAAATTCCTATAAATATTTTCAATAAAGAACCAATGTGTAATCTCGATATATAATGAAACTAATGATTCATAAACAGTGTATTTAAATGATAAATCTACACTGAAAAAAAAAAGTATTGATTTTACAGTATAATACTGGCATCCCAGCTGCCAGTATTATACCGTAAAATTAACAGTAATAAACAGTAAAATAAGCAGTAATACGCTGCCTGGGATGCCAGTATTATATACTGTAAAATCAACACTTTTTTTTGCAGTGTAGAATGAAGTCGATTACAGCCTGATACATTAAAATTTTTAATTATAAGAAATTTAGTTATACAAAGAAATGCATGTTGAAAAAACAAATTATATAAATTGCCAAATAAGGGTTGTATTAAATGTCTTGTACAAAGCTGTAATTTTTTTTTAAAATTACGTTTTGCGCCCTCGTGTAAAATAACGAAACTTTTAACAAATTTCTGAAGTTTTCAAATTTAAAAAAAAAAAGGAAAAATATATTTTTTTTTTTCTTTTTTAAGGAAAACTGTTTTAAATAAAAGGAAAGTAATATAAAAAGAATGCAGTACTAAGCGAATCAGTGGGAGAAAGGAACCAAATAAACAAAACGCAGACAACAAATATAGCAAAATGTGGGTTTTGAAATAGCATTAGGCATTTGTTCTTCCACACCATTAGATTAGAATTGACTTTCGGTGCAAAACGCTTACTTTTTTCTCTCTCCCCCTCTTCTCATAAAAGTAAAGCTGGTTTTCATTCAGTTTCAAAGGGGACGGAGTTAAATTGCAAGCTACGTTCTAACTTGATAACTTGTTTTATTTTTAGCGAGTCTCAATTAGGTTTAAGCAAAAGAGAAAGGAAAACAACTAAGTTAAATAATTTCTAGTACGGATAATTAATAACGAGATTGGAATACATATTTATATGAAGGACTTACGAATGAATTAACAATAAAGAAGCAAACGTAGAAATAAAAAGTAAAATATCCAATAATGAAAAATGTATCAGTTTCAAAAATATTTTATAACAAATATTTATATTTGCGTGGGAAACAGTTTATTTATCGATTACTTAATCTTGATTTTTTGTCCAAGAATTCATCTTTGACAAAATTGTCAAAATTTTAGGCCTTTTTATGAATACTAATGCTAATAAGATAGTGAGATAAAATAATATAACTATTATGATAAATTCTAAAGAGTGTGCTCAGTGAAATTTTATGACCCATTCAAATATTTAATTAAATAAATAATAATTCTTTAACTATTTAGCATTCGTTAAGCAATTCACTTTATTGATTCAGACTTCTATAAAGACTTCGCATAAGACTTCTACCTCTTACGTATTGCACATTACATGTGTTTTATTTGATAAGATTAATACTGAAAAGGAAATATGATTTTGCTGTTTTCTCAGTGTATGATATACCCTATTTAAATACTATTGTTTTAAATGTTTCATTTTTCAGGAGTGAAACCGAACTAATTTATGACACCATATTCAAGATAATCCAGCTAAGCTATAGAGGCAGTCGAAATGAACCCCTGATACAGTGCTGATATCATTGATAGTAACCAAAACTACATACAATTGTATTTCATTTCTTATTTTTAAGTTTAAATATAAACTGTTAAGAGGCCTGTTAGCTGTTGACGATTTTTGATAAACTGCAACTATTATTTCAATAATTATTTGTAATCTAATAACGTATATTTAATTTTCTGTAAAAGTAAATGTTTTTAGGCAATTTGCCATTATGATGTGTAATTTATTGATGATTAAAGTTTCTTTTCCTCACACATACATATACCATGCCAGATTAAAAAAAAAAAAAAAAAAAAAAAAAAAAAAAAAAAAAAAAAGGTGGTTGTTTTGTGGGAAAAATGTGTGTCTGTGTGTGTGTGTGTCGGGGAGTATAGATTTGTTTGGTAGAAAAGGGCTTAGTAAAATTTATTGCACTAGACCCCATGTTTGTAAGAAATGGCCCTGCTTTTAGTAAACATAACTACACCACACACTTTTTATAGAGCATATTGTTCGTTTAATAAAAATTATTTTGGAAATATTGTCGGCTCAATTGGTATATTTCACCACTATCGTGTAAATATTGAAAGGCAGAATTGACTTACATTTCTAAATGTAAAAATCCGTAATATTGATTCAACGCTATATAAAATGTAGGTAATGTCCTAAACATTCCGTGTTACTATTAAGAGCTCTATACCAAGCAGTATAGTCCCATATTTAATTTGATCAATATCGTATTGATATTAGCGGTGACTATAGATGGTGTATCGCGAAAAATGTAAAAAATAATCAGTAAATTCTGTACTAGTAATTTTATAAAAGGAGTTTTTGATGAAATAGCATTCGCTTTACAGTTTAGCTTTGGAACAATACTCGTAGTATGTTAACTCTCTCTACCTTACCGTTAGCCTGGGAATGATGTGGCGTAATTGAAAGCTGTTTAATATTATAGTTTCGAAGGAAACGTTACATTTTAGAAGCTAAGGAGTTTTCAGAAGCTATCATTCGTAGAAGTTCGGTAAAAAAATTCGCCCAGATTGTCATCGCTACTAAGCTTGCCTCTGCCGGTGTCAGTGTTTAAATTTCAAAAACCTTTAAAAGCTTAACATTTTCTATCTCCCTACAATTTTCAAAAGCAGAAATTCCATATAAAGTGGCAAATTGTGCAATTTACATTTTATTTTTTTAAAGATTAGCATTTAAAAATAATTATATATATATATATATATATATATATATATAGTATATAAGTAGTACGATGAAATAAAGAATATATTTTCATGCCAGAAATGAATAAGATTGCTATTGTTAAATGCATTTCTCCGCGACGCAACTGTCGAAATTAATTCTACAAATTTTAAACAAGCAAATACAAAGGAAACAAAATACTTCTACTTGTCATTTGACCTCACACATCGATGATACATGCTCTGACACTAGACATCATTACTAACTATCGAAATCGCTTCTGTCGCTTCAAACTAAACCACTAGAATGCGAAGTCCATCATGCGACCCGGTGAACCTCAGAACATATATTTCCTCATTAACGACGTCGCGACTTCCCCAATTAGGACAGCTAAAAAAAAAGAGGAAAAAAACGGAAAAAGAAAGAAAATCTAAAAGGAGGAGAGGTGAGAGGGAAGCCCTCTCTCTAGGGAGAGGGGCGTTCTATTTTGGACGGAACAGCTGTGAAGATCTAATGGACCTTGTTAAATGCTCTTATTTGCAGTACACAGAGGGGCCCCAAAGTTTAGCCGCTGGCGAGATGCTTTAGCTAAGATCCCCACACAAGATTAAACAACAAAAAATAAAGTTTTTCTTTTGTGGGGTTGTTAGTTTGTCTCTTTTTGCAAGCGAGAGTTAGATTACCAGATAAACACAGTTAGAAAAGACGTTTTTGATGATTGGAGTAATTTTTGAACAGAAAATTGGTATTATTTGAGGAAGACTGGCTCCAGGAAATGTACAAATTATATATGAAACGTCGTTTTAGAAATTTGACAATTAGATCTGTCAGCAAAAATTTCAAATAATCTCATTTTAAAATGGATTGATTAAATTATTGTTAGTGTTTTCTCGACTAATTTTCTAAAAGCTTAGGAAGGTAACACGAGATCTCTATATATAAATATATATATATATATATATTGACTATTACAAACTATAACATTGAATGTTCTGTATTATTATGTGATCTTATTCTGAAAGTTTAAAATGACCTCAATAAAAATTCATCGATAACTAATTTGTCAGTCTGCGAGAAAGATAAATTCTGTGTTTTTATCTGGCATTCACATTGTCTAGTAAAGATTCTTAACAATGATATAATTTCAGCAATAAATGTGTACAGTATATTATGTTCGTTTTTTGTATGTCAGTGTATATCTGTTTTGAATCATCTTAAAATAAGCTACAGAATAAGCAAGTATAATATTGTAAGGAAATGATTAACTTTGAATTAACATTCATTAATTGAAACTTTTACCAGTTATAGAATGTACAAATAATTTTAAATCATCACTAATATTTAGTGAACGTGTTGTGTGTCAAACATGTGTGAACACACCACCAGTCCTTCATTTATAATTTTATTAAATGGTTGTAATTTTTTTTAGAGGCAAAGCACAATTTGTATATAAATATGACAGATGTGATGCTTGTATAAGCAACTGTTTCTACAGACTACAGAGCAACTTGTTTGGAAATAGCATAAATTGCTTAAATGTGTTGGAGAGTCAAAATGTTAGTCTCCTGTCTGCAGGGCCTGATTAAGGCACAGGCCAACTAGGCCACGGCCTTGGGCCCATTGCTGATGAGGGGCCAAAAATAAATAAAATGATTTAGAAAAAAGTTTCTTAAAAATGAAATTTTCTGCAATTATTTTTTTAAAACAAAACAAAAAGATTTTGCTTAACTTGGCAACTGTATCATAATATCTAATATTTCTTGAAAATTTTCCTAGCTACTATTTTAATTTGAGAGGCCCCAAAAAGTTGCTGGGCCTTGGGCCCCAGATGACCTTAATCGGGCTCTGCCTGTCTGTAATTATTTATGTATGTTTGTAATACTGTTTTTATATGTATTTTTTATATTTTAAGTATCCCTATAATTCGTTAGTTCTTAACTCACTTAAACTTTGATATAGACATTTAGAAAAAATAAAAAATCTCCGAAACAGTTTCCACTGAGAATGCATTTTTATTAAAAATGGCAAAAGAGACTAATGATGCCAACTATGTTGTTTAGCAAAAAACACTATGAGTAAAATAATTATTGCATTTTTAAATAACATTACTCTAAAAGTCTTGTGATACATTTTTGAAGGGATATTTAAATTACTATCCTTTATATTAATTTAAAATGTACTTCCAGAGCAAAATTATTAGTATTTTATCTTTATTGGTACAGGAAAAGGGTTTTCTGGGTTTGGTCATAACGTGTTAAGTAGTATTTAATAAGTAAGATGTGAAAGCGTGAAAGTAGTAGTGTTGTAAAATGCCCGATGTGATTTAATTAAATATGTAATGCATTAAAACGTTTTATTTATTTTTCTAAACTATTACCTAGCACTGCAGTAGCACTAAACTATATATATATATTAGGACCAATTTAAAGTATACTAAGACAACTGTCTTAGTATACGTAAAAAAAAACTACAAATCTTATAACCTATCAAAATAATTCATTTAAAAAAAATAACAGTTGCAGTTAATTAGATGAATCAACTATACATTTTGAATATAAAATAACTTTTCATGTTTAGAAGCATCTGTAGCTAAAACTGATGAACGGACTAAGGCAATATTTTATGTATTTACACTTTTAAAGGCACGTGGAATTTCTTAAAAAAAGAAAAATTAAATAGTGCAAAACCATTTCGTGGAATTTTTGTCAATGAGAAAATTTTGACACTGTCGGGATCCAAAACAGTGAGATGTTTGCACTAATCGCTAGTAAAATGGATTATGCAATTTTTTGAGAATTGTACTAGAGATGAAAGGAACTCAATCCGACCCCGAGCCGGGGTACAATCCCGTAAAATCAGTTTGAAAGGGAATTGAATTATTAATGATGGGATATAAGGAGAAATAGTCTATCTGATTCTGTAACCTTTGCACAGCTAGTGTTAGTAACACAAAGAAGCCGTGGAATATCCATTGTCTATCCTAGCTTTCTGTTTGAAGTCCTTTTCCAGAATTATTGGGAATCATGCCTTATATATTCCTGACATAATTGTACAATGATATTTAAAAGAATAAGAATTGTGACGTTTGCAGATTTCTGCCAGTGGATGGGTATAAATAACAAATTTGCTATTTTAAACAGATTTTCAGCCATATGAAAATCATGAAACGGTCTCATGAGGGTGTATTTAGAATTAATACTTATTTCTGTGTAAAAGAGATTTTTAAAAGAGAAAATTAATCGTGAAATAATATTAAAATGTTATTAACAATTTTCTATTGCTTACTTTTGGTTTCGTGCTCGAGCTCTGGTGACATACAATTTTTCAGGCTTGGATTTCAAATCGTCAGGCTCGGGTTCCGAAAAAAAAAAAAAAAAAAAAAAAGCCGAACTCATGTATTTAACAGCAGCGCTATTAATTTTCCTCGAAAAGGTATTGAGGACGTTCAGGCGAATATTTCATTTGAATGACTCACGAATTATGGTCAGCATACATCCAAATTACTGTATAAAAGTGCTCGATATTTCACTTTTGATTCTATTTTTCATTGCCTCAAAAGTATTGATATAAAATTTATTCTCATTCCGATATTAGTTTTAGCTACACGGGAAATAAGATCCGAAATGTAGTAATTTCGGCATTCGACAGATGGCGCTAATCTGCCTGTGCGGTATCGCGTCCTCAATGATTGAATAATGCGTTATAACAAGAGTTGGTATGGCATAACGCTGACACGTGTAAATCATGCACTAAAGATGCAGAGCTAAAGACTATAGAAGGTCCCGCTAACTTTGAAATTCGTTCTGTAATTTGCTTTTTGAATGCATGGAAGGCACACAACCTCACCGACACGGTGAAAGTTCAAGTGAATCATTTCCACACACAAAATCATGTGCAGCGTTTTCTGCAGAAGAAGCGTCATATTGCTGGATTTCACACCCAGAAACAAAACCGTCAATGCCGCTGCTTGCGGTGCAACATTGTAAAAGCTGAAATGTGCCTTTCAAAACAAGAGACGTGGTGAATGGTGATGTTATTAGCTATGGTGATTAGTGAAGAGATTAGTGATGGTATCATTTTGTTGCAATGTCGACAATGCCAGGTCCTATGCCGCTCGTATGACTCTAGATCTCATAGAGTCTATAGTTGGGGGGCATTTCTATAGACTTAAACATCTTTATCGCAAGATTTACACGTGTCAGTGTTTCACCATACGAACTTTTTTGTTATGACGCATTTTTCAGTTATTGAGGACGCAATAACGCATAGGAAAGTTAGCGCCATCTGTCGGACGTGGAAATTATTACAATCTGTAACTTACTTTCCAAATAATCCTCGTACAAATTCCTTCAAATATCGAAAGTTTATATTATATATATATATATATATATATATATATATATATATATATATATATATATATGTATTATAATATTTAATAATGCTTATTTTGAATTTGATTAGCCAAATTTGAAACAGTCGATTACAAGTTAACCAGACAAAATGTTAGTTTCTGAAGCTTGAGACTTATTGAGAGAAAGTTGTTGAAATTGATGTGATGTAATGAGGTTAGATAAATGATTATACACAACTCATTGTTAAATTCCTGTATTGTACAGATAAAGAGATTGATACATAATCGTTTTGACAAACTTTGAAATCTTCATTCGGCTTTAATAAAATTGTGGAAGTCTTTGGAGATCTCGGAAGAACTCCTCTGGGTCAGGTTATGCGGGGGAAAGACAAAGCAATTAAAAATACTAAAGAAGAAAACGCACTATTAGAAACAAGTAATAGAATGATCTGAAAATTTCCTATTCGAACAAAAGAAATATCAATGTGGAATAAGTAACTGAAAAATATTTATTTCTTTAACTAAACAACACTGCAAATATAGTTCTACTATTTGTTAATTCAGTGTCTGTATTTTTCCGATGATAAAGACTTCGTAAATATACAGGGTGTCCCAAAAGTCCTTGACACATTTTAAAATTCAATAAATAATTAAGCAATTAGCATACGAGAGTGCAGTTTCGACGAAAATGCTTCTTATGATCGAAAATTTTCTTTAAAACAATAAAAAATTTAGTTCAAAAAATTTATCATAGACAGGGTTACTTCTGCAAAGCTTCCGAAGAGGTAGAATGCCTTTATACAGTGGCGAAAGACACACAGTGCGTATGCGCAGTTTTTGTCCAAACTATGGCAATCCACATCCCAGAACTTACAATGCATGAGTTCTTCATGAGTTCGATTAGACGAGTGAGACAAGTCAACAAACATTAGTTTGATGATAATAGAAAGCTCGGCAAGTTGCTTGGCGATTCGTTTTTTTTTTTTCTAAAATCGTATCGACCAATCGAATTTTTTTTGTCCGTTTGTCGCTGTTATCTTACAGAGGCATCCTATAAATATTGGCGAGTTTGCTATTATACCAAACTAATGTTTGTTGACTTGTCTCACTCGTGTAATCGAATTCATGAAGGCGAGTATTTTTAAGTTCTGGAATGTGGATTGCCATAGTGTGGACAAAAACTGTGCATACGTGCCGGTCTGGCAGCGTGTTGGTAGCGGAGGCGACCGCCACGGTGAGGGCTCGGATTCGAATCCTGTTAAGACATGGATGTCATTGTGTGTGTGTCTTCAGTGCTGTCTACTTCCTGGTGTCTATCCCGTCCTTGTCAAGAAGAAGATTTATGTAATTTGTCAACGTCTTTTATGTATTTCTGTGAATTATGGATCATTCGAGACAGCCTAGTAGCTTATTCTCAAAACAATTCTCCTTCAAATGTGCAAACTGTGCATACGCACAGTACGTCATTTGGCACTGTTATGTATAAAGGCATCCTACATTTTCATTTAAATTTTTGGAACTACATTTTTTATTTTTTTCAAAGAAAATTTTCGCCCACAAGAAGCATTTTTGTCCAAACGACACTCTTGTATGGCAATTGCTTAATTTTTTATTTAATTTTAAATTGTGTCAAGGACTTTTGGCACACCCTGTATAACAAATAACCACACTTAGAGATAATATACTTAATTAATTGCTGAAATGTGTCAGATAAAAACTATAAAAGTAGTAAAAAGGGTTTTAATAAACATTTTATTAAAACCTTTTTTACTATTTTTATAGTTTTTATTTAACAACTTTTAGCAATTAAATAAGTATATGACTTCGTGAATGTTTCAGAAATTCGCGAATATGGATTTGAGAATATCCTTCACATATAATAGCGTTAAAAATCTATTGAAAATTTCATTTTTACTAAGGTTGTGAGATTTATTTATTTTACTTTGTAAAAAAAAAAAAAAAAATCCTTAAAAATACAAAAACTGTACAGGCATATATTTTTTTTTTTTCAGTGTAAGTACAAAAATAAAACCTGCTGCCTTAGGGAAAGTAAAAATTTAAAAAGACTTTTAGCACTATGATCTGTCAAAGATATTCTCAAATCTATATTCGCTACTTATTTATACATTCACGAAATCACTTTCTTCGGAAAAATATTTTCCGTAAAAATACGGAAATTGTACTACAAATACAATTTAGGACAAAGAGCGATTTTTTTTTCCTTTTTGCTACAATGAAGTGTCACAACACTTATAGTTTACAATTTAAATATAGTTAGCGCTGAATTCTTTATGAGAAAAGTTCTATCTAATTTAATACTAAGGTCTTCCCTGAAAGTAGAGTTGCAAAAAAACCGGTTTATTCCCAAGTTAATTTCCAATAGACCCTGTTTATTCCCCAAAAAATCTGGTTTATTCCCAATAAACAGGTGTATTCCCATGTTTAAACCAGGTTTTTTCTAATTTTTGCAACTGTACCTGAAAGAGATTAATCTCAGCCTCAGCGATTTTGCTGAGTTCATAGATTTAAAGATAACTTCTGAGAAGAGAGAAAAAAATATATACTGTTTTTATTAATTAATTAAGGGTAAAAATTCAAATAATGAAAATGAGCAACGTATAAATATTAAAATTACAAAACATCATACATAAATTCGGTTATTTTTAGCTATTACGAAAACGTTGCATAATGGTGGTATAAATTTAACGGATGTAAATTTTTTGAAAGACATTTTGTTATTTATCATTAGTATCATTGTATTATCTTTATTACAGGTGTTCAGATTTTCTGAGAAACTCTTCTCTATACAAAATATTCTTATTGGTACTTAAAAAAGTTGAAAAAATCAGCACAGGTTTCAAGTAGCAAGTCGATAATATTTTTGACTCTAATTGAGCTCGACATAAACCAAACCTGGTATGACCTCTTTGTCTTCAAAATCGGCTACGACATGATGCAGGGTTATCCTTGTGACTTAAGCAGGGTTATCCTTGTGACTTAAGCAGGGTTATCCTTGTGATTTAAGCATGGTTATCCTTGTGACTTATGCATGGCAATAGCGTGTGCCAAACTTATCGGTATGAGTTCTTGAGCACTCAATATTTAAAGACTTTCATGTTATTTTAATTGGAACAATTGCCACTAAATTGTCCTTATAGCACATGCCTATGAAGTTATCAAATTCTACCAATATGCAATTAGCAAGACCGGGTAGTCACAGACAACTGTTATATGTTAATATTTTTGATGGTTTCAAGAGGGCCATTTACTAGACCAATTTCAGTCCGTATAACGATTTAAAATTTATTCTTGTTAACAGGAGGTTCTCGTTATCAAAGTACCTCCTGTGCATCACAGAAGAATCCTTTAAAATTTTCAACAATAAAGAATATTATCCATAAATTTGACTCTGCTGAATAACCAAAACATAATTCTTAATAAAAATCAGTCGCTACTACTAAATTATTACGTTATTTTCCCTTCTTTGAAATAGAAAAATATTGATATTTATTTTGTAGTTGAATTAAGTTGAAATCGAATTTGTTTGACTTTAATGTAAGTGCATGCACATTTTTTTTGCTGCATGAGCTCTAATCCGGCTATCTACCAATAGTTTTCGCGGCTGATAATGACGGCCGCACTCAACTTTCGTGACGTACGTTAAAAAGAATATGAAGTCAAATATTTCATTGAGCTTTTTCATCTGTTTTTTTTTTTAAATCTAATTTCCTAACCGTGAAATTTATTCTTGGTAATATGAGATTCATGTTGTCACCCTCATAGGTACCTCATATGAACATTAGAACGAAATCCGTCAAATAGTGTTTGAGTTATGCTTGAAGAAAGGATTTAATATCTGCCGCAGTAGAGCCCCCTAAAATTCTTGCGTTCTCGCTTCCCTCAGACAATTAGAAGTTGTTTTTAAAATATTTCATACTGTTTCATGTAAACTTTTTTTTTCTTAAAGAGTCATCAAACGGAATTTGTTCATAATTTAAATGACGTTTTCGATTACTTCTCTTTTAAACTAATTTTGTATAATTTAATACACATAAAATTCTTTTGTTCGATTATGATCAAGGATTAATTTAAAGTGGCAATCCCAATCCTTTTATATAACTTCGTTAATTCTGAGCACCCACTCTATCACTCAGCAAAAACTTTCACTTCAACTAGAACCCTCGTTGTTCTGGCGCCGCAAACCTCATACATTATGGATATATGAATCAAAAGAGGTTTCTTGGGGTGGAAGCAGGGCTCTTGAGCCACTGATAACTCTTCCGGAATAATTTCCATCATCTCTATGTATGTCCTCTTTGCTCCTGGTTTCAAATGATGATCATCCCGTCCGTCTCTTGTCCATAGACATCGCCGCCTATTGTGCGACTCGATGGAACCCATCGAAGACGGACAGTCCATCTGATTGATGGAAACAGAAAAACTCATACAGTGCTCCGTATGAAAAGAACTGCCAGAGATATGAGGTTTTCAGAATATATTACAATCTATTTAGATAATATTTCTTCCGTTTAGGGGCTTTAGATATTGAGACGAATATAAATAAAGTGCTTTTGCTGGTTATCTTGATGAAATGACTTAGGTAGCAGTTTATCACATTTATCATAACTTCATTTTGTTTTTAAACAAAGATATTACTACTTTAGCTAAACACTTTTTCCATAAGTTAACTCTTGACTGAATGTTTTTTCTTATGTTCTTTCTTTCTTTCTTTTCTTTCTTTCTTTTTTTTTTTTTTTAAATCATTGCATGAAAAATATTTGATATTTGAGAAGTGTAAGAAAAACGGAATACATTTTTTTATCGACAGCCAAAAACTTAAAATAACTTGTTTTGCAAACAAATAACATTTATTAACAATGCCTGATAAAGTTTTAAAACTATACGTCTAGAATTTCTCTGAATATTATTTTTATTTTATTATTAATAAAAAACAAGATTAAAAATGGAAATAATGACCAGAAGTTTTAAAAGAACATTATACATGAATAGTGGACACAAGTAACTTTACTATGATATTAATGTTTTTTTTTCTTTCCTACTGCCATATCTTAGGGGCCGTTCAAGTATTACGTAAGCATATTTTTAGTCATTTTGTACCCCCTCCCCCCCCCTTGTAAGAAAATATAAGCAAATGCTAGCCCCCCCCCCCCCCTTTGCTTACGTAAGATTTTATAACAGTTTATACATCAAGACTTCTTGACAGATAAAAAGTTACCAATAAATTACATTATTAATCATACAAATTTATATAAATAGGCATATAGGGATTGTGATATCAAAAAATACAAAATGGTTTTAATATATTGTTGTTTATTGCATTAAACAAACCATTGTTTAAACCACCAAATTCATTGTTTAATGCTTACGTAAGAACTGTCGTGACCCCCCCCTCCCCCTTGTCAGAGAAAATAAGCAGACTCTGGACCCCCCCTCCCCCTTTACTGCTTACGTAATACTTGAACGGCCCCTTAACCCTTCTTTGCATGAGTTTTTCTTTTACAATTGTGTTTTTTTATACATATATTAAATATTAGACACCAGAAATTTTAAGATAGATTTTTAACTTTGTTCAGCAACATAGTTCACGGGAAATTTACTGGATTAATATTTCTATATAAATATAGTGGTGGCGAAGAAGTTGATTTATTTATTAAAAGTTAAATAAACAGTGATGGAAATTTACATCACTATGCAATTAAGGGTTAAAAAAGAAATAGAGCAAAAATTATATATATATTTAAAAAAAAAAATCAATTACTACAAATAAGTTATGTTTATATATATATATATATATATATATATATATATAAAATCGAGTTCGATACCCACGCCAAATTAATGTATTGCAACGGAAATTTTTGGGAAAAAACAGGAATTGTTGTCAAAAGATTAGGCGTTATTTTCAAGATGAACACTGAATGCTTTTATAAAACAGTGTTTTTAAAAAATATATATTTTTATTTTTATACTTTACAGTTAGTTTTTAAAATTGCTTAATTGCATTATTGAATCTTTAGATGAGAACTATAGCAGAAATGGTTTATATTGACATTCATGATTTTAATTAAATTTGAAATTCATTGCAATTATTTTTAAATATTGTGCCTCAAAATATTAAGTTAAAGTATAGATAATGATTATACGCGTAAATACAAATGAAACCTATTTAACTCATTTTTCACAAAAATTACAGACGCAATTTAATACGTATATATATAAAGATGATTTTTTAAAGTTATCAACAATAATGCCAAATACGCACTTCCGTTTACTAATCAAGCAACTGCGATATGTTTATTGCGGATGGAACATTAAATCATTACTTGCGGCGTAATATACTTTACCAGAGTTTTTTCAAATGTTTTCACAATTATACTATGATAGTTGCATTTATTGCACTTATAAAATTTTATATCTTTTTTTTTTTTTTTTTTTTTTTTTTCCCCCAAATACACTATTATGTTGAAATCATTAAATATCACCGTTCTCTCAAACACTTTTTACGCTTAAATACTAGTGTTTAATAGATAGTTTAAAATTTTTCATTTGATTTTTGTTTTTCATAAATCGAAATTTTATTCCATTGCTGAATCTTCAGGAGTAGAATACAACAGAACATTATTTGACTATATTGTATGTACAAATACGAAATTAAAAATTGAACAGATAATAAAATGTTTAAGCACAGAAATTATTTTTAAATAAAATTATTTTTCCACAAAATTGATCTATCTACCTACATATTTAGATAATAAAACTTTTTTGCAATTAATACAACTATTAAATAATAAGATAATGAACACAATATACGTTAACCATTAATTAGAATACGACAGAAATTTTTTATCCGGTATTGCTAAATGCGTGGATTAAAAAAAAAGAGGGCAATGTTCCACAATATAAGTCGCAAATGGTTTTTGTTTGAATATAGTAAGTGATTAAGCAGAAATTATTATATTCAAATTGCCTGATCAACTGCGACACGTCATATGAACACAATTGGTAAATTGAGAGTGGATAAAAAATATATATGTAATGTAAAAATTACGGATGCAAACTAAATGCTATAAAAAGGTCATTAAAAAAAGAAAAGTCATCAACAATAATCAGAAACACGCACTTCTGTTCACCAATCAATCAACTGCAATACATTTATTGTTGCCAGAATACTACATCATTATTATGGGGTCACATTCTCTACCAGCGTTCTCGCAAATACTTTTCACGCTTACGGTGTGATGGATGTACACATGCCATTGGAATGTAATTCGTAACGAAAAAGACTTATGAGAGATTCGGAGATGGAGCAGGGAGAGAGAGAGAGGGAAAGGAGAAGGAGAAAAATGATCCCCATGGACTCGTCCGCGGTTTCAAGTGATTTCACCTAACACTCTCTTTTTTTAGGTGAAGTATTCATAATTTATCAGGAGACATAGCCTCGTGTAACAGGCGAGGTGGAAATATAAACAGTAAATCCAACACCTTACAAATACTTTTTGAATAGATTAATATGTTATTAGAGATGTGATGCTAGGCTGTTGAACTCATGTTATCAAACAAGAAGTAAGCATCATCATTAGCCATGATACAGTGATATTTTTGTTGTATAACTGAGCTAACGTTTCTTTTTTCAGATGAAGTATTCATAATTTATAAGTTAGCAAAGCTTACTATGATTACAGATTTAATGTTTTATTCGAATAATGTTGCTAAAATATTGAACTTATCAAACAAGAAGAGCTTTTAAATGAGGATTATTGTTATTTTCTTTCTTCCAAAAATTCTAATTTTAATTAAATTAGTTATAGATTAGTTAGAAATAATTAGTATATAAACATTCACCGATACTGGGTTTGATTTGTCTCATGTATGCCAACAGGTGTTGTGCTCATGATTGACGTTCCATCCTGTGCTGCAAGGTTGTAGCCTAGCCATATAAGAGTGAGAGAATTCTAGACCGGATGTCGTCCGGATGGCTTAATTGGTAAAAGCACTTGGTGCGCTATACCAAGGGATCCGGGATCGAACCCTGGTCTGGACATTTTTTCACTCTGTTGGTTGTTCGCTGTTAAGTAAAGTGATTATTCACATTCTTTGTATTTCAGTAATTTACAGCGTAATTTCAGCTCTGCTGAAAATTTAATTAGTATTTAATGAAATATTTTTTTTTCTCAAATAACTAAACATACCACATCTGAATCAAATTGTTAAAATTAAAAAGATATTTTAAACTCAGACATTTAATAAAACTGATAATAATAAAAAAAAAAAAATCACATTATAAAAAGGATTACAGTAGACTTTTCAAGATTTATACAAGCTCCTCATCAGTACAAATGTCAATCGAAAACCAAAGCTGATGTTTACGCATGTTCATGTTACGCAAGCTCAATATCCCCTCCCCCCTTACAGAAAATCGGTATAGTTTACAGTATCCCTTTGTAAAGACTGTGACTCTGTTTACATTGGTGAAACTGGGTGGTCATGCAACATCCGCTTAGAAGAGCATAAACACGCTCACAAATCTGGAAATTTACAATTTAAACTTGTTAATCATTCAATAAATACCAACCACATCCCTGATTTTAAAAATATTAAAATTATTAAATCCAACTACAATTATTATAAAAGTAGAATTTTTCTAGAAGGTTGCTTTACAAGGTTACAAAAATGTCCAATGCACAATCACCAAAATTAGGGTGTCTTAATATTTTTTAAACAGCATATTCCTGAACGTGAATATGCGTAAACAACAGCTTTGGTGTTCGATTGATATTTGTACTGATGAGGAGTTTGTATAAAGCTTGAAACGTCTACTCTAATTCTTTTTATTATGTGACATTATTTTTGTTTTTAGTTTTATTTTATGTCTTTTTAATTTAAAAATATTTTTTACTAGTCTTAATTTCAGATCATTTTCTTTTATGGACTATATAAGAAATCTTAGTTGCCATTACTGTCTCATTTCGGGATATCTAATGAATATCTCGAAATATTTACTCAGATACATAAACTTTTTTTTTTTTCTTTCTGAACTGAGTTCTGGCTTGATGCCACATCTCTCATAAATAATGGATGTCTGACCAAAAGAGGTCCAACGATATCTCCCGAATCCATTGACAACTCATTCAGGATCGTTTCCATTCTCGCTCGTTTCAAATGGTGTCCTTCCTTCTCCCTTTTATATCAGTGCCCATAAATATCACCAAGTACGACGGTCCGAACTGGCCACGACGCGACATTCTCAAATAGACTATTCCCCAGGACTTTCATTTTTATATGTTATCAGAAAAGATATACTTGAGAAATTCATATCTTTGTAAAAGTAGCTGTTGTTATGTGGAGAATTTTTATTCTGGGAATTTATTTAATTGCACTGACGTTATTTATTTATTTATTTTTTTTACACAGAAAAAAATAAAACCCAATTTGGGTGGAAAGATTCTTAGGTTTGTGCCCAAATTGGGCCATGCCTGTTTTGGTTACCACTATGTATCCATTTTGGGCACTGTTAAATACCCATTTAAAAAAAAAAAAAAAAAAAAAAAAATTAACACGCATGGCCCAATTTGGGCACAAACCTAAGAATCTTTCCACCCAAATTGGGTTTTACTTTTTTCTGTGTTGAACTGAACCATTTAAAAACAAATATGAGAAAATCTGGTCTCGTTTTTTTAATTTTACTTTATTGGTATTGTTGTTGTCGCCTGGATTCGTTGTATACACAGAAAAAAATAAAACCCAATTTGGGTCGAAAGATTCTTAGTTGGGTCATGCCTGTTTTGGTTACCACTGTGTATCCATTTGGCACTGTTAAATACCCATTTTCAATTTTTTTTTGGGGGGGGGGGAGGGTGGGGGGTGGGGGGTATTTAACAGTGCCCAAAATGGATACACAGTGGTAACCAAAACAGGCATGGCCCAATTTGGGCACATACCTAAGAATCTTTCCACCCAAATTGGGTTTTATTTTTTTTATGTGTTTTTTTATGTGTTCAGGGGCAAAGTACTTTTGCTACTAAAATGTTGAAATGATCGAATGACACCAGGAATTACGAACGAATTTATTTAAAAATAAGTAAAAGCTATTCTTCACATACATAATAAAAGCAAAATTTTATTTGAAAATTCTGGTGCCATTATGGCACGTGGGAATTAAAATTAAGTAAGATATATAATATCCCAGCACCCGCCTTTCAAGGGGTTAAGGGGAGTTGGTACGAGCCAAATTTATTCTGTAAATAACACCCATATTAAAGTTTTTGTATCATGTTTCAATAAATCAAAATCATTACAGATAATAAAATGCCTTAAATTGTTAATAAACTAATAATTAACAATAATAATAATAATAACATTTTTAGAATTCCTTTTTCTTTTCCAATTTTGTTATTTCAAATTGGACTTTTTTTTTTTAATCTTATACTGAAGGGTCAATATCTTATACTCAAGGATTTTTATCTATATCTTATACTCTTTTTTTATCTTATACTTTACACAAAACTGTTCTATAAACCTAAGTATAAAAGTTTTGATACAAAGATTAGAAAAGAAGAAAAAAAATTGGATGTATATGGAATATGTATGTAATATGTAATCGTAATTTGATTACAACCTATGAAAATCGCATATATTAAAGTTCAAAATTTCTTTTTTAAATTTCAAAGACATAAAAAAAAAACGATATTAGTTATATCTGTTATAGAATCTAAAGATACATTAATTAAAAAATCGGACAACTTATTCAATTATTGAGGAAGTCTTGATATTTTGATTACATAGAGAATACGAAAAAATACGAACTGAGAAAAATGAGTTTCAACATTTCATTTACAAAAAAGAGATATTAAATTTCATCTAAATGTATTAACCATATCTCCTTTATTATGTATCAGATCGTCAAGAAATTTGGACCACAGTGTTCTAGAGATGTTAAGGTTCATTTTAGGATAAAAATCTGAAATTGGACATTTTTGTCAAAATGAGAGGTACTGAGTCTCTTTAAAGAAGAAATTCATGATATTTTATTGAAACTTCATGTATAATTAGTATATGAAACGTTTAATTAGATAGTATAAAATAAAAATAATAATGTGCATGCCCACGTTTTGATATTAACCCACCTCCTTTATTCTAAATCTTAAATTTATGCTGATTTCTTTTAGCAGGTTAAAATAAATTTTTGTGTTCAAAAGTAATAGTTTTCAAACTTTTAGATTCTGCTATCTATTTCATAATACTTAAAAGCAATGATTGCTAATTTCTTTATAATGAACTACAGACGAATTAACATTATTATGCATTTAGTTTTCCTTGCATAGTTATGATAACTTACAAGGTTCGGAAAAGTTTTGGTACATTACAAAAATACCCTTTTTTCTATTTAGCTATTTAAATATTGACGGTACATTGATGTTGCTTGAGGATTCAAGCTTTTAGTTGTATTTCAAATACTCATTTATTTACTTATTTATTATTTTTGTTAGGCATGAAGTGAAAAAATTAAAGGATAAAGATTGGCTCTTGGCATGATAAAAATGTTTTATGGACAGATAAAACCTGCTTACAGCTGAACATCATTTAACAAACAAAATGATAGGATATTAGCTCCTGTCGACAGTCTGCATATCTTACGTAAGTGGTGATTAAGAGAAACGTCAGGTACGAAATCTCCCCGTGTTGAAACTGGTATCAAATTAATCAAAAGCAGATTATCCAAAAAGCACATGAAGCACGAGCTTCCCCTCTAAAATTTCAGAGGCCCTCAAAATGACTGTAAAATAGGGTCTCCAATTACCATTTTTTAATTTTTTGGACGGTAGGGCTCGCCTAATACAAGAGAAAATCCATACTACTTCAGGAAACTTGTCTAACCAGGAAAGCCGAATGTAAACAATAAAGCTGTTTAGTAATCACATGGCATCCTGACGTCCTGGTTAGAAACCACCCGGGTAACTGAACATACAACTACAAATATCCTCTATTTATAGTATATACAGAGAACACAAAAAAGCTGTTTAATAAAATATATGCAAACTCGGCTAAGTCATAATGCAAACTCCTGGAATTATTTAGAGCATTAATGAGTTACATGTATTTATAATTTGGAAAGCACTCCGGAGATGAAAGAGGTCCCCGAAATTACAATATTCTTCCCCTAGCTTCAGAGGTTAATCGGTACCTGATCAAAAGTATTATAAACAACACATTCTTGAATTGCAAAGTTATTAATCCAAACGTACGTAAAAAGAATAAAAATGAAAGATTTTTTTAGCAGCAGTCCATCTTGGCCAGAACCAAATGCCCCAAAACTTTTCCCGCACCCTGTATTCTAGATATGACAGTCTATGTAAACAAAAAAAACAAAAAATGACGTTCAATATGATTTTGATCCCACAATCTGCCATGATATTGAAGAGTTTAGAATAAAATTTACTAAAAGCATCTTTCTTTACCACTTTTGCTACGGAGCTTCTGACTTTTAAGATAAAGAAAATTCATTCACCTACATCTCTCCCCTATATATTTATATACCTATTCTAACTACATAAATATACTGTAATATCCGCCCAGGGCGGATCTATACTTTAGCGGATAAAATGTGGAAGGGATCGAAGAGTGTGGAAGTCAGATAAGGGATTCCTTTCTTTATGATATTGCTGTGGGATTATGTGGAGCGAACTCTGTCCTTCCGATCGTATATAAACAGAGAGTACTAACCGTCAACGAAAAGGCTTCTTTGAAAAAAGAATGTGTTTTAATAGAGGGGAAATAAGAAAATGGGGATGGAGAAACAGAATATTAGGAAAGATTAGGCTGACGATACGTGACAACGCCCTCTATTTTGATGGCGATTATGATGCAATAAAGACCCCAAAAAAATAAAAATAAAAATAAAATAAAATCACGCGTTATACGCATGATTTCATTTTGGCAGAAGTCCCAGCCTTATTTATAAACTGTGTTGCTTACATTTATTTGCAGATATTTCTACAGTAATATTAAAAAATAACGTGCACGTTAAGTGTTAAATATTTTTGTCTGTGTAATTAAAAGAGACATATGCAATGTATATAGAAATAGATCTTATTTTTCTTTTTTAGAAGAAGAAAAAGGGGATCTACTTCTATGGATATTCCATTTCCAGTTAATTTATTATCATTGAGAGAAGAAAATTTAGTTGTTTGTAATTGCAGTTGTTACGCTCATGAATTTATGTTGTTTATATGAGGATTACATTTTCTACACTGCAAAGAAAAAAAAAAAAAATAAAATAAATAAAACCACGTGGTTCTGCGCTGATTCATAAAACGAATTGCACGGAATTACAATGATACAGATCTGAGAATATATATATTAGCATATATATTAGAATATATATATATATTAGCAATATATATATATATATATAACACTGAACGAGAGAATCGCAAAACAGAACCACGTTTTCTTTGCTAACATTTTCCTCACTTTCGGAATGTTTGATCCGCAGGAAACGAGCCAAATCCTGTCCCTGCAGCTGTCATCTCCAGATGTAACATAATACACGAGACAACGATAAGGGGATGCAACGCTTTGCCCTGGTATGTCCGCGATTTTCGAGGGCTTTTCCTTCGCGCCCGGATCAGATGTCAGCATCGTGTATATACAAACGCCCGAAAGCCATTGCAGGACGTATGTAGGCGATAGAGCAATTTTATTTTTGCATCACATATTTCGCATATTTTTTTATGCACATGCATTATATCCGTTCTTTGAACGTGAGAAATAAAAATAATGCAAATACAGTTTGCTCCCTTAAATACAGTAAATGCAAATACAGTTCGCCCGTCCATTTCACTCATTCAAATTAAGAGTCCAGTCAACAAAATAATTTTTGTCGACATGAAATCCGATCCGAAGCTGACAAAATATTTTTTTGTTATAACAAGACCGAAGGGATCAACTCAGGGTCTGATTATCTTAAAGGCACGTGAAGCACGAGCTTCTGCTCTAAAATTTAACAGAAACCCCAAAATGACTGAAAAATACGGCCTATAAATTCCATTTTTATTTTTTACATTGCAGGGGAAAGTTTGCTTAATAGAAGAGGAAATCCACGCTACTTCAGGAAATTCATCTAATCGGGAAATCTGAATGTGATCCCCAAATTGTTAAATTATCATGTGGCACTTTTATGTACAGGTTCCCAACACCGCAGCAAGTCTTATTTAGCGCCTGGTGTAAACACTTTTTTAGAGTTTTTTACTGATCATAGATGCATCAGCAGTGATAAGTGGCGCCTAGTGCTAGGGCATCACCCTTACTGCGGTCCTGCTGTTTCGAAACCACTTCGGGTAACTAAACATACAATAATTATATATACTGCAAATATACTTTATCTGTAGTATACAGGGTGTTCCAAATTTCGACCTACAAATTAAGAGGAGTGATAGAAGGCATCAAGAGGATGAGAACTTACTATAAGACATGGGGTCGCAAACCACGTTTAGTGAGAGAAAATCGCAAAAATATTTATGAATGGTTATGATGTCAAATGTAACAAAAAGTGTCGACGAGACATTTTTATAGGAATATGTTTTAACGCGTCCGGCAATCCTTTGTCCGTCGGTGTCGGCTGTACAATGACCTTCGTGGCCGTAACTTCGAACAATTTCTATAAAAATGTGTCGTCGTCTCCTTTCTGACGTTGAACTGCAATGCATTGTAATCATGTTTGATGTCATATAAATGTTTTTTCTACTTATTATTGACACTTTTTGTTCGATTTGACATCATAACCATTCATAACTATTTTTGCGATTTTCTCCCCCTAAACGTGGTTTGCGACCTCGTGTTCTATAGTAAGTTTTCATCCTCTTGATACCTTCTATCATTCCTCTTAATTGTCGGTTGAATCTCGGAACACCCTGTATATAGGGAACATAAGAATAGACGCTTAAAGCAATTTCAACTTAGCTAAGCCACTCCTGGGTATAACATTTGTAGCAATGATGAGAGTTTTCATGTATTTAGAATTTATAAAACTTTTCCTGAACGAAAGAAGCCTCTAAATTGATACTTTACTTCCGCTATCTTCAGAGATTCATCGGACCTGCATTTATTCGTTATAGAGGATTTCTCGCAGTAACAAAGATTTTACATAGTGACACACACACAAAAAAAAATAGGTTATTAAAAATAAAATTTTTGAAAATAAATATATAGAATGTTCACACTGATAAGTACAATTTACATTTCTAGATTAGTAGGATAAAATTAAATAATTACAATTGACATTTATTTTAACATTTTTCAATTTTAAATTCATAAGCAGGACAAAACTCTTTCAAGGCTATACTGAATAGATGTATAATTTATAATTTATATCTTATAATTTAGTTATCGATTTGATTACGTTTTAATGCAAAGTATTTTTGTTTTCCTCATTCATATCATGTGCTTTTAATCTAATTTATCCAATGAAATAAGAAAATGAAAAATACTACGATATGTTTGTTTTGTGATAACGAAATCAAATCATTTACGAGAAATTATTCCATAAAGGATCTAAAATGGCATGACTTCGAACTACTTCACCCTTTTTCATTAAAACAGCTGGACACGTATATGAATGAATAAATTTTGCTTATATATATATATATATATATATATATATATATATATATATATAAGAGGAAAATCCGAAAGAAAATTGTAGGTTTTCAGAATTTTTGCTCGGTTTATTTGAGTTTCTCTTGTTACAACCGAGTTTTCTTGTGTTGTAGTTTTTTATAGGACCAAACATTTTATTATTTTTTAAAGGGCCGCTCCATTGAAACTCATGGAAAAAATTAAAAGCGCGATCACTCATTACCTAATATAATTATAGAAATACGATTTTCACCATCAGAAAGTAGAAGTCATATGTCAACGAGATGCGTTTTCAAAAATTGTCTCCTTAAGTATTTAAAAATCCCCTATAAACTTTGAAATTTCCACTTGATGAAATTTTATCCTCTTCTTCAAAATACTTAAAATTTAAGGAGACAATTTTTAAAAACGCACCTCTCTGGCATCTAACTTTTTGAAGGTGAAAACTGTATTTCGATAATTACATAAGTTAATGAGAAATCGCGCTTTTAAGTTTAGGGATCGGTGAGTTTCAGTGAAGCGGCCGTCATCTCCTTATATCCGAGACCCTCTGCAAGCGAGTTCGATTGTATTGAAATGCAGTGAAATCTTCAAAGACAGAATACAGAATCACAAAGGACGGCAAAGCATTCCGTTTTAGACAAGATTCTATTTTAACAAATATTACCATCCATTATGTATTGTATCCTTTTCGTAGTGACCGTACAATTTTCCGCTTAAGACGGGATTCCGTTATAGACAGGTATCACTTTCACAGCTTTACTTTTCTACCTTTTATACAAAGTTACGATTTCTAACAATATTTACTTTTCAAGAAATGCTATCACTGCTGCGGCGATATTTTAATGTATTCCACCCTTAACACCGGGGTCATTTAACGATTTAATTAGAGAACCATCCCTAGTTGAGATTGTGTTGTGGCCACGGGCTAACGGCGGCGACGCCCAGCAACCAGAGTCAATTTCTGAACATACCTGTATATGTGCTTCCCTTACTAAGTAGTTCATTAACGATCACGCTTACACTTTGCTGCCACTTTTTTTTTTCTTCTACGATTTGATTATTTTGTTTTAGCAGACTACGTTAGAGAAAGACCGATAAGCATACATTGTTGGTCACGCTAGTTTAGTTTTTTATTTTCATTTATTTTATTTTTTTTCTTGCGTTTTTCCTTTGTTTTACTCCCGCTACTTGCTTTTAATTTTATTTTTCGTTTAGTAGTGGGTTGTGTATCGGCTAAATAAGACGTTTTTTGGCGGCTTCGTTCAGGTGTAAAGAAAACTGTTTAGGAAGGTATTGTGTTTTTTTTTTGCGAAGATGAGAAAAAAAAGGCAAAGTAGCAAGGTCTACTGACTCTATTGTTTTAGCATTCTTTGCGTTTATGAAAAGCCCGTAAATGGTGATATTTTGATTAATGTAAAGTTAAGTCGTTAATTAATTTGTAGAATCAGCATTTCATTTATCAAGAGAAATGAAATGAAATAATAAGTATTAGGGGATCCAATCCGGGCTTCCCATGTTACAGAACATAGGTGAAAACCTTTTTGTTTCTCTAACTCTAACAATTTTTTTTTTAATTTAATATATTGGGTGCACATAATTAAACGACGACCCTACTTTAAAGTTGTCTACCGTCGAGACTGTTGGTCAAAAAGTTGTGAAGGACATAATCAAGGAATGGGAATTTGTTTAAGTGAAAAAAATAGTTCAAAATTTCGCCACCAGATGGTGTTTTTAATGAGTTATACATTTAGCATACATTTACGTTAATTTACATATTTTATTGCAACAAAACACGTTCCACATGACGGCCATCATTTTCAGCTACCTTCTGAAATCGCAAGATAGCATGTTTCACAGTTGACCGCAGTGTGTCCTGGGAAATGCTAAAAACATGTCGCGAAAAAAGTTTTGTTCAACATGTTTTGTTGTAATAAAATTTGTAACCGATCGTAAATGTATGCTAAATGTGTAATTCATTAAAAAGTGCCCTCTGGCGGCGAATTTTTGAACTAATTTTTCTTTTGCTTAAACAAATTCCCATTCCTTCATTATGACCTTCACAAAATTTCACAATTTTCTGACCAATAGTTTCGTCTGCAGACAACTTTAAAGTAGGGTCGTTTACTTATGGACACCCTGTATATTTTTTACATTGCCCATTAACAACAACAAAAAGCATTTTTATATAAAAAAAATATCAATAATGTACTCAAATAAAACTTTAGGAAATTTATTTAAAGCTATACTTTCTTATTAGTCGCATGAGAAGAATTAATAGCCGAAGAAATCGCCTACGATTTCGCTACATACTGCAGCCTTTTTGATTCTGATAATTTCTGTGCTTTAAGCGCGTAGTCAGATTACATATGTGTTAAAATTCTGTTTTATTTACATTATACATATTTTTAAATTTATGTATTGATAAAGTTTTAATTTCGTTCTGGAATATTGCCGGAAACAAATACTAAAATATTTATAATGTTTTAAGTGCAAATGGATTAATCTTTCGTAATCGGGCTTCATGCGATTATTATAAGGAAAAACATTCAAAAGAAAGGATAAATTTTAAAAGATAGTCTTGATCTTAAGGGTCTTCTTCCGTCACGCGAAAACACCCGCTCGCTAACGGTAATCCTATGGGACTGTTAATTTCTAATATCTCGTTTGCATTTCAATATTTTTAGACGATTTTTTTTTTCTCTTTTTTTATTTTTGTGCATTGGATAGCTGAGATCGATCTGTACAGCGCCTCTTTTGTAATTTTTTATACTTTCATTTTTTATTTTATTTTTTTAGGAGGATACTTTTACCTTCAAAACCGGTTTCGAAGGTGAAAGTATCTTCGTAAAAAAAATCCACAAAGAAAATCGAAAAAGTAAAAAGGTGACGCTGTAGAAATCAATCTCAGCTATTCAATAAAAAAAAACAAAAAATAAATAAATAAACGACATTTCTTCTATGGTCTTTTGTTGAAGATTTACTAATTTTCTAACTTTGTTACAACCCAGTTTAGATCTTTCACATACTTTTAAAATTAAATGGGTTAAAGACACTCAGATTTAGATATAGTGTTAAATAGTTTCATGGAAATTTTTTCTTGAGAGTTATTGCAAAGTGAATATAAATACGAAGCTCATTGAATAAATAGATAAAAAAGTTGTATATATTTTTTAAATACAATAGTAACCAGAAAAAATATAAAATATTTTAAAATAGAGAAAAAGGTTTAAATTTTACAATTCCTCTTTTTCGATACAATTCTTCTGGTTATTAAAACATTTTGGACGTTTGAATGAAGACTTTCTGAAAATTTAAAACTTATTTTTTAATTTTATGTTTGAAATTTTCACTTATTACTTTACTTTACACTACAAAATAACCTTTTCCACCTTTTCCAAGAGGGAAAAAAAATGGCAGGTATTGGGTTAATATTCAAAGTAATTAAATTTCGCTGAACTTATCCCAAAATTCCAACTTCTCTGATTTAATCGAATGTATTGAAAGATAATTCACTTTCATAAATTGCAACTTTGTTATTGATCATTCTTTACAATTCTGCATCGCGATTGTATATGAAATAAGCGAAAGTACCTTAGTAAAAAGCTTTCCTGCTGACAACTTGCATTGATTTGCAAGTTCCGACCATTGATCCTGGCCAAAACAATGAGAGCTCAACACGCAAGGAGAAGGGACTCACGGAATTCAAAACTCTAAACAGATGTTCCTCGCCCTTTATTCACGCTTGGAAATTACACGTCATCAGATGAATAGTAACGCCTCCCCCACAAAATTCGGTCTTTCTTCCATTCTGTTAATTTTGTAATTAAATAACTAACAAAGAAAGTATGAAAATTTATAAACACTATACTGTAAAAAAATCGGAAACATTACCAGTATGTTTTCCCCAATAATTGTCAGACTATTACGATTATATTGTCCTCTCTTATCGTTGTCTAAAAATGTCTTTCTGTTTTAAGCGCCAGAAAACGCTGAAAATTCATAAAATTCAAAATACCATAACTCGGTAAGTTTTTTCTTTATCGTAAAAGAAGAAGAATTTTTTTTCTAACTCATTAGAACATGAAGGAAGTTTTTCTAAATACATCTTATAGGACACAAAGGCCATATAAAAATTAAATTCCGTAAATTTTGCAAAAAATAATTATTTTCTCATAATTGGCTTTTAATACGATGAAGAACAACATTTGAAATATTTTTTGCAATTGGAAGGATACTTCTAATGCTTGAGGAATTAGCTGTTAGACAATGATTAGAGGAAACCCTCTGTAACTATTCCCGGCACGTCCGAACTTGCTGGTCGATATCTTAAACTTATTGAATTTAGCTTTTAATTAGAAATACGTGAGTAACATAAAGACGATACCCTCTCACAACATTCTTTCTTCCTTTCTGCTATTTTTTTTTAATTTATTTATTTAATTTCCATAAAGTGCAGTGAAGTGTTTAAATCTTCTGAAGAAATATGAATCACTGAAAAAGTATATAAATATATAAGCACTATTGTATTTTGAAAGGCAAATAAATGAGCATCAATGGTTTACTTAAAATGCACAAAACATCGGAAAAAATTCTTGTATGTTTACCCCAATAATTGCCAAACTGTATCCAAATTAATTTTAAAATACCTAAGTAAAAGAAAAAAACAAGTTGGATATTGTACGTCAAACGTGACAAATGAGGTGCGTTCGTACTATAGCTAGTTATATAAATATTCAGATCTTGATGATTTCTAATTCTTTGAAATGAATTACATCGTCTGCAGATTAATTTCTGTAATAAAATAAGCATCTCGGTCGCTTGACGATTAAACTTCGAAAGCTCCTATAAAAAGAAAGCACCGATTTTTTTTTTTTTTTTAAATCAAATTTCTTAATAAATGTTTTTATTAATATTTTCTAAAGTTTTGATTCGATTAAAAAAAAAAATTGAAATGTCTCGACAAAATTCGGCAAAGATAGTATATCTTAAATTTCAAACCATTCGATTGGGTAGTTTTTGCGTTGTTATATGCGGACGGACGGACAGACGGACGGACCAGACGACGACAATAGGTGTTACGTATTTATATAATTACGAACGCACCTAAAAAACGATCCTCTACCACGAAATTCCATATTATTTCTATTCTGTTATTTTAAAGAAATTTTTTTTTATCTAATCATTGATTTGTATAATTAACAAAAGAAATATCTAAATTCATAAACACTATTTATTGTTTTTAGAATAGAAAATAACTAACTGTTAAGCAAAGTGCACAAAAAGATGAAAACATTTTCTTATTTTCTCTAATAACTGTCAGGCTATATCCAATTTAATCGGAAATACGTGAGAAAGAGAAAGGCGAATTTGACAGAAAAAGAATGTTTCGAACGTTTTGACGGACTTTAATGTTTGGTATTGATTCTCTCAGATGAATTTTACAACGCACGCTATAATTTCGGACAGTAAATGGCAAAGGTTTTGTTTGTGTGCTTGGAAGAGATGAAAATATTATTAACAGTGAAAATGTTAGATAAAATTTGCAATTGTGTTATTAAGTAATAAAATATCGTGTTTAACATGAATAATTCATGTAAGGTGATTTCATTTTAGTTAAATAAAGAATGAATGAATGAAAGAAAAGGGAAAATAAAAGGGTGGTGATTTATTTATGCCTATCAAACTGTGCAAGCTCTTAAGAATAATAAAATTTACTGATGAAACAAAAGGAAATAGACTGGAAATTTGTACAGGCGTTAGTTATTGAAATAACTATATACAAAATATCTCCTCTTATCGACAACTAATAAGTTAATTCCTAACACGTTAGTTTTATAGGAACAGTTTCAATTTAAAAAATGTTTAATATGTTGTTCTTCATCGTATCTATTTACACAAAAAGAAATATTTTTTCTAAAGTTATGAAATTTAAATTTTTAAACGATACCCGAGTCCTATAAGTTTTATTTAAAAAAAAAAAAAAAAAAAAAAAAAAAAAAAAAAAAAAAACTTCCTCCATACTCTAACAAGTAAAACACTAAAAATTCCATTCCTCTACGACGAAAACTTATCGAGTTATGATATTTCGAATTTTATGAATTTTCAACATTTTCTGCCACAGAAAACCTGATTTTTTTCTTTTTTTTAAAAAAGACGAGAGAGTAACTTTCATGAAAAATTATTAGTTTCGCCTTTAATATTTATAACTTTACATAAAATCGTAGACATCATAATAGTAATAAAATATCATTCATGGAACCCTTGAGGGTGTCTCATGGAACCATAGGGTTCTTTGGAACCTAGGCAGTAGCGTTGCCAGGTCCATTGTAAAAAAAGCGGGACAGTGGTTTCTAAATCGGGATCGGACATAAAATTATAGAAACCTCTATGAAAATGGAACCTGTCTTAAACGCAAAAATTTCTTTGACCCCCACGGAAGGAATACCATACAATTATACTTGCTAAAACATACGTCTGTTTATAACGGAATTTTTCTCCTCCTCTTGGGGTTTCATCTTAGCAGGTTTTATTATACTAAATAAACACAATAATCTTAAATCCGAAAGCGGAATCGCTAGGGACGGAAAGAGAATCCCGTTTTGGAACATTATTCTTATCGTAGTATCGGGGTATTTCTATCGTAGGGGCATTGAAAATTTTACTTTTAAAACAGAATTCGGTTATAAACAGATTCCTTTTACACAAAGTTTACTGAACAACTTGTTAAAACAGAATCGTTAGGAAGCACAAAAAAAAAAAAAAAAACTTTCAGACAGGTTTCCATCTACGCAGGTAGATTTGTGAGGTCTTCCTTATTGGAAGGGACTATACAAATTTTCCGTTATAGATAGGTTCTGTCTTCACAGGTTTTACTGTGTTAAAGTCCATTCGATACAAACTAACATGGTGCTAAAAAAAGAAAAAAAAAACTAAATTAAAAGAATTTGTGCATCATGAAAAATCGGTAATTTTGGCGTCCCGCGCAGTGGTTATGAGGGACAGGTCTCGGAGCCCCTGAAAATTGGGACACCTGGAGCTACTACCCGACAGTGACGTAGACTGATTTAACATTCAAAATGTCGCGCATAAACTTTCTTAAGTGAAATTCATCATACAGAAAACTTACTGTCACAGTTAAGGCTGTATTCTCAAATCCAAACTGGCTTTTTTATGACACATTTTTTAATTCGTTTTTGATGGGAAAGCCACGAAATGCGTAGGTGATGCTATTCAGAACCTATGTAATCGAAACACGTTTTCCATTTTTTTGGTAAAGGCAGATCTTTCAGAAAACACTGTCAAAGTCGGCGGTTTGAACCGAATTCACGATGCTCCAGCGCGCGATAGGGAAAAAACGCGTTATCACGTGACACGAATCGCTTATAACTCGATAATTAATTTATTTATCGAAAAAGGGAAAACTCATTTCGATTCAAAATCGCTTCTATAGTCAGGCCTGCCAATTTTATGTCTTTGCGTTTAAAAATGATTCAGGAAATGTGTCAGAAAGTTTCGTGTTGTTGAGCATATCATCTGAGAACCGCCCTAAATGAAGTGCATACATAATACAAAGCAGCCAACCATAAGTTAATACAATGTTTCTTTTTGCTGCATAACTTTCTAATATCGAATTTAGTCTTGAATGCTCAAAATAAGCAGCATTTCGGAGCTGATTTTGAAGGAAAAAAGGAGAGGCGAGTTCGTTAGTATGCTTTCTTTGTTTCGCTTGATATCAGCATCGCAGATCAGACCGCACATCCTGCTTGATTCTTCTCATCATTGCTTCTAATCTTTAGCATAATCTGGTAAATACGACTGACTGACCGTATGATTGATTGGGCTTTAATAGCTTTCGTACAAGCTTTTAATATCCAGACATTGCTAAACTATACTTAGATGCACAAAGCAATCATTTTAACCCCCGCAGACCTGAATCGCATAAAGAACACTGTTAAAGGTATAATTAAGAACAAGAAAGTCATAAAAGCACGGAGTTTAGCAGTGGCATTACATATTTATATACACATGCATTAAGCTTATTTGTACTCAAAATTATTTCTGTGTCGCTGTCACAAGGAGTAGATCGGCAACACTAAATTAAATGATATGAGACTAGAAAAAAAAAAGTAAAAGAAAGGAAATGTTGAGTTTTAGGTTGATTTATTTAGAAATAGACCTATTAGAATAATTTCGTTTATATATCGTTTCTTGGTTATCTATCTATATAATCTATATATAATGTAAATCTTGTCATTTACGATTACGTCCGAAATACTGAACCAATTCGAATTTGATTGAGACACAGTGTATTGATCTTGCAAGTATGTTGACTGAATTCGTTAATCAAGTATGTAGCTCTTATAGTTCGTTTTAAGGGCACACAAAAAGCAAAACATGCAAAACTTGTGATCACGATAACGTCGAAATGCTGAACCAATTCAAACCTAATTGGGACAGGATACTGATCTTGCATGTATCTTGGATGAATTCATTAAGTATGTTGCTCTTATAGTTCGTTTACAGGGGCACACAAAAGTTTTTGATGGCATTCTTTGAATAGTTTGAGTTATATACAGCTACGGGTAATTTTTTAAAACTATGATTTCAACAAATTTTTACATTTTGATGTAATTGCCACACAGTCATTGAATGATATTTGGTAAACCTAATCTAAAATTTCCTTGCAAATTACCGAACTTAGAAAGAATGAGACCAATTTGTATAATTTTGGTTTGGTGCGCAGTATTTATGAGTTACGTTTAGCTCCAACTAAGATTTCAACACTCATTAAAAAATAAAGAAGTACCGGATTTGAGCTCCAATGAACTCCGGCCCACTTTCTAATGTTAAACCCATGGGCTTGAAATGCCTCCGTATTTTTCAAACTTTTGCTTGGAAAATTAAAATATTTGCCTTCTTTTTTCTGTATACTCTTCTTGAAGAAGCTTTATTTTTTTTTTTTTTTTTGACAAAATATTTCTAAAATATATACTTAATTTTATATTTTAAGTCTAAAATCTAAGTAGAGCAGAAGAATTGTAAATAAAATTTTAATTAAAATATAACTAACTGCATACTTAAAAAATTTGTCACGGGTTGAACTAACTTTTGGTACTGCAGTAGCTGCAGCCATCACTTTAAAACATTTGAAGCTTTGGTTAAATCGAAACTCCGAATGCTGGAAAGAGATTTCACCATCTTACAGTGCAGCTACTGCAGCACCAAAAGTTGGTTCAATTCTGAACATTTTTTTTTTAAGTATGCAGTTAGTTATATTTTAAGAGTTAAACTTTTATTTACAACTCGTCTGCTCTACTTAGATTTTATACTTAAAATATAAAATTAAGTATATATTTTAGAAATACTTTGTCAAAAAAAAAAAAAATAAATAAATAAAGTTTCTTCAAGAAGAGCATACAGAAAAAAGAAGGTAAACATTTTAATAGTGTGTGCATTTTAGAAATATTTTGCCAAGTAAAAAAGAAATGCTGCAAGAAGAGCATACAGAAAGAAAGGTAAACATCTCCATTTTCCCAGAAGAAATTTAAATAAATGCGGATTGATTTCAAGTCCAGAGGTTTTAACATTAGCGAGGAGGATTTGGGGTCTGACTGATAACAAGGCTCGCAGAAGTTGCACAGACGAAAACAAATTTTAATCTTTTCATTTATGTAATCATTATTTTTTTCTATAGGTTCAAACATTCTGGTTTCATCCTCGATGAGTAAAAATAATAACAATCTCTCTCTCATAACATTGCGAATATTAAAATATTAAACAGTCGGAGGCCAGCACTCACGGAAGCTAATGAATAACCATAGCGTAATTCATTAGCATCTCTTACTCGCATCACTCTGTTATTACGCGAGTGAAACAAAAAGCGATTACACACCAACTTCACTATCACAACATTCTCCGTAGTTGTTAAAATGCACCGAGATCCGGTCTTTTAATGTATTATTCAACGACATCCGAATAACGTAGTCCTAAAAAACATCCCATCCTTTCCCTATACTTAATACATACTGGAAAGGGACAGAATTAACCTTAACAAGCAATTTATCGATCGTGCTCGTATCCAGCTGTGAAAAACTTATCAACAATGCTGCATCCTCTAGACTCCGTAATTAGCAAATAATACGCACTACATAAAGTCCTATATCTGGTGTAGCTAGTACGGAGGCTTCATTTCAAGGTACTTTGTAATCATTGGCGAGCTACATCTTTTCGTTATGCAAGGTGTGGCATCTCATAAAACGAGTCATTTAAATCCATAAAGCCCTAATCAATGAAGAGCAGCTCGCATCATAAAACTCTCCCCGCTTCAAGATGAATTTTTTGCTCACAATATATATATTTTTTTATTCTGTATTTTTAAATTCCTAAGAGGGGCTCTTCATTGCATTCAACGTATTATGGATGAGATGGTCATTATTAATATGCTTCTAGTATTATTCTTGGATCATAAAATAAATATGCAGAGATCATTATAGAAAAAAGGGCATGGAAAAAATATTTATGAGGAAAATTTTTAAAGACTCTGCAGAGCAGACCAAAGGGGAAAAAAAACCCTCATTAGAAATTTTAAGCTCGGAGGAGAAATTATTATTTCCCCCTTATACAAAAGAAAATAAAAATGTATGGTAAATGGCAATTAACCCTTTGGTTATTGAATTTCGGTGGAATCTATGTAATTATACAAACATATATTGGTATTACTAGTCAAAAATTATTATTTTGCCCTTCTTCTATACAAAAGAAAAAAAAATGTATGGTAAAGGGACCTTAAACCTTTGATTATTGAATTTCGGCGTAACCTTACGTGATTATACATACGTATATAAGTATTAATAGTAAAAAAAAAATATTTTTTTGCCCTGCTTCTACGCAAAAGAAAAAAAAGAAGATATATACGGCAAATGATAAATAACCCTTTGATTAGTGAATTTCCGCGTAACCTACGTGATTATATATACATATAATGGTATTATTCGTCAATAATCATTATTTTTCCCTTCTGCTATACAAAAGAAAAAAAAAGTATGGTAAATGACAATTAAACCTTTGGTTATTGAATTTCGACGAAACATATGTAATTATACATAAACATATTGGTATTACTAGTAAAAAAATATTATTTTCCCTTTCTCTATACAAAATAAGAAAATGTATGGTAAATGGTAATTAATTCTTTGATTATTGAATTTCGGCGTAACCTACGTGATTATACATATATAATGATGTTACCAGCCAAAAAATTAATTATTTTGCGACTAACAATAATGTGACTTTAAAGTCTAAAAATAAATCAAACCACATAAATAAAATGATATATTATATTAAAAACACTGTATATAAACTATGTCTTATGCTTTTGAAAAGTGAAATTTGAATTTGGTCCCTTTCAATCTTATTAATGTTTTTCTGATTATGTTACTAAATTGCTTTTTGAAACTATCTTTAGAGTGATAGCACTTTTTCAGTTGCACACAATTTTAAAATATCTTATTTATCAGATCTATCTACAAAAATTACTAAGTAATTTACAGATAAAGTTGAGAATAGCTCAAGCATTCGCATATTTAAAATTTCTCGGCATTTTTTCCCCTTTACTAAAAATTAAAGGGTTGACTGACTTTTAAAGTAATCTTTCTATCACTTTTTATTATAGTTAAAAAAAAAAAAAAAAAAAACTGTTAAATTAAAAGCCGGCGAAACCAAAGCGAAAAGAAAAAGAAAAGTAGTAAAATAAATTCAAATACAAATTGTAAGGAGCATATTTGAAAAAAATATTTTTAAGATACGATAAAATTCAATGAACCAGAACACTCGAAATAACAAATATTATTCTAAAAAATAAATAAAAGCAAAAATATCTAGTTGTGTCGGCTGCGTTTTAAAGCAATTTTTTAAAAATTGAAATATATCTATTGAAAAATTTTGCCCGTTAAATTGATCATTTAATATTAAATAAACAGGACTTTTCATTGAAATCATAACCGAAGTTAGCATACGGAAAATAGTTTTGGAAAAGCTAACAAGGCAAAACTAACATAACATTCCAGTTTTTCAAAATGTATTTATTTAAGACTGTAACTATTAACTTATTATTGTATAGTGTGATTTATATATAAGAGTAATAACAAATTAAATTGTACCAATGTCAATGTCTTTTTACTATGTCTCGGGATATATAACATTTTATTCACAAAAAATTGTTTTTAGTGAAGCTAACAAAGCGAAACTAACATATTTTTGAAGGTAATATTTATTTAAGATTGTATATAAATTTATTATTCCACAGTGTGATACAAGTAAGAATAATATCAAATTAGATTTTTTTAGTAGCCAATGCTTTTTTCAAGGTTTCTGGATAAATGAGTTTGTTCATAAAACTTGTTATAAGAAAAATCGAACTGAAAAAGTTCACGCTCGTAAAGGCTGTTTTTATTTTAACTTTTAATTTAATTTATTTTTTCCATAAAAGTGTAAAATAACACTCATCTTACTTTTAAAATAACTTTGGGGGAAAAACTGAGCGACATATACAAAAAAATACAGTATGCGTACACTTCTCAGACTTTCCAAAGAATTTTCCAGACTTCCCTTTATGTATGTCAACACTAATTCAACTTAGAAATTTTCTATTTAATATTTGAATATCAGAATTTGAAATCCCTTAATTTAATCTAAGGTTTTGTGATAATTTTCAGCGATTAAATGAGGCGAAAAAATCTTTTAAAATATTGTGGTAGAATTGCACCCACCCTGTAATAAGGTGACTAGACACGAGGGAAGAAAAACTGTACAGCAAAGAATCATCTCTTACAGCCACAAATATAAAATTCGACATCTCCCCCATCCCTCCACCACCCACCCCCAAACAAAACTTTTGTACAATTTTATTTAGTTGTACTGGAATGTATTATTATTATTTAAATATGCAAAAGGAAGTTTTTTAAATGATTGGTGACAAAAAGTGGAATTTGATTTATTTCTTTCAATTCCTATTCAATTCCTATTCAAGCCTATTCAATTATATATATATATATATATATATATATATGTGTGTGTGTGTGTGTGTGTGTGTGTGTGTGTGTTTGGAGCTTCGGTAATTTGATATTTGAATTTGTTAATTATTTATTAACTTAATAGTATTCTGTATACACTTTATAATTACCTGTCTTTAAATTGGAGATTTGGTTAGATATGTAGCAAGAACTTGTTTGAATTCCAAGGTATTATAATTATATATATATATATATATATATATATATATATATATATACATGAATATGAATAAGTAGAAACAGTAATATTTTAGAGATTTCGTAATGATGCAACATGATGAAATATACAGGCGGTGTTTTAGGGGAAAATGCGCCACCGAAAAAAAGAATTAAGTGAAAAGTAAATGCGTTTTTGTGAAATTTTTCTAGCCTAACATACATATTACTGCTGATGTTAACCGGTATGACTATAAAACAACAGACATTTTAAAAAACTTATAGAACTATTTGCATAGGTTAAGGACATTTATTACGATATACGAGATTTTTAGTGATGTAAAATTATCGTTGAATGCATGGTATCGCAGGAATCGTAGTAAAATTTGGAGCTTCCCAAACTATAATTTATAAAAACATACAGTGACTTGAAGAAATTAACAAAAATTCTAACATTTCACATCAATATGCACTGGGAAAAAAAATGTTGATTTTACGGTATAATATTGGCCTTCCAGCTACCAGTATTATACCGTAAAATTAACAGCAATAAACAGTAAAATAAGCAGTAATACGCTGGAGTGTCAGTATTATACACCAATTAACTTCGCATTTCAACAATAAAGTTAAAACAGAAAAAAAACAAAAAAAAAACAGTGACAACTATTTTGTATTTTTACCAAGATTCGGAATAGCGTAAGTAGTAAGATAGTGGGGGTTCAACGGCCACAGGCTCAGCCGCAACTGAGCAACCGAGCAACAGGAAGTACAATCTTCAGAATCAACCCTCTTTTTCTCACAATAATCTTTTCATCTCATTTTATTGGTACATCTGATATTTTATTAAAAACGTTTGTGTGTAAGAGTATGTTTTAAAAAGCATATATGTCTTATAGTTATTATAAATAGTTCTCTTTGTGTGTGTGTGTGTGTATGTATATATATGTGTGTGTGGGTATGTGGGTATGTATGTGTGTGTGTGTGTGTGTGTGCGACAAATAGTTCTATGTGTGTGTATGTATGACTGTCTGTCTGTTTAAAACTATGTTTATATGTAGTTGCGTATGTTTATGCAAAAAGTTTATGATAATTTAAAATATATATAACTTAATTTTATGTTAAAAAAAGATTTAAAAATTGAAACTCAATTTAAAAAAAAATAAATTAAAAATAAAAAGGTAAATTAAAAAAAATAAGAAGAAAAAAAATAAATAAAATAAAATTTTTAGAAAAAGATTTAAAAAAAAAAAAAAAAAATTGAAACTTAACTTTAAAAAATATATATCAAAGTTTAAAAAATAAAAAAAGTAAAGTTAAAAAAATAAAACATCTTAAGAAAAAGCTAAGAAAAAAAAAGAAGTAACAAAAGTTTTAAGAAATTCACAAGTTAACAAAAATGTTATAAATCTTTCACTATTATTACTTTAACGTATTTCATAACTTATAAAAATATTGTACTAACCTTTTGACACACGGTTAACGCTTTAGATTGATTCAAAAAGCATTTTGTAATATTTTTCAGCTAGGTAACCGGTTTTTATAACATGGTAAACCGTTTTGAAAAGTGTAAACGTCATAAGACTATGTGCGTGTATGTGCAGAGGTAAAACTATATATTTATATCATTCATAAACTAGAAAAAAATTGGAAAAAATATTAAAAACATGTAAAAATATAATGTATAATAATAATAATAATAAAAAAAACCTTTAGAAAATTACAAAGCAGTAAAAAAAAAAAGTTTAAAACTGTATATGGTAAAAAAAAATACATATGTTTGCATATGTGGGTGATTGTACGTATGGGTAGAATACATTTCAATAAAGTTCACATACGTAGCATTCTACGAGAAATGCTTGTGTAGAAGTTTTAAAAAGTACACATATTTAAAATTAACATAAAAAAAAATACAGAAAAGTTTTATTTACCGTAGAGTATTTACATCACTATTCGACATTTTTCTTGATAATCACAATCTTGATCAATTTCATAATATCCATCTGCTGAGCTAGTTATTCCATCGTCTAGCAAGTAACGCTTATCATCAAAAGGACTTAAGCTAATTTTATTCTGAGCTAATGTATATAAGTTGTAAGATTCCTCATCGATCCATGTCTGCATGTCCATGCTTCTTTTTAGTTGTCGCAGGTATTCTTTAAACCTTCATATCTGTTTCCCTATCAAACCTATCTTTATATCTGTTTCCTATCAAACAATTTGTGTAGACATACCTTGTACATCGATGAAATCGCCTAAACTGTACATACAAAAATTATATTAAACTAATATATTTCTTTAATAGTTTAAAATATATATGTATGATTGCACTAAAAAGTCTTAACCATATCTAACGCATGCTAACAAGTACATCTAAAACCCCACAAAAATATTCATGATTCTTCTTTATGTAGATTCTTTGACATAGAACAGTTTAAAATGAGTACACATACATAAAATTTGCGATTTTTATTGAAACAAAACAATTTTTAGAAAGGATATATTTACATATATCTACAGATCAATTTTGCGTAATAAAAAAAAAATATATGTAAATTCTCAGCTTTTAAGCCTTGATTAGTTTCTCACTGATCATAGGGTAAACTAATAGATATTTCATCTATAAAGTATATATTTGATCATCAAAAGGACTTCGTATAATTTTCTTTTAAGGTAATATTTATAAGTTACGCATATCTAAGACGATTCGTGTTTGCTACTACATACTTGTTTTAGTTGCTGTAGGCATTCTTAAAAAAAAAAAAAAAAAAAAAAAAAAAAAATCCATATCTGATTTTCTGTTGGACAATCTATGTTTACACCTCTTTTGCTAATTTATTTTATGCTTGTATCAATAGCAAAGAATACATTTTTAATTACAATATAAGAAGTCAGTGTCAGTTTCGTCTCTAAGTTTGTGGTAATTATATAAATCTACACGTTTCTTTATTAATTGAAAATGCATATATGCATGATTGTATTAAAAAATCCTAACCATATCGAACATATACTAAAAGCGCAATTGAAATTTCATAAGTATATACATAAATATTTTATTAAACCAATTTTTACCACCTAATAGTTTTAACATATATAAGTTATTTTTGTTGGCAACCTGCCCTCCTCTTTTATATCGTAAATTGATAATACAAAAATCTCATATACATACACATGCCCATTAAGACAACTTTTACACTTATTTGATATCTAAATGTTTTAATTATGTAAAAGTGATTTTATTTAAAATGTCTACCTATTTCTTTCAAATATTAAATATAATACCTAATAATTTCATCATATTCATATACACAATTCTATTAAATCAAAATCCATCATCAGCTAAAAGTATTGAATTTGTATAAATATTCTGATTAATACCCCCACTCAAATTTAACATACGCTTAAAATATTCTCATTACTACATATGATTTTCTTTAAAATCACAATACTTAATATTCTATATATTACAGTCTTAATTACATACCTTCAAAATTCAAACAAACAAATATTAAAAAGATGAATAAATAAATCCTTAAACTATTTTTTTTAAATAAAATCATTACTATATTTTCTGTTTTGTAGAATTGGTTTATTTCAAACATTCAAATTCAAATTTTTCGTTTTAAATTTCCGTAATTTTATAATAAAAGTAGTTATGTAAATCTTCTCAGTAAAATGTCTAATCTTATAACGGTTAAAGTAAACATACAATTTAAAAGTACCCTGTAAAAGTAGTATAGAAAATAAGTTTAATATATTTTCTTTTTATAAAATTATTAATATAATGCCGGATTAATATGTATTTTGATAAATACAGTATATTGTTGAAAAAAAAATCTTATCTTGAAATTATCTATCGTTTTTTTTTTAATATAGTAATACATATTTATAATTCAGCTAACCTTTTCTTCTAAATCAATATTCATAATTACATTTTTTTAAAATAGACTTATGTCATCTTAAATCAAGGAAAATAGATATTTTACTATATATATATATATTACAGTCGAAAACTTTTTTTATAATACCATTTTACCATGAAGAATATAAAAAATATTTATGCAATTAAAAATTTTAAAAACTTAGACAGAAATGAAAACCGAATTGGTGTTCAAATATTTTATTAAAACCAGATTGTAGTTTAGGTGCTTTAGACTTTACATTAGATAAAAACATTTCTTCCGTTTCACACTCATGATATATACATAGGATGTTGGGTACGCATATGTTGTTTCAGTTCATAATTTCGTCCGAACACTTTATGACAAACACTACAACTAGGTCGAAAATTTTGATGTGACCTTACATGTCGCTGGAAGTTACACTTTTGAAATATCTGACCACATTCATCACACTTAAATGTAGATTGTCTATCAGTATTATGGGTTTCTGAATGTCTTAACAAGTCCGATTTCCTTCTAAAACACTTTCCGCAAGTTTCACAGATAAACGACTTTTCATTAAGATGAATCTTAACATGCTGATTTAAATTAGAATATGTTGCAAAGACTTTGTCACAGGTGGGGCAAACATGCTTCTTTTCCACATTTGTAGGGGTCACAGTCTTTAAAGAAATATCCTCTTCAACTTGTTGATTAAAATTGAAAGAACTTTGAGACATAGTATCTTTTTCTGGAAAAACTTCAGCGAATCCATCATGCTGTAACAATCCAACACTATCATGTATTTTTAAATGTCTTTGTAGGTTTGATCTTCGATAAAAAGACTTCTGGCAGATATTACAAGTATATAATTTCTCGCCAGATGAATTTTCATATGGCGGTTCAGATTAGAAATGCTCGAAAAATCTTTACCGCAGGTAAAACAGCTAAACATCTTCTTAGCAGATACAGAATCTCCCACAATCGGGGTTTCATCAATAGGCATATCAACATCCATAATATAAAATCAATAAAAAAAAAAACTTTAACTCTTAAAAGCAAACAACAATCTTCTGAAACGATTCGCACGGATAAAAAGCGGGAGCAATTTAAAACACGTTTAACCACTAGCGATAGGAATCATCAAATGATAAAAATCCTAATTTTCCCCCGTCTATTTATACCGACCCGAAGGAAAAGTTGAGTTGTAGTATTGCTTGATATGATTGTTATCAAAACGCGTCATACGATTTCGGGGCCTGTAAGTTTCTTTCCCCTCTTTATAATATAGCATAATTAAACAGATAAACCCGAATGTATACAAATTTAAATTCGTAAATTATATTATATCACAAAATATAAAAAATCCTACAAAATAAAAATAGAATTTAGCACTTACCCCAAAAACACATCCACTTTAGTTGTTAGTCTTCACTTAACTAATTTTTCTTCCTTATCTTTAGTAGGGGGCGCTGCCATCGCCGCGAGAGGCACTGCTCGTCCTCCGGTGTGTGACGTCATTTCCGGTTTGAGATAAGAATAAACCTTAAATACACTCGCACTGTTATTTTTCCTCGCTAGTAGTTGTCAGTTTCTTGTTTAGACGTGTTGGGTGACATCATTACGTGTTTGCGATAAGAACAAGGTCACCCCTTATCAACAGGTAAACAGCTGCAGTGACGTCATAGGTGTTATGACATAGCTGATAACGGTACGATTAGCTGATAAAAATTTGTACTAATCATCTATTTCTCTTCAAGTCATTGCACGAGACGGGTGAGCTCCAACAGCTGTACATAAGGTAAGAGTAATTTATATATTATAATAGGATTTTAAATTAATTTAGTAGATGTTACAATTTGATATTTAAAAAATTTCATGTTAAACGATATGATTATATGTTGTTCATCATACTAAATCCACAAATTTTAATTCGAAAGAAATATTATTAAAATTATAATCTAAAATAAATTAACGAAAATGCATAACAAATCTCAACAAAAAGAAGCTAATTATAAAAGGAAATGTACAAAGTTTATAAATTTACACATGTGTTAAACGCGTTTACAAACCTTATCATAGGCAAAAGTCTAATTCCACCAGACTATTTGTTATAAGTTTAACTATAAGTCAACATGTTAGATATTTGTGAAAAGGAATCTTATGATTTTTAATTTTCCAAGTTCAGTTTCAATCATATTGTAAAAGGATAATTCAAACTTTGAGATTATCTATAGTAAAATACTTAAATTAAAATGTATTTTTGATAGTTTAATATTTATAAACTACAACTTTGACTACTTTTTAAAATGTTTGCCAGATAGAAAACTGTGATAACATGTCTATGTTTGAATTTTTCTGACAACATGCCAATGCCTGAATTTTTCTGACAACTTGTCTGTGTTTGAATTTTTCTGATAACATGTCTGTGCTTGAATTTTTCTGCTAACATGTCTGTGTTTAAATTTTTCTTATAACATGTCTATGTTTAATTTTTCTCTTCTTTTGAAATGTATAAACTTTTACTATACATGTCTTTCGATTTCATTGAAGAAAAAAGTGATCGATCAACTTTATCAAACCATTTTAATGTTAATATTTTTAAACGAATACGATAATCAGATAAAAATATATGTAGCTAATTCATATTATTCCACTAAACATTGCAAAACAAAAAAATTTTAAAAATTTTTTATACTTCAGCATTCAAAAATTGCCAATATGCACATCCTAATACTAAAAAACAATCCTTATCTTGGAGTATTTCCTGTAACAAAATCTAAAAATTTCATATCAACAAGACCCAAGTTAAAAACTTTACCTCTGAACCTAATACCAATTTTTAATCTCAGAATGATAAAACTCAGAATTTTTTAGAAAGTTACTTCTAAAACATCTCATAGATGGCGCTGTTGAAAAAATCAACTCAAAGTTGTTTAAAAAACATTAATAAAATAAATCTAACTTTAAACTATCATCAAACTCCCCAAAAATCACTTCCAATTATAAATATTCTAAAATAATTAAAACTTATAAAATCGCTCATAGGGGGCGCTGCTGCGAAAAAATCATTTCGAAACTTGTTTAAAATACATTAAAAAACTAAATCTAACTTTAATCTATCATCAAACTCCAGAAAAATCGCTTTCAATTAGAAATATTTGAAAATAATTAAAACTTCTAAAACCGTTCATAGGGGGCGCTGCTGCGAAAAAATCATTTCGAAACTTGTTTAAAATACATAAAAGAAAAAATCTCACTTCAAACTATCATCAAACTCCAGAAAAATCACTTACAATTAGAAATATTTGAAAATAATTAAAACTTCTAAAACCGTTCATAGGGGGCGCTGCTGTAAAAAAAAATCATTTCGAAACTTAAAAAAATAATTCATTACTTGATTAAAACATTTTCATAAAAAAATTTCATCGAAATATCAATAAACAAACAGTAGTAGGAGAATGAGTGTGTAGCTCAGCAGGCTCACTTCCGGTACCCACCTCCACCACGCACACAGCGCCTGCTGGACTGTAACTCTCATTCCTCTACTACTGTTTGTTTATTGATATTTCGATGAAATTTTTTTATGAAAATGTTTTAATCAAGTAATGAATTATTTTTTTAAGTTTCGAAATGATTTTTTTTTACAGCAGCGCCCCCTATGAACGGTTTTAGAAGTTTTAATTATTTTCAAATATTTCTAATTGTAAGTGATTTTTCTGGAGTTTGATGATAGTTTGAAGTGAGATTTTTTCTTTTATGTATTTTAAACAAGTTTCGAAATGATTTTTTCGCAGCAGCGCCCCCTATGAACGGTTTTAGAAGTTTTAATTATTTTCAAATATTTCTAATTGTAAGTGATTTTTCTGGAGTTTGATGATAGTTTGAAGTGAGATTTTTTCTTTTATGTATTTTAAACAAGTTTCGAAATGATTTTTTCGCAGCAGCGCCCCCTATGAGCGATTTTATAAGTTTTAATTATTTTAGAATATTTATAATTGGAAGTGATTTTTGGGGAGTTTGATGATAGTTTAAAGTTAGATTTATTTTATTAATGTTTTTTAAACAACTTTGAGTTGATTTTTTCAACAGCGCCATCTATGAGATGTTTTAGAAGTAACTTTCTAAAAAATTCTGAGTTTTATCATTCTGAGATTAAAAATTGGTATTAGGTTCAGAGGTAAAGTTTTTAACTTGGGTCTTGTTGATATGAAATTTTTAGATTTTGTTACAGGAAATACTCCAAGATAAGGATTGTTTTTTAGTATTAGGATGTGCATATTGGCAATTTTTGAATGCTGAAGTATAAAAAATTTTTAAAATTTTTTTGTTTTGCAATGTTTAGTGGAATAATATGAATTAGCTACATATATTTTTATCTGATTATCGTATTCGTTTAAAAATATTAACATTAAAATGGTTTGATAAAGTTGATCGATCACTTTTTTCTTCAATGAAATCGAAAGACATGTATAGTAAAAGTTTATACATTTCAAAAGAAGAGAAAAATTAAACATAGACATGTTATAAGAAAAATTTAAACACAGACATGTTAGCAGAAAAATTCAAGCACAGACATGTTATCAGAAAAATTCAAACACAGACAAGTTGTCAGAAAAATTCAGGCATTGGCATGTTGTCAGAAAAATTCAAACATAGACATGTTATCACAGTTTTCTATCTGGCAAACATTTTAAAAAGTAGTCAAAGTTGTAGTTTATAAATATTAAACTATCAAAAATACATTTTAATTTAAGTATTTTACTATAGATAATCTCAAAGTTTGAATTATCCTTTTACAATATGATTGAAACTGAACTTGGAAAATTAAAAATCATAAGATTCCTTTTCACAAATATCTAACATGTTGACTTATAGTTAAACTTATAACAAATAGTCTGGTGGAATTAGACTTTTGCCTATGATAAGGTTTGTAAACGCGTTTAACACATGTGTAAATTTATAAACTTTGTACATTTCCTTTTATAATTAGCTTCTTTTTGTTGAGATTTGTTATGCATTTTCGTTAATTTATTTTAGATTATAATTTTAATAATATTTCTTTCGAATTAAAATTTGTGGATTTAGTATGATGAACAACATATAATCATATCGTTTAACATGAAATTTTTTAAATATCAAATTGTAACATCTACTAAATTAATTTAAAATCCTATTATAATATATAAATTACTCTTACCTTATGTACAGCTGTTGGAGCTCACCCGTCTCGTGCAATGACTTGAAGAGAAATAGATGATTAGTACAAATTTTTATCAGCTAATCGTACCGTTATCAGCTATGTCATAACACCTATGACGTCACTGCAGCTGTTTACCTGTTGATAAGGGGTGACCTTGTTCTTATCGCAAACACGTAATGATGTCACCCAACACGTCTAAACAAGAAACTGACAACTACTAGCGAGGAAAAATAACAGTGCGAGTGTATTTAAGGTTTATTCTTATCTCAAACCGGAAATGACGTCACACACCGGAGGACGAGCAGTGCCTCTCGCGGCGATGGCAGCGCCCCCTACTAAAGATAAGGAAGAAAAATTAGTTAAGTGAAGACTAACAACTAAAGTGGATGTGTTTTTGGGGTAAGTGCTAAATTCTATTTTTATTTTGTAGGATTTTTTATATTTTGTGATATAATATAATTTACGAATTTAAATTTGTATACATTCGGGTTTATCTGTTTAATTATGCTATATTATAAAGAGGGGAAAGAAACTTACAGGCCCCGAAATCGTATGACGCGTTTTGATAACAATCATATCAAGCAATACTACAACTCAACTTTTCCTTCGGGTCGGTATAAATAGACGGGGGAAAATTAGGATTTTTATCATTTGATGATTCCTATCGCTAGTGGTTAAACGTGTTTTAAATTGCTCCCGCTTTTTATCCGTGCGAATCGTTTCAGAAGATTGTTGTTTGCTTTTAAGAGTTAAAGTTTTTTTTTTTATTGATTTTATATTATGGATGTTGATATGCCTATTGATGAAACCCCGATTGTGGGAGATTCTGTATCTGCTAAGAAGATGTTTAGCTGTTTTACCTGCGGTAAAGATTTTTCGAGCATTTCTAATCTGAACCGCCATATGAAAATTCATCTGGCGAGAAATTATATACTTGTAATATCTGCCAGAAGTCTTTTTATCGAAGATCAAACCTACAAAGACATTTAAAAATACATGATAGTGTTGGATTGTTACAGCATGATGGATTCGCTGAAGTTTTTCCAGAAAAAGATACTATGTCTCAAAGTTCTTTCAATTTTAATCAACAAGTTGAAGAGGATATTTCTTTAAAGACTGTGACCCCTACAAATGTGGAAAAGAAGCATGTTTGCCCCACCTGTGACAAAGTCTTTGCAACATATTCTAATTTAAATCAGCATGTTAAGATTCATCTTAATGAAAAGTCGTTTATCTGTGAAACTTGCGGAAAGTGTTTTAGAAGGAAATCGGACTTGTTAAGACATTCAGAAACCCATAATACTGATAGACAATCTACATTTAAGTGTGATGAATGTGGTCAGATATTTCAAAAGTGTAACTTCCAGCGACATGTAAGGTCACATCAAAATTTTCGACCTAGTTGTAGTGTTTGTCATAAAGTGTTCGGACGAAATTATGAACTGAAACAACATATGCGTACCCAACATCCTATGTATATATCATGAGTGTGAAACGGAAGAAATGTTTTTATCTAATGTAAAGTCTAAAGCACCTAAACTACAATCTGGTTTTAATAAAATATTTGAACACCAATTCGGTTTTCATTTCTGTCTAAGTTTTTAAAATTTTTAATTGCATAAATATTTTTTATATTCTTCATGGTAAAATGGTATTATAAAAAAAGTTTTCGACTGTAATATATATATATATAGTAAAATATCTATTTTCCTTGATTTAAGATGACATAAGTCTATTTTAAAAAAATGTAATTATGAATATTGATTTAGAAGAAAAGGTTAGCTGAATTATAAATATGTATTACTATATTAAAAAAAAAACGATAGATAATTTCAAGATAAGATTTTTTTTTCAACAATATACTGTATTTATCAAAATACATATTAATCCGGCATTATATTAATAATTTTATAAAAAGAAAATATATTAAACTTATTTTCTATACTACTTTTACAGGGTACTTTTAAATTGTATGTTTACTTTAACCGTTATAAGATTAGACATTTTACTGAGAAGATTTACATAACTACTTTTATTATAAAATTACGGAAATTTAAAACGAAAAATTTGAATTTGAATGTTTGAAATAAACCAATTCTACAAAACAGAAAATATAGTAATGATTTTATTTAAAAAAAATAGTTTAAGGATTTATTTATTCATCTTTTTAATATTTGTTTGTTTGAATTTTGAAGGTATGTAATTAAGACTGTAATATATAGAATATTAAGTATTGTGATTTTAAAGAAAATCATATGTAGTAATGAGAATATTTTAAGCGTATGTTAAATTTGAGTGGGGGTATTAATCAGAATATTTATACAAATTCAATACTTTTAGCTGATGATGGATTTTGATTTAATAGAATTGTGTATATGAATATGATGAAATTATTAGGTATTATATTTAATATTTGAAAGAAATAGGTAGACATTTTAAATAAAATCACTTTTACATAATTAAAACATTTAGATATCAAATAAGTGTAAAAGATGTCTTAATGGGCATGTGTATGTATATGAGATTTTTGTATTATCAATTTACGATATAAAAGAGGAGGGCAGGTTGCCAACAAAAATAACTTATATATGTTAAAACTATTAGGTGGTAAAAATTGGTTTAATAAAATATTTATGTATATACTTATGAAATTTCAATTGCGCTTTTAGTATATGTTCGATATGGTTAGGATTTTTTAATACAATCATGCATATATGCATTTTCAATTAATAAAGAAACGTGTAGATTTATATAATTACCACAAACTTAGAGACGAAACTGACACTGACTTCTTATATTGTAATTAAAAATGTATTCTTTGCTATTGATACAAGCATAAAATAAATTAGCAAAAGAGGTGTAAACATAGATTGTCCAACAGAAAATCAGATATGGATTTTTTTTTTTTTTTTTTTTTTTTTTTTAAAGAATGCCTACAGCAACTAAAACAAGTATGTAGTAGCAAACACGAATCGTCTTAGATATGCGTAACTTATAAATATTACCTTAAAAGAAAATTATACGAAGTCCTTTTGATGATCAAATATATACTTTATAGATGAAATATCTATTAGTTTACCCTATGATCAGTGAGAAACTAATCAAGGCTTAAAAGCTGAGAATTTACATATATTTTTTTTTTATTACGCAAAATTGATCTGTAGATATATGTAAATATATCCTTTCTAAAAATTGTTTTGTTTCAATAAAAATCGCAAATTTTATGTATGTGTACTCATTTTAAACTGTTCTATGTCAAAGAATCTACATAAAGAAGAATCATGAATATTTTTGTGGGGTTTTAGATGTACTTGTTAGCATGCGTTAGATATGGTTAAGACTTTTTAGTGCAATCATACATATATATTTTAAACTATTAAAGAAATATATTAGTTTAATATAATTTTTGTATGTACAGTTTAGGCGATTTCATCGATGTACAAGGTATGTCTACACAAATTGTTTGATAGGAAACAGATATAAAGATAGGTTTGATAGGGAAACAGATATGAAGGTTTAAAGAATACCTGCGACAACTAAAAAGAAGCATGGACATGCAGACATGGATCGATGAGGAATCTTACAACTTATATACATTAGCTCAGAATAAAATTAGCTTAAGTCCTTTTGATGATAAGCGTTACTTGCTAGACGATGGAATAACTAGCTCAGCAGATGGATATTATGAAATTGATCAAGATTGTGATTATCAAGAAAAATGTCGAATAGTGATGTAAATACTCTACGGTAAATAAAACTTTTCTGTATTTTTTTTTATGTTAATTTTAAATATGTGTACTTTTTAAAACTTCTACACAAGCATTTCTCGTAGAATGCTACGTATGTGAACTTTATTGAAATGTATTCTACCCATACGTACAATCACCCACATATGCAAACATATGTATTTTTTTTTACCATATACAGTTTTAAACTTTTTTTTTTTACTGCTTTGTAATTTTCTAAAGGTTTTTTTTTTATTATTATTATTATACATTATATTTTTACATGTTTTTAATATTTTTTCCAATTTTTTTCTAGTTTATGAATGATATAAATATATAGTTTTACCTCTGCACATACACGCACATAGTCTTATGACGTTTACACTTTTCAAAACGGTTTACCATGTTATAAAAACCGGTTACCTAGCTGAAAAATATTACAAAATGCTTTTTGAATCAATCTAAAGCGTTAACCGTGTGTCAAAAGGTTAGTACAATATTTTTATAAGTTATGAAATACGTTAAAGTAATAATAGTGAAAGATTTATAACATTTTTGTTAACTTGTGAATTTCTTAAAACTTTTGTTACTTCTTTTTTTTTCTTAGCTTTTTCTTAAGATGTTTTATTTTTTTAACTTTACTTTTTTTATTTTTTAAACTTTGATATATATTTTTTAAAGTTAAGTTTCAATTTTTTTTTTTTTTTTAATCTTTTTCTAAAAATTTTATTTTATTTATTTTTTTTCTTCTTATTTTTTTTAATTTACCTTTTTATTTTTAATTTATTTTTTTTTAAATTGAGTTTCAATTTTTAAATCTTTTTTTTAACATAAAATTAAGTTATATATATTTTAAATTATCATAAAGTTTTTGCATAAACATACGCAACTACATATAAACATAGTTTTAAACAGACAGACAGTCATACATACACACACATAGAACTATTTGTCGCACACACACACACACACACACATACATACCCACATACCCACACACACACATATATACATACACACACACACACACAAAGAGAACTATTTATAATAACTATAAGACATATATGCTTTTTAAAACATACTCTTACACACAAACGTTTTTAATAAAATATCAGATGTACCAATAAAATGAGATGAAAAGATTATTGTGAGAAAAAGAGGGTTGATTCTGAAGATTGTACTTCCTGTTGCTCGGTTGCTCAGTTGCGGCTGAGCCTGTGGCCGTTGAACCCCCACTATCTTACTACTAGCGTAAGCTGACATCCCACACAAACATACTTGATGACATGATACTCTTATAGATTTGAGCCTCGTTTGACCTCGGAAAAACCGTCAGTGGGCAGTCGAAGATAGACACCAAATAGCACAACTTGATCGTGTTTTAAGGAACTTAGTAGGATTCATGTGTGAAGAATAAATACGTAGAGCTTTCGTAACTACAGGGGGCTGTTCAAGATGGATATGAGTCTGTTAATATATGGTGTGAATTTAATTGACATTGAGTATTGTATAACCTTCGTTTCATCTACGAAGTTTTGTAATAGTTCAAATATTTTGACTGTTTACGGGTAAAATCATTTTATGGCATATATTCTTTCTGAATGTTTTAGATTCTTCCAAAATAACAATGCTCTGCTGATGCTACAGATATAAATTCGAAGCGAGGGTATATTTTTACCATTCCTCTAAGATTCGGATAGAACATGCACACCTACTAAATTACCCGAGTAAATTTTAGCTGCGTTGTGATATGTGCCATGCAACGTATTCTAAATTCCATTAAATTTCAAATGCAATATGCTGGCGAATAGTAAATTTAGTTAATCATCAATGGTAACCATAAATGTAACAACGTTTAAAAAAAAAAAATAAAAAAAAAATATTAGTCGAACTGTGTGAAGAAAATTGTGAAATTGAAGTACACAACGCAGAATATTGCTGAATCCTTAAAAGTTTCCATTGTAGGTGAGGCTTTTAGAAATGAAATGGATCAAGTTTATTTTTTCGTTAAATAAAGTTTGAGATGAGTTTTTTTTTGCTCTATGGACAATAATTTGTTCGGTGCAAAAACAAACCATGTCTTAGGTTCATAATGTGAGCAATTAGATAATACTAGTGTCTTATGATTCTGAATAAAATGCAGGAGAGTCCATTGCGTTTATCTCCAAATATTCCTAAATAATACTCAATGGACTTGATTGCACTTTGTATCTGAACGCTTTATATCTTTGCTTCACGGTTGATGAAATTGTTAGTAACTATTAATTTTAAAACGTTGGATGAAATTAATTATTTTCTACTCAACATCTTTGTTACGTTTTGACATTTTTATCAAACAGTGTCCCTGAATAATAATTTAATTGTTTTTATCACTTAGAGTTTATACAAAAGTGTATTTGCTTATATACGTGACCTGAAATAATGTTGGAAAAAATAAAAAATAAAGAAGAAAAATTCCTATGGCTTGGGTCGGTTGTCGACAGGAAAGGGGGCGAAATATATAAAGAGGCCGCTTTCTCTAATCGCAGCAGGTGTTGAAGTGGACAAACAACTGAAGTCCTATCGTTACAGTGTTATCAGTTTTAGCACTCCAATAGAGCCTTATCAACCACCAAAATAATATTTGTGGAACTGTCATCGATTAGAGAAGTGAGGATTTTGATAGTGATAACTCGAAAGATCGAACTTTGGCCTGATAACTTCGATTGTGCTTCGGAAATGAGGAGCAACGTCATCGTCCATGTCGACAGAATGTCTCGTATCAACGTACATTCTTCGTGATAACACCAGTCTTTTTATAGGGAATTTCTCTTGATTGTTATGGCATTCACACATATAAAAAGTTTTACAAACTTATACTGTAAATATTAATATCTCATTAAATATTAATTATTTATTTTAATTTTTGATGAGGTGAGTTTGATTTTTAAGAACTCCTGGACTCTTTTGAGCATATCTCCTTTAAAAACTTTTTATACTGTTACATGGCTCAATAATCGCCGTCATAGATTTCTACTAACCTTCGAAATAGATTATAATTATTTAGAAATAGTGGTAGGAAAAATCGAAAAAAATAATAATAACCGCCAGTGGCAGCCCTGTGTTGCTGTAATTCCATGTAATTCCGGAATTTCATTCCTAAAAATTCACCATATTTCTTCAATTTCCTGCCCAGGACATCTCTTTACACTCGTTGGAAGTAAAATAATTAAATAATTACTCAATGTCCTAGGTGTTGGAAAAAGACCATTATCTTGCAGGAAGAAACTTTCCTATTTTTGAGATATACGTCTCTCAAGTTATATGGTCAGAAATGGTTTTACAATATATCTTTGTTTTGGAGGGATTTGCAGTTGCAAATTTAATTTACGCAAATAAACTGTTTGTCGAAACAAAATACTAATGTGAATTAATGAGATGACCAGGGGAAAAAAATCCATGTTTAATTATTTTGGCTTCAAGCGTTACTGTTATTTAATGCAAACCAGAGGTTATTTAGACCGCACACTTGAAGTGAATCGAGGACCATTACGAATGTCCGAACCAGAGTATCTGGCCCCTCCAAACTTGTAGCTAGAGCACCTTTATATATCAGATTAGTGAAATTCAGGCAGTAAATTTTTTTGTGAAGAGGGTTTGAGCAAAACTAACTTGGCGATTATCGTCATTAAACCATTATCACCAGGCTAGTATCTATTTATTCATATAAAAATGATCGAAGCGAGTATCTTCAAATTCTGTAACGTGGGTTACATTAGTTTTGACAAAAACTTCCAATCTGAGCATGCACCCTGTGCGTATGTTGTCGCTCTAATTTACAACACTCCTCTAGCTTTAGTCAACACCCTAAACACAGCACAAAAATTTACACAAGGTTGTATCATTTCCTTTGAATTTTATATTTTATAAGATAATAATGTGTTAAACAATATAGAACTCAACACAGTAAATATATGAATTAAGGCATTGAAATTGAAACTTACTTGGTCTGGAGTGGATGAGTTGTCGGAGGAATGTCCGGTAGTATCTGGATTACCCCGGCCTCCGGGATGACCCCCGTTTCCCGAACCAGCTCCTCCACCATTACCACCACCATTACTGCTATTGTTATTGTTGTCCCCCAAGTCGCCCGGCTTGCTGTCCCTCTCATCTATGACAAGGTCAATTGGCATTTTGCCTTTCAAACAACTGATGTATCGCTGACAGAAATTATCGCAAAGTTCGTGCACCTGAAAGAATAGAGAAGAAATACATAAATAAAACTGGATCATTACAATATACATATTTGAAATAAAAGAGGTACACATAATCTCATATTTCTTTTTCTTTTTTTTTTAATTTGCATTTAATACTATAACTTAAGTTTTTGTACGAGCATGTATTCCAATTTATAGGGAGATTACGATGTTAGTACCAAGCAACTATAATGTAAGTTACAATAGAAAGGACAAAAAAAAAATAGTGACTAACTTTTGTAAAACAAGTTTGGAGTAAACTTCATTACTGACCGCGTAAAGTTACTGGCACCAAATTTTTGTAAATAAATTTTAAGCAGAGAATGAAACTTTGACCCCCATCATGGTATATTAACAATATAACAAATATTTTTTATTTGAGACCATAAGTAGATATCAGATAGCAGTTTCCTATATTTTGTGTATCACTGTTTCTAAAGAATCATCATGATAGCACGTTAAAGAAATCTACCACAAAGATTATTGTATGGAAACAGCTATACAGAAAATATACGATGCTGCGATCCTTGAGATATATAATTCACCCACGATAAATCGTCTGATGAATGATGCAAATTTAGATGAATTTATTAGTTAGTTAAGGTAACTATTATTATAATGGCAACAAGCAGAATCTATATTTTAATCAAATAATGTATTTCTTGCATCAATTGTGTCTGTTAGAAACTTTCTTTCCCCATAGCTTTGCGAACTCTTTCAAGGCCATTGGTCAAGTTACCGTGAGTGGACTGTAGTTTGCAAGAAAATGTCGCATTTCACTTTTTATCAATAAGATTACCAGGCATCTCTGTAATTAAATCTGAGAAAAAAAACTCAATTTTAAATTTGAATGTCCAACAACCACAAAAAAAGGATGAGTTTTACCACTTCCAGAGAACTATCATATCCCACAAAGAGCATAATGTTTATCTTATGAATATTCTCAATGTTGAATCTGAAATAATAAAATTTTAGCAGACGCATATCCAAAGCTTAATGAAAGATTAAACCACGTTATTCATTTAAATTTTAAAGAAACCGAAATTTAAAATAAAATCAAGTTGTGAATTTTATTATTTATAAGACTATTTCAAAATTGAAAAATTCTTAGTTAAATATAGCAAAGTATACAAAGTATATAAAAATAAAAATAATACGAAAATTATTTTGTTTTAATTTTGTCTATGCATGTATGAGATTTTAAGTTTAAAAATAAATGGAGAAGTATCAATAATACGATGGGAATGTTAAGACCACTATGTCTGACGTCACGCATAGAAGGCCAGCTGACAATTATTGTCTTCTTGTCATAGCAGCTTGTCACTACAAGTGCTACTAGTAACAAGATGGTCCTTCAGTGAACGCAATATCGCCCAACTCTGTCTTATTTGACATGGCACGAGAACATTGCTTTGTGTATGCGGGGGGAAAAGGCAAAAGGGGACTGAATACTTGATGATACGAGGGACAACGAATTGATGACATACAAGTCAGAAGTCATCCCATTATATGAAAGATGGAATTCAATAGATTAATTGATTTGTTACTGCAAATGAGCAAACCACCATTTTTTATTCTATTTTTATTACTTTATTTATTATTTTTTATTCTTTACTACTTCAGGCAGTTTTGAGGAATTTGCATAACTAATGAATGGGGTGAAATTATGTTTTATCTTTAGATTTTTGAAGGCATAGGATAATAAATTCTATGAAAAAAAAATTGTACCATTCAGTACAAAATTTGTCGATAGGGAATTTTTTTTGGCACTATTAGAACACAGCCTCCTGAATATTAGGCCTACGCTCTGATTCAGACTTACAATTCAGAAATAGTGGTACTCATTTCAAGGAATCGTACGAACTCTGAAAGTTTTTCGTTTTTGACAGCCGTCATATTTTGAGTCAGTGCATAAGGACTATATTATATGTAATTTCAATTGACTTTTTAAGATCAGTTTACCAGTCCTTATCTTAGACCAGTAACTATGATAACACCGCATTTAGCTTACTGGCCGCACTATTTTTTGCTATGGCAACGAGGGAGATGACGTGAGGAGGACGAATATCCTTGAAAAGCCGATTGAAATTACATAGAGTATAGTATTCAGAAGGATGTGCTAAGAATCGAAAACAGTCAGATATTTGCATTAATAGTTAGGAAAGTGGATAGTGAAATTATTCTGATACTTATGTGACAGCAACACGGCTAATTTTTCACGAAAATGTATCGGAACAGTTTAGGCGAATATTTCATGTGAATAATTGACGAAATATGTTGTGTCTGTCCTGTCTTTTGTGCCGAAGCACGGGAAAAATTTCGTAACTGACTTTTAGTACTCTTTTTCTAACGGAATCCCACTTTCTGTGTTTTCAAAAGTACAAATATAAAATATGGCTTTAGTACAGCTGTCAAAATTCACATATTCTTCAATAAAACTGTCAAGCTGTGTCAGTTTAATCTAAGTAAAATAAACGTTTTGAATCAGAAATTTTATGTAATAAATAAAATCGAAAAAGTGCCATATAGAAACCAGAAATAGTTTACTGAATAAATTTTCTTGTTTAAAATGTGATTATTTAATTCGTGTTCTCAAATTGACACAGTTTGATGGAAGAATATTGGAATGTTGAAAACTATATGGTTTTATCTACAGATGCCTCCGAGAAGGGAAAGTTATTTTATAATCACCCTGTACTTATGCACACTCGAATGTTCCCGTTAATGGAAATCCAATAAATTTAAATTATCACAATACTGTTTCCTATTATCTTGTGAGCTGCTGTATTTGAATGAAATAATTTCAATATTACATCATTTAATCTGGAACTCCCAAATTAACAATTTAAATTAAAACAATGGTAGAGATACTGAAATATTTGAATTAAAATGGGACAAAATTATGCTCACAATCAGAAATTTAAATGAAAACAATGGTTGCGTTATTAAAATATTTAAATTAAAATAACACAGACTGTGTTTATATTCGACTGATACTAACCTTCATCCGGTTCTAAATGATAGAGGCTGGTGTTTCAAAATAAATCTACATTTGAATTAGTCTGCTTTTTAAAAGTCTGACAGATAAATCGTTTAGTATTCAGAAATGGAAATTTGTAGAAAAATTACATTAGACAATTTTAATGTTAGATCTTCTAGAAGACTACTAATATTTTTCATAGTACAGGCAGTCAATGTGACATCACTTTGATGTCGCAATCGGCACAAATGGTTACAGCCACAACGGTGAGCAAAAGACGACATCTTTTTTCGTCACGTTTTGATTTTCAAGTGTCGTTACTTCGCATTATCGCTGTGAAGTCATCGCGACCCATTTTTATGTCATTTACATAAATTGTCACAAAATGGGACATATCGACTTCCCAGTGACGTGGATACGATTCATTTTCCATGGTAAAAAACGGCAATGTGGACAGTAAGAATTGTATTTGGTCCACAGTGCTTTCACATTTTGGTCACATTCGAGTCACGGTGCTATTATAGATATTAAATAAAATTTTCAGACATTTGTACACCCTCTCAGTTTTTTCTTAGTTAATTTAACTTTATAGTTAAATCAAGTTACTCTAAAATATTTAGGAATTGATTGAAAAATACTGCAAAGACCAGATGTCTATTCTTAAATGTCAGGTTTTTTTACCAATCAAATGTTTTATAAAATCCAACAAATATCCAGTTTTTTTTTTCTTTAATCAAGGATGTATGAAGTTCACTCACCTCAAAATTTATTTAAATCGAATTAAAAAAAAAGAGCGATGCAAATCCTTCGATTTTTTCCCCTGAAATAAATAATGTTGTCGTGAAAACTGACAGAACCTAACTTTTTCTTTCCCTTTTTTGACATGCACAAGACAACACTAATGCAGAGGAGACTGCAAGAAACAGATAAAAATATGGACGAAAAAAATATTCAAAAATAAATCACATAATTCAAAGGCAATGAAAGAAAAAAAATACAAAATAAAATTCACCTCAGACACGTACCCGCTGAATACATTTAACATTAAAGGCGAAGTAGGAACAGGGGAAAAAATGTATTTTGCATACGGGAGTAGTCAAAATCAGACAAAGAAGGCGTGGCCGGGTCCTACTTTGCATGTGAACGGGACCTTTTTTCATTTCTTGGTGAAAAAGAAGGAAAAGAAGAAAATTTTGGTTATAGCGAAAGAAATCTTCTTTCCCGCTATGACGTCTACATAAAAAGTATGGCTAATTTACATCAATGTTGTTATTCACAAATCAAAAACTTAGATGAGTACCTTAACGTAATAGTATTAAGATACTGGGATAACGTAGAGAGCCCGACTTGCACAATTTCAGACCAAAGGCACACCCAGGGCCCGATTAACCTCTGAAGCTATGGGAAGCACAGTGTCATTTCAGGCCCCCCCCCCCCCCTCCCATTTCATTCTAGAAGAGTTTTCTAAATTCGACATACCCGCAAACTCACCAATGCTACAAATAGTGGCTCAGTTGAGTTCACATATATTTCACTGGTACTTTTCGGCTAGCCAGGCACCAGTGAAAAAATATATATAATATATATATATATGTGTGTGTGTGTGTATATTTCACTGGCGCTTGGCTAACCAAAAAGTACCATTTAATTAAACAGCTTTTTTTACGTTCTCCTATATACAAAAAATGGATACAATCAAGAAAAATATGACAAATGATTTTGCATATAGTATTAGCAGAATAATGTAAGTTGGATAAAAAGGTTGAATTCAGCATGCATGCACAACATAAAATATCAATATTTTAAAATGCTTCTTTCAATTTTGGTAATAGTTTAAATTATTTATATTTTATGTTGTGCATACCAGCCAAAATCAATAATATTCAAATCCAATACGTAAAATAATCTAAAATAATAATTTACTTTTTACTTGTATTCCCGTCTTTTTTTTTTTTTTTTTTTAATTATTTGCACAAAATGAATTTAAATAATTATCAAGATTCTGATCACATTATTTTTAGTCAAAATTAGGCAACCAATTAGCATTTTAACACATGCACATCATAGGAAACATCAGAACAGAAACAAGTAGGATATTTTTGTAGAACAAGAATTCGACAAATGCAATCACTTGGTTAAAATATATCAACTGGCGAAATGTGTTTATATTACTTTTTAAAATTAATTCACTTACCGAGTGCAAGTGTTAAAGCAATTCATGATATATCATTACTATAATAGTAATTATTCTTCCTTAATCAATGTTTTTTTTTTTTATGTATGATTAAATATTTTGTATGTGTAAGGTAAGGGGGTGGCACATATGTATTTCACCAGCAACTAGAAATTTTACCAGATGACTATCACATTTTTTTTTATACTTGTACAAGGAACAGTAGAAGGGGAGGGATATAATTCATTTCGCTATTTTTTCAGAACAGAAACATATTATAAAGCTAATTTTGTACATTAAACATACATTATATTGGAAACTTAACAACAGACACAATTAACTTCGTTATTTTTTCCTCTCATATTAACCTCAGAAACACATTTTTTTTAATAAAGTAGATTTTTGTGAAGAGACAAAAAAATTCATACAACAGCATGGATCTATTTATTGTAGTAAACATTTAAGAAAAAATGAGATTTAAGACAAATTTCTGTAGGTTTCTTTCAGTGCATTTCACATTTTTTCAAGTTTTTAAATGAACTTAAAAAAATTAAATGGTGGAATTCAATAATTGCAGAAACTTTTTATAACTAATTTATAGAGATATTTAATACATCATCTCTGAGATAGAAATAGGATACAATAAATATCCACAATCTGATACAGAAATATTCAAAATAACTTTTTATAGTTATTAGCTATGTTCATAAAATTATTCATTAAAATAGAAAATTCGCACTTAAAAATAAGTAGAATATTTGGAAAACTTACACAATAATTATAAACATTTTCACTTTGAATATGAGGATGGTCACTGACATTTTTTTTAAATCAAAAAAAGAAAATAAATCATTCCTCATACATTAATGAAATAAATGATAAAGTTTTTTCTTATACATTTAAGCAAACTCTTTTTGAATCATCTGCAATGAGCTGTTTTGAAAAAATAAGTACTAGCAAGAATTATTCATGCCATTAGATCAAAACTAAACAGTTAAAAACTAAGTTATTAGTTTTCCTAAATAATTTTAAGAAATTAAATAAAATATTATGAAACAATAAGAAATATTAAAAGAAAAAAGAAACTTAAATTTTCACTGATTAATAATAAAATATTTTTTGATACATTGTAATCTTTAAATATTTACTTCTTTAATTCTTGAATCTGCTGCTCGAAGCTAATACAACAGCATGGATCTACTTATTATTGTAAACATTTAAGACAAAATGAGATTTAAGACACATTTTTGCAGGTTTCTTTCAGTGCATTTCACATTTTTTCATATTTTTAAATGAACTTAAAAATATTAAGTGGTGGAATTCAATAATTGCAGAAATTTTTTATAACTAATTTATAGAGAAATTTAATACATATCTGGGATAGAAATAAGATACAATAAATATCCACAATCTGATACAGAAACATTCTAAATAACTTCATATAGTTATTAGCTATGTTCCTTTTTCGTTTATTGCTTCCTGACGGTACTTGAGGCTTAGTTTTAGCCATGCTGAATAAATAATTAAATTAAATATAAGAAGAATCTGCAAAATTTTAACTATAAAGCAATAAATAAAATATGCATGCACCCTATATGTTAAACTCAGCACGTGAGCGAGGCGAGCGGCGTCGAACACAAATAATATTTTACACGTCTAAAAGTTGAGAGATTTCATTGCTGCTTTATGAAACTCTACTCGCAAATCGCAAGGTCAATTCACTGCAACAAAATTGATAAGCTGTTTCGTAATACATGCAAGAAAATTCGTAGGATCGTAGGAACAATTTAAGTGATATTTTTACTTTTCCCGAGAAGCCAATAAATCAGTTTCAACTGACGTCATACCCTAGCAACCAACTTAACAACTTGGTGGGCATTTTGCTTGCCCACTGGATTTTCTCGATATTGATTGGATGGACAATAATACTGCCTGCGACTTTGATTGGTTGGACAAATTGGAGAATTGTGATCATGTGGTTGAAAGCTGGCTATTATATGAAAAATTAATTTGTTATGAAAGGTATTTTTATGAAACACTTTAAAATATCAATTTGAAAATAAATTAGATAAATTTTTGGAATGGAATTAATTCAATAAAAAGGGCCCCCTGTTCTCTCAGTTTTGGGCCCCTTTAAAATTTTCTAGGGGAAGCACGTGCTTCTCGTGCCTATTCGGTAATAAGGGCCTGGGCACACCATGAGTTATGGACCTTACAATCACATTTACTAGTATGTTGTACAGATTAGTATGTGCATTTAAAGCTGAGTGTTCGTAATTTACCAACATTTGTCTGTAGTTAACTATTTATTAAATAAATCCCGTTTGTAAGTAAAGTAAACCTTATACAATAATCTAATAAATGAGTTTTCAAAATGAGCTAAGTCGATTTAGGGCTCCCAAAAATTTGAGGCCTAACGTACGCTTGCAAAAAGCTTGCAATCATAGGCAAAACTCCGGGCGTCATAAAATAAGCTACAAAGAAAATAACTCGTAGGCTTTACCACTCTAAATACAATTCACGTTATTGTGATTTAAAGATTCAGAAAATATTCGTGTAAGGAAGCTGGGATGTCAGATGTATTTCAGATTTTAAACTTGATTATCATCATGTATTTGATAAAACTATCATCTTTTCTGCACAGAATGTGTTATCAAATTAAATACTCCTTTTTGTTTTTCTTGTCAACTCAAGAAATTCAAAAGATGAACTAGCAAAACAACATTAAGAAAAAGCAACTAAAAATAGTGGCAATAACGCAGATTACCATAATAAAAAGAAAGGCAATAAATAGAAATGTCTATTCCAAAAATTGCCCTTTGAATGCCTGAAAATGTCAAATATGAAGGATAATATTTTTCTGAACTATCGAGGAGCAGAAATATTGATATGTTTAAATAGGACTAAAGAAGAGACAGAGAATAACTTATAGAACCTCTGGCAATGTCTATCGAAGCCTAAGAATTTCGTTCAGGGAACACTGGACCACAGAAGCTGCAGAAGGTAATATTAAGTTTTATTAAATAAATTGGCCTAGCTTTATACATATTGATGATTGCAAATGAAAAATCTTCTTAAAAAGAAACGCGGCTCATCAACTTCATGGGCAGAAATGAATAATAGTAATGTCTTCCCACACTTTATTTAAAATTCAAATCTTAACTTCCCTTAAAGTGTTTATCTTCACGATACATAGAAAAAAAAAAGTACGTCTTAGAACAGCTTGGTAAAAGAAAAGAAGCCATTTATATGCATAAACATACATTATCATCTTAAATAAATCTGCATTACAAGGTGTGAATTTCCATTTATTTAATAGTTCTTCAAATCTATAACCAGGCTGTGCCACCATATTTCTTTATAGGTGTGTCTTTCATTCGGCAATAGGACTCGACAATTGTATAGGGCATATATATATTTCATCCTGTTTCAATCTAGAACGTCACAGCGACATAAAGCCGCAAATGCTACATGGTATACTTAGAGGGGGGAAAAATAGAAATTGTAGCAATTGAAGTCCTTTTAGCGTCCGGCATAAAATGCTAACTTAGAACCACACCTCTTTTTTGATTTTCGACCTCCGTGGTACACAGATCAAAATATGAAAAAAAATAAAAGAGAAAGATTAAAATAAAAGCATTATGAACGTACCGAGTGGTCTAATGACTACCTGTCATAGTTTTGATCCTCGGTTTGCAGACTGGCCTCCTCATTTTTTTACCCCCCTTCCTTTCCGGCTAGTTTTATTGCTATTATTCTTCGGACCAACGAATAGAGTATTAAGTAGAAATTTTTTCCCCTGTTCATCGTGAGTATGTAAGTGACGGTTGCAGGATTGTGAATCCCCATACTGGATGTTAATTTTTCTGGCTGTCAATCAGATGTCAAACATTTGGACCAGCCCCCTTCAAGCCCTTAAACACAGCTGTATTAGCACATGAAACACGAATAGGAATGGAGATGGAAAAAATAAGGATGCATGTGCCGGCAGAAAGTACGCAATGCAGGGAGGCCCATCAAAGGGTCGGCTGCTTCCAAAACTTGATTGGTAAAACTCTACGCAGTAATAACAGTTCATTCGCTTGAAGGTTATTTTGTTTTTCATATTGTGTTCAAAGAAACTATCCAGAAAAAAGAAAGGATGATAATTCGTGTCTGAAACTTACTATAATGGTTTGGTATATCGAAACTAGCTTTGTTATCATTTTAACTATTTTTATACCAATATCAAAATGTGTGAATATTAGGTACGTGTGTATATGCGCTTGCGAGTACACAGTAATTCGCGGCAGAAAAAGGTGAAAGGGCGCGATGCTGTAATTGTCCTTTTACAATAGAAATTGATTATTTTTGTCAATAGTCTTTGTGCCATGAGGTTAATCGGAAGGAATGGACAGGAATGCCATGAATTGGGCATCATGATTTTAATGATGTCCAGTCATGATGTCAATGGACATCACTACCTGATGTACAGTCCTTGCGTTGGTTCGCTTCATTTATATAAGTATATATATACACACACACTAACCTGGTATGTATATCGATATAACGATTTGGAGGCGAAGAGATTAAAGTGAAGTAACATACTCGAATTAATTCTGAACTAACACCCTTCATATTTTCACATTAACAGTCTTCTTACTTTAGTTTTCTTTTTTATATAGTTAGTCTTTTAATATGTAAAAATATTCATTTTTCTTTTATTAAATTTATATATAAATTAGAAACCAGAGGGAATTCTGTGAAGATGTATTACGAAGCTCACTCAAAACGTGATTCCAGTCACTCATGCATATGAAGTGGATTTCCTCATTTGTAAAAACAGAATACCACAGAAAAAATATGTCATTCGTTTGTCATGTTTCTAACTAGTCTGCTATACGATGGTACTTTAACCCTTTCCCTAATTCTTCATTTTACAACACAGGACCAATATTTATAAAATTAATTACCTGCTAAGCTGGCCTCCTGACATCTACAAGAAGGTCAGCCAGTCTAAAAAAAATTGTCCTATGACCTTTATACATTTTGTTGGCAATTTTCATGTACTCTATTGTCCTCAAACACGTGCATTAAATCTTCAATCACTGTCAAAATATAAGCGGAACCCGTGTGCTACAAAAATCAAGTATATTTATTCTTTTGTTGTGGATGGTAAAACATGTTCTATCATTTTTAAAAATCTCCAGCACAATCAATTCATCTGTAGTCATTTTTTCTTAGTTTTTCCCTCGCCGTTATTATTGTAAGCTTTTAGTTCCTCATAAAATAAGCTCCACGTTTTTAAAATACTGACTGTAATGACATTTTATTTAAAAACGTTGATGTCGCCACATTTTCCCTTTCTTTTTTGAATAACTACCGGGGAAATTATAATCGGGAAGCTGAAATGGCAACAAAAAAAGTTGTCGAAATTGGCTTTACGGGAAATTTTACATCTGGAAAATCATTATGATGTTTAACATATGTAATCTAAAATAGTATTTACTTAACGAAATTAGATAGTAAAAAATAAAAAAAAAACAGAATAAATGACTTGACTTTCATACACGAGGATGGTAAAGTCCTTAATATATCTTCAATTATAATATTTAAATATACATTACACGAGTAAATTCAATATGTTGAGATTTCATTACCACTATGAGATCTAAAACACTAATAAAGTTATTTTTTTAATCTTGAATGTGAAATGGCCTGATGAATATAGTATATATTTTGGAGCCATAACCTTAATATAGTACAGTCAATCGGTGTGACGTCATAAATGGTCACAAGTGATACAGTCACAACGGTGACCAAATATAGTGATATCTTTAATTCGTCACATTATAACCGACAGGTAACCAATTTTTGAGTTTACATAACCCTGCCCACGTCACAGTACCGCATTTATCATGGCACATGACGGCAATGGGGACAGTAAGAGTTGCATTTGGATCACAGTGCTTTCATCCCTGCATTTCGGACACATTTGGATCACGTTGCTAACGGAGAAGTATTGAATGACAAAGCTCAACCGATGTAGCAATTAAAATAGTTTTTAAAAAGTAAATGGGATCGTCGACAATGAAGTAGAATTTATCAAAAACAACAATAATATTTTAAAAAGAATAACCACGCTGATTTACACTTACTTTTTCTAACTCCAACAGATGAAACCTCAGAACTTGTATTGCTTGAACCATCTAGAAAAATTAAAAATTTTAATTTATCAGAAAATATTTATCAAGGTACAGTCACAAAAGTGTCTATGGAAGAGGTGAGAATTTCGAAATGTGAAAAAACTCTTTTTTGTACTGTCAATAGAGTTTTTGGTAGTTCTTCAAAAATGCTTTCTTCCCGAGTAAGACATAATAATCCATAAACACTCTTGAGTTAGTTATAAAATTATATTGAAATAAACACAGTAAATAAAAAAAGGTGAATAAAACATTACGATTTTAAGTTAATATGTAAGGGAGAGTGGTACACAGTGAAACAGAGAAGCTTTTAAAACGAAATTTGTACCGCCAAAGGTTAGGTTATCCAGTTGTACTTTGTCGATTACAATTCAAGCGTGGATATTGTTTCGTTTAGAAATTACCAGAAGTAATTCTAACGACCTGAAAGTTACTAATTTAACTCTGTTAAATATATATTAATATTATTTTACAGTGATTATATTACTGATATCAATTTAAAGTGATTTTTTGACGAGTCTATTTATGTGTATCAGTAAATTCGGCAAGCAAGATACTCAAAGTCAGCAGATTTATATATATGCAAAAGCTAAGATTTTTTCAGTCGATTATATCTAGCTTTTAATTAATGTTTTTAAAAAGTTTTATCTTACTGTGTACGTGTATCATTCTCCCTTACACAATAATTCTCTCTCAGCTCTCTGAAAATTTTTATTTACTTTAATTACTATTAAAATATCTGCTTCGCAGAATAAATTTAAATTATCTTATTTTAATTGCTCGAAAATATTTCTTTAAAAGAAATATTTGAATTTTTCTCATTAAAATGAATATTACTCATTTTTTGTTTCTGAAATTTCCTAAACAGAATTTTGAAATATTTGTAAAATTTTGTCAGCATCTATACCAGCAGCGCAAAACTCAATAGAAAACATTCTTTTTGAAAGAATTAACTTAATGTTGAATCTTTCAAAGAACTGAAACATAACTAGGAAAAGCTTTTCCAACTTATTCTAGTGTAGCATAAACATGATGTAAAAAAAATTGCAGCTTTTAATAAATATTTGAAAGGTAAATATTTTTCGAAAAGTACTTCAGGCAAAAATGCACCAAATGTTTGCATGCAGGTTTCTCACAGACGCGCAATTAAACCATTCGGAAAATTTTCCCATTTTTAAAATTATCGGCGTTCCCGTTCGTTTTCCTAATTACACATTAAATAATCCCAGCTCTAAAACAAATTCGTCTCATAGGCCGCACGAATGTGGCATTATAAGCAGTTTAAATAATAAGCACCTTGTAAACGATCGGGCGCGAGAGTTGCAACTGCGAACACTCATTATCTGCCCATAATCACTCTCAAAAAAAGAATGGCGCGCCGCCATGAAATCGAGCGGAGTTGAGATGCTCCCCTTCTGCTTTCCGTGATTCTGTAAAAGCAATATCCTCGGAAATGAAAACTCATCAGAAAGCGCAAATTATGCTTTCAATTATCTATTTTTACTTCTCGAGAGAACCCAGCGGCCTTGTTTAATTAACAAATAGAAGACCTAACCCTCGTTTTGCAGAACATTCTCTTACGGTTTCGAATACTTCTTTGTTCTTAATGTTTGGCGCGGGAAAACTGCTCAGGGAATTAGATAATTAAAAGCAAAGGCGGGACTCAGGTCCTACACGAAACATTACGCACAGGCTTTACAAACGAAAACATGTGGTATGTAACGGGGCCTATTAACCTCCTAGAGATTTTTTTTTTCATTCTATTAATTTCTTCTCTGCGTTTAATTATTTGATCTTCTCTTTATTTTATTATGTTTCTGTCTATAGTACGTTTGGCATTTTTATTCTTGAATTTTTCTTTTCTTTTTTTCCTTTAAAGAAACCTTTGAAGAGGGATTTTCCCGATGTCATTCATTATCCTGATGGCACTGATTCAAATTTTGTTTTCTACAAACATTTCAAAAGAGAAAAAAAAAATGGCGCGCGGTTTCTAAATTACATCTTAAAAGTACAATTAAAATGAATAAGCTTTCGAAATGGTGTTTAAGTGCTATTAAAAGCAATGAAAAAAAAATTACTTTAGCTGAGAGAAAATATTTTAGAGTATAAATTATAATTCCATGTATAGAATTATTTTAATGAAGGTAAAATCTATCTAATTGCAGACATGAATGGGATAATATAACTAGTTCCTGCACATTTTTTTAATCATGTTTTGCAACATTAAAACCATTTTTGCCTTGTCTATAAATGTAAAATAATTACGATCTTTCAAGTAGATAGCCTTTATAAAAGAGTGGCGTCATTGGCATATAAGTCATACGCTAAGATTGTACGTTTTGTTCAAATTTTGGCTACCCACATTATAAAACTTGGCGACATTCGTCTGGATGACTTTGCTTAGGGATCATTCCATGTAAAATCAACAGATTAGGCAGCACCGCATCATTTTGTATTTTGATGATATTAAAATGGTGATACGTAACAATCTTGTGAACCTCAAAAGTGCTTTTGGTATATCTTTAAAAAATTTTGCACCTAAGACCTAACCCTTTGTTAACACCGTAGACAAGCAAAAACCACCATTTTATTATTATTTTTTCAAAAGGCTGTGGAAATTTTACACAATTTAGCAAAAATACTAAGATAGGGCTCATTTGAAAAAAAGTAACAATGAACAATGATTAAATGATTTAATGATGTAACAAAATGATTTGTGCAGACTAAATTTGATTTATATCGCACCTAAAGAGAGGTTTATAACGTTCAAATTTTCGTTCATGAATTGTGGTTTTTTGGTATTTCAAACGGTAAAAAAGCAATGAAGGTCTTATATTAATAAGCCTTTTTTTTTTTAAAGTGCATTCTTTATTTTTTCAAATGAGCCCTATCATATCACTCTGCTAATTCACATAAAAATTCTACAATCTTTTGTAAAAAAGTCAAAAATAGTGTTTTTTGATTGTCCACAGTGTAAATGAAAGGTTAGGTGCAATTTTTTTTTTAAAGATACCGAAAGCAGTTTTGAATTGTCTCAAATCCTTTAACCAATCTAATTTTATTGCCATATGCCTCCACTCTTTTATTATAAAGGCACTTTACCTTTAAAAGAAAATTTAAACTAATAAATGGCACTCATAAAATTAAACAAAATATAATATCGGTTATTATATTCGTAAATAGTTTTAAAAGTAAGATCCAAGCATAGTGCCAAAGGCACACACAAAAAAAAAAACAGTATTGTTTTATTTTAATGCATAGTATTTTAATGCAAGTTCTAATGACAAATTTTTCAATATGGCCATGACAGAAACATACCGCTTCTTCAAGGATGACTAAAATATCAAGTCACACTTTTAGATTTAATGTCTAGTAGTACAATTAAATTGGTTATATTGAGGTCTGATATTGCGCAAATATCGCATTCATCGAAAATATTTCCAGTGAAGCACATATATTAGTAAAATAATGACATTACATTGAAAATCATTGCAATGAAATGCGTCCCTATAACAGAAATATTGGCTATATTTCGCAAATGTTTGCAAGAAAATGGCGAATTTCTTCCAACTAATATTATTACATTGTAAACATTAAAATGTGGGGTAATATTTCATGTCAATATACTGCATTAAACATATTTCTAAAACTCAAAAAATATCTAAATATTTAAATTATATGAAGAGCAAAACTTTATGTCCGTGGAAACCATAAAATGGAACAATACAATCCTCAATTACGACAAATAAGTGTTTTTTTTTTCTATAGATTTTTTTCTTTCCGTCTTTAACATTGCGGCATTTTTTCTTCTTTAAATAGCAGAATGCGTTGATAATTAATTCCAGCTTTTACACATTCATCATAGGCTTGGCTGAACCTCCTAAATTAACTAAGTATTGTTTTCCTTTTTAACCTTCTTGCAATTCGAAAATTCTACTGAAATGAACCAGGAACCAAAAATATGTATTTAGTGATGGGAAGAAAGTTTATTTTTATGTTTAAATCCACATGAGCTGAATAAACTTGAATAAATATACGCAAATTCATATTCTATCTGAACTCGTAAAATTTCAAACGTCTATAGTCCTATGACGAATACTATTAAACATCAGAAAAATTTAGTCTAAACGCATATAACTGAGATCTTATCAACATATCACAAGACAGAAAATTAATTATTTCATTAGATAATATAACTATAATCATAATTCTCAGAGGTAAACTAATTTGAAGTAGATAACAATCGGCAATAATAAATTATCAACATAATATAAAATAGGAGAAGAGTGTAGTAAAGTATATGATAAATAATATTAGAAAACTTTTTGATAACACTTATTAGTATAATATACAATGGAAGATGTGTTCAGGATTGGGTTAGGTAAATAATTTTTTAAAGTTAATTTGTTTGATTAAATATTCCAAATATGGCAATTAGCTGAAGTCCGGAGAGTTAAGCTTATATAAAAATATTGCACTGAACATAACATATTATTAGTAGAATATAAAAAAACATTTGCAGCGCCAGAAAATCTATTAAAATTGCATATAAGGATCAGTAGCATTAAACGTACCGTCATCAGTGTAAAAATAGCGGAATTCCGCCCACGCATTATGGTAAAGGAGAGGATTGAAGCCAGAGTTTTATTGACCAATAGAATTGCAAGAAAGGGATAGAAATACAGAGAAAGAAGAGACAGTCAGTACGGAAATAGACAAGAATTAGCAAAAGTAGAATTTTATTAATATCTTCCAGCAATTTAACATAAAATAAAATCCTCATTTTCTTAATTCCCACGGGCTATTTTCCCACTGGTTTACAAATTCTACTGGTCAATTCTATTCCTTTTCTTATAGTTCTATTGGTTGATAAAACTCTGGTTCCAATCCACTTCTCTATTATGAACAAAATTCCACTGTTATGTACTGACTTAACTTGACCTTATCCACTCGTGAGAAGACAACCGCTAAAGCTTAATGCTATCCAAACTTGTCTGCAGATTTGGTAAATTTTCTGGCTGTTTTATTTCTCCTGTAAATTCAGCACCAAATATAATTTCATTTTCATAATATATATTAAACACATACATAACAAATTGTACGTAAACATCCAAAACAATGGCTTGTCTCAGGTGAAGTACGACATAAAATAATCTCATACTTACAAGACTGTCTAATTCAGGGTTGGGAGAGTAATAGGGTTTTTCTTGCCTAATCTGTAAAGTAACACAAAAAAAGGGTCGTGAGACACACAAGGAAAGAAACAAAAGGTTTGGCGACTTAATACTTACAAGAGTATCTAACTCGTCGTCTGGAGAGTACTGAGGATTTTCAGCCAAGATCTGAAAGGGGAGGAGACAGAATAAAATATTCTCGAGAGAAGTAACTTAACAGACAGTGGTTACCAAGTTTTTGCTTAAAGCAATTTTAACGCCTATTTGATACAATTTTTGCTACAATAGAACTCGATTAATTTGAACTAGTTGAAAGATGTACTTGTTGTACATAAGACACTGTAAAAAATTACTGAAACTTGTCCTGTTACTGAAGAAACGTTTACGAAATTCTGGAGATTTTTTTCTCTTTTTCTTTAGATACTTTTGGGAGAAGAACCACTCAGAAAACTTAAAGAACAATATGTTCAATAAACTAACAGACAGAACTTTTTGAAATTTTCAAAAGAGGCTCTTTTATTTAAAAAACGCATCCTTAAAACTTAGAAACCTCTGAGGTTTATGATTGGCCCTTCTCCAAGTGATTTCTGAGGATAATGGATAGATTTCCAGAATTCCGGGCAACGACATGGTTACGTTGAATTTTCGCAAATGTTTCTTGCGATATTAGGACAGGTTTCTGCAGTATTTTACAGTGTAATAAAATTTCGTGATATAGAAAATTTTCGTGTAAACATAAGTATTTCTTAAAAATGGGGAAAATAAAAAGTAGGTAAACTATAATAAGTAATTTGTGTAAATATAACAAATAAGGAATAAAGAAAAACTGATCGGGTACCGTGGATAGAAAAGAAGCGAAATAGCCAGCCAGATAATGATTCAATGAAAAGTGAAATATCTCTAAGTTACGATATATTCATTTCCAAATTTCTAAAAATGGAACACTCTTTGATTCTGAATAATATATTTTGGACAGACTAAAAAGTAATTGTCTTTATTAAAAAGAAATTTGAAGATGATTCTGAATCTGAATAAAATGGTGAAGCAGATCATATTCTTGCAACACATTAACCCGCCAATGTCCATTGTCCCCTCCAGGTGACATATCTTAGAAAAGACTTCTAGGCTTAATTTTTGAGTAAATATGTACCGTGGCGTATTTATTTGAGATCTAGAATAGTTTACCAAATCATAGAAAAAAGTCCCATACCTCTCGGATCACCTTCCAAACGTTCCAAAATTTTGTATTTCTTCCAAATGAAAAAGGACTTAAGTTTTTTTTTTTTTTTTTTTTTTTTTTTTTTTTTTTTTTTTTAAGGATACAAATGGTCAAAAAAGCAGTAAATCTTGTATATATTATTTTGTCTGAATGTTAAAATTAACCTAATTGAACTTTAATATTGAATTGATTTTTGTGGGATTTCGAACGTTTGATTAATTTTTCTTGCTGTGATGCGATGTTGAATTTGTGTGTCGCTCAGAGGTGGCATGTACTTTTTGATAAAATTTGTTTTTTATTACTTTTTTTTTTATTTTTTAGGGAAAACAATAGAATGCAACCTATGAATTTGAAATATATACAGATATAAATTTACGTATGGGCGTTGGATGGTTAAAATACTACAGCATTTCGCTAAGAACAGCAAAAGTCTGATAAAACACAATATTTTCTGTGCTTATTGTTGGATTTGTTTCGCCCTTCTATGCTTCATTTTGTTATTATTAATAATTATAACAAATATAAATTTACGTATGGGCGTTGGATGGTTAAAATACTACAGCATTTCGCTAAGCACAGCAAAAGTCTGATAAAACACAATATTTACTGTGCTTATTGTTGGATTTGTTTCGCCCTTCTATGCTTCATTTTGTTATTATTAATCATTATAATTATTTTAATTTTGAAATTCTAGTTAGGATAATTAGAATTTCAGACTGGCTGTGTTCAGAATAGTGCAGTTCTTTTGTAATTCGATAAAATAGAAGAATGCTCTAGCTTTCTATCTAACAAGACTTTTCTCAAATTTTGCTTAAATTTGCATAGTGAAAATCATGATAGTTAAGGGGAAAAAATCCTTATTAATCATTTTGTTGTAACTTATGCATAAATACACTTTTAAATGAAAATTCAGCCTTTCATTAAATTATCTCGAATGAAAGCTACTTTTAACTAAACAACTATATTTTCATTTCGCCAGAAATTTAAAAAAGAAGCATACGTATGCATCCAGGAAGTTAAATATGTAAGAAAAGCAACTGCTTTCATTATACACTGCTGGCCATTAAATTTGCAATACCAGGAAGGAATGCAAATAACAGAATGATATTTATTGGACAAAAACATTATAATGGGAAGGTCAAGTGATTACATTTTCAGAAAATTTGGAGGTATAGATCCTGAGAAAACACTACCCAGAGCAGCCACCCCTGGCCGCAATAACAAAATTTATCTACCTAGGCATGGAGTCGAACAGAGATTGGATGTCATGTACGGGTACAGCAGTCCATGCAACTTCAATACTATGCCACAGTTCATCAACCGTAGTGACGGGCGAGTGGGGGCGTGCCAGTCGCTCAGAAGCCATTGACAGGACATTTTCAATTGGCGAGAAATCAGGAGAACATGTTGGCCAGGGCAACAGTCGAACAATGTTCTGTATAAAGGAAAGTCAGGATAGTACGAGCAACATGCGGTCGTGCTTTGTACTGCTGAAAAGTAGAGACCCGGAGGCATCGAAGATAGGGCAAAACCACGGGCCGTAACACATCTGAAATGTAACTGCTGCTGTTGAAATTGCCGGCAATGTGAACAAGAGGTTAACGAGACGTGTATCCAATGGCACCTCATACCGCCACTCCATGTGATATGCCAGTATGACGATGTCGAATGCAAGCTGCCAATGTGCGTTTTGCACGCTGCCGCCAAAACGGATGTGAGAATCATGATGTGTGACGCAGGAATGGCGTCTCACGTCGTCTTTTCAGATGAATCCAGGATCATGAAGGCATCATCCGTGTTTGGTGGCATCCTTGAGAATGCACATTGCAAGCTTGCATTCGACATTATCTTACAGGTCCATAACCTGCAGTGATGGTGTGGGGTGCCATTGAATATAAGCCTCGATAACTTCCTGTTCTCATTGCCGGCAATATGAAAAGCAGCCGTTATGTTTCTGAGGTGTTACTGCCCTGCCCGTGGTTCTGCCCTATCTTCGAGGTCTCCAGTACACATGTTGCTCGTACTATCCCGACCTTCCTTGATACAGAACATGTTCGACTGTTGCCCTTGCCGGCACGTTCTCATGATTTTTCGCCAATTGAAAATGTCCTGTCAATGGCTTCTGAACGACTGGCCCGTCACTACGGTTGATGAACTGTGGCATAGTATTGAAGCTGCATGGACTGCTGTACCCGTACATGACATCCAATCTCCGTGCGACTCCATGGCTAGGCAGATAAATGCTGTTATTGCGGCCAGGAATGGCTGCTCTGGGTAGTGTTTTCTCAGCATCTATAGCGCCAAATTTTCTGAAAATGTAATCACTTGTACTTCCCATTATAATGTTTTTGTCCAATAAATATCATTCTGTTATTTGCATTCCTTCCTGGTGTTGCAATTTTAATGGTCAGCAGTGTATTTAAAAAGTTACAACAGTTTTCAAGAATTTTCTGTAAAGTGGGAAGAAATTATTTAAAAATTTCATCTTTAGTTAAACTTACTTTGTAATGAACATGAATGAAAAATGTTTACATATAATTGTTTGAATGAACTTGTAAAACGATTTTTACCCACGCTTTAACTTTTTTGATTTAATTATAAAAGATGAAAAATATATAATAATAACGTGCATTACAAATGTACTGAAAAATCATTTTGACTTTATTTATATATTCATATTTTTTCATTTAAAGATTTTTAAAAATCTAACGAAAGTTTGAACACGCGCAGATTATTTGGTAACCACTAGAAAAAGGAAAAATGAAAATGAAAATTTTAGCAGAAAATTTAGTAATAAATTGAAATAGAAAATTGTAAACATTCCATTGATTTTCCGCCTAAATATATGAATGATTGAGACAAAAGAAAGTTTATTATAAAACAAACATTTTAATCATCGAATATAAAGAAGAACTAGGGTCGATAAAAGTATGAATGTGGCCTCTTTCAAAATGGTGAATAAAAAAGTTTCTCATATTATTATTATTATTATTATTATTATTAATTATTGTTTATTATATTTTATCAAAAGCAAATAATATTAAGTTCCACCGCAATTATTAAACGGATCTTTTTGGTGGTCAAACTTTGCTATTTTTTCATTTTTGCTATTTTATTTTCGCCTTTTATCTATTTTTTCCAAACTGAACGAATGACAGCATAATTCTAATTTTAATATATGCTTATGTTTGGGGTATAAGAATTTATAAAATATTAAAATAAAATTAGTACCTCAGTCCGTTCGTACTTGAAAAAAAAAATTTTTTTTTTCGTTTACCTGATAAATAATGTTTATTATTATACATTTATGTATATTTATTTTATTTATTTTATATAGTTATTATAAAATTATATTTCTGTAATATCCACAAATAAATTTATTACTTACCCATCATACGTAGTATAGGGTAAGTCTTGTAATCGTTTTGAAAATCGGAAAATCTTTTTTAACGGATTTACACGTTTTAGACACTGGAGATTCCGAAAAACATATTTTTAGAAAAAAAAAAATTACCGCCCGTCTGTCTGTGTGTGTGTCTGTAAACGCTCTATCTCCCGAACAAATTGAGATAGAGACTTGAAATTTGGTATGTACTTAGTATGTAACAATGGGAAGAAGCTTATTGAATTTCAGTAACCCCGATTATCTGGAACTATTTTTTCGGACTCTTGAAAAATTCGTTCTGATAAAAGGTATATAAAAATTTTCGAAATTGTTTATTTTAAAAGGTGAATATAAAAACAACAAAAAACATAAATTTTGCATAAAGAATGAAGTCGATTGGATAATTAGTTGCCGAGATATTTGTAATTATATTTTCCACAATCTTCGATTTTTCATGACCCCGTATTTCATTCAAACTTCAGTTCAAAGATATATTTTAATTGGAAATGAGACGCTTAATCCGATGCAGTAAATCCTCCTTAGTTAATATGATTATCAATTTTGAAGTTATAAGGATGTTTCTTTTTACGCAATTCAGTAATAGAGCATTTAAAGTTTATGACGTCATCAAGCCAGGATTTTATTCAAATTGCAATGCATTTTATAAATAGTTTACACATGTTTTATTTTCATATTTTACATTATGCATATTCATGATGGGTAAGTATTACGGTGCCCCCCAACGACTAATTTTACTTTGATTTCAATTTACATTAAGTCAAAATTTATACCCATTATTTATTATTGGCGTTTTTCTTAAATATTTTTTGATTGTGTACTGTTTGTTAATAATTGTTCTATAATATACTTTAAAATTTATATGACTATCCCAGGAACTATTTTTATAGCCTTAATGACCCTAGTCCTTTAAAAATATAATTATTGACAAGAAAAAAAATTAAAAAATTAAAGTTTTAAAACAAAATCGCCTGTAAAGAAGGCAAATAATAAGATTACAATAATTTTTATAATTTTTTTTAATTACTCAAACATGTTACGATGATAAAAAGTTATTCATACTAAACAGTTCAGTTTTTATGTTATGCACTTTGACTTTCAATGGAATGTTTATATTAGACATTAAAAGCAGTTTCAAAGAACAGTGAAAAAGAATAGATAAAGTTTGGCTTATCTCAGCATTCTCAATCATTTAAAAAACATTTTTAACTAATAAAATTCAAAGTGAAATTTTTAATAAAATAATACAAAAATTATACAATAACATTACAAAGTGTTGAAGCATTTAATATTATAACCAGAAAGTACTTATTATTTTATCCCATTGATCTAGTAGAATAAAGAAAGAAATATGCTACAAATTTAACATCTCCAATTATCATTGTTTATTTAAATATACAGTTTATTTAAAATCAGCCATGCGAAAAATCTGATAAAGTATTACACCTTGAATTATAAAAGCAGTAAAGCAAAATGGTTTTCATCAATCAAACGCTACATGTAATAAATGAGAAAAACATCCATACATTTTAGTTTCATATCATGAAATGCATCAATGAAAACATCATTAAACTTAGCTACTTTTTATCAGAAATAGCTACATTTAATGATGTTTTCAATGCCGCATGCTATTTCTTCTAAGAATATTTTAATGGTAGCAACTTTATTTTCAAAACACATATATTTATTTAAAAAAAAAACTTAAACCGAAAAATAAATTGAATTAGCTTTTAAATTCCGCTAAAAGTTATAGTTGTTCTTTTTCCCCCCTCTAAGAGAAATTTTTAATATTTAGGACGAATACTCAATTTGGGAGCTTTCGGCTTATCCTAAAAACAAATGATACTAGTTGTCATAAAAAATAATCTCAGCAAAAAACTGGGGTCAATTTAAGCCGAACTTCGCTGAAAAAAAAAAGTTACGATATTTTAATAAATACAATGATATAGCCCAAGGTTTATAAGCTGAAAAATGTGTTTAATATGACGTTTTGTCTGAAACTTTCCTATTTTTAATCTATAGTGATATTTCTGTTAACGTTCATATTTTATATATTTCCAGATAAAATAAAATTAAGTGCCGGATTGATGTAAAATAAAATATAAATATTGAAATAAATTTGAAATTGAAATATAAGTTTTGAAATAAATTTGAAATTAAAATATAAATATTGAAATAAATTTGAAATTGAAATATAAGTTTTGAAATAAATTTGAAATTAAAATACAAATATTGAAATAAATTTGAAATTGAAATATAAATATTAAATAACATTCATTGTTCAGCAAAAATTCATATTATCAACTGTTAGAATAAAGGTGGAAAATAAGCTATACAAAACTATACACCATCCAAAAAATAAAACCAAGGATTAAGAATAATAATAACAAGGCAGAAACAACATGTAAAATACAGATATTCGAAATACAAATTACACACAAGCACTAAATATTCAGGGTTGTGTTTGTAGGCTCACCCCTACTCCAAGAAAAGATTCTAAACTACAATAGATGATAAAATATGCTCTTATCCTAATTCTAAAACAGCACCTATGGCATTCTTATGATAAACACACCGCTTAATGATCCAAAGAGTTTTATTTGATTTAATTGCGCATAACCCCTTAATCTATGAGATGATGCACTTTAATGACTAACCTGGCTAGTGTCCAAATAACCGTAAATTAACGACCTAAGGAGCCTGCCATCTGTATGTCTGATCAACGATCATATCAGAGTTGCCTGATTAATTGAGCCCAAGAAGCCTAAACGACAGTCTGAATCTGTTTGGCACCATTAATAGTAAGATATTGTACCTATATTGACCGGAGTCATGGCATTGACTGAATTTTGCTGTACCTCACGTTGCAAGTAAGAAATGAAAAGGAGTCGTTAATTTAAGCAATCAGAGTAACAATCTTGGTTGTTTTGACTTTAGTAAAGAGCTAATAACTTGTTTCTCTTCTAATGAATTTTTGATTCATAATTTTTTAAATACATCGGGCTCCAAAAGTTAAAATACAAACAGATTTTTTTTTAATGTCTAATTAAAAAAAAAAATTAACATACAAACATGAAATTTTGTACACAAGTGTCTCATACTATAAGACATCATATAAACAGCATAACAGGATGAAAAGAAAGTAAAGCTTTTGCAATGTTTCGAAAAACAGCAGTCACGGAAAAATTGTTAATCAGGGAGCAAACAACTATAAATCTAGGTATATCATACTTATATAAAAAAGAAAACTTAAAAATATTTTCGCAAATGCATCCAGAAAGATTCCCAGTTCTTGAACGAAGAAAATAAAAAAAATCAGAATACCTAATCTTCTCACCGCCGTGAACTGATATATCCGTTTACTGTGCTGTCGGTTTCACTGCAATAGTAGCATTACTTAAATTAATATAATTCTACAAATATATTGTAGTTTTAAAATATTAAGTAATGATTAATAGTCTCAAGGATTATATTCATATACGTAATTAAGTTTTTTATATCATGTTTGAAATATCCTGTTTTTTTAGCATTAAAAAGAAAAAAATTACAGAGAAAACAACATTACAATTTTGACTTTCTGTTCGTCGGTCAGAGGAAAAAAATAAATTCATTTAGATCTACAAAAAATATTTATTAGCTTTAATGGCATAGTACCATTTGAATCTCACTTTTCTCTTTCATGTGGCATAATAATGTAGTAGCAAAATTTTTTGTTTGCTTATTTGTACTTAAAAAGTTTCAGAGAATAAAGGATGCATACGAAAAGGGGTTGGGTGAATCGTTTTAAAGGCTTAAGATCTATACAGACATGTTTCTCTAAATTATTTCAAAGGTGAAAGCAAATAGATAGGAATAATTTTATATTAAAATATTGAAATTCATTTCGTTTCATAGAAGAATACACCAGTGATTGTTACTTTTCAGGTAAACTTGATTCGAAAATCTTTTCATCTATCCTTTTATTAATTGTATCCCTTTAAATTGACAGTTTTTAATTTGGAAACACAGTTAATAAATAATAAAGAAAAATATTTTATTAAATATACTTGGAAGAAGACATTTAACTAAGAATATAATGCAAAAACTTTATTAAAGAAAAAAAAAAAAGACTTATATGAAATGTAATTATATTTAAGGAATGTTATGAATGTTATGGAATGTTATGCTTCTTAAAAATAATTAGATGAAAGACTTTAACAGCAATAATCTAAATCTCGAAAGACATCTAAGCATGTCCCGTTCTTCGTAGTCATCCTAAATCCTGTTTTGCTTAAGCAGACTCATACATCAAGTTCATTTCCATCGCAGAATTATGCAGCTTTGAACAAGAATGTATCTTTTTATTTATTTCTTTATTTTTTAAAGAAATCATTTGTATTTTTACCACGTTGTTTTAAAGGTCCTTTGGTCCCACATCATCCCAGGGATTAAGAATGGCTTCTTAAATGTTTTTTCCGTGACTGTTATGTAAGTTCACTACCGATGATAAAATCAATAAAAGAATGAATCTCGATTCAGTTTGTCGTATTCTTTTTCTTTTCTACTGATATTTACTTTATTTAACTGAATAAATGACACAGCAACCAGTATTTTTATTTTTATTTATTTATTTTTTTTTTTCGTATTTCAGGAACTTTTTTTTTTCTTTCTTTTTTTTTTTTAGATTGAGAACATACTGACTTCATAATGAAGAAGGAAAATAGGAGTAATAACAAAACAAATAAAAAAATAATAATAGGGGTACGAATAATAATGTATCTCTTTTAACATAAAACGTATAATGTTTTATGTAAAAAAACTTATAATGTCAAAAAGTGCTTCATTAGCGATTGGTAATAAATTATTTAATACTCGTTATTTTTTTAAATTAAAGCTGTTTATGAACTGTTTTAGTTATAACAAAAGCAACAAATAATTTTTGGAATGTATTACGATCAGATGTTTTTTTTTTTTTTTTTTTGTTTATTGCCTTAATTATTTCAAAGGCTAATTGCTCTGAAATAAATTAAAAACAGTAGATTATATAGTTTATTTCTAATACATTATTAAAAGTGAATGCAGAAATAGTTATTTTTGGTTGCTTTTTTATTAAAAAAAATCCCCCCCCCCCAAAAAAAAAAAAAAAAAAGATATTTTGAACACTAATAAGGTACATTACTGAAATCTAAAAAATTAAAAAGTAAACATCAAATAAAAATCTTGTTTATGTGTATAAGTTAAGAGATTTCATTTTTACAACATTGTTTTTTAAGCTCAAGGGAAAGGAAGGAGTCCAAATTTATACATTTTATTTAATTGCTTGCAAAAAGTGCTTCAGTTGCGATTGGTAATAAATTATTTAATACTCGTTATGTTTTAAAATTAAAGCTGTTTATGAACTCTTTTAGTTATAACAAAAGCAACAAATAATTTTTGGAATGTATTAAGATTCAGAATGTTAGTACATTAGATTCAAAAGAAAATTTTGTCATGTTTTATCTCTATCTGTAAGATAGCTGAATTTAAAATTAAATAAATTACCCTTTTATTTGCCTTGACCCCCCCCCCCCCCCCCCAACCCGACACACAAAACTCCATTTTTCAAAATGAATAAATAAAATTAAAATAATTTATAACAGATAATTTTTAACGACAAATTAATTATATTTCCAATATATGTGGTATATTTAGGCGGGTTTTAAAGAGCAGTTATCTAACAGATTTTTCCATGACTATTTACATTAGTTTTCAGATTATTTTAATGTTATTTTCAGATAAATAGCTTTCCTCCACATTTACGCAGATCATAGATTGTAAAATATCACGAATATATATATATATATATATATGTTACGTTATTGGCCAATACTTTTTATTTTATTCAATATAGATTTTTTTCTCTAAAATTTTATATGAAATTAGAAAAAAATATATATCTGAAAATTAATTTAAAAATGAATCTTTCCTTTTTTTTCTTCTTCTTCTTAAGGTGTTATATCAACATTCTAGATATAACACAGAAAAAACACATAATCATATTCCAGAAAACTTTAAAAATAAGAAAAAAATATGCGTGTTATGAATTTTGATATAATTATGCTATGAGTAGCTGGTATATTATCAAAAAACACTTTTTTACTTATCATAAAGCTCTTTTTTTTTTTTTTTTTTTTTTTTTTTTTTAAGCTGAAAGCATCGAATTATAACTACGGGACTTTCGAAGACAATTTCAGTATGTGCAATTTAAACACCTTGCTTTTAGGATTTTGATGGAAAAACAAGAGCTCGAAACTGCATAAAAGACATTGTCTTTACATTATTTATTCCAAACCAGATAAGCATTAATTAATGACATGTTTATTATTTGACATTAGCAGACCATTAAGATATTATTACCATACCATAAATTTTCACAATCTTATATATTGCAAATTAATTTAATTCAAAATAATTATTTTGCATTTGAAGACTATCACCATACGTCGTTTACATAGCATGTGATTAAATCATGATCAGTAGGTTACTCACTTGTCATGAACAATCTTAGTGTAACACTTTTATGAAATGAAATTATATGGATTTTTCAATATACCAAAAGAAATACTTTTCGATATACAACGTGATTCCATAATAACTTGAGGCAAAAACCTAAGGTTATTTTAAGGTTATTTATTGATAATTTTGTTACAGTTACACAGTATAGGTTATTTTAAGTGGCGATATTCTATTTATTCATTTATATATTTTTTAAAGTTATTCAATGCACATATTTTGAAATCCTTTTCATGGTGATTTTGTAAAATGATATCATAATATAATGGTAACATTATTATCTAAATATATTTATAGCAAAATAGACAAAATATGCTTATAAAAAACTGAATAAAATACTAAATTATGAGAAACAAAATAATATTTGCAAGAAAATAATATATAAAAATATATCCCCCCCATTTCCCCCTTTTATACTTAACCAATGAACCCCCAAAACTAATCAGGGAAGCGCCTTATCACAATGAACCTATAAACAAAGTTTGAAGCAAAACGGTTATTTCTATCAAGAGTTATCGCGTTACGTACGTACATACGTACATACATACGGAACGGGCGGGCACATTAGCTCTCAGGCTTTGATAGCCTGTGAGCTAAAAAGTTATTATCTTATAAAAAACATTTAGAATATTTATAATAAATATAACTATATTGATAATTGTTACCTTAACATAATTTTAACCTTCTAGAGATATGTATTTTTGAAAACAAAAAAATTTCGTTTCATGACAATTCTAGCAAACTCTTCGAATTTTAATTAATTTGTCCTTTATGAGGAAACATATCAAACAAACTTGTCAACACACGTAGTTTAAGAAACAATTTGCTTTTATGTAATTGAAGGTCTTTTATTAAAATTTATCATGAATACTGAAATTCTACTTCGGTATTTCCTTAATATGTCAACTGATAAAATGTGCCTTTCAACTTTCATTAAAATACATTTATTCACTTAAAAAGAGAATAAAGTTTCTTTATTATTATAATAAATGAGGATGTAATTTATATTATTTTCCCCGTTTTAAATAACTTTATTTCTAAATTGTACATAATGAAAACGCAAGAATTTTCTTAAGTTCTGTTTTTTTTCTTTTTAACGTTCGATTAAAAAAAAAAGGCACGATAACCAGGGTGTGTATAGTTCAAACTCAATTTTTGAAAAAAAAATTGTAAATTCTGCGTTAATCCTAGAAAGATTTTTATTCTGAAGAACAAATATGAGGCAAATATTTCTAATCTGAAATAGTAGTGCCATACTCCTTGGAAATTCTAAGGAGTGTCTTCAGCTTAGAATTATAACGTATACGAGGAGGGGAAAATCATTAAATCTTTTTGGATTTCTGAATTATATAATTCAAAGAATATAAGAAAGCACGAGAATTTTTAGTATTCGATTCAGAAACTATTATTGCAAGGAAATATAATATTTTTCCAATGATACTTTTCCAATTTTTAAATTGTTCTCTTCTGAAGTTAAGTATAAGTACAAAAAAACTAAGATTTTTCTTCGACTTTATTTTCTTCGTTTACTTAATATATATATTACATTTGGAGATTATAATGTGTGGATGGAAACACAAGATTTTTCTTTTTAAATCATTTATACAGAAGTAATAATGAAATGAAGCATTAAATATTGAAATTAAACGAACATAGAGCTCGAAGCCGCAGCGGTCGTCCGCAAATCTCAGAGCCCCAGAGTCCAATCCTTCCCCATTTTCGGTGCATCAAATTTGTGGAATTTACCGTTTAAATGTTTCCGGTATTGAATTCGGCTTTTAAAATTTTCAAGAGAGTCAAGTGTCGAGAAAAAGGCACAGGGACATTGTGACATAATTACATTCATAATGTTTAATTAACAAAATTTTTCTTCGCTGTTTTTTATTTATCTATTTTTTTTAACTTCTAAATTGTATCATCTAGAGAAGATAATATAAGAAATAATACGTTTTTTCTTTCCACAAGATACCGCAGAAAGAAATTAGTTTCTTAGAATATAATTCAGTATGATGCAAAAATGAAGCGTAAAAGTTTTATATTAATAAACTAAAGCTGCCATAATAGAAGGCTATTTCACTTTGCAATTACAGCTATTGTTCTCCGGAAGCCATAAGTATCAGCTGTTGCATATAAAAGCTCCGATAAAAATTTATTATGCCGCATTAATTGCCATATTTTCTCAGGGTAGAAGATAACTTATTGACTGAAAACTCATCTTTTTGCACTTTGAGATCGTGGCTTGGTTTATTTTTAAGGAAATAATTAATCCTCGACGATTCTATATTGCATTTTAATTAAAAATGGTTACTTGACAATTCAGACTGTAGTTGCAAACTGGTAGTTTTTATTTAAAGATTTTTTTTTTAGTATTTTTTGCAAAATATTTTTATGATATTTTCTTCCTCAACTACAGAGTATTTGACTGATTTAGAAAAAACGAGCACAGCCAAGGAAATATTATGTGTAATATCCATGTACAGGGCTTTACGAATTTAATAAAATCTGGTAGCCAACAAAAAATTATAATCCCCTGTAAAAAATATTTATAAATCCCCAGTAAAAATAGTTACAAAATGTTAAAAATATTACGAGTAAGGTTGGAGGAGAGAAAAAAAAGTGCCTTTTTCGCTCATTTTTTAGTTCAATTTTTGTAAAATCCCCCACCTTCCAGAGTTTAACTTGATCGCTAGATTAAATAGCTTGATCACTAGATTAAATAGCTTGATCGTAAGATCAAGAAATTTGGTCGCCATAATGGCGAACCGGCGACCGCATTTGTAAATCCCTCCATCCAGTTATATTAGTTCAGTTTATACGGAGAACACAGCAAAAAATTTTAAAAAGGGAAAGTTGCCGACTTTAACTGTTTACAAATATTTTTGTACTTTGAAAACTTTTTTCACTTCATTCTAACAGCATATGATTCTTCTTCTTCTTTTTTTGTTGTTGTTGTTGTTGTTGTTGTTAAAGATTGGAAGATTGGTTAATTTAAATATCATATTATAAAATAAATTCTATAAATTGAAATTTTAGATGACAAAATTTCCATGTGTCCTGAAATGTATTTATCCTAAGGGAATATGTGATTATAATAATTTCACTGAATACTACAACCACATTTAATGCTAATAAACTAACAAGAAGGATTATTAATCTAAAAAAAAATCTAAAATAAAGTAATAATTCCTACCGCTTTGCTTTAAATAATGTTAAACAGCAGGATTAATAGTATAAATAAGAAAACACTGTAGAGGAAGAACCCATGAAAATGTATGGCTGCTTCGATTTTCATTGGCTATCTTTATTTTATGATTATTTAACTCGCTGATATATATTTTTTAACACCTAATTTATTTGCTAGTTTCAAAATAATCCACTGGAGTAAGATTTGTACGACAAATACTTTTATACCTTAAAGAACATCATCGTCAGTTGCTCACTAAATTAATAACGATATACATTGCAACACTCATTAAATATGATAACTGCTCATCTTTTTCCCGAATCAATTTAGAGATAGTCCGATAATAACTCTGGTATTGACCTGCTACTGGAATTAATGTTTTTTTCTCTTTGAGTACACGATTACTACTATCCGAATATTAATGAGGCATTTGCCTTTAATTCATGATCACCTAGAAACACGCAAAGAAGTTTCGTTTCCTAATGACTCGGATGAAATTCACCACACAACCTATATGGTAGCTCTGCGACACAATCACAGGAAAAAAAAATTATGTGGATGACATATTCTCAAAGGATCATTAAATACATTTTTCTTTCGCAGAATGATTGCTCCATGCTAATGTGGTGAATTACGTATATTTTGAGAATATTTTTTATTGCTTGAGTGTGCTGAGAATCACATAATTTTTTTATCCTTTTCACTAATTTAAGGCTGGCTATCAGTCAAACCTCAAATTCCCTTATCCAATATTAAACCATAGAATGGATTTGTCTGTTTCAAATTCACATAGAAATTAAATGAATTCGCTATTTTTTTTAACCGTATACTCTTTTTAAATGTTGCCTTTTTCTATCTAGTTGACAAAATATTTTAAAAACATAATCTTGTTATTATCCACTCTGTGTAACTCCTTGGTTCAAAGAAATGCAATCCTCTTGATTCATTCCTCAGTTCTTTTATATTTATCCTGAGTTAGTAAAAACGTTTTGGCAACATTGTGTATAGTCTTGTAGTTTATGAATGCTGCGGTCAGGTAACATACTTGTGGGTTTTAATTTTTATTCGCAACTATATTTCAATTTGTTCATTGTATTTGTTCCATTTTACTTTGTTTAAAACTTTCTGGTACTTTATATGTACAATAGCCAAAACCTTGTACATCTTTAGCTTATGATAGCTCATGCAAGGATGAAATCGTACATGTTTTATGGAATCTATGGTAATTTGGTCTTGACATTTTAGCCATGGTTTCACAATTATTTCGTTTTCTTTTATGGATATTTTATGGACACTTTTCATAACTGGTTTGAGATTCATCTTTTATTTTTGGATTTTATTTTGTGCCATTTGCGCATGATATATATATATATATATATATATATATATATATATATATATATATATATATATATATATATATATATATATATATGTTATATAAATGTTATAAATGCTGACGAGCTACTGAAAACTTATTTACTGTTTTCAAAATTTGATAATTATAAAATATCACAATATTAAATTATTTGGTAATTAGATGACAAAGAAACATTATTTAAGAAAAGTATGCAGAAAAAAATGTCAATTTTAATGTTTGATGTTAAATTTGAAAAACACACATTAATTCTATGGTTTTAGATTTATTTATTTTTTACGGAGACCGGGCCCTTACTTGTCAGGCGGAGTGCGTAACTTAACAGGTTGTGTCGCGGGGTACATAAAAAATGCAATTGAAACATTATTTTAAAGCAATATTCAAAAACTACAGCTAGGGGGTAAAAACGGAACTGAATATTTTTAATTTTTCTATATTGAAATTGTCATTGTTACGAAAAAATGCACATTTTCTTCTGTAACTAAAGCAAAATAATACTGTGTCTGAAAGAGCACAACATTTTAAATGTTTAATCATTAAATGGTTTTCTGCGGCTGGGAGGTTCTGCTCTCAAATCCGATAGACGGAAAGTACTGGGTTCGAACCCATAGTGCGCTCGTCAGCTTAACTATTCGGAGTTTTCCATGGTTTCTTCGTACCTATGGAATGCTACATAAATGTGGGTTAAGTTCCCTTAGAATAGGGCACCCCTCTCCCCTCGGCTTGTATCCCTCGGCAGATAATCGGCCGTAATAAACACAAGCCGACCAAATTGATCACCGCCGATACCACAAGAGTCAAGTACTCACAAGGAAGGTCTCTATAAGCGCATACTCAGAAATTTTTGAAAAATAAATACAGAATGTTGTTCTCATTAGGATATATACGTCTACAAAAAAAATTTCTGCGGAACCTCGATATAACGTCCGTAAAAAAATTATGAAAATTTTGTTTATTCGGCGATTTATCACCGGTTAGCGACGGAAAAAAAATTACGCTTTTATCACATATATTCTTTAAGGAAAACGTTTTCATGCTGAACTTGTTTATGTAAGTTTAACTTACATAATAAATAAATTTTTATAACTAAAATTCTGTGTACACATTTATATGGATATATAATGAAATTTAAAGATCGTAATTTGCTATTTAAAAGAAAATTTAAATTGATTGAAATTGTTTCAAGATCAAAGTCCGATTCTGAACATTGTCAATTTAAGAAAAAAATATTGTTGCTATGGAAACAACGACTTCTTCGATGTGGAAATGTATAACGAATGCGTTTGTCATCGAGCTTTTCTTTTTAAAATACATTTAAATATTACTTATATAAACCGTGAAGCCGTTTAAATTAGAAAAAATCGTGGAATGGGGGATAAAACAATAGCAAAATGTCGTTCAATCGATAATAAATAGGAAAAGAAAACGTGAATGATTTATTTAATCTGATTTAAAAAATATTTTTAATTAATATTACTGCAAACGTACAGAGAGTTGAAAATGTTGAACACAAATTGCAAACGATTCTGAACAAGAGGGTATGGTAACATGAGCCCTAGAATTAACACATTAATATAATTTTTTTTTTTTTAAGCTAATGACAATTTACGCTTTTAAATTTTACAAACATCTCATAGACATATTTAGAAATTTAAAAAAGCATTGTTGAAAATACAAAAATTTTACGAAAAATAATAAGCTATTTCATTTCATGGTTTAAGTTTAAATTCATTAAGACATTCGATAATATTCGAATAATCATTTTTACAAGTAATTTTAAAATGCATTAAAATCGTTTGCGGTTGGCGAGGGAAAAAAATGTTGCTACCCGTCATTTTGCGCCAAATACTCGAAAGTATTTTTTTTTTTTTTTTTTTTTTTTTTTTTTTTTTGCAGATTTTCTACTGGGTGTCCGCAGCTAAATTTCACTGTTCCTTTATTATATACATGAGTAGCTTCATTAGAATTTTTTTCAAAATTTGTACGCGCTTTAAGGAGACCTTCCTTGTCAATAAAATAATGACAGCAATTTTTTTTACCAACATTTATTAATGACTTTAATGTCTTCTCAAAGGGTGATGATATCCACTAATGTTTACTGAATCAATTTAGAATAGTCGAATAATAATTCTGATAGTGATCTGCTGTCAGAGTTGATGTCTTTTCTCCTTGCTGTGCACCTTTAAGCACAAGATTGCTACTATGTGAATATTAATGAAGCCATTAAACCAGAATTATAAAGAAATATGCAAAGAGCTTTTATTTTCTAATGGTTCAGACGAATTTCTCTAAAGCCTAATAGCTACTATGTGACACACACATAGGAAATTTTTATGCGGACGACACATTCGTATCCTCATTAAAATGCATTTTCCTTTCGAAGAATGATTGTTTCATGCTAATGTGACGGATGACAACTTTTTTAAGAATCATTTTTCTTGCTTTTACATGCTTGATGCCACCGGAATGTTAAATTCTTTTCACTAATTTAGGCTATTATACATCAAATCAAACTACAGAAACAAGAAAATTATACTCCACGGAGATTCCGCTGCAAGTTTGTATCAAATCTAATTTAGGTAACCTGGTAAAATTAAACATAAATTTCTAAGGGGGGGGGGGGGTAGGTGAGAGAGAGAGAGGGGAGAGAGAGGGGAGAGAGAGGAGAGAGGAGAGAGGGAGAGAGGAGAGAGAGAGAGAGAGAGAGAGAGAGAGAGAGAGAGAGAGAGAGAGAGAGAGAGAGAGAGAGAGAGAGAGAGAGAGAGAGAGAGAGAGAGAGAGAGAGAGAGAATATTTTTTTGGGAACCACCTTAAATATTGAAATGAATCTCAAAATAGTAGAATTCAAGTTGCAAAAAGTAGAAAAAATGCAATATTTATAGAAGCGAATTTTACTGTACTAGTAAGACCATTCAGCCGGTGTTTCAAAAGTGCTATTCTCAACTAAAAATGATAGGATGGACACAGCGAGCTTTAAAAGTGCCACACGAACTAAATTACTAAAATATAGTTTTTCTCCTTTTTTTGAAAGAAAATACTTTTGTTTATTTGAAAGGACATTTGCTTATTTGTAATAGGAAAATATGTTTATCTAATATACACTGGAATCAAATGTTTAAATATACAGAAATATGATTTTTGAAAACTTGCTCTTCGTCTGTAAAATAATTTTAAAATAATTAGGAAAATATTTGATTTTGATGCATATAAAATCTACACATTTGAAAATAAAATGCGTCGTAATATGGAATTAAAAAAATAATAATAAAGAGGAAAAGAGAAAGAAAAAGAAATTTAAAAAAATAATTTTCTCTTAAAAGAAAATTTTAATAAACACATTTCACAGGTGTTCAATCAGAAAACATATATATATATATATATATAAAGTATATTTTCCAGTTTAATTGGCGATGTAAATTATTGGCAATTTTAGGAATCATAACACTGTCTACTGATTAAAATCTCTTTTTTCCATGCACTGTTGTTATTTATAAATTGAAAAAAGTTTAACAAAATGTGCAGTAATAAAGTGTTTGGATATCCAGACATATAATTTTCAAAGGCTTGTCTATCATCCGTCACATAATTCTAAGAATATTAGCAAAATGTGAAATGAATCAACATCTGGTAGCGGATATACAGCCCCAAATCACGAATCACAAAATTTTTGCACGCCACTGTTTGTGGGTATAAGAACCATCACGCAAGCTTTGGATGTTTTTCTTCCTTCATCTCTATTAAGGTTTTAAAAAGAAAGAAAGAAAAACAGAGAAGTCTGACTATAATTTACGAGGCTATAGAACGCACGGTCGCCAAAAGTCAACGTTTTGTCTATCTAAATATGAATGTGGTCATAAATTACAAGCGCACCGTTGTGTAGCGAAAACGGTATGAATAGATAAACTAGAAAACGTGTGCTAAAAGAACTCAGCCTCATAAACCTATGCCAGAAAAATTTCCGTTAATTACAAACATTTGAAATGAAATTGAAATACTTTATTTCTTACATAAAAAATCGCTCCGATATCATCAAATATTTATTGGATCCTTTTAGAAATATCTAAGAATTTCTCAAGAGTTTACTTTCTATAAACAAATAACAAAAAGAAAAAAAAAAAAAAAAGGGTCATTTTTAGAAATTTTTGACGTTTTCTCAAAGCTTACTGTACAGAGCGAATAACAAAAACTTAATGGGTTATTTTTAGAAATTTATAACATTTTCTCAAAGCAATATTATATATAGTGCATATACCAAAAATTTTTAACATTTTCTAAAAGCCTACTGTCCAGAGCAAACACCAAAAACTCAATGGGTCATTTTTTTTAGAAATTTCTAACACTTTCTCAAAGTTCACTATCTAGCGAAAATAATATAATAATTAAAAAAATTTCATTGTAACTTGTTTTAAAATATTAGTGTGTATAACTTGGAATGTAATCAGATCTATTTTTTGTATGGCGGAGTGGCGGGTGGGGGTCTTTTTTTTTTAATCAATTTACAGTTGATTGTTTAAGGACAATGCAGTGTTTTGAAGTAATTTATATTTTATCATCTTAGCATTTCACATAGCATATTTTTAAAAAATCCGGAAGAATCACTGTACTGGAACCGTGCGCTGCTCGTAAAAATTGACTGAAAATTGGCCACAAATAGACTTTTTTTCTGAAAAAATTCTTCAATTCCATGAGCTTAGTTCTTATTTTCTATTATAAGAAACTCACTGAAAGTCTTACTATTATTATTATTATTATTATTATTATTATTATTGTTATTATTATTATATTAAAATTTTTAAGGAAATATAAGAAATTTTAAATAATCTTTTAATGTTTGAATACTCTAACAACATTTATGAACACTACCACAGATGTAGAAGAAAGCTATCTAAATTTAAATGCTTCGCTATTTTTCTTCTTTTTTTTATCAAGAAGTGTAGCTGATTCTTGTGACAACTAGGATTGGGTTTCTATGTCTCTGAGTACAGGTTGAAAAGATTGCAAATAAAGTGTAACAGATGGTGACTGCTCAATTGAAAGCTGCGTTTCGCCCACGTAAGTAAAGATCTTCAAATGACAATGTTATATTATAAGGAACATCAGCGTGTTGACACATACGATCATGAAATAAATTAATGTTATACAGCTCTACTAAGTTATGTATTTACTTAGCTTATATTTCCTCCATTTTTAGCTCTCTCGTGTTATTTAAGTAAGTATAATGTGGGTGGCTGTGTATTCTAGTCTTCAAAAATACAATGCACCAATATGCGAGAATCTTAATAAAATTATGAAATAAGAAAATAATCTATCTCAATATTTTTCTCTCTCAATATTTGAAGAAAAATGAGAAAATTTATGTAAAACTTTTTAAATCTGCAGTTTTTGGTATTTTCGAAAAACATTTACAACAATACTTAAATTAATGAACAAATATTATTATTATTTTAAATCTCAGTTCTTACAAAATAATAAAAGGAAATATATCGTAGTCTCATCTGTAAAAAAGATTTTTTTTTTTTTTTTTTTTTTTTTGTGATATAGAAAGTTTTCTACATATATTTTAACAGCATAAACGTTTTCTATACGAAAATAGTTGAGAAAATATCCATTTAAAAAATATTTAACTTAGAAATTTTGGCTAAGTTTTCTAAATATGGTAAAAAAAAAAAACTTCTTCCGACCTGTATCGGTAGGAAAAGGTAGCTTCCCTATTTCTTGGTTTTAAGATTTTAGCTAATTTTACTCGAAAACACGAAGAATCCGACTTAAGAATATTCATTTACAGTTTTCATCAATATTGAATTTGAATGAGAATTTCGCCAAATTAGCCAGCTATAGGTCCTGTGTTAGGTTGACCACCTGACCACAGGTCTCATGGTCAAGAAAACAGAGTTGGGCACTGTAGGCCAAGATCCCTAGGGGTTGTAGCGCCACAAAGTTTAGTTTTCTCTCTTTTTTTAGTCATGTATAGCCAAGTTGGCTTCATTTTGAACGATTTATTTTTTATCGCCAAATTCGGCGATATTTTGCCAAGTGTCTCCAAGCTTGGTGAAAATTTGACGCTAGCGGATATGAATATATATAGTTTTATGCATACGAGAGTTGGAAAAATGGTTACAACAATGAACGATAATTTGCGAGACACCACGCTCACTAAAACTCATAACTTAATCCCTTTTCTATTACATTTGTTGTCTTGTTTAAAAATGTCAGCCAACCTAGAATTTCAAACTGCTATTTCTCAGCGATTTTTTAGGATAGAGGAAAAACAAAAAACGCCCCAGAATCCTTGTATCTAGACGTAACAAATAAGCGAAAAATAAATTTGGACTTCTATTTTTTTTTTTTTTTTTTTTAGTTTGAAATTTTTAAGAGGCCGCTCTTTTGAAACAAGATGACGGGCCAAGCTGGCCAAAGAACTTGGTCGAGATCTTGGTAAGATCAAGAATTTTGCGGGAAATGCTACTGTTATTAATAGACATATAAAATAATTTTTACATTAAAATTATTAAGTCCCGTAAAATTATTCAATTATTCAATTTATTAAATTTTAAAGTCCTGTACAGCAAAAAGAGTTACAGCGAATGTAGAGTGAATTAAATGAAACAAAATTTCAAATAGAAATATTCAAACAACAGTTTCCAATGACCATAAATGTTTTTGCTTAAAAAATAACTTCCTCTTGACGGAATAAAAGCTTTTAAACAAATCAATAGGAAATGCGTTCAAACACACAAGTTTTAAAAAAAGCACGGAAATACACATTTAGAATAAAGAAACGTACTATTTTTGCAGAAATAACCTCACATTTATTTCATAAATCAGTCAGAAAGGCTTCATTTTTTCGTGAATTCCAATATTTTGAACCAACCACACCCAGCATTAATATATATTCTGATTCACCGACAACAATGAGAAAGTCTTTCCTCCATCACCCCTATCCCCCTCATTTTTCGTTTCGATTGCGTTCAGCATTCATGGACAAAAATTTCTTATTTATCATGACAGTTGGATAGACTTAATTTACAATCTAATGTCAGTCTCTTGCTTATCTGTCTCTCTTGCCACACATCGCACACGTATAATTTATGACCCTATTCATATTTGTATGGACAAAACTATGACTTTTCATGACCTGAGCAATATGAGATTTGTAAATATAACTCTGAGTTTCCTTGTAAAATTTTATTTCAGTGAATATTTTATGCCATGCATGAAAACAATCTTAATTTTTTATTGGCAGAATTGCGCATTCGTGTCACATTTAACCCTTTCACGCTCAAGGGAAATATTTTTCCCTTCTACAAAAATCGTTATCGATTGTTCAATTATTATTGAATCGATATTTTTTTTTTACTGAATGTCAAAATAAAACGTATGTCCAAGGCGGCAAATGTGTTTCTGAACGAATAAAAAAAAAAGAACTGTCAAACTTTATTGCGCCAAAACCAAAACATTCGCGGGCTGAACTAATAATATCTTGAAAGTGTTTTGGACTTGAGAAAATTAGAATACCATAACTAACTATTTATTTTACTTTTCTGATAATTTTTATTATGTTTTTTGTATTACAAAGCAATAAATAAAATACCGATATAATAAACCTAACTCTTCGTTTATTTACTTTTATGGTCCATAGGGGAAAATATTTCCCATGAAATTATAGGAAACCTATACACCCTGCTATGTTTTTCTGGTGATATTCTCTTACTTTACACCCACAATAGCTAAAATATTGTGTTGTATTGGCATATTTAGTCTTGGACATCTTATGGTCCTGTAAGGGTTAAGTGCGTTTACATTTTCAGTCTTTTAAAATTACAGTCATTTCATGAATTTGTCTGAAATTTTGAGGAAACTGTGTGTAGACATTTCAAATATTGAATTGCCTGTTTTACATAATTAAATTACACTCCAAATCTGAAAATAAAGTGCATCGTTCATTATCGTTAAACTGGCAATCAAATTACGTTACGTTAGCAACAATTTTCTTATTATAGAGATTAAAAAATATTAATAAGCTATTTATTATTGTATAAATTTATCACAAAATCTATATGTATATTTAAAGTTTTTGTAATATTGTGTATTGGCAAATGATGGTGGCGTCACTTCCCTTCCGAAATCAGCCTGGACTTAAAAATTTCAGCCTAAATTATTTTCCTTATATAACTTTCTTTTCTCTAGATTGTGCAGCCCTTTAAAACAGGATGGCTAAACAGGACGCCAGAAAACTGAATAAAGTTAAATCCCCACGATTGTACGGATTCGGTCTAAAATTAATAACAGTAATTAAGTACGCAATAATAAATGAGATAATAGGCGAAACATGTCATATTTTATTTAAAATAAATTTGTAATGAATATTACATTTTAATTATTTAAATTACATAGAAAGTTTCCTCTTACAAAGTAAATAAATAAATAAACCAGCTAATGAAATTGATACATTAAGAAGGCACATGAGTTATTGCTTTAGAAAATACTTTATTATGCCCCAAAACGAATTTCGTAAATTTGTGTGTAAAGAGGTATTTTGGAATAAGAATTTCGACGTCACATAAATATTTTTCAAGTTAGAATCATCTCAAGAATTTAGTTTATTTGGACAAGAAATGACAGTGCACACATGGATTAAAATTATTGAACAATAAAATTTGTATGTGAAAGTTTAATAATAATAATAAAATTAAACGCGTGTGCTTGATTTAATTTTGGTATTGTAAATGTTTATATTACAAAGATAATAAATGATATGTCACTCAAACACCTGACCATTTACAACTTTCCTATAAGTGTGGAATATTTAAAGTATGGAATTTTTGACAATCTACTGTGTTTTACTAGTCCATAAACAGTTAAATGTGTCACGCTGAGAACATCTTGTAAGAATATAATGGAATTAGAATTTAAAAAGGGCTTTTTACCTTTCTGCAATGTTTCTGAACTTGTGTTTGTCCTGGGTTTCATTTTCGATTTTTTTAGAATAAAAACAGCTTGCGAATGTACTTACTCCAATCTACATTTGGCCTGAGGTACCAAAAAATAAAAATAAAAATGAAATTGTGCTACAGAGTTATTATAATCAATTTAAAATCATCGCAGCATACAGAGTTCTTAGTGACATGCTTGTGTGTCGCGACACTGAGAAATGTTTTTGTAAACAGTCAAGCTAAAATTTAAAGTTGCATTAAGCTTATTATAATCAATTTAAAATCATCGCGGTACATCACAGATTTCTCGCGACATGCTTGTGTGACATGGGCACATCGGTTAAGAATTTTTTTTTCTTTTTTTTTTTTTTTTTTTTTAACTGACAAAACTATATTGTAAACTGTCAAACTAACATTGAAACATTACATTAAGCTTATTATAATCAATTCAAAATCATCGCGGCACACCATTTACTTCTCGCAACATGCTTGTGTGACGCGACACACCGGTTGAGAAATGTTTTTGTAAAGAGTCAAATATATGTTGCCAGCTCTCAGACCAACATTTTCTGAAGAAAGCTAAAAATTTACATATTGCTTTATTCATGATAAACTGACTCAGATAAAAACAAAAGGGATTTCTAAAAAAGGGAAAGTTGGTGTTAAATTATGGACCATAAATAAATATAATTACCTATAATATCCATATCTCTAGCTTATATCTCTAAAAGTGTTTTATCTGGTAAATCTCTGCAATCACCCTTCGAGAAAATGGATAAAAGTGTCACAATTAATCATCTCCTTAAAATATTTCTACACACAGAGAGAAACAATTAACTTCATACTCAATTAGAAGCATTGCGTGTGCTTAGATTAGGACAATGAAAACCTCCCTCGAAAACGATGATCCCGCATTTAAATAACCACCAGCCACGCGCTTCAAGGAAATGAATATTCAACGGCCGAAATAAGTCCTAGTGCGAGTCAACTCTCCTTGTTCTCTAGTCAGTGGTACAGAATTCAAGGTTGTTGGGAAGAGAAATATTAATAAGGTTTAAAAAATGCAAAGCTATTGTAGGTAGGGATTTTAGAAACTGTAAATGCTAAAAGCATGTAAACTAACATTTTCTGGTGATAACTAGAAATTTAAATTGCTTTATCCGTGACAAAATTTCTCAGATAAAATAAAGGATTTCTTAAGAAAAAAATGGAGAGAAAGGGAAAAGTTGAAAGTTAAATTTTGAGCTATAAATACTAAATATAATCACCCATAATTTCCATATATCTAGCTTATAATTTTAAAAGTATTTTATCTGGCAAATCTTTGCAAACAACCTTCGAACAAATACATAAAAGTGTCACAATTACTCATATATTTAAAACCTTTCCATATACACGGAGAAACTATTAACTTGATACTCAATTAGAAGCATTGCGTATTCTTAGATTTGGACAATGAAACCTTCATTGAAAACGATGATCCCGCATTTAAAAAAACAGCAGTTCACACGCTTCAAGGAAATGAATATTCAAGAGCCAAATAAAGTCCGAGTCAACTCTCCCTGTTCTTTACTCAGTGATACAAAATTTAGGGTTGCTTGGAAGAGAAATATTAATAATTTTTTAAGAATGCAAAGCTATTGTAGATATACATTTTAGAAACTGTAAGTTGCCAAAAATGTATAATCAAACATTTTCTGAAGATAACTAGAAATTTAAATTGCTTTACTTGTGACAAACTTTCTTAGATAAAATAGAGAGTTTTTTAAGAAAAAGAGAGAGATAAATAAGTTAAATTAAATTTTGGGCTATAAATGCTAAATATAATTACCCGTAATATCCGTATATTTACCTTAGAATCCTAAAAGTATTTTATCAGGCAAATCTCGGCACCTATACTAAATAGGCATTTTAGAAGATTCATACTGTAAACTGCCGAAAATACGTAAACTAACATTTTTCGAAGTTAACTAAAAGTTTGTATATTATTTTATTCACGGCAAATTTTCTAGATAAAAATAAAAGGGGTTTCTAAAAAAGGGGGAAAGTTTGAGTTAAATTATGGGCCATAAACATTTATAATTGCTCATAATATCTATATCTTTAGTTTAGGATCCTAAACGTGTTTTATCTGGCAAAATCTCTGCAATCACCCTTCGAGAAAACGCATAAAAGTGTCACAATTAATCATCTCCTTAAAACATTTCTACACACAGGGAGAAACAATTAACTTGATACTCTTCCTCAATTAGACCCATCGCGTGTGCTTAGATTTGGACAATGAAAACCTTCCTCGAAAACGATGATCCTGCATTTAAATAACCACCAGCTACACGCTTCAAGGAAATGAATATTCAAGAGCCAAATAAAGTCCGAGTCAACTCTCCCCGTTCTTTGCTCAGTGATACAGAATTGCTGGGAAGAGAAATATTAATATGTTACAGCATGGGTTGTGATTGATGTGTTTGCTAAAACATGAAATATAAGGGATCTACCGAAACTGAATGGGATTTATCCATTTTCAGGGGCTGGATAGATGTAAAGAACAGAAAAGATGTTGGAATACAGGAAGAATGTGAATCAGAAATATTATTAATGACTTTCCTTCTGTGCATCAACAATAAGAGCGTCACTTTGTAGACCGGCTGGATTTTCGTTGTATATTACACGAAAAAAAAAACCAATTTGTGTCGAAAGATTCTTAGTTGGGTCATGCCTGTTTTGGTTACCACTGTGTATCCATTTTGGGCACTGTTAACTACCCATTTAAAAAAAAAAAAAAAAAGATTTTTTTTTTTTTTTTTAAATGGGTATTTAACAGTGCCCAAAAGGGATACACAGTGGTAGCCTGTTTTGGTTACCACTGTGTATCCATTTTGGGCACTGTTAATTACCCATTTTCATTTTTTTTTTTTTTTTTTTTTTTGAAAATGGGTATTTAACAGTGCCCAAAATGGATACACAGTGGTAACCAAAACAGGCATGGACCAGTTTGGGCACATACCTAAGAATCTTTCGACCCAAATAGGGTTTTATTTTTTTTCTATGTACAATTTTAAACGCAAATTTTGAGGGAAGCATCTTTTTTTTTTTTTTTTTTTTTTTTTTTTTTTTTTTTTTTTAAGTTCGATATCAAGCTTATATTTTTATTAAAAGTTAACTGTTTATGCCCCGACGGTCTTCAACCCATTTGCATCATTAGCGTGCACTTCAGGAATTTCTTTTTTAATCAGAAATTCTGAATACATACCGGAAACTACGAAAAAATAATTTTTACGTTGCAATCACGAAACGCCTGTCATTAAATAAATAAAACTCGACAACGACGCCGGATTCAACCTAAAATACACCATCCCACCTCCCTTCCCTTTGTTTCTTATTTTTATACTAAATGGCCTTTAAGATTCAAAAATTAAATATTTTGCTGTGAAATATTGATATTCTTGAAAGTGTTCTTAATTTTGACGTGATCTATTTATTTATTTATTTATTTTTAATGCCAAGTTCTAAAAGTTTTCGCAATACTAAACAGAGCATATTAAAGAAATGAATATTTAAAGATTTCTTTTTCGCCAGTAAAAAATTAATAAATAAGAAAAAGAAAAATAAATAAATAAATAAAAGAATCTTCTTTGAGTATGAGTTGTTCATTTTACATGGATATCCTATCAACATACATAATCTGTAGATAAAAAAAAAAAAAAAAAAAAAAAAAACGAAAAAAAAAAACGTTATAATTATGCATGAAATGTTACAGTACAATCAACAAGGGATAAAAATTTATCCTATCTATATCTTCTTTTGGCAAAGCCATTCAGAAAATCATAATAAAAGCGTTCTATAAATAAAATAAATAAGTAAATAAAAGAATCTTCTTTGAGTATGAGTTGCTCATTTTACATGCATATCCTATCAACATACATGATCTGCAGATAATGCATGAAATGTTACAGTATAATCAACACAAAATTTATTCCATCTATAGCTTCTTTTGGCAAAGCCATTCAGAAAAGCATAATAAAAGCGTTATATAAACAACTAAATGTCTGCATTTATTGGACATCTGATGAAATGACACAGGATTTAATCTAAAATACAACCCCACCCATACCTTCCTATAAAAAAAATTAACTAAATGGTTTTTATGATACAAAAATTAAATTTTTTGTTATGAAATATTGATATTCCTTAAATTGTTCTTGATTTTAACGTGATCTATAATTTTTTAAAATTCAAAATACAAAGTTCCAAAACTTTTCACAATACTAAACAGATCATAATTAAATAAATGTATATTGAAAGATTTCATTTTTGTCAGTAAAAATGAAAAGGAAAAAGACAAAAAGAAAGAAATAGAAGAATCTTCTTTGAGTATGAGTTGCTCACTTTACAAGCACATTATATCAACATGAATGATCTGGAGAACAGAAAAAAAAAGTTTTAATTATGGATGAAATTCTAGAGTATAATCAACAAGAGATCAATATTTATCCCATCTTCTTTTGGCTAAGCCATTCAGAAAAGCATAATAAGAGCGTTACATAAACAACTAAATGACTGCATTTTATTGAACATCAGATGAAACGACACCGGATTCGACTTAAAAATTAATTAGGGCACTTTGGTACATTAAATCATCGCATTATGCAGGTGGCGAACAAGCAATAGATCCATTTCCCATCGCGCTAAAAGGAAGGCTCATTCTCATTGGGAGAGTATTCATTAAGCTTTTAATGGCCAACCGCAGAAAGAATGGGCTTAAGGCTTTATTGCAGATCACGAAGGTTTCTGCGCCCCTTGAATATTCAATTTCAAAAGGTGGTTATTGGAATGCCGGGAAATTCGCGGGATCACAATTTCGAAAAGCTAACACGCGCAATAGCTCTAATTGAGAAACTTATCTTAGCTAATTGTTTCACGCAGTGAGAAGGTTTTAAATGATGGTAGAAATATTTTAAATGAACCCTTGACGGCTGACAATTTTTATACGCATTTTAAAGAAAGTGGCTCAGCTCTCAGCTGATGGTGGAGATATTTTTTAAGTACCAATTAATGAAATGAGTGTTTTTTAAGCATTTATTTTGCTACTTGGAAAATAAAAAGGGTAAAAAACCTCTCTATAAATGCTTTTATTTTGATTGTTTTTTGCTTTTGCTATATTCAAATCTTACGACTATACAGATTGATGTATAACCGTAATGAACAACATGGCCTGATTTAACCTCTGAAGCTAGAGGTGGCACAGTATCATTTTGGAAGGCCTATTTGATTCGGGAAAATGTAATAAAAATTTATTTTAAAAGGTTAACATTTTTCAAAAAACAATGGGGAAAATTTCTAAACTCGCCATGAAAATTTTCTTTTCAGATATATTTTTTATTAGGAAGGCTTTCATTTTGAGAAAATATGTGAGCTAGTTCTAAATTCTAGTTTGAATTTTGAAATTAGTTCCAATGACGATTTTACTATCATGGAACTATTTAGGTTGATATTGTCAGTTTTATATCAGATATTTTAATTGATGAAAACATGCAAAAAATTATAAAGATAAATAAAAAATCTGATTTTTTTTTTTTTTTTTTTTTTTTTTTTGTAAATAAAAAAATATTTATTATATATTTGATTGTTTCCAATTTATTTAATGACGCTTCCAATTAATTGTAAATGAGAAAACCTTATGATCTCTCCGATTATGCAAAACATTATGTTTACCATTTTTTAAATATATATTTGTATTTTATAAAAACTGATTTTTAAGAAAATCACTCTTTTAACAATGGTTCTATAAACTCTTGATATTTATGGGCATGGGAACAATCTTTACTTCTTACACGCAATAGTTCTGTACATTTCCCCACAACGAATATTAGTCTCTTAAAAATCACACTTTTCCCACAATAGTTCTATAAAATATTTACGACCTGATTTTAACACCTTGTTTCATATTTCCTTACAGAATACATAACAACCGTTAAAGCTTTATGTAAGCAACACATTACAAGAAAAAATCCCTCTTCTCAGTGTTTGACCTTACTCGAATGAGAGAGAAAGGGAAAAAAGTAAAAGCAATCTTCTATACGAAACTCGAACATATAAACGGGTGAGAGGGAAGCGAATGTGTTGGTCAAACAACGGTGCTTGACCAATGTCCCCCGGGTCTGTGCAAGAGGTGCTGGAACCCCGGTAGTAAACAGGTTAATACCTACTCTTGGAGATTACTACTGGAATGGGCTAAGAGGAAGTAAATACAGAAAGCCCTATAAAGGGGGTTGGGCATCGGGCGAACTTTCATTTAAAGACGAAGGAAAAGCTATTTAAAGAACATTTTCTCTAGCTAAGCCAAATGATACCTTTGTGATGCCCATTAAGTCCTACGTGTTTTTAGGTGCCAGAAAAAGGGTGGTTGTTAGCTTTTTTGATTGCCTTGTTCACCTTAACTTAAAAAAAAAAAAAAAAAAAAAAAAGAGTTTTGTGAGTAAGATGGCTTAAAATTTTCAGTTTTTAGCGTATTAATATAATGTGGTTAAGAAGGTATTTTACATAATTTCTGTATTTGGAAAAGTAGATAGCAATCCTTCATTTGCAGCGTTCAAAATCAAAGTGGACCAAGTTCATAACACATTATCCAGACGGATTTGGAGTTAAAAGTTAATGGGATCACATAGGCGTTCATAAGACTCATAGAAGACTATCGTCATTTGTTGTTCACATTTTCAAGCTAGAACTTGGTTTGTTATGACATCAAAAAATTATCGTCTATAAAGCATGAATTCATTTTAATGATTGAGAAGAAGAAAGGACTTGATCAACTTTGGTCCCGAATACTTCATTTATTTCCGTATAAATGTAAATGACTGTTAACATTATGGCGCCTTAAAGTTAATCATTCACTAAGAATATGACTTATTAACCATGGTACTTAAAAGAAATGTATACAGTTAAGATGACTACAAACAGAAGTAAATAAATAAAAATAGGTTAAGAACTAACATTGTTTGGAGGTCTTGTAAAACTTAACAAAATAGAAATGACAGCAAAACTAATTTTTCTTGCAAGTTATAGTCTCCAGCTAGCAGCTTATACTTCTGTACAGAAATCCAGCTCTAGAATGTACATCAGTGTAAAAAATTTCGACTACACTTATTTATTTTAAGAAGTGGGCTCGTTCGTTATTAACACCAATCTGTATATGCGTCCTATATGCAGTTTCTATTTCAAGAACAACACATTATGCATACCTTGCAATTTGATAGCCTTAAAAGATCAGTTTACTTAGCCGAAATCGCTGTAGGAAGATGCAATTCGTCGATTAGGTAATTAGTTTAGACGTATTTCCCCCTGATTAACATCTCTAGTCTCGATTCCTAAACGCCTACAGACACATAACCCGAGACACCCTGGCATGCGGCACAGAGGGAGATAGACAGATCACAGACACACTTTACCTGCTTGGCGAAGACTGTGATGTCTTCATTGAAGGATTCTGAAGAGCAGACGTCTCCTCCCGCGATCCCTGGTTCGCGGGGGGTGCACGTGGCCAGCTCACACTTCTCGAAGATCAGAGCTAACAGAGGGAAAAGGGGATGCCTGTAAAGAAAAAAGAAATCGGTTAGAAAATTAACGCAAATGAATCAACTTTGTCCTCCAGACAGTGAGTAAGAAACACTACTATAGTTTACTACTCCAATAATATAAAGGGTTTTTAACCTGCTTGCAGAATATGTTTTATCCTTGCAAAGGTAACAATTCTCTGTTTCTAAGAACTGATGAAAAGAGCTGCTAATTAATTGCTCTCGAAACTATAGTAGTCTTTTTTTTTTATCCCTCACCAACTGGAGAAAAATTTCTATAGATTAGAAAATTACACTATATGTATGTTTAACAAATATTTTTTGCATTACTCTTTAGCAATTTCTTACAGGTACCTGCTTATATCACTCATTCGGATATATCATTCTTATTTCTTATCTCAAAAAAGAAAAACGAAACATTTTTAGTTGTAGTTTTTAACTAACTTTATGTATACACTACAAAAATAAATAAATAAATAAATAAATAAATAAATTGTTGATTTTACAGTATAATACTGGCATTCCAGCTGCCATTATTATACCGTAAAATTAACAGTAATAAACAGTAAAATAATAAGTAATACGCTGCCGCGCACTCGCGGCAGCATATTACTGCTTATTCTTGCCCTCTTTCAAATTTTAAGTGAAAACCACGATTTTTACTCACCGTTCTAGGACGGGCATTTACACTACTACAGGAATTGTTAAACTAAATGATTTTCACGACAAAAAAATATAGCATGGGTAGACTTTGAAAAAAAAATTAAAAATATTTTTAAAAAATCAAAAGCATTTAAACTTTTTCAATTTTTTATATTTTTACACAATTTTTTTTTTAATTCACAGGAATATCTTTCATAAATTTAGGGATTGATTTTTCTATAAACCCATTAGTTTATGGGAGAAAAAATTAAACTACTATTTTTTTATGCTAAAATTGAGTGAAAAAGATGAATTTCTTCATGTATATTTACATTTAATATATATATATATATACAGGGTGTCCACGTATAACCTGACCGACCTTTATTTTCGCAACCGTTGGTCCTAGATGCATACTTCCAATTACAAAAATGGTTTAAATAAGGTAAATAATTATTTTTAAAGCGATTTGGGTCAAGAAAAACATTTATTAAAAAAATACGAAATTATTTTACTAAATATCACTTATAGGACCGGGGGGGGGCGTATAAAAATTTAAATTTCGTAATATTTTAATAAATGTTTTTCTTGACCCAAATCGCTTTAAAAATAATTCTTTACCTTATTTAAACCATTTTTTGTAATTGGAAGTATGCATCTAGGACCAACGGTCCTAGATGGCGGACTAACGGCATCTAGGACCATCATGTCAAGATTTTTCGCAAATCGTAAATTTCAAGGTTAAAAAATAGCGAAAAATCTGATACTATAAAAATGTAAGACTTTTTTATTCAGTTTAATTTTATTTAATTCAATAATTTATTCAATTTTTTGGCTTATACTGGGTTTGTTACAGGGGTTCGATGAGGTTGGGACGGGAGGGGAAGGGGGATCAATTTTAACTTTGAGCTTTTTAACTTAGAAATTTTCGATTTGAGAAAAATCTTGACGTTATGGTTTAAAATGAAGGTCATTTTCGGATTCAGCGCTAAAAAATACATTAGAATCAATTTTCAAAAGCTAAAAAACATGGCACAACCCAAAATTTGAAAGACAGTGTAATCTAACAGCATTTTAAAATCGTAATTGAGGCTGTTGTTTTTCATCCTTTTATTTAACAAATATTCTGTTATTTTTATCCTTTTATATGTTCAGTACAAACTGTATATTTTACATTAATATCTCAGAATGATTATAGATTTCACATTTATATTAGATTGCAATGTTAATTTTGCTCTCAACTATTTTTTTGATATATCTGACGATTATTTATATTTCTACTACATTTGTGAATGACCCCTATTTCAACAGAAAATATAACAAAAAATTTGTAACAAAATATATACTCCAACTTTAAACAGCTGTTACTCGGTCAGTTTTAATCGTAGATGAATGGGACTTTTTTTTATCTTACTTGTTAGTGTAACTAAATTTTTACTAAATATCACTTATATGACCGGGGGACCATACACAAATTTAAATTTCGTATTTTTTTTTTAATAAATGTTTTTCTTCACCCAAATCGCTTTAAAAATAATTCTTTACCTTATTTAAACCATAGTTTTGTAATTGGAAGTATGCATCTAGGACCAACGGTTGCGAAAATAAAGGTCGGTCAGGTTATACATGGACACCCTGTATATATATATATACTTAATGTAAAATTAAACCATTGAAACATAAGAAATTGACCATATATATATATACATTCTGTTGCAAAATTCCTCTCTAATCTATTGAATGAACATTTTCGAAATACCCTTACACGTAATATATACATGTGTCATTTCTTACGCATTTGTTGAAGTTTAAACATTTTAAACGTAGCAAAATATTAAAAAAAAAAAAAAAAAAAAAAAAAAAAAAACTTGAATTGAGAAAAATGAAATTAAAGATTTAAACTCTGATAAATTTAAAAGGGAAATGGATGTAGTATAAAAACCTTTTTCACATGTTTATAATCATCGATCTTTACGTCACTTCGCCAGAATATACTACGAATGTCTAATTAAGCAAAAACTTGGAAAATTAATATTTTCGGCATTTTTTGTTAAGTGAAGGGTACCGAATCCCCTCCATTGTAACACAAAAGTACAGTGGATTCCAGGAATATTTTTTTAAATAAATACAGAAATATTATTAAATGAAATGTTATTTTTCTTCGTGGCTGATTGTCATTTCTCTAAAGTCAAGATTCTGTATCTCACAGACCAGTTGGAAGGCAAGAATAAGACTTACATTATATAGACATTATTATGGAGAGGTCTTGCCATGCCAAATCGCATGTGAATAGCAGTTCTCCTTCCTTTGAGTTAAAAGTTGTCAAAAATGCCTATTTTTGAGGGGTTTTTTTTTCAAAATTTAAATTGTTATAATACAGGAGAAATAAGAATTAACAGCCTATTTTTTTTTTCCTTTTCCTTATTTTTTTCCTTTTTTTTAATTAATTTTTTTAAGACGTGTTTGGATGTGGTAACAATATATATATATAAGTGTGTGATTTGACGATATTTTTGAATTTCTGTGTTCTTCTCTATCAGCTAAAAAATATGCAAAATTTTTATAAACCTTTGAATTTTGAAAACAAAAACGTGCAAAATCGCAGTCTAATCAAAAAGGTTTTGAGATAGAATTTTTCTGCAAATGGATTTTAATTTATTTACTATACAAGTTTCCACATTCAAAATAAGGGAAAAAACAAAACAAAACAAACAAAAAAAAAAAACTCGCATTCTGTCTGTAAAATGTTTGAAAAATGAAAATTGCCATGATGAAACAACAGACACAAAACATCTTACATAAAACGGTACAAATAGGGAAAAAAAAAAAACAACATGTCGATTATGATACTATCGATAAAAACCGATATCGATAAACAGAAATGATTTTCTCATTTTTGTTTAACTATGGAAGAGTAAACATTAAAACCTTGAACCTATGCAAATACATACGTACATTTAAAACCTTAATTTCTATATACGCATACATATTTAAGTATTAAGTACAATGGTATATATATATATATATATATATATATATATATATAAGAAGCATAAAATATTCAATGTATAAAATATTCAAATGATGTATTAATGCACAAAGCTATCGAAAGTAAAATCTGCAGAGAATTTCAATGCATATCAGGCTTGCATGCAGAAAATTATCCCTAAATAATCCGCATCTGAATAGCATATGTTACATTAGCATTCATATGGTCTTTAAACGTGTGGTCTAATAGATTCGCAAGAGTAGTAGTACAAAAGCTTTTAATTTATTTCTGTAATTGCTGTTTCCTTCTTACGATCGTCAGACTTTCAGCAGGATCTCTAACTGCAGCTGTTTGGTAAGCATTTAAACATCAAAACTAATAGACGCATGAACGAACTGCTTACAAAATGGTTCTTATTCTTCAACACCCAGTCAATGAATTATTCAATGGCGTCTACAGGGAACGTTATTAATGAGAACATGAGACTCGCCCTTCTTTTAAAAGTATTATTTGATGGAATCTTTTTTCATATATGTTTTTAATGCACTTCTGTTGTTTTTTTCCCCTGTCTTACATGTAAGATTAGGAAGTTGCTTCAACGTTTCGCTGTATCACAGAAAAGCAGTTTTTTTCATGAATTTAGATTGTTCTACGAAGTCTGAATTCGTATAACATTTACAGTGACTTTTCAGCTTAATAAAATTTCCTCTTTCTTGCAATTTATGGTCAATATATGTGTAGAATGTGAGCCATATACGATTTAAAGGGGACATTTTGGTAGTATTAGTAAAACAACTCTGGCTTCGGAATTTTAAGGTAGAAGCAACGGTTTCGTGTTTTAACTTACAGACAAATTTATATAAAAACATGAAATTTTGTTGAACTGCCTATTGAACACTTAACTTAATTTTGCGTATTTTTTTTTTTCAGGCATAATTTTCTTTTATTTCAAGACAACTGACCATTTTTGTGATGCCATGGATAATGTAAATTCAGTATTTTCAATATAAATTTACCTATAAACACAAAAGTACATTGGAGACAAATTGTGTATTTCTCTAATTAAAGCGAGAAAATTTATTTAACAAAATATTTCTTATTTCTAAAAATCGTTTTTGTTCGTGGCTGACTGTCATTTCTCCAATTTCAAGACTTTGTAACTCCTAGACTAATTGGAACAACTAAATATTACTTATGGATTATACAATTACATAGAGAGGCCATGTCCTTGCCATATTGCGTATGAATATGCCACTTCCCCTTTGGAGCAAATTGTCAAAAATGCTGATTCTTCGCAAAGTAAATTGCTATAATTTATCAGAAAAAGAGGTAACAGCTTAATATTTTAAAATTATTATTATTTTGGTACTTTTACAGTACGAGGGCTTTGGCAAGAGAAGGAAATTTAGCAACATATTTTCTGGTAACCTATTCATATTGTTTCATACACACAAAGCAATTTTTTCAATATTTATAAAATTTATTTAATATAAAGAAGCCATTTATCTATTTTTTTATACAAACAGGCGTAAACTGTATATAAAAATCTATAATATATATATATATATATATATATATATATATATATATAATATATACTTAAATATTTATATATACACACACACATATAAACAAGCATAAAAGTTCATTAGGTTTGTTTTATAGCTGTTGATATCATTTGGCGATAAAACTCACTTTCTGAAGCCCAAATTGAACCAAGCTTTGAAAGAAAAACGCCAAGGCCCATATTGTGAAAAAGTACCCTTTTAAAAAAATTTCCAGGATATTTTTGGAAATGATAATAACATATATAAAAAGCCTCATCTTTGACATGACCCTTTGAGACTTGAGACGCGCGGAACGTTTGTGAGCCATATGGGCTGCGCAAAATTCTTTAATTTGGACACCAGTAATTTCGAACAGAAATTTTCTGCATATTTAATCACAGAGTTTAAATAATATAAATTGAATAATATAAAAATTTCTATTCTAAAAATGTGATGCCAAATAAATAAATAAAAGAAGTATACTTGACGCTCGACGCGAAGGGGATCAAAGACATTTTTCAACTCAGAAATAATGGTTTTCAGGTTACGTCTTAAAACAGTTTTTATCAAAACTTTTATCATATTTAATCAAAATTAATATTGTTTGAATTTATCTTAGAAAGAATATTAATTTTGATTACATTTTTAACTTTTCTTTAAGATCCTTAAGAGAATCTTTATCTCAAGTTTTTAGCGTAAGGGCTGGCATGGAAAGGGCTATTTAACTTTCAGTTATTCAAAATGAGCAAAATATCGACTGAAGAATGAAACATATATTTTTATCTATTAATGTATAAAAAACTTTTGGTACTTTTCGGTTAGCCGGGCGCCAGTGATATATATATATATATATATATTCATACATATAATATGTGTATGTATATATATATATATATATATATATATAACCATAAATGAAACATTATAATAACACCAACTTAAACCATGAAATAATTAAGTATGAAATAATTAGTTGACAATGAAAGATTCCCCAACACACTTAATATGGAAACAAAAAACATTGAAAGAATAAGAAATTAAATAAAAATTGAATCAATGGAATTAAATGAATTAAATGAAATGAAATTTGTGGAATTTAGACAGAATTATCAAGTCCCAATTGCCTAAATACCACAAATAAAATGAGATGTTTCATCTTCATATTAGCCAAACATTGCTAAAAAATATGATATTGGGACAACATCTCAAATACAATGATTCAAATCAGTGATAAAATAAAAAATAAAATACAATATAAAAAAGGAAAGAAACCATACATTAAAAAAAATCCATAAAGATGAATAAAGATATAAATAAGATACCTTGCAGTTCATGCACCATCATGAAAACTCCAACATGACTGGGGAATGAATTGCATAAAAAATCATGTCATGTTGCCAATTTTAGAAATGTAAATTGCTTTGCAATGATGCCAGAAATAATGTTAAAATATAATGGATTATAAAATAAACAGGAACATTAGTGCTGCCATCTATTAGTAGAAAAAAAAATGGAAAAATATCTGAATCGAAGGAATAGGATGGAAATAAATGTTTCATAAATCAACCAAATTACTAACTTAATTGATACCAATTAGTTAAATAATAAATAAATGAGATTAATTAATAAATAGAAAATCGAATTACATTAAAGGATGTATTAATGTATAATACTATGTTATAAATAAGTATTAAGATGTAAAAATTAATAATAAAAAACAACTTAAAATAGTGCTGCCCTCTAGTGGTAAAAGTAAATATAAAGTATGGATGGAAATTAGTTTTTTATAATTAAACCAAATTACTATCTTAATGATAGCCATTAGTTAAATAATAAATAAATGAAATTAATTAATAAATAGAAAGTTGAATAATATCTAAGTAATGAATGTATAAATTAATAATACTATGTTATAAATAAGTAGTAATATGGAAAAATTAATAATTAATGCAACATTAAAAATGTACCATTAAATGTCAACAACGATTAAATAACTGTACTAAAAATGCAACATCATTTAAAATAAATTAAAATACTAAAGATTTGAATTAAGAATCAAAGAATTTAAAATTAATATTGAGTAAATATTGAAATGAATTAGTCACAAAAATGTGGCTTTAAACAAAGTTAAATTAAATAAAAACACTAAATAAAATTAAAACATATTATATCAACACTGTATAAAAGTAAACATTATCTTAGAAGTAGATATGATATTGTCCACCAAAGGTATTAATCCAAATCATTAGATCAAATACATTCTTAATAATAATGAATATAAATTCATTTAAAATAATTAAATAATGAATAAGTAAATCTAACTAAATTAATATACATAAGAATAACACATCGCAGTCCATTATAAAATGTGTATGTTCAAACAATTGTGTAAATCAAAATGCCCCCATTTTTTTTTTTTAAATATATAAATTAACCATGCGTATTTTTCCATACAACGCCGCCACACACCTCCTCAATCCAACGTCTACCCACCCAACCGTCCTATTATATTTTTTTTTTTTTTTTTTTTTTTTTGTAAATATTTATAAGATTATATGATTTTTTTATACATTTTTAAACGCATGTGTTAATTTGGTTGTAAAGATCAAATAGGAACTAACTATATATTAAGGAATAAATGAATTTTTTTGGAAAACCATGTTGTAATGCGTCAAAGATAAGTTTTTTAATATTTTTGTTAATAAGATGAGAGGAACATAAACTTTTTATTCTATAAATATGATTAAGGAGTATATTACGATATACAGAATAATGAAGACATGATTTAAAATTAGTAAATGAATTAACTTTAAATTTAAATTCTTTACGTTTATCAAATAGATCTATTATTGTTTTGTTTTCTTTTAGTGTAATATTAAGATCTAAAAAGTTAATAGTATTGTTAGAAAGGAGGTTTTCCGTTAATTCTAAATTAGTAGGATAATCAACTGGAAATATAGAAATATTAGTGTGATCAGTAGCAATTAAAATAATGTCATCAATATAACGATATAAATGTATATTACAATTAATAAATGTACGTTCATAATGATACAAGTATAAGTCTGAAAGTATACTAGATGTACATCCCCCTTGTGGTATACCGACTTTCTGTAAATATAACGTGTTATCATGCATTATATAATTATTATATATAATGAAATATATATATATATATATATATATATACATATTCATACATATAATATGTATATGTATATATATATATATATATATGTATATGTGTAGATATATGCGTATATATATGTGTGTGTGTATATATACATGTATAGTATATATATCACTTGCGCCCGGCTAACCGAAAAGTACCCAACTTTTTTAATTTCCTTCTTAACTCCTTAAAAATTTCCCATACATCGTATGTGCAAAAAGAGTTTGCTTGCTGCGTTACTTAAAGCTTTTTTATACCACTAATTTTTAATAGTAATCTTTACTTTTTTTAAGCCTGTTCTCCAATCGAAGGAGCTACTTTCTGACACATTTCTGAATTCATTTTTGTTCGGAAACACATGAAATTGGCAGATGTTCTTACTCAGAAACTATGTAATCGAATGAGGTTTTCATTTTTTGGTAAAGGCAGAACAGTATTTAAAAAATTCTGTCAAACTTGGTGTTTTGAACAGAATTTTCCGGAAGTGACAGCACGGAAAGCAGAAAAACCTGTCGTCACGTGACAACAATCGCTTATAACTTGATAAGTAATAATTATTTATCAAAAAATGAAAAACATCATTCGATTCTAAATGGCTTCAATAGTCAGGCCTGTCATTTGTATGCTTTTCCATTTAAAACTGAATTAGAACACATGTTGGAAAGTTTCGCATTGGTTCAGCAGTTGATTTCAGAACCCCTTTAAAGGTAGAAATTGTTTGATTAAATCAAGCGAATATTTTAACTCGGAAAAAGTGTGCTTTGCCATATTTTTAGTTTATTGTATCAAAAAAAAAAAAAAAAAAAAAACGAAAGGAAAGGAAGAAAAGAAACTGTTCAGCAGTTAAAGATGAAAAAGCTTGACATGAACTTATGTGTTGAAGTGTATATCTGCAGAGCAAATTACTTAACAGTACAATAAATAATAATTACGCTATGAAAGTTATTGTTCGAAAAACAATAGATTTTCAATGAAACTGATCTTGAACTAAACCTTTGTGATTCTGCGCTATTTAAAAATAAGTTAATTCTCTTCCGTACATGTTGTAAGAATTACAAATATTTTACAAGAAATGAAACATGATTTTTGGATTAAAGAGAGATAATTATAAATCATTTCTGACAATTGACCGTGTTTTCCAGCGTTAACGTCATGGATTTAATAAGAGATCTGAAAGATAAAAGTAAACTTTATTCGAACAACATGAAAGAAAATACTCTAATATTTCAAGCCAAGTAATGAATTGATTCGACGTTTTTTCACTCGTAAATCCAGATTCTTTCATGATATTGTAATATTACAGAGTGCTTATAAAACAGCTTTTCTTGTTTGGAGGCATCTGTGGCTAAAACTAATGAATTGAATGACGCCACTTTTTATTATTATTATTAATTAGGCTTTTGAATGCCAAATAGAGCCAAAAGGGGGAGAAGCAAAAGAGAAAACGAAATTCAATTGGGGGATTTAGATAATTATTTATTTTACTACGAAGTAAACAAATAGAGCAATAGAATTTTAAAAGAGTAAAGGATTATACATTTTTAAATTTGTAATCTGGAGGGAAAAGAAGGAGAAGGAGAAATTTTGGGAGAGGAAAAAATTTAGATGATTGGTTGTTTATTTATTGTTACTAGATTAACAAATAGGGCAGAAAAAAATAAAATTTAAAGAGTTTCAACGATTTTAAAATTTGTGCACTTGATGATAGGGAAGGTCAAAGAGGGAAGAGGGGGATTTTGGGAGTGAAATAGAAAAATTATTGTTTATTGCTACAAGATCAAAGTCAAACCGGGCGGGGAGGCCTACCTTTCAGCTTAAGCTCAACTAGTCCCGCCTATTGTTTATTGCTACAAATAAATAACAAACAGGGTAGAAAAGTACAGATTATAAAAAATAATAAATAATAAAGAGTTTTAAAGACTTTGTATGTTGCAGCGGTGCAAACAAGGTAATGCAACTTGGGGGTGATATTTAGATGATTTTTTCCTTTAAAGCGACAATCCACCAAAACGCATAATGTTTGCCTCTGATTAATACTATCATCTACCTTTCGTTAAGTACCATATTTATTTGAAATTCCATTGTGTAAGATTAAAAAAAAAAAAAAAAAAAAAAAAAAAAAAAAACTATGATATTTATAATAATACTCGGTGCTCTTCAAGTTTTACTTCGTGCGATTTAGTTTTAGTACGAATTTGAAATGAAAGACAGCATTATTAAACAAATGGGTCATTTCTCCTTTTTCCAAAGTGAGATATTTTCAACTGCATTTCGATTAAATACGTCCACTGATTAATCTGAAATAAGCAGAACATTTATATCTATTGTATGAATTGAAAAATAAAGGAAATTTCAACAATGCATTACAAAAAGCACTTTAATAGCGCAAATATTGTTGTCTAAATAAACACGAAATAATTATCACAATCGCATTGAATTCAATACGATAACACTCGATTCTCGACCACGCTTTTACATCTCAACCAATAAAATCTACCTGATTTCTTATCATAAGAAGCTCTGCGATTATACGAGAGATTGGTAAAATAAATCTAGGATTTAAAGCAACGATGAACTCTATCTTTGTCCTCCTGGTGATAAGCGCTTTATCTTCTTGCTTAATCAAGTAATATTTACATCAGTAAGTAACAACAGAAAATGATAGACGGTTTCTGTAATTCATGAGATTGCTCCAAAGATTATGCAGGTTAGTAACGCAAAACTTTAATCTAAATGGAGCTGGTAAAGGGCAGATAACGTTGCATGGGTCTCGAATTATCGAAAAGAAGTGCTTCTATCTGTGGCTTATACCTCCCCTCTGTATGGCGTTCGAAAATTAGATCAGGGATATTTGTGAACCTACGTGAAAAATCCTGAAGTTATGTGAAATGGACAGAAGAATGGGGAATACGATTAAAATTTTAATGATAAACTTTGATTGCAATTAATAAAATAAAATAAATTCTCCTGCAAATATTAAAAACACTGTTAAATTATTAAATATACTTGGCAAAATTTCCATCACATAATACTTCTCTTTTTAAATAACATTGACAAATAGTTATATATTGAAAAATAAAAAAAAATCAAGCACTCAAAAATGAGTAAATCGATGTACTCATATCGAATTGAGTATGTTTGGATAAAAAATGAACCTATTCTTTCTCAATTTTGAAAATCACATGTTATCAAACTCAAAACGGAACGATAATTTTGTACTTTGTAATGATTTATTTCATTCATGGCGGCATAAAAGATGTTCATTTATAAGGAAACAATGTAATATATCCCGTAAATAAGGAAATAATATTACATTTTTATTCTTCGAAAGGAACTATATCTTGTGCCTCCATTATAATGCGTAAGATTACATTGCGTCGTTGTTATGGGTGCTTCGTACATTCATAGGCAGAAGCAGTCGATCAAGTCTGTGCGCTGAATGATGTGAATATTTGTGAATGGGAAAAGAGAATTAGATTCGAGATTTCGCCGACAACTTTGAAAGTAAGTGCTCTCTGTTCAATCATCTAATATTTAATAATTTTTTTTTCTTATTTTATGTAATCATTTATACCTTCTGTAAATATTAAATTAATGTAAATATTAAATTATGCACAGTGTTTTAAAATAATTTAAAAGTGCTTGAAAGCAATATGGCTCTTATCATACAAATATTTGATTTGGGTATCTTGATAATAATTTTGTTGTTTTTTCTGAATAAATAATCAATTAAATGTTTCTTGTTAGTAATTTTGAGCGGGAAATCATGTCAGAAAATTTATACTATATTCTGTAATAAATTGGGGGTGGTGGTGAATTGACAAGAAAAATATTTTTTTCCATTTAATTTATATTAGTTTTGAAAGTGTTTCATTAAATGTTAGCCCATGTTTTTATCTAAATTTTGTTTTTCCACGTGTTACTAATCGGCCATCTTGGACGCCATCTTGTTTTGTTTTATATTTTTATGACAAAGAGCATTGTTTTGAAGCAATTTTAAGTTTTTTTTAAAAAATATAGTGCATAATTTAATATTTACATTAATTTAATATGTACAGAAAGTACAGCTGATTGCATAAAATAAGAAAAAAAAACCGTATTGAATATTTAACAGAGAGCACACAGAGTTCATATTTGAATACATCCATGGAATCAAAAATGAGTACATCACAGTTCATATTTGAATACATCCATGAGATAAAAAATGAGTACATAATGGTTCACATTTGAGCAGATCCAGAGTCAAACAATGAGTACATGCGTTTCTCAATTTTGAGAACACTTGGATCGGAGCCTATTTTGAGTATGCGTCGCACTTAAAATTGCGCACTTTTTTTTAATTTTAATTAAAAATTTTTTTTAGTGTAACCAGGATAAATCTCTATGCACAAACAACCCTCCTCATAGACATTGGTACACTGTTAAAAAAATAAAATAAATAAATAAAACTCATAAAACTGATAGAAAAAAAACTGTAAGTATAAATTATAGTGAAAACTGTTTGTTTTACAGAATAATTCTGTTTTTAAATCATTAGAACAGTATTTGACAGTTAAAAAACAAAAGATTTTTTTTTCGTACAATAAATGTTTCCTACGGTGTTAACACAGATTACATCTTTTTTTTCTGCCACTTTTTTATAGGATTTTTTACATTGCAGAAATACGGTTAGAAATAATTAATATGATAAAAGTTATAGATATATGAGTCTTTTTATTCCAGAATATTATTAAAGAAATATTTATTAAAAATTACTATATAAAGAAAATAGTAGTAGGTATATTTTTTAATTAAAGCTATTATTATTATTTTTTTATAATGAAGATCATTCGTATGATCTTTTTTACTACTAAATATTTTTTTTTAAATAGAAAAGCAAATATTTAAATTTAAATAAGAAGGCGCAAGAATAATTTAAATTTCCGAAATTAAAAAATTCTCCAGTCACATGTAATAAATACCTCTTTGTTTTTTGCCTATAGATGTCAAAGTATTTCCTCAAGCAATAAAGAATTGCGCCATTCAATACTTACGTAATCCTTACAACATTGGACAGCCATGAAACAATTTTAGTTTTCTATTATTGGAATACATTGCTTTCTACTGATTTTGTGTGAAGCAAAATCTTTTGACATTAATAAAGATTTAAAAAATAAAAGCAATAAATTGTCTGCTAACCATTTAAAAATCTTATGCACAGAAAGCTATTAAAGTATCTGACTCAATAGTTTTTCTTTTATATTTAGTTAGGTAGTACAACTATATAGAATGAGTCTGCAAAGCAAAATCCGATTACAGTTTTCCTTAGATTTGACATTTATTGATCTGCAACTGTCTCATTTATTACACTGCAAAAAATAATTGTTGATTTTACAGTACAATACTGGCATCCCAGCTGCCAGTATTATACCGTAAAATTAACAGTATTAAACAGTATTAATGCTTATTTTACTGTTTAATACTGTTAATTTTATGGTATAATACTGGCAGCCGGGATGCTAGTATTATACTGTAAAATCAACAATTATTTTTTGCAGTGTAGAAATTAATCTATTTTCATAAAAAATGAAAACAATTCATCCATTCTACAATTTTTTTTTTACACATAACACATATGGAAAAAATATAATTTAATTTTGAAACTCATAGGTATTTAAACATGGAATTTCAAAAAAAAAAAAAAAAAAAATTAAATTTTGTTTAGAATTTTAAAAATATTGCTGCTGTATTAAGCTTCTAAAATTTCATAGTTAGTTTAGGATCAGATCAAACTTAGAAAATAATCTTTCGACAGATGAAGAGTTTGCATAACAGTTCATCAGATGCATTATAAAATCTACAAATTTTAAATCAATTTTTCCAATTTTTCATTACTGTCCACTCAGTGTTGCAATGGATTAGTTACACTTTAAGAAAAAAAAATTAGAGAAGTATGTTTATGTTTGAATGCTATTAAATAAGGCAAAAAAAAAAGTCCCATCTATATTTAATAATTTTTTAAATATTAATAATATTAATTATTATTAAAATATATAATATGACATTAATAGCCGCATAGATATATAGTTTGAGCAATATATCTGAACTAAAGTTATTTAATATAGTTTCGACCATCTCTAAATGTTTAACACCAATTTTGATCAGTTTTAGACGGTTAAAACCAGTTTTGAGAACTGTCCTGGTTAAAATTAGTTTTGACCGGTCAAAATTAAAACTCTTGCAATAAGAAGGTCGTTATTAGGAGTCGAGCGCCAAATTAATCCTTGCCCCGGGCACCCAAAACCTTGTTTAGCTAAAACACTGTTACCTTTCAACTGCATTCATACACAGCTTTAAAGTTAGTATATTTGATAAGACTTCGCAACATAATTATGCGCAATAATAGTATGCTGTGGAAGAAGGAAGAAAAAAACATAATTATTTAAACCAGCCGTACTCAACCTTTTTTTCTCGCTGGCCGCAAACATATATTTGTGACGTTAGGCGGGCCGCAACACACTTGTATAACAATGTAAAAAAATATAGATTTCTACAGCAAATGCCGCGAACATTGTTGTTTTAAAGTAGTGGTATAAAACCTTTTGCTGCCAATTTTTTCTGCGATAAATATTTAATTAACCCCAATAAGCCTTATTAGCTATATGATAAGTATAAAACGTAACAATTCAGCAATTCCAAATTCTCAAAAAAAAAAAAAAAAAAAAAAAAAAAAATATATATATATATATATATATATATATATATATATATATATATATATATATATATATATAATCAAGGGATTTTTTTCTAATAATCAATTTATTTTCTCAATACAAAAACTTTTTTTTAAATGTAGAATTACATAGTGCAAATTAAACTAATTTGGAATAATGTTTGTTTAGTGTTCAGGATTAAGAAATGTATACACTACTGTAGCACAAGTAAAACTCTGTGTAAAAAGAACTTTGAGCAAGGAAACGACATTTAAGATATATTAAGGTAATTTTAAATTAGTAATTATAAATAACAAGAAATTGTCTTCCCATGAAAATATATAAAAGAGCAGTGAAAAACTTAAAACCTTTTTATACACATCTCAATTATTTTTATAAATATTGATTAATGATTATGTGTCGCGGGCCGCACATAAAAAGTCGCTGGGCCACATGCGGCCCGCGGGCCGCAGATTGAGTATGGCTGATTTAAACTATATGTTAGTTAATTACAACAATACTTGCATTTTGCTTTATGTTATAAATTAAACAAACAACTTAAATATAAACACTTGCCAATTATCAACAGCTGCGTAGGAAACAGAAAGCCACCATATTATGAGTTATTTTGCTTTATTTATCATAAAAATAAAAATGCTTAATAACGAGATATAATTTTCTCGATTTGTAATAATAACATGTTAATATAAACTCTGAATGTTCCATACTATCAGCAATGATTCAGAAATTCTATGTTTATTTTACTTATTTAGAAATTATACTTTTGAGAATAACAAAAACAAAATTTCTTCTTAATATAATTGGACAAAAATTACAGATTAGGCAGTTTTTAACGGAACATATAATAAAAAGGTCATAAGACTGTTTGCCACTTAAGTAAAATAAAAGAGATATGTATGAAAGAGCCATTTGGTAAGTTAAAAAAAAAAAAAAAAAAAAAAAAATCTGTAATTATATATTTTCTGATTAAAAGTATATCAAGTATTTTCTATAAACAATGATTTAAAAAATGCTTTAGAGTGATTTATCTAAAAAAATTTGCGCAGGATATCTCTAGAACTAATTGATATTTTTTATAGACTAAATCTATATTTTCAGACCAAACCTGTATTTGTGTGTATTTTAGTAAATTTTTACTCATTAAATTATTTTAATCAATATTTTTATATATTACATTATTATATATATCATTTATTTTAATAATTATTTTAATTATTTTAATCATTAAAAAAAATTGCACAGATAAACTTTTTGGAAAATATACATGCAATACTTAGTATTGCATGTATATTTTCCAAAAAGTTTATCTGTGCAATTTTTTTTTTTTTTTTCGCTGGTGAAACAGCAAACAATATCCTTTTGCTATATAGGCAACAAATGAAGTTGTTTTTTATCATAACGAGCATTGCCAGTTCCAGTGTCCCAGAAAACGGGACTGGAAGATAAAAAAAAAGCGGGACAACGGCTTCTAAATCGGGACATAAAAATGCAACAAACCCTGTTAAATCGGAACCTGTCTAGACTGGAATCCTTCCTCAAACGTAAAAATTTCATTCTCCCTTACGGTATCATCCTTAATACCATACCTGCCAAGACAAAAACCTATTTAAAACGAAATTTTTCTCCGGTCTTTCCCGATTTCGTCTTAGCAGGCTTTACCATACTAAATAGACACACAAGAATCTTATACAGTAAATCCTGTGCAAACGGAATCATTAGGAACTGAAACAAAATCCAATTCAGCAAGTATAATTGTATAGTATTCCTATCGTAGAGACAGTAAAATTTTTACTTAAAAAAAACATAATTCCATTATAAACAGGTACCGTTGTCATAGGGTTTGTTGAACAAAGTATAATACAATTTGTAAAATCAGAAACGCTAAAAACCGTAAAAAATTTCGTTTTATACGGGTTTCCATCCAGACAGGTAAATTTTTAACATATTGCTTACGAAGGAACAATAAAAATATATAATGTTATGGAATCCATCTTCACAGTTATGGCAATGTTATGGAATCCATCTTCATCTTCCATCTTCACAGGTTTTGCTGTATTAAGGCATTAAGGCTTTAATATCACAGATTTTACTTTATACATGCTATTCGATGCAGACTAACGAATAGCATGTTCCAAAAAGTAATTTAAAAGTATTTGTGCATCATGAAAAATCGGGAGTTTTGGCGTCTCGCGCAGTGGTTATTCAGGACAGGTCTTGTATCCCTGAAAATCGGGAAGTCCCACGTAAATCGGGACATCTGGTATTAAAAATATTGTTCATGTTTTATTTATTTTTATTATTATGCTCTCATCTTTGATTTTCGTGATGCATTTTTTATAAGATGAAACATGAATAAGAAATTATTTTACTGTTTTTAAATTTTTTGTATTTATGCCTCACACTAAAAAAAAAAAAAAAAAAAATGATTTTACGGTATAATACTGACATCACAGCTGCCAGTATGCCAGTATTATACTGTGAGAATCTAATCATTTCAACACTAATCATAACCGTTGTTCGAACGCAAAATTGTGTATGTGTTCTTGTTTAAAATATTACAAGTTTACTAAATTTTAATATGAAAGAATAATAAAAAAAATCATATTTTTGGTCGATTTCAAGATATCGGACTTCTTAATTATGCATACACTTTGAAATGAATATATATATACATATTCATTTATATATATATGCATACACATATATATATGTGTGTTGAAAATAGTTAATATTTTCAGGGTGATTCGGAACATAAAACTCCCGGAAAGCAAATTTCTTTTAAAATCTCAAAAACAATTTAAGAGCTTATAGAATACAGTGACGCAAATCACATGTAAATGTGATGAACAGATATTAAATCAAGATAATAGGTTATAGATCAAACGATATAAAGATTTTTACCTTGACATCACGCCTTTTTCCAGTATTTACATGCATTAATCTCAGAATATTCTTTCCAGATTTGTCGTATTTTAATTGATATATATATATATATGTGTGTGTTTATATGAAAGATAACATTATGACACTTTGTAGATTTTTTTTTTTCTTTTTTTAGTTATATATTCTTCAAAATGTATGCGAATTTTTTAGATTTGAGATAAAATTTCAAAAATATTGTTCTTGAAGTAAACAATACCCTTAAAGACATTTTTTCATTTAAAAATTATTAAATTTCTTAAAATAAATATTTATTTAAATCTCGAACGCAAATTAATATTTACTTTTTTCTGTATTCAAAAATGAAAAAAAAAAAGTATGCAAAAAGTGTTATTCGTTCAGAAGACAGGATCAAATTTTAAACATGGGTAAAATTAAATTTTTGATTTAATTAATATTTTTAATTAATATTTTTATTTTTCTTAAAGATTTTACATATGAAAAGGAATCCATGTAAATTTTATCATTTCAAAAAAGAATAAAAATATTTTAAAGTAAAAAAATATATATATAATTTTGTGCTCTAGACCACCTTAAAAGTTTCCATAGTTCTTACAGTTTTACATAAAGCATATCTTACTACATCTATTTATTTAAGAGTTTATACTCATGCAAACTTTTAAAAAATGCCCCCTTTTATTGCATTTTCTGAAAGTACAATTAGTAAAGAATATCCAGTTACATTTTCTAGCATATCTGATAAAAACTAAGAAAGCTACGCTGCTAGGAAAAGTGCTGTGTATAGCTCATAAATCATAACTTGAATCTCTAAACATGATTATCTCAAAACTATGTTTCTAAAGTCGGTGATCATGATAACTCGAACAAATCTCAACCAATCTTCTTTCAATTTTAACCATTTTTTAACAGCAATAATATCTTAGAGAGTAATCGGTCTTTTTGGTGATCTGATGGGTTTTTTTTTTTTTCTACTTTTTGGAAAAACAATCAAAGTTCAAAATTGTTTGTGAAAATCGGTACTTTAACTTTGGACGGCTGCTATTTTGTTCAAAATCAATTTTTCCAAAAATCCGAACGATTACTCTCTAGTTTTAAGTGTTCCGAGTAAATACATTATGCTTTTTATAATTTCAGATAACATTTGACAGAGTTACGTTGATCACCGTGGACGACTACTAGAACGACACTACTCTATTGAGCGGGTCTAACTGTAGAAACCCAATTTTATTTCCTTATTACAAAAATTTTCTTTAAAGAGTAATAAACAAAACAAAAATCAAATATCTTGTTTCATTTTTCTTTTTTCGACTTTGCAGGTACATACAACCCCATAAAGTACTTAAGTACATATCTACAATTGTTGATATACTACTCAGCAAAATAAAGACAACTTGATCTTCAATTTTGAAATCGTAGAAGTCGTAAAATAAATTTGCTTTGATTTAACACGACATAAACCTACTTCGATTCGCCAGACGTCTCTGCCCATTTCTAAAATTTTATTTCGCAAACCCTTCACACTGCTTTACTTTTATGACCAATAAATGACTACCACTGGATATCTTGATATATCGGTAAGTTTTTGTTTTTAGAATTTAATTTTATTCAGTTCGAGTTTTAAGTGTCATAAAAGATAATTTAAACGGAATTATCAAAGCGTTATGGAAAAATAAATGTTTATTTATTTTTTCTCCCTTATAGCTTTGTCTTTATTATTAAATGTTAAAATTAACTAAGGTACAGCTTTTTGCATAAACCTTTGTTTACGCTAATAATTTTTATTCAGTATTCGAAACTCCATAAATATAAAACTGCCGCCAAATGGGCTTAGTCAGTGAAATATATGTATATAGTGGGGTAAAGAAAGTTTGCGGACTAAAATCAAATAATTTTCGAAAGCTAAGAGACAGCAAAAGTTGTATTATTTTGTTGATATCTAAGAACGTAAAGCCCACTAACAATCAATTAAATGAAAAATAAAAATAAAAAGCTTCAAGGATTGTTCTTACCATTTTACACTGATATTTTCTTTTTTCACGCTAGTTGGCGTATTTTAGTGATAGTGGTTTAATATAATATAATGTTTCCGACAACCCTTTATTGTTATCCAGATTCATATTGATTCTCATTGTTGCTAATATCGTGACGATAATATATTAAAATTTTTGACGCGTTTCTGTAAAAATTTTTTAAAAATATGATACAAAAACTATTTTAGAAACAAAGTACTACTGAGTACCTTAACAACATATTGAAATTTCACAGCAATTGACCAATTTTTACAAAAGATGTAGTCCAGAAAGTAAAAAAGAAGGGAAAAAAAAAAAGACGAACAATCGACAATCATGCCATTTTTGGATCCTGCTGAAATCAGAGTACCACCAAAACGAGCCCTTTCCAACGAAAAAAGAATGATCGAATTTCGAACATTAGTTCAAACATTATGCGTGGAAAATACATTTAAAATAACAGAAAAAAAAGAAGAAAAAAAAACAACCAATCTTCAAATGAGGCATATTTTGATCTCCCCCCCCCCCCCTTTTATAATTTGCAGTCTTTCGCATTTTCGGGATACCTGAAACTCTTCCATGATCGAGGTTCCTTTTCTTTCAACCTTTTCACGATCGAAACTCTTTTCCGTTCAATTAATTTAAAATAATAATAATGATAATAATAACAATTGGAAAATTATGACATAAATGAAATGACGTAAATGAAAACATATTTGAAAAATTCTGATTCAACTAAGTAAGAAGGATTAAATAAGGTTCATATTTGGTCCCCGATATTATCAGGGTGTACTTCTTTTTTCTAAGATGTTTTGATAGTTCAAATATAATTTAGAATTTATCTTTACAGCTTATCTGATAAATTTGTCTTTTAAGAATGTTTAAATGTTTTATACAGGAACACAAACATATATTTATTTGGCAAGTTTTGTGAATTTTGACATTTTATATGTCATTTTTTTTATATATATATAAAGCGCTTATAACATCAGCCTGATTGTTTTATTATTATTATTATTCAAATATTAACATATGTAAAAACTGCGAAGTGTTTAGTGTTCATGTTGGAAAGGAAAAGGGCTGGGTATACTAGTCACTAAAAAGGCACTAGCTGAGTAGAAAAGGCCACGAAAAAAATGTATTGTACACCTCCCTCCACCCCCCCCCCCCCAAAAAAAAAAAAAAAAAAAAAAAAAAAACTTCTTTGGGCCCAAAAATACATACATCCATCTCCCATAGATTTAAATTGGGGAATTTCCCATAATCTTAGTGTTCTAATCTTTAAGACTGTTCTCAAATCCAAACTGGCTAATTTCTAACATTTTTTAGTTCATTTTTGTTTGCAAACATATCAAATTGACAAGTGCTCTTATTAAGAAAATATGCAATCGAACTGTTTATTCAACTTTTCGGTAAATGTTAGACAATTTTACAGGAAATGTTGTTAAAGTTGGCATTGTGAACTGAAATTCCGAAAAAAAAAAACTGTCATACTGAGACAATAATCGTCTATTACTCAAGATGTAATTCATTTATTGGAAAATGAAAAATATAAATGTTCGATTACATATCATTTCAATAATCATGCCAGCAAATCATGCTTTTATAATTAAAAATTAGTCAAAAAATGTTCCAGAAAGTTTCGGCCGTTGAGCGGTAAAAAGTTTTTTTTTTTTGAGAACCGCCTTAACAACGATGCTTTTTAAAGAAAATAATAGCCCAGTCTGTTAATAAAAAAATTCTCAAAAACGATGCATTCATTCGATATTTATTCGGAATCCATTAAAAGAAAATATATCTTTGATCTAACTAACTTCATTCTTATAAATCGGCTAAAATGAGAAAGATTTAAAGCTGGATTTTACGCTTCCTACGCATACAGTAATAATCGGTAATGTGGCAGTGGGAGTGCTCAGTAAAAAGAAAATTCTGTAATAGTTGAATACTTGCCATCAATATTGCTCAATATTTTGTTAATTTATCCCCTCCATACATTAGATTCAAGTGGTGGCAATTACCGCATCTTATCGCTCTAGTTTCACTGGTCGAACAAGCTCATCGTTCGAGCTATAATTAATCGCAGAGAAGGTTAAAACAACAATGAAGGTTGAGCAAATATGTAAACAGTATGTTGAAATGCAATCGATATTTCAGAGACTTATCAGATGTGTGGTAACAGAAAGATGTTTAAATTAAAGAGACCGGCAAAATGAACGTGTTTTTGGTAGGTTAGGATATTCTTCCAAAAAAGTTCCAAACCGGGCTTCCCGGGTTACAAAACATTTTTTTTAAATTGAAAACTCTAATAGATCTTTCACATTTAAAATATTTTTCAAATTAACCACTAACAACACCAAACAGTATTTTTATATGAAAAATATCAATAACGTAATCAAATAAAGTTAAGAAATTTATTAAAAGGAATACTTTCGTATTAATCTCATGCCAGGGGTTAATAGCCGAAGAAATCACCAAAAATGTTGCGACTTACTGCAGCCTTTTTGATTATGATAACTTCAGTGGTTTAAGCGCATAGTTCGATTACATGTCTGTTAAATTTCTGTTTTATTTATATTATTTCATTTATTTATTGCTGAAGTTTTAATTTTGTTATGGAATATTGGCCTGAAACTAATGCTGAACTATTTATATTGTGTTAAGTGGCAACCGCAATCGGGCTGCATGCGATGATTTAAAAAAAATCATGCTTAGATTAAATTATTTTAAACACCAGTAAAAAAAAAAAAAAAAAAAAAAAAAAAAAAAAAAAAATCAGTAAATTAAAATACAGTTTTCAAACAAATTGCATTTGAAGAAACACCTTCCTCCATTCGACGGTGTACATATTTAGTGGTATGTTTATAAGTTAAACAAATTGCAGTAACAGCGAAATTTGTAGATCAGATGTTGCCACCGTCAATATGACGTCAGCGTTATTCACGGACATGTTTTTGCTTTATAATATAGATTAAAGAAGCACTAAAAACAAATTAACGAGACGGTACAGGGTACACATTTAAGAAGAGTAAAAATATAAAGTACTTTTATAAAAAACATAATAAATATTTTTTGCTTAAAAAATTCTCGCTATCTAGACGATTTTAAAATGTATAATACTTACTATTTCATAATTCCTAAAGTATCAAAACACCTGATTTAAAGTTCATAAACATACATGTGAAACATATGTAAGTTTTAATTTTTTGCAGTTTTTTTTTTTTCAACATACTTATTTTTATAACATTGGTAAACTTTTTAAAAATGCGAAAAAAGAAAGAAAGAAAGAAAATTGAAAATCTAAGAAATTAAGAAGAAATAAAATATAAAGAAAAATCTAAAATTATTTCTTATAATCTAAGAAGTTGTTATTATTATGCAAAAAATCTCTCTAAAAATCAACAGAAAATGTATGTGAGAGAACAATAAGGTTATCAAAGTTGTGAAATAATGAAGATGCAATGCAATAACAACGAGGCATATGAAATTATACGAGATAACCGTAACATGATTCCCACGTTGCCAAATATTAGAAAGTTAATGAACAAAATAATTACATAAGGCGGGATACAGTCAAAAACAGTATAACCCAATTAAAACCAACTGGGTCATACTGAATTGCAATTTCTATAATTCAATAAATTCAATAATGTTCAAGGTGAAATTAATGTAATTTTGAAACTTTAATTTAAATAGCTAATAACAAAGGGATATTTCCTAAGTTTTTTATTATATTATAATGGAACTGCCACACATGTAGAAAATAGTTTCTGTTAGTCAAAGAAATAAGTGAGATTGGATTTTTCAAATTTTGTTCATAAATTGAAAAGTGATTAGCCAATTCCTAAATTTCTATATTCACGTAGAAACACACATTTGAAAGACTCCAAAATTAGTTATTATTGTTATTGACAACAAATCAATGAAAAAAAAGTAAGGTTATTATTTTACGAAATAAAGAAATTCACTCAGTATGCGCATAAAAAATGTAGTTCTTATTAGAGTCCTACTTAAAGTAACCCGAAACCCGACTCGAATCCGAAGTAAGAAATTTTTTTTCCATATTTCAATGCAATTATAAAAAAATACATAATTTACAATTATTTCTTTAATATTAATTTAACTTTTTTTGTATAAAAATTAACACATATACACCCATTAACATTCAAATATATAATTTTTCCTTTGAAAAATATTCAGGACTCTAATTCGGATGCAATAGCAATGAGACATGCGAAATTGTACAATATAAATGCAACTTATTATACATATCGCCCGATATTAGAAAGTTAATGAACAAAATATTACTATTTTACATGAATAGAATGCTGCTAAAAAACAGTACGATGACCAAATTAACCACTGGATCATATTATTAATCAATTTAATTAATTCCATAAATTCAATAATTTTTAACGCAAAATTATAATGCAATTTTCTTACTTTAATTTATTTAATAATCTACAGCTAAAAATAAAAGGCATTTCCAAAATTTTGTACTGTACCGCAATGGAACTGTCGGACATAAAGGAGATTGATTGCTATCTGGGTTTACACAATATCACATTCGATAGAATAACAATATAATACCGATTCCTAAAATCCCAATTCCAATATGTAGAAAACCTAAAATTAAAAAAAAAAAAATGAGAGATCAAATATTATTATTATTATTATTCAAAATATTCCCTGAATGGCAACAGCTGTATGAAAGATAACGATAAGGTTATTCATGTCGCGAAATAACGAAACTTTAACAGCATGTCAATCAAAAATGTAGATGCGATGAAACAGTTACGAGATATGCGAAATTGTACAAGATAAATGCAAGATGTTATCCATGTCGCCCAATATTAGGAAGTTAATGAACAAAATATTACTGTTTTACAGAAATTAAATACGGTTTAAAAAAAAAAAAAAAAAAACAGTTATGATGACTAAATTAACACAAACTGGATCAATTTCAATAGTTCAATAATTTTTAAATCAAAATTATAATGCAATTTTGTTACCTTAATATTTACTTATATAAATCTATTACTTATATAAATCTACTTATATAAATCTGTACACAGAGGATTTCTAAAATTTTGCACTGCACCGTAATGGAACTGTCGAACATAAAGGAAATTTATTACTATCTTGGTCAGATAGTATCACATTCGATGAAATGATATAACACCAATTCCTAAAATTCCGATTCCAAGCGTAGAAAATGTAAAATTGAAAAATTAAGAAAAAAAATTATTATGAAAATAATTTCCTGAATGGCAATAGCTTTATGAAAGATAACGATAAGGTTATTCATGTCGTGAAATAACGAAACTTTCCCGGCATGTCAATCAAAAATGTAGATGCGAAGAAACAGCTACGAGATATGCGAAATTGTACAAGATAAATGTAACGTGATTCCCATGTTGCTCGATAGTAGAAAGTTAATGAACAAAACAATTACATGAAGAATACAGTTAAAAAACAGTATGATTCAATTAAAGACTACTTTTAAGAATAATTTAGATAATTTACCTAATTCAATAAAGAGAAATTATAAAGCAATTTTGTAATTGCATTTGTTTACTAATATATCGCTAATAACAAAGCGGGATTTCCAAAATTTTGTATTATACCTTAATCGAACTGTCGAACACAAATGAAATTGACTCCTATCTGGGTTAGATAGCATTACCTTTACGTGTTTTCTAGTCAAGGAGAGACATGAGATTGGAATTTTCAAATTTTGTTAATAAATTGAAAAGTGATTGGCAGATGACCTCAATCGATTTTGATCCCAATAGATTCTTGCGTAATCGACTTAATAAATAAGTAAATAAATAACATCATGCTCTAGAAATAAATGCGCAAAATTAAAGAAAGGCTAGCATTTTAAAGAAAGCAATTTGAAAATACAGAAGAAATGGATATTAATTAGGTTTGAGATAACGAGTTGTGCGGCCTCAACATTTCGTAAAATGATTTTTTAATTGATTTTAAAAAATGATGCAATATTTTTAAAATTCTAAATTAGAATAGTGTATATTTCTCAAATGATGAACTTAATAAAACTTTGTAGAAACTAACTTCATAACGAATTAGAATCTGAATTAACAAATTAGAATCATTGAAGACACTCTCTAATTTCTTTAGGGAAATAAATGAACACAACACCATCAAAAATCTTTTTTCTTTTTTAGTAGAATGTACTATCAATAAGATTTGTTTGGTAAAATCAAGTACATTTACAAAATTGTATATTCCACTGGTTTCATTTATTTATTAATTTTAGGCATTTCTAACTAATGCACCATTTTGATTGTTTTTTAATTGAATCCTCGAAATCAATATATAATATAAATATTAGTACAGTAAAACTTTTTAAAATTGAATTTAGATAATTAGAATAGTAATAGTGAAATTAGAATAGTAATCGGGCAAATTAAAACCTTACTGACATTTCATATTAAAATAATTAACACACTGATGTGATATAATAAAGCAAAGCTTACTGACATTTATCTTTTTCCGCACGTTAGAACAACATCAATATACAAAATGCACAAAGTGCATAAAACCTTGAAAAAGCAATAAGAAAAGTTCATATCGTATAAGACACGTCATTAGGGGCATTATCTCAAATATATAAGACAATATTGGCACATGATTTATGTTTATGATTAATTGTATCTGCATTTTTTATTATTTAAGAATGTTTTATCGTAAGTGAAAACCAAGTAATTAAAAAAATTAATTCAGACTTTTTAGTTCTGGAGTCCACGCTATGTGAACCTCTTACCGCATAAAAACTAAACCGTTTATTTATTTATTATTGAGACTTTGATTTTACTTCTGTATAGCTGAATGTTTTTGCTTTAAAAAGAAAATAATAAATGGCAGAACGGATGCTGATTTCCTTGTAAATGTCGTTTTTATCTGATTCTCCAAGACAGCGGGGCAGAAAAGTAAATACTTTTCTTAATTATGTTAAATAATTAAGACACTTTACAGAAAAAAAGGAAGATTTTTAAATTATTAACTTATGGTGTAAATCTAGACTATTGACAAATTAATTGATATTTTAAAGGGCTAGTGATTTCAGATTCATATAAACCTAAAATTATTATAAACCTAAAATTACTAGCACCCTAATATATATATATATATATATATATATATATATATATATATATATATATATATATATATATATATATATATATATATATATATATATATATATATATATATATATATATATATATTTTTTTTTTTTTTTTTTTTTTTTTTTTTTTTCTGTGATCGTCGTTATATGGTTTCAAAAACACTGAATGAGTATGTATAGTATATTATTATTATACCGGATCATAAAATTTTACATGTTAAATTGGAATGTATACTATATTTATATTAATATTATTCTTTTAATCAATTGCTCCCAACTACGTCACAATCTTAGAAAGAGACTTAAAAGAAGCACAGTATATAAAATAAAAATATTTTCTTATTTTTTCTGAATTGTCGCATGGAAGTATTTTTAATGACATTAACCACGAATGTTGACCCCTTTTAATGCGTATTAAATACAATCTATCATTTACAACTCGGTTTTTGCACCTGCGTTCGTTTTCATTGGATTTTGTAATAGTGAAAAATGCGATGTAGGAAAACGTGTCTCTAACTAGAAATGATTCATGCATCGGCGATCGCTTCAAGATTTTTATCGCTTGATTAATTATTCTAGGAACGCCAGCTGACAGTTGTGTTACGTTAAAGTTTCAATTGACGAAGTCTGAATATTTAAAACACAGGGATGACGTAGAATCTGAAGTTTAATTTCGTTTGATAATTGGTAAAGGAAACGTAATTTGGATTTTTTAAATCTGTAACTAAGAAAACATAATTTTAAATAAAAAAAAAAAAAAAAAAAAAAAAAAAAAAGAAAGAAAAAAAAAGAAAGAAAAAAAGAAAGAAAAAGAGAAAAAGGCAGGAATGCAGTATACAAGGGGATTTTATTTATTTTTATAGCTGATTAAGACAATTTAATTTTGATTTTTTTAATTTCTGAGTAAGGAAAGATAATTTTTATTACACGGGATGAACTAGAATCTAAAGGTTTAATTTTGTTTAATAATAGAGAAAAAAAAATTTTTTTTGGATACTTTTTATTTATTTTATTTATTTATTTATTTATTTATTTTTACTCAAGAATGGAATATATATATAAAAAAAACTTAGTTTTGATTTTTTTAAAATCTTTAATTAAAAAACATAATTTAGAATATATATATATATATATATATTAAAATATTAGAATATATATATATTATTTATAAATTTATTTATAAATTTACATATAAATTATTTATAATAAATTAAAGAAATAATAAATAAATATTATAACAAATTTATAATAAATATAAAATATATATAAATTATTTATAAATTTAGAAAAAATATATATTATTTAGAATATATATATATATATATATATATATATATATATATATATATATATATATATTAACCACAGAGATGGAGTAGAACCTAAAAATGTAATTTTGTTTGATAATTGATAAATAAATAAATATATATATATATAATGTTGTTTTTAAATCTCTAAATAAGGAATTATAATTTTTGTTTATTTTTCTTTTTTTAAAACAGGGGTAGAATAGAATCTGAAGTTTTAATTTTGTTTGATAATTGATAAAGAAAACATAATTTTGATTTTTTTACAATCATTAATTAAGCCTAAATGCTTCGATTTGGGATTGCATGAGATGAATTAGGATTAGTTTATCTTTCAATATTAATAAAATGAAGATTTATTACATTTTTTAACCATTTAAATATTTTAATCTTATGCATAACCTACGTATTAAAAATAAATTATCATATGCAATTCAGCTTTTGCACCTGCCTTCGTTTTCGTTGAATGTTTTAATAGTGAAAAGTCCAAGACAAGAAAATGTGGCTCTAATAATAAGACTAATAACTAGAAATGATCTATCCGCCTGCGATCGCTTGAAGATTTTTATCGTTTGATTAATTGCTCCAGGAACGCGAGTTGACATTTGTGTTAGCGTAAAGTTTAAATTGCCAAACGCTGAATTTTTAAAACACGGGGATACAGTGAAATCTGAAGTTTAAATTAGTTTGATAATTGATAGATAATTGATAAATAAAACTTAATTTGGAATTTTTAAACCTCTTATTAAAGAAAAAAGTAATAAAGTAATTTATATATAACTGATGAAGAAATTTTTGCATTTTTAAAACTTCTGCTTAAGGAATAAAAATTCTGATTACACAAGGATGAACTAGAATCTAAAAGTTTAATTTTGTTTAACAGTTGATAAAAAACATAATTTTATAATTTTGTTTCTTTTTAAATTTCTAATTAAGAATATATATATATATATATATATATATATATGTGTGTGTGTGTGTGTGTGTGTGTGTGTGTGTGTGTGTAAAATATTTTATCTACTCTTTACGGGTTTTTATTTTTTTATTTCCAATTTTATTATTTCAAACTGATATCTGGTAGTAATTCAGTGAGGTGTTGTATACAGATTTTAGGATAATTGATGTGAGTGAAATATTTTATCTATTCTTTACGGGTTTTTTATTTCCAATTTTATTATTTCAAATTTTAATATTTCCAATTGTTTTCTGGTAATAATTCAGTATACCTGGGTGATTCTACTGATCTTAGCATATATGCCAGTAGAATTATGAAATACTGAATTATTTTTTAAAACACATGTGGGTACATCCAGGCTGATGATTATATCTACATGTGTTTTTTCATATCCAATTCTGATTTAATTCTCTTGTTGTCCAATTTTCCATTGTATATGGTTCATACCTCATTTCTTAATCCATTTGTATTCACTTGATAGCAACTCCAAATTATTATTATTTTTTTTCTCTCTCTCTCTTTTTAAATTTTCTTCATGTTTTCAGTATTTTTGGCCAATTACCATTGAAGCACAAGCTATGGTAATATTATGATTGCACTTGTTAATCTATTAGCTATGTGGTATTCTGTCTACACATTATCATTAATTATCTCTTTGGAGATTTAAGTAGAATGATATGATACAAGAACGTGATATGTTTTTTTGAAATTCATAGATATTATATATATATATATATATATATATTGGGGGGGGGGGGGGTACACAAGGATGGAATAGAATCTGAAGTTTAATTCTGTTTGAATAAAAAAAAAAGTTTTGATCGTTTTAAAATTTCTAATTAAAAAACAATTTTGATTTTTTTTTTTTTAAATCTCAAAACACAGGGGTGGATTAGAATCTATCTATGTATATATTTCATTCAATACGTATGGAAACTATTGAAATTACATGCGTTAAAAAGATGCTCTCAAAAATGCAATAAAAATATATTTTAAGCCTTAGAATGTTTAAGTTCATACATTGATTGAGAAATATATATATATATATATAATAATTGTTCCAGAAACGCGAGATGACAGCCGTGTTGCCGTAAAATTTAAATTGCCAAATGTTGAATTTTTATGGGGTAGAATCTGTAGTTTAATTTTATTTGATAATTGATAAAGAAAACTTTATCTGGATTTTTAAAATCTCTAATTAAGGAACCATAATTTTGATTAAAAAAAGAAATGGAGTTGTATCGGGAATTTTAGTTTACCATTTAATTTAATTAATTTATTTATTTTATAGTTGATCAACAAATTTTAATTTTGCTTTTTTAAATTTCTGATTAAAGAAACAGAATTTTGATTATAAAGGGATGAACTAGAGATAAAGGTTTAATTTTGTTAAATATTGATAAAAATATAGAATTTTGATTATTTTTAAATCTCTAATTAAGAAAACATAATTTTGGGATTTTTGACACAAGAATGTAATAGAACATAACGTACAACTTTGTTTGATACTTGGTAAAGAACATTTAATTTTGATTTTTCTTACCCATCATACGTATAGGGTAAATCTTGTAATCGTTTTGAAAATTGAAAAAAAAAAATTTTTTTGACAGATTTACACGTTTCAGACACTGGAGATTCCGAAAAATATATGTTTAGAATTTTTTTTTTTTGCCGTCCGTTTGTCTGTGTGTGTGTGTGTCTGTAAACTCTCTATCTCATGTACAAATTGAGATTAGATACTTGAAATTTGGTATGTTACTTAGTATGTAATAATGGGAAAAAGTTTATTGAATTTTAGTAACCTCGATTATCCGGAACTATTTTTTTCGGACTCTCCAAATATTCGTTCTGATAAAATGCATATAAAAATTTTCGAAATTTTTTATTTTAAGGAGTGAATATAAAACACAATAAAAACAAAAACAAATTTTGAATAAAGAATGAAGTCGATCGGATAATGAGTTGCCGATATATTAGTAATCCTATTTTCCACACTGTTCGATTTTGCATGACCCTGTATTTCATTCCAATTTCAATTCAAAGATATATTTTAATTAAAAATGAGACGCTTAATCTGACGCAGTAAACCGTTAGTTAATATTATTATCAATTTTGGAGTTATAACGATGTTTCTTTTACGCAATTCAGTAATAGAGCAATTAAAGCGATGCTAACGAAAAAGAAAGGCTACCGCGGTGCTTTACGCAAATCTTTTTTTACAGACCGCGGGAGTCACGTGATGCGCGAATGCACCAATACAGATGTACGAAAAGAGCAATACGTCACTCTAGCCGTGTGTAAAAAAAGATAAGTGGAATGCACCGCGGTATCCTGTCTTTTTCGTTAGCCTCGATTTAAAGTTTATGGCGTCATCACGCCACGATTTTATTCGAATTGCAATGCATTTTAAAATAGTTTACACATGTTTTATTCTCATATTTTATATTATGTATATCCATGATAGGTGAGTATTACAGTGGCCCCCAACGACTAGTTTTAAATCTCTGATTAAGAAAATATAATTTTTACTTAAAAAAGGAGAATAAAGTAGAATTGATCATTTTAATATTTTTTTTTACTTTAATAACTAATGAAGAAAATTTAATTTTGATATTTTAAATTTCTGATTAAGGAAAGATAATTTTGATTACACGGGGTGAACTAGAATCTAAAGGTTTAATTTTGCTGTATAATTGATAAAAAATATGTATAATTTTGATTATTTTTAAGTCTCTAATTAAGGAAACATGTTTTTTTTTTCTTTTTAATATCATACAAAGATGGAATAGAATCTGTAGTACAATTTTGTTTGATAATTGGTAAAGAAAATGTAATTTTTATTTTTTAAAATTATTATTAACATTCTCTACATGAGGTGAATTTCATTTTTCAATATTAATAAAATAAAGATTTAATATGTTTTTTTTTAATGTAAATGTTTTAATTTTATGAAAAACCTGCGTATTAAAAATAAATTATCATTTGTAATTCTGCTTTTGCACCTGTCTTCGTTTTCGGTGAATTTTGTTACAGTGACGAGTGCGAGATAGGAAAACGTGGCTCTAACTAGAAATGATCCATGCCACGGTGATCGCTTGAAGATTTTTATAGTTTGATTAATTGTTCTAGAAACGCGAGATGACAGTTGTGATGTTGCCGTAAGATTTAAATTGCCAAATGCTGAATTTTTAAAACACAGGAATGAGTAGAATCTGAAGTTTAATTTTGTTTGATAGTTGATAACTTTAATTGAAAGCTTTAATGTTAACTTTAATGTTTTTTAACATTAATTGAAAATTTTACCTGGATATTTTTTAAATCTCCAATTAAGGAATCTTAATTTTGATTTTTAAAAAAGGAATGGAGTTGAATCGGGAATTTTAATTCATTTAATTTAAATACAAAAATGGAATAGAATCTGAAGTACAATTTTCTTTAATAATTGGTAAAGAAAGTTTAATTTTGATTTTTTTTTTTTTAAATCTCTGATTAAGAAAACATAATTTTAACTGAAAGTAATAGAGTAGAATCGATAACTTTAATCATATATATATATTTTTATTATAACTAATGAAGAAAATTTAATTTTGATTGTTTTAAATTTCTTATTAAGAAAAGATAATTTTGATTACACGGGGATGAACTAGAATCTAAAGGTTTCATTTTGTTTAATAATTGATAAAAAATATAGAATTTTGATTATTTTAAAATGTTTCGATTTGTGATTACATGAGATGGATTTGCATTATTTCATTTAAAAATATTAATAAAATAAAGATTTAATCTAATTTTCTTAAATGTAAATGTTTTAATTTTACGGAAAACCTGCGTATTAAAAATAAATTATCATTTGCAATTCGGCTTCTGCACCAGCTTTGTCATTTTCGTTGAATTTTGTTATAGTGAAAAGCGCGGGATATGAAAACGTGTCTTTAACTACAAATGATCCGTCCTCCCAGCGATCGCTCGAAGATTTTTATCGCTTGATTAATTGTTCAAGGTATGCAAGCTGATAGCTGTGTTACTGTAAAATTTAATTTACCAAACGCTGTTTTTTCCCCCCTTTAAACACAGGGATGCTGTAGAATCTGAAGTTCAATTTTGTTTGATATTTGATTAAAAAAATACATAAATTAGATTTTTTTTTTTTTTTTTAATATCTAACTAAGGAAATAAAACTTTTAAAACACTTTTTAAACACATGTATAGAGCAGAATCTGAAGTTTAATTTTGTTTAATAATTGATAGAGAAAATATATTTTTTATTTTGTTTAGCTTTGATTATTAAAACATAATTTAGTTTAAAAAAATTCCAAGGAAAGAGCAGAATCTGAATAATTTTGTTTGATACGTGACAAAAGAAGATATATTTGATTTTTTTTTTTTTAACCTATTAAAGGCTGAATTCACATCCAGGGATAGTATTATTATAATTATTATTATTAATAGTATAGATTATTATTATTATTATTATTATTACTTGCATATTTTGTTTTCTAATGCTTTAGTTCAAAAACATTAGTCATTTAAAATCGAAAAGAAATCATATGTGATTTTTATGGTGTTGGAATTTTAAATTGAAGAATTGATAATGAATTAAGTCGAAAATTTATAAATTTAAATGAAAAAATTTTCCCAAGAAAAAAGGTCCTTTTTATGATTTTCCGAATTCCTCTTTTATAATTTAAATGTAGTTTCTATTTTAAAAAATCGAACCATCTGTCTATTACGCCTTCTAATTTTTTCCAGTCAATATTTATGAAATTTAATTTTTATATGAATTCTTAATTCGACGTCTCCAATTGGAAATGTTGGCCTGTAAAAGGTTAATTAAGGAAACAAAATTTTTACTATTTTTTTTTTTCAACACAAGGATGGAATAGAACTCGTAGATTGATTTGTTTGATAGATAATTAAGAAAGCGAAAATTATTATTATTATTATTATTATTATTATTATTATTATTTTAAGAAATATCCCTGATAAAGCATAAATGGTTTGATTTATGAAGATTACCTGAATTTGTTCATCTATTAGCATTGATAAATTTAAGTTTTACTATTTATGGGATAAATTGCTTGTTAATTTGTTCTTTAAATTGTCCTACATCTAAGTTCTACGAAACAATCACCAAATTTATATTTTTATCTGACATTATCGGGTGGGAATGGGAATACAGTCCAGATATTGCTGCACACACACACTTGTTCCCAGCGTGAGGAACAAGGTGCCGAAGTTTGACGATTCGATTCTGCGCAGCCCAAGCATTGTATAAGATTTTTTGCTGGACAGCAAGAATTGATTGATTGATTTCTCTAAGACATTTTTTCCTGGTAGCATTCCATCCACAACATCTTGATAGAAAAATAACTTTGGCTTTTAAGTTATTCGTCAACTCTAAATTATGATAAACAAAATAACCTCTCCACAAATATATCACATCTGCCAAACTTCCAGATTTTTCAACACAAATAAACATGTTTTTACCCTAAGATATTTAATAAGATGTGTCTTGTTCTATGTGGTACTTACGTCATTTAATAAGTAAAATTTCTGATTAAAATGTTCATTTTACTTGAAAAAAAAAAACGTAAAATTTATTGGTTTATACATATTAGCGAAAAAATGTAGAGCATGAACCATCAGCAAGACATCCCAAGACTAGTTTAAAGTTGTATTGTGAGTAAGGAATGTTGGCGCAACTTGGAACACCACTATGATTTGCATAAATTTATTAGGAATTTTTAAAATAGTCCCTAAAAAGAAAATATTGCAGCAGTATATATCAAATGTATTTTCTATAACTCGAATTATACCTTAACTTGAAATATTTATCATTTCCTTTAGCACTTCAAAATCGAATTCCAATGAGAACTTTTTTGTCTCACAAGACCCTTAAAAAGATCCTTAAAATCACCTTAAAACCCACCTTGAATATTGTTTTTAAAAACAAAACTGAACTGCTGAGAACAATAACAATCATTTTGTCCTCTGCCAAAAATAAAGTTTTGTGCCCAAATTGCATTTACTTAATGCTAAATCTATAAATTTCAACTTTATACCCTCATACTCTCAAAAAAGAACTTTCGCCACCACGAAACTATTTTTATTCTGCCCCATGCACTTCACGAGGAATCGCTTTTTATTCGAAGCTACAGAAGCATGATCGTGAAATTGCTTGAAACACACTGAACCGACTTTAACTTCGAAAATAAACTATAAAAATCCACCATACAGTCAGTCTCCTTGCGTAGGAAGAAGGGGGGCACAACAATTTTTTCCAAAAACCTTCTTTATATTATTTTTCCCTCAGACTATATATATATAATCGAAAAAATATTCACTCCAGCTTACCCCAGAAATAGAAGGGGGGAGCAGGGAAGCAAGAAATTTTCCGGCCGCGCCAGGTTTTTTCGTGGTGCGGGGATCTTTAGCCGCGACACATCCGTGGAAACATCGGCGCAGGTAGTGGTCGGTTTTCCCAGCGTGACGGGAATTGCTCTTTTCTCCGGGAAAAGTCCGACTTTGGAGCACGAAAGGCGGGATTTCCAGTTAATCCAAAGAGGGGGTTTAAAGGTTGAGTTTTCTTTTGAGCCAGTTTATTTGGTTTGTGATCCCTTTTTTAAGTATTAAGTGGTATGTTTTCTATAAATATCTAATGGAAGAAGAAGTTTATACTTATGATATGTACATGGTTTAAACAATGTACCTAAAGCATTTGGCATTATTTATAACTAAAAACTATTTATTGTTAGATGTACAACCATAAAAAAAAGGTCAAATATTAAATAGTAAGTTTTTTAAATACGTGATCAAATGAGATAAATTACCTTTAATTACCTTTTACGTGTCTAGCCGAAAATCGTTTTGCTTTTCATCAAATAAAAAGCTCGTAGCGGCAGGTTGCACTTCAAAGTGATATGTTTTTTTATCTGATGAAGCACTTCACATTTTTTTTGTCTCGAAACATTCTCCCGGTATTAGCCGTGGAAGCATCGACGCAGATAATGGTCTGTTATCCCAGTGTGATCTTTTCTCCGGGAAAATTTGGACTTCGGAGTAGGAACGGCATTTAAAGATTGGGTTGTGTTTTGAGCCAGTATACTTGGTTTATGGGTTTTTTTTTAACTATAAACTGTTGTGTTCTATAAATATCTAATGCAAAAAGAAAAAGAAAATTTAAATTTCTTTGTTGAATATGAATATGGTTTAAACAATTTACCGAAAGCATTGAAGAGTAACAGGGATTAAAAATCAATTATCGCGAGATATAAAAGTATAAAAAGGTGTCAGATAATGAATAAGTGCTAACATTTCAAAAGTAATCAAATGATATATATTACAACGGACATTTCATACCGAAAATTATGTCATCCTTTATCCAGTAACTAATGAGTATAGTCAAGCAGCACTTCACAGCGACATTTTTTTTTTTCTGATGAAGAAATGGCATGTTTTTCGGCCCGAAACATTTTCTCGGCATAGCCGTGGAAACACTGGCGTAGGTAGTGGTTGGTTTTTCCAGCGTGATAGAAATTTATCTTTTCTCTGGGAAATATCAGACTTTGGAGCACGAAAGGTGAAATTTCCTTTTAAATCCATGGAAGAAATTTAAAGGTTTGGTGTTCTTTTGAGCCAGTTTATTTGGTTTATGATCTCTTTTTTAAGTATCAAGTGGTGAATTCTATAAATATCTAAAGGATACATATATATTTTATTGCTGAATATTCATACGGTTTAAAAAAAAACATTAGTCACTGTTTATGATCATAATGGTTATTATCGCAAGATTTCAAGGAAATAATTTCTGAAAATTTTTAAACACACCGCCAAATGACATAAATCACGCTGTACTTTTCAAATTAAGAATCATGTGCCTTCATCAAGTAAAAAATATGTATGTGCAGGTTGAACATGACGGTGACATGTTTTTTATTTGAAGGCGCACTGGCACACATTTTTTGTTTTGAAACAGATACTGCGTAGTCTGGTACTCACCTGATGATGATCATACAAAGTGTTGATTTTACGCATGCGCGGTAGCGTATTACTGCTTATTTTACTGTTTATCACTGTTAATTTTACGGTATAATACTAGCAGCTGGAGTGCCAGCATTATACTGTAAAATCATTTTTTTTTTTTTTTTTTTTGCAGTGTACAAACTGATCTTTTTAATATAAATTGTGGAAACATCTGGTCAATTTAGTGCTCGGTTTTCCCGGCATTACGGGGTTTGCTGAATTTTCCGGGAAAAGTCGGACTTTAGAGCTATTGAAAGACAGGATTTCCATTTAATAAAAGAAGGGAGTTAAATTAAGTTTTCTTCAGAAGCAGTTTCTTTGGTTTGTGATCTCGTTTTTAAATACTAAATATTGTGTTATATAAATAACTAAAGGGAAAATAAGACATTTTTACTGCTGAGTATGCATATGGATTAAACAATTTATTGAAAGCATTAGGCAGTGTTTATGATTAAAAGACGATTATCGTAAGGTAAAAAAAAGGCTTAAGAAAAGGTGATGTCAGATTATTAACAAGTCTTAAAGCATTTTAAACAACAATCAAGTGACCTAAATTATGATGTATGTTTCAAACTGAAAATAATTCTTTTTTCATTCATAAAGTATAAAACTCGTACCTATGTCGATTGCATTTCGCAGTAATACTTTTTTTATTTTTTGATGAAGGACTGATGTCTATTTTGGCCTGCAACGTTTACCCGAGACAGCTGTGGGAACATCAACGTAGGTGGTGTTTAACCCAGGGTGATAGGACTTGTTCTTTTCTCCAAAATATTTTTGGACTTTGGGGCAAAAAAAAAAAGGATTTCCGATTAATCCAAATAGGAGTTTAAAGGTTGAGTTTTCTTTTCAGTCAGTTTATTTGGTTAACTATTTTTTTCTTTTTTTTAAGTATTAAATGTGTTATGCCAGTGTCTAATGAAAAAAAAGAAAGTGAAAATTTAAATTTTATTGCTGATTTCTTTTTATCTTTTAAACATATATTTTAAACAATTTACCGAAAACATTAGGCAGTATTACTTATATCCTGAAGGATAAAATTCCAAAATTTTAACTAGAACATTGAAGTACTATTTTTAAAAATATTTCTCCCCTTTTTTACATCACTTAGATAATATAAAATATGATTTACTCGTAAAGATTTTTTAAAAACTTAAAGTAAATGGTTCAGATTCCTTGTCGCCTTCGGAGCCAATTTATAAAATGAATAGAGAAGCTGGGAAAACTTATTTTATTACAGTTAATAAATAACCAGAGGAAAAAAAAAAACTAACTTGCTTTCAGTATAACTCGCCTCAAACACGGTAGATATCTTTTTAAAAGGCAGAGCCGATATACGGATTGAATTACTAATCCTGTCTTGATAAAAGCAAATTCGATCAGTTAACAAACACGCATGATGCAAATTGTGATCAAATTTAAATGTCCGTGCCGTGCTGTAGACTGGTCGAAGTCCCAAATAAATTGACAAATAAAGAAAAGAACATGCATTATGATTGATTACAAATAATGACTATTAAATCCATTTTTAAATATATTTTTAATAGATTAGCATTCATAGAAAAAATGCAAAATAAGCAGTATCATGCACGCATCTAAATGTCTCAAAATCAGATTTCATACAAAGAAAAAAAAATTGCCAACGGGGATATAATCGATTATAAATCAAGATGTACTAAATTTATAAGAGAATGGAAAACGCTGTTCAATTCCGATGCACTTAAACGGGATATCTGAATTTCATGCTGTTATACATAAAAATGATTTCGGGAATATGTCAGAAATATTCGCGTTGTTGAATGGGGAAAATAAAATAATTGTGAACAAACTCCCTTAAGAGATCGTCGCAATTCGGAAAACTGTATTTTTAGAATAAAATAGTTAAACGATTAATAAAATGTCATACTTTCAATTTAATACAGATGAATTTTATAAGTATGATTTTACTAGATTAATGTTAAGATGGCATTTGTGGCGATTTAATGTATTATCATATCGACTACTACTCTATGAAGACGAGTTTTAATTTTTAAGACAATTTGTATAAACACGTTTGTTTAGATTTTAGTACGCGGTTGTTTATTTATAATATTTCCAGTGACACAGGCCTACAAAAAAGTAAATTTATATTGTTTTCTGTACTGTTTTGGGTGATTCTTTTGTGTTTTGATACGCTGAGTTAAACCATTAGTGCGATTCCCTCTTTCACGAAATTTTTTCTTTATTTCTTTCTTTTTCTTTTTATTTTTTTCTTTATTTTTATTTTTATTTTTTTTTCGCAAAATCAAAATGAAGATCTGAAGTTACACAGAAGATCTAGCATACTCAGAAAATTTTATTTAAAAAACTCTTACATGTAAGCTGGATTCTTCACTTCGAAAAAAAAAAAAAAAAATGCATCACCCCTCTTTTACAACTTTTTGTCTTGTGCTACGATGACTTCGGGCTCTTTTTTCGAAGTCCGAGCCCGATACCGAAAGTACGCAGTAGAAAATTGTTAATAACATTTTAAATTTGTTTCAAGATTAGTTTTTTATTTAAAAATATCTTTTTACATAGAAATAACTATTAATCCTAAATATTGTCCTATGACGACGTTTCGTGATTTTCATGTCCCTGAAAATCCGCTTAAAATAGCAAATTTATTATGTATACTTAATCACTGGTAGAAATTTACAAAAGTTACAATTCTCATTTCTTTAAAATATCGTTGTAAAATTATGGTAGGAAGACAGGAGTTCTGATGTCAGTAATTCTGAAAAAAGACTTTTGACAGAATTTTGATTCTTTATGATAATAACACTAACCGTGCCACGGCTTCAAAATCAGACAGAATACATCTCCTTATATCCCATCAATAACAATTCCTTTCAATCTGATTTTTAGAGGTTTGTAAAATATCTTAAGAAACTTAGACCACATTCTTGGTTTAGGGTTTATTATTATTTTTTTTTTTTCAGTTAAAATTTTTTTTTTTTTTTTTACTTTGAGCCCGAGCCCACTTGAGCCCGAAATCTAATATAAAAATCGAGTCCGATCCCGTTTTGGACGCGAGATCGAACTGAGCCTGTCTCATCTTTATTGTGAATTGTTTTCGGCATCTTCCTATGCAGCATGAAGCAGTAGTCTTCTATAATGTCTAGTGGTATCTGGTGTCTTTATGACAAAATTTATAACTTACAAATTCTATAATTTCTTTATGGCCATTTTTTTTTATTTACCAACCAGTCAGAAATTTGCAATTTGTGTCGAAACTGTACGCCATAGAACTTTTTTGAGTATCTTTCTCGAAATTAGAATACAAAAATACATCAAAACATCGTTCAGTTAAAAGAAAAAAAAAATCATTGTAGGCCTGTGTAATTTATGTTTCCTCGTCGAAACAATAAATATAAGTTCAAATAATTTTTAAATAACTCAGATTTGTTATTATTATTATTTTTCTTTTTCTTTAGCCTTCCGCCCCCCCCCCTTTTCTCCCCCACAAATCTGAAAGAAATATTACGAGAGTTTATTTTATAACCAAACAAATCTCAAAGATTTACTATTCAGTCGTCAAAAAACTTGAAAGAAAAACGGGAGCTTCACATTTGTGTTGAAGTGGAAAAGATAATTAACTACTCAAGAACAGTTTCTCATAAAGCCTGGGTGAGAGTTGGGGTAGCGCCAGTTCTTGAAACAGCGACTTCAGAAGCTTGAATAATTTACCAAAGCTCGAATCAGCAAAGATCCCATTAACTTTTTTAAAGTGCACAGTCTCGGTAAAAAAAGAACATCAACAACAAAAATTGTTTGTTGTTATTCGCAAATTATTTATAATAAGATCAAATTATAGATTGGAAAATACGTCTTTATATGGAATATTAATATTTTATTAGCATAACACGTCATTTACATATATTTTAAATATTAATACGGTAAAAAATTTATTTTCTTAAGACGATTTATCATTTTGCATTTACACAAAATACATAGCTCGTGGAAATATAATCATGATATAAAAAAAGTATCAGGGGGCTATCTATGAATTTAGACAGTAAAATTAAGATATCATACAAATAAATTAATTTAAGTTATTCTTTCTTCTTTTGAACACTGATTTAACCCCTTGAAGGATGGTGGGATATTATCTATCCCACTTAATTTTAATCCCCAAATGCCACAATGACCCCAGAATTTTGGGATAACATTTTTATTTTACAGTGTGCGGGAAGAAAAGCTTTTACTTAATTTCAAATATATTTGTTCGTATATCCTGGTTCCATTCAATCATTTTGACATTTTAGCAATAGAAATACTTTGCTCCAAATACGGTTAAAAAGAAGAAAGTACTGCATAATCATTCATTAATCCTTTTTGACATGAGACACAGATTTTCATTTAACTGTATACTGATGCTATATTTTTTTACACACTCAACATGTGTTCACCTGTTTTTTACAAGCTATTTATTACAAACGCGTCTTCAATTGATCGCAGCTTTTTAAACAAGATGGAATCTTCGTAGTAGTTTTCTTTATCGATTCGATTTTCTTTTTGATAAAAATGCAAATTTTTGTTTTAGAAATAATTTTTTTCTCGCTCCTTTTCTAATAACCAAAATATTAAAACATTTTTTATCGTTTCATAGATTATAATTTATTAGAGGGAACACCAGATTCGAATACAGAGAATTAATGATTATTTTTTGCTCATATGTTATTCAAATTTATTAAAACTTTTTTTTTTCTTCTAAAACATATATCTTTAACATTTCCTAATTGAAAATGAGTACAAGCGTAATAAATTATCATGCCTCTATCACGATTAAAAAAAAATAAATACCTCAAGCGAATTTATTTGCGATTCATTTTTACTAAATTAAGGGTTCAAATTACGTTAAATTTTACGCAAGTTATTTTAACTATTTATCGTTCAACAGTTCATTATGATTTCTCATAAAAAATGAAAAAGTAAGAAATACCTCTGTCTGCCAAAAAACATATTTTAAATATTTATAGTTCAGATATTCATTACAATTTGTCAAGAAATACAATAGCAAGATAAAACTTAATCAGAAATATTATGGACTAAATAAAATTGATATAATTGAAAGTTAAACTTTCGATCGTCTTTAATATTATGAGAACTTACCTTAGAATGAAACAATTGCTAAAAATTTAGCATTCAGTTTTTTATTATGATTTCTTATAAGAAATGAAACGGTAAGAAATACCTCTGTAGCAAAAAACATTTTTTAAATATTTACCATTCAGTCTTTCATTAGAATTTGTCATAAGAAATAAAATAGCAAGATAAACTAAATTAGAAATAATACGGACTAAATAAAACTGATATAATTGCAAGTTAAACTTTGGATCGTCTTTAAATTATGAGAGCTTACCGTACAATGAAACAAATGTTAAAAATTTAACATTCAGTTCTTTATTATGATTTATTATGAAGAAACAAAAAGTTAAGAATTGCGTCTTTCAAGAAAGATAAACAAAAATAATCTTTATAAAGTTAAACTTTAATGATATTTTTAACTTTACGAGAACTTAATTTCTCACGAAACAAATTTTAAACATTTATCATTCAATTACCATTTTAAACATTTAATGAATTTAGAAATCATTACAATTCGTCATAAGAAATGAAACAGCAAGATGAACTAAATCAGACATAACGTGGACTAAATAAAACTTATATATAATTATAAGTTAAAATTTCATTCATCTTAAATAATATGAGAGTTTATCTTACAATGAAACAAAAGTTAAAGGAAACAGAAGGAATTATCTCTTTCAAGAATAAGAACTAGAAATAATATTTATAACTATAAGTTAATATTTCAATCATTTATAATTTCTTTTCCTTTTACAAAACTATAAATTTCGATAAGTCATACCAAGTTGTTATTGCTGCCCAAAAATAAGATATTCAACCAATAATTAGCATCTTAAAAAAATATTGATAAAAACGTATGGACATTATCCTTTATTTGTTCTTTCCCTTTATTCCTTTATTTTTTTTTTATATTATTTTATTAGTCATCTCAAAAATATTTATAGTAATTTAATATAACTATATCACTTTAGTTAACAATGATAACTTAATAAAAATGCGATAAGAATTCATCATGCTAAATTTTCAATTTTCATTTTCTGTAAAAACCTATATTCGAACGACAACGTCCTTAAAATAAGCATGAGAGTACGTAGGAGGGCGAAGGGGTGCAGAGGAGGGCCACCCCCCCCCCCCTAAATCTCTGAAAAAGTACAAATTTTGTCCACTTTGGACCAATTTTCATTATTTGCTCTTCTCTCATGAAAATGTTCTTGGCTTTTAATATCATATTAAATATTTTTAGACAACATGAATTTGATATTCACGTTAATAATACTAGTTTAATATATTTAAATGTTTTTTACTAAAAGATAGATGTAAAAATGAATGGAAAGACTCTTGTTCAGTTATGATTTGAAAATAAAATTGCAATAATGTATTTAGGTGTAAAATTTTAACTTTATTTCTAATGCTATAAATTTCGAAATATATATTTCCCAGTTTAAAATGTTAAAATACATGTAAATATAAATAAATATTTAAAAAATATATATTTTATGAATGCATGGAAATGGGCAAAATTCATAAATTAAAAAAAGGTGGGTAAAAAGTATGGTAATTTAGTTTATAACAAAATTACTGAAAACAAAATCTGATAAAATAATAAGGACTGTTGCCATGAATATTTCAAACCTTGTAATTTTTATCTATAGCAGTATAAAATTAGATGATTCATTGCAATTATGACACTGATCTATCATGTTATACATTACAATATTTTATTCGCTCATTTTTATAACATTATATCTATGAACAAAAATTAAACCAACAAAATATTTTTTTCAAAATAAATTGTGCAGAATACAGGAGAAAGTTAACGCTTAAGATGTATATTCTATGTAAAAACAAACACAAAGCTAATATTCATGACTTAATGACAAAAGTTTTTATATCTTTATTAATATCAAATGGTTAAAAATACTAATAAAACATTTACTGAAATTGAAAAAAATATTACAGCAAAAAATAAATAAATACTTAAGTTATAAGAAAAATTAAAAACAATTATTTTACAAATATTATCAATGCTAAAAAAATAATTATTATAAATTTATTTTTATTTAAAAAACCTGTCAGTGCTCAATAGATGATAAAAAATGTTCAATTTAATAAATAAATATATTCTTAAAACTATAATTAAAAGAAAAAAATTAAAGAAAATGTTAGGAATTTTTATATACTAGCTAAACCGCCCGGCGTTGCCCGGGCCCGAGATAATTACAATCTCAGAGAAAGGCGTTAACCCCCTCCCTCCCCATACCCGCAAATATAATGAATAATTTGTTCAAGTGAACCACCGTCACGTACATTAACGCGATCATTAAAAAAAGAATTACATTTTTCTGATAATTAGACCATAACGAAGACGCTACGCTAAAATAGCCGTCAGTTGACACCCCTTCCCGACCTCAATTTCAAATCTATATCTTAATTAGTTACCTAAATATTTGTTCATTAGTAAAATTTGGCAATTATTTCCTTTCATTTTCGCAAACTAAATGAGAGGGATCGGCCAGAGAAACAGATCTCTTTGTAGTTCAGTTTTTAATGAAAGTCGATCCCTGTCTGAAAATTTCTCGGATCGTTTTCACTGGCGCCGGCAGATTTTTGGCAGTTTTTTGCGTAAATTAGAAAAAATTACCAACCGAATTTTTCAAAAATCCCATAGTCAGATACAGAATATTTTTTTACATATGCTCAGAAATTTTCAATTTGATATCTCAATTAGTTTTCTTAAAATTCGCTAATTAGTTAAATAATTTCGAATTCATTCATTTTAGGTTGCAAATCCAATGCGCCTGTCCGTTTCTTTCGCCATTTTGCATTAAAAGATGAAATTTTAGAAGCGATGGTTAATGAGAATCTAATTAATATCTAGGCTAATTATCAAAATATTAAAATTCTGAGGCTCAGGTGCACATGGCCAGACCTTGGACTATGCACACCTAAATTTCCAGCCTTCTAGGTGGGCTAGATTTTCCTAGCCATCGCCACGTTTTTATTTCTCCATAAATATCAGATATTCTCAAAAGAATAATGAATAAGTAATTAGAACCCCCAAAATTGTAATACAAAGTTGTAACAGTTTGCAAAGAAACGATCTAGAAGAGTACTTTTAAGTCAAAAGCTGAAATAATACTATTCTATATTTGCACAAGTTTATTATTTGTAGGGCAACCATTAATTATCTTTACTAAAAGCTTTTTATAAACCAAGTAGCTTTAACATTGTTAATCAAATTATTTTACAACTATATCAGTAATAAAAAATAATGATTTTTATTTTTTCTTTTATTTTTAAACCATTTCAATTTTTAATAAAATGGTAAAGAATGTGCCTATGAATACATTACAAAAACTTACAAAAATTAAAAGAAAATGTTAGATTCTAAGTAATACTCTTAAAAAAATGGATGATAAATATCTATTCAAAACTGAATACTAAAAAGGGAAAAAGATTGCTATTTATCTTAGGCACTTTTTATTCCTAATTATCATGTATTCTCAAAAGAATAATGTATAAGTAATTAGACATGAGAAATGGCAATATACCATTGTAACAGTTGCCAAAGAAACATTCTAGACCCGAACTTTCAAAGTCAAAAGCTGAAATAATACTATTCTATATTTGCATAAGTAAGATAATATCTATGACAATTCTCTTTTATCATTTGTGATGCAGTTATTAATTATCTTTACTTAAAGCATTTTAATAATCAATTATATCTCTAACACTATTCGTGTAATTAGATTTTATAACTATATCAAGAATTGAAAATAATACTTATTAATTTATTTTTATTTTTAAATCATCTCAATCTTAATAAAATGATAAACAAAATGCCTATAAATACATTACTCCAACTATAATAATAAAAAATAAAATAAAAGTAAATGTTGAATTCTAAATAAATCACTTTTTTTGTTGTTGTTTAATAGCACATGATAAATATTTATTTAAAGTTGCATTCTAAAAAAAATGTTGCTCTTTATCTTTGGCCTTTTTATTTATAATTATCAAATATTCGCAAAAGGAAAATGAATAAGTAATTAGAACACGAAGAATTGTAATATAGTACCGCTGTAACAGTTGTCATTGAAACAATCTAGAAGAGAACTTTTAAAGTCAAAAAGCTGAAATAATACTATTCTATATTTGCATAAGTAAGATATCTATGACAGTTCTCTTTTATCATTTGTAGTGCAACCATTAATTATCTTTACTTAAAGCCTTTTAATAATCAAGTATCTCTAACACTATTAATCTTTCTCCATGAAAACCATCTCATGATTGTTTATGAAGATGATCTTGTTCAAACAATGAACCAGAATCTTCATTTAGAAACTGTATTTCATTTTAAATAGTCTTATTAGCCTTTTGATGGCTACACGAACTGTTTATAATTAAGGCATAAATTAATAAAAAACTATATTTCTAAAACTAAACTTTATGTTGTACGTCTTGCACTTAATCGTCGCAGTCATGGGGATTTGAATAACAGTTCGGAGTATGAGATCGGAATAACAATTGGAATCTTCACAGAAAGATAAGACTCAAACACCTCAACTTGTTTTTCGTCATGCGACGGCTTTAGCTGTGTTCAGGTACGAGATTATGCAACATGCAAAAGGGAGATTTACTTGATCGCATCACCCTTAATCGGGTAGATTTGGAGTTTGTAGTTGTCACAGGATGAAAAATTATTGTATCAGATTGAGACATTAAATTTTATTAATGATGTGGATAGAAATGGTACTTTTAGATTCGGGTAAGATTAAGCAATTTTGTATCAAAGTGATCGGAGTTACATCAGAGCAGTTTAAAGATCAAAATATCCATAAGCAAATAACAAAGAGGCCTTTGATACAGCAGATGCTTTCGGTGATTTTATTTCATCTGGAGGTATGTTTATACGGTGAATTTCTTTATTCTGAAGTCTTAAAGTATCTTAGGATTGCTGTTATAGTAGGAGGAATTTTGACTCACCAGTGATGTCATAATAATAACCCAGAGATAATGAATACGTTTAAGGATTATACAACAGTTAATTTTTTAAAGAATTCGATTTTTTGAAATAAAAGATAAAACTCAATAAACCTCAACTTGTTCATCGTCAACAGACAGTTTAAATTGTGCTCACATACGAGATTATCAAAGATGCAAAAGGGAGATTTACTTGGTCGTATCACTCTAATTCGGGTATAGATTTAGAGTTTGTAGCTGTCATAGGGTTAAAAATGATTCTTAGGATTGAGACCTTAAATTTTATGAATGATGTGGAGAAAAGTGGTATTTTCAGATTTGTGCGAGATTGGACAAATTTGCATCAATATTAATCTGAGTCACATCAAAACAATTTAAAGATTAATATATCCATAAACAAATAACAAAGAGACCTTTGGTACGGCAGATATTTTTGTTGACTTTCTTACATCTACAGGTTAAAAGAATACTAATACTTGCTACTTAATGTGTATTAGGAGGGAATGGGTCTAATGGGACATGCTTTACATTTCATATTGTAGAAAGTGTAATTTATAAAATTGCTACACTGTTAAAAATTTGCAGCAAACTGTCCAGTCATTTGACCGTTTTTATAGAAAGCGGTTACATAACCGTAATTTAACACTATTCTGACCATATTATTGCCCATATTATGGTCAGAATAGAGTTACCTTACGGTTATGTAACCGTTTTCTATAAAAATGGTCAAAAAATGACTGGACAGTTTGCTGCAAATTTTTAACAGTGTAGATTTTTGTTTTTGACAGACAATAACAATAAACAATTTTCTATTAATAAATAAAGTATGTTAGTCACAGTTTAATTAGTGAAAGAGAAATACACTTAATTTGTGAAGTGAAATTTTGTTTAATGGGTGTTGCCGTTTAGTGAAAATTGAACATAAATGTTTTCTAAATAGGGGAATTTAAAAGTTATATTAGCACTATATTATAAATTCAATGAACTAAACTCTTACTTTTAAAATTAAATTTTCTTCTAATTTTGTAAAACTTACTAAAGGAAAAATGATTGAGATCCTTATTACCTTATCATGATTTTATTGAATGTGAATTTGTTAAACTGGGAACGTATTTTTAACAGATATAAAAATGTTAACTAGTTTTGATTAAGTTTTTTTGGGCACAAAATGTATCATTTAACATAAATGTTAAATGCACTGTTTATATGTAATTACTCTTTGGGGGTCAAGCAATCTGACATTGCCCCATTAGTCCCCATACCATTTTGAACTGAATTTAAGCTTATTGTAAATTAATTAATAATCACTAACACAAAACGAAGTTTGCAAATGAATAGCATTGATTAAAAGCTGCATAATGATATGTAATATTATTTAAAACAGAGGTAATACTTTGTCAAAAACAAGTACTTATTAAACATACAAAAAAAAAAATCTTCCAAAGTTAGGTTTAAGAATGTTTTGCTTTTTACTTTGCAACCAATTAAAGGATTTTTTTTTTCAATACATGTGCTTCTATATTGTTGGTACTGCTTTTCAGGAACGTAACCAGTCGTCAAAGTCAGAGGAGGGGGGGGGGGATACTGACCATTTAAAGGACCCAGAATCAAATAGAATATTTCTTCTTTTATCCCATCAATAATAATTCATTTCTCTTTCAAACTGATTTTTAAAGTGTTGTAAAACACTTTAAGTAACTTAGACTGCGTTCTTATTTCTCAAATAGCATTTTTTTTTCTTTTTCTATTTGTGAATAAATAAAACATTCACTTTGAGCACGAATCCGTCTCATCTCTAATATGGATGTCTAATTATTATGCACTGAACTGTCCAGTCATTCGACCGTTTTTATAGAAAACGGTTCCATAACCATAATTTAATACTGTCCTGACCACAATATGGGCAAAATAATATGGTCAGAACAGAGTTTAATTTCAGCTGCCAGTATTATACCGTAAAATTAACAGTAGTAAACACGTAAACAGTAAAATAAGCAATAATTACACTGCCGTGCATTACCGTAAAATCAACAATTGTTTTTTGAAGTGTGGACAGTTTGCGGCAAATGTTTAATAGTGTAAAATTCAAACCACAGTCAATCCCCCAACATAGATAATAATGAATTAAAACATTTGGGCTGAATTTCTACAGGCTAAAAGAATATTAGCTACTTTTTTGTGTATACTTCTTAAATTAGTTTTGTAAATATAGTTATATAATTGTTTAAAATCGCTTTTTAAAGGAAAATATTTTTTTCTTTTGTCATTATTTATCAAATTATTGTATTTCATTATTAGTATCTGCGAATATTCACATTTTACTAGCATTACTACAACGCCATCATCATCATCATCGTTTATTATTATCACCAGTTCACCAAGACACTTGTGGATGTTTAATTATCATATGTACATAAACTTATTTTAGCATATTTAAGGGAAAAGTCATTCTGTTAACACTAATGAAATATTAGATAGGGATTTTTATCTTAAAATTAATCTGAAAATACCACTTTTAAATTTTTATCTTGATTTAATATAAAAAATATAAATACAAATGAAATTAAATGAAAAAAAAAAGAACACATGAAAAAGAAAATTACATTTTACAAAATGTATGAAATAATACAGAAGAATAATAGCAATACAGGTTAATATATTAAAAAAAAAAAAGAAAAATAAATATATTTCCAGTTTTCTATTTTTATCATAAAATTAATATCAAATATTTTTTACAATGTAGCAAATGATCAAAAATTAGTTTGATGACTAAATTATTATTATTATTATTTTAACTGCAAAGCTCAATAATGTAACATTTTTTTTTTATTTTACAATACAAAAATGCGTACTTAATTAAAAATAATTTAAAAAAATAGTAATATAAAAGTAAAAGCTATATTCTAGATGAATAAGTTATCTTTCTAGATTTATAAATCAGTAGAAAGTACGAATGGATTGGGAGGGGAAAAAATAAGAGAATAAAAACCTCACTTTTACTAAAAAAAGGAGAAAGAGAAAAGAGTATTCATTTAATTTCAGGGATAAATAAATTCCTTCGCTTTTTAATAAGATTTAAATTGTGAGTCAAATATTGAAAAAACACTATTTTTCGAATGAATTGGGAATTTATGATAAGCTTCTCTCTGATTCGACTTGATCTCTAAAGCTTTTTCTAGAAATATTAATTGAAATCGGAGAGGGTAAGAAAGAAAGCATATCTAAAATAAGAAAAAAATATTAGTTTTCGTTTTCTCTGTTACACAACTTTAAAAGATTTTTTTTTTATATATATATTTAATATTTACTAAATAAATTCCTATTAAAATCTTAAATTTTTTAAAAAAAAGGTTCAAGTTACTTTGGTTTTGCAGATTATAATTAATTTTAGATTGTGATTATTCAGAGACTTTTTTATAAATGAATGTCACATTAAAAAAAAAATTATAAAAATCTCTTTTTTTTTTTCAGGAAAACTCTCAAAAAATATTAATTATGTTTTTTTTTTATTATTACAATTACATTTTAAACATTCATTAATAATCTATTAACAAAACTACTACTATAAAAATACCATTTAAACGTTTTAAATTTTGAAACAAGAGTTGCAAGTTATAATAATTTTTTAACGCAAAATAAAAATTAATTTTATTTTACTAACAATTTGAAGAATATATTTAACATAAGGTGAAGCATGATAAATTAATGAAAAAAAATATGAAGTTTTGTATTAAACATACATTTATAACTATATTTATATATTTTTTTAAGATACAACAGAAATTGAATTAAAACATTGGGTGTAACTAAACATGACCTTCTTCCAGTGGTATAGTGTCTAAATGTCATCCTCAGTAAATAAATAAATAAATAAATATAAAAATTTGTTTTATTGTAACATATTCCAGTGAATGTCTATTAAAGTGAATAGAAATGCTCTATCTGAGCACAAAAAAACATTAAACCATAGGTTAAATGAAATTAGATTTAATTTTTTAACTACGCGGATTCATTGTGAAAATTTTAAAACGGATATGCATTTATTTATAAAATGCTTTTTGTGGAATTTAAAGTAGTTAAAAAACAACATAAATTATCATTATTAATTCTACAATAAATCACACAATTTTCTGTTCTATTTAGCATAATATGATATCATATATATATATATATATATATATTCGATCACAATATAATAATTATAACATTAGAGCATATATGTTTTTAGTATTTGAATATACAACTATATTAATAAAAGAATAAAAATTGTATCACAAAATTATAAAAATACGATATTTAAAGGGAGTTTTCTTAACAAAACAAAAAAAAACCCTCTAATTAAAGTCGTTTAATACAAAAATTACGAAACTACGAAATATTTAAATAATTAAATACGAAATATTTTTCTTGTAGTTAGTTTTTTTACTTCGCGCGGTACGTTTTCCTTTGATTATTTTATTTATTTATTTGTTTTCCAAATATTAACTTAAAAAATCAGCATTTTTATGTGAATTTGAATAACAGGAAAATAACGCCAATTATTTCAGAATAATAAACACTAAACAAATATGATCTAGTTTTATCTGGTAGAATATATAAAGAAACTTTTCAAAAATTTAAATAGAAAAAGGTTACAGTCAATACAACAATATATATATATATATATATATATATATATAACTTTAAGTAAAATTTAACTATATATATATATTTAAAATCCATTTATTACCTTTTAAATATACATCTATTAAAAAATAAAAGCATGGCACTCGTATACATATAATGTGAAATTAAATTTAGAATTTAATTTTTCATTGTTTTGATTACTTAGGGGATTATGCTTTAAATATAAGTTCAGTAAATAGCAAAGTGATAAGTAAACTATAATATATAAAAGTAAGTTATACAATGAATATTACAGATGATTTTTTTAGTATAATTATTTAAGATAAATATAATTTAAAACAGCTACATTTTAATAGTCTACGGACAGTTTCAAAATAATTTGCTTTCGCAAACTGCAATAAATACCTCTTTAAACGAGATGCAAAAATATATATCCGTCTACAAGGGATTTTTTACTTTTAATATCAAGAAAAATGTACTTAAAACAGATAACATAGAAAGGTGACATCATTTAAAATCAATAATCACACTGTTAAAAATTTGCAGCAAACTGTCCAGTCATTTGGCCGTTTTTATAGAAAACGATTACATAACCGTAATTTAGCGTTATTCTGACCATATTATAATCAGAATAGAGTTATCATAATAGAATAGAGTTATTATAATCAGTTATACAATGAATATTACAGATGATTTTTTTAGTATAATTATTTAAGATAAATATAATTTAAAACAGGTACATTTTAGTAGTCAACGGACAGTTTCAAAATAATTTGCTTTCGCAAACACTGCAATAAATACCTCTTTAAACGAGATGCAAAAATATATATCCGTCTACAAGGGATTTTTTACTTTTAATATCAAGAAAAATGTACTTAAAACAGATAACATAGAAAGGTGACATCATTTAAAATCAATAATCACACTGTTAAAAATTTGCAGCAAACTCTCCAGTCATGCCGTTTTTATAGAAAACGATTACATAACCGTAATTTAGCGTTATTCTGACCATATTATAATCAGAATAGAGTTATCATAATAGAATAGAGTTATTATAATCAGTTATACAATGAATATTACAGATGATTTTTTTAGTATAATTATTTAAGATAAATATAATTTAAAACAGGTACATTTTAATAGTCTACGGACAGTTTCAAAATAATTTGCTTTCGCAAACACTGCAATAAATACCTCTTTAAACGAGATGCAAAAATATATATCCGTCTACAAGGGATTTTTTACTTTTAATATCAAGAAAAATGTACTTAAAACAGATAACATAGAAATGTGACATCATTTAAAATCAATAATCACACTGTTAAAAATTTGCAGCAAACTGTCCAGTCATTTGGTCGTTTTTATAGAAAACGATTATATAACCGTAATTTAGCGTTATTCTGACCATATTATAATCAGAATAGAGTTAAATTACGTTTATGTAACCGTTTTTTATAAAAACGGTCAAACGACTGGACGGTTTGCTGCAAATTTTTAACAGTGCATGCTGTATAAAAAATAGTGTTTTAACATAGTAAAATAACAGTTTAAATGCAGATGTTTGAATACATATACATACAACTGAATATATACATATTAAATATATATAAGTATATTATTTACTTCTTAATGATGTAAGGATGTTTCATGTTATACTGCTGCATCGATTTATTATTATTAACTTTTTTCTTTCTTTTTTTTTTTTTTCAGAAGTATCAATTTTCGGTATCAATAATCTATATTTCGGTAAAAGTTAAATATTTCAAAAATATAATTGAAAATTCAAATTTTAGAAATACAGCTTCAGTTGTATTAGCTCTAACATTATTATTATTATTGTTATTATTATTTCTACATTTACTGAATTATTTTCCTTAAGTATTTAACTTTAAATATACTATTTTTTTTTTCATTATTTTGAACATTTTTTATTTTATTATTACTGTTTCTCATCGTTTATTTCAATTTATTTATTTGAATATTCAATGAAATGTTATATACTGATAGAGAGCTTACTAAGCATGAAAGAATGAGTTGAAAGTTCAAGCTATTTAATATTCAGATATGAAGATGAAAAACCAAAAAAGAATACTGTGATATAATGATTTGGTTAGGGATTCTAATTTCAAAATTTAATCTTTACAGTTGAATTGGAAAACGCAGAGAAATAAAGCTTTTGATCGAAACAGAAATTAAAGCCTTTTCGATATAAATAACAAAATTTTAAAATTTCAATATAGTTTTAGTTAGAAATTTTCTTTGAAATACATTTTTTTAAATTAATTTTTAGTATTTTCACTGTTGTACGACACACATTACACATTACATATAATACAGTTATAAAATATACATCGTAATACATCTTTTTAATCGTTATGGCATATTTCCTTAGAAAATCTATTTATTCAGTTTCAAAGTTTCCAAAAATATTTGACAAAAATATCTCACTTTAAAAAATATACATACATTTATCCGGATTTATTTCTTATTTAGATAAATGCATCATGTATCTTTAACTTATTTATTGCTGCCTCTAAGTTTGTTTTTACCGATATTGTTTCTTACAAAATTTGGAGAATATCAGGTTTTTCAATGATTTTTCCCGACAAAAAGAGCATTTACTTATTTATTTATTTAATTTTAGAACTATTATATATGTATATATCTATATATAAGTTAATAATAATAATATAAAAAAAAACCTCATATTTACAAGTTCAGAAGCAAATTTAACGACAATCCGCATTATAGGTTAATTCTAAATATTATCGGTTGTTATGGTGACTTAGAAAATTTGCAATATAATTTTTTAGCCAAAAGCTAATCAGGATTGCATATTTCTGAACGATTTAGTCACATATTTTAAAATTATAAAACAGAATAATGTATGTTTATTTTTTGAGTTAGAAAATATTAAATATCATTTTTTAGCAAAATGCTAATCAGGATTACATATTTCTGAACGATTTAGTCACATATTTTAAAATTATAAAACAGAATAATGTAAGTTTATTTTTTGTTAGTTTAAATTATAAAGTTAAACTAAATAAATAATTATAGCTAATATAATCAATACCAATTTTGAAAAATTAGTCATTTCATACATAAAATTCAAAATTTAGCTTCTGAAAAATGGTGAACGAAATAATTACTTGAAGCGATATTTAATGCCTGATTTTTGAACTTTTGAATTAAATATGTCGAAACATAATTATATCCCCAATTATATCTACGCGTTTCATTAATTATACATTTGTAACAATTTTATAACGATAAAACATGAATACTAACACTAGAACATTGTTTAAAAACTTAAATACATAGTAAAAAAAAAAAAAAAAAGGAATATAGGAAAATATACTATACTACAATCTAAAATAATTCTCCAGTAAGCATTTGCATATTCAACGAACGTGTTTTACAGAGACAAACATGATAAATTAACAGCATTATTAACATTGACATTAAAATTAATAGTTATTTTGCTACTCTTGCATGTATAAATTTAGTTACGCAGCTGAAAATGTTTCATTGTGAATGGATAGCATTTTAAAAATTGATATTCCGGTTTGAGAAACCTAATTAATACACTATTCGAAAATGTTTTCGTAAATTGGTGGCAACAAAACAAACTTTGATTTTTATAAATACTTTTTTAAACTCGAAAATGTATTAATTTCTGAGGTTTTTAAAGATAAAGAAAGCATTTTGGAACCGTAAAAGAATTACAGAATTTTCCTCGTACAAAATGTTTGCGTAAATATGTGTTAGGTTCCCTCCTCATGGAGGGCAATCCCCTTCCCCCTTACCATCCTATATCCCTTGCGTAGATAATCGGCTGTAACAAATATCAACCAACCAACCTAATGATATAGTGTCGTTTATAAAAATGTATGGGAGCATATTCATTTAAATTGTCAAATGTATATTTTATCTTAAGTAAAAAAACACCTATTTCTCAATTATTTGAATTTAATATATCTAACACAATTATATATCCACTTAGAGTTACCTCCACCATTTTACTAACTTTATTTAATTATTGATCTATAACAACTTTAGAACGGTAAAACACTGGTAACAAAAGGTTTACTAACATTAAACTATTATTTAAAAATTGAATTATATATATATTCAGAATAATTTTTAAAGAATTCTCGTGAACTGTGCTCTATTTAAATGTGAAAAAGTTACATGATTTTTTTCACATACAAAAAGAAATATAGGAAATTTATAAAAAAAATATTTGAAAATATCAAATTAAATTGCCATTATTACATTTTATTGTAAATAAAATGCATTCTTTCCTCTAAATTTCTACTGTAATTACATAACATGTTTTGAAGAGTCAAAATGCATTCTAGTTTACAAGAAGGTTAACATTTCTACAAAAATCGTGTGCGTCAAAAGAACTGAGAACAGTTCAGTTTAGTAACTTTGTTAAAAACTATATGTTTTATCTATTTTTAATTATTTTTATGATTAAACGTTATACAGCAAAATTTTTAAATAGTTATTGATAATTATTTTTACAACATGAAAAAAAAAAAAAGAAAGAAAGAAAAAAAAAGAAAGAAATTAGTTGAGCAAATGCTACATAAGTTATTATGCTACATACAATACTGTTAGCTGATCAACACAACTATGTATATATCTTATTATTCAATGAGAATCGTAAAAACGTTAAACAAAAAATTCACTTGGCGCGTACCGTTTACATTACAAACCGACATTCTACAAATTTTTCTTACAGATATTAAACATCGTTCAATAGATAGACATTCATTTTATTATCATTAAATTCTTATTTTTTATTTATCTTCTTTAATAAATGCTCTCTTAAAAGATTTAGATAGACATAAAAATGCTTTTAAACTTATAATAAGTGAAACTTTATTGAATTTATAATCACACAAATATAAGAATAACAAAGTTCTAGACGGAAAATCCGCTAGGAGCATACCGGTTACGTTTCAAACCGGCGGCGTCCTATAAACTCTTCTTACAGATATTAAGTATCGTTCAAAAGCTAGACATTCATTTTGGTTATAAAAATTTGGTAAGCGTAATATCATATTTAATATATATTATATATATATATATATATACTGTCTTTTTAAATAAATGTTTTCTTAAAAGATTTGAATAAATATATAAATATAAAAATGATTTTAAACTTATAAGTGAAATTTTATTTAATTTATAATCACACAAATAAAACAATAACAAAACGCTAGACGGAAAATCCACTAAGAGCATACCGATTAAATTTCAAACCGGCGTCCTATAAACTCTCTATACTTCTATAAAACATTGTTTAACAGAGTAATATTAATTCTGGTGACAAAAAGTTGGTAAATGCAATATCATGTTCGTTTAATTTTGAATATTTTTAAACAAATGTTTAATTAAAAGTTATGAAAATGTTTTTAAATTTATAAGTGAAGCTTTATTGAAATTAATCACATAAACATAAGATGTCTAACAAAATGTTTGACGACAAATTCACTTGGAACATACCGATTGCGTTTCCAACCAGCATCCTTATAAACTTTTTAAACAAGTATTAGTCATACTTTTGGAACTTATTATTGAAATAAATTCAACAGAACTCTCATATTGAAATAACTCAACAGAATGATATTTATTTTGGTTATAAAAATTTGGTAAATACGACATCATATTAAAAAAAAGAAATAATAATAATAATCCTATTAAAAAAATCTTTTCTTAAAAGTTTTGGGTGTATATACACATTTTTTTTTATATTTATAAGTATTTTTATAAGTGCAACTTTAAACTTAATTGCATATAAACATAAGAAATCTAACAAAACGTTAGACGGCAAATCCATTAGGAGCGTACCGGTTACGCTTCAAACCGGCATCGTATAAACTTTATATAAAGGTAGTAAACATCGTTCAATAAAATGATAACAACTTTGGCTATAAAAATTTGGTAAATGCAACATCAAATATTTTCTTTTTAATTTTTAATTTTTTAACCAAATATTTGCTTTAAAATTTTTGGAGTTCTATAAAAATGTTTTTTCTTTAATTTATAAGCGAAACTTTCTTTGGCTTAGTTATATAAACATAAGAAACAAAAACTTCAAATAAGTGTCATAAAAACAATATTAGATATTATAAAATAATGCAGTGAAATATCTCGAATTTTAAATGTTTTGTCAAAAATTTGTACTTTGGGTTTTGGTATTATATAAAAGTATTTTTAAACTTCTTAAATTTTACTGAACTTAATTACATAAATATAAGAAAACAAAGTTTACAAATAGGTATAATAAATAATTGGTATAATATGTATATACATACATACATATATATATATATATATATATATATATATATATATATATTATTCTTAGTAGCGTATTTTAGTAAAATATCTTGATATTTTGACTAAAAGTTTTAATTATATTAAAATAATACACTGCTAAAAAAACTTAGTAAAAGAAATTTTTTCAATAACACATGTTTTACAATTATCCCATACAAGCTTTCATGGAAAATGTTTTATAATAACATTATTTATGTTTTTATTTATACGTCACGCCTGTGGACCACTTGCTTTAGCAGTGGTCAAATAAACATGTTTAAAAACTGAATTTTTGTTATTATTTACAAAAGAAATCAAATGTATACCACGCCTAAAAAGGCTATATGTAATTAAATATAATTTCTTTTGTAAATATGTTAAAATGAGTACGCATTATAAACACGACAATTCTTGTTATGTGACCACAAGCTATTAAAATAATTTATTTGTGTTATAAATTCATCTTAAATGTATAGTAAGAATAACGTATTAAAACTGGACTTCTTTCTTTGATCGTATGTTATGTATGATATTACATGAACCACTAATAATAAATTGTGTTTCCATCATACATTTAAATTAAATAGATTTTATTTTATTTAAAAATTGTATAAGTTTTAATATTATTAAAAACATACAACCGTGTTTTCGACACAATCGAAACAAGACTCTTTTATTTAATGTTTTATAAATACTTGGATTAAAATTCTATTCTATGGTTAAAAAAAAAAAAAAAAAAAAAAAAAAAATGGTACCATACAACGGTTGGGTTTTAAAATTTATTTATATAAAAACTGCATATAACTATTTAAATTATGCAGTATTACTAAAATAAGAATTGGTTTTAGACCTTAAAAAGAATATATTTAAGAAAAACTTTCGTTATGTTAGATAATAACCTTTGTATGTTTTATTCTTAGCATTAAATTCATGTGTTATAAATACATGTATGTTTTTGTTAAAATAAATTAATAAACTGCAACTTAACATAATCGGATAGTTTTCTCTTTTTTTTTCTTTCTTGCATATTGGTTGTTGTGTTTAATAACTACGAAACTTTCAGAAGCACTCGAAAAAAAAATCAATCTTCCCAAATAAACTTAATCAACCGAACAATTAGTTACAAATTAATTTAAACATACGTAAAATTAGTTTTAAGAAGCAAAAATAATTGAATCAATTTTTAGCAACATCGAAAATATAAATCTTAAACCTGCATGTTCTACCGAATATATATATATATATATATATATATATATATATAATTAAATTGATATGAAAATCTTTTATATATATATATATATATATATATATATATATATCCTCATAAGTAAATTTAAACATGGATTACGTAAGTGGTAAAAATAATCTTGAATTGCAGCAACAACTTCTAAAATTATATTTAACTTCTTGAATGTTTCGCTAAAAAGTGTTTAAAGAAATTTTCGAAACAATTTCTTAGCAGCATCGAAAATAAACCGAAGATAAGTTTTAAACGTACATATTCTATCAAATAATCATAATAATAATAATAATCTAAGAAATTTTCGAATCAATTTATGACATGGAATGCCCCTCATAAATAAATTTAAACATGGATTACGTAAGTGGTAAAAATAATCCTTAATTGCATCAGAAACTTTTAAAATTACATTAAACTTTTTGAAAGTTTTGCTAAAAAGTGTTAAATTATAAAGATGTAGTTAGTTTTAAACTATGGACATCATATATCACCGCAGTTTTCAATTTGTAAAAAATAGTTCCTAATAGAAATTTAACGCTTTAAAGACATTTTAAAAAAGAAAAAAAAACTTGGATAATATAAACTCTTTATTAAATTATCACATAAATATTTAAACATAATACTGTATCACATGTTTATAAAATTTAGTCAAGAATTTCTTAAATATTTAAGCTATACATTAAGAAAATTGTAAGAATAAAAAATATATAATAAACTTTTGTATTTTTTTTTTACTGAAGGAAAGAATTAAATTGTAAAAACAAATCATTTTTATCTAAATACGTTAAAATTTATATAAAATATATTAATAAAATTTTTACTGTGCTTAAATATTTACTTAATAAATTAGTAATTTTGTTAATATAATAAATATATTTAGACGTGTTTAATAAAAAAAAATATATATATTTTCTACATTTTAATTATTTCATTCATTTAAAATATACAGAAGAAGATTTTTTGCTTCTGATAGTTTTATTAATGTATTGCTTAAATTTTTAAGTAAGTTTAGACAGTTTTATAAACATCTGATAATATTAAGCATTTAAAGATTTTTTCTTTGTGACTTATATTGTGACAAATTTTAGTTAATTAATAAAGTACAATATTTTGCAGGATACCTAAACATGATTTTATGGAGTTTTGTACCTAAACATGAATCTATAAAATCATTGTTTTAATGAAAATCCTCATTTAAGAGCAAGGAAGATTAGATCACTCAAAAAAAAAAAAAAAAAAAAAAAAAAAAAAAACTAATACATAAAAAAAAATGACTGCTGTGGTATGGTATAAATATGCAAACATTCTGGTGAAAGCATTAGATGCTTATGCTTCTAATGTTAATGCTATATTTTTTTAGTTTTGTCTAATAATATGTTGAAGCACTCCTAAAAAACTAAAAAAAATTTCATTCGAACATTTTAAAAAATAAATCTTTATATTTTTATTATAGAAATTACTGTTTATAATCACGATTGTGTATTATTTTTTATTTGCTATTATCAGAAATTATTATTTTCCATCTTTTTTTTTCTCCTGATTTACATGTTTATAATAAATGTATCTATAAAACTATGATATGACTATGCGACACACATGTTTACTTATAAGCAAGCCCGAGAAAAAACCCAGCTATATATTTTTTAATTATATTGAATGTTAAATCAAAAAAATAAGTGCTTTCATCGAACTCCTATTATTATATCATTTATAATAAAGGTATGTTAGAGCATAAAAATGTTAATGTTATATTTGTTTAGTTCAGTCAAAAATATATTAAACTGTTGAAAAATATAGTAAAACAAAACAAAACAAATCATTTGAATATTTGTTTTCCTAATTTTACATTTGTATTACATAAATTCCTCTGTACAATCACTGTTACGCGTTTTTATTTTAATTTTGTATTTGCCACTGTCAATAATTATTTCTTCAAAACAAATCATTTGAATATTTGCTTTCCTAATTTTACATTTGTATTACATAAATTTCTATATATAATCACGATTTCGCGTTTTTTATTTTAATTTTGTATTTGCCACTATCATGATAAACATTTCTTCTTCCTTTTTTTCCATATATTTTTAATGAATGCCTCCATTATAGAAGTACGATGCGGCTATGACTCAAATGTTTATTCATATAAACAAATACAAAAAACAAAAAAAAAAAAAAAAAAAAAAAAAAACTTATATTTTTTAAAGAACATTGAATTTTTACAACAGAAATTAAAAAACATGTTCTTAATATATTCCTGTTTATTTTTTCCTTTATAATAACGTCACAGTAATAATGGCTATAACGTTTTATCTCTTTTACACATCTTTATTTAGTTTTCAAGCAAACTGGGTATGCGAAAATAATGGAAAATTTCTATTTGAGTGCAAGTCAGAAAATACTGTAAATAACACAACTAGAACCCGTATTGGGCCTCTCAACATTCGAGTTTGGGTGAAGTTAGAGATTAGAAGTTTCGATTACTTTTATGGTGTCCATTTCTTGTCTCAATATTCGTATGTGATTCCTAATGAAGTTTTTGGGGGGAATTTAACTATATTGTTATGAATATTGAAGAACATTGTAATTTAAATAATCTTTTTAAACGACTTCGGACATAATTTAATTATAAATCAAGTGTTATTAGTTAAATAATGTAGTCTTTCTTTCTTTTTTAAAAATAAAAATATTGTAAATATAATTTTGATTATTTGATTTAAAAATTATTATTTTGCATGGTGTAGGAGCTATAAGAAATATCGTTGAAGCAATTCAATTGGAGGTACTCTGATGCTGACTCTTTAAAAATATATTAGTAAGCAAAATTAAATATTTTAATTCCTTGTACTAAATCTTAACGTCCTAAGTATATTATAGTCTAAAATGTTATAATTATATAAACTTTAGATCTCAATAATAATGGTAATAATAATAAAAACATTTCTAATTTACATTCGACTGGATCAATTTAGCATTCAATGTAGTTGCTGAAAATTTTATCAATTAATTCAACAAAGCGAAAATAGCGGTATAATGGCATGTTAATTAGATTTAATTAAAAAAAATGCAATTTGAAATAAATGCTATTATTTGCAAATACGGATATAAGTGTGAAATAACCTAACGATCCGTACGAAAATGTTTTAAAGAGCTTCAGGGAATTTATAGAATTCTATAGCTTTTTCAACAGAAATGGAAATTACGAAAATTTCCAAATAGCTTATAGAAAAACAGGCTATAAACGAGCCAATTCTGAAGAATTTTTTTTAATCAGAGGAGAAATACTCGAGAAACCCAGTGGTCAATTTATTGGCTACCAATTTCCAAGCACTAATTTGTGCAGTAGATATCTACATTTGTAAAAAGGACAACAAAGATTGTTGTATGGAAATAGTGGTAGCCAGAAAAGTGGCCAGTGAATATTAAAATTTCAGGAATCTACAGATGACTTACCCATAAATGGCATCCTTATCTCTCTTATGTACGTCTGGTACAGAGCCCATGATGTGATTTCCCATGACTCCTGATACATGATTACCATGATATTGATGCAGTGGTGTATGGTTCATATGCGGCCCATGGCCACCCAAGGATTGCATGGGTGCCCGGTGTGGCCCATGCGGGTCATACATGGGCCCACCGTCCATTGCGCCGTAATGCGGCATTCCATCTTCGTACTGCATGGCCAGCGAATGTTCAAGTGGATAGGGCTCACTCTTCATAAAGCAAGATCAGTTGGGGGCCATCCAAAGACAACACACACTAATTGAAATGGTGGGTGGTGGAGTACTGGTACGTTTAACGCCGAGTTCGTACCAGTTGCTTTTGTTTACTTTTTATTTATCCGTAATTCATGAAATTTACACGGAATCAAAATCACTTTGTTTTTTCTTTTTCCTTTTCTTAATCACTTTTGACAGAACACCGACAGAAATGTGTCAATATCCAGCAATTTATTTTTTCTTTGGTGAAAAAACACAGAACTTTTGCAAAACTTTCTTAATCAATATTTTTCCCGATGACCAGGCCAGTATGCAACAATTTAATCGAGATTAGAACGTGGGCATTTCTGTTTGTGTTTATTTATTATGCTTTATTTTTTATTTCACGCAATGTATTTTGACACGCACCACCCCGAAACACTAAAATGATGTACACACACTCTCACAATCAAACACGCGCGCAGCCGTCCACTGTTGTCCCGCGCAGTAAAGTGCGAGTCATACAAAAGCCATGCGATTCTTTTCCAACTGAAAGGGAAAATAAACGATTGCAGCGCCGCGGGCGAGCCGACGGAAAATGGGGGAAACACAAGGGGCGTAGTCCTGGAGAGAGAAGAGAATTTCACGATTCCGTTCAGAACTTCGCGAAGAGCGATAAGTAACATGGTGGGCGAAGTAAATAAAATCGTCCCAATGCTGACTGAATTCATCGAAATAATAGGGCCATAAAATATACGTTAAACTGTTTTTAGTTAAGTACTGTGTACTTCATTTGTGGTAAAAAGAAAGAGATAAAAGATCGAACATGATATGCGGCATTTTGTGGCTTTCAGTGACAATGGACAAACAGTTTGTGTATTCTAATTCCTCAAATTATTTCAACATATTCGTAAAACTGAAACATAAGATTTCTTTCAATTTTAATTTTTTAATTTTCATATATTTTTTAAATTATTAAACTGTGACAAAAATTTTGAATTTGAGTAGAAAAAATGAATGGAAAGCAATATTTATTAGCAAAAAAAAAAAAAAGTAACAAATATTAATCGAGTACGTTCATAAAATACATCATTAGAAGAAATAGACCTTAAAAAAATATATATATTGGTGTGATTGATTTTTTTCACTCAGTCGGAAATTTTCCCGCAGTCTAAAAGAAGAATGGAAAACCACATTTATTAACGAAAGAAAAAAAAAAGTAACTACAAATATTAATCGAATGCGTTCATCAAATATACATTATTAGAAGAAATAGAACTAAAAAGAAAAGTAAATAAATAAATAAATATTGCTGTGACTGATTTTTCGACTCAATCTGAAAAAATTTCTCACAGCCTAATATTTTGATAAATATTGGTGTGATTGATTTTCGACTCATTCTGAAAAAAATTCTCACAGCCTTATATTTTGATTTTATTTTTCCAAACCTACCTTTCTTTTTTATATTATCAGGTAAAAATATTTTTCAGTTTTCATTTTTTCGATCATTATTCATTCATAAACAGAACTTAAACAGAAAAGATAATAAAAACACAAAAAGATTTTTAAAGGGTGTACACCTTGAACTGAAAAGACAATTTGACGATTCCGCTCAGAACTTCGTGACCTTGCACATGGTGAACATGGTGAACGAAATAAATAAACTCACTCCGATGCTGAATGCATCGAAATAATAGGGCCATAAAACATACGTTTAAACTGTTTTTAGTTAAATGCTGTTTACTTTATTTGTGGTGAAAAATGGATAGATAAAAAAAAAGAAAAGAAAAGAAAAGATGAACATACTTTGGAGCCTTTTGTACAGTTAAGAAAAAAAAAAATGTGTACTCTCATTCTTCAGATTATTTCAACAAATTCGTAAAATCGTTAGGTGTTTATTTTCGATTATAATTTTTTAAATATTAGACTGGGGGAAATATTTTGACATTGAGGGAAAAAAATCAATTGAAATCAATATTTATTTACAGAAAAAGCTATCAATTATATTAGTAAAACACAATAAACTTTTAATTTGTTGATAAATATTAGTATGATTGATTTTTTGACTCAAAATAAAAATTTTAGCTTACTATTTTATTTTTTAGGTTGTGATTAAAAAAAAAAAAAAATTAAAAAAAAAATCAATATCTATTGACAAAAAAAGGTAATTAAAACTATTAATTAAAAAATAATCAAACGCATTATTAAAAGATTTTTTTTTTTAAATAAATATACGTGCGATTGATTTTTTGGCCCAGTCTCAAATTTTTTGCCCCAGTCTAATAGTTTGATTGTTTTACGCTTCCAACCATCTTTTAATTTTTAACAATATAATAAAATAAAATTTCAGTTTCCATTTAATATTATAAGTAAAATTAAGTACATTCTTTTACAAATAGAATTTAAACAAAGAAGATAAAAATTCAAAAAATAAAAAAATATTTTTTAAGGGGCGCAGGATTAAACAGAAAAAAAAAAAAACCGAGGATTCCGTTCAGAGTTTCGTAAAGAGTGAAAGAAAAGCACCTCAGTTCTGAATTCATCGAAATAATGGGGCCATAAAATTTACGTTAAACTGTTTTTAGTTTAGTGGTGTTTAATTCATTTGTGGTAAAAATGAGATTAGATAAAAATCATATATGATATGCGGTATTTTTTGTCTTTCAATGACAATGTAGAAAGAATAATACTCCGTGTTCTCAATACTCTGAATTCTCAGATTCTTTCAACAGTTTCGTAAAATTTAGAAACAAGATTATTTATAATAATAATCTTTCTAATTATTAGACTCTGGCACAAATTTGGGATTGCGAAAAAATTAATTAATTTAAAAAATAGTAATAATGTAAAGCAATATTTGTGAACGGATAAAATAATTAAAACCATTATCCCAAAATCATCAATTAAAAATAAATAAATAAATAAATAAATAAATAAATCAGTAAATAGACATGGATTTGATTGATTTTTAGATTCAATCCCAAAAGTTTTCCTTTATATAGAATATATATATATATATATATATATATAAGTCTAATATTTTTACAATAGATAGCAGTAGTATAGCTTATTTAAAATATTAAAACTTGGAAATTTAGTATGGAGGTAATAATATCTATGAAATACTTTCAAATTATCAAGTAATATTATATATTTTAATTTATTAAATTAAAATTAAAATAAAATAATTAATGGTTTTTATTTATATGTATATCATAATTTTTTTTCTACATTTTTTTAAATGTTGTAATCTATTTAGTTAAATAAAAATAACGGTAACTGTAGGTTACAATTTATGATCTGAAGGATTCTCTATTTAACTGTGAATTTAACCTCTTCTTTTGGATACAACTTTGTACATGTGCTCACAATATACTAAATATCTTGGGATATTATCAATATAAGTAATATATATATTTTTTAATTTTTTTAATTCTTTTTCACACTCCTTTTCAAATTGTATGTATAATTTATAATATTCCATTGTAAAGGTCTTGTTATTCAATGTTGTTTCAGCGATTGTTCGGGCAAGATATGGCACTATATTTAGCAAAAGCTGGTGTCATATACAGAAAACAATCGTTCTTTGCTTATAAATGTGATTTTCTTGCCCTTGAAAAAGTAAATTACTTTATAAGCTTTTATTTGTGTATATACTCGTGTGGTTTATATTTCATTCCTTATTTTCTATTTATTTAATTTTTTTTTTTCTTCTTCTTAATTTGAATTAATAATGTTACTTTTATTAGGACTACAATTTTAATTTGTAAATTGACAGGGCTCTTTGGTATCGGGATTTCAGTGTATGTGGTCAGTTTCTTATGTTTCAATGGTTAAATTTTACTTAAAGTTTTATATATATATATATATATATATATATATATATAGTAAATCGCTATATGGCAAAAAATTCTATTTACTTATTATATGAAGAAAAAAAAGAAAGTCTATATATTTTTCATTTGCCAGTAAATTATATAATTGTATACTTTTCCTTCAGAGTATTAATCCTTGTTTTTTCGGCGTCCTTTTAGTATTCATATTTTTTTCTCTTTCATTTACAGACATAACTTACAAATTAAACAAGAACGAACAATCACGGCATATATCATGAAACACTTTCCAACACTATCAAAATACTATTAAGAAATTTCATTTTTGTTTATTCAATCAAATGAGCTATCTAAATAAACATATTAAAAAAAGCACACGACGCAGTAAGAATTCCTTTTCAGCAGTTGCTATCCATAGTCCGTAATGTGTGCAATTTTTTTCGTGCAACCCTATAATATGCCCTGCACAACTGGTAATACACTAAAAATCAGTTAAGTTTTTTAATTCATATCAAAGCCGAAAATGTACATCTAGCAGTTATGGCTCATAGTCAGTCCTGTAACCGAATTCTTTTGAGTGTCTCTGTAAATAAACGATGAATTATACGAACTCAATAATCTATAGAAAACATGCTGCGCAATGCATCTCAATAATGTGTATCGATTTCATCGAAATATATTGTTAAACATTTGCAGCAAACTGCCCAGTCATTTGACCGTTTTTATATTAAATAGTTATATAACCGTAATTTAACTCTATTCTGACCAAAATATGGGCAATAATATGGTCAGAATAGTGTTAAATTACGGTTATGTAACCGCTTTCTATAAAAACGGTCAAATGACTGGACAGTTTGCTGCAAATTTTTAACAGTGTAGCAATTTTATAAATTACACTTTCTACAATATGAAATGTAAAGCATATCCCATTAGACCCATTCCTTCCTAATACACATTAAGTAGCAAGTATTAGTATTCTTTTAACCTGTAGATGTAAGAAAGTCAACAAAAATATCTGCCGTACCAAAGGTCTCTTTGTTATTTGTTTATGGATATATTAATCTTTAAATTGTTTTGATGTGACTCAGATTAATATTCATGCAAATTTGTCCAATCTCGCACAAATCTGAAAATACCACTTTTCTCCACATCATTCATAAAATTTAAGGTCTCAATCCTAAGAATCATTTTTAACCCTATGACAGCTACAAACTCTAAATCTATACCCGAATTAGAGTGATACGACCAAGTAAATCTCCCTTTTGCATCTTTGATAATCTCGTATGTGAGCACAATTTAAACTGTCTGTTGACGATGAACAAGTTGAGGTTTATTGAGTTTTATCTTTTATTTCAAAAAATCGAATTCTTTAAAAAATTAACTGTTGTATAATCCTTAAACGTATTCATTATCTCTGGGTTATTATTATGACATCACTGGTGAGTCAAAATTCCTCCTACTATAACAGCAATCCTAAGATACTTTAAGACTTCAGAATAAAGAAATTCACCGTATAAACATACCTCCAGATGAAATAAAATCACCGAAAGCATCTGCTGTATCAAAGGCCTCTTTGTTATTTGCTTATGGATATTTTGATCTTTAAACTGCTCTGATGTAACTCCGATCACTTTGATACAAAATTGCTTAATCTTACCCGAATCTAAAAGTACCATTTCTATCCACATCATTAATAAAATTTAATGTCTCAATCTGATACAATAATTTTTCATCCTGTGACAACTACAAACTCCAAATCTACCCGATTAAGGGTGATGCGATCAAGTAAATCTCCCTTTTGCATGTTGCATAATCTCGTACCTGAACACAGCTAAAGCCGTCGCATGACGAAAAACAAGTTGAGGTGTTTGAGTCTTATCTTTCTGTGAAGATTCCAATTGTTATTCCGATCTCATACTTCGAACTGTTATTCAAATCCCCACGACTGCGACGATTAAGTGCAAGACGTACAACATAAAGTTTAGTTTTAGAAATATAGTTTTTTATTAATTTATGCCTTAATTATAAACAGTTCGTGTAGCCATCAAAAGGCTAATAAGACTATTTAAAATGAAATACAGTTTCTAAATGAAGATTCTGGTTCATTGTTTGAACAAGATCATCTTCATAAACAATCATGAAATGGTTTTCATGGAGAAAACAAGTTGTCGTTCACTTCAGTGATGCATATCAATTTCACTATGTTTGAAATCGTGTAAATTAATTAAAATGCATTTAAAACGATTTTTCACGTTTGATCGTAATGTAGCGGAATACTTTTGTACACCCCTTGTAAAGTAACCATAAATAGAACACACTTCATCTTCAATACCGAACATGCAATGATAAACCCCAATAACAAAACCAATTACACGACAATCCGAGTATGGAGAGACGGACAGACAAACTTAATTCATAAACACGTTTCAACTAGGTTGGAAAGTGTTTAAAATGTGTATTTCTAATTTATTTTATAATTTCTTTCCACCGTTTATTGTTTGAAAATTCCTTTAGATAAATGAGGGAGTCACGAAGGGCGTATAACCTAAGCAGAAAACATAATTTGTGTACTCCATTCAGAGCTTCACGAAGAGCGATAAAGTAACATGGTGGACGAAGTAAATAAAATCCCTCCATTGCTGAATTTATCGAAATACTAGGGCTAGTTTCCTCTTAGTGATATATATGTAAAATTTGATAAGCCATGATCCCTGGTTTAGCACTAGGGTTAAAATTAAAAAATTCTAAACAACAACAACAACAACAACAATAATAATAATAATAATAATAACAATAATTTAAAATTTATTTTATAATTTCGTTCCTTTTTTTATTTTTTTTTTATTTAGATAAATGGAGGAATCGAATGTGAACGTCTGGAGAGAAAAAAGATATACCATTTATAAATATGTGGAAGAGTGATAAGTGTTATAATATGGAGAACTAAATAAAAATAAAATCATCTCAGATCTGAAAATAAAGCCATAAAATATACGTTAAACTGTTATTAATTACGTGCTATTTTCTTTATTTGTGGTAAAAAAGGCATATATTTGAAAAAAAAAAAAAAAAGTTCTTACGGCCTGCACTGGGAGGAATAAGTATCCTCCCTATTCCTTGTTTTTAAAAATTCAGCTAATTTTTCTCAAACACAGAAAGGTAAAATGCGTGGAACCCGATTATAGAATATTTCCAGTTTTCGTCAGTACCGAATTTGAATAGGAATTTGAATGGGAAATTCGAAAAATTAGTCAGCTATAGCCAAGTAGGCTTCATTTTTTGCGAGCTATTTTTGTTGCCAAATTTGCCGATATTTCGCCAACTATCGTCAAGTTTGGCGAGAATTTGACGCTGGCAGATATGACTATGTAGTTTTAAGCGTATGAGAGTAGCAACAATGGTTAAAAAAAATAAAGTAAATTTGCGAGAAACCGCGTTTTCAAGCTCATAAACAAGACCTGTTTGTTTAAAAATCAGCCACCCTAGAATTTTAAAATTCTATATCTCAGCCATTATTTAAGATTGGGGCAAAACGAAAAATGCTCTGGAGTCCTTGTATCAAGGCCGAACATTTAAAGGTAAATATTTTTTGGCTTTTTTATTTTTTTTATACATCTTTTGGAATTTAAATACATAAGTGCCGACATTTCAAAATAAGATGGCGAATGCAACTGACCAACGAATTCGGTCGAGACATCTTGGTAAGTCATGTACACATGCTCAGTCCATGCAAATGGGAGCATAAATACGAGTGCTAATCCCATGACAATAATCATATATATATATATATATTAGTTTTTTTAAACTTTATTGAACTATACATTGCGTCATAGATATATTATTTATAATAATACTATTTATAAACGTGCCTCAAGGTGGCACGGCTTCCAGCAATCTTCAGCAATCTTTTTTACCAATTCTTTATGATCAATATTTATATTAGTAATTAAAGGAATCCATTGGTTAATAATAATTATTATGTTTTTATCGATATATAGATGATATTGTTATTTTTTTTATTTCAATGGCTCTAATATCACATCGTTACATAATATATATCCCAATCAGCTTACATTAAGTCAAAATTATATGATTAATAATCCAATAAACTTATTTGACTTAAAAATTATGCTTAATAATGATAATAACATTTGACATTTACGATAAAAGATCTGACTTTCCATTTAATGTAAATATTTTTACGATATATACTTCATACTTACATAAATCAGTTTATAAAAATATTATACTTAACTATCTACACAGAATAAATCATTTGTGCTCAGAGTAGAATACAAATAAAATATTAAATTTATCAGTAATCCAGCAAAACTAAATGGATATCCTAATTACATGGTAAATTCAATCATTAATTCTTTTCAATAATACTTTGGTGTTTATACATTTTTTATTTGGTGTTTATATACAATAATATAAAGATTAGAGGAGGTTGGGATCGAGGATGTTGGCTTATATATATATATATATATATATATATATATATATATTAATTTATTAAAAAGGCAAAAAAAAATAAAAAAATAAATAAACATTTTGGTCATTGTTATGTAATTTTTTTTAATTATTTATTAATCAATATATATATTTAATGGTATTGAATTTATTATATTTGTAGGATCTAAATTTATCTTACTTATGACGTAACAACAAATTAAATAACTATATGGTTTTTATTTATTGTCAATATCTTGAAAACATGAGATGCAGAAGCAAAATTCAAGGATCACGAGCATGAGGACTTTAGACTTTCAAAATCAGAAATACTCAGTTATATATTTTTCATCATTCCGAAATGCTGTTAATAAAGTAATTGACTGTGTTAGGCCTAATTAGAACACTCCGCAATTATTGTGTAACTTACGATTTCTAACTATTTATCTTCATACATTTGAAAGGCTAATGTAAAATTGTGTATCGCCAAGAACTAAATCTTAAGTTTACATCATTTCATCAAATTGTATTTATTTAAACGTTATCAACAAATTTGCATTTTACAAACCACCATACTACAATTTGAGGGCTCAATGCTAGAATATAGGTGATATAGTTATATAGGTGATTAAGATGAAGATGATAAAGTATTGTGAGTTAATACAAGTGTGAAAACCTATAAGTGATATAGATTATTAAGATGAATATGATAAAGTATTGTGAGTTATTACAAGTGTGAAAATCGTAATCATACCTATCCAAGTACAAGTCAAGAAGATAAACATGGGAACCCAAAATAAGGTTATGATGAATGCGGGATCCAAGAGCAAGAAAAACGACGACGATTCCAGCGCTAATAAAACTGATTAAAAACTCAGAAGATTACGAAGATTTCATACACTACCGCTTAGAAACAATTATGGCAGCTAGAAACGAGAAACTTCAAGCAGAAGTAGAAGAAAAGAAACTACAAACAGAAAAGAAGAAAATAAACTACAAGCAGAACAAGAAGAAAAGAAATTGCGATTGCAAGCGGAAATTGAAGGAAAGAAATTACAAGCTACAATCGAAGAAAAGAAAATGGAAATGGAAGAAAGAAAATAAAAAGTAGAATTGGAAGCAAAAGATCGTGAAAGGGCATTCGAGATTAAGAAAATACAGATGCAAGAAACCTCAAGAGAACATATCGATGGGAACTCAAGAACAAATCCAGGTAAGCAATATGAACTACTTAAACTGTTAACGAAATATGATAATTCTAGTGATATTAGTTTATATTTGACCATGTACGTAAGACAGATGACGCAAACCGGTAAAGAAAAAAATAAGATTGGGTAACTTATTTAATTAATCTAATGCCACTAGACATAATTAATATAATAACTAGAGAAAATGAGACCGAAATCCATGATTATGATTATATAAAAAGGATCCTTTTAAAACGATATAAACTATCGCTAGAAGAGTTTCAGGCAGAGATTTTTGTTCCGTAAAAAGAAGCCATAGGCTAATTGGCACGATTTTGCCTATGAAATCAAGGTATATTTCCAAAAATGAATTGAAGGTCTCGAAATAGATAAATTTGATCAATTATTGGAGTTTATGATAGTTAATCAAATTAGATATAATTTGCCTGCGAAGACAAAGAAAAAACTCATTGAAGAATTATTAGTAATCAAGGAAATTGTGGATTTGTTAAATAAATTAGATACTTACGAAGCGGCGCGAAGGATTTGTACGAAACCGGCAATAAGAAATATAAGTAGTATCGCTAATTCGAAAGGGCGCCAAGATGATAACCGGCACGGTGTGAATCACGAAAAAAACTAAACGCATATAGTGTGTTTTAAGTGTAACAGGAGAAAGGGCAAAATGTTCCACTGGGACAGAACAAAGCACGAATATTCAAGTGTTAATCCGCAACATAATCAGAAGTGGCGAGAATCGAAATATCAGGATTGGAGCCAAAATACGCAATGGAAAATTGCTAACATTGGCACATTAAATGACAAGAAAGGAAGAATACTAAACACCCAGAGAATAAAAACAAACATAATTATCGATACCCGGGAGTGACACTTCAATCGCCAACCATAACGCCATAAACGCCCCAAAACTAACCAGCGACAACATATCTATATCAGTCATATGTGGAAAAGTGATCAAGCCAATCGGTTTCTTCTTACGCAAAGTTTGCGTGGACGATATGGAACTAGAAGATAAATTGTAGGTGGTACAAGATACTAATTATGATTTAATAATAGGTAGAAAAGCAGTTGAAGGCTAGAGTAAAAGAAAACGTTGTTAAAATAATAAATAACGACACAGTACGAGTAGATTGCATTAAATTAACGAAAATACTCCCAGAACAATTGAAATAGCCTCAACAAATGTAAGCAACAATAATCCAGGTTGGGAAGATATGATTAATATCGATTGTGCGAAACGCCCAACTGGAGTTAACGCATATTACGAAAATAGCTAACAGGGAAAGGATACATAAATTAAAAAAATCGTACAGACCGAGTAAAACAAAAGATACTGGATTAAAAATGAAAATAGTACTGGCAGATAAAAAATCTATATGCGAACGTCCAAGGAGATTTCCTATGGTTGAACAAGAAATCATCAATAAAAAGTGTAACCGTAGTTAGAAGATGGAATCATTAGGCAAAATTATTCAGATATGGTGGCACCAGTTGTCCTGAGTAAGAAACAAAATGAATATCATCGATTATGTATATAGATTATAGGAAAATAAATCGAGAAATAATGAAAGATCGCTACTCATTACCACTGATTGAGGAAGTGATTCATAGGCTACAGAAGGCAAAAATAATTACGTCGCTATATCTCAAAAATGTTTTTTTCCACGTTGAAATTGAAGAAAGCTATCGCAAATATACAGCTTTTGTAACCCACGAAGGGGGATATGAATTTTTATGTTGTCCGTTCGGATTATGCATATCAAGTAACCAATTCCAAAGATATGTAAACACAGTGTACCAAGAATTGCTACGAGAAGATACTTTTATCGTATAATATTTATGATTTTGTTATTTCCTCAGACAATGAAGAAGAAGGAATAAGGAAACTGAAACGAGCATTAGAAGTATCACCAGCATACGGTTTAGAAATTAATTTCAAAAAGTGGCGATTACTTAAAAGAAAAATAGAATTCTTAGGATAAATAATCGAAAACGGAACAATAAAACAGTCCGAAGCAAAAACGAAGGCTGTTAAAAAATTTCCTAAAGCAACAACTGAAAAACAGCTGCAATCTTTTTTAAGTTTAACAGGGTACTTCAGAAAATTTATCCAAATTATGCCAAAATCGCCAAACCTCTAAGTGATTTATTAAGGAAAGGACATTGTTTCAAATTTGAAAGAGTCATTCAACGAGCTGAAGAAAATATTGTCAACAAAGCCAGTAATGCAATTATATAAACAAGAATCCACATTAGAGTTGCTTACTGATGCAAACAGCCAGGGATTTGGCGCGGTTTTATTACAAAAAGAGATGGCAAATTTTACCCATTGCAATATATGAGCAAGAAAACTTCGCCACAACAGGAGAAATATTCAGTTATGAACTCGAAGTACTAGCCATTACTAGAAGCTCTTAAAAAAAAATTAGGAATTATTTAATGGGAAATAAATTGAAAACAATCACGAATTGTGCTGCATTTAAGAAAACTTAAACAAAAATGATCTCGCACATAAAGTAGCAAGACGCTCTAAGCCAAAACGTCCCAATAACACAATCAGTAATGTGGTTATAACTACACTCAATGTCCAAAATTAAGGTCATAAACATAAAATCTGTGAAAACTGATGGAATATTCCCTGTGTTGCCGCGAAATTTGGCACAGAGGTATATTACAATGGGAGAAAAAATATAGCAACATAACAATATGGAAAATATTTTAATTGTGAATTAAGATACAGGGTACATCAAAAAGTGTTAAATCATGAATCAGAGATAAAGCATTTATCTCGGGAAAAGTATGCCTAATATGGAATGTGATCCCTGTGCACTGCTATACAAGCCTCACAACGAGCTCTCATACTGTTTATGAGGGTGTCAATATAATTGTTTGTGGCAACAAAGTCATTCTTCGAAAAGCGCGGCTTATAACTCCTGGCGGGTCATGACAGGGGGGTTACGCTGTGCAATGGGTCTTCCTAGACCATCTCAATGTCACCAAGAAGGCCGGGCAAGACCAGCACAGAGCAACACCTGTACAAAATAGCTATTTGACATTAAGCGCACGACGACACAGGCTGGCAACGCCTCCTCAGCTTGCTCGTGACCTTACTGCTGCGTCTGGAATAAGAATTTCCAGGCAAACAGTATATAGACGTCTATCAGAGAGGGCCGTTTACGCCCTGCGTCCAGTCGTGTGTATTCCTTTCACTGCATCGAACAGGAGAGCTCGGTTGTTGTGGAGCCGAAGCCATCAATTTTGGACACAACAAGAATAGGGAAGTATTCTTTTCAGTGATGAATCGTGATTCATCTCGCAAAGTGGTTCTCGTCGAATCTTCATCTGGAGAGAACGTGGAGCTCGCTATCATCCCTCCTACGTAAAAAAAATCTACAGATTTGGTGGCAAAGGAATCCTTGTCTGGGGCGGCATAATGTTGGGCAGCCGTACCCCACTGCACATCTTCGATGCGGGTACTTTCAACGCACATCGCTATAGGGATGATGTCCTTGAAGCCCATGTGAGGTTGTTCCAGGGTGCTGTAGGCGCAGACTTCATTCTTATGAACGATCATGCGAGGCCACACAGAGCTCCAATTGTTGATGATTTTCTTGAAGAAGAGGATATTCGCCGTACGAATTGGCCCTCGAGGTCTCTGGACCTAGGAAGAGCCATGCACAGCATAACCCCACTCCCAGGACCCGCCAGGAGTTAAAAGCCGCGCTTTTGGAAGAATGGCTTTGTTGTCACAAACATTTATTGATACCCTCATAAACAGTATGAGAGCTTGAGAGCTAGTTGTGAGGCTTGTATAGCAGTGCACGGTGGTCACACTCCATATTAGACAGACTTTTCCCGAGATAAATACTTTATCTCTGATTCATGATTTAACAATTTTTTTGATATGCCCTTTATCTTAATTCAAAATTAAAATCTTTTTCGTATTGTTATGTTGCTATATTCTTTCTCCCATTGTAATATACCTGTGTGCCAAATTTCGTGGCAACACAGTGAATAGTTCATCAGTTTTCACAGATTTTGTTTATGACCTTAATTTTGGACCTGAGTGTAGATTTCAAGGAGAAGTAACTAAAAGAATAGCAACAGTCCAAAGACTAGACGAATCCATAAAAGAAATCAAGTCTCTAGTTAACCCTCTAATGTCCATGGTAGAATGTATTCTAGAATTTCCAAAATTAGAAAAATCGGAATTCACATCAGAAAATGTAACTCTTAATTTTCGTTTATTTTGAATCGCGAAATGTCTGTCATTAAATAAAGTAAAAATCTTTATTCAAATATTTCTGGTATGAATTCGGAATATCGGAATAAAAAAATACACTAAATTGGAAAAACTGATGGTAGTACATGGGACATTACAGGGTTAAGGATGGAAAGTCAAATGATTACATATAAAGGATGACATACTGTATAGATTCGAGAATGAAAAAGAAATGTTTGTAGTGCCAGAAGAGATGCAACCGGAAATTATACGAAAGTTCATGAACGAGGACACTTCGCTGTTTCAAAGACGGAAGATCTAGTATGGAAGAATTTCACATAGCCGGATTAAGGAAGAAAGTAGAAACAGTAATTGCAAACTGTGTTGAATGTATTTTGTATAATAGAAAGAAAGGAAAAGGCTGAAAGTTTTCTAAGTCCGATACCAAAAGAAGACAGACCATTAGAAACATACCACTTCGACTACATAGGTCAATTGTCACTCTATTATACATTCACGAAGTTCATATGGTTTTACTCCGTGAAATGAACGTTGGCAAAGAAAGTGATAGATAAATTGGAACTTCAACAAACAACTTTCGGGAACCCAACTAGAATTATATATGATAAAGGAACAGCTTTACCGCAAGTGAATTTACGGAATATTGTACAAGACAATGGATAAAGCATTTGAAAATAACAACTGGGATGCCAAGAGGAAATAGACAGGTGGAAAGAATACACAGAACAATGACACCAGTGTTGTCCAAATTGTCTAGGAGTGACGACTCCAAATGGTATAAGTATGGGCCGAAATTACAAAGAATTATCAATAGCACAATAGCACGAAGCACCAAGTATACTTCCACAGAGTTGCCAAGTCTCCGGCTTTTTGAACACCAGTAATTTTTTCGAGAAAATGTTCCGATTCAATAAAACAACATTTTCTGTACTAAATTACTGGTATCCAAAAAGCCGGAGACTTGGCAGGTCTGCTTCCAAGTAAAACTTCAACAGAAGCTGAGTATATGAAACCATAGACCATGGGTTAAACTCCTGGATTATTATCGTAGATTAAGTATATGTGTGTGTATTTATGTAAAGCTAGTTGGTTGGTTGGTTGAATTGGGTTTAATGGCGCAAAGTCCCTTTTGGAACATGCTGCGCCAAGAAAAAGTAAAGGAAGAACATAAAATTATATCAAGAAGTTATACAAAACCTTGTCAAAAAATAATTAAATAAATAAAACAACACAGTTTAGTGAAAAAAAGTAATGGGATGGTATACGTAAATAAAATCACTAAAATGACTTCATAATGATGTTTAAAAAACACAAACAAATCTTTACATTCTGTAAAGTAATGATTATCAAACAAGTATAAAATGTAAATAATACAGCACAAAAACTGGTATATTTACAAAAAAATATTAAAAAACAAACTAAAATCATGTCGGCTCAAACACCTGAGAGACAGTATTTTGTTCACCTGCATCTGAGTCATAGCTGTTAGAGTCGGACGCCATCGCCTCTTCCACATAGTGGAGTAGCTGTTTGGAATCCTTTGTATTTGTTATTACTGGACCGAGACATGATTTCCTGTTTTTTCTCTTCACAGTTTTCCACTGTGAAGAGGCTTGGGTAGAGGTTTTCTTTCTCTCTTTCTGTGCACATGGTTTTTGTTTTGCTTTATGAGTAGGGGAAACAGGTTTTTCTAATTTGTTTGCAGATGAAACAGAAGTTTGACCTGACTGTTTAAATTGACGATTATTAGGGTATTCTATTTTCACAGGTTCTGATGATGGTGCCCAACGTTCTAGTGCAGGCACAGCTTTTTTAATAGTGGCACAGCACATATCACGGGTTTCTTCTTTCTAGTGCTTGTTAGTGTCACAGAAGGATCATTTGGTGGTAAAGATAATTCAGTTTGGGTGCTAATATGTCTTAAAGATTTTGTTTGTTGCTTAAGTAAACTGGAATAAGAAACTTCTACAGATGGTGTTCTGGATTCAACAAGTTTTCGAGCTTCAGGACAAGAAAGTTTTTGAGAGATTTTGACCGCAAGAATTTCTTTCTCACGAATCCAGTTTGGGCAAGAGCGGGCGTATGCTGTATGGTCACCCTTACAGTTTGTACAACGTTCAGGATTTTCGCATGATTTACCATCGTGGTCGACTTCTGCACAACGTGCGCAGGTAACAGAACCACGACAGGTAGTTGGAGTATGACCATAGCACTGGCATTTAAAACAACGGAGTGGGTTAGGTATATAAGGTCGGACAGGACAGCTCAAGTAGGCAGCTTTAATTCTGGTTGGCAAAGTAGGGCTATTGAAGGTCAGAATAATGTGCTTCGTAGGAAGCACTTTCTCATTCCGGCAGATAGTAATACGACGTGCATCTATGACATTTTCATGTTTTAAGTTTTGTAGATGTTCGTCTTTTGTAGTGAATAAAAGATCTGGTTCGGGCATTACACCACGGCTTGTATTCAGAGTTTGATGGGCCTTAACAGAAACAGAAAAAGATCCTATTGTTGTGCAATTTGAGAGTAATTGTGCATGTTTGGATTTTGAGACCTCAACAAGCAAATCCCCAGACTGTAGTTTTTTAAGTGAATAACTATCTTCAAATACAGATTGGAATGTTTTTGCAATAAGAAACGGTGACGATCTCTTAAAAGAACTATCAGAGTGACTATCAGTGCGTTTAATTATGAAAAAACGTGTGAATGACTTATTCTGTACAATTTGTTGCTGTCCAGATGGGAGAGAGATAGGAGGAGTTAAAGTTTTTCCATCCATATTAAAGTGAAAACTAATTCAGACCACGGCTGCACCACCCACTACCGAGCCCAATAAGGGGATGCACATTCATGCACCAGTGCTAACCAGGGCCCATACGCTCACATGACACACCTATTTCAGTTTCCACCCTTAACGAAATGACTAGTATGTGCCTGCTCACTTGATCCCCAGCCAGTGACATACAAGTCAGCTGACCAGCCGATTGATGCATACGGGACCAATATGCACCTGCCGTCTACCTGAAGCAGAGGCCAAAGCAGTGTGTTGGTTTCCCACAACTGCCAGGATTCCCCTTTCCAGGGACACGGATCGCCACGCACGGCAAACGCGTGGGTGGTTTACAATTTTCCATAAGTCGATATAAACAGGATGATATCGGCTTATGCAGAATCGCCCTCACCTCAGAAGAGGAAACCACAATGAGAGTGAAACAAAGAAGAAAGATTAGACAAGAGAATGGAGAGGAAAAAAGAAAAGAGGAAGATCGCTCAGGTGCCCGGGGTTGCAAAGCCCGTGAATACCTAAAGAAGGTATCACCCTGGGGGGATTATGTAAAGCTGTGTTATAATCAAAATTTTCTATACAAAGAAGAATATACCGTTAAATTTAGCTGTGTAAATATGAATATAGAACAAGCCAATATGTTGATATCGAGACTTACTTATGACGTAGTCCTTTTGGGTTAATGACAGATTTTTTTTTCAGATTCAACCAAGCAGGGAGGCCTACCATATGGCTTTAGCCTCTACAAGCCCTGCTTGGCAAATTTATTTAAAAAAAAATACATATTTTTACATATTTGACAAAGCAGCCCAGCTTAATTTGCAGAAAAGTCATATTCAAAAAGTCATACTATAAAGTCATACTCAGCAGAAAAGTCACAATTAATAAGAGTTTAAAAATTATTTGAAATTGTCAGATTCTTAGCGTAAAATATTTTAAAAGTCGAGACAGTGGATTTTTTCAATAAACTTCTTCATCATCAGGAAAAGCATCGTCATCATCATCACCACCAATGATGTGTACTGGTGGCATTTGGAATAACAATTGGTTTTTTTTCTATTAAGGACATGCAGCTAATTATCTTTTGAAGCAATGAGGAATTGGCCGAGATTGATTTAAACCAATTCGACAGAGAGATGGTGTCTGTTTTCCTCAAATGTAGAGTAGCTGTCAATGGGCATGTGAGAACGTAATGTAGCGAATCCCCTCTTGCACCACAAGTGCATCTTGAAGACAAAACTTTATTAAATTTAATTAAATAAGCCGGGAAAGGGCCATGATTGATAGCGAATATATATAGGTATCGATGACTTAGAAGATAGTCTTCTGAAACTTTTGGCTTCAATGCATAGGTATATCGCCCAGTGGGACATAAGTCCCAATCACGTTGCCATGAGTTATGTAAAGTTTGCTTTAACATTCTCTTAAGATATGAGGATGGATATGGTATAAATTTTTCTGGTATTAATGAATTTGGGTCAGTTGCTTCCTTTTCTAACCGATCCACTAATTCTTTACCTGTTATGCCTGAATGTCCTTTGACCCATTGTAGATAAATTTTTTGTGTTGCTCCTTGCAGAGATTGGATTATTTGGCTGATTATTATATTTTTTGTAGATATATCTTTTAGTGCTGATATTGTAGATTGGCTATCTGATTTTATAACTATTGTGCGATATTTTGATTGTTTTGATCATTGTATTGAGTCCAAGATCGCCAGCTGTTCCGCTTGATACGTTGAGTTTTCTTTTTGTATTCTTTGCTGATATGTATATATTATTTCTTCTTCTTTAAATACACAGTAGGCATAACCCGTGCCGATTTCAGTTTTTGAGCCATCCGTGTATATTTGCACTTCTGTTTCTATTTTATTTTGTGCATCCAGTATATTAAGATATTCTTTTGAGGTATCTATATATTTTTTGTAAGCTTTGTTTTGAAATGTATCAGAGTGATGTGGGTGTGATGGAACTCCCAGTCTGAGTATCATTCCTTGGTCTGCAATCTGTTTCAGTTTTAAAGGTAGTGGAGGAATTCCTGTCAGCACATTTAGAGCAGATGTAGGAGATTTTTTTATATGCTCCAGAGATTAGTAGCAGACAACGACGCTGAATAGATAAGAGCAGGCGAAAGCCATGTGACTTTTGCAATCTTGGAAACCATGTAGCTGCTGCATATGAAACTTTCTTTTCTAGAATGGAAGTGTACCAAGTTTTTATGATTTGTTTGGAAATGCCACTTGTGGTTGATGCGAATTTTAACAAGTTTTGTATTGTTGCTGACATTTCATCCCGTTTGATTCTAAGATGTGGCAAAAATGATAGGGTTGAATCTAAATGTATTCCTAGATATGGCATAGTATTTTCAGTTTTAAGATTATGTGAATGAAGTTTGAAGATTGGACGCGGTTTTAAATACTTTGGACGTGTGATATTCAGACACTGGCACTTGTGATATGATATTTTCAGATCTGAAGTTTGAGCCCAATCGCTAATTATTTGAAGAGCTTCATTTCCTCTCCTTTCTAGTTCGGCTCTAGTTCTTGCCTCAATGATTAAAATTAAATCATCCGCATATGCTGTGACTCTTATATTTTTATTGCTGAGAATATCGATTAATTGCTGCATAAACACTTTCCACAGGAAAGGACCATAGCACGAGCCTTGTGGGCAGCCTTTGAAGAACCAATGTATTTCCTCCATTAGCCAGTTGGGATATGCTCCTCTTTTAGTTAGGAAGGACCTTCTCGTGTTAATATAGGGCTGTTCAATATTTAGTTGTTGAAGTAGGATTAATGTCTGCTCCCACGGAAGATTATCAAATGCATTTTTAAAATCTATTGACAACAGGGATATATATGAGTTGTTTTGTTTAATTATTTCTATGTGTGAGAATAGTGTTTGAATTTCTGTTTCTGTTGATCTCCCTTCCGTGTATCCATGTTGATTTTCAAAGATTATTCCATTTCTGTGTAAAGAGAAGTTTATCCTTCGCAGTAAGAGTTTTTCATATATCTTTCCGAAAACAGGGAGCAAAGTTATTGGCCTGTAGGAGTCAATCTCGGTAGGGGGTTTGCCCGATTTCAAAAAATACACCAACTCTCCTATTTTCCAAACATCTGGAAAATAGTTCAATTTCAATAGTGTTATGTACATTTGGAGTAGGAGATCTTTTTTAATTTTGAAAATATTTCTTACTATGCGATGATCGATGTCATCTATTCCCGGCGCTTTGTTAGCATCAAAAGAGTAGATGATGTCTCTCAATTCTTGAGTAGTGAACGGTGGTACAGTGTCCGTTGACTGTGTATGCAGATTAACTTTTGGATTAGCTGATGGACCAAAAATTATTTTTGTGAGATCTGTGAGTCTCCCACGGAAGATTATCAAATGCATTTTTAAAATCTATTGACAACAGGGATATATATGAGTTGTTTTGTTTAATTATTTCTATGTGTGAGAATAGTGTTTGAATTTCTGTTTCTGTTGATCTCCCTTCCGTGTATCCATGTTGATTTTCAAAGATTATTCCATTTCTGTGTAAAGAGAAGTTTATCCTTCGCAGTAAGAGTTTTTCATATATCTTTCCGAAAACAGGGAGCAAAGTTATTGGCCTGTAGGAGTCAATCTCGGTAGGGGGTTTGCCCGATTTCAAAAAATACACCAACTCTCCTATTTTCCAAACATCTGGAAAATAGTTCAATTTCAATAGTGTTATGTACATTTGGAGTAGGAGATCTTTTTTAATTTTGAAAATATTTCTTACTATGCGATGATCGATGTCATCTATTCCCGGCGCTTTGTTAGCATCAAAAGAGTAGATGATGTCTCTCAATTCTTGAGTAGTGAACGGTGGTACAGTGTCCGTTGACTGTGTATGCAGATTAACTTTTGGATTAGCTGATGGACCAAAAATTCCTTTTGTGAGATCTGTGAATAGTTGCTTTTTAGTTTGGGTTATGGTGTCTGAGGAAGACAGCGCATACGATTCTTTATGATAGAAATCTTGAAAAGCTACTTTTTGTAGTTTCCCATAGGGATTTTTTGTTTTTTTACAAAATTGATTCCATGCATCATTCTTAGCTTCCTTTATAAACTTTCTGTATTTAGCTTTCTCTAATTTATATTTTGCATAATGTTCAGGAGTAGACTCTGGTAATTTTGATTTCTTTCTTAAAGCTCGAACCAAATTTCTTTGTTTTCTGATATCCTCCGTCCACCATGTTATTTGTGCAGTATACGCTGACTTTCTTCTTTTAAAATTTTTCTTACAGATATTGGTGAATAATGTGATGAATTTTTCGTAAATATCATTAAATGTATCTATATCTTCTATATTATTAAAGCATATATTATTTTCTTCTATTTGACTGTGAAAAGCTGTGTTAAATTTATGAAATGATACATTTTTTGTTCTGAATCGTCGTCTGGGAAGCTTCGGAATTTTTGTATCTAATATTAAAGTTATTAAACGATGATCACCAAAATCCATCTCCTCCATCACTTCCCCGCTAGCTATGTGAGAGAAGATCGGCATTGAAGCTAATGATACGTCCGGCCAGCCTTTCCTGTCTTTTGACTCGTATGTCGGGGAAGCATGTGGGTTATTGACTACTAAAAGTTTGTGAGTACACATTTGATGAATTAAATGATGCCCTCTGTCATTTTCACTATTGTATCCCCATAGAGGACTGTGAGCATTAAAATCACCTAACATTAGGAATTTTGGTGATTTTCCTTTTATTTGTTCCCATTCTTGCAAGTCTTCTTGTATGTCATGAGAGGGAGGTATATATTGGCAACCTATGGTTAGATATCCTTCTATTGTCAATATATTTACAAAGACTGCATTTTGTGTTGCTTTTATTTGAAGATGTTGGATTAAGTTAAGATGAAAGATCGCGATATACAAGATGTCAAAAGAATTTTGGAAGAAGAATATACTGAGTGTATTATGGAGGAACGAGAAGCCATGAGAGAAGCGACAGAGAAAAACATACTCAAATTACAGGAAGAAAACTAAGTGCAATTCAATAAGAAAAGGAACAAATCAAGAAAATAAGAGGTAGGAGATATCGTGGCTGAAACGAGGTTGGAGTTTGGCAACATTACAAAGCAAATATTTGTGGCCATATGCGATAACTGCAGCCAAGAATCATGATCGATATGAAATAGAGAAAACAGAGGATCATGAAGGTCCAGAAAAACTTCAACCGAAGCTGAGTATATGAAACCATAGACCGTGGATTAAACTCCTGGATTATTATCGTAGATTAAGTATATGTGAGTGTATTTATGTAAAGCTGTGTTATAATCAAAATTTTCTATACAAGGAAGAATATACCGTTAAATTTAGCTGTGTAAATATGAATATAGAACAAGCCAATATGTTGATATCGAGACGCCATCAAGTTAGGATGATGGATCTGTAGGATCTAAATTTATCTTACTTATGACGTATCAACAAATTAAATAACTATATGGTTTTTATTTATTGTCAATATCTTGAAAGCATGAGATGAAAGCATGCAAAATTCACGGATCACGAGCATGACGATGACTTTAGACTATCAAAATTAGAAATGCTCAGTTATATATTTTCCTTCATTCCGAAATGCGGTTAATAAAGTAATTGGCTGTGTTAGACGAAATTGAAACATTCTGCAATTATTATGTTAATTACGATTTCTAACTACTTATCTTGATATATTTGAAAGGCTATATAAAGCGGAATGTAAAAATATGTATCTTCAAGAATTAAATCTCAGTTTGTATCATTTCATCAACTTGTAATTATAGACATTATCAACAACAAATTTGCATTTTACACATCACCATACTACTATTATATATATATATGAGGACCCCAGAAGCCAAGGGGTATAAGTGACAAAATTGAAAAAACTCTGCTAAATTATCAGGCGATCTGGAAACAAGGCTATTTGTTTGGAGGTAAAGAGATATAAGTAATTTTCTAATTATGTGCATCGTTCTAGAGGTCAACTACTTAACAAGGGGTAAAAGTGCAGAATGATTATCAATACTGATTAATTATGAATAAAAAAAAATATTCTACTCCACCTTTTTGAGATATTAAAATAAGAGTTCAAAAACCACTATGAAACAAGCAAAAGTTTCATATTTTAGTTCAACCAATCACTATTGATGTTCAACTTTGAACTCAATTTACTCCAAATCTAAATTTTGTCACTTGTATTCCTTGTCTTCTGGGATCCTCATATAATGTTATTGAATTTATTATATATATTTATATATATATTTAATGTTACTGAATTTATTGTTTTATGAGTGTTCTTTAATAATAAACAGAGATTTATATAATACTAAAAACAAGTAATTTCAATTTTCTTTTTTATGAAAATCATTTAGTATAATTATATGCTAAATAAAATTTGTGTAATTTAATTACAATTAAATTAAATTGGTTTAAATATAGAACTAATGATTATAAATCAATGCTGAAATTATTTATTAATTATGTACGTTTTTACTATAATTAAAGTTAAACAATGAATTAGTTGAGTAACTTGTTAAATAATTGTATCAATCTATATTATTTTAAATGTTATAATTATTATATTTAGATGAGTTAAATTATATTAAAAATAGACTTAATATATTTTCTATATATAAAATTAATTTTAATCATTTATTTATTTATTTATTTATTTACATTTATTTTAAATAACAGATGGAGATGGCAGCACTATGATTAACAAAACTAATTTTTGCAAGTAATTTCATTACTCTATGGAGGGCGGCACTGTACTTACAAACGCTGATCTATTTAGTGTAGGATAAGAACTATGCAATTTTTCCTATAATTGAACGTCCCAAAATTATATATGGCTTTATTATTGACTATTGAGTTTTAACTAGTAATAATTATTCTTTAAAAAATGTTAAGGTATTTCTATTACTTAATTAATGTCTCAATTTTCACACAACTGTAACTTCAGTTATTATGCATCTTTAGATGTAGTTCAAGTTGCCTTATTCCACATGCTGTTTGTTGCACATGGTTTGGTTTCGTGTGACAAGCAGCTTGGTATGTGAGCAAATTTCGTTTTTGATTAATTTCCCTGGTCTTTTTGTATTGGTTTTCTTCTTTTATACATTATACTGGTAGAAATATACTGTTCTTGGCAAATTTGCCAGTATATATTTTTAAATAATGCATTTTTTGGCGACAGGTATGATGTACTACCAGCTGATGATTACACATACACATGTTGTTTTCATATTTCATTTTCATTGTCATCTGATGTCTAAATTCCATTTTTTATTCAAATATATGATTAAATTATATTTATTTTAATTTATCTGGGATCATTTATCATTTTATATACTTATTTTTTCAGTTTTTTTTTCTCTTTAACTATTATGTAATGTTTAAACTACATGCCATTACTAAATGCCATCTCTAAATTGGAGTTTCGGTCATTTTGTTGTTTGAATATGATATTTAACTTAAAGATATTCTACATAAACTAAATACTTGCCATCTTTAAATTGGAAAATTGGTTAGATTTTGTTGATAGAACTTGTTGACGTATTTTGATTTTAAAGGTATTGTATATATATATATATATATATATATATATATATATATATCACCATAGTTTGTGTTGCTTTATAATATTCTATATATCCAAGTAATTCATTTTCTAAAAATTATTTTGGAAACATGGTTTATCATCTTCTAAAACTGTTTTTGGTAACATTTAGAAATTTTTTTTGCAATTCATTGCCTCTGTATAGTTAGCTTCATATATCTGGTCAATGATGTGCACCAACATCCTTCTTAATCTCATTGTTTTTAGCACTTTAAGATTTAATTTCATGTTTTTTTTTCTCATAATTATGGGTAAGGTTTCTCTCCTTTTTAATACACTATATTGCCAAAGGTGACCGGTCACTTGCGATTTTAGACGTTTTGTTAACTATCTAAAAAAATACATAAGGAATTAACCTGAAACTACAGGTGTGTAAACAGTATAGTATAGGTTATATATTTCCGCGAAGATTTTTTCATGAAACCCCATAGGGGACTGCCAACAAATTGAAAAAGAACGAATATCTTTTGGATAACCCTGTAAAAATTAATGTAGCAAAGGCGTTCAAACTCGAGATTATTAATAAGTGGCTTATTGTAATATACTGTGTTAATTTTTATGAGGATAGCATGTATACTCGTAGAGAAATTAAGGTTTTTATAAAAACAGTCCCGAATTTCGCCTAGTTTTTTGCTTATAATTTGCAGAGTTCTTAATATAAAAAAAGTTCTTTTCAGAAAATATGGCAAACAACATTGTACATAATACTCTGTAATCAGAATTAAAAAATAATAAAAATTGGATGAAAAATGAGCAAGTTTACTAAAACATGTTTCACTGCGCATGCGCGAATGCAATCAAAATATAATATGCATAATGTATTAGCTAAGTATATAGAGCAACTTTTGTGGAAGTCTCAAAATCATAGTTTGAAAATTCTGAAAATTATCGTCGATAGAATAAGCTCGAAATCCGTTGTTCCCAAAAGGATCCAAAAATATGAGGGGTTGTATCCAAATATAGTAGTACGTGCGATATTGTGTAACGCTTTATTGGCACTAATCAACAGATATTTGATACAACCCCTCATCTTTTTGCTTCTTTATGGGAACAACGGATTTCGAGCTTATTCTATCGACGATAATTTTCAGAATTTTCCAGCTATGATTTTGAGACTTTCACAAAAATTGCTCTATATACTTAGCTAATACATTATGCATATTATATTTTGATTGCATTCGCGCATGCGAGTGAAACATTTTTTAGTAAACCTGCTCATTTTTCATCCAATTTTTATTATTTTTTAATTCTGATTGCAGAGTATTATGTACAATGTTGTTTGTCCTATTTTCTGAAAAGAACTTTTTTTTTATATTAAGAACTCTGCAAATTATAAGCAAAAAAAAAACTAGGCGAAATTTGAGACTGTTTTCATAAAAACCTTAATTTCTCTACAAGTATACATGCTATCCTCATAAAAATGAACACAGCATATTACAATAAGCCACTTATCAATAATCTGGAGTTTGACCGCCTTTGCTACATTAGTTTTTACAGGGTTATCCAAAATATATTCGTTCTTTTTAAAATTTGTTGAGAGTCCCCTATGGGGTTTCGTGAAAAAATCTTCACGGAAATATATAACCTATACTATACTGTTTACAAACCTGCAGTTTCAGGTTAATTCCTCATGTATTTTTCTAGATAGTTAACAAAACGTCTAAAATCGCAAGTGACCGGTCACCTTTGACAATATAGTGTATTGTATTAATATTGTATTTATTTTTTGAACTTTAAGATTTTTTCACATGTTTCATTCTTTGTTTATGAGTGGTCGTCCCAAAATCATATTCTTTAGCAATTTTATGGCTAATATGATGATGAAACCACTCATTTTATTTTTGGTATTTATGCATTTGGGACTTGATAATTGTGTATAAATTCCACAAATTTCATTCATTCAATTTTTAATTTAATTTCTTCTTCTTTTAAATAAGTATTTGATATCTATATTCAGTGTGTTTGGGTTACAATTTCGTTGTCCATAAATTATTACTTACTAAATCATAATTTCACAGTTTCTGTTGGTGTTCCGGTAATGTTTCATTAATGGTTATATATATATATATATATGTATGTATGTATATGCTACAGTAAATGTGATTAATCCGTTGATGAAGTATAATTACCGGTGATTATTCATACCACCACTAAAATTGGTAAATGTGATAAATTATTGAATATTTATCAAATTTGCCGCTTAATTTATAAAATCCCCAACTCGCAATGGGGAATGTAATAAAGTCCATAACTTTAGCAAAATGTATTATAGAGATTGTTGTACAGCGAGTTTCATGCGCCCAGTGATTTTTTTTTCGGTTAATGTACACGAAGCGTAAATACATAAATTACTGACCGCTACTTGAATGCATTTCATGCATTCTAGATATTGCTGTACAATTTAAATTTCTTTCTATTTAAAATGCTTATTTAATATCCCCCCCCCCCTTCAAAATATTGTAAAAAACGCTTCCCATAATTATTTTTCTTCAAAAACCTTTTTATTTCTCGATTCTAAAAAGCCGAATTCATTCTATTAAAAATTAAAAAATGATCATCAATTTAAAAAGTGCTACAGTATGCTCCATGTCGCGTAACACAAATAAAAATCGGTGCATGATTTAATGATCCACCAACAACTGAAGTATATTATGTGAATTTTAAGAAACAAAATGTAATAACAAAATGTAATAACAAAATGTAATAACAAAATGTGATACATTTACTGGTCTAGGGGCATTTAAAATAGTATCTATTATCTTGTGTTTTACGAATACTTTCTTTATCGATTTTATAATCACAATATGTAATTCCATCAGCCATAAAAAAATATTTGTCTTTATTAATCCTAATATTATATTCACGTAATCTTTCTAATACTTGTTTAACCGTTTCAAATGTACTTCATCAGTTTCTCCAATAATACCAATATGAACAATAAAAACTGTAACCCCATCAATGCCACCTAAAATTTGTTCAATTGTTCTTTGTCAAATAGCTGGAGAAATAGTAAAACCCATGGGTAACTTTAACAATTAGAATAAGCCCTTCGGAATGTTCATAGTTAACAATTCTTATGACTTTTCGCCTACAGGTACACTGTAAAAAAAATCACAGTATTTTTACAGCAAAAAATGCTGGCAATATGGGTGCCAGCATATTTTGCTGTGAATTTACAGCAGTTTTGTTTTTCATGGATAAACAGCACTTTTGTAAATTCATAGCATTTTTTGCGGTTAATTTTACAGCAGTTCAGTTTTTTTTATTTTACAGCTGATTTGTTAGTTTTACAGCAGTTTTTGCTGTTAATTTTAACGCAATTTTAACAGCATAACTGTAAAACTTTTAACATTTATTGATATTTTTATCCCCCCCCCCCTCCTCTCCGTGTATTGTTTTTTTTTTGTTTTTTTTTTATGATTTTAACCTGAGACATATTTCAAAGACTTTGTAATGCAGTAAAGTATTACCTTTTTGTTTACTTATATCATGTTTTAATATCATTATTATATAATAGATTCTGTTATACATATATAAGATACAAATTTCGGTTTTTTGTCAAGTATATCACCCACAAAAATTTTAGTCATTTGCCTATAGATAAAATGTTTTTTCAATAAATCATAACAAAGGAAGATTTTATCTAGCTTTTGATTAATTATTCAGTATTTATTTACAGGACTTTGTTTATCTGTTTGTTTGTATTTGAAAATACCTACTAATTTAAATCATATATATATATTTTTTTCTCCAACAAATTTAGAGTTATTTTTTGTATCTATTTAAATATTTTTGTTTATTCAATGTAGTCATTATTTCCCCACCCCTCCACACGGATATACAAAACTTTCTGATATTTAAACTATCATACATATATAATTAATAACAAGACCTTATTGTACGGAACTTGCCGATATGGAAACTTTATATTGATAAAAAAATTATTGTATGCTAAGATAATTTTATAAGTCTACATTTAATTCCATAAATATCAGGTCCTATTGAAAAATGAACACGGGGAGAAAAAAAAAAAAACACTTATGAGTTCAAGAAACGTAGAATAAAATAATAATTAAAAAAATCTGCTCACATAAAAACTTTAAAATTAAGCGTAAAAATAAATAGATAATGGACAAAAACATTAAACGAGTTGCTGCAAAATAATTCTGCGACAGTAAACAAACTCAAGGAATATTTTAGGAATTGATAAAATAGTGCATCCAGATTACTCATAATAAATGATTTGAAAATTGAAAATAAATCACTGACCGATAGATATATCGGCTAAATATATTAAATAAATAAAAATATTTAAATTACCGTCGAAAGTGAACCGGAAACTGTAGGCTCGTAAAATATTTATAGGATTTAGAAAGTATATTCGAATGCCAACGTATGAACTGGAGTTTTGAAAAATATATAATAGCGTAATAAGGCATAGCTAAAAACAGGGATCTTCTCTTTAAAAAAAATCTGCTTTCATAAAAATTGCCTGTGATACTTAGACGCAAATTATACGTAATAATAACAAAGTCCTGGGAGAAAATATGTCTTTGAATAATGTCTTTGAATATCCTGCCAAAATTTAAATTGTCAAAAGAGTTTTGTTGAAATTTAATTTTAAAATAAACTATTTCATTATTAAAGAACGGGTTGTTACGGACGCTCGAAATGAAAGAAGTGGCAAGGAATGGAATTGATGGCTTATGTTTTTGATTATGAAAAGAAAATTTATCTTCGTTGCTCCCAGGTGATGGATGTTTTTCGAAGCTCAAGCTATACGTAAGAAGATATTTTAAATATTTTTTCATTTCTCTACCAGCGGGTCTGGATGGAGATGTAATCAACTTACATTCTATAAACTAAAGTTTAATAATTCTATTCAAATATTCTTTAAATTTATTTAAATTATGTTCTTTGCTGATTAATTTTAATTTAGGTATTCCTGATTTCATTATAGCAGAGCTTCGTTTGTTTTTAATTTAATATTTACATTATGCTTCTCATTTTTAATGGGATGTAAGATTGATACGCCTTTCGAAACCTGGATAGATGAATATTTTTGTAGTGGGGTGGGGTGTTTTTATGTTTATGCCTTTCCACCCATTGAAGAGAAATGACCATCTTTTTAACTGGGTACTTTAATGTTAATGTCTGTGGATATTTGACATTTTTGTTTTTTCTAGTTAATGGATTAATAATGAATTGGATGTTTGTTGTTTTGAAGTATACACCTTGATACGAAACGTGAGTTTGTGATATTGGATAAGCAATTAGATTCAATAATTAAATTATAATGTTAATTAAAGATGGAATAACAAATAATTAATTCAATTGAAATAGATATATTCATCCAAAAATCTCACACTCACACCTCGTAAAAGATCAAAATGTTCATTAGTGGTAGTTGATAGAATTTGTTGCGCTGTGAAGGATTTAAAAAAAAAAAATAGAAATCAATTTTTCTAAATAATTTTAAGGATTTAAATTCTCAAAATATTTTCTTAGGGAAATCATTGATTTATCTTAAATAGTAGAAGTAAATTAACTTATATTTTGTTATAATTAATTTTAAATTTTCATGCTTTGACTGTATGAAATTAAAGCATTTCAAAGTAATCCCTATTAAAATATTTTTAATTATAAATAATACTTGAAACAAAATTACTTATTATACTTATACAATTTATGTATAATAAATATTATCTTGAAAAGAGAATAGCTATGGTACACTACTTGAACTTAAATAAATAATTTAAAAAAAGTATGATGAACTCACCAGTGGAAGAGAAGACAAATAAGAAACGAACACAATTTCTTGACATCAAATGTTTAATTTTATTAAATATTTCACATGTAGATCTTACCAAATTTATGTTAATTCAGGATGCATCCTTGTATATCTTTGAAAGGAAATCAACAAAATAAATTAACTAAAAAAAATATTGGTGCTTAAAACTGTAGGGAAAAACAAAGTTCCAGATATTTATATTTAAGTACAATGATAAGGTCAGATGGATCGTTAAAGCTTTTCGTCTTCGTAACTAAATATTATTGTTCCGTAAATACACTGCAAATATTTATACACTTTTCAGAACACTTTTTAGAACACTTATTTTGTCCCCTTGTTTAGCACACTTTTTGGAACAGTTTTAGAACACTTCTGAGACTTTCTAGCACACTTTTTTAACACTTTTGGGAACACGTTTGAGAACACATTTTTGTCCCCTTTTTCAGCACACTTTGTAGCGCACTTTTTGGAACACTTTTCAGAACACTTTTGAGAACACTTAATTTGTTCAGCACACATTTTGAACACTTTTGGGAACACATTTGAGAACACTTTTCGGAACACATTTTGTCCCCTTTTTCAGCACACTTTGTAGCGCACTTTTTGGAACACTTTTCAGAACACCTTTGAGAACACTTAATTTGTTCAGCACACATTTTGAACACTTTTGGGAACACATTTGAGAACACTTTTGGGAACACATTTGAGAACACATTTGAGAACACTTTTCGGAACACACCTTCCGTATTTTATAGAAATTTTTATGTCGTTAAAATAAAATTTATAGGACCAAAAAAAAAAAAAAAAGGTACTTCGCGAGGACAACCTTATAAGGGACAAATACATTTCGGCATCTTTTTTTTCATTTCTGAGTGAGTTTATACAATTTGCCCAACCCTACCGAAGATCGGAATCGAACGCATAACGTCCGGTGTACTAACCCGATGACCTAGACCCCGACGCTATGACCCGTCGCACTTTTTGCTCAAATGCTGTAACTTATTTGAATCGCTTTTTATGATGCAAAGATGACTTGAGATTTCATCTGTAGATGGATTTTTCCAATGTTTTTAATATTTTCTTTTCATAATTTTCAATAATTTACTGTATTATTTGGTGTGCCTTATAACAGATAAATTTTAATTTATTATGTATTATATGCATAAAAAAAATTGTATTAAGAGTAATAATTGCTTCTTTTTGCAACAGAACTAACTAGTGTTGAATTCAGACATTTTTCTCCGGGAGGGATTTCTGCTGTGGGGGGGGGGGGGGGGGGGTAATTGCACTTTTTGATAATTAAAAGTATAAAATCTTCCGGGGGGAGGATATTTTAATTTTCCTGGGGATAATGTCCCCTCTGGGCCACCCCCAGAATTCAACAGCGGTACCAACATTTTCTTTTTTCGAACGTATACTTTTTTTAAATTATTTGCCTGATTATCTATTTATCAATTCCAATAAAAACATCAATTACCTTAATCAGACTTATTTATTACATGCTATTGAAATATATTTTTTTTTAATCTCTTATTTTAAAAAACTTACGCAAATAAACGATTTTATAATAAATTAAATTATTATATTTCAGCTATGCTGAGAGCTTTTGCGTACGGTTCTGTTAAACATTATATTTTTAACATTACATTAAAAATAATAATAATAATAATAAAAATAATTAATGACTTTGGGATAAGTAAGTTTAAATATGGACTAACTGATTTATTTTAAATTAAATTAGTTTAATTTATAAAAATATGAACTAACGAAATAAATTAAAAACGTTATAAAATTAGAAACTTGATTTTTATAAAAGTAAAGAAAAAACATCAACTAATTTTATAAATTTAAGGAAAAAATTGTAAACTTTGTAAAATTATAAATTATAAAATAATAAATTTTAGCGTAATTCATAAATTTGTAAGCCAAAACAGTTCAGTTTAATACCAATTTGCATAGCTATAATTAGCAGAGATATTATGCTATGAAACCTTTAAATAGCACAATATTGCCTCACATTAATTAAAAAAGATAAATTAAAAAAAAAATAGTGAAACAAAATCATAAATTTGAAGTACTATAAAAAAAAAAAAAATAAGTAAATTTAAAAAATAAATAGATTAGATTTTTTTTTTTTTTTTTTTTTTGTAATTTATAAAAATAAAATAAATTTCTAAATATTTCATTAAAAAATATAAATATTACTATTATTTTCACAATAAATTGACATGGCCTCGATTAGAATTAGCCAGCTGGTCGAGCCGGGCCAGGCCTGTATCCTAGAAGAACTCTAGTAAATATAACTATCTTAATTCGCATTTCAAAAAAAGCGATTTCTGTACTCAACCTTTAAACGTCTTTTACGGAAATTGTACTGTTTTGAAAGAAATACGGAAAAAATCCATTAAAATTACGGAAAACTTTCTGCATATTTGCGGATGTGAAGTCTCTTTAACGGAACTAATATCATTTACGGAAATTGTACTGAAATTTTGGAAAAATGAAACTTCTACGTAAAATTTTACGGAAAATCTCTTGTATTTTCACGGATTTTTTTAGAGTGTATATCGTTCAAACGACAATCACTATAATGGTTCAATTGGTTGGTTGGTTATTTGTTACGGCAAATTATCTGCGCCAGGGATATAGAACGGTGGGAGGGGGGAGGGTGCCTTCCATGACGGACCTTTCTAAGGGATCCTAACCCGTATTTACGCAAGGTTCGAAGAAAACCACGGAAAACTCCGAACGGTTAGGTCGACGGGCGCGACAATGGTTTGAACCCAGCACCTCCCGTCTACCAGCTTTGAAAGCAGAACTTCTCAGCCACTGGTGGAGCCACTATAATAGGACCCTTAATATAAGGAGCTCATGTGCGCTGTAAAATAAATTTTAAAGTTTAACTTACCCAAGTAATAAAAATAATGATCTTGAAATCCGCATTGATTGCGATCAAGGCTTCTTAGTAACAAAGTAGGTTGTAACAAAGCGTCGTTGTAACAAAGAAAGAGATGATTTAACAAGTGCGTCCAAATGTGTTCCAAATCTGTTCTCAAGTGTGTTCCCAAATGTGTTCCAAATCTGTTCCCAAATGTGTTCCAAATCTGTTCTCAAATGCGTTCCCAAATGTGTTCCAAATCTGTTCTCAAATGTGTTCCCAATCTGTTCCCAAATGTGTTCCCAATCTGTTCTCAAATGTGTTCCCAATCTGTTCTCAAATGTGTTCCGAGTTTAGATTTAACAAATATCCTGAGCAGAACACTTTCGGTACACTTTTCGGAACACTTTCTTTATAGCGGAACACATTTCAGTACACATTGAGGTAACTGGAACACATTTTTTGAATCAAAGTGTTCCAAATGTGTTCCCGATGTGTGCTGGGAATTTGCAGTGTATTCTTGATGTATCGACAATATTACTCAAAGTCTACTTGAATTTTACTCATGCATTGAAGAGATAGATAATTTTTGATGAACCGAAAATGAAGGACAATGTTCGTTCAAAAGAAGAACCGCAACGGTTGTCGCTCCTTACATAGGATAGACTCTAATTTAAATTCTTTATCATTGCTACGGACCACGGTATATTTTTATGAAGATTAATGGTGAGGAGTGTTGTAGTATGTTAAACAGAAAAACAGATACTGTACTGTTACTTTTTCTATTTTTGTATTTGGCAGCAGCTTGTTAAGCACTTCAACTTCTACTGCTAGTAGCTCGGTAGAATAGTCTTGTTTACATCTCTCTCACCATGTTTTGTATTATAATTAAAGTCTGAATTACTTCAATTATTTAGTAAGATTTAATTAATATGATTAATCTTAAATATTAACAGGTTATCGGTGTTACGCACGCTATATGCGTTAATAGTTGAAGTTCATTCTAAAGGTTAGTATGGCAGTATCGTAGTGTTAAGCCTAACATGTGATCATCTAGAATAGTTTGTTTTCTAAGTCTCAATTCAAAAGTCCTGAAATCATTTTAAAGAAAATCCTGAGGAATTTTATGATTGAAGTGGATTGAATAACTTTTTAGTGTTTAACATATATTTGAAAGCAGAGAAAATATTTCGTTTAGAACACTAATTATGGAGATAGTAAAGTTGCAGATAAAACCATTGAGTGGTGAAGCTGATTGGCCAATGTGGAAGTATAGTATCAAATTTGCCTTAAATTATCGCTGAGGACATCAGGACAAACGTCATGTAAAGAGTGTTCTAGAAAAACAAATGGATATCAAAGTTGGATTAGACAATCAACTCTGTGAAGCATGTATATATGGTAAAGCACATAGATTGAAGTTTGGCAGCAGAAAGAAGACCGCAAAACCTGGAGAGCTTATCTCAGCAGATCTATGTGGACCATTTGGTTAATCCTTTAGAAAATACCGTTACTTTGCAGTCTTTAAGGATCATTTTACTAAATTTAGATATGTATTTATTTCTTCGCCAAAAATCAGAAGTTGCACAAGTTTGTGAAAATATGATAGCACACTCAAAAAATTTAAGACACAACATCGAGGAGTTTTTAAGTGATAACGGTGGGGAATTTGATAATGAAGAAGTTAGAAGAATCCTGCAGAAAAATGGAATTGTTCCCAGATTAACTGCTCCTTATACTTCCGCAACAGAATGGTGGAAGTGATCGTGAGAATAGAACCTTGGTGGAAATGGCCAGAACGTTGAAGAATTCTAATTCAGAAATACGTTTTCCTTCATTATTATGGACAGAACTGATTAGTACATCTGTGTACATATTGAACAGAACAGGGAAAAGTTCAATGCCAAATTCAAGTCCTTATGAATTGTGGATAGGAAAGAAACCTCGAGTGAAACACATGCGTACAGTTGTATCAACCTGTTATGCCCACATACCAAAACAAAAGCGTAGAAAACTGGATAAGAAAGCAATAAAGGGCTACTTATTAGGATATGATGGCAAGGAAAGGTATCGCATCTGGGTAAAAGAAACTAATACTGTTATCTGCTCTTGAGATGTAATATTTCAAGAGAAACTCATAACAAATTGTGAAGCCCCAGTAGAAATATCTTTGCTTGAGGCTAGTAGTCAGTTGCCAGAAGCTGAAAATGAGGGAAAGAATGATCAAGAACACTCAGAAGATCAAATTAGTTCAGAAAGTGAAGATGAAGATGAAAGGAAATCAGATACTATGAAATTAAGAAATCGCAGTACTTAAAACAGCCTAAAAGTTTTGAAGATTATGTGATGGCATCTGAAATTTTCATGTCTGATGTTCATGAACCAGAGTCATATGAAGAAGCTATTGATTGTAAAGAACATATTTTTTGGATATAGGCTATGAATTCTGAAATAAGTTCATTAAATGAAAACAATACCTGGACACTAGCACCACTTCCAGATAAAGCTAAAGCTCTTCCTTGTAAATGGGTCTTTCGGATCAAGAAAAATCCAGATGGTACTAATGATAAGTACAAGGCAAGACTTGTGATTAAAGGTTTCAAACAAAGAAAAGGTATTGATTATAATCAGACCTTCAGTCCAGTCACAAAACTAGGAACTGTGCGTTCATTAATAAGTATTGCAGCCAGTGAGAAGATACATCTTATGCATTTTGATGTCTCTACTGCATTTTTATATGGTGACTTAGACGAAACTATTTATATGCATCAACCTGAAGGCTATAATGATGGTACCAATAGAGTATGCAAACTACAGAAAAGTTTATATGGACTAAAACAAGCCCCTCGATGTTGACATAAATGTTTTGGAAAATTTATGGTAGACCTTGGCTTTAAAGTTAGTGAAGCAGATCAATGTTTATTCATTCGGGAAGAAGAAGGTAAAAAGCTACTTGTAGCTCTTTATGTGGATGATGGTCTTATTGACGCTACTCATGAAGAAGACTCGAGAAACTTCATAGATCAACTGAAAACAAAGTTTAAAATCACCAGTAAGCCAGCATCTTATTTCTTAGGAATAGAAATACAGCGTCTAGATGATGGAAGCATTAAAATTGGACAAGAAGCATATGCAACAAGGATACTTCAGAGATTTGGTATGAGTGACTGTAAGCCTGTCCATACACCCATTCTGAAAGAAAAAGAAGTATGTACAGACGTTAATGAAGCAGAGTTCCCTTATCGTGAAGCTAATGGAGCAATAATGTATCTAATGATGGGGACAAGACCTGAAATGCAATACTCTGTTAGTGTTTTATCACGTAAATTAGAGAATCCACCAAAAGAAGATTGGGTCAAGGTAAAACGCGTTTTTAGATATTGGCACCAAGCAAAAATGTATTGTTTATAAATCTGGTTATAAACCTGGAGTTCTAGAGTGCTTCAGTGATGCTGACTTTGGGGGATGCATGCAGACAGGCAGATCCACAAGTGGAATTGTAGTGCTGTATGCTAGTGGAGCAATATCCTGGCTAAGTCAACGTCAAGCTATGGTAGCAACTTCAACAACAGAAGCTGAAATAGTTGCAGCAAATGAAGCTGCGAAAGAATTGATTTGGTCAAAGAGACTTATCAGTGGAGTTTCCTTTCTAAAAGAAGTACCAACAATTTATGTTGATAACAGCGCAGCAGTAAGACTAGCTCAGAACCCTGAGTTTCATCGCAGAACCAAACACATTAGTTTGAAGCATTTCTTCATTTGTGAAAAAGTGTTAAAAGAAGAAATCAGAGTGAACTTTCAACAGAAATGCAAGTTGCAGATATGATGACAAAGCCCTTGCACAAACCAAGGCTGTTAATGTTATGTGAAAAGATGGGACTCGTATAAACTCTGAACTCAAACTGTTAGTTTAGAACTCTAGTTTTATAAGTTACCTTATTTTTTCTCTTAACAAGGGAAAGTGCTGTAGTATGTTAAACAGAAAAACAGGTACTGTACTGTTACTTTTTCTATTTTTGTATTTGGCAGCAGCTTGTTAAGCACTTCAACTTCTACTGCTAGTAGCTCGGTAGAATAGTCTTCTTTACATCTCTCTCACCATGTTTTGTGTTACACTGTTAAAAATTTGCAACAAACTGTTAAGTCATTTGACCGTTTTTATAGAAAACGGTTGCATAACCGCAATTAAACTCTATTCTGACCCTAATATTGTCCATATTACAGTCAGAGTAGAGTTAAATTACGGTTATGCAAACATTTTCTATAAAAACGGTCAAATGACTGGACAGTTTGCTGCAAATTTTTAACAGTGTATAATTAAAGTCTGAATTACTTCAATTATTTAGTAAGATTTAATTAATATGATTGATCTTAAATATTAACAAGGAGTTGTAGATAAAAGCACAAAGTTGAATTCCAGATGATTGATAAAAGCTTCTAAATAAAGTTATGGGTATTTGAGTGTCCGCAATTAGTATATTTCGTTGATAATCATATTAGAAGACCACATTAACATACGGCTAACGCTGGTACATATCGATCTTGTTAAAGTAAATTTACGTTGTTGAAAACAGCTTGGTTGGAAGATAATATAAATGACACTGGAACGCATAAATCTAGTTGTGAAAAATAACTCTTTAGTTAGAACAATCAAAACCACAGACTTATACCGCTACATTTTGCTCGAAATTTTTCTTCCTTTTATGAACACTCTCATTTTTGTACTTTGATTTTGAGGACTAATATAATTTGTTTTCTACTCTTTCCAGAGAGTTTAAGCAGTCGCGTCCATGAGACGATACGAAAAAGATGTAATTTTTATTTGTTCTGTTCATGTATTAAATGTATTTGTGATTTTCATCAAAAGACTTTGGATTTCATGTGTGAGTCTAATAATGATGGTTATAGATGACTTAGGATACACCGTGCATCCCAACACGTACCCGCAGATAAGAGATTTAATTTATTAGAATGATTTAAATAACATTGAAATCACTCTTACCTATATCAGATTGAAGAAAGAAAATTTTACACTAGTTAAATTTAATATACGATGTTGAAAACAACTTTACAGGACTTCTTAAAAGAATATACCAACGGTCTTTTTCAAATATTCCTAGATCATCTTCTTCTCCAACAAACATCATTCGAACGCTCGGGCCCCGCGCCAGACCTCATCCCTCTGTATAATGGACCCGATCACCCTACGCAAAGCACGCTGTATTTCGTCTAACTATTCCCTCAGACTGACAGATTTTTTCCCAGATCTTCACCTTATCTCCAACCGACTATCTTTTGAAACTTTTAGCCAATAAAAATGCGTATTGTTGTTGCCAGATCCATTAAACATCGCAAACTTTTCGTAAACCGTGGTTGATGGGCTGCTTAAAACGCATGCAGACACGCGCAGTTACATTCAATACCGATAACCGGCAACTTACGCTAGTGATCCCAAAGATTTGTCCATATTATTACACAGATTGGCAACAGTCTGACCCAAAGGAATTTTGTTTACAAGCGTGGGTGGCCTGAAAATATGTCGAAAATGACGCCGAGTTCAATGAACCGATACACAAAATGGCTGCTAAACTCTCAGGACAAGCCATAAAGATTTTGCTTCATTACAAAACGAAGCTTAAAAAATATGTCGGATTTCTACACGCCATTTTTTCGGCAGCACGTGCTTCGAAAATCGTAAAATATAGCAAATTATTTTTGTATTCGATTGGGCTTAAAATGGATTTAAATGCATTAAAATTTTGTCTAATGAATGGTTATTCCAGTGTCTGTCTGCGAGTTTCCAGTTCCTGACGGAATTCTTCAAGCTATTTAAATCTGTACCTTCCTGAGTTCCTGACTGCAAGTTCCTGAGTACCTTAGTACCTATATGCCTATTCCCGACTTCCAGTGTCTGTCTGCGAGTTTCCAGCTCCTGAATGAATTCTTCAAGGCTCTACGAGTTCCTGAGTTCCAGTACCTGTCTGCGAGTTTCCAGTTCCTGACAGAATTCTTCAAGCTATATAAATATGTACATTCCTGAGTTCCTGACTGCAAGTTCCTGAGTACCGATATGCCTGTTCCCGACTTCCAGTGTCTGTCTGCGAGTTTCCAGTTCCTGAATGAATTCTTCAAGGATCTACGAGTTCCTGAGTTCCAGTACCTGTCTGCGAGTTTCCAGTTCCTAACAGAATTCTTCAAGCTATATAAATATGTACATTCCTGAGTTCCTGACTGCAAGTTCCTGAGTACCGATATGCCTGTTCCCGACTTCCAGTGTCTGTCTGCGAGTTTCCAGTTCCTGACTGAATTCTTCAAGCTTCTATGAGTTCCTGAGTTCCAGTACCTGTCTGCGAGTTTCCAGTTCCTGACTGAATTCTTCAAGCTATATAAATATGTACATTCCTGAGTTCCTGACTGCAAGTTCCTGAGTACCGATATGCCTGTTCCCGACTTCCAGTGTCTATCTGCGAGTTTCCAGTTCCTGACTGAATTCTTCAAGCTTCTACGAGTTCCTGAGTTCCAGTACCTGTCTGCGAGTTTCCAGTTCCTGACTGAATTCTTCAAGCTATATAAATATGCACATTCCTGAGTTCCTGACTGCAAGTTCCTGAGTATCTATATGCCTGTTCCAGACTTCCAGTGTCTGTCTGCGAGTTTCCAGTTCCTGACTGAATTATTCAAGCTGTAAAAATCTGCATTTTTCAGAGTTCCTGAAATCCAATGCCTGCCTGATACCTTCTTCAAGCTTCTGCGAGATCCCGAGTTCCTGTCTGCTAGTGTCCTGTTCCTGAGTGCCAGATTCTTAATTCGAAGTGTGCTGTTCCTGACTCCAAGTGTGCTGTTCCTAAATCCCATTTTTCATAGCAGACTAGAACTAAAATTTTATGGATTTGCTGCTTCAAACAAAGAACAGTTTATGTGGTGGTGCTGTTTTTTCAAACATAAAACATTAGTTGTGGTGGTGCGATACTACAGATTCTTCAAAAGCCAAAGAACATTTGATTTAGTGGTGGTACTATACTACAGATTCTTCAAAAGACAAAGAACAGTTTATGTGGTGCAGTTTCTTCAAACAAAGAACATTTGATTTAGTGGTAGTGTTAAACTACAGATTCTTCAAAAGAAAAAGTGCAGTTTATGTGGTGGTGCAGTTTCTTCAAAAAAAAGAACATTTTAAATTCTGAACTGAGAAATGTTAAAAATTCAGAAAAACTTTGAATGCATATGAAGTCCTTACAAATTAAAGTAAACCCTGATTCCCTGAAAATACTTCAGCACATTAATATTATGATGATATTTAAATGAGTGAACTCAATTAGATAAAAGAGCTTGCAAAATTCTGCTCAAATACTGGGGCGCTATAAAAAAATATAACGAGCGGTGGAGGGCCCAGTTAAAAAAAATATATATATTTACTTCATAAATTGCATTTCTCTCGCCTAAGTGCGAATTTTTCATATGAGAATAATAGTTTTTATGCACGAAACATTGAATTAAAAAGAGCTTGCTTCAAAATTCTTCTTAAAAACTGGGTTTCTATAAGAAATATAGCGGGCAGTGGAAGGCCCAGTTTAAAAAATATTACTTTTTTTTCTTCATGATTTGCATTTCTCTCGCTTATGTGCGAATTTTTCATATGAGAATCATAGTTTTCATGTACGAAACATTGAATTAAAAAAGAGCTTGCTGCGAAATTCTTCTCAAAAACTGGGCACTATAAGAAATATAGGAGGAGGGCCCAGTTAAAAAAAAAACATTAATTATTTTCTTATATCTTCAGATTCCTCTAACACATTTCAATTTTTGTGAAAAATCCTGGGCCTTTTTATTCAAATAGTAAGTATCACCGTATCATACGTATAGTCACGTATCCCATTACTTTGTGTAGGGTCCCTGTATTTTTGTTTACCCTCGTGTGTGTGCATTTTAGTTTCTTTTTCAAGGGTCCCTGTATTATACCCTGATATCGATGTGCATGCTGTATTTTTAACCTCACTTGAGTTCATATTTTTTATCCAGAATCCATATTTTGTACCCTAAATCCCTATGCGACTCCCTACCCTAACACAGTCAAAAAATCATATCTCCTCCATAAATACCCCTTATCGTACTTTAAGACGCTTCTTATCACTGAAATCCACCCTCAAAAGTGGAGGGGGCGCACAAATCCATCCTCAAAAGGGGGCGAACATCCCTTATCGTACTGTAAGACGCCTCTTATCTTATGTACCAATGCAATCCACCCTCCGAGATCCACCCTAATCCACCCTCCGAGATCCACCAAGATCCATCTCCGCCTCTCACATGTCCTCATATCCTTATTTATACCCTACTCACATCAAAGAGTATAAATAAAAGTTTTATTGCTACTTTACAAAATATATTAAAAAAGATCTATGTTTTCTTGAAATATAAATTTAAAAGTTTTAGTTATTTTTTTATCAATAGATAGTAGCATTGAAGTTTTGGACCAAATTAATTTTGTTCCTCACGAAATACAGGCTTTCGATTTTGAAAACCTCTTCAACAATATTTCTATAAATTGTCTTTATAATGTTTTTAAAAATATTTTTGATTTATTCTATATCATAATGAACTAAATATTAATATATCATTTAATGTATCATTTAATATATTAAATGAGATTTCTTTTTGAGTTTGTGTCATTTTTGTTTTCTCAATAATTATATAACTTTCAATAATCTTACTTTCAACCAATTATGCGGTATTTGCATGGGGACAAATTTTTCCAGTACTGCTCCAGATTTGTTTCTTTTTTTATTATGAATACAAATACACTGCTAATTGTAATAAAAGTTAAAAAAATTTTAGATATATTGATGATATTTTAATTTTAAATTTTATTTCAATAATGAGTATATTGAAATATATCTGGATTGTTTAAAGTTAAGCAGGGCAAATGATGATGATCAGTATGCAGATTTTTTGGACATTTCTTTTTGTATTTTTGAAAATAACTTGAAATTAGATGTAGGTCAGTGTTGATTAAAATTATGTCGTTAATATAACGATATAAATGAACACTACTACTACTAAATGTATGCTCATGAATATATGTCTGTAAGTAAATTTAAAGTGCATCCACCTTGTGAAAGGCCGATTTTCTATACAGATAAATGGTATTTTCTTGTAAAATGTAGTTATATATAACAAAATTAGTAAGTGTATGAAAATACTCTGCATCCACAAGTACAGGGAAAGTCAATTGATTTTGAAATTTCTAAATATTGCATTTATTATATTACAAAGATCCAATAGATTTATGTTATTAAAAATATCTTTGAAATCGTATATGTCGCTAAATGTTTTACACATGTTTTACACATTCTTTGGGAATATTGACCATTTTGATAATTGTTTTTATACAGTGTGTGATATCCATTGTAGTTGTATGTGTGTGTACATTTGATTAAGTATTTTTAATAGAAGTTTGTTAGCTGTATTATTATAGGTATTGCATCCTATAATAACAGTTTGGAATTTAATGGGTGATTTATGAAATTTGAGTATAACAGCTAAATACGGATAATTAAAGTTAGTAGAGTGAATATTAAGTAGTTTATAATAACTATGGATTTTACGATTGTTTATGAATGTGGTATCATTCGTTTTTTGGAACGAATTTTTAGAAGTAATAGTGGATGTAAGAAGTTGATGATAATATGATTTGCATATGATGGCATAATTATTTGGAGATTTATCTACATACGTAATTATAAAGGGCTTTTGAAAATTATTAGTTTGTTGGAAGATATACTTCATATTGGTGGTAACAAGAGCTTAAATGTATTTCTTTAGAGCAATAGCCAATTCTTCAATAACCAAATATTTTCCACTGATTAAAATATTCAATAGGTTTATTGTTAGAGATTGAAATTTTATGTATAAATAAATCAATATCATATGTGAACTGTTTTACAATATTATTAATATTAAATTTAGAAGGGAATCGATATTTGTTCCCTAATCCATTAGTTTTTTTTTTTTTATGTAATTTCATTTGCAATATTCAAATTTCCAGTGATTATGTTCATGATCAATGTTAATAAAAATTTTTAGAGAAACATCATTGTATTTACATAGAAAAGAATTATCAGAAGATGTATTTCTTGAAAAAGAATTATTGTTAAAATTTTTCATTGCAGTTGTATTTTTAAATGTTCTTGATGATAAGTTTATTAATTGGAAAGTTAATTTTTTTTGTTATTAATTGTAGAATTAATATCATGATTAAGAGTCGGATAAATTGGAGAATAATCAGTAATATTAATAGTTGAAAAAACTTTTATATATATATATATATATATATATATATTCTAATACGAGCAAATCTTGTGTGTGGTTATATATGCAAATTTTATCTTAAAAACGGCTCTAACGATTTTGACGAAATTTCGTATCCTACCGTTTTGGGGCACCAGAAAACCATTGGGCTAGGTCATATGTTCAAGAAAATTCGATTAGTGGGTCATTTTGGGTCATGGTCTAGCTAATTGTATCTAAAAAACGGTTCAAACGATTTTGACGAAATTTTGTATCCGACCATTTTCGGGCACGAAAAGACTATTGGGCTGGGTCACATGTTCGAGAACTTTCGATTTGTGGGTCATTTTTGGTTCAACGCGGATCAAATTAATTTTATCTAAAAAACGGCTCTAACGATTTTGATTAAATTTTGTATCCTACGAGTTTCGAGCATGATAAAATCATTGGGCTAGGTCACATGTCCGAGAAAATTCGATTAGTGGGTCATTTCCGGGTCATTGTGGGTCAAGGTCTAAAAAGCGGCTCAATTTACACTAAATTTTGCATCCAATGGTTTTCGGGCACGAGAAGACTATTGGGCTAGGTTACATGTTCGAGAAAATTCAATTAGTGGGTCATTTTGGGTCATTTTGGGTCATGGTCAAGCTAATTGTATCTAAAAAACGGTTCAAACGATTTTGACGAAATTTTGTATCCGACTATTTTTGGGCACGAGAAAACTATTGGGCTGGGTCACATGTTCGAGAACTTTCGATTAGTGGGTCATTTTTGGGTCAAACAGGGTCAAATTAATTTTATCTAAAAAACGACTCTAACGATTTTGATTAAATTTTGTATCCTACGAGTTTCGGGCACGCGAAAATCATTGGGCTAGGTCACATGTTCGAGAAAGTTCGATTAGTGGGTCATTTCTGGGTCATTGTGGGTCAAGATCTAAAAAGCGGCTCAATTTACACTAAATTATGCATCGAATGGTTTTCGAGCACGAGAAGACTGTTGGTCTAGGTCACATGTTCGAGAAAATTCAATTAGTGGGTCATTTTGGTAATGGGTCATTATGGGTCAAGCTATTTTATCTTAAAAACGGTTCAGAGGATTTGAAATAAGTTTAGTACCCTACAGGTTTAGGGAACAAGAAGACTATTAGGTTAGGTCTCATGTTCGAGAAATTTCGATTAGTGGGTCATTTTGGTCATTGGTCATTATGGGTCAAGCTATTTTATCTTAAAAACGGCTCAGACAATTTACACTAAATTTTGCATCCTATGATATTCGAATTTTCTCGGAATTTTGCATCCTATGGTTTTCGGGCACGAGAAGACTGTTGGGCTAAGTCACATGTTCGAGAAAATTCAATTAGTGGGTCATTTTGGTCATGGGTCATGATATTTGAACTCAAATTTAATTTTGACCGAGCATAGCTCGGTCTTCCCTGCTCGTATCTATATATATATATGTGCAAATTTTATCTAAAAAACGGCTCTAACGATTTTGTCGAAATATTGTATCCTACCGTTTTGGGGCACCAGAAAACCATTGGGATAGGTCACATGTTCGAGAAAATTCGATTAGTGGGTCATTTTGGGTTATTTTGGGTCATGGTCAAGCTAATTGTATCTAAAAAACGGTTCAATCGATTTTGACGAAATTTTGTATCCGTCCATTTTCGGGCACGAGAAGATTTGGGTTGGGTCACATGTTCGAAAACTTTCGATTAGTGGGTCATTTTTGGGTCAACGCGGGTCAAATTTCTCGAACGATTTTGATTAAATTTTGTGTCTTACGAGTTTCGAGCACGATAAAATCATTGGGCTAGGTCACATGTCCGAGAAAATTCGATTAGTGGGTCATTTCTGGGCCATTGTGGGTCAAGATCTGAAAAGGTGGCTCAATTTACACTAAATTTTGCATCCAATGGTTTTCGGGCACGAGAAGACTGTTGGGCTAGGTCACATGTTCGAGAAAATTCAATTAGTGGGTCATTTTGGGTCATGGTCAAGCTAATTGTATCTAAAAAACGGTTCAAACGATTTTGACGAAATTTTGTATCCGACTATTTTCGGGCACGAGAAGACTATTGGGCTGGGTCACATGTTCGAGAACTTTCGATTAGTGGGTCATTTTTGAGTCAAAGCGGGTCAAATTAATTTTATCTAAAAAACGGCTCTAACGAGTTTGATTAAATTTTGTATCCTACGAGTTTCGGGCACGCGAAAATCATTCGGATAGGTCATATGTTCGAGAAAATTCGATTAGTGGGCCATTTCTGGGTCATTGTGGGTCAAGATCTAAAAAGCGGCTCAATTTACACTAAATTTTGCATCCAATAGTTTTCGAGCATGAGAAGACTATTGGGCTGGGTCACATGTTCGAGAACTTTCGATTAGTGGGTCATTTCTGGGTCATTGTGGGTCAAGATCTAAAAAGCGTCTCAATTTACACTAAATTATGCATCGAATGGTTTTCGAGCACGAGAAGACTGTTGGTCTAGGTCACATGTTCGAGAAAATTCAATTAGTGGGTCATTTTGGTAATGGGTCATTATGGGTCAAGCTATTTTATCTTAAAAACGGTTCAGAGGATTTGAAATAAGTTTAGTACCCTACAGGTTTAGGGAACAAGAAGACTATTAGGTTAGGTCTCATGTTCGAGAAATTTCGATTAGTGGGTCATTTTGGTCATTGGTAATTATGGGTCAAGCTATTTTATCTTAAAAACGGCTCAGACAATTTACACTAAATTTTGCATCCTATGATATTCGAATTTTCTCGGAATTTTGCATCCTATGGTTTTCGGGCACGAGAAGACTGTTGGGCTAAGTCACATGTTCGAGAAAATTCAATTAGTGGGTCATTTTGGTCATGGGTCATGATATTTGAACTCAAATTTAATTTTGACCGAGCATAGCTCGGTCTTCCCTGCTCGTATCTATATATATATGTGCAAATTTTATCTAAAAAACGGCTCTAACGATTTTGTCGAAATATTGTATCCTACCGTTTTGGGGCACCGGAAAACCATTGGGATAGGTCACATGTTCGAGAAAATTCGATTAGTGGGTCATTTTGGGTTATTTTGGGTCATGGTCAAGCTAATTGTATCTAAAAAACGGTTCAATCGATTTTGACGAAATTTTGTATCCGTCCATTTTCGGGCACGAGAAGATTTGGGTTGGGTCACATGTTCGAGAACTTTCGATTAGTGGGTCATTTTTGGGTCAACGCGGGTCAAATTACTCGAACGATTTTGATTAAATTTTGTGTCTTACGAGTTTCGAGCACGATAAAATCATTGGGCTAGGTCACATGTCCGAGAAAATTCGATTAGTGGGTCATTTCTGGGCCATTGTGGGTCAAGATCTAAAAAGGTGGCTCAATTTACACTAAATTTTGCATCCAATGGTTTTCGGGCACGAGAAGACTGTTGGGCTAGGTCACATGTTCGAGAAAATTCAATTAGTGGGTCATTTTGGGTCATGGTCAAGCTAATTGTATCTAAAAAACGGTTCAAACGATTTTGACGAAATTTTGTATCCGACTATTTTCGGGCACGAGAAGAATATTGGGCTGGGTCACATGTTCGAGAACTTTCGATTAGTGGGTCATTTTTGAGTCAAAGCGGGTCAAATTAATTTTATCTAAAAAACGGCTCTAACGAATTTGATTAAATTTTGTATCCTACGAGTTTCGGGCACGCGAAAATCATTCGGATAGGTCATATGTTCGAGAAAATTCGATTAGTGGGCCATTTCTGGGTCATTGTGGGTCAAGATCTAAAAAGCGGCTCAATTTACACTAAATTTTGCATCCAATAGTTTTCGAGCATGAGAAGACTATTGGGCTGGGTCACATGTTCGAGAACTTTCGATTAGTAGGTCATTTCTGGGTCATTGTGGGTCAAGATCTAAAAAGCGTCTCAATTTACACTAAATTTTGCATCCAATGGTTTTCGGGCACGAGAAGACTGTTGGGCTAGGTCACATGTTCGAGAAAATTCAATTAGTGGGTCATTTTGGGTCATTTTGGGTCATGGTCAAACTAATTGTATCTAAAAAACGGTTCAAACGATTTTGACGAAATTTTGTATCTGACTATTTTCGGGCACGAGAAGACTATTGGGCTGGGTCACATGTTCGAGAACTTTCGGTTAGTGGGTCATTTTCGGGTCAAAGCGGGTCAAATTAATTTTATCTAAAAATGGCTCTAACGATTTTGATTAAATTTTGCATCCTACGAGTTTCGAGCATGATAAAATCATTGGGCTAGGTCACATGTCCGAGAAAATTCGATTAGTGGGTCATTTCCGGTCATTGTGGGTTAAGGTCTAAAAAGCGGCTCAATTTACACTAAATTTTGCATCCAATAGTTTTCGGGCACGAGAAGACTGTTGGGCTAAGTCACATGTTCGAGAAAATTCAATTAGTGAGTCATTTTGGTCATGGGTCATGATATTTGAACTCAAATTTAATTTTGACCGAGCATAGCTCGGTCTTCCCTGCTCGTGATGTTTCAAAAGAGAGACGTTCAGAGCTATTTCCATGAATTTTAATATTTTCTTTTGTGGTATTTTTAAAGTTATGTTTATGGAAATGTTCAATTTCAGCAGTATATTGACGTTTGTATTAGGTGTGTTCTTATTTGAATCTGATCGATGTTAATACGTTTAGAGCCCCGATGTTTGCCCGATATTGCATTTTGAACAAATTACACTTGATGTTATAAATGCCATTAAACGCTTTACAAAATAGAGATAAATTCGGATCTGAAATTATTTCTGACTGAGAAGCATGGGGAACATGTTTTGCACCTAGCAAAGCAACATATACGAAAATATAAGGGTTGGAGAAGGAGATTAAAATAGGTTACTGGATGACGATACAGGACTATAATAACCTGGCACTATACTGCATGGATGAATAGTATATCTTGACAAAAACACAAATTTTACTTAAAACTACAATATTTTATTAAACATTTCATAGGAATAATCATACATTTTAAAATATAACTCGCAAAACTAGAGAGAAAATAATAAAATAATAATATATAAATAAATACAAATATACAAATTTCTAATAGTATGACAAAAATGTAATAAATAGTAATCTTGATTAATTTTAATGTAAAAATGAATAATATAGTGATAAATGTTTCTAGTTTAAATTCTCGATTATAAATAATATATATAAGAATAAAAACAGTATTTACAAAATGTACATTGTAAATTATCCGAAGTACTGTCCTCCAGACAAATAACTGATAACAATGAATAAGCAACCCATGTTGAAAAGACACCCCCATTGATGGATCACAAATGAAAATTTCATAATAATCAAATACCGATTAATAATTCTCTCAAACAACTAATTGGTTGGACAAATATCCAATGATGTGAAGCAAATTGTACATAGAAAATATTTTATGCAAAATATATTTACGTAATTGAATAAAAACTGAAAAAACAAATGGACCAATTTTACAATTGGGACAATACCATAAGCATTCGTAAATAATAAAATAAATTTTAAAAAATAATTAAAAGTTAATTAGGTATCAGTTAATTAATACCTAATAGTTAGGTATAGTTAATTAATAAATTAACTTTAAATTAATTAACAAATTAATTAATAAAAAATCCCCTGAAGAGTATATACTATATATATATGTGTGTGTGTGTGTGCACTAAATAAGTTGGTTAAAATATTAAATGTAAAAGGAGTTCTATAAAAATGTAAAAAATAATCTTTAACGTAAACTTTTTAATATTTTTTTTTTATTGCGCGTAAAATATCGCCTATTTCCAAAAAGTAGGCAATATTTTCATTTTTTTTTTCTGCTAAAATATATACAAATTTAGGTTCAGATGTGCTACACAGAAAAAAATAAAACCCAATTTGGGGCGAAAGATTCTTAAGTATGTGCCCAAATTGGGCCATGCCTGTTTTGGTTACCACTGTATATCCATTTTGGGTACTGTTAAATACCCATTTAAAAAAAATTGAAAATGTGTATTTAACAGTGCTCAAAATGGATACACAGTGGTAACCAAAACAGGAAAGGCCCAGTTTGGGCACATACCTAAGAATCTTTTGACCCAAATTGGGTTTTGTTTTTTTCTGTGTAGAGTGATATATTGATAAAACAAAAAATTCTCTGTTAAATTTGGCCATTCGCGAATGACTTTATATTATTTTTATCAACGAAAAGTGACAAATTGTGTTAATTCTCAAGTACAGATATACTTTTAGGTAGATTTCGTAAGAAATACTACCTATTACATTCTCACCTAAGTTGGAAATTTTGAAAAATTTTTGCAGATCTACGCCGATCATGACTCCCAGAACCCAAAACCACCCCCAGTTCAAAACTTTATATATCTATCTATCTATCTATCTATCTATCTATCTATCTATGTCACTTTTTTCTGACCACGATAACTGAAAAAATTCTGCATAAATCTCTTCCAAACTGATACATAAAATCAAGGGTCATAAAATCTCGGTCAAGTTCGTTAATGGGCAAAATCGAACGAAGGGGGGGGAAATGGGGGGGGGGGGGCTTTTTGTGAAAACAGAAAAACCCTCATAATTTCTCTATTATTATACGTATCGAATCCGTTTAAAGTTATTATTAGTTCTCGGAAAAGGGCCGAAAATTTATGTATGACAGATTTTTGATATAATTAAAAATGGCCCCAAGGGAGGGGGGGAAAGGGGGGTTTTAGAAGAAAAAAAAATCATAGCTTCTTCAATTCACAATATATCAAATCCGCGTAAATTTATTATTAATCCTCTTAGTATTATCTAAAACTTTTACATTGACAAGTTTTTATAGGACCAACCGTTATAGCCAAAAAAAAAAAAAATAATAATTAAAAAAAAAATCCCTGCCGGCTCCGCCTGCAAACAAGTTATTTTTGGAAGTAGCCGGTTCCAACTCCCGTATTTTTTCGAAACTGATACATAAAATCAAGGGACATAAAATCTCGGCCAAGTTCGTTAATGGGCAAAATCGAACCAAGGGGAGGGGGATGGGGGGGGGGGGGGCTTTTTGTGAAAACAGAAAAAACCCCATAATTTCTTAATTATGATATGTATCGAATCCGTTTGAAGTTATTATTACTTCTAGGAGAAGGGCCGAAAATTTATGTATGACAGATTGTTGATATAATTAAAAATTGCCTTGAGGGGGGGAAGGGGGGGTTTTAGAAGAAAAAATTCATAACTTCGTCAATTCCCAAGATTTCAAATCCGCTTAAATTTATTATAAATCCTCTTAATATTATCTAAAACTTTTATATTGACATGTTTTTTATAGGACCAACTCTTATAGCCAAAAAAAAAATAATAATAAAAAAAATCCCTGCCGGCTCCGCCTGCAAACAAGTTATTTTTCGAAGTAGCCGGTTCCAACTCCCGCATTTTTTCGAAACTGATACATAAAATCAAGGGACATAAAATCTCGGTCAAGTTCGTTAATGGGCAAAATCGAACCAAGGGGAGGGGGATGGGGGGGCTTTTTGTGAAAACAGAAAAAACCCCATAATTTCTTAATTATGATACGTATCGAATCCGTTTGAAGTTATTATTACTTCTAGGAGAAGGGCCGAAAATTTATGTATGACAGATTGTTGGTATAATTAAAAATTGCCTTGAGGGGGGGGAAGGGGGGTTTTAGAAGAAAAAATTCATAACTTCGTCAATTCCCAAGATTTCAAATCCGCTTAAATTTATTATAAATCCTCTTAATATTATCTAAAACTTTTATATTGACATGTTTTTTATAGGACCAACTCTTATAGCCAAAAAAAAAAAAAAAAAAAAAAAAATCCTTGCTGGCTCCACCTGCAAACAAGTTAGGTTTCGAAGTAGACGGTTCCAACTGCCGCATCATCGCAAAAAGGTAATTTCTTCCGCAATTCCCGACAAACAGGCGTCCCATGGTCTGCGTCTTCGAAATCTACCTGTGCCTGTAGGCCGAGCCGTCAGGGATTTTTTTATATTCTACACGCTCTCAAAAAGAAAAAAAAGTTTTTTTTTTTTTTTTTTTTTTTTTTTTAAGTGAAAAGTATTGGCGTCACAATTGCCGGAACACCCGTGTAGATTTTAAGAAAATTTTCTATTATTTGACGAAATTCCCGACTTTTGATTGCATGGTTTCATGAAATTTTGAAATTAGATCCACGAGTTTTTGGTGATTTGAGCGGAAAAGGACAAACACAAAATTTCCGTTTATGAAATGTAAAACCTGTTGCCGAAAAATCTCTATGATTTGTCGAAAATGCAGCTTAAGATTGAAGGATTTTACTTAATTTTTTAGTTAGATCGGCGAAGTTTCCTTTTTTGCGGAAAGATGGGCAAATCAAAGTGAAAAGTTTCGTGTTTTAACGAAAATTAAAAGGATTATGAAGGACCTTATTTATTAAATGGATTTTTGTGAAGGGGGCCTAAAAATGCCCACAAATTTTGCCTGGATCGACCCCTGTGTGAACAGAAATTCACCGTAAGAATTTCGATGAAAAAAGAAAATTCCACAACGGATAGTACGATTTGTTGGTTTTCCCTCAATCCTTTTTATGCCCTAAATTAAGCCTCTTTTTTGTATTAGTAAATAGTAAATAAATAAGTAAATAAAAACATACATTCCTTCGGTTCATCATAATTTTAGTTTACAAGTGGAAGCTCAACTATGTGCCGTGTGGTAAGAAAAATTGAGAAACATGGCACTAAACTACTCTCTAATTAGAATTAGTGAAGAGAAATGATGAATATGAAAAAAAGGGTTTAATTAACAAGATTCATTTTTTAGTATTAAGGCTGTTCTAAAATCCAAAGGGGCTACTTTCAGACACATTTTTTTAATTGATTTTTGTTTGGAAACCCATGAAATGGACTGGTGTTGTTATTCAGAAAATATGTAATTGAAAGAGTTTTCATTGAATAGCTTATCAGTCAATAAGTAATTTATTTATCAAAGAAGGAAAACTCGTTTCGATTCCAAATCGCTGCAATAGTCAGGCCTGCAGATTTTATGTTTTTGGTTTAAAAATGAGTAAGAAAATGAGTCAGAAAGTTTTGCATTGTTGAGCAGGTCATTTGAGAACCATCTTAACCCTCTAATGCCCATGGATGCTACCATCAGTGCTGCCAATTTAGTGGATTTTTTTATTCAGATATTCCGAATTCATGCCAGAAAATTGGAATAGAAATTTTTGCTTTATTTAATGCCAGACATTTTGGGATAAAAGAGAAACGAAAATTAATAGTTACTATATCTGGTGTGTATTCCGATTTTCCAAAGTTTGTAATTTCTAGAGTACATTCTACCATGGGCATTAGAGGGTTAAGGAAGGATCGATGGTTGTGAAGCAACTGAATAATGGCAATTTTTTTTTTGTTAATGTATAGATTCAAAGTCATTGAGTAATAAATAGTTCCTACATCTTCGAATGTGCTGATGAAAAGCAGTCAGCAACGACCTTCAAATGTGCCTGTTCGCGCTGTCAATTCGGGAACTGAAGGGTCATATTTTAAGAATAAGGAAGACTTCTATTATAAGGGACATCTCTTCACGGAATGGCAGAGTGTAAAGGTCAACTTTCCCACATTTCCACGTGGCGGAAATTCCAAAGAAAAATTTGACCCCACTTTGCACCTTCTCGAGATGGATGCATGCTGAGATGTCTCAGAAATCATCAGGAAGATGATTTATGTATCTATACAAATAAATGATCTAAATTCCACTGAATTATTCATCAAAATGTAACAATGTGCAATAGGCTCCAAGTTGATTTTGTAATGTTCAAAACTGAAAATTTTATGTGTCTTTAAAAGAAACATTGGAAGCTAGTTTTGATTTTGTACTTTTATAAGATTCATTCGTAAAGGTCAAATGTACGTAGCAATTTACTAAAAAATAGAGACACAAAAATCTGCAAATTTTGTAACTATTCAGAATGCAAAGGTTCAGTAAGCATAAAATAATTTTAAAATAAATTATCATTTTTATTTCTATTTTAACTAATCAAAAGGTAATTCCGTGCATTAGTTCTTGAGATAGAGCGACAACAAAGTTTATGTCACATACAGACAGGCAGACATTTCCCAAAAATGTCATACATATTTAGGACACCCAAAACGTATAAATTCATAAACGCATGAAAGTCGAAAATTTTCAAGAATTCGGTGCTTTTCTTATGTATATAACAGAAAATAACAAAACTGGTAAATCTTTTTTTTTCGGGGGGGGGGGGGGGGGGAGGATATTTATATTGACAAATCGATTTTAAACTTGAAACGAATCTAATATTTTCTTCTTATGTATACTGAAAAAAGTAAAGTGAAAATATTTGTCGTATTTTTATTCCTGAAAATTCTGACTCTTTCTGGGGAAATATAAGTTCAACCGCAACTTTGATTTTATTTTTAAAGATAAAAGTTGTTTGTTCACGAAGTTCTTTTTACTTTTGTCTAGTGAAAGAATAAATTATACACACTTTACACACTTAATTTATTCCATTTACACGCAAATGTGACGAAGAATAATAAAAACTTTTAATTTTTATTTTAAAAGATATCAGTTTTTCTTTTCCCATTCTGGAATACGTAAATGAAATCTGCAAATGAGAAATATTTTTAATCTTGGCAGTTGACGATAGAAGAAAATGTCGATTAATAACCAAGTGATCATAAACTTAAATGGCGATGTAACAATGCGCAATTTATGTATATACATATACATTTCATTAAAGATTTATGTTTCATCGTTCAGGTTTTTAATTTTCTTTTCATTTTTCCCTCCAATCTATATTAAATTCTCTTTGTTTTAAATTCTATTCATTGTTTTTTCTCTACATATTTATGGATATTGTTCAAACAGGTAAGTGTTCCTTTTTCATATTTTATATATATATATCCCCCTCCCCACATGTTGTATGATGTTTCTGTGATGTTTTAATGGTTATATATATATATATATATATATATATATATATATATATATATATATATATATATATGTGTGTGTGTGTGTGTGTGTGTGTGTGTGTGTGTGTATTACAAAAACGCTGGTACGTACCGTTGTCTGAAAAAAAAGGAAGAAAAAAATCAGATAATTTCGGCGCTAATTCTTAAAAACAAAATAGTGTTATCATAAGAAATGAAATTAATAAACAAAACCTAGAGTAGAGATGTAAAATTTTATAAAAATCTCGTTGGATTAGATAAAATAACTTTTCAATGATTAATTTATTTTAGAAATATATTTTTTTTTTTATATTGATCCATTTGTCAACCCATTGATTGATTCATGAATTGATCGAATCATAAATCAATAAAGTAACTCTTTAACTTTATTTACAATGAAATATTCTGACAATGAATAAATTACGGCAGTTTATTTAAAAAAAATTTATGAGAACTTTGTAACAGGTAAGAACTCTACTCCTGGTTTACTACACAAAAATCAACCTGTGAACCAGCCTGCTGACCTTGGAGAAAACCTCTATCTCTATCTACCGGCCTTGCTTATAGGTGCATGCATACCATACTACGTGAGAGGAACGTGAGCTCAATCGTACCCCCCTCATCCCCTCAAGCTATCGGATCCCGCATAACACAGCATCTCTGGCATTTTTGATCAGGTATCTTCCAGCTAATGGTTGCGAGCAGGGAATAGCGGGGACCTCAAAACAATTACGAGTTGTTCAAGCCGAAGATAAACGGTTGATTTATAATGACACGGGAATTCAAGGCGGTGACCGCAAAACATAGTAATTTCATTGTTAACCGATTCCACTAGTTACTAGTCATACAAACTAGAATAAGGAGGGAAGGTGGGTTTTGAGGTGTCACGATGAGAAAGGACCCTTTCCCCCAACATGTAAGTGAAATTTGTTCTGTTTAAAGGTCCTATAATGTACGAATAAATATTCAAATTATGTTGTACCTATATCAAATAATTGAAGAAAATTTTCATACGTTGATTATAGATCAATGAAACGGGTATTCGAGCAGTATAAAAAAACATGGTAATTTCATTGTTAAGAAATTGATTCCTCTAGTTACTAGCCACAGAAAGTAGAGCAAAGGGAAGGTGGTTTTTAACACTTTTCAACCTAGCTGAATGTTTTTATTTGAAATATTTTCCAGAGAAAATATACCTTTTCCTATCATGTAAACATTTCCCCCCCTATTCTTTCTTTGTTTGTTTAAAGAGCTTATGATGCTTATATCTCTAAAACAGCTACTAAACATCTAAATTATATTAAATAAGTAATTTAATAAAATTATATTAAATAAGTAAATTTTTGTACGTCGATTATAGATCAATGGCACGGGTATTCAAGACAATAACAACAAAATACTAATTTAATTGAAAACTGATTCCATTTACGAGTTAGAGAAACAGAGCAAGGGGGAAGAAACAGAGCAAGGGGGGAAGGCGAACTTTTGAGATGTTCATTATGAAGAGGGATTCCTTTTCACCAGCGTGTAAGCTTAATTTGTCTGTTTCAAGATTTCATGATGCATATGTCTCGAAAACTTCGCCTACATGTTTAAATTATATCGCTTTTGTATCAAATAATTGAGGTAAATCTTCATACATTGATTACAGATCAATGACACGGGAATTCAAGACGATAACAATAAAGAGTAATGTCATTGTAAACTGATTCCACTATAGTTACTATAGTAAGAGAAACTAGAGCAAAGAGAGGAGACGGATTTTTGAGATGTTCAAGATGAAAACGGATTCCTTTTTTCCAACGTGTAAGCCTAATTTATCTGTTTAAAGATTTCATGATACATATGTCTCGGAAGTTTCCACTAAATATTTAAATTATATCGCTTCTGTATCAAATAATTGAGTACATTTTCATACATTGATTAAAAATAAAGGAATTCAGGTCAATAACAACAAAACAAATTAATTTCTTTTTTAACCAATCCCACCAATTATTAGTTAGAAAAATTGGAGAAAGTAGGTGTGTTTTCGATGTTTTTTACGATGGGAAAAGATCTCTTATCTCATCATTTAATCACAATTTTATCGTTTAAAACCTTTAGCGAACAACGGCAACGTTTAAGTTGCACGAAATCTTTGAATTTGAACACCAGTATTTTAGTGCAGAATTTTCACTTTATCTAATAGCAGATTTTTAATGATTAAATAAAACGAAAATTACACTTAAACTGGTGCCGAAAAAAAAAGTGAAACCATCGAAATCTACGACATAACACTTAACACTTTCTAAGGCAAATTAATTCTGTTTCTAAGAATGTTGAAATTGTTTAATGTGACCAGAATTTAAGAACAAATTGATTTGAAGTAATTAAATGCTTTTCGTCATGTATATTATAAACGCAAAATTTTATTCAAAATTTATGGTACATATTTAGTATTTGGGTATTAAAATTAAGTGGGAACTATTTTTCTCAAGGGGTTAAATTATATATTTCCTGTAATAAATGACTGAAATAAAATTTTATTTTTTGATTATTGATCTGGGATCATTATTTGAGCATTATGATGATTTGATGCATTATAAAACATTTTTTAAAGCAATAAACCACTCACTTTTAAAAATTTATCATTACTGCTATACATGCAGAAATATTTCAGAAACGCTTAGTCGTAGTAGAGTGTTTAGAGAGAAAAGTATATGTATCATAATGATAATAATAATAATAATAAATAAATAAATAAACAGACAGATATGGAAAATAATACTTTTAATTCAAAAATGATGGTGTTTAAAATCACAAACATTAGCTACCGAAACATGTTTTCCACTAATACTTTTCAGACCTTTTCAGCCCATCGAGCTCATCAGTTTCAGCTCTTTTGCGCTCACGAAGAAGATACGAATTTGTATGTATAAATAATCTTGAATTCATGGAATAGTAAGTGTTGATATCGATTGAAAGAAAGAAAAAAAATCCCTATTAAAAGTAAATAAATAAATAAAATAAAATAATAAAATAAAATCTTATATCCCATTTGAGCAAAATATTGAAAGATTCATTGACAGACTCTGTCCAGTGTCCATATTGGACTCAAAGAACCTTCGGCACTGAAAATGAGAGCATTTTTGTGCATTGTTTTACTCTGGATTCTTGGTAATTGTAAATAAGCTTTGTTACCCTTTCACTTGTAAATCACATTTGAGCAAAATATTGAAAGATTCATTGACAGACTCTGTCCAGTGTCCATATTGGACTCAAAGAACCTTCGGCACTGAAAATGAGAGCATTTTTGTGCATTGTTTTACTCTGGATTCTTGGTAATTGCAAATAAGCTTTGTTACCCTTTCACTTGTAATTGTTTTCTAAAATACATGTATTCATGTTGCAACTGTGAATATATTTGTGCAATGTTCAGCCAACTAATAACATACGAATAATTATGTATGTATGTATGTGTGTGGGTGTGGGAGGGCAAGCGTGATAAAATGGGTGAAAAATTCAAACTATAGCACAAAGGTTGATGACCCTTGAATTAATATTTTGGAATTATAAACAATTTTAAACATTGTAACAAATATTTTTTATATGTAAGAAAGACGCAGGTACAGTTTCCCAACCGAATATTGCTCCTTCCTCCTTCCAGGTTAAATTAAAAGTTTTAACGTACACCCATTGTTAGTTTTTACCTTCGATTATTTTAATAGCTCTTTTTCTATAACACCTGCGGATATTGAAGGAAAGTAAGACAGCGTGGCGTTCTTGGTGGTAGTCAAGAGGGCGTTATTTAGAGAGATTTTTCTCATCACACCTCCGACAGTGCCTGGAATGGATGATGGGGAAAAAGAAGATCAAGATCCCTGGGAGGTCTCCAGAATCAGAAAGGCACTTTCATGCAAATAGCTCTGGAGACTATGTTTCTATTGAAAGCTACTCCAATGAATACAAAGTTGATGTGAAGGGATTAAGACGGTAGTTCTCAAACTGTGGGGAGCTAGTTGTGTGGGCGAGGAGGCATTTCCACAAATGCCGCTCGAATTTTCTGGAAATTCGATTTCTCCGTCTTCTTCTTCTTCTTCTTATTATTATTATTAAATATATTCTGAAAAAAGTAATACGAGGATTTGTTTAATTTTTTAATTATTTTAAGAATAATGACAAGATTTATAAAATATACATTAAAATATGCTTAAAAGGTGACAAAATTGTTACGGTTGGTTTCAACCAATTTTTTTTTTAATCTACATTAATTATTTAAATCACTTTCTCAACATTTATTTAAAAGCACTCCTTTTTTCTGTTTCTAATAAAAATTTAAATAAATAAAAGTAATTGTAATAATAATAATAAAATCAGTTTTTATTTTTTCTTCTTTCTTTTTCTTTTTGCAAAGTAAATTCAACGTTTATAGTCTAGCTTTGCTTCCTGTTTTCAAATACGAAAAATATATAGCAGGGAGGGAGGTTTCTCAGTAAAAGACCACACATATTGTATTGGGCAGTCGTGTACGTTTTCTCCCATGCCCTTGAATCATGTGTTTGTAGTCACCTAGTCTGGCTTTGGTTAAAAGAAAGACCGTCCGCCCTGTATAAGAATTACGTTATCTTATGAGTGTACTATATACGCAATTAGGCTTTGTAAGTTTACGACATTCTTCAATTGGCTCTGCTATCAGGCGGATAGCTGGCGCCCATGTAAACAGAGGCTCACAGGACCCCCCTTCAGCACACGCCATGGGGGTGAAGCATGGCTGCCTTCCCCCATGAAGCGGCCGGCAGAGTGGAGCGGCAAGCTGTAGTCTTCAGGAAGAGTCCATTTTTCCTTTTGTTTCCATTCCCGTACCCCTGGCAGAGTGGATCGGTCCCGTTTTTCAAGCAGCGCGGGAGAGTGAATGTTTACGACACTTGCTGTTTGGCTGATATACCTGTCGTTTGGTTCGAAAAATTAGTGGACGTTGCGTAGCGGTACTTGTGATAATGAGCGAAAAGCTGCTGGTCAAAGAAATGAAAATGATAGTCAGTGAAAGAGCGTCAACGGTTCCAGATGCGTAAAGATTAAGTTTTTTTTTTCCTTGTGCAGTCCAGAGGGGTCTCAACTATCTATGAGACGTTAATATTGTCTTGTTTATAATAAGGAAGACTGATCGCTGTGTGTGTTGGAGCTGGATTTGTGAAGATATGGGTAGTCCGAGAAACCTCCGTCGTCGGGAGATATATGAGGTGTTCGGTTGAATCGCAAAGTTGGCAAGCAAAAGACTCAACTCAAATGCTCGCGGATGTTACAAGAAATGCTGAGAAAGAAAGTAGTTTGACTGATGCTCTGGTGATTTAGGAAACCATCCCCCTGAGGTGTAATTACGTCAGATGGTGCTCGTCCACAGTTTTGTTTCTTCTCAAGAGGGAAGGGAAATAGAGTCTGCCCACTGATGATTCGATTAAACCTGCTAACTTTGTAAGTAGTTTTTATTTCATCATAAATGTATGTCCTCCCACTTTAAATTATCTATGGCTATTTGGAGAGATTAGGAATGATAAGTGTGTATTTTAAAACACTATTATATAATGTTTTTGCAATTGATGGACTGTTAAACTTTAGACTGTTAAGCTTTAATGTAATGTTATATTTTTAAGATTCTCTGTGCCTAGTTGCAATTAAAATAATTAGTGAATTCAGCAAAGTTGATCAACCTTAAAAGCATGATAGTGTGATAATTTTAGAAATGTGCTGTTTGGTTTAAAATATATTTAAGTAATTAATCCCCATATTACAGATCAACGTTTAGATTGTGTTTTGATAATAATTTGAAGTAACTCCGTTGTTATAACTTAAAGTGTTTGAATAAAAGATTTGTTTGTTCTTAAAGATGGTATGTTTTTCTTTGTATAAATCTCTAAATAATTAATTTTTTTATATTCACAGTAGACCTATAAGAAAGGCTTAACCTTTCTGTGAGTGATAAAAAAAAAAAAAAAAAAAAAAAAAAAAAAAGATAAAATCCAACTTTATTAAATTAGGACTTTAAAATTTCTTAAGTTTAAATTCATAACTGATTGTTTTAATGAACATTAATTGAAGTTCACTCAATGTTATACAATCGTATTTTTGATCTTGATTTAAGGATGGATAGATTAATAAGTGAAACAGTAATATTAAATCTAATTTCATAATTGTTTAAATTAAGCTTTAACCCTCCTCTCTCAGAAATATTGTTTTCTAAAATAAACACCTAAAATGTTTTATTTTAAAAAGTAAAAAAAAAAAAAAAAAAAAAAAAGGAAAGGATTGTATTCCTTATTTATAAGCCACTATACGATTTTGGTTAACCAATCTGATCTTGTTCAGAATCTCCATATTTTGTTCTAAAATTTTTGTATATCATCATATCCCTATTCTATTAACGGATTTAACTCTTTCTCCTTTTGGTCCTCACATTGGAGGAATTTCAGGTTGTCTTCATTTTTCCAAATTGAATGATGATTACATCTTTATTAATCTAATGTGTGTGGAGTTTTGAGCTTGATCGGGTTGGAGTGGAGTTGGGTGTTCTTTCGTATTTCAGTATACTACTTGATTTAGAAATCTGTTGCCCTTTCTACATTTAGAATTATTTTAAAATTATGAATTCAAAAGTATCATGTTGTCTTAATTTATTCGGGTTTGTTTTAAATTTGGTTATTTTGATTAGTTTAATATAATTTGCTCCCTTTTCCATGGCAACAGATTTCAGTGGAGCTAATCAGGGTATACTTATTTTTTTTAAATATTTAATTGTCAAGTGAAGATTGAGTAATAAATGAGCTTTTTAAGTTTAAGTAAGTTATTTTAGAAAGAACCCCAAACACCACAACAAATGGAGCCGTAACAATTCGGTCTCTGGGTTATTGATTTTTTTTTACTTGTATGTATTTATGTATCAAAGAGCAACTGGCTGTTTTTGCAATTAAAATTTTATTTATATGTTCAAGTGTAAAAAGAGTTCTAGGCTCTCTCTCTGTGCTATTAGATACAATCCCCAGACAAAATTATGTTTTGTGTACATAACTTTAGCTTAGTCACTAAAATCATAGTCCTGTACTTAAGTTTTATGTATTTATAAGGTTTTCCTTTCCCCTCTCTTTTTCTCATTTTTAAGTTGCCCCCCCATTTTTCATTTTTTTGGTTTGTTTGTCATTTTCTAACTCTAACTATGGCTGATAAGCACTCGGAAGCAATTGCCACTATTCAGCGGAAAAATGCTTTAGTGGATAATTTGTCTAATATTCCCCCATTCAATGGAGAGGCCAGCTCAGTCTGCTTCTCAGATTTTTCTGAGAAATTTGAGAGTTTTGCCAAATTATTCGACTGGAATGAGGAGGAGAAAAAATTCGTTTTGTTAGCTAGATTATCAGGAGCTGCTTCTAGGCGAATAAAAATTCACAAAGCAAAAACATCTGATGAGCTATTAAAAATCTTAAAAGAGAGTTATACTTCACAGGCCACACCAGATGTTGCCCTCAGTCATTTTTTAAATTTTAAACAGCCACCCAATATGAGTGTTCAGGAGTTTTATGACAAGGCATATGATATGTCATTAAGAGCCCTTGTAATTGAAGGTATCCAGGGTGAAGTAGTAGATAAAAGCCGAACGGCTCTACTACACTCCATGCTGTTGAGCAATCTTACACCAGAAGTGCGAAAGGGAGTAATTGCGAGAAATCCGCAATCCCCAGAAGAGGTTCTCAAAATTGCGCTTCTTGAGGAAAAGGCTTATAGGAGCATTAACCCTTTCTACAACCACCGCGAGGAAATTCTCAGCCCAAATTTGACCCAAAACCTACCCTGTGCTACTGTTTTTCAGCAAGATAGATCACAAAAGAAGGAGATAGACCAACTAAAATCTCAAATTGATGTTTTAGCAGCTAAGATAGACAGTTTAGTTGATCTTAGGGCTAGGGATATGCAGGAAAATAACCAGGAAGTAAGACCCGTAACCTGCTATAGGTGTTCCGTACAGGGCCACTATGCCAGAGATTGTCCACTAAATTTTGTCGACTATAATTTTAGAAGGGGAGGTGGTCAAAATTTCAGGAGCCGTGGGCAAAATTATAGAAACAGAGGTGAAAATCCTAGAGGGACCCACAATCAGCGAGGCGGATATAGGGGAAGAAGAGGTGGTTATTACCAAAACAATAGGAGCACAGCTGCGAACAGAAATGAAGTGCAGGCGGTAAATAACACCCCAGTAGCTAACAGTGAAAGTGAGGCTTTAAACTATTAGTGGCCGGATCAAATGTGGTCAACTCGATATCCCACAGGCCCCTGGACCCCCAACTGTGTATAGTATGTTTCAGCCCCAATCATATACATTACCAACTGCAAGAATTTACATAAATAAAGTTTGCCTAAATGCATTATGTGACACGGGTTCTGCAATTAATCTCCTGAGTGGTACTGATGTTAACTGTTTAGAGAATTTTGAAATGGAGAATTGCAATATCCCCATTATGACTGTCACCGGTGAGAAAGTGCACCTAAATAGGAAGATATTTTTAATTTTTATTTTTGATAATGTTCAATGTCAAGCTGAATTCTATGTAGTGGAAGGTAAATTAGCAGAGGAATTTAATATGATTTTGGGAATGCCATTTTTGAAAGAGTACCGGGCAAGTATAAATTGTGATACAAATGCTGTCGCTCTTAAAGTGCCAGTTGCAGGCCAATGTAAACAAAGCGTAGAAACCCCAAGTAATACTTCAGGGTCTAATACTTCTCTTGCTACTAATTCTGTAAATATTTCTAATTCTGTATATAGTGTAAATTCTAATAATAATTGTGTGAATAATGATATTGTTAAAAATAATTCTGTAAATATAAAATGTGTCAACAAAGTAGGGGAGAATTCAAAAAGTAGTAATGCCAATAGCCCCTCTGAAAGTTTTGCATGTATTAATGTTCATGACTCAGTCAGTGTTGAAAATGGGAATCATAGTAGTGAAGATATGGTAGTTCAGGACCCGCAGTTGAGTAATATGGGAAAAGATGTTGAGATAATCATTCAAACTGAGTCAGATAAGGAAGTTAAAAGTGTGCGCAGAACTTTTGCATGCAAACAATATCAGGTGGTAGCTCTGAAGGTAATAATACTGAAAATTCTTCAAGTATTCAAAGTGTCGACAGCAATCTATCAGCAGCGAATCAGGTAACCCAGGGTAATTTAGCTGAAGATACTACTGAAATTTGTAATATTGATGAAAGTGAAGATTTGGTAAGTATAGAGGATAAGGTACCTGAAGTCGAGAAGGAGAGAAATGAAGATAGCAGTAGTGATAAAACCAATAAAAATAAAAATATAAGTTTCGCTGTGTTATGTAGCAAAATTTCAATTCCCCCGCAGTCAAAAATGTTAGCCCAGGTTAAAAGCTATAAGGAAAATTTTATTAAGGAAAATGATATTGTTATGTTAGAACCTTTGGCGAAAAATTTAAATCAAGGTCTCCTTACCTCCAGAGCCATTTGCACTAAAGAACATGGCCTATATATCTCATTTGCAAAATTTTCAGACAATAGTATCCATTTAAATAAAGGAACCTTTGTTGCCAAAATTCAAAAATGTGTAGACCAGTCAAATATACCCGTAACTGATAATAAATTAACCTATAATATAAATTTGGCCCCTCCAATTGGTGACTTTGATCACGCTGATCTCACTTGGAGCTCTGAAATTAATTTAGATCATTTAGAACCCCCATTAAAACTTAAAATGCAAAATTTTCTAGACAAAAACAAAGATGTATTTGCAGCATCGGTCTTAGATTTACCCGGCTGTGATACAATCCCGCATGAAATTAATTTAACTTCAAATAAACCAGTAAAAGGCAAAGCTTATAGAGTCCCCTACAAACTACGTCAAGAAATGGAAGACCAACTTAATACTTTATTACAGGCGGACATAATTTCCCCTTCCATGTCTGAATTTGCTTCTCCGGTTATTCTGGTTCGGAAATCAGACGGTTCCTATCGACTTGCTGTTGACTACAGAAGACTAAATAAAAATCTTGTTAAAGATGCTTATCCAATACCTAACATTACCGACTCTGTTGATGCTTTAAGTGGGGCTAAATTTTTTTCAACGCTAGATTTAACTAGTGGTTTTTTTCAGCAGGTTATTCGCCCAGAGGATAGGCATAAAACTGCAATAATCACCCACAAGGGACTTTTTGAGTGGACCCGTAACTGTTTTGGGCTCTCAAATTCAGGTAACAGTTTCCAAAGACTTATGAATGCTATTTTCGGTGATTTAGGCAATCTTGGAATTCTTGTTTATATCGACGACATTGTAATTGCCTCCAGTGATGTTAATTCTCATTTTGAGAAGCTTAGCATGGTCTTTGAAAGGTTAAGACTGCATAAACTTAAACTTAAGCCCAGTAAATGCACTTTCCTTTCGAATAAAATACAATATCTAGGTTTTGAGATTTGTAGTGGCCAAGTATCACCTATCAATAAAAATATTGCCGTAATAGAAAATTTTAAACCTCCAACTACCCGAAAGGCTGTTAGGTCATTCATTGGAACTCTATCCTTTTATAGGAGATTTATACCAGATTTTACTAAGAGGGCTAAAAATTTAATCAATCTAACTAAAGAAACAGGAAAATTTTCGTGGAATGAAGATGCACAGAAAGCATTTGAAGACCTTAAAATGGCTCTTATTTCAAAACCATGTCTTGCACTCCCTGATTTCGAGAAAGAATTCCACTTATATAGTGATGCCAGTGGCGAAGCATTAGGGGCAGTGTTATCACAATTAGATGAAAATAACATGCTCCATCCTGTTGCCTTTGCCAGCAGAAAATTGAAAGATGCTGAGACCCGCTACTCCACCACTGAAAGGGAATTACTAGCCTTAGTTTGGGCTACTGTCCACTTTAAATGTTACATTGCTAATACCCATTTTTTCATCTATACAGACTATGCGCCTCTAACATTTATGTTAAAAATTCACGACCCTACATCTCGCATGGCTAAATGGATCTGCACTCTCCCGGCCTTAATTTTACAATCAAGTTTGTTAAAGGTAAGTGTAACAGTGTCGCAGATTTCCTTTCGAGGTATGTCAACAATGATAACTCCAATGATACTGTTAATTGTAATTTTTGTATACAAGTCGAAAAGGAAGTTACTTTTATGCCTCATTCCAATCTACTTGAAAAAATTGGTGAATTACAAAAATCAGACAAGAAATGCTGCGAGATTGCAAGAAAACTAGACCAAGGTGTAGAAATTGCTCCTAAATACATGAAATTTTTTTTAGAGATGACATTTTAGTTTGTGAGGATACAAGGGAGTCAGCTATTTTGAATAAATCTGTAAAGTTAGTCGTGCCAAAAGAATTGGTTACTCAAGTTTTTGCACTAACACATGAGTCCCTAGCGGCTTGTCATCAAGCCTTTCAAAAGACCATTGATCGCATTCGTGAGCACTTCTATTGGCCAGGAATGTCGTCAGATGTCAAGCATCTAGTGGAGTCATGTATTAGTTGCCAGCAGAAGAGAGCTTATAGAGCGATCCAGCTCGCCCCTCTGCAACGTATGCAAACCCCCCAGTTTCCCATGAACAAGGTTCATTTGGATCTCATTGGACCCTTACCGCAAACTTTTTCGGGAAATAAGTATATTGTCGCATATATAGATTCATTTACTAAGTGGCCAGAAGCATATGCGGTTAGTTCAACCACTTCAGATGTCATTGCGGACACTTTAGCTGACTTCATCTCACGCTACGGAGCACCCTGTTTTATTACGACGGACAACGCGAAGAATCTAATTTCAGATGCGATAGAGCACGTATATAAAATGTTTGGTATTAAACATATTAAGACCTCATGTTATCACACGGCTGGCAACTCGCAAGTGGAGAGACAAAATCGTACTCTTAAAAATGCACTTTGTCACATAGTCAATCAAAATCAATCTGACTGGGACACTAAACTCAAATTTGCACTACTAGCTATGCGTTCAGCTGTCCACTCTTCAACTAAACTTAGCCCAGCTGCAGTTATGTATGGCAGAAATATGAATCTACCATATAATCTCTTTTCTCAACCACCTTCTTTTAATTATAATGATGCACCCTCTTTTTGCGAACTGTTAATCCCAGCTCTCCAAAAAGTGTACACTGAAGTACATAGTAATTTAATTAAAGTTTCTGAGCAGCAGGAAAAATACCGTGAAAAGACAGCTGTTGATAAAAATTTTAAAATAGGAGATCTTGTGTGGTTATTTACACCCACAGTCGCCCCTGGTAATACAAAAAAATTAAGCAAGCAAAATAATGGTCCTTTTACTATAATTGAGAAGCTAAATGAGGTTAATTTTAAAATAGCGCTAGTTGCTAATCCCAAAAATTGTCAGGTTGTCCATGTTGACAGGTTGTCTTCTTTCAAAGACAGACTCCCCATCTGGTCCAGTGAACCAAAACAAACAATTGGCCTGGGATCGACTGAAAACGTGACCATCGATTCACCACACCAACCGCGCGATTCTCCTCCTGTACGCAGGTGTAAACGCAACCGATTCATTCCTTGGGCACCATATGATAGTAACCGCGCACCAGCAGTAGTGAACGTCAACAATAACGAAACTCCGGTAGCGCCGGAAGTGGAGGAAACAGACAGCGACGCGACTGAAATCATAAATCCCTCTCCCCCACCTCCCATTTCTCCGGAGATTGCAGCGGCAGAGAATAACGAGATGTGCGTAAATAAAAATTTAGCAACGGCAGAAGGCAGCGAAATGCGCGTAGGTAAAAATTCAGCCACGGCAGAAAGCAGTTCAACTGCTGAGCACAGCGATTCGCGCAGGTCTCGTTCATCGATTCGTCCAGCTGCTAAATCGAATAGAAGTAGTCGTTCAATATCGATTTCTAGAACCGACTATTCGCTACGGGATAGACGAGACCGTCCGAGTTATAAATACTAACTACCTTTTTTCGTTATTCAAGCATTTTTATTCAATTTTACCTTGTTTATTTGTATTTATTTATAGTTTAGTTAATGTGTATGTATATTTAATTATTTTCTTGGGCATTTTTCAAACGGAACTTAGTTTTTCTAGCGTATTAAAGGTTTGTTTTGATTGTGTTTTGATACTTTCATGTAGGCATTTTTAACCCTTTTTATGCTTATACTTAAGGTTTTTGTCTGTTTTATGGTAGATTATGTGGTATGTACCCGTCCGCACCCCGTTTTCGTAGATTTTGGGTGTATTTTTGCAAAAAAAAAAAAAAAAAAAAAAACGAATGTAATTTTTGTTACTTTAAATTTTTTTTAGGATGTTGTGTTTTGTATGCCCTTTTGCCGTGGTAGATCTGTTTAGTTCAGTTTTTTTTAATGCATCAGTGTTTTGTATATAACTTTTTAAGTATGTGTTTACTTTAATTTCTACATTTTAACTAGATAGATTTATTATTTACTATACAGTTTGTGGTTTTATTTGAGCTTAAACTTTAAGGAGTGTGGGCCCTTTTTCTTTTTCTTGTACATACTGTCTCATGTACATGCCTGGATGTGGTTGTGTATGGCTAAAATTACTAGAATTAAGTATTTTCTTAATTTTAATTCCTATTTTTGTGGTGTGTGTGTTTTCCTTCCAGGTGATATATGTCACCACCCCTGTTTTTTAATTTTAGTTTGTGGAATGTTTTCCCTGTAGTGCCCAAAAGCCCGAAACTGCTTTTTGCTATAAGTAGCACAGAGGCAGAGATACTCTTTCCCATGCACATTACTTGTACGTGCATTTGTAAAATCTACATAATATCCCGAATCATTAGACTGTGTTCGAAAACAAACATGTGTTCTCATATAAAATTGTTACATTTGTGTGCGTAACTCTCTACCATGGTCTGTGATACCATAATATGTGTCTTACAGATGTATATGTATATATATATTTTTTTTGTGTCACCAGTTGCTCTTGTGTATTTTTGTATAATAGAATTAATATGTGTTTTACAAATTTCATTGACATTTACAGTGTTGTAACTATGATATTACTAGTACTTATTTACATTAATAGATAGTGTTGTAATATACTGTGATGCCAATTATTGAAGTTATGTATATAAGCAGTGTAATGACAATTAATCAGTGGGCACTTCCCTTCTTTTTCGGCTAATTTTTTTTTCTTTCTCAAAATTCAATTTATGTATTGTTTACAGTTCTGTTGCCAGAAGTCTCAGGTAGGATGCAGTTATGCGTAGGAATGACAGTAGTAGGGAAGTGAGGTTTCACAGTCAGGTGGAACATGTGTTCTTTTACAGGTGCAGAAAATATCTTGGTCATTTTAGTGGTAAAATCAGCCTTGTGGTCCCTCCTCTGGTAGTACTCTTTTATGGTCATGTTTCAGGTAATATTTTATGTAATGGTTTCTACGGATGTGCGAGCTCTGGTTGTATATATCCGGAATATATTGTCAGGGTGGTATTTCAGCGGTGAACTCTCTGGATCCCGTCCCGGATCGATGTATGATTTGTGTTTGTGGGTCAGTTTTTTCAGTGTTGAGGTCCCAGCATGCCATGTGGTACCCAGTTACCTTTCAAAAAAATAATTTGTTTTCTCAAAAAATTTTTTTTAATTAGCCGGGGGGAGCAATCTTGTTACGGTTGGTTTCAACCAATTTTTTTTTTAATCTACATTAATTATTTAAATCACTTTCTCAACATTTATTTAAAAGCATTCCCTTTTTCTGTTTCTAATAAAAATTTAAATAAATAAAAGTAATTGTAATAATAATAATAAAATCAGTTTTTATTTTTTCTTCTTTCTTTTTCTTTTTGCAAAGTAAATTCAACGTTTATAGTCTAGCTTTGCTTCCTGTTTTCAAATACGAAAAATATATAGCAGGCAGGGAGGTTTCTCAGTAAAAGACCACACATATTGTATTGGGCAGTCGTGTACGTTTTCTCCCATACCCTTGAATCATGTGTTTGTAGTCACCTAGTCTGGCTTTGGTTAAAAGAAAGACCGTCCGCCCTGTATAAGAATTACGTTATCTTATGAGTGTACTATATACGCAATTAGGCTTTGTAAGTTTACGACATTCTTCAATTGGCTCTGCTATCAGGCGGATAGCTGGCGCCCATGTAAACAGAGGCTCACAGGACCCCCCTTCAGCACACGCCATGGGGGTGAAGCATGGCTGCCTTCCCCCATGAAGCGGCCGGCAGAGTGGAGCGGCAAGCTGTAGTCTTCAGGAAGGGTCCATTTTTCCTTTTGTTTCCATTCCCGTACCCCTGGCAGAGTGGATCGGTCCCGTTTTTCAAGCAGCGCGGGAGAGTGAATGTTTACGACACTTGCTGTTTGGCTGATATACCTGTCGTTTGGTTCGAAAAATTAGTGGACGTTGCGTAGCGGTACTTGTGATAATGAGCGAAAAGCTGCTGGTCAAAGAAATGAAAATGATAGTCAGTGAAAGAGCGTCAACGGTTCCAGATGCGTAAAGATTAAGTTTTTTTTTTTCCTTGTGCAGTCCAGAGGGGTCTCAACTATCTATGAGACGTTAATATTGTCTTGTTTATAATAAGGAAGACTGATCGCTGTGTGTGTTGGAGCTGGATTTGTGAAGATATGGGTAGTCCGAGAAACCTCCGTCGTCGGGAGATATATGAGGTGTTCGGTTGAATCGCAAAGTTGGCAAGCAAAAGACTCAACTCAAATGCTCGCGGATGTTACAAGAAATGCTGAGAAAGAGTGAAGTTTGACTGATGCTCTGGTGATTTAGGAAACCATCCCCCTGAGGTGTAATTACGTCAGATGGTGCTCGTCCACAGTTTTGTTTCTTCTCAAGAGGGAAGGGAAATAGAGTCTGCCCACTGATGATTCGATTAAACCTGCTAACTTTGTAAGTAGTTTTTATTTCATCATAAATGTATGTTCTCCCACTTTAAATTATCTATGGCTATTTGGAGAGATTAGGAATGATAAGTGTGTATTTTAAAACACTATTATATAATGTTTTTACAATTGATGGACTGTTAAACTTTAGACTGTTAAGCTTTAATGTAATGTTATATTTTTAAGATTCTCTGTGCCTAGTTGCAATTAAAATAATAAGTGAATTCAGCAAAGTTGATCAACCTTAAAAGCATGATAGTGTGATAATTTTAGAAATGTGCTGTTTGGTTTAAAATATATTTAAGTAATTAATCCCCATATTACAGATCAACGTTTAGATTGTGTTTTGATAATAATTTGAAGTAACTCCGTTGTTATAACTTAAAGTGTTTGAATAAAAGATTTGTTTGTTCTTAAAGATGGTATGTTTTTCTTTGTATAAATCTCTAAATAATTAATTTTTTTATATTCACAGTAGACCTATAAGAAAGGCTTAACCTTTCTGTGAGTGATAAAAAAAAAAAAAAAAAAAAAAGATAAAATCCAACTTTATTAAATTAGGACTTTAAAATTTCTTAAGTTTAAATTCATAACTGATTGTTTTAATGAACATTAATTGAAGTTCACTCAATGTTATACAATCGTATTTTTGATCTTGATTTAAGGATGGATAGATTAATAAGTGAAACAGTAATATTAAATCTAATTTCATAATTGTTTAAATTAAGCTTTAACCCTCCTCTCTCAGAAATATTGTTTTCTAAAATAAACACCTAAAATGTTTTATTTTAAAAAGTAAAAAAAAAAAAAAAAAAAAAAAAAAAAAAGGAAAGGATTGTATTCCTTATTTATAAGCCACTATACGATTTTGGTTAACCAATCTGATCTTGTTCAGAATCTCCATATTTTGTTCTAAAATTTTTGTATATCATCATATCCCTATTCTATTAACGGATTTAACTCTTTCTCCTTTTGGTCCTCACATTGGAGGAATTTCAGGTTGTCTTCATTTTTCCAAATTGAATGATGATTACATCTTTATTAATCTAATGTGTGTGGAGTTTTGAGCTTGATCGGGTTGGAGTGGAGTTGGGTGTTCTTTCGTATTTCAGTATACTACTTGATTTAGAAATCTGTTGCCCTTTCTACATTTAGAATTATTTTAAAATTATGAATTCAAAAGTATCATGTTGTCTTAATTTATTCGGGTTTGTTTTAAATTTGGTTATTTTGATTAGTTTAATATAATTTGCTCCCTTTTCCATGGCAACAGATTTCAGTGGAGCTAATCAGGGTATACTTATTTTTTTTTAATATTTAATTGTCAAGTGAAGATTGAGTAATAAATGAGCTTTTTAAGTTTAAGTAAGTTATTTTAGAAAGAACCCCAAACCCCACAACAAAATACAAATATAAATATTTATTTATTTACATCCCGAGACTTTCGAACACTAACGTGATCATCTTCAGTGGGGAAATGTTGACTGAGTTGAGATGAATGTCGCTTTCACTGTGCAAATATGTAACGGGGTTTTAACGGGGCCAGTCTATTATTTTGTAGGGGTGTATCAGGAAAAGTCCATTAGCTCCGGCGCTGGGCTTCTTGATAATTTCAAAATATTAAACCAGATTTTAGGTATATTATAAGATAAGCAATCATTACAGACTCTATTTCCTTTACATAAAATCTCCAAAGACTCTCTGATTTTAGCTGTAAACTCGTTATTTGCAGGAACTATAATTTTTGCGTTTAGAAAATCAATATTTATAATCTGTCGCTGATACAATCTTGATAAAGCTGTGGATGGACCGTTAAAACCCCGTTACATATTTGCACAGTGAAAGCGACATTCATCTCAACTCAGTCAACATTCCCCCTCTGAAGATGATCACGTTAGTGTTCGAAAGTCTCGGGATGTAAATAAATAAATATTTATATTTGTATTTTGTCACCTTTTAAGCATATTTTAATGTATATTTTATAAACTTTAAATACAAGGTGAATATTTTCATTCCACTTCAATTTCGTTTTTATTTCGAAACTTTCTGTTAATGACAAGATAACGATAATGAAAATATCGCTGTGGACAATGTTTCTAGTTTCGATTGAAAATGACTTCAATGACTAACAAAGTTAACCTTTCTACCTTGAATGGGTCTAATCGATACGTTTCTAATATTTTATTTCATTCGATTCGAATCAGAAATTTTTTTCGAAAGTAAGCTAAATAAAAGCCGCAGAGAACTAAATTAAATAAAGTATGCTAAATAGTTTAAAATAAAAATTCTGGAGTGAAATGTGTTTAATCAAGAATGAGTAAAATTTCAACAGGGCAGGAAGATTAATGCAAAATGATTAGAACAATAGTTCTTACACTGCAGGGGATAACATCTAGAACAAAGTGACATTTTCCCCGATGCCGTTCAATTTTTTTTTTTTTTTTTAAATTAATTGCTCCGCTCTAATTTTTATTGCTAAATAGATACAGGAAAAGTAGTAAAATGATTCATTTATTTTTTTACTTTGAATTTTGTATAATAATAGAAATAAAGTAGATTCATAAAAATGCTGATTGAGAAAATTATTTAGAGTTACTATAGAAAGTTGTTTGAATGGATTACAAAATGAGCATGCAAGGATTAGGGCAATACATTTCAAACTGTGGAGTGCTATGGATGAGGGGGAGCTTGGCATTTTCATAAAGATCGATTTCTTAATTTTAATTTTTAATGCTATAAAAAATACTCAAAAATTTTCAAGGATTTTTTTTAATTTTGAATTCAGGGTAACATTAATAACAAAGTAGATCCATATAAATGAAGTTGAGAAGTAGATCCATATAAATGAAGTTGAGAAGTAGATCCATATAAATGAAGTTGAGAACAATATATCTACTGAAAGGTAAACTAATGACTACAAAGTCGATGCGAAAAGATTAGTTCGCAGTACAGCTGTGGAATGCTTTACCATATGGTGAGGAGATGGCATTTACCACTTCGCTACCACTCGATTTTTGACGGTAATAAACATTTTATGTTATATTTATTACTATATGTGTAATGTCATGTTTTGTTTACTGTCTTTCTGTAATTAAAACTTTTTATTGATTTTCTGAACCATTTTTTTCTTTTTTTTTCTCTTTTTCTTGTTATTCTAACTAAGTGGATATTTGAAACTTGACTAGCCAATCTGTTTTAATGAAATTTCCTTTCATATTCTTTGGTTTTATTCTTTTGGTTACGGGAAGCTTTTATTTAAAAAATTGGCATTTGGGGACTAAAATTAAGTGGGACATATACTTTCCACAGCCTTAGAAATGGTTAAATTATATCTTTCTTGTCTTAAATGTCTGCAGTAATATTTAATTCGTTGAATATTTATTATTACAGGGCATCTGATTTCGAGAAAATGTAGCCGGAGGTGAATTTTTAAGATAGTTTCATCTAAATTTACTATCTTTATTTGGTGAACAACACTCTCAGAAATAAAATACTCAATTTTGACGATTCGGCAATCCTTAAGCCCTATTTCGTTATTTTGACAATCATTTCGTCACAGAGTCACGTGGTTTTTGACGAAACGCGAATCCTCAAATATCTGACGAAAATGTTTCGTGACTGTCAAAAATAAACTCTCACTTTTGACGATTCTGCAATTCTTGAGCTATATTTCATCATTTTCGACAATCATTTCGTCTCAAAATTAAGTGCTTTTTAATGAAATGGAAAATCTTAAATATTTGACGAAAATGTTTCCCCATTCACGACCAGATAATTTTTGTTGTTACAAAATCGTTAAAAAAAAAAAAATACACACGAAAGTACCAAATTAACAATATATTAATGAAAACAGAAACAAAAATATTTCATCCTTGGGGGCAGCTATAACACGAAATTTCTAAATTTATACGCCCCACCAGTGGCTGAGAGGTTGTGCTCTCGAAGCTGGTAGACGGGAGGTGCTGGGTTCTATCCCAATCGCGCCCGTCGGCCTAATCGTTCGGAGTTTTCGTGGTTTTCTTCGAGCCGTGGATTTATCCATGCGTAAATACGGATTAGGTTCCCTTGGAAGGACCCCCACGAAGGGCACTCCCCCCGGGCCTATATCCCTGGTGTAGATAATTGGCCGTCAATAATCAACCCAACTCTAAATTTATACTTTATTTTTCATATCTGATAATTTGCGTGTATCCTTTTTGTAACTTTAACATTTTTGTAACGATTTTATGCATTTCTATTGCCTATTCAAAGATAAATTTTTCTAAAGTTACAGAATTTTGTTAAAAACGCTTAAAAAATTCTTCTAAAGTTACAGAATTTCGGTTAAAATAGTAAAATGCGAACATCTTTTGGTCCATTTTCGACCGAAAGCAACAACCATTTTCCCAATGGTTAAAAAAAAAAAAAAAAAATAAAATAAAAATAAAAATTTTAGGAGATCTGTTTTATTTAAGACATATATTCATATAACAATCAAATTTAAAATATGCATAACTGATCTCTTTCCCCTCTATAAACATTAACGTGTTAAAATCTTTCCCCCAATATGCACTTCAAAATTTATTATTTCTGATCAACAAATTAACTAGACCATATTCTAATCATTCATTGAACAAAGGAAATTTCTCTTATAAATTATATTAATCAAGCCATATTCTATTCTATTTATTAACCATAGAAAAACCATAATAATAATCTAGCCTTAAAATTATAACAGCACCGATAAAAATACAATCTACTTTTTAAAAATATAAACACACATCAACATCCCGTAGATACATTTAAAATCAAATTCAGGCAAGGTCTCACTGGCAAAGCATGCAGCACGTCCGTTCCCATGTCAAAGGTTGTGCGTTCGAATCCCGTTGAAGACTTGAGAAGTGCGATGCAAAATTTTTCCCAATGTCATTTAGAGATGCTTCTAAAATTGTCGATAGATAGAGCTATCAGTCTTTTTTTCGAACAAGCAATTTGACGAAATCAATTTCCTCATTTTTTTGAGGATGGAAATTTACTCGATTTAACGAAATATTCACTCGGAGCATTTCCCAGGAAACTTCGTCAAAAACGAAGAATATTTCGTGGAATTTGAGTATCCATTTCTAACAGTGAAATAAGTCAAAGCTGGATGGTTATTTTAAACACAGTCCTAAACTCTGTTATTATTATTTTTTTTAGAATGTGTATCTGTGAAAGGAGTAGTAATTTTTTCAGCTGAGTGAAAATGTGTCCAGAACCTTTGGTTTTATTTGCCAATGCTCTTCCAATTAAGCTATCTAGACGACATCCCAACCAACACAATTTCCTCACACAATATTTTTATGAAGATTGCGTCAAAACCCAAGCACCGACGCATTATTTACTGGACTTATTGTTATGTTTAAACAGTTAATTTTTCTTGCTTTGTCGCTTATACTACAAAGATCTACTCAATGCAACATTTCTACCACCCCCCGCCCCCTGTCTTTTATTTACTTGTGTATTTATTTTTTTAGAGAGAAATGATCACTAAGACGTATAAGACATCGTCCGGATACATACGAATAGACGGATAAATCACAGACTTCAAATATAAAATTCTGAATTAAATTTTGCTTTTAGGCCTTCTTCATATGAAATTGAAAATCTAATGTTTATTATTATTCGCAGATTTAAGGTTATTTATTCGTTAAATTAACCCCAAGCTTAATTATTAAAAGAAAGTGGAAAGGTGTGTTAGGGTGTTGGAATCGTGGTTCATATATGAGTTATTATATGGGGTAGCGTAGATAATTTCCCCCAAAAGATCTCTAAATTTTAAAATTGAATATTTCATTAATTCTTTAAAAATAATAATAATAATTAATAAATAAATAAACGTTCCATTTTTTAAAAGAAATTCATATATTTTCCGGTGCTGCGTTGTTTCAACTTGTAAGAACGCTTAAACTAATGTGTAAAGCTGGATTAAAGTTCATTCGCTTTTTATTCTCCATCCTGTTCAGCAATTGAAAAATACACACACACACACATGTTTGTGTTTTGAAATTTTAAAGTTAATACGAGTATTCTGACGGATGGAGACAGCGCAGTGCCATCTATTTATTAAAATATAAACAAATGGGGGTGGGGTGGAAGGATTGCATATAAAACTTATAAGATACCTTTTAAGAATGCCCTTGTTTCATATTTACATTTATTGTATTTAATGAATTATTGAATTTTAAAGATCAGGTGTTCTTTTTACCTGTACTCCCTGTGTCTCTGTACATGGCTCGTGATTATATGATTTTCAAGAATTATTTCCATTTAACCCTCTGACTGCTCATTTTTTTTATCAAAATCCTTTCGACCAATATCTAATTGACCTTTATCTCCTATACTATTACATATTTCAAATCATCCTGTATATTAAATATGTAGTAAATTTATCATTTTCATTTTCAACCTTTCATTGTGAAATTTTTAATACAAAATTGCTTCAAAAATTGTAAATTATATAATTTTACCTACAAATGTCTTGTCCGTGGAAATCGATAAGCAGTCAGAGGGTTAAGAGAAAATATTTTTTATCCGTGACTGTACTTAGGGTGACAATTTTAAGGGAGATATTTTCCTTTGAAAAAAAAAAATTAGCAAAAGTTTTAAGTGAAAATGAAATGGCAAATAATTGAAAACAATTATAGAAGATAATGAAAATAGAACCGTGGACTTATCTAATATATAAATTCACAACTTCATGCACTGTAAGAAATAAAATAAGAAAATTAACAACTTTTATAACTAATCACCAAGATCAAGCGTTTAAAGTATCGATAGGTTGTAATGCCTCCTCAATGCAGATCCGATTATGATGGTAAGTGGTAGCGTTTCGGAACAGTTACAGAGAGAATTCTTCTATATTTTTAATAGAATTTTTATTGGGGAACACAATATAGATTCTAATATTAAATATACAAGTGGTATTTACATCATTTAATTGTTTAAGGGTCATCTGCTTACGATTAATTTTCTAATAACATAGAGTCAAACTCTCGATTCAAATGTTCTGCACAACACTGTTTGCTGCAGGTTCAATATTCAATTTCCTCGGGCCTTGGTGAACCCGTTCCGCACTCGGATTTTCCTGGTTTCTATGATAGATTGGAATTGAGAACTAATTCACAGGCACTTGTCGTACCTTTTCTTTGTTGGGGCTTTCTCAGATACTAGGAGTATCAATTCATCACAGGTAAGACCTCTCCAGCGTCTTAGCTACGCTGAGTCAGAAACTAGTTGTTTCTAATCCTCTCTCCAGAGAGTAACTTCACTTGTCGAGATCTTTCTCCAAACTGAACTTCTAACTCTCAATCTCTCACACGGGATTTTCACTAGGGGCGAGGATTTGGTCAAGGCGGAGCATATTGAAACCCCTCAGCCTCTGAGCAACTCTGGGATACGACATTCCCATTTAGAACAAGTCTATTATTGGATATTCCATAACAAAGGACATAGAATCGTGTGCAAACATAAAATCGTGTGCAAAGTTCGTCTTCCCAGACAGGTGCTATTTCTCTCACGACTCCGGTAAAGATCAAAGCACAAAGCTTCTACTAGGGTGATCTTTTTCGATACATCAATGTCCGAGAGCCTCGCTCGCTGCACAAAAGACGTTCAGTGTTTCACTTTACTTCAAAGCAACACCAACGTGAGAAGGTATGCCGGAAATAGTTCTTCCCACGGGAAAGTCTAAGATGACACACACTAACACCTGGGTGAAGAAACTCAATTATTTACAAGGTATTTAAATTTCACCTGAATAACTTTTACTAAACAAATTTTCCGGCTTCGACAGCTTGGTCATTTATCTAAATTTCAAATTGCTAAATTATTTCTACACCAACAGCTCGCAATAAAAATATCAGCATACTTAACAATAACTGTATATAATATAAAAGGGGATTAATTTTTAAATATCAGATTAAATAAGAGGTGAATTTATATCACAAATAAAATATTTTAGCACACAATGTTTAAGATAAACAAGTTGAAAATTGTACGTCAAACGTGACAAATGAGGTGCTCTCGTACTACACTACTGGCCATCCAAAATGCTACACCATGAAGGAATGCAAATAACAGAATGATATTTATTGGACAAATACATTATAATGGGAAGGACAAATGAATACATTTTCAGAAAATTTGGGAGGTATAGATCCTGAAAAAACACTACCCAAAGCACCCATCTTTGGCCGCAATAACAGCATTTATCTGTCTAGCGATGGAGTCGAACAGAGATTGGATGTCATGTACGGGTACATAAGTCCATGCAGCTTCAACACTATGCCACAGTTCATCAACCATAGTGACGGGCGAGTGGTGGCGGGCCAGTCAGTCAGAAGCCATTGACAGGACATTTTCGGTTGGTGAGAAATCAGGAGAACGTGCCGGTCAGAGCAACAGTCGAACATGTTCTGTGCATGTATGACGCAGGAATGGCGCCTCACGTCGTCTTTGATGAATCCAGGCTCTGTATGCAGCATCATGATGCCAGCATCCATGTTTGGCGGCATCGTGGAAAACGCACATTGCCAGATTGCATTCGAATCGGCATACTGTCTTATCACCTGGAGTGACGGTATGAAGTGTCATTGGATACACGTCTCGGTAACCTCTTGTTCGTATTGCCGGCAGTTTCAACAACAGCCGTTACATTTCTGATGTGTTACGGCCCATAGTTCTGCCTTATCTTTGATGCCTTCGCAACTCTACGTTTTAGCAGGACAATACACGACTGCATGTTGTTCGCACTATCCGGACCTTCCTTGATACAGAACATGTTCGACTGTTGCCCTGGCCGGCACATTCTCCTGATTTCCCACCAATTGAAAATGTCCTGTCAATGGCTTCTGAGCGACTGCCCCCCCCCCCCCCCACCACTCACCCATCACTACAGTTGATGAACTGTGGCATAGTGTTGAAGCTGCATGGACTGATGTACCCGTACAGGACATCCAATCTCTGTTCAACTACATGGTTAGGCAGATAAATGCTGTTATTGCGGCCAGAGGTGGGTGCTTTGGGTAGTGTTTTCTCAGGATCTATATCTCCTAATTTTCAGAAAATGTAATCACCTGTCCTTCCCATTATAATGTATTTGTCCAATAAATATCATTCTGTTATTTGCATTCCTTCATGGTGTAGCATTTTGGATGGCCAGTAGTGTATAACTAGTTTTATAAATATTCAGATCTTGGTGTAATAGCTGTTGCACTCATATGCAAAAATGCATGAATACACAATTTATTTTATGTGCTATTTGTTTCATATTATAGAAATAAGTTTCAGTACACTTTTACAAACAATTAATTGCAATTCTGTTACATTAAAATTACACTATGCGCAAATATCCAATACAAGACAATGTAAAGAAAAAAAATCGTTATTATTTCAGTGAAATGAATTATATCGTCAGTTATTATGATATGATTACTTTCCGTAATAAAATAAGTACATTTTAAGTTGGCAACATTTTATCATTTGTTGACATTTACTGAAAATTTCAATGGAAAACTTAAGATCAGCTTTGAAAATTTCAGAACTTGAAAGCCATATTTAGATTATTTTTCCATTTAATATCTATTTCTCCGGAAATAGCTATCCAAAAAACTGTAGATAATATGATTGCTATAATTAAGCAATTTTAGTATATTCGGTTTTTAAAATCAGTAATACGGAAATAATATGACTCCATCTTAAATATAACGTAATCACCATGGTAACCTAGAATCATTACCTATCATGGGATATCATTGAATTAATTACGTGTGATACGATTTAATAGAATGAAGAAAACTTTTATAAATATATTTTTAAGTTTTGAATTCGATTTTCATAAAATTTGAACTGGCTCGACAAAATTCTGCAACGATTATATATATTAAATTTCAAACCATTCGGTTGGGTAGTTTTTGCGCTGTTATATGCGAACAGACGGACAGACGCATGGACCAGACAACGACTATAGGTTCAACGTATTTATATAATTACGAACGCACCTAAAAAAGGATTGAAGAGATTGGTTCGTAAATTAATGCACCGATATTTACTTACTGCACACTATTTGGCATATTTTATTGAGAATGATTTGACACAACAATGTATTTTGTGAAAACTCTTTATTGACATCCACATTGATTTTAAATCCCATTGTTGCCAATATTGCTCATTTTGACACACAGATTAAATATTTTATGTATCCTTGTAAAAAAACTACACATGATAGATGATGATGATGATTTTTTTAAGCAGTACTATGTATCTTAATAAAATATTGAATTTTCGCGGTTATTGGACAATTATACGAAAGTTACAGAATAAAAAGTTAACCGAATGGAAAGGACAAGAAAATAGACAAGCAGGTAAATATACTATTTTTACTCTTTTGTGTAACTCAACTTGTTCTTTGTATGTAAAGATGGCGTTTATAATCGATTTTTAACTCACTTCCTGATATTCTATAATAATAATAATAATAATAATAATAATAATAATAATAATAATAATAATAAAATATGTACAAAGGTGTGTTTTCGATGACAAAACAACATTTTAATATTTTTAGAATTTAATTATAAATTAATAATTTAATTTTAAGGCATTTTTCCGCTAGCCTGATAAATCGCCAAATATTCTTTATGGTTACACACTCTAAAAAAAATCCGTGAAAATACAAGAGATTTTCCGTAAAATTTTACGGAGAAGTTTCATTTTTCCAAAACAACTGTACAATTTCCGTAAATGACATTAGTTCCGTAAAGGAGATTTCAAATCCGTAGATATGCAGAAAGTTTTCAGTAAATTTGACGGATTTTTTTCAAAACAGTACAATGTCCGTATTTCCCCATTTTCGTAAATAACGCTCAGAGGTTTGCATACAGATATCGTCTTGTTTGAAATGCGAATTAAGATTGTTGTATTTATTAGGGTCCAGGATCTTCTAGGATCCAGGCCTGGTCCGGTCCTACCCGTGGGCCTATTTTCTGTCATTAGACACGGGCCAATCCTGGAGCTCATTCTAACCGGGCCCGTGTCTGGACGGTAATTTTTTGTAAAAATAATAATGATATTTTTTATTTTTTAGTGAAATCTTTAGAAATTTACTTTATTTATATAAATTACAGAAAAATATTTTTTAAAATCTACTTCTTTTTCTGTATAGTGCTTCAAATTATGACTTTTTTCACTGACATTTTAAAATTTTCCTTTAATTTTATTAACGTGAGGCAATATTAGGTTATTAAAGGTTTCGTAAAATAATATCTTTGCAAATTATTGGTATTGAACAAAACTGATTTGTCTTATAAATTTGAGAATTAAACTAAAATTTATTATTTTATAAATTATAATTTTAGAAAGTTTATATTTTTTTTCTTTAAATTTATAAAAATAATTAATGATTTGTTCTTTACTTTTATAAAAATGAAGTTTATAATTTTATAAAGTTTATAATATATTTAGTTAGTTTATAATTTTATAAATTAAACTAAATTAATTTAGACTAAATTAATAAGTCCAAATTTAAACATACCTATCCCAAGGTCATTAATTTCAAAATTTTCGCTAAGAATCTCTCTTTTTTTTTTTTTTAAATATTTTTAAGGATTCATAAAATAATATCTTTGCAAATTATCGGTATGTAGGTGTTAAACTAAGCTGATTTGTCTTATAAATTTGTGAATTAAACAAAAATTTATTATTTTATAAATTATAATTTTACGAAGTTCATATTTTTTACTTTAAATTTATAAAAAATAATTAATAACTTTTTGTTTACTTTTATAAAAATGAAGTTTATAATTTATTTCGTTAGTTTATAATTTTATAAATTAAACTAAATTAATTTAAACTAAATTATCAAGTCCAAATTTAAACTTACCTATCTTAAGGTCATTAATTTCAAAATTTTCTCTAAAAATCTATTTTTTTGTTTTCATTTTTTAAAATTATTCAGTTTAACAGAATCGTACACAAAAGCTCTCAACAAAGATTAAATATAATAATTTAATTTATTATAAAATTGTTTATTCACAAGTTTTTAAAATAAGAGATAAAGAAAATTTACTTTAATAGCATGTAATAAATACGTCTACTTAATTGATACGACTACGGAATTGATAAATAGATCAACAGACATAATTTTAAAAAGTATATGTACTATTGCAAAAAGAAACAATCATTAGTCTTAATGCAATGTTTTACGCATATAATACATAAAAAGTTAAAATTTATCTGTTATAAAGCATCAAATAATAAAGCAAGATATTAAAAATTATGAAAATAAAATATTGAAAAAATCCATCTATGAAACCTTCGTTTTTTTATCCTTTAGAATAAATAACAACATTTGAGGAAACGACGTGTCCGCTCGTAGCGTAACGGTACAGCCCGCCAGTTTAGTACACAGAAGTTTCCGCGTTCGAACCCCGTCCTAGCAAATGTTGGTTATTTGCTAAAAACTCGCGCAGAAGTGAAAGAAAAAATTAAAAAGTGTTATGAGAGAGATAGATTTCCATTAATTAAATTATGATTGTACGTTTAGAAACCAATTTGTAAATCCTTAAAATGATCGCTTAAATAATGCTTTTATTCTTTCTTGTTGCTATATCTTAAAAAAAATATAAAAAGATTAAAAAGATCAAAAATTATAATTTTTTAAAAATAAATTTACTTGCTCCCACTTTCTATTAAGCCTAAAAAAAGCGATGAATTTTCCAGACTTGGGTTCAGCCAGGAATTAATGTAATTGTAACGGAAATGTATTTTGGAAAAAGCTTGAATTGTAATTATAAAATTAGGCATAAACACTGAATGCTTATAAAAAAAAAAAAAAGTTAAAAAAATACTTTTTATTTTATACTTAATATATCCTGATAAAATTTATTATGGCACCACCACTAAAAAGATACCTTTCCAATAAAAAATTATTTTGAAAACCGTAGCATCCGCTCAAAAGTTATGCGACGAGACGACATAACTTAAAAAAAAAAAAAAAAAAAAAAAAAAAAAAAAAACCAAATTGTATAAATGCCTTTGTTGGAAAAGTGAGTTAAAAATTAAAATAGGTTCTATGATTGAAAATAAATTACCAATTAAGTTTGTCTTGCGATTTTTGGTTGGTTGTTTCCAAAACTATTATAAACTTAAAATTAAATTACATATTATTTAGAGTTTCATTATAGTATTTGTTTCATTCTCATTTTTTGACACACATCACTTTTGAAAATCTTGGCAGAACTGAAAATTAATCAAAATCGATATTTCCTCCATTCTTTAATCTTTCAAAACGAATTTTAAATGAAGCATTTTCATTGAAGAACAATCGAATTAACCTGAATAGGATTTTTATGTAATATAAACATTGGCAAATACTATTGTTTTAACTGAGAGAGAGAGAGAGAGAGAGAGAGAGAGAGAGAGAGAGAGAGAGAGAGCTTTAAGAGTCGGACTCGGTTTTAAGAAGGACGAAAGGGCTAGAAAATTTGACCATTATAACAGATTTCCTCGTATGAAACACAAGAAAATAAGTAAAATTTCCCTTATATTAAAACTGACAAATTACAAAACTTTCATAGGGACTATTTTATGTTTCTACCTAAGTGGGATGAGATTATTAATTTATTTGAATAAATTTAAGTTTTTTAATTTATCAATGGGAAAAAAAATTATAAAAGTAATTGAAGAAATCACTATTATCATTTATGCATTTAAAATATTTTTTATGTAAAGTTCCTTAAAAAAAAAAAAAAAAAAAAAAAAAAAATCGAAATTAAAAAAAAATATATTTTTGTACAAGTTGTAAATTTCCAACTGGACAAAAAATGTCCGGGCCAGGATTCGAACCTGGGATCGCTTGGCTGAAGCCACCACGCTCTACCACTGAGCTATCCCGGTCGAATCCAATTCATCCAGTAAAGTGAATTATGCCCTCCAGATTCGACCGGGATAGCTCAGTGGTAGAGCGTGGCGGCTTCAGCCAAGCGATCCCAGGTTCGAATCCTGGCCCGGACATTTTTCGTCCAGTTGGAAATTTACAACTTGTATGATTACTTTACCAATTTGAAAATTGTGTTAAAAAATAATCTAGTGTATTCACGTATCCAGCGTTTACTGGAGTTCCATTACCTGCGATCTTTTCTGTTGAGCTGATTAAAATATCAGACCAGATGCTTTGATCAATAAGGTTTACTGGATGAATTATGCCCTCCAGATTCGACCGGGATAGCTCAGTGGTAGAGCGTGGCGGCTTCAGCCAAGCGATCCCAGGTTCGAATCCTGGCTCGGACATTTTTCGTCCAGTTGGAAATTTACAACTTGTATGATTACTTTACCAATTTGAAAATTGTGTTAAAAAATAATCTAATATATTTTTGTCTCTTTCACACCATATATTTTCCTTTTAATTAATTCAATGGTATCAAAAAGATAAATATATGATGAATTTTGGTTTCGATGAATTACATTTTCACTTCAAAAATGGCTTTTTATTTTATTTTTTGATTTTTAATGAAATGTATTTAGTTACTCTGTAGAAAAAAAAGCTATTATGATCGATGAAATTTCGGATAGCGATTAAAAGAATCCTTTAAAGTGATTATCTCAAAATTCGGTTTTTAAAAATTGCGTTAATAGCATTTTAGACAATTTAATATTTTTACGGGATATTTTCACAATTTATATCTATATTTTAAAACTGAACCTAAATTTGCCTACTGTTAAACAAAGAAAGAAAACTCTTATCACTGTATTTATTTATTTTATTTTATTTTATTTAATTTTATACGAAAACGGGCAATACATTTAATTTTATTCTAAAAATAGAAATTTTAATGTATATATTTTGTCAAATTTATCTTCAGTCTTATGAAGTATACATTAATCTGTAATTTGTGAAAAATTCATGTAAAATTATTAAATAGTTAGAGACATCTTGCGCGCAGTTATTATATTTCACATTCTAACTAATAAATACATTATTTATAGAATATTTCCCACCATTAAATTTACCTGATAATATTGATATTGATTACTTTATATCTTTAGCTAACTTTTTGTTCGATCAGAACTATATATTTTCCAAAGTCATGCTATTTTTAATTCAGCATCATGGCATCCCAAAAGGTGCAGTCACTAGCATCTCATCAGATTTATATCTTTTTTTATTTCCTATTAAAGAAAGTTTGTTAACAATAATACTTTACTCTATAGATATATAGTAATGATATACATATTTTTTTTTCTCAATGATAATCACTCGATCTCTTCCTATTGATTATCATCGTAATCTAGAACTTAGTACTACCAATTTAAATACTTACTAGCTGACCGCCCGGCGTTGCCCGGGCAGACTGTCATTGAAAAATATAACAAAAAATTAAATAACAGCTAAAATTTCAAAAGTATAACAGTTACCTTTTAAAAAATGAAACGGTCAGGGAAAATTATTACACTTACTTTTAAAGAATGAAAAGGTCAAGGAAGATCTTGGAAGTAGAATGTTTCGGAAATATAGCTTTCACATATAAAGTGTTTTCAAAAACTGATTTTTTTTTTTTTTTTTTTTTTTTTTTTTTGTAGATTTAACAGCTTAAACCTTTAACCCTTTAAGTAAACAACAAATATAATTTATTTTCATAAAGAAACACCAGACCTCTTAACTAAGATCTCAACAAGGTATATTCAAACATACACAAAAGAAAACCAAACATTTCTCAAACATCACATGCATGTTTTGGTCGCATAACTTTCTCAACCACTGAATTGAGAGGGAAAAGTCATTTTTCATGATAATATCTCCGATCCACTAGTTTTATAATAATCCAGTAACTTCCTTTGCTTATTCAAAATAAATAAATAAATAAATAAATAAAATAAATAAATAAAGAGAAAAGAAAATATGGCTATATCGGTATCTAAATGGCATATCGGTATAATATCGTGGCTTGATATATGGCAAATTAAGATTTGTGAAATGCTAATGTGATGCATTTTATAAAATTTCATTATTGGCATTAAACAATTAACAAATAATCGCGATTTCTGTAAGAAAAGTCTTGGCAGAAATTGCACGTTTCACTCATTAAAAATTCCAAAAATCGTGGAGAGATAAATTTGCTATATTAGGCTGCTATTGAAAATTTGCTATTGAAGCCGGATTCCTTATTTTTAACAACACGTATTTCAAAATATGTCAGAGAGATGGCGCCACATGCCCGAACAGAGATTTCCAGACGAACCTATGGCTTGAATCTCCTCAACAAATTCGTTTATTCTGAATGAAAGTGATAGAAATCATTATAGTATAGTCATTATTTTTATATCTATCTATAAATATGTTGAAAATTTAATTTATTTAAACTAAATTCGTGGCAAATTTTGTATTCCAAAATGTCTGAATCTAAGAAGAATTTACCTCGGCCTAAATCCTGCCAAAGGATTTGTACACAATAACCAATGAGATGCGTTTCTTTCGGGCGTTGCCATTAAACAATTAACAAATAATCGCGATTTCTGTGCCACGTACGATAGCGTAATATATATATAGATTCTACTATTACTTTTTTCAGGCACATTTTGAGATAAACAACTTGAATGTATTCTTTTATCAGTGTTTACAAAGAACACCTGATAGATTAGTTTTTTTTTTTTTTTTTTTTTTTTTTTTAGTGTTTAAGAAATATAGTTTTCACATCTAAAGTTTTTTCAAAAACTGATTTTTTTTTTTTTTTTTTTTCTTTTTTTTTTTTTTTTGTAGATTTAAAAGTTCTACGGCCCCTTAAGTAAACAACAAATATAATTTATTTTCATAAAGAAACATCACACCTCTTATCCAAGATCCCAACAAGGCATATTCAAACTGACGGAGAAACCTTTTTTATGCAGTTAATTAATCTCCACGTGCAGCGAACGATTTGAAAGAACATGTTAAAAACCAGACCCCAATTAACTATAAGTACTTTAAGTGACAACCGCAGATGCAAAACAGTGAATAAAACCAGAGACTGCCGAAACTAACTGACTGGAGAAATACTGCAGATCTCCCTCCTTAAATCTACAGCTGTTTATCCCGCGCGTGTGCACAGAACTCAAATAACAATCTCCCTTCAGTTTCCAAAATGTATCCGAGCAGTTAAGACGCTCTTGTATATATATGATGTAAATATATTTTAATATAATGTAAAATTGGAGCACTTATACGCAGCCTCCAAAACGCGATTTTAAACATGTACATCTAGCCAAGAATTATAATATTATATTCAAAGGAAAATGAATCTTCTGCTCATTTCACACAATTGTTATTTTCTACTAATACTATTTCTTATTACTCCAATATAAGTGAATCAATGGATAAGATAAATATCGTTACAACACTTTGGATTACTGTGGATATCACTTGGCGCAAAAAGGAAAATTTCAGGTAAGCTGAACAAACTTCTTTAACATATCAAAAGATGAGAATGTATATTAAATTTGAAGACTGATTTAACTATTTATAAAAATAAGAAAATTTATTACGCTACCGACGGTTCCCCTAACACAAACATCCACAAAAGAAAAACAAACATTTCTCAAACATCACATGCATGTTTTGGTCGCATAACTTTCTCAACCACTGAATTGAGAGGGAAAAATCATTTTTCATGATAATATCTCCGATCCACTAGTTTTATAATAATCCAGTAACTTCCTTTGCTTATTCAAAAAAAAAAAAAAAGGGAAAGAAATAAAGAGAAAAGAAAGAAACAAAAAGAAACAAAAAAAAAACCTTCTTAAGATCTGAAGGACGTTACTGTATCTGTTTTAATGTAAAAATAATCCAATTTCACTGATGCGGTAAATTTACTGTTTACTTTTTATTTTCTTTTTTTCGCCTCTCGAGCAGGTCTCAAAAGACATTGTTTTAAAACTTATTCTATGATCTTGCCTCGATTATCTGTTTGCGTGTATACTGATCTGCCCTATCCGTAAATCTGTTTCTTTTGCATGATTCTGAGGATAAGGCTTCAGTCGTTTGCTTTATTTAATAATCTTCCATTGCTTTATGTACAGGGTGGAGAGAATTAAAACATCCCTATTCCGACCTTTCTATTCATTGAACTATTCAGTATATAAGCTTCAAATTTTGACCACATACTATCATGATGAATGAATATTTGAAGAATGAATCGGGAAACTGATTATGCGAAAAAAAATAATTCTAGAAATCACCGATAGATAGCGCTGGAAAACTGGGCATATGTTGAAAAAAACACACAAATACATTTCATGTGAATGTACCAAACATTCATGTGATAAGGACTTTATCGACGCAGGGAATGCTGCTCAATATGGTTGGTTCCCTTCTTCAAGATGTAAAATCTGCAGTCTGTGGTCAGCTTGTTCAACTGCGCATCGTAACTATAGTCGACTGAGATGCTTCTCACATGCAGAGTGATACCTTCTTTCAAGTCTGTCAAGGTTACCTGATGTCCTCAATAAACGAGATTTTTTAACTGTCCCCACAGCGAAAAATGGAATTTAGTGTGTGGAGGCGCTCCATCTTGCGTAAAGGAAATTGGGTCAAGACATTGCCGCTTTTGCAAATGAGGTACAACAAAAGTTTCGAGCATCCTTTTGTACCTGTTGGCCGCCACAATGCTTGTCACAGGACCATTGCGAACAGTCTGTTCGAAAAAGAAAGGTTGAAGAATGAATGTAGCTGTGAATCCACATCAGACTGTAACTTTCGGTGATTGGAGGGGAATCTCTTGGAAGGTACCAGGGTTTTCAGTTTCCCAAATGCTAACAGTTAAGGGTGTTCACTGTTCTAAAGAGGTGGAAATTGGCCTCATGGCTCCACAGAATCTACCATGGCCAAGATGCATGTACTTCAACTCTTTGACTTCTCTTTTTTTCATATTTCATTACACAGCACCACCTATCGGTATTTTTGGAACTAAATTTTATGCGTTTCCCCATGTCTTGAATAGTATGTTCAGAAAATTTGAAGCCTTTGCACTGAGCTGAGTAGTTCGATATATAGGGAGGTCAGAGTAGAAGTGTTTTAATGTTGGCCACCCGGTAGATTAATATATATATATATATATAATTTTTATGGAGTTTAAAATACAATAGCTAGCAAATGTAAGCGGATACTTTGAAACTCCAGATTTATAGTACAATAAAAATTCACTAAAATAATTTATAATGATTTCTGAAGGGGTAATAAATCGATCACATCTTCATCTTTATATAAGTTTCTTCTGGAATAAAAAAAGATTTGATCCTAAAAATTAACAATTTGTTTGGAAAATGTAGAAAATAATGTCATAAAAGTCAGCAGACTTTTTTTAAAACTTATTCTAAGATCTTGCTTCGATTATCTGTTTGTGTGTATACTAATCTGCCCTATGTGTAAATCTGTTTCTTTTGCATGATTCTGAGGATTCAGACGTTTGTTTTATTTAATAATCTTAACATTGCTTTATGTAGATTAAAACATATATAATTTTTTTTATAGAATTTAAAATTCAATAGCTAACAAAGGTGAACGGAGACTTTGAAACTCCAGAACCATTGAAAAAAATGTAGTAAAAGAATTTCTAATGATTTTTGCAAGTGTAATAAATCGATCACATCTTCATCTTTATATGAGTTTCTTCTGGAATTAAAAAAAAAAGATTTGATTCTAAAAATTAACAATTTGTTTGGAAAATGTAGAAAATAATGTCATAAAAGTTTGCAGACTTTGTTTTAAAACTTATACTAAGATCTTGCCTCGATTATCTGTTTGCATGCATACAAATCTGCCCTACCTGTAAATCTGTTTCTTTTGCATGATTCTGAGGATAAGGCTTCAGACGTTTGTTTTATTTAATAATCTTCACATTGCTTTATGTAGATTAAAACATATATAAAATTTTTATAGAGTTTAAAATTCAATAGCTAACAAGGGTGAACGGATACTTTGAAACTCCAGAACAATAATATGATAAAAATGCAGTAAAAGAATTTATAATGATTTCTGCAAGTGTAATAAATTGTTCACATTTTCATCTTTATATGTATTGTAAAGAATCCATGATGTTGTGTGTTTTTGAAATGGGGTAGCGTGGAACCGTTTCACAATGGATCACCTTCATTAAATATTTCAGAACAAATTTTATTAAAATGCGTTCTTGATATTTCTAGAGGTAAAAATTATTTACAACAATTTTTTTTAGCTGAGTTCGCTCGACTTGTAATTTATAGCAAATCACCGAATAGTCCAGTCTTTTACAGTAGCTTTAAAATCTTAAAGTCTTAACTAGTGCTACTTTTCACTCTCCCCGAAAAGTCAAATCCAAGGCTGATGCGTTGACTTCAGAGAGATCGCACTCTCTCATTCAAAAATCTGTCAGCAAACCTTTCCTTCCCTCCTAAGATGGGAATCCGTCCTGAGATGAGTGTTTTCCACCAACACTCGTTCTCCTGCCGAAACTCTAACTAATTTTCCCTCGATTCTCTTCTCCGGTCCGCTTGCTCGAACAAAAGATTCTCCGATCACCAATCAAAAAAAGTTTTAGTTTACATCATTGGATAAAGCCTTTTTTAGGGAGGTCTTACTGAACTTTTAAATGTTCTCGCAGGAAATTTTCCCACGATCTGAGACCCCACATATAGACGGTCAGATCAGAGAAATATTTGCTGTCTAGCAATTTCAGTTTCACAAGATTGATCGAAGCTCATCTTTTCCTATTGTAGTAAACGACATTCTTGTCACACCACAGCTAAGCGTGAGAAAAGTTTTCCAACTCTTGGGAACTTCTATCTTTGATTACTCTGCCTAATTAGCAGACTGTGAGAGATTTAATGAAATCGTTACAACACCCCCACCATCAAAACATTTTCCGGGTTAAAACGCGGAAAATCTGCAAAAAAAAGGGTTAGCTCAACATATCTGAGTGGCTCAAATAACATTTCAATTTAACCTCACAATATACATAAGTGACCCAATTTCTTATATACTGTTTACCATTGCTTGAACATCTAGCTTTAGAGACTTTTTTTTTTTTTTTGAAAGATACTTTTTTACTACACATGCCAAAATAACAATAAAACTAAAAATAATCAAATATGTACAAAAGATTGGATTTTACTCAAAAACTTACTACTGAATTTCTTTACTTGTGTTTGCCGAACAATACGTTTTACACAACCGTTCAATTTCTTTAACAAGAGTGTCACAAAGGCGTGAATTTCCACTGTCCCTACTCTCTTTCAACAGAATTTCGAAGGATTTTAGAAAACTCTTTGTGAATCCGCTCACTTTCTCCAGATTAACTTTCGAATGATAACCCTTCCTGTCAACACTCACTTCCATATTTTCGCGTTTATTTTTCGAATTTCCCTGCCGGTCGAAAACTAACTCATCAACTTTCCTTGACCTTTTCAAAAGGGTTTCTTTTTTTCCAATAAACTGAGAACGGTGGTTCTTCATTTCGGGGGGGAATGACGAAAGAATTTCTTCCTGCCCTTGGGGATCTGTTAAAGGGTTTATCTCAATCCCCGGGTTCTCAAAACTGGAATTAGTTTGCGATTTTTGCTTTCGCTTTATCTTTTCATTTATTAAAGCCTGCGTCTTATTACCTAAGATATAGTGTTTAATTTTAGAGTGTCTAGGCAGGATTGCCGCTTTCGTATTTATATATCCGAGACCTTTTATTTCCATTTTTATACGTGCCACTCTAAATCGTTTTGGATATTTATCAAATGTCTGTTTAAGCCAAACATATTCATTGCCTAATTTGCTTTTATTTACCAAATTCCATGGGCAAACACAATACGAGCTACCTGAATCTCTAAGTACACACGCCTTCTTCCCATTTATTTTGTTTTCACTCAAAAAAGGTCGGAACAAGCTTTTGTCTTCGCTTATATCGCCTAAGTGATTTATGCTCTCGAATGCTTTTACTTCCGTACTATCCCTTTGTCTTTTCGGACAACGGGCCATTAGGTGAAATTCGCTTCCACACGTATGACAGCGCCTCTTTCGTTCAAAGACACGTTCCCTGTCTTTAATTTCTTTGTCTCGCCAATTTATTTTTTTGTCGGAATTTTTTTCTTCTCCAGAATTTTCCTCGAGTTTCGTTTCTTCTGATTTCCTATCATAAAAAGATCTCGCATTCTCTTTTTTATCTGAAATCCCTTTTACTGCTTCATATTCGTCCAGACATTTTGCCAAAACTAACGGGTCTTTGTAGTTTGCCCACGAATCAATGAAATGCTCTTTCATTTCACTAGAAGCACGGAGCTTGATCTGGTCAGTTATCAATAAATTTTTCAGACTATTGAAATCTGTAACATCTAAACCATTCAACCAACCCTCTAAATAACTGTTGATCTCAAAGATAATATCCTTCCACGGAGCATCTGGATTGCGTGGATGTTTCATTAATTTTTGACGATACGATTCGGGACTCATACGGAATCGTTCAAGCAAAAACTTTTTGACGTATTCAAAGTTATCCGTCTGATCTTGCGGTTCCCTTAAAATTAATTCTGCAATTTCGACCGGCACTAAAGCTAATAAATGCGTCACTAAGTCACCTGTCTCTATTTCCGCTTTGGTCGCCTGTCGTTCGAACAAGTTTAAAAACAAAGTTATGTCAGAGCGTTCCGGATCAAATCGATGCATTATTGTTCGAAGCGGCAATTTAGGTGGGCGTTCCGACCCACCACTGGTCGTTGAACTGCGTCTATTTGCATCTTGCGTCAATCTAAGTTGTTCCAACGTAAATTCGCGTTCTTTTTGTTTTTCCTCTCTTTCTCTTTCTTCTTTCTCCCTCTCATATTCCCTTTGTTTTTCCTCTTTATCCGCGGTTACCTTGTCTTCGCGATCTTTTATGATATACGCAGCTTGCGTAAATGCAAAATCTTTATCGTAATCATCTGCAGCTTCGATTTTTTGGATAATTACCGGTATCCTGTCATTTTTCCCTATTTCCACTCCCAATTCTTCCGCTAAATTCTGCAAATCAATTTTCCTGCATTGTTTCAGATCAGTTACTTCTTGCATTTTAAAATTTTATGTAAATACAATATAAAGATGAAAATGATAGTTTCGCTCGCTAACTTATGCAATAGGGATTCTAACACTTTATGGAAAATTTTCTGCAACTACCCACATAATACTAACAATTTTAAATACAATTCAATTTGAGGAATAATAAAAATAGTATACATATAAAAATAGACTTTCAATATTGTAAAATTTTCAATACACTGACACGTTTTGGTGTCGATCATACACATTTAAAACAAATTTAGAAATTTGAAATTCTGTGCACATAATTCAACCAATACTTGATATTTCTGACCCCGCAGGTAACAATTTTCCCATTTATAACAAAATGACCACTTTTGCAACTGCTAAAAAAATTTTCCTAACATCACATATGCAAAATATTTGATTATCAACAACACCTATTGTTTCACTAATAATATAAAAAAGTACACCTTTGAAATCTTTCAATCATGAATAACTAGACAATCGACTTATTTGAAAAATCAAAATTTTTATCTCTTTTTTTTTCGAGAAAAAAAAATTATATATATACACATTTAGCCTGACAATCCTTATATTATTTTACTGCCAAAAGAAAATTCACACTATCAAATTTTATGCTGATAACAAATATACATATATTTTTCCAAATATGTTAAAAGTTATTAGATTTAAAAATTTATCATAATTTATCATATATCAATATTCAAATAAAAAATTTCTCAGAAATAAATTTTCCTCACCAAAGAATATGTAAACAAAATGAGAGCCACTCAAAAATGAATTGAGTTTACCTTTTCTACAGTCTTTGTCTGCATCATCTGTCGCCGGTTTCGGGTCTGGCCTAGACGTCGTCGATTTCACAGGTTATCTCGGTTTGTCGGCTCCTGATGTTTCCTAGAAAGGGCTTGCTTCGGACTTATTCTCTGTAAACACGGGCTTGCTTCCAGGACGGAACTGTGGTCTGTCGTGACACTGCAAGGGCTTGCTTCGGGCTTGTTCTCTGTAAACACGGCTTGCTTCCAGGACGGAACTGCGGTCTGTCGTGACACTGCAAGGGCTCGCTTCGGGCTTGTTCTCTGTAAACACGGGCTTGCTTCCAGGACGGAACTGCGGTCTGTCGTGACACTGCAAGGGCTTGCTTCGGTCTCTGCTTTCCTCTCCTGAACTGGCGTCAGATCTTGCGCGCTTAGATGCGGGCGGGCGTCACTGCTACTGTCTGGGCTCTCTTCACTAATGCTAATAAATTTTTGTCGAAATATCCCACCGCTGCCACCAGCTGTAAAGAATCCATGATGTTATGTGTTTTTGAAATGGGGTAGCGTGGAACCGTTTCACAATGGATCACCTTCATTAAATATTTCAGAACAAATTTTATTAAAATGCGTTCTTGAAATTTCTAGAGGTAAAAATTATTTACAACAATTTTTTTTAGCTGAGTTCGCTCGACTTGTAATTTATAGCAAATCACCGAATAGTCCAGTCTTTTACAGTAGCTTTAAAATCTTAAAGTCTTAACTAGTGCTACTTTTCACTCTCCCCGAAAAGTCAAATCCAAGAGATCGCACTCTCTCATTCAAAAATCTGTCAGCAAACCTTTCCTTCCCTCCTAAGATGGGAATCCGTCCTGAGATGAGTGTTTTCCACCAACACTCGTTCTCCTGCCGAAACTCTAACTAATTTTCCCTCGATTCTCTTCTCCGGTCCGCTTGCTCGAACAAAAGATTCTCCGATCACCAATCAAAAAAAGTTTTAGTTTACATCATTGGATAAAGCCTTTTTTAGGGAGGTCTTACTGAACTTTTAAATGTTCTCGCAGGAAATTTTCCCACGATCTGAGACCCCACATATAGACGGTCAGATCAGAGAAATATTTGCTGTCTAGCAATTTCAGTTTCACAAGATTGATCGAAGCTCATCTTTTCCTATTGTAGTAAACGACATTCTTGTCACACCACAGCTAAGCGTGAGAAAAGTTTTCCAACTCTTGGGAACTTCTATCTTTGATTACTCTGCCTAATTAGCAGACTGTGAGAGATTTAATGAAATCGTTACAGTATGTATTTCTTCTGGAATAAGAAAAATATTTTATCCTTAAAATTAACAATTTGTTTGGAAAAGGTAAGGCACAAAAGTCAACAAACACTTCCGTTTAAGAAATCGGAGTTTTTAATAAAAATCGTCTAACATAAACAAACAACAACAACAAAAAACCATTAATATTAAGTGAATACATGAACGGATAAATAAATGAATAAATTAATAAATAAATAAATAAATATAATAAAATGAAGTAAAATAAATCTAAAAGAATAAAGACGGATGTATTTGTGTCTGTACAGAGTTTTCTGTTAGAGACCGCTGCGCGCATAGCTACACGATTCGACAGGAACGTATAAACATGTCTCTAAATATGCACCTGGAAGGCAGTTTTCCAATTTTTTAATTGTTTTTAATTAATGAATTAATTGAAAGAAGCCACTTCTATTAATTTAGCGATTACAATATGTTGATAGATGGCGCAACATACAAATTGACAAAATGATTCAAGAAAAGTCAGCTATTTTTGTTTCTTAATTCCAATTTTTTTAAAGAAATAAAATAAAAGTTACAAAATCAAATAAAGCTTTGATATTTATGAATTTTATTCACTTAAAACTTACTTGTACATTATGCAGATCCGAAGATAAACTATTTCAATTATCATTCGAAGCTTAACGAAGAAAGTAAAACAATGGGTTAAGCTGTTCATCGATTTACAGCCGGGGGATAACTTTAGTGGAGTACCTTTATAAACGAGTTGTGACATATGTTACAATAAGGTGCCATTATGGCGAAACCAGAACTCTTAGCAAGAGCTTTTTTCTTCTTCTTCTTCGTGGCGCGCGCTTTTAATAAAAAAAAATTGTTACTACATATTCGTAAAAATGCAAGAAAATTTCTGTTGCGTTCAGCTATCGTTGCCAAGTCAAAACCCTCTATTTGTAATGCACGAATTTCGAGGCAGTAAGGATTTATTGGTAACTTCACATCACTTTTATTTTGGATAACATGCACAATACACAAATTTATACTTAGACAGTTCGCACCGAAAATTCACACCGTCTATAGTTTAAAGACACTTAGCACAGGTGGACTACATTTTTTTTACCGGTCATATTGGATGCGACATTCTTTCTCAGAAACTAAATTTTAATACACTACTAATGGGGGGGGGGGGGGACTATGTGCACGAGAAACCAACGTTCATAACGCCCTCATGCAAAGCGCAGAAGATGGCAAAAGTTGCGGGTTACAACCTCTCCCTCTGGTTCCGAAAATGTCCCGATGAGGAACAAGAAACCTTTGACGGTCTACCATGCTTCCGTAGCGGTTGCACGGGCATCTCAGCCGCCCTCATCAGCCCCTGAGTGAGGATGTGTGGTAAGTACCTACCAAAATGTTGGGATTACTTGGATGAGCTCTTTCGTATGTTGTTAGAGTTGCAAAGACTAGAAAAAAAACCGGTTTAAACCTGGGAATAAACCGTTATTTTGGGGAATAAATTCGGCTTTTAGGGAATAAACCAGGTTTTTTGGTAATAAACCTGGGAATAAACCAGGTCCATTGAAAATAAACCTGGGAATAAACCAGTTTTTTGCAACTCTATATGTTGTTAACGAACTTTGAGTTAGAATGGTATACAGACCATCTGGCCGCGGCAAGAATTTGGCAGTCCGTTTTTGTTTACACTTTCTAAGTGGGTGTAAAGTCTCCCAGACCTGATCTTCAAGACCATAATGTGTCTGCTGGACGCTTCTTATCCGCATAGGCTTTCAATTTTAATAGTTTGCCTGATATCCCCTGATTTGAAATTATATGATGTACTGGATGGTATTTAACCATGTCAAAAATTATCAGTTCTTTTACTTTCACCAAGTTTAACTTTTCTGATAGATTTTCTTCTATCTGAATGTAAATTAAGCATTTTCGAAAAATCCAAAGAGATGTCTTTTCTAAAAGCATCCGCATAACAACTAATTATAAAATATTCTATAGTTGAACAAAAATTATCGGAATAATATAAACGGATGATTATCAGAGAAGTTTCTATTCATATTTTATTCTAAATAATATAATACTTTTCAATTTCGGCGATTTTTCTTAAAAACTCAAAAGTGTCCAATGACTTTTGTGACATAATTTCCTAATTTTTTCAAATACATTGTTAATTTTAAGGATGAAATCTTTTTTTATTCCAGAAAAAATACGTAACATATAAAAACGAAGATATAAACAGTTTATTATAGCAGCATGAATCATTATAAATTATTTTAGAGTATTTTAATTATCGATAATTCTGTATTTCTAAAGTGTCTATGAGCTTATTCTGTGAGCTATTTTGTTTTGTGATGTGGAATGCATTAATATAATGGTTGGTTGATTTTTGACAGCCGATTATCTACTCGAAGGATATACGCCCTAAGGGACAGTGCCCTCCGTGGGGGTCTTTCTAAGAGGTTCTAACCCGTATTTACGACAAGGTTAGAAGAAAACCACGGAAAACTCCGAACGGTTAGGTTGACGAGCGCAACAGGGGTTTGAACTCAGCACCTCTCGTCTACCATCTTTAAGAGCAGAACCTCTCAGCCACTGGTGGGGCTTTTAATATACTGTCAGATAATTAATGTTTATCGCTACTAATCTGCTTGCCGCCTTGCGAAACATATATGTGAACTATATATAATCTAACTATATCTATATCTTCCTAAATATAACTATGGCATCCTAATTTTTCAATTCAAACAACTATTTTTTATTTTGAAAATCAGTTTTCTAATAATGGCAAATAGTAAAGAATTGTTATATTAATTTAGAATGATAAGATAAAAATGAAAACATGATAAAGGTATTTTCACTGTCTTAGATAACAAATCCATAAAATGTATCATGAACATATATTTTGTTGATATTTGTCTCGTGCATTGTTCTTTTACTGTGCCCCTTTAGTGTGTATTTTTGAATCTCCACAGTGCTTTACGTAAACTAAAATGAAATAGTTATTATTATTATTATAAATTTTAAAATGTTTTCTTTTTTTATGTGCAGGGTTTGAATATGCTGGAAGATGCTGTTTATCCCCAAATCTGTGTTTCTTTTGTATGGTTCTGGAGATAACGTTACAATAATTTGCTTTATTTTGGAGCTTCGGATTGCTTTACTTAGATTAGGATTATAAAGGCTATGAGATTTCTGCAAAACTTTATTTTTACCTTTTAGACAGATTTCTTTAACTGTTTAAGACCTATCAAACCATCCGTTACTCTAAAAGAAAAAAAAAATCTCACTAAAATGGATTAATTATAAATTGAATGTTTCATATTAAGGTAAAGCTGATAAATTATTTTTTGCCAGAGAAGGGAGAATCGTAGAAGATAAAATTCATTATCAATTATATACCTTTAGATAATCTATTTCAAATATTTTATTTACAAACTACTTTTGAAAAGATATAGGTAGTTACGATTAATATTCAACTTAATAAACTAAATGAAAATCAAGATTGAGATAGAAAAGAAAAAAGAACAGTAAAATATAAATTCATAAAGGCCTACACTGAATAAATAAAGTTTATAATAGAGCAGGCCGAGTATCCTTTTCGTTGTTAAGAATTTCCGTTGGGTGGGGCAATATGGGTGGAGTAGCTATTCTGAACTCGGGGCCTGCTCTGCCCTCGAAAATCAGGCATTAGTGTAATTACAGAAAATAGATGTCAAACACTCTAATAAGAAACAACATAACTCTACCTAAGGCTCTGAAGAAATTCTGAGTCTTTACAAGTTAAGTTTAATGTAATTATGTAATTACGTGTTTTCTTTAGAGACTACACCTCATAAACAATTTCCTTAATTGAATGACTCAAGCAAAAATGTTTTTCGTTTCGTTTCCGATAAAATAGTTTCATAGGCTGTTTTCAGAAATGATAGATTTGTAAGTCTGTTTTCATATCTAAAACTGTTTCTTTTTTCTAATACCAAGAAATAATTTTCGTCTATACGGGTGTCTCAAAAATGTTGAAACGAGCTTTAAATTTTAACTGTTGAAGATAAGTATAGGCAAAGTAAATTGCAAAAACGTTCAAAATAAGGTAGGGAATATGATTATGTTAATAAAATGAAGCTCCCAATTACTTTCAATATATATATAAAATATTAATATTATTATTATTATTATTATTTTACATTTTTAAATCCCACTCCCTCTTAGACAAAATTGGTCAGTTAAGAAAATTTTCTTTTGGCTGCAACAAGATTATCAGAATACGTGCATCTTTAAAATTGACTAAATTATAATGAAGGGTTGAAAAAGCTGACATACCACTTTTCAATAACCATTTAAAATGCTTTTTCATCAAGAAAAATAAGGACTATATACCAAATAACAAGAGCATTCTTTAGATCAAAAATATGCTCACAAGAGATTAAAAATTGCATTCCAAATGCATCAAAATAAAGCATTGTACAGGCAGAGATTATGTAAAGATACAATTGTAGTTTTAAATCCTAGAAACATAATTGAAAAAAGAAATTTACAGGGGGGAGAATCTGCCCTCCTCCTCGAACCCGACGATGTCAAATTAATTTAATAATTGTAACTTTCTAGAACACAATTTCTAACATTTTCTTGATAGTGGCATTAATAATTAGTTTGAACTATTAATTATCTATAATCTTAATTATTAAATTATTTGAAAGTATTTGAGACTCTCCTGCAACATTTTTGAATTGCTGCGCCGTTGATCACGTAGTTGGTGTCCATGAATTCATTTCCATTTCACCACGAAGCATTTCAAGATATATTCACCAGGATTGTTCAGAATCAGCTGCTATACAGATCATCGCAAAACTCAGAATTCTCTACGCCCGCGATTTCGTGATCATCGCAAATCTCTTCTTACTGCAGTTGGACTGCTTGAAAGTTTCTTTTCCCTGGACTTTTAGAAGACCATTGAAAAATCGTTACATAGAATTCATAACGTAAGCTTGTTAATTGAATTTTCCGAAAATCTTCACTGTACGTAGTCGACATTTTAAAAAATATTTTTAATACGTATAAAAAGCAATACAAATATATAACAAGTAAGAAAAATCCAAACATAGGCTTCAACTGGATTTTTTTTTTTTTTTTTTTTTTTTTTTTGAAAATGGGTTATTCTGACAGTTCTTCCATTTTTTTCGTAAGTGAGGCTCTCTCCTGGGTGGTTCAAAGGGACTTCTCCTCCCCGCGAATATACTTATCCCTGGTAAAAACTTTATATAAACTTATAAACGTAAAAAAATGAACTAACAATTGTATTGTACAAAGGGAAAGGGAAGGAGGGAAGCAGAGCCTCCCCCCCCCCCCACTGACTAAAAATTCCTATTATTATTTTCTATGAGTGTTTAATTATTTTAAGTAACTTGGTAAGAATCAGTTCTTTTTTATTCCCTTTCCAAAAGGGTAAGGGGTAAATAAAATGTAATTATTTAAATTTCAAAATTCAGGGAGGAGGAATGGCCTTCGCCTGCCCCCTATTTTCAGCACCCATCATCCATGTAGTTGGAGCCTATGATTAAGGTTGTTCTCAACAGGGTGGTGCAAAATTTTAATTAGATTAATTATTGAAAACTAACGATTAAAAGTTTAATCGTGACTAAAGATTGACGATAAAGTTCAATGGTCAATCTTTAGTCATGATTAAACTTTTAATCGTTAGTTTTCAATAGTTAATCTAATTAAAATTTTGCACCACCCTGGTTCTCAAATCCAAACGGGCTACTTTCTGACACATTTGTTTATTATTTTTTTTTTCGCAAACCTTATCAAATTGACAGGTGCTCTTATTAAAAGACTGTGAAATTGAACTGTTTTCCGTTTTTGTTAAAGGCAGGAGATTGTTCAGAAAATGTTGTCAAAGTTGGCGTTTTGAGTTGAATTTCGGGACGCGACAGAGCAAGAAAGGAAAACTACCGTTCTGAGACAACAATCTTTTATAATTCATAGATGTGATTCATTTATCGAAAAAGGAAAAAAAAACTATTCGATTACAAATCAATTTAATAATCATGCCTGCAAGTATCATGTTTTTACGTTAGACAATGAGCCAGAAAATGTGTCAAAAAGTTTCACGGCGAAAAATATTTTTTTGAGAACCGCCTTAACTTTATTTCACCACCAGACATTTCAAGACCAATTCCTCGGATTTTTTTTTAGAATTAGATGCCATATAGACCATTACAAAACTCAAAACGTTCTACGCTCACGATTTCGTGACCATTGCCATTTCTTTTTACTGAAGCTGGACTACTTTTTCCTGGACATATCGGAGAACGTTGGAAAACCGTTATACGGAATTCACACGTAAGCTTGCGAATTGAATTTTTCGAAAAGCCCCACTATACCTGTTCGAAATATCGAAAATGCCTTTAAAGGAGTGCGCGAAATGCCAGGATAGCCAGAGGAAAGATCGTATACAGGTGGGAAATGGCCCGATTGAGAAAAGCATAAAGACATCAAGAGAAGATTAGAATGCTGTATTCCGACAGGGGTGTTGTAAGAAAAGTGGACGCACTTTGTAGTATTGAAACAATACTAAAAGCCGAATACAAAAAACGAAAATGGAGTTTAAAGGATTTTGCTTATTATATATTTTCCATTCCGAAATTAAATATTTATTGAAAGACAAGTAGTATTTGAAAATATGCGTCTATATTTGTCGTTTCTATGCTGGAAAGGTTCCATTTAATCTTGAGAATAAATCGATTCTTTTAAGACTGCTCTCAAATTCAATCTGTTACTTTTCTGACATATTCACCAAGCCAACTTTCATCTTAAATGCAAGAAATTTGCAAGTATTCTTAATTAGATATTAGGAAATTGATTTTCGATTTTCTATAAACACAAGAAATGGAAATGGAGCTGAAAGGATTTTGTTTATTTTAATATTTTTCATATCGAAATTAAATATTTATTGAAAAACAATTGTGTTTGAAAATATTCTTCTATATTTGTCGTTTCTATACTGAAAAGATTCCATTTAAACTTGAGAATAAATCTATTTCTTTTAAGGCTGTTCTCAAATCCAACCTGTTACCTTTTTGAGATATTTATCAAGTAATCGTTAATCTTCAATGCACGAAATTTACAAGTATTCTTAATCAGATAATAGGAAAATGATTTCCGATTTTCTATAAATACAGAAAATGGAAATCGAGCTGAAAGTGTTTTGTTTATTTTACATCTTCCATATCAAAATTAAATATTTATTGAAAAACAGTTGTTTTTGAAAGTATGCTTATATATCTGTCGTTTCTATGCTGGAAGGATTCCATTTAATCTTGAGAATAATTCTATTTCTTTTAAGGTTATTCTCAAATCTCACCTGTTAATTTTATGACACATTCACCAAGCCAATTTCCATCTTAAATGCACGACATTTACGAGTATTCATAATCAGATAGTAAGAAATTGATTTTCAATTTTCTATATAAATACTGAAAGTATTTTGTTTATTTTATATTTTTCATATTAAACATTTGTTAAAAGACAGTTTTTTTTTTTTTTCTTTCTTTCTTCTTTTTTTGGAAAATATGTTTTATATTTGTCGTTTCTATACTGAAAAGATTCCATTTAAACTTAAGAATAAATCGATTGCTTTTAAGGTTATTCTCATAAATCTCACTTATTATCGTTCTGACACATTCACCATGTCGTCTTTAATCTTTAATGAACGAAATTTGCAAGTATTCTTAAACAGATATTAAAAAATTGATTTTCGATTTTCTATAAAAGCAAAAAAATATTTCTGAAAATACTGTCAAAGTGAGCATCTTAAATTAATTTTCGGGATAAGGCATCACGGAAAGGACATCATCAAAAAACAGTCGATTATAACTCAAGATGTAATGATGAGGAAACGAAAAACGCTATTCCATCTCAAAACACTTCAATAGTACGTAGATTTCATCCATTGCTATATAAAATAGACTCCGTTAATATATCAGAGGGACCCACGTTCTTGAGCGAGGAAAATTTATTTTTTGACAACAGACTTAATGAATATAAGATTTTTAAATGTTTTATCTAAGGGTATTATATTTTTTAAAGTTTTTTTTTTATTTCCTTTTGTGTTTTTTTTTTTATTATTATTATTATTGTTTAATAGATCTTTATAAGAATGTACTGTTGTTGTTTAAATTAACTAAATAATGAAAAAAATAATTATTTATTCGTAGCCTAAAACACATACACACATCACACACAGAAAAAAATAATAAACATTTTATTTTACTGTAGAATCCCAATTTCTTCCATCTGTTTAATAATTTGATTTATTATAACACTTGATACGATTAAACTTTATTATAACTAGGGCATCCAACCCGGAATTCCCGGGATAAAGAATATAGGTGAAAACCCTTTATTTTTTTTATTGAAAACTCTAATAGAATTTTTACATTTAATATATTTTTTTAGATTTTCACCTAACAACACCAAACAGCATTTTTATATGAAATATGTCAATTATATATTCAAATAAAATTTTGAAATTTATTAAAAGTGGTAATTTTGTATTGACCTCTTGCTAGAAGTTAATAGCCGACGAAATCGCTAAAAATTTCGTTATCTACAGCAGTTTTTCTTATTCTGATAATTTCTGCTATTTTAAGCGCTTATTTCGATTACATGTCTGTTAAATTGGTGTTTTACTTATTGTTAATGAAGTTTCAATTTCGTTATTGAATATTAGCTGGAAACAAATGCTGAACTATTTATATTGTTTAAAGTGGAAACGGATTAATATTTTGTAATCGTCTGCAAGCGATAGAGATTTATCATGCTTGAAATTTAATTTAAATGCTACAATTAACTAGTCGTTGGGGGCCACCGTAATACTTACCCATCATGGATATGCATAATGTAAAATATTAAAATAAAAAATGTGTAAACTACTTATTAAATGCATTGCAACTTGAATAAAATCGTGGCTTGATGACGTCATAAACTTTAAAGGCTCGATTACTGAATTACTTAAAAGAAACAGCCTTATAACTCCAAAAACAATAATCCTATTAGTGTATTATTGAATCTGAATAAGCGTCTCATTTCCAATTAAAATATATCTTTGAATTGAAATTTGGATGAAATACAGGGTCATGAAAAATCGAAGAGTGTGGAAAATAGGATTACAAATATCTCGGCAATTCATTATCCGATCAACTTCATGCTTTATGCAAAATTTATGTTTTTAATTGTCTTTTATATTCACTCCTTAAAATAAACAATTTCGAAAAATTTTATATACCTTTTATCAGAACGAATATTTCGAAGAGTCCGAAAAAAATAGTTCCGAATAATCGAGGTTACTGAAATTCAATAAGCTTCTTCCCATTATTACATACTAAGTAATACCAAATTTCAAGTCTCTACCCCAATTATTTCGAGAGATAGAGCGTTTACAGACACACAGACGGACGGCAAAATTTTTTCCTATAAAAATATGTTTTTCGGAATCTCCAGTGTCTGAAACGTGTAAATCCGTCAATTTTTTTTTTTTTTTCGATTTTCAAAACGATTACAAGACTTACCCTATACTACGTATGATGGGTAAGTAATAAGTCAATTAAGATACAGTTTTCAAACAAATTGCTTTTGAAAATAGATTTTTTTTCCCCTTATAACGGTGTAAAAATTAAAAATGTCCAATGTTTAGAAATTAAAAAAAAAAAAAAAAAATGTAGTAGCAAAATTCGCAAAACCGGAATTTTATCGTCCAGTGTTGCCATTCGCAAAATGACGTCAGCGTTACGCACGGACACGTTTGTCCTTTATAATATAGTGTTGGCAGGTCCACTGTCACAAAAAGGCGGGACAGCGGCATATAAATCGGGCAATTAAAATACAGTAAATCCTATCAAACCAGAACCTGTATATAACGGGATCCCGCCTTAAGCGTAAAAACAAAAAGAAATCATGGCTCCTGCGAAGAAAGAGCATAAAAATATACCTGCTAAGATGGAAACTTGTCTAAAACGGAATCTTCCTCCGGTCATTTGATTTCCCTCTTATTAAGTTTTAATGAATTAAATAAACATAATAATATGTACCAGTAACATCTGCTAAAGTGCAATCGCTGGAAACCGAAACAAAATTCCGTTTTGAAGAGGTTTCCGATTGAGCAGCTATAATTGCATGCCTCCGTAGAGACTGTGAAATGTTTACGTTTAAGACAGGATTTCGTTATAAACTGGCTCCGTTTTCACCGGTTTAACTAAACAAAGTTGTGTAAAAATTCTAAAAAGTGAATACCTATAGGAAACGGAAAAATATTCGGTATTAGCGGTATTCCTGTCAGGAATCATAAAAATCTTCCAATATAGACAGGTTCTTTTTCCACATATTTTACGGCTTTAAGTTCCAGTTGCTGCAGACTAATGAATAGCATGGTACTAAAAGATATTTAAGAAAATTTGTGCAGCACAAAAAATCGGGACTTTTAAAGTCCCGCGTTAGTGGTACCGTGGGACGGGCTTTGAAACCCTTTAAAATCGGGACGTCCCGCGCATATCGGGACACCTGACAACACTAATTACAACCAAACTTGCACTTCATTTGAATAAAATATATAAAACCTAAAAAACTAATATAACATTTTGTCCTATTTTCATTAGATGTATGTGCACTTGCAAGACTTTTCACCCAATTTTATGGGGGATATTTTCTTATTTAACTTACTTTGAAACTTTTTTTCACCCGTCATACATGATGGAGTTTCATCTAGGTTATACTATAATTTTCTAAGCCAACAAACATTGGTTACATCAGAATTCTAATGTCACCTGCATTTCGGTGTCACCTGTTATATTTTCAATTGTTCAGTTACTTGTTTTAAGCTTTCTAAAGAGAAAAAGATTTAAACAGAGAGAAAAAAAACTACAGATACAAGTGACTTATTTTGTTTTTTATATTAAAAAAAAATACCGTGAACCTTACCGTTTTTGGGGACTTTTTCAAGCTTGCTATGATACGGTGAGAACCAGAGGGAAGCTGCCTTTCTCATCACACTCTTTTAAGTTTTTTCCAGACGTCACTTTTTGTTAGCATGAAGCCGTATAAAGAGCAAGCAAAAAGTCTAAAACAAAACTAGAGAATAGTAAACTGTCATTTAAATTTTTTTAATAACAAAGTTATTTAAAATAAAATTCATAAGCTTTAAATAATTGCAATATAGTTGACTTCGGTTATAACGAGAAATAATGGACCACAAAATATTTTCTCGTTATAACCAAAGCCTAATTAAAGCATAGGATAACTGAACCAAGGCTCTCTGTTCCCTGACTTTTGAGGGGCCACAAATTTGGTAGCTGAATTTTTAATCAGTTTTTGATTCTGTAGTGATTATAATCAATATTTTCTACTTTTAGAGTAGGATGGAGATTAAAACAAAAGATATATGGTTATCTAAACATGTATTTAATATATTCATATTGGGGAAGGGTGGGGGTAGTTCGCTCTTCGCCTTTCGTGTGCCAACCCCCGGACTTGTTCTTAAGCTGGTTCTCAAATGACCTGATGAACAACGCGAAACTTTCTGAGACATTTTCTGACTCATTTTTAAACGCAAAGGCATAAGATTGGCAAGCCTGACTATGGAAGCGATTTAGAATCGAAATGAGTTTTCCATTTTTTAATGAATAAATTACTTATCGAGTTATAAGAGATTCGTATAACGTATCGACACATTTTCTTCTTTTTCGCTCTGCTGCCTCGAAAATTCGGTTCAAAACGCCGACTTTGACAACATTTTCTGAAAGATCTTCTGCTTTTACCAAAAAACAGAAAGCTCATTTCGATGACAGTTTTTGAATGACATTAGATTTTTCCCGATTTCTTTGGTTATTATACGTTGGCATGCGGCAAATATTGGATGTACCCAAATTTGTATTCTCCTTATTCGATTTTTTTTCTTTTTTTAAATATAAAATTCAAACCAAATTATACCAATTTGAAAGTTACAAAGAATGTAAGGTCTAATTTGATTACCTATCAGTTTGTATACTTTCAAAAAAAAAGAAAAAAGTGGTCACTATGTACGTAAGAATAAAAACTTTTAAAAGTCAATCTAACTATATCATAAATCACAAATGTGTGCATCAGTAACGTTAATGTCATGTGCACAACAATGAGATTAAAATGCATAAGTTACAACAATTGGAGCAAATGTTTTAATTAATAATTCAAACAATCGCAATGTTATCTCTATAGGAAAATCGAAAATGTTTGGGTCGACGTTTATTTTATTTTATTTTATTTTATTTATTTTATTTATTTATTTCCTTTTTTTAGGAGGGGGGGAGGGTAGGGTTGACATATATATTTTTTATTTTCAATTCCGGCGAGATCTTGTCACTACCAATTTCCAGTTCAATTTTGCTGTCAATGCGACTAATATTTTGGGCGCTATCGTGTTAACAAAAGTGTACATTTTTGCAGGAAGCCAGATCTATGCTCCAACAACTAAAATTACATTAGGGGCTGTCCATAAATGATGTCACACTTTTTTCAATATTTTTTATTCCCCTCCCCCCCCCCTTAGTCACAAAGTGTCACACTTTACCATACCCCCCCCCCCCCCTTTGTCACATATCACGCTATATTACATAGACATATACTTGGAGTTCAGAAACAAAGCACTACGTTATAGATCATGTTTAAATTCTATTTTTCAACTTTAACTATAAGTTTTAATGACATTTGTGAGCATAACAATAAAAATTATTCGTGTATTTATTTTGTATAAAATAAGATTAAGGTTTATGACAAAAACATAATTAATATACAATAAAGTAATACAATTAGTAATAAAATATTTATATATATATTTTTTTTAAGAAAGGAATATAAGTGAAAACAAATCACCTGAAAGTTGTTTTAGTCCGATTAAAAAATACACTCGAATTCTGATAATTTCAAAATAACTTCAAAATTTAATCTGCTGATTATAATGTTTTTATTTTAACCAAAATGTGTGATGTCACACTTCTTCTTAGCCCCCTCCAACCCCCTTGTCACAAACTGTCACAATTTCATGAACCCCCCTCCCCCCGTCCAAGCGTGACATCATTTATGGACGGCCCCTTACCGTCAGCGTTCTACAAACTCCGCATTTAACATATATTCGTATTCTTTTTTGTAGCACTGTAAAATAACTATAAATGCTATATACCTCCTCTTCAAGAAAAGAAAAAACAAAAAAACATGCTGTAGGTGATTGTAACAACTTACTAAAATTACATTACTATCAGCCTACTTACAAATCGCGCATTTAAACGTTCTTAAATTTGTTTCTTAAAATCGTTACAGATATTCATTTCATAAAATCGTTACGCAAATTCATTTCATAAAACCGTTATATTAATATTTTACATATATACGATAAATATATTACACATATTTTCTTTTTTCTTTTCTTTTTTTTTTTTTTTTTTTTTTTTTTTTTTTTTTTTTTTCATGGAATTTTAAAGTTTTATCGGGACATATAAAATTAAATCTTCGAAGCATTTCATGTAAAATGAATTCATAAGTATAATAAGAATTAATAAGTATAATAAGAGAAGGAGAAAATCACGGAATTCAAGGCATCAGAAGGACGGCCGACTCGCTTCAAAAGTCGGCATAACATCGAATTCAAAATAATCAATGGTGAAGTAAATATCGACACTGTGGAGGAATGGAAAAGAAAACTTCTTGATATAACGAAGGATTTCGATGCCGCTGACATTTTCATTGCCGACGAAACCGGCCTGTTTTTCAGAGCTCTTCCAAATAAAACCCTAGCAGAAAGAAGCGAGAAATGCATGGGCGGAAAAATGTCAAAAGAAAGACTTACCGTTATGCTCTGTGCCAGTTTTACGAGTGAGAATCTCAAACAACTTGTGATCGGAAAAAGTGAAAAATCACGATGCTCTAAAAATGTGAAGATAGCAACATTGCCTGTGCACTATAAATCAAATCGAAAAGCCTGGATGACTTTCACAATTTTCTCACAATGGTTGGAGGACATTAACGAGATGATGAAGAGAGAAGGAAAAAAAATCTTCTTTTTGTGGATAATGCCAGATCACATACAAATGTGCAGCTGAGCAACATGAGCTTGAAGTTACTATCACCGAACTGTACTTCTAAAATCCAACCACTGGATCAAGGAGTAATCAAGACCTTTTAAAGCTCACTACCGAATTAATTTTTTGAAGAAAATGTCCGTGGTAATGGAGGCGGTAAATTCGGCAACCGAACTAACAAAGAAAATCAATGTCATGCATTCTGTTAGTTGGATATCAATGGCTTGGAATGAAGTAAACCCCTACACCATCCAAAAATGCTTCTACAAAGCTGGATTCCCGTGTGAGAATGAGCAATCAAGGACAAAGGACCATGAAGCAACAGTTGTGAGTGACTTGTGGTCAATTCTTCAGGAGCTTCATACTGAAATTGAACCTGGAGCTTATCTCGAAGCCGATGGAAACCTTCCGGTTTGCGACAACATCGTTGAAGAGGAAGAGGTTAGTGAAGACGAAGCAGAACCAGAAGAGAGCAATGAAACAAGAAGTACGGTAACCTTCAAGCAAAATGGCCAAGGGATTCAAGAACTGTTGAACTATGCGGCTGAACATCACCCGGAAGCTTTTCCACTTCTTAAACAATTAGATAACATGTACACTGCACGAGCATACACAATGCAAAAACAGACTAAAATTACACACTTTTTTAAATAATGTACTGATTATGTTTTCAAGTAATGTATTGTATGTATGTAATTGTATGTTTTGTAAAAAAATTTTAATGTAACTTTTTTAATCGTTTCTAAATTCAACATCTCCATCTCGGTAACTTGCTTGGTTAACCAGGCTAAGTATTCTATACAGTCTATAAACTCAATACATAGTAGTAGTAGTAGTAATGCATTTCCCATTCTCCCTCTATAATGAACACCCCCATAATCTGAACATTTGGGGTCGGTCCCATGAGTGTTCAGAATAGAGAGAGTCCACTGTATTATACCGTAAAATTAACAGTAATAAACAGTAAAATGTAACATAAAAACAGTATGCATGGCAGTGTATTACCGCTTATTTGCTGTTTATTACTGTTAATTTTACAGTATAATACTGGCAGCTGGGGGGGGGGGGGGAGCAGTATTATACCGTAAAATCAGCATTTTTTTTTTTTTTTTTTTTTTTTTTTGCAGTGAATGGAAAGAAGGAATCAGAATAACTCATTCTTCCATTCCAGGATTAAAAACAGAAAATTACTACTACACTGTAATGGGAAAAAAATCTGTTGATATTACAAAAAAGAAAGCTGTTTATTTTACGGACAAAATCTGTTAAATTAGCTGAAAATTCGTAATAAATACAGAATTTGTCCGTAAAATTGATAACTTTTCACTGGCGTCCTTGCTGACAGTTTTTAGTTTTCTACACTATCAACAGATTTTTTTTTTACAATGTATTGCAAAACAGAGCATTTTATTTACTTCCTTTTATCCCGTGTGGAACAAAATATTGTAGATAATTAAAAATATATATATAAATCCGACATGACAGTCCGAAAATCATGAAAGATTTTGCATAAGTATATTTCAGGACGTCTGAGATTCAATTGGGTTTTAAGTAGTGCTCCCTATTAAACGTTTATACGAGTATTACGTATAATACGTATTATACGGGGTACTCATTTTGGATACCTATGATACTGCCAAGGCAGTTATACGTATTATACGAAACGGTATATACGGTACAACGAATATACGGATCTAACCCCAGTGGTTAAACGTATAAACGTTCAAACGGTTTTCATTCATTGCGTGAAAAAAAGATGATTTTTCTCCTGATGTTGGTCTGCGGATCAGAGACATTGAGAAACACCCGATAGAGTCCTGCATTCACAATGGCATATAACAACCATAATGACAAATTTAAGAAATATAAAACAATTTAAATTGCTCTAGCAAATTTATATAACATTTTTCACTTAATTCAATAAAAATTAGAAGTAACATAAATTAATTAAAATTTTTGTAGGGAAAAACAACAAGAACCTATGTGTGAAACATACAGGGTGTCCCACAAGGTACGCAGCGTCTAATATGTGCAGATTCGGATAGAGCACGTCAATATGAGTATTTTGAATGGTAACATGTGGGGTCCCCGAATATATCCAAAATTTCTCAATAAACATTGATTTTCACTTGGTTTTTTCCTCATTTCTTGTGTTTTTCATATGACAAGCTTCATATCTTACTTACACTATCACGCTATATTCGGGGACCCCACATGTTACCATTCAAAATACTCATATTGACGTGCTCTATACGAATCTGCACATATTAGACGCTGCGTACCTTGTGGGACACCCTGTATTATGTTGATTTCTATGGTAATGACACGATTTCCAGCTTTTTCTCCGTTCTGTGACGTAAGACTTATGACGTCCATTCACATTAAAAGTAAATACGTATATTTGAAATATACGAATACTTGAATTATACGTTTAACCGGTATACGCTTATACGTATGCGGATACGTTTAAACGTATAATTTTATATGTATACGTAATTCAAATATACGTATTATACGTATATACGTAAATCGGTTAAACGTATAACTGAAATACGTATCGCGTCGGGAGCGCTAGTTTTAAGTACTTGCGTCCTGACCGACGGATTTTTTTTCTGTAAAATCAACAGATTTTTTTACTTTATTATTACTTTTCCGAATTTTGTTGGATTTACATGTCTTGGTAGGCCTTGAATACGATTTGACTTATTTTTTAACAATGTTTGTTGATCTGCGTGTAGTGCAAATTTTGTGGCCGCTCTAACTCATTAGCATGGAATTTAAGAGTGTTTCTCAAATCCAAACTTGCAACGTGCTTTCTACAGAAGCGTTTTTGACACCATAAAGGCTGTTTTCAAATCCAAACTGGCTACGTTATTACATATTTTTAAATTCATTTTTGTTTTTAAGAGCCTACATCAGTCATGCGAAAAACCGCTCAAGCTAATGTTAAGTGTATGGGAAGGTTCTAGCGCCATTTCTCGCTCGAATTTTAATATTTTTAAATGCTTTTTTTTGCATAGGATAGCTGAGGTCAATCTCCAACGTTGTTAGTTTTTACTTTTTCGATTTTGGTTCCAGTTATTTTATATAAGGGTACTTTCACTTTCAGATCCGGTTCTAACTGGTTCCAAAATTGAAAATGCCCGTTTATAAAAAAAACTGCAACAAAAATCGAAAAAGTAAAAACTAACAACGTTGGGGATTGACCTCAGCTATCTTATGCAAAAAAAAAAAAAAAAAAAAAAAAAGCATTTAAAAATATTAAAATGCGAGCGAGAAATCGCGCTAGAACCTTCCCATAGACTTAGCATTAGCTTGAGCGTTTTTTTCCGTGACTAATGTAGGCTCTTAAACACATGAAATGGGTAGATGTTCTTATTCAGACATTTTGCAATCGAAAGACCTTTTCCATTTTTTAGTAATAACAGAATATCTTTCAGAAAATACTGTCAAAATCAGCGTTTTGAACCGAATTTCCGACGCCGCAGCACGAGTAAGGATAAAAAACGCATCGTCACGTGACATGATTAGCTTATAACTCGATAAGTAATTTATTTATATAAAAAAAATTGGTAAACTCATTTCCATTTCAAATCGTTTCAATATCCAGCCAGGCCTATTTTATCCATTTGCGTTTAAAAATTAGTAAAAAAAAAAAAAAAAATGAGTGAGAAAGCTCCGCGTTATTGAGCAGGTCATTTGAACATAAGATTTTTTTAGAAATCAATTTTGGGAACGGTGAAAGGGGGGGGGGGAGGGTTTTTTTCTTACTGGCGACTAGAATTTTTTCCTGGCTGCCACATCCAATTTGTAAAAACCTAATTATAAGCATGTTAAAAATAATCAACTGACTAGGAATACAGATCCGAGCTATTTCACTAAATTCATTATTAAACATTTATGCATCTGTTATTATCGAACTTAAAACCACCCGCATTTTCTTACGTCATTCATCGGCTAAGCTTCTATATAACTGTTTTATTTAGAACACCAGCATAACAGTAAGCATTAATTTGATTATGGTGGTACAAAGTAATTGATATCCTACTTTAATTAAAGAATTGTACTTACCTAAACTGAAAAATTTAATTCTAAAATGTTTTAAAAGTTTAATGAGTTGTGAGTCAGGCCGCGCTATTGCTATCATTAAGGTGGTTTTCAAATGATCTGATCTGAACAGCGCAAAACTTTCTGACACAATTTCTGACTCATTTTGAAACGCAAAGACATAAAATTGGCAGACGTGACTATATTGAAACGATTTGGAATCGAAATGAGTTTTCCATTTTTTGACATATAGATTACCTATCGAGTTATAAGCTATTCTGGTCACGTGACGACACGTTTTTCTCGCTTCTCGCGATATCGTGTCGGGAATTCGGTTCAAAACGCCGACTTTGACAGTTTTTTTTTTTTTTGAAAGACCTTCTGCCTTTACCCAAAAAGTGAAAACTCCTTTCGATTACAAAGTTTCTGAATAATAACACCTGCCCATTTCATGCGTTTCTAAACAAAAATGAATTAAAAAATATGTTTAAAAGTAGCACCTTTGAAATTTGAGAACAGCCTTAAAGACTATAACTATTTCCTGAAACAATCACAGATTCATTATGCACACAATTTTTAGATATTCCTATACAGGCGAAGAAAAAAAATCACACATTTTAAATAAAAAATTAAACTTTTTTAGAAAAGGGTATCAAACTCAATGTTTAAAACTGATTTAGAGGATATGAAAATCAAGATGAGATACATATGATCATCGATTAACAATCGACTACAGCCGAATGTTTACTATAGAAATAAAATAAAGTAAATCTATTCTCGGAATCTGAAATTTTCACGTATCTAAGAGCTTATTTTGCAACTGTGTCTGAAAATACGCCATCATTGGGAAGTAGGTGGTGGTGATTGTGTGTGTGTGGATGAGGGGGAGTGTGAAGGTGGATTTAAGCACTGTAAACTGAAATGTCTGAAATTCAGACACTTAAGTGACTGAAACGGATGGTTTAAAAAAAGACACTTTTATGTGTCTTAATTTTTCAGACGATTGTTTGCGACTGAATTTCAGACACTTGAAATGTCTGAAATATCGCCATTTTTTTTTTTTTTTACCCGGGCATACAGCTACAAGAATTTTTTTTAAAAGTGAAGTGCTGCCATCTATGTAATGTAATCACCTTTATTTCTGAGTACGGGAAGATTCCCTTCCTTCCCAGGCGAGGTTCGATCCTGGGACCTCGGGGTTACGAGCTCAGAGCCTTACCGATTGAGCTATTAAGTCTTGCGAGTAAATGCTTTTAAATGGAAGTAATGTCGGAAATAAGTCGGCTGCGTGTTGATATTTTTATAGGAAAGGCGGTAATTTATTGGTGCTATCATAATACTTAGTTCTTTTAATTAATGAGGTTAATTTATTACTAGAGTTTTTCTATTGTTAATGGATATTTAGAATGTAATTTGATTAATATAATTTATTAGAGAAATTGTCTTTGCTTAACAAATGGTTAGAACATAGTTTGATTCATTTGTTGCTGAGAAAATTGGAAATTTTGAAGAATATTTTGGGGAGATTTGGTCAATTTGAAATTATGGCTAAGATTTTAAAACGTTATTATTTATGTGGGGGGGAGGAGATATGAATTGTACATATTTTTTTTAATGTTTATGTGTCAAAAATTTGTTACAAATGGATGGTTCACGGCAGTTTTGAATTCAGCGATGGACCGGCGGAAACATCTCCCAACTGGGTTTTCAGAATTTAAATATGATTATTACAAATATGAAATTTAATCATCCAAGTGACTTCAGAATGATTTACACGGTAACAGAAGAAGTAAATACGCTTTTTTTGTAAGTGAACCCCTCTATGAAGTTCCTGAACCCCACTTAAAAGACAATTTTAATTTATATTTTCTTTTTGAAGTTATGTGTTTTTATTTTAGCTTAAATGGGAGAATTCAGGAGAGCAGAGCCTCCTGACAGAAAAAAAAAAAAACGGTTTAATTTCTTTATTTTTAGAAATATTGTTAAAAACGTATTTTTGAGAGTTTAATAATTCTTAATTCTTAAATTTTACATCACTTTTATGTTAAAGATTGTTTGAGTATCGAGCCCTGACACAAAAATCATAATTTAGCTTACTTCTTATAATAATTCTTCTAATTACTTCATAATAATTATTTGTTCATTCCCTTATATCCGTTGAAGTCTAGTAATATGTGCTGCCATCTATTATCTCTTTTGCATATATATTTCGGAAACATTATCTGATATTGCTGGCATATACTACATACAGTGGCATGATTCCATCACAGTTATCGCGCATATACCATTATACAAACCAGTGGGCAAAGTCGAAGGGCTTTGAAATGGGGCTGATTTACAGCTTGCCCCTTCTATTTTAAGGATATATGAATAAAGACAGAAGTAGAAAGCAAGTCCCCACTGTCATAAAACTTTTGATTATAAAATATTAAAATTCTTAAATGTAATAAATGATGTTATTCGTATTGAAAGATTATGAAATCTAGAGGGGGCTCAAGAAGTTGCTAGGCCCAGTGTTGAATTCAGACGTTTCTCTCCGGGAGGGATTTTTGCAACTCCAGGGGACGGGGGTATTTTACAGTTCCGGCGGGGGGAAACTGAACTTTTTGACCACTACAAAGTAAACTAAAATGTCTGAAATTCAGACACTTAAGTGTCCGAAACGGATGGTTATAAAAACAGACACTTTGAAGTGTCTTAATTCTTTAAGGCACTTATTTGTGTCTGAATTTCAGACATTTGAAACATCTGAATCGCGGCCATTTTTGTGCTCCGATTTATCGACAATAGACGGCCATTTCTGACCACATTTTTTTTTTAAGCATTAAAGGCAGCCATATTTAATCACATTGAATCCTCAATAAATGGGAAAATATTTGAATATAAAGCAAGGCTGAGGATTGTTCCACAAGCAGAACCTGATTAAAGCATGGGCAGACGGGGCCATGGTACTGCCAGTCTCTCCCCCTCCCCCCGATTTTAGGGTCCCCAAATTTGATAGGCAATTTTCGTAAAGCTGATGTTTTAAATCCATTTAGATATTGTACTACTGATTATATTGAATGTTTTGAACTTTTACAATAAGATAAGATTGAAAACAAATTTGTTTATATCTAAAAACAGCAAAACCTCTCAATAAATTTCTCCGCTATTCGTAGGTGGCTGCTTTTTAGAAGTAAAAGTACGTAAATATGTATGCATCGTCGTGAATTGAAAAAGGAGTTCGCTAAATGGAGGTGTCTGTTATGGAAGTTTCACTACGCTGTGAAGGTAAAATCTCCATAACAAACATTCCTTAATAGCGGACACCTCTATTTATCGAACACCCATATTTTTCCATCCCAACACACACTATTTACATACTTTTACCTCTAAAACCAGAGACCTTCAAATAGCGGACAAATTCCGCGGTCAAGAGGTGCCCACTATTGAGAAGTTTTACAGTTTTTAGATAGGCATATTTTTTATTTTTATTTTATCTTACTGTAAAATCTCAAAATATTGATTATAATCAGTGCAATGTCAAAAAAAATTAAAATATTAGCGTTACTAAAATTACACACGAAATTTGGGGCCCCCTAAAATCGGGGGGGGGGAGGGGACAAGCAGTGCCATAGTCCAGTTTGCCCATCCTTTAATGAGGTTCTACTTCTTGAACAATCCACAGCCCTGCTTTATATTAAAATATTTTCACATTTACTATAATACAATCGCAGAAGAATAAAAAATTCATTTAAATATTAATTTATTTTACATATTTTAAATATTAATTTATTTTACATGCAATCGAATTAAAGCTATTAGTTTTAATAACAATTTTAAATTAAGAATCCAATTATTAAAACTTTTCAGAAGACAAAACTGGAGGGGAAAAAAAAAGATTTTGTTTCGAAAATTACGCATTTTAATTATAAAATATAAAAATTTGATCCCAACAGATGTTTGATCATTTAAATATTTTTAATCCAATATTAAAAATTGAGAAATTTACACGTCTTTCAAATTGGAACAAACAAAAAGTCAATTGTTAATAGAATATTGTTTTAACCGCAACAGAGAATTTCACACATTAAACACAACATTCAACACATTAAACTCATAAATACATGAACTGTTTTCCGTTTCTACTGTTTTAGTAAAATAAAATATAGATAATTTAAGCAATTTATTTATATATATATACGTATACGTATATATTACTGGCTTTTTAGTTAGATTAACAGCATATAACTACATTATTCGAAGAATATATATTTCTAGAATTAATGTTTTTCTTGCAAACAGATTAATAAAAATTATTTTATGGAATACTATAAACTGCCGTATCCAGATAATGTGTCAATATGTCAAAAAAATAAAATAAAATCTATTAACACTTACTTGAAACGTTCGCTGTCACAAGTTTCTGGTATTTATTATTATTATTATTATTATTATTATTATTTAAGAAAACTTGAACCTTTTCTCAAAAATTCTGTGCTGTTCCAATGAGTAAGAAGATCTTGCATATTTTCAAATGAATATTCCTTGATATGTCTTGCAAATCCATATTGGCAGGACTCATTTTCAAACTGGCAACATGAATCAACGAGACAAAGTTCTTTTTATCAGGCGTTGACGAGATCAAATTAATATTATTTAACGAAAGAATACGAATTAGAGCCACAAAATTTCACATTACGAAAAAACAAATAAAAAAAACTAAATTATTAATTAAAATCTGCCGAATGTATATTTAAAAACAAAAACTCCGTTTAAATTACAACGAACATACTTCGAAAGTTCGTTCGAACACAACTTTGAATGTCGAAAGCATGTCTAAAACGCATGCGCGTCTACGATGGCACCCTCCTGTGGCTATTGTGGAAATGACCAATTTAAGACCAAAGAAATTAAACTAGTGTATAGGATCTTTGGCTTCACGCTCTTCCATGACACATTCGGTATATTCTTCTTCCAAACTGTTCTTGATGTTTTGCATGTCACTGTCCTTATTTTTAACTCCTGTCATTAATTCAAAGGGACTATACTTGGTGCCTCGCGTTATTGTGCTGTTGATACACTGTAAAAAAAAATTGTAAATTCAGGGGCGTTCTCCGTGAATTGCTGCCGTAATTTTACGGAAAATGCCCCTTTTTCAAGTTAAAAGGTCAATTTCCGTAAATTTCATGTTTTTACGGGCAAAAACCGTTTATGTAAGAGCAAAGTCCGTTTATCTAGGGACACAACCCGTTTTCTTACGGACATTGTCTGGAATCTCTGCTGCAGTAATTTTACTGCAGCAATTTTTTACAGTGTAATTCTTTGTAATTGTGGTACATACTTATACCACTTGGATTCGTCATCGCTAGACAATTTTGACAAAACGGATATCATCACTCTGTGTATTCTTTCCACCTGTCCATTTCCTCTTAGCAGCCCAGTTGTTATCTTTAAATGCTCAATTTCTTGTTTTGTACAATATTCCTTGAAGTCGCTTTCAGTGAAAGCTTTTCCTTTATCGGTTATAACTCTAGTTGGGTTCCTGAAAGTTGTTTGCTGTAGTTCCAATTTGTCTAATACTTCCTTGTCCGACTTTGATTTCACTGGATAAAACAATGCGAACTTCGTAAATTCATCTACTACGGTGAAAATGTATTGATATTTTTTATTTGTGAGAGATAATGGACCTATGTGATCGATGTGATTGGTTTCTAATGGTTTGTCTCCTTTTGGTATAGGGTTTAGAAAACCTTCAGCTTTTCCCTGCTTCCTATATACAAGATACAATGAACGCGATTACTGTTTCTACTTTCTTCCTTAATCCAGCTATGTAAAAATCTTGCTTCACTAGATCTTCAGTCTTTGATACAGCAAAGTGTCCTCTTTCATGAATTCTTCGTATAATTTCTCGTTGCATCTTTTCCGGCACCATCAACATTTCTTTTACATTCTCGAATCTGTACAATACGTCATCTTTTACTAAGTAATTATCGGACGAACCGCTTTTAACTAGCTTGTATGGATTCATCTAGTCTTTGCGCTAGCAATTCTTTCGTTATTTCTCCTTGCGATCTAGTTATAGTTAATACTGATTGCGTTATCGGCACGTTTCTGCTTAATGCATCTACATGTTTCATTCTTGTTGCTGCTCTATGTTCTATCTCGTAGTCATATTCTTTGATGAGTAATGCCTATCTTGCTACTTTAGGTGTTAAATCTTTTTTATTTAAGGTTTTCTGGAAGACATCGCAGTCAGTTACAATCTTGAATTTATTTCCCGTTAGGTAATTTCTGAATTTTTTTAGAGCTTCTATTATGGCTAATGCTTCAAGTTTATAACTTGAATATTTCGCCTGTTGTGGCGAAGTTTTCTTGCTCATGTATTGTAAAGGGTGAAATTTTCCATCGTCTCCTTTCTGTAATAAAACTGCGCCAAATCCTTGGCTGCTTGCGTCAGTATGGAGCTCCAGTGTGGATCCTTGTTTATATAGTTGAAGAATTGGTTTTGTTGATAATACTCTCTTTAACTCATTAAAAGCCTCGAGTTGCTCTCTTTGAAATTTGAAACAATTTCCTTTCCTTAATAAATCACTCAGAGGCTTGGAGATTTTGGCATAGTTCGGGATAAACTTTCTGAAGTTTCCTGTTAAACCTAAATAGCATTGTAATTATTTTGTTGTAGTTGGTTTAGGGAAATTTTGCACAGCCTTTGTTTTTGCTTCGAACGGTTTTATTGTTCCATTTTCGATTATATAACACAAGAATTCTATTTTCTTTTTAAAAAACTGGCATTTTTTAAAGTTAATTTCTAACCCATATGCTGATGCTACTTCTAATACTCGTTGCAGCTTCTTTATTCTATCTTCTTCATCATCTGAAGGAATCACAAAATCATCCATATATACAATGATAGTGCCTTTTCGCAGTAAATCTTGCAATACTGTGTTTACATACCTTTGGAATTGATTACCCGATATGCACAATCCGAACGGACAACGCAAACATTCATATTCCCCTATATGCGTTACAAAAGCTGTATATTTACGACTGCTTTCTTCAATTTCGACGTGGAAAAAGCCGTTTTTGAAATCTAACGTCGTACATACTTTTGCTTTTTGTAATTTATCTATGACATCCTCAATTAACGGTAGTGGATAGCGATCTTTTAATATTTTTCGATTTATTTTCCGATAATCTATACATAACCGGTGCGACCCATCTTTTTTCTTACTCAGGACTACTGGAGCCGCAAAATCTGAGTAACTTCGTCTAATGATCCCACCTTCCAACCACTGTTGTATTTGCCTACTCATGATTTCCTGCTCAACTAGAGGGAATATCCTTGGCCGTTCACAGATAGGTTTTTCATCCGCCAGTAAGTATTTTCATCTTTAATCCAGTATCTTTTGTTTTATTCGGTTTATATGATTTTATTAATTCTCGTATTTTTTCTCTGTTAGCTAAATTTGTAATATGAGTCAAATCCACCTCGGTATTTACGCTGTCGATATTAACCATATCTTCCCAACCTCGATTATCGTTGTTTATACTTGATGTCGCTACTTCCTCAGTTTTGGACGGAACTTAATTAATTTTAATGTATCCTACTCGTACTGTGTTGTCACTTATTATTCTAACAACATCTTCCACTACTTTTAACGTCAAGCCTTCGACTGCTTTTCTACCTATTACTAAATGATAGTCAGTCTCTTGTACCACGTAAAATTTATCTTGTATTTCTATATCGTCTACATAGACTTTATGCGAGAAAAAACCCGTTGGCTTAATTTCTTTTCTACCTAAGCCCGATATAGATATATTGTCGCTGGTTAGCTTTGGCGCGTTTATTGCAGTATCATATCTTGATTTAGCTATTGAAATATCACTCCAATCGATTATTACGTTTGTTTTTATTCCTTGAATATCTAGGATTCTTCTTTTTTTACCATTTAACGTGCCCATATTAACTATTTTTCTTCGCGTGTTTTGAGTCCCATCTTGGTATTTTGTTTCTCGCCAATTTTGATTACGTTGCGGGTTAAAATTTGAATATTCTTGTTGTGTTTTACTCCCCATGGTACATTTCCCACTCACGTGAACAGGGTTGCTACATCGAAAATATACTATATGCGACTCTTTTCTTTCGTGATTCACATTGTGCCTATTGTCATCTTGGCGTCTTTTCGAATTTGCGTAGTCAACCGCTCTTGTCCTCAAAACTGCCGCTTGTATTCGTAACTGATTGTTTATTGCAAACCCTTCGAGCCGTTTTGTAAATATCTAATTTATTAACTAAGTCACCATTTTTTTTATTATTAATAATTCCTCTACGAAACGTGTCTTTGTTTTCGCAGGTAAATTATGCCTAATTTGATTAACTACAATTAATTCCGATAATTCTTCAAAGTTATCTACTTGAAGACCTTGAATCCATTGTTGAAAATACACCTTGATCTCATAAGCGAAATCGCACCAATTAGCCGATGGCTCCTTTTTAAGTGAGAAAAATTTCAGCCTAAACTCTTCTGGCGATAGTTTGTAGCGTTTTAGAAGAATATATTTTATGTAATCATAATCGTGAATTTCGGATTCGGTTTCTCTAGTTATTATATTAATAACATCTAATGGCATTAGATTAATTAAATAGTTTACCCATTTTTTTTTATCAATGCTCGTTTGCGCCATTTTCCTTTCCTACATAGCCAAGTATAAACTAATATCACTCGAACTATCATATTTTGTTAATCATCTAAGCAGTTCATATTGCTTACCCGGATTTGTCCTTGGGTTCACATCGGTGTGTTCTCTTGAATTTTCTCGTATTTGTATTTTCTTAATCTTGAACTCTCTTTCGCGATCTTTTTGTTCCAATTCTACTCTCCATTTTTTCTCTTCCATTTCCATTTTCAGTTTCTTTTCTTCTATCTCTGCTTGTAATTTCTTCTCTTCAAGTTCCGATTGCGCCTGTAGTTTTTTCTCTTATCTTTCTTCTTCTGTTTTCTCTTTTCTAGCTGCCATAACTACTTCTAAGCGATCCTTTATAAAATCTTCATCGTAATTCTCCCAGCTTTTAATCAGCTGTATTAAAACCGGGATTGTCGGTTTTTTTGTGATTCAATTCCGCATCCCTCACAGAGATTTATTAGATCAATTCTCTTAAGCTTTATTTTGGGTTCCCATGTCTATTTTTCAAAATTGTACTTGGAGTAATACGATTACGGTTTTTATACTTTCCTTGCTAATTCACAACCCAACTTTTGATACTAGCGATTTACATTTTCGCTTTGATTAATATTTAACTATTTATTCCACTACTAGTTACTTTCCCTTTTAATATCCCGGCCGAGCCCCCAAATTTGTAGGAAGGTAATATGTAAAACGTTAATTTATTGAATTACTTGGATAACTAGACGTTGAAATAACAACACAATGAACTTTAACATAATTCTAGAAAGATAATTTTACAACGCTTTGTTGGTAACTTCTTCAAATATATTACATTTCTCACTTAAAACATATAATATACTTACTTTCGAATAGTCTAATTAGGCCTAACAGTGCCTTTATTGACATTTCATATTTCGTAGCTTCCTGAATGATAATTAAAAGACTGCTCTTTTTCTAATTTTGAAGATTTTCAAAGCTTGATCTCGTGATCCAGAATTTTCATAACTCATGCTTTGAAATGATGGATAATAAAAAATACCAGAGCGTCAGTTAATTTGATGATCACGCACGTCATAAAGAAAATAAAGTATGTTTGAATTCAAATCCTACAAATTTAGATATATATGAAAAGAAGCTTTGCCTTCATGGCAGCATTAAATAGTTAAAATAGGGGGAACATACTATTTATGTGTATTTTTCCTATAATATTTCTATTTTGTATAAATATGAAACTATAATATTTAAAGGATGCTGTGTGAGCAAATAGATAAAGAGAATTTATTCATTGCTTTCTACACCTGTTTGTATACTTAAATTGCTGCTACCATACCATTTATCTTTGGAAATAAACAATTTTTCTATTCCCACACACTTTAAGGTATAGTTATCGCGATACATCACCAATATCAATATTAATTCGTTGATATATTGCGATATTAAATTTCTGATATCGCCCAGCCCTACGAGTACTGGATCTGCAATATATTAACTTAAAAGGCTGCATCGTATCTGTACTTTAGAACTATCTGTTCATTAAGGTGGGTTCTCAAATGACCTGATCCAACAACGCGAAACTTTCTGACACATTTTCTGACTCATTTTTAAATGCAAAAGCAGAAAATTTATGGGCCTGACTATTGAAGCGATTTGGAATCGAAATAAGTTTTACTTTTTTATAAAAAAAATTACTTATCGAGTTGTAAAAGATTCGTGTCAATGCGTTTTCTCCCCTTTCTTGCACTGAAGCATCGGGAATTTGGTTCCAAACGCCGACATTGACAGTGTTTCTGAAAAAATCTTCTGCCTTTACCAAAAATGAAAAACATGTTTCTATTACATAGTTTCTGAACAACAACACCTGCTCCTTTCACTCCCATCCGAATAAAAATAAATTAAAAAAATTGTCTGAATGTATAGCCACTTTGAATTTGAGAACAGCCAAGATAATCAAACTACCCGGCATTATTTTCAGTTTGGATAAAAATTCTCGAAATAACAATATGGTTCCAGAATAACAGAACAGTGCCTGATTTACGGCAGGCATTCGAGGCACGGGCCCAAGGACCACCGATTTTCAGGGACCCCTAAATGCTACTGAAGATTTTTCAATTATTGGCCGAAACAGTTTTAACTGTTAAGAAACAAAATTAATAAGGAAAAATCTGTTTGTCAAAGATTGTCTATGATTTGTCAAAATAACTTCATTTTTCCTGATTGTCTTTTAACAATTTTATGTGCAGGAATATACAGAACTCTCTTTGGGATCGCCATTATTATTTCATTTTTATTTATTTTACATGTAAGGCCCTCATGGTTAACATGGACAAAGCCATGGGGTTCTGCTAGTTACTTGTAAAAATTTAGTTTATATTTTTTTACAGTGAAAGCTTGTATTTGAAAGAAAAAGTTATTTGATTTAGGATATGCTAATATTTTAAATAATTACAGCATGGTACTGCGGTAAATACATTATTAGTTGTTGCATACTTTATCATTCCAAATATGGACTTGCACAGAGAAAGGTAATCAGCACCACACAATTTGTTATAATATTCACTTAAAATTTCATAATTATGAAATAATTATTTGAAAGTAAATTAATGATTATCAAATTTCATTTTTTAATTGATATTTTAAAGAAATGATTAAAGTCAATAGTGGTTATTTTAATAAGTACTGCTTTCAATATTATATATATTTTTTTTAGTCAAGGCCTCTGTAAGCATCGGTGCAAGGCCCCTCCCCCCATACGCATCTATGCCCAGGGCCCCCCAAATTTGTAAATCGGTCCCTGTAACAGAATACTATATTCACAGTAAATCGATTAATAATTCATTTATAAAATTCTGTATTTATTCGTACATTTGATATTTCTGTTTATTGCCAGTAACAATATATAGTACATGTATTATTGTTATTAATAAACTTTTAATTTAAACATTTTAAAACTTTTTTTAACGTCGAATTTCGACGGTGCTTTTGGGCTGATGCAATGCGCATGCGCATAGGAGCTCATTTGGTCATGATCACGGGAGTAATAAGTAATAAGTAATATTTTGGGGAGAAGGAGATTAACTCATGTATTTTTTGAAATTTTTATTTATTTGTAATAAAAATGAAATGAGAGCATTGTATATGTAGATGTCTTCTGTAGATGTATATGTCTTCTGACAACCAATATTTAAGTATACAGATAAAATAGGGTTTTTTAGAGACAACTGATGTCTATTCACCAAAATTCGGAAAGAACCTCGTTTTGGCCCTTGAAATGAAAATCTGATGAGTCACCAAAAGATAAAGTTGTTTTATCATGTTTTTTTTTTTGGGGGGGGGGGGGCAAAGGGGGGGGGACTCATTTTTTTCAAGTGGGTATCGTTTATTATGTATTCTTCAATTCTAAATCGATTGACACCATCCGCAAGTTGATACGATCATTTGTTATAAAGTTACGGCAGGTTTTATGAATAAAAAGTCGAAAATTATACCTTAGTGCAGGTAAAATAGGGTTTTACAGCAACAACTGGGAGCCATTTACGAAAATTTGAGAAGAACTTTGTTTTGGCACTAGAAATGAATATGCGATGTTTATCTCCCCTCCCCACACACACAAAAAAGTAGTTTTACTATGATTTGGGGGCGGGACAAAAGGGGCATTTAAAGTGGAGGGGTGAAGACTCAACTTTTTTAATAGGTCGGGTGGGATATTGTTTATCATGTATTTTTTAATTCTGAAATGAATGCCAACATTCTCAAGTCGATACAATCACTTGTTACAATATTACGGCAGGTTTTATGAATAAAAAGTCTAAAATTATAACTTTATGAGAGAGAACGATTTTGGTACACTGTAATGCAGAAAGCCCTTACCAGGAAAAATGGACTTTCCCGGCGCAACGCGCAACGCATCACGTGATCTAAAAAAAACCCTTTGATCTAGTCTAGGTATGTGAGCTTAGCTAAAATAAGTTCGTTTTCGTAGAGCAGTAATGTAACTAGGAAAATTATTGCGTCGTGTTGTTTTGTTCTCCAAGAATGTAAAAGTGAATTCTGAGTCTTATATATGTATGTGTGTAATGTGATGTTTTGTGACGTTTATTTGTGTCAAGAAGAAATAAATTTATGAAAATGCCAGCAAAGTATAGTTACTGGTGTTCTAAAGAAATATTCTTTTCGCCCCGAGATTATAAAGATATGATTATTCGAGAGTACTGACACAAATTTGGCGCCCAACGTGGGGCTACAAATCCGCAGTGAAAATGATATATTATTTATTTCTACAAATCCGCAGTAAAAATGCTATATGACTTATTTCTACAAACCCGCAGTGAAATGTGCTAGAATGGTTTATTTCTACAAATACAAATGCAGTGATATAGTTTTAAATAAAGAAGGATCTTAGGATCTTATTTAAGCTTTCGGAGATTGTTCGGATTTCATTAGCCACGACCAAGAAAATGGCGCAATCGGTCGCCATTGCGTCATCTGATTTGTGATTTGTGTTCTTAATCTTCGTTTAAAGTTTAAAAAAAATGTTTCGTGTACGCCCAAGAAAAATAATGCGTTGTCTGTGTTTGAAAAATGCTATAATTTGTTTATGTGTGATCTGTTAAAACGGATCCGTATTTTTATTTATTTATTTTTTTTAATATAACAGAATGCATTCTTAACATCATTTTGGTTCATTCTTAACATTATTTCGTTTATTCTTAACAACATTTTAGTTCATTCTTACATTATTTTGTTATTTTATTCTATATTTCTTTTACTTTTGATTTTGTTCACGAATGCTTATTGTGACTTTGTTTAAATAAGATATTTTATTGATTCATAAAAAAAGAAAAGAAGAAGAAAGTAAAACTGATATCAGTTTCAGGTCAAATTAATATAAAGTATTCGTAATTTTATCGCAATTATCATAAAGATGTTTTGTTTTTCTTTTATTATTGGTTTTAAAAGAATTGATTACTTTTTGTTTTGTGAAATTTAAAATTGAATGAGTAAGTTACGCATGTTTTGTTTGATTTTATTTTATTAAGGTAGAAGGTTTTTTTCAATTTGTACTGAACAAAACCAATATGAAGTTGTCTTAGTAATTTTTTATTTAAAAATAATATTGGTTGAAAATTTAATTATTCAGTTATGTGTTTTGATTTCTTTTAGAATATTAATTAAGTGACAATTATTCAGTTATGTGTTTTGATTTTATTTAGAATATTATTTAAGTAAAAACTATTCAGTTATGTTTTTTTAATCTCATTTGAAATATTGTTTTGAATTAAGTGTCGCGTTACGAAATCCAGTTTATTTAAATCAAAAGAGATTTAATGTTTTTTCGGTTTTTGTAATTTGTATTATGGTTAAAGCTCACAGTTTTGTTTTATTAAAAGTTAATATGGTTTGTAACGGCAAAGCTCACGTCTGGGGTATGGTTTTCGGCATTTATAGGGTTTTCGGCTAGTTGTTTTCCAAAAATTAAAAATGTCTGAACTTAAGAAAGCTCGTAAAGAGGATTTGATCCAGGTTGCGATAGAAATGAATTTAGATTTGCAAACCAGTATGACCGTTGTCACATTGCGGGAAAAAATTAAATCTTCCCCTCTCGTTCGATGTTGATTTTGTAAATTCATTAGTCAGGAATCAAATTGCAACTTGGGAAGAAGAACAACGTAGGCGAGAATTAGAGGATAAACAAAAAAGAAACAGAGTTAGAACAGCGTAAGCTGGAATTAGAAGAGAAGCATAGGGCAGAAGAATTGGAATTTAAAAAGCTTGAGATGAATTTTGAGCTTGAGAAGCTTAAGTTACAGGCTCAGAACCAAAGTGTTTCCAGTGGAGTGGTAGGTGTTAATGCGACAGGGATAATATCTCACGCGGAAAATAAGATATATATCCAAAGGTTGTTGCCTACATTCAGGCCAGAAACTGATGATGTAACATTGTTTATGGTGCTCCTGGAACGCCAGTTAAAGCTCCCGAAGGTACCCGAGCATCTATGGGTATCCTACTTGCTCACTGTTATTCCATCTTCTATTTCTACGCTTATCGCTCGTGAATCAGAAGAAAACGCTTCAAATTTTTCATACGTTAAAGATTTACTTCTAAAACGGTTTAAAATTAGTGGCGAAAAATTCAGACAGCTGTTCTTTGCACATCGCAAGGCAAAATAAATTACTTGGAGAGATTATTATTTCGAACTTCGAGCTTATTTTGAAAACTGGCTTAAAGAATTAGCTGTAACGTCTTTTGAAGCTCTTCAGGATCTGATCATAGTTGATTAAATGAAGAGGCGCGTGCCTGTTGAATGCAAACAGCATATGTTAGATGATTGGGAAAATTTAAATTCGCCAGTCGACCTCGCCGAAAAACTAGATGCTTATGATATTATAAGACCTACGTTTCCTAAAAGAGATCCGGTTGCACCCCAAGTGGAAAATGAGTTTTCTCGTCGAGATAATAATTGGAAGCAGAGTAAGCCTCCAAAAGAAGACAGATCGCCTCCCAAGTTTGGTAATCGATGTTTAGAATCAGATATTGTTTGCTATGGTTGTGATAAACTGGAATTTATAAAGAAGAAATGCCCTGATTGTACCCCTTCGGTTAAAAAAGAAAATGTGCAAACAAATCGTCTTCAATTGTATAGTTTAAGTACTTCAACAGTTTCAGCTCCAAATGTGCCTATCACGATCTGCAATAAGAAAGTGTTAGTCTGCAGATACGGGAGCGAATCGTTCTATTGCAGGAGAACGTATGTATGAGCTATTTTTAAAAACTGGTGTTGCACTGAACCCTCATACTCATGATGTCACTGACAGATGTTGGCTGACGGAATTACAATAGCCAGAGAAACTTTGCCTGCTACTGTTCCAGTAGAGATTGAAGGTCGAGTCTTCAAAACGCAGTTCATTGTATTACGAAATGCTAAGGGTAATAGAACACTTTTAGGCATGGATTTTTTGCATAACGCTAACATGGTGTTAGATACTGCCAACAAAACGTGATATTTCAGTAATAAACCTGAGAAAAAGTTTCATTTTGTAGATGAATCCGTTGAAGAAAATAATACGTCAGCTGGTGCGGTCGAAGTCCAGTCCATACGCCTTACGTGAAAATGAAGGCAAAAATTTAACTTCTGATGAAAGAGAAAAACTTAATGGTCTTCTAAAAAGATAGGAAAAATGCTTTCAATCAGGGGGAGAGACAAATCTATGTGGAGCATCGTATCAATACAGGTGATAGTGCTCTTATTGCAGTGCCACCTTATCGGATGACTCCTGCTAAGAAAGAAAATTTTTAAGAAAGAAATAGGTAATCTTGTATCTCAGGGAATCTTAGAGGAATGTGAATCACCTTATGCTTCACCGGTGGTTTTCGTACCAAAGCCGGATGGTAGTATGAGTTTATGCATCGATTACAGAAAACTTAATGCAGTTACAGTGGCAGATAAATATCCATTACCTCGAATGGACGACCTTTTACATGAAGCCAAACATATTTCTTATATGTCAACTTTAGATCTTTTTTCAGGATATCACCAAGTTCGAGTCTACGCACCAAACCAAGATAAAACTGCATTTGTCCGTCCTTTCGGAACTTATGCTCCTGCTACGTTTCAGAGAACGATAGATCAATTTAGAAGTGGTCTTAAGGATGTCCTTGCTTTGTCATACCTAGAGGACATCATCGTTTTGTCAGACATCTTTGAGAAACATCTCTCAGATCTTACGGCTGTGTTCGAGAGACTCATAGAACTTAAATTAGATACCAAGCGCGAAAAATGTCATTTCGCTTGCGAAAAGGTCAAGTATATAGGGCACTGGATAACACCAAATGGTCTAGAAGTAGATCCAAACACGATATCTGCAATTAAAGCGATACCTCCTCGCAAAAATATGAAAGAGATCCAGTCTTTCTTACAGACCTGTTCTTGGTACAGAAAATATTTACAGAAGATACAAAATTTTGCTGATACCTCAAGGCCCCTTAGCAATCTCACGAAAAAGAAAATGATTTGGAAATGGGGAAACGAAGAGCAAACAGCCCTTGAAACTCTAAAACAATGTCTCATAACACCTCCTGTGCTTAAGCAAGCTGATGGGACCAAACCATTTATTCTGCGTACTGACGCTAGTAACTATTCTCTTGGTGCTGTTCTTCTACAGGGTGCTGACAAGGCATCTGAACATCTCATAGAATACGCTAGCCGTCTTCTCACAAGTGCTGAAAGAAATTATTCCACTACGGAACGCGAGGCATTGACTGTTGTCTGGGCCTTAGGAAAATTTCGGAGCTATGAGGAATGACAAGAAGTAGTTGTGGCTACAGACCACCAATCTTTAAAATGGCTTCTGAGCCTTAAATCACCATCGGGGAGATTAGCCCGTTGGGCACTTCAAGTACAATCGTTCTTATTAAAAATAGAATATGAACCTGGAAAATCTAATGTTGTGGCTGACATGCTGTCGCTTCCTGTCTGTAGTCATCAGTCTGCTTTCTGTGAGACATGCAACTTTGTCAGCATAGACATGCCAACAAGAAGCCCAAAAGATATCAGAGACGCTCAGTTGCAAGATGAAAATCTTAAAAAGATTATAGATTGCTTTGAAAACGAACAGAAAAGTGAAGACTTCACCAATTGGACTTGTAGAGGATTTCTGATGAATCAAGGTGTGCTTTACTGGTATGCTCCTGAATCAGACCCCGAGGAAGCGCAACTGGTCATTCTAGTACAAGAAAGACAAAACATTTCGAAGCTTCATGATGACGACCCCTCAGCCGGACATTATGGTGAAGCAGGTACTTATCAGAGAATTGCTAAGAGATATTATTGGACAGGCATGACAGCATACATTTCTGAATACGCGAAGAAGTGCCCAGGATGCGCTCGGTATAAATCAACAAATCAGAAACCAGCCGGTTTATTACGAACACCTACTTATGCTCAGCGGTTTGAGACCCTCAGCATTGATCTCTTTGGACCATTGCCTCGTAGTAAAGATGGGCACCGATGGATTTTTATAGTAGAAGATTGTGCCACTAAATGGGTAGAACTGTTTGCCTTAACAACTGCCACTGCACAAGAATGTGCGACTACGCTGATTGGAGAGATTTTCCTTCGTTATGGTATCCCAAGAAGAATCCTAAGTGATAACGGACCTCAGTTCGTGAGCTCTGTTCTACAGCAAGTTTGTTTCATTTTTGGAATTGACCAATCATTGACAAATTTGTATCACCCTCAGACCAACCCGGTAGAACTAAAAAATAGAGACTTGAAACCTCGAATAGCAATCCTTGTTTGGGATGAACACGGTTCCTGGATTGATAAACAGCCTTTTATTAGATTTGCTATGAACTCTGCCATATCTGATACAACAGGCCAAACTACCGCCTATCTGCATTTTGGTCGAGAACTAAGAACAATCGATGATGTGGTGAACGATTTTAGAGCAGTTGTGGAAAATGACAATTTTGTTCCTGAAATAACTCCCTATCTTAAACGTCTTGCAGATGTTTCAAAGAGAGTGAAAGAGCGAGTTGAAATAAAACAAGATCAGCGTAAGAAATATTATGATAAAAATCGCAGAAGAGTTTATTTTACACCTGGTGAAAAAGTATGGGTTACCTTACACCCTGTGAGCAAGGCAAGTAACCAGAAAACAGCAAAATTTATGCCTAAGAGGGATGGGCCATATATCGTTTTGACTCAAAAATCACTGGTGACATATAACATTGCCAGTCTAGACAATCCTACTCAGCGAATTTGGTCTTATCATGTTTCAACCTTGACACCATTCCAAGAAACGAAAACTAATCTAGTTGCACCCTTGAGAAAAAGAGAGATATAATCAATATAAAAAATAGACTTTCCCGGCGCAACGCGCAACGCATCACGTGATCTAAAACAAAACCTTTGATCAAGTCTACGTACGTGAGCTTAGCTGAAATAAGTTCGTTTTCGTAGAGCAGTGGTGTAACTAGGAAAGTTGTTGTGTCGTGTTGTTTTGTTCTCAAAAAATGTAAAAGTGAATTCTCAGTCTTATATATATGTGTGTAATATGATGTTTTTGTGATGTTTATTTGTATCAAGAAGAAATAAATTTATGAAAATGCCAGTAAAGTATAGTTACTGGTGTTCTCAAGAAATATTCTTTTCGCCCCGAGATTACAGCGGTATGATTATTCGAGAGTACTGACACAACACTTATTTTACGTCCACAACTTCGATGAGCTTGAAAAAGACTCAGATGATCCTGATTTTTATTATTGCTATTTTGAGGACATTTAATAAGTTTAAGGTTATTCAATATGACATAAATAACATGTTTTGAACGTAAAATAAGTGTAATAAAGTTGTGCTCTCTCATAAAGTATGATTTGGATTTTTAATTCATAAAACCTCTCGTAACTTTGTAACAAGTGATTGTATCAACTTGAGAATGTTGTCATTCGACTCCGAATTAAAAAATACATGGTAAACAATACCCCACTCGACCTACTAAAAATAAGATGAGTTTCTCCCCTACCGAATTAAAATGCCCCCTTTTGCCCCCCAAACCATAGTAAACATTTTTAAAAAAAGAGGGATTCGTCGAATCTTCATTTCTAGTGCCAAAACAAAGTTCTTCCCAAATTTTCGTGAATGGCCACCAGTTGTTCCTGTAAAACCCTATTTTACCTGTACTAAAGTACAATTTTCGACTTTTTATTCATAAAATCTGCCATATCTTTGTAACACATGATTTTATCGACTTGCGGATGGTTTCATTCGATTTAAAATTAAAATATACATAATAAACGATATCCCATTTGATCTACTTAAAAAAGTTGAGTGTTCTCCCCCCTGAGTTAAGATACCCCATTTTTGCCCCCCCATCCTCCCCCCCTCCCCAAAAAAAGGTAAAACACCTTTATTTTTTGGGGACTCTTCAAATCTTCATTTCTAGTGTGAAAACGAAGCTCTTCTCAAAATTTCGTGAATGGTCAGTTGTCGTATATTACTCAATTTTTGGTCTATTTTACCTGGACTATTTTCATCACAGTCCCTCTGTGTTCCATGCGTTTTAAGGTTTTGTTCAAATTGCTAAGTATGTCTAAGATGCAATTTTACAGTACATCACTGCATACATTTTGGATTCTGGTTTAACTTATAAATGTGACTTTCTAATAAAAATTCATTTCCGAGCTAAATTTTTAATTTTTTTTTTTAAAATAACAACTAGGGGGCCTACCCCCTGCGAGCTACGCTCTCCAACCCCCGCTCAGACTTCGAAGCCTCAAAAAACATGACAGCGTGCTTTGTTTTAAAAATATTGGTAAATCAGTAATTGGGTTGCCATGCTTTTAACGTTTTAATGGGGCATTTTTTGATTACCATGGCCTCATACACAGCTGTTGTGACAACTGACGACTGTTTTCGGGATTGATAAGTAAAATCAATTACAACTTGAAAACCAGCTTGTATAAAATGGTTAGGTTTAAATTGTGGCTACCCCTCGAACTTTTATAACAACGATCTGTATTCTATTCTTCCTTTGTGTTTAAGGATGAGAAAAATTCCATCTGCTTGTGAATAACATTAAGAACTACGGTATTGAAAAGTACTGTTAAAGACATTTTCAGTAACAGGTTTTAATTTTCTCTCTATTTTAGTGCACCATCATGCACATTTTCATGTTATTTTAAATATGTAAATTATTTATTTTAATTAATATGTATATACAAATTTTCTAATAATTATTTATCATACAAAATTACCTAAATATTTTGTGCATGCATGCATGCATTTATTCGGCATCAATTGATGACATATTTAAACAAATTTGCTATCCGCGATAATTTTACACCTTGTTATGTCACTTGAATATTGTCCATAAGAAAATCGGGTACTTTTCCAGTATAGGATCCTTTGCTTTTAGGTTTGGCGTAATTCGAGCTTCGAAAAGGGATAGATTCGTTAATATACATAGATTTGTTGCCAAAAGTTATGAAAACAAACCCAATGAGCTTTTGGTGCTTTTCTATTATAGGGGTCTTGACGCTTTTTTAAAAAGCTTGGCGCAATTCGGGCATCAGAAAGTAAGATTTGGTGCCAAATGACAAACAGCCATGGAAACAAATTCGACGATTTTTTTGTTTATATGCGTATTTTAATTACACCTATATTATTATTGTTTTTCTATACAAATTACTTCTGATTATATATAAAATAGGATAAATGACATTTTACGCTAAACAAATTGTATAAATATTTTTTTGCTCCTTTCTTTTGCGTTTACATAAATGACGTCATTTGGACGAATTTATTCAAAATATTTTCAGTTTATAAATTAAATTAAATGCTGACAGACAATTGAATCCTAACGATAGAAATGTGATTTTTTTTTTTCAAATTTTCATGAAAAGCATAATTTAATCACAATCTTGTCTTCATTATCGATTGAAATAAAATATAATTTCAATTTCAATTTGAAAATGACGAATAAAAATAAATCAATAATCCCTATCGGGATCCTTTTCGATTTTTTTCCCTTTTTTGTTACAAAAAAATTGAGTAATTAGTTGCCATCATTTCAGAAATGTCATTAAAATTAGAAAAAAATTAATATCTCGAAAACTAATTCCAATTTCAAAATTCTATTACCAGTTTTGACATCCGCGGATTTTTATGGACAATTGGTATTAATTTTACCATCAAGCGTTTAATATTTTATTAAAAATAGCCCTGAAACATAATCAGTCGTTTAATCAGTCGTTTCATAAAATCGTTTCATAAATTCGTTTCATAAAATCGTTTCACAAATTCGTTTCATTAGGATTTTATATATATAGGGTAGATGTGTTGGATTAAAAGTTGGGTGCGCAATATTTTAAATAAAATCCTTTTAAATAGTAAAATGAAAAAAAGAGAGAGAGAGAGAGAGAGAAAATAGGAACGCATGGAGTATATATATATATATATATAATATTCAAACAAATTAATAGCTCTTAAAAAATAAATTTTCTCTAAATTGCTTTTTATTATTATTTTAAATATTTAGTAAATTTATGATAACAGAACAACTACTTTGAAAATTTTCTTGTCTCAATAAAATAAATAATGAAAAATACATTTTTAAATCCACCGTCCCCTCAAGCAGCATAAATAGAGTTATGATGTATTTTGTGGATAGTTATGAAAGTCTATCGGCGTGAATCAAAGGCTGAAACCGCAAGATTCCTCGTCACATCTTAATTCTTTTATGTTTATCAGAACAAGTAAAGGTGAACTGGTCATGATTATTGCATATCCTGCAGACATATAAGGCCTATTTTCTCATGTAAGAAAGGTTTGTGTGTGTGGAGAGGGGGAAGAGGGGGGGGGGGTACCATCGAGAACAACCGTGTAACGATCTTTTAACGAATCATCTTTTTTTTTTTTTTTTTTTTTTTTAAATGAGACAAAATGAAAATTTTGGTAATTTTAAAATTTAGGGTGGAGCAAGAACCCTCCCATTCTTATCCCCCCCCCCCCCCGCTGAAGTCAAAGCCTTATGACTAATAATGAAATTTTTAAGCAATTTAGAATTATCGCCCTACCTCACCCCTTTTAGTTATGTTATGTGTGTTTTATATAGCTGAATTAAATTTTAGAATACTGAATGGTACGTATAAAAATATATAGATAATATATATCGGACTGTACAAAATAACTCGAATAAATTAGTCTAGTCTATGAATGGAAATTGCTGAAAGCGAAGTTTCAGTTCTATTATGCGCTTTATGGCTGAATTAAATCTGAGCGCACTGTATGGCGCGCATAAAAAAATATAGATTATGTATTGGTCTGGACAAATAATTGGAATATCTTATTGATTGCGGCCAACAATAGTTGAAATTGGGTTTTCAACTAAGTAATGCATTTTTTTCTAGATGCGTTAAAATATTCTGGAAGTTTTGGAAAGTGCTTCATAATCTGCGCGTGGCGATTGATTTTTCTTTCTTGTTAAATTAATGCAACGAGTTCGACAGCTAAAGATCCGTCACAACAGTGAAAAAAGGAACACGGATAAAAGTCTTTCTTATTGCATGGATAAAAGCTGGGGATAAAAGCCATGAAGAATGAAAAAGAAAAAAAAAACATCGCCATCTATGGACGAAAACATTAACTAAATTTTGGTGATACCGTGTGACTCTTATGTGTGATTATGAAACATTAGAAAGTTTGTTCCTTAGAGGCATGGACACTGACAGAGAGGAGCGAGAAGGGAAGAAAAATTTTTAATTAAATTAAACTTATTCTTACAAAATGACTTAAAATAATTAGACATTAAGACAAAAATAAGGTGAGCATTTTGTGAGGATTTATAATCATGATTATTTACAATGATATAAAAGATTTTTTTTCCTCATTTTAAATAGATGTATTTTAACACAAAAATACTTGCTATATACATAACTTTATTCAGTGTGACTGTTTAGTTTTTACTTACCTCTGTCTAAATGTCCGTGACTATAAAACAGTTACATACACTTAAAAAAATTCCAGATAAGTACTTTAAATCATGCCTGGATATTTAAAATATATCATTTAATGAGCATTTTCCATTAAAAAAAACAACAAATTATTTAAGAAAATTATTATTGTAACATTCTGAAAATCACCGACAAGAAAAAACTACTGTATCTTCTATATTATAGTTGCCTTCATAACTCTAAATAAAAAAATAAAAAAAAGTTGTATAAAACATGTGAAGCTTTAACTTAACTTTAACAGATTTTATAAAAAGTGCACCTAAAGTTGTAAAAATGCATTCTGTGAAAAGGTGAAGAAATTGTTTATTCATATGTGGATGGAATTGTTTTTGTTTATGTTCTTAAAAGACTTGGTTTAGGGGTTTATATATTGTAAAACTATATATATATGTGTGTGTGTGTGTGTGTTATTTTTGGAACTGTCAGAGTTTGATTTATATTTTAAGCAAAAAATTAAAAATTCGAAAATTTGAAGCATTTTATGTCATTTGTGGTTGATTGAACATAGATGAATAAAGTCGCGTTATTCAGAATCAGTCACATGACCGGGGCTGTTACTTTATTTTTTAAAAAACAAAATAAATGGATGTTTAAGCAAATTGAAAAAATAAAAATAAATACATTCTCTTTTATATTTATAAAGAAAATAGCCCATTTATATGCAATCAAAAGAGATAAAGAACTGAAATCCGTTGTTCAAGCTTTCATCGGAAACCAAGAACGAACGCTGGAGCAGTTGTGAAGGAGAGATAAATGAAAACTGCTTTTTATCCCCGTCTATAGTCCCTCTGCGAGCTTCTATTTTCCCCATCTTTTCAGTTGCGTCACAAAATCATTTTATTGGCTGTCAAGTGGGCCCCGCCTTACACTTCCTTTATCCAATAGAACACCAGCAAAAGGCGTGGTCTTCCTGACAAAGTTGGCAGATCTCGTTTATCAACTAGTGAGTTTTTTGTTACCTTTTTTCTTCTCTTTCTGGTTTCTACGGACGCCGATTCTCATCTCTTCGTTCTCTCTCGTTTTTTTCCCCCTAAGTTGTTTTCCCGAATGTAGCTTTTCCGTTTTGATGCGCGTTCGGGGAAAAATTTTGAGGAGCTTTATTTTGGTTTTGTCGACCGAATGAGAACGAGGTATTTAATGTTAGGTTAAGGAGGGAAGAGTGGGGGGTACATTTCTTGAAGGGCATTCAAGCGGAAGTGGTAGCGCAGTTTAACAAGCATTTAGGAGGCGCGAGAAGGCTTTTTTTTACACTCTTGGTTTTCTTAAAAGATACGGAGTTATTTACATTTATCGAATATCGTTTGCGCATCGCTGATGATGTTAAAGGTCTAGTTAAAACGAGGAAAGATCATGAAATGCATGAAAAATGTTTTTCTAGAGTTTTTCAACAGTGGGAAGTGCAATTTAAGTTTTAATAATTTTCTAATTAGAATGCATTAAACTAAAGCATTTTGAATTGCAGTTTTTGCTTCTAACAGCATTTTTAATTTGTTTTTAGATTAATGGTACGAAATTAATTTGAGTATGAGAGTATTAAATAAAAATTAGATCAGAAATATAATCTTACGTTAGATGCATTTATTTTAATAAAAATTGACGATGTTATTTCTTTTTCACGGAGCTTGGCTGCATTAGTTTTTTCTTGGTTGACATTTAATTAGAGTTTTAATATAGTTGTTCCTTTAAAAAACTTTAAAAAAAAAGTTCAAATATACTTTTAATGAGCATATATTTTAAGTTCTTTAAATATCTAATTAAAGATGTTTCAAATAGTAAAAGATGAAATAAATGCATATTTTTCTCCTATTTGTTTTTACATTTTATTATAAGTTTACCAGCGTCGCCGGTGGTAAAAAACGCAAGAATGCTAGAAATTACGGATGTTCCCGAATGCACTATACTTTCTGACACATTTTTGAATTCATTTTTTTTTTTCATAAAATCAGTATGTGTTTTTATTCAGAAACTATGTAATCGAATGACGTTTTCCATTTTTTGGTAAAGGCAGAAGATTTTTTTTTAAAAAATACTGTCAAAGTCGGCGTTTTGAACCGATTTACCAACGCGGGAAACGGGAAAAACTTGTAGTCACATGACAAGAATTGCTTATATCTCGATAAGTAATGTATTTATCAAAAAAGGGAAAACGCTATTTAGATTCCAAATCGTTCCAATAGTCAGGCCTGCCAGTATTATGCCTTTACGTTTAAAAATGCGCCAGAAAATGTGTCAACAAGTTTCCCGTTGTCCAGTAGAAAACTTTAGTTATATCAAAATTATTTTTTTTTGAAAATATTTTTTAACACACCTTACAAGCCGAAATCCATACGCCGCGCCGCCGGCGCCGACAGAAAATTACATCCCTGATATACTTCGACCATAGATTCAACTTGTAAAAACGGAGCCTGCCTATAACGAAAAAACTGCCTTAAACGGAAACATTGCTTAAACCTCCTGAAGGAAAGAATACTTTAAAGTTATACTTGCTCTAAGACTGAAAACTTTCTTTATCAAGATTTTTTTTCTCGGTCATTCCGTCTTAGCAAGTTTCCCTGTATTATCGAAAACCTTTTCCATGAAACCTCCTATAGCGTGTTATTTACATTTATCGAATATCGTTTGCGTATCACTGACAACGTTAAAGGGATAGTTAAAACGAGGAAATGTCATATGAAATTGTATGAAAATGTTTCTTAGGGTTATTCAAGCAGTATAATGGGAATCGAAATTTGTGTCTTAATAATTTTCTCTAAATAATTTTCTTAGCATTAAACAAAACAAAACCATTGTGAATTGCAGTTATTGCTTCTAACAGGATTTTTATTTTGTTTTTAGATTAATGATGTGAAATGAATTTCAGTATGAAAGTATTAAATAAAAATTAGACCAGAAATGTAATCTTAAGTTAGATGCATTTATTTTAATAAAAATTGATAATGTTACTTCTTTTTATTTTTTTTTATTTTCAAGGAGTTTGGCTGCATTAGTTTTTTTTTTTTTTTTTTTTTTTCTCTGAATTAGAATTTTAATATCATAAATCTATTAAAACATTAAAAAAAAAAATGTGAGTTCAAAAATACTTTTAATGGAGCATATATTTTAATTGAAAGTATTTTAAATGTCTGATTGAAAATGCCTGAAACAGAAAAAGATTGGGTAAATGTGTATTTTGCTTCTTTTTATTTTCTCATTTTTACTTTTTATCTATCTTTGCAAGAAGAAAATATTGAAGACATGAAAAATTTCGACTTCCGGTTTTTGGCAGATTTATATACGTTATAGAAGATCTTGAACACGATTTGACTGTTTTTAGAAAATGTCTGTCTGTCTGTCTGTCTGCCTGTGTGTCTGTATGTGACAAAAATTTTGTGGGCGCTCAATCTCATGAACCAATACACGGGATTTAATAAAACTTTAGATTCAGTTAGACCTTGAAATAAATTGATGCTGATTAGTTTTTGTTTTAAATCGCTTAACTTGTGGCGCTTGCTATGCTGCATTTTTCACGATTTTCACGATAACTATATCTCAAGAACTTATGCACAAAATTTCATCAAACTTCAGATTCAGTTAGACGGTGACATAAGTTGTTGCTGATTAGGTTTTGGTGTAAACCTCCCAACAGGGGACACTGCTATGCTTCATTTTTCAGGATTTACACAATTTTAGCGATAGTCTTATCTCAAAAAACTAATGTATGGAATTTAATAAAACTTTAGATTCAGATAGATCTTCATATAAATTGGTACTGATTCGTTTTTAGTATAAATCGCCCAACAGGTGGCGCTGCTATGCTGAATTTTTCACAATTTCTGCAATAGCTCTATCTCAAAAAATAATGCACAGATTTTCATCAAATTTCAGATTGAGATAGACGTTGACATAAGTTGTTGCTGATTAGGTTTTGGTGTAAATAGCTCAACAGGTGGAGCTGCTATATGCTGAAATTTTCAGGATTTACATGATTTTAGTTACAGTCATATCCAGGACATGACAAATGTCTGCATTTAATAATTAATAAAGGTCGTATTTGCTCTATTTGTGTGTATAATTTGCTTGTAAGGGTACAATAGTTTCAAAACTTCACATTTTTGCATAATACCTCGTTAATCTAATCATCTGTAAGTGTGACAAGAACAATTCAGAGTTTGTGCCAAGAATTAATAAAACAATCCTCTATGAAACGTCTGCTTTTCTTCTCTGAAAAACAAGGGTCGTTAATGATGCTTGAGGAAGTCGTGCGACTCTCATATCCAACTCCGATAAGCATCTCCGAGAATGACGAGAACTTCAAATACAAAAAAATATTCAAAGGGACCGTGTTTGACGTGAGAATTGAGAAAGCTATAGTTTCAATTTCGTTTAATATAGGAAACTTACATTTATATAGTATAAAAAGCATTAAGCTATTTTCCCGCACAAGATATATTTCCAAGGTGCTTTCTGATACATTCAAGGCTATATAATGTATGGGCTAAAGCATCTCTAAAGTATTCCCTGGGCGGAATTTTTCATAATTGAAAGAATCATTTTTACATCTAAATGATCATATTGGAAATTTTGCAAATTTTATTTATAAAAAATTGTTGTACATCATATTTTACAACACTGCATTATTAAACCATTCAAAAAAATTACAAATGTTAAACACACTCACATATACACATAATCAGTAATTAATTTTTTAATGTACTAAATAATTTTTTTGCAACATTTATTTTCTGAAAATTCATTAATTACCCTATATACTAAAACGCTATGCTAATTCTTAAGATCAGCACAAATTTTTCAGCGCCAAAAAGACATAAATGCGCATGCGTGACATTAAGTCTAGAACGTATTCAGTTTTAGAGTAAATTAAAAACGAGGCCACGGTGGATGAGCGGTCTAAGGCACCGGGTTTAATCTGTGTTTCTCTTTTAAGATCCTGGGTTCGACACCCGCTCCGGACAGAGCGATTTTTGTTATTTTATTGACGATAAAATAATTCACTTCAATAATGTCATATTTTACTTCTGATAAAGTTATACAATTTTTTGAAAAAAAAAAAAAAATCCAATGCTTTATAATTAAGTAAAATTTAACAGCCAACAATATATTTTGTTAAATTACTAATTTTGTATTAAGAATATTTAAATTAAAAGGTTGTGCATGTAATTATCGATTAAATAAACTGATCTGAACGTTTATCTAATATTTTGTCTGACCATTAGCAAGAATATATAATTATATACTAAGAAAAATATGTGATTATTCTCCGTAAAAAAAAAGGAAAAGAAGAGAAGATGAAAGAAGAAAAAATATTCATATAAGAACTATAAAAGAAATCACCTTGACATGTATGGTTTAACATATAAATAATGTATGAAAACGTAAAATAAAATTCAAGTAATTAAAAACTATGTATTGTTAAGTACATATTGTATAAATTGTTAGCTGCAAACAGCAAATTTTAAGTTAAGGGTTTTAGAGTCCAGGCTGATAAAAATAAAAGTAATGGAAATTTTTAAAGGTCACACAATTGAAAAAATGAGAAAATACTAAATATAAATACAAAAAAAGATTCAGACTGTAGTAAGTAAAAATATATGCCCTCAATGATTGTTCATTCAATTAATATTTTAAATTAAACCCCTTCTAAAAATCAAGCATAATAAGTTATAAATTACAAGCTTAAAATACTTTCATTTCATTAGCTGAGTGGGCTGGACTGACAGTGTCATCTATCGCTTTATATGTATAGGAATCGCTTACACAGTATAACAATTCATCAAGTTTTCAATACTTAATTAAGTTAAATGCAACTAATTAAAAATTAAAATATAATTTTTAATGGAATTTTCAAGTTGTTTACCGTCAAATCTTCACGGGTACTAACTAGTAGTATTTACATAAATTCGATTAGAAAAAGTTAATTAGCAGAGATCCAAAGATACTGTTAAGCAAATTTGATTCAAAAATATATTGAGAAATGTAACACAACAAAATGTAAAGGTTAATTTTCCTCTGTAAAATAATGTATACCGGCACCGGGGCAAGTGTACATGAGAAAATATTACTAGGGAAGGTCCCCTGCCAGATCGAGATTTTGTCGAAAGTGGTCGTTGGAAAGCTCTTACCATGGAGGTCAAGGAAATTTATACAACTACTCGTACAAATACAGCTGGTTTAGAGTTATAGGCCGATGTGTTTCTGTCATTTATTTATTTCTCCAGGTCGCTATCTAAGCAGGAAAGACACTCTGTGTGATAGGAAAGACAGCTTACAGTACAGTTATGTAACCTGTTGTTGCCAGTGTGAAGTTGGTAAAGATTCCATGTTCCCTCTACTAAGAAACAGAAATTGTGACCACACTTTCACAATCATATACAGGGTGCAAAATGTTATCTATCGCCGACCTTTACTCAACCGTTGGTTGTAGACATATAGTTCCAGTTACAAAAGCGTTTAAAATGAGGTAAATATTCATGTTGTGGCGTTAACTAAAGTAAAAAAAATCAATTTTATAAAAATTACGACATATAACTTTTTATACGGTCCCCCGGTCCCTATAGTTATATTTAGTACATGTTTGCACATATCATAACAAATACAGCACAAAAAGTTTGACTTCTGTACGAAAAAAATTGACACAGTTATTAAATTTCAAAGTTTGAGATTTTTTCACATGATTTTGTCTTTTATCCAGGGATCAGTTAAAAAATGAATTAGAGTAATTCGAGATCGAAATCAGGGTGCAATGTCCTTTTTACGGTAAAACTACCTTTAGCCGGTATCGCTAAATCGGTGTATCACCAAAGAGGGTTATTTCATCTAAAAATTTCAGCTGACTTTGAGGGGTCGTATACAAAGCGAAGAATGAAATATTGAAATTAAACAGAAAAATAAATATCAATTTATTATCATATTAGAAAACGGTCTTCTATAAAAAATGAATACATCAAATACCTGAATCTTCTAGAGATACTGCTCAAAGTGTTCTCCATTGGTGGTAATGCGCAACTGAATGCATGACAGTACTGAGTCCTGGACACGTTGGAGCATAGCAGGTGTAACTGTGCGACAAGCAAGGATGATGCGCTGCTTCAGATCAACCAAAGAAGTAGGCTCAGTCACATACACCTGTGCCTTCATGTATCCCCAGAGGTAGAAGTCCAGGGGAGTCAAGTCCGGTGAACGCGGTGGCCACTCTACCGGACCACCATATCCAATGATCTGTTGGGCGAATTCGTTGGCCAGATACGCACGAACGTTTGATGCTTTATGCGGAGGAGTCCCATCATGTTGAAACCACACCCGGCATGCATTTCGAAGAGGCAGCTCTTCATACCAGTCACTTACCGTGTTTTGAAGTAGGTGCAGGTAAAGTTCGCCCGTTAGAGTTCCATTAGAAGATGGGTCCAACAATCTGAGTTTCCATACACACCACACGTTTGCCACACGTTTGCTGACCAGCGTACCTGGTGTCGTACTGTGCGGGCGATGTGAGGATTTTCCAGAGACCAGTAATGCACATTTTGCACTTTCACAATGCCACTCCGTGTAAATGTTGCCTCATCTGTCCACAGAATATCACAAAGGAACGATGGATTTTTCTCTATAGTGTTAAGCATGAAATTGCAGTAATCAAACCGTCTTTCGTGGTCTGGATCCAATTTTATCCCATGTCTACTGTCATCAAACTATTCATCCAATGAGAGCGAATAGGTGATTGGAAGCTCCACCTGGACACTATCTGTAAAATGCTAACAGTCTCTCTTTCAGCAGGCTCAAACAGTGCACACTTATACTGCAGGATATCATGGCTCTAAAACAGCGGATTGATCCATCTGAGTCTAACATGTTCACAAAAGGAGGTTTCACAATTCGCCGATCCAATATGTTTTGTTCCGGCTTGTGATCAGAATTGACAATTGTGTAGACACTGATGAGGTCGATGAAGAGCTGCGGCGGATTGACTCACGGGCGTAGAATTTCCAGCAGTGTGTTGGCAAGGTGGACCCTGGAATAGTGCAAATGCTAAACATATGCGAGGAAGTGGAACGTTTCGGTAAATATCCTGTTCCACTGTTGAACAACATGTTGATATGAGACCTTCTCAAATCAGTAAATACAGTGCGTATGTGAAAAAATGAAAAACTGGTTCACTCTCCACCCTCCATTTACAATTACTGATAAGTTACTTTCCACCAGCAATAAAGTTGAAGAAGGTCGAGACATCAATTGCCAAATGGCCCAAGAACTGGGAACGAAAGGAGTGAAGAATGTCGTTGGTAACTCATTTGGCGAAGTAACCTTCAAATGCAAGGACAAAGTACTCACATTAAAATCCACCCACAGCTCCGTCAAAGTAGCATACAGGAGGGTAGACATCGATCCACTTACAAATTTCCAAAGGGTGTGCATAACAAAATAATCCGGCAAGGAATTAAAAGAACATTTCAATTATGAATTATCTTCATTTCCTATGTCTTTGTTTAATTAACAGGGGATCCGAAAGGAAACCAAGTCGAGCTTCTAGTCTGCTTTCTATTCACACTCCAGCAACATCCGAAATGATACCAATACGTTTGTAGTAGTAGATGGTAGATACTTTTACACAAAGTTGTCTGGCACCGCAGCAATTCCTTAAGAGCCATTCTCCTATTATGCCAGATATACCAAAAAAAAAAAACTTCGACAGCAATGTCTTGATTGTTTTTGACGCTACAGTGAGGAAGCAGCTACAAAAAACCAAAGGTGCTGAAAGAATGCGACGCTCTGCTGCTTACGCCTTCAGCGATACTTTGGTGGATTCTGGAGACCACCATTATTCGACTAATTCAGGATAAATTACTGGAGAATGATAACAACAACAGGCGCTTCATCGCACTATTTTACGATGTATTTGAGCAGAAGCGCGTAGCTCTAGCCGAAGAAGTGCTGGTCAGCACATGATTCACAAAGCAGTATCAAAAAATCCAATATTTTACCATGTTATCGTTGTTGGAGAATGACGTGGACCACCTGGTCCTCCTTAATGGTTTGGGTTCAGATACAACGGACGTCTACCTTCAGAAAAGTGGCCGAAGTGAAACTGGGTGTGCCCATTTCTCAAGCTCATCTTACATCCATGGAGCGACTCAATACTCGCAAGTGACTGTACTTTTTCTGCATGCTTTCAGCGGGTGTGACATCACATCTGCCCCTTTCGGGTAGGGGAAACCAAAGTTCGTCAGTGTCCTCCGAAGAATCCCGACCTCTTCCAACTGGGTTCCGTTTTCTGCAGTTAGATACTAGTCATGAGTCCATAGCCACAGTTGAGAAGAAACGCTTCGTGGATTACGGAGATGATATAAAAAAGACACTTTGAACAGCCTCGGCTACAAGCTTTTCATAATGTCAGCAACCAACAGAAAGGTTAACCTTGTTCGTTTACCCCCAAGGAAAGACGCAGCAAACTACCATTCTTATAGAACTTATCGCCAAGTTCAGAAGTGGTTAGTGGTTAACAAAAACCCTACAGATTGGAGGTGGAAGAATTATAATGAGGAGCTCATCCCAGTCACCACCATCATGAATCTCGCTCCTCAGAATATACTGCTCCTAATATCTTGTGAATTCAGAAGGGGTTGCGTGGGGGATAAAGTTGTTGCAAAGACAGATTAAAATGCTCAGCACTATGTAAATTTTGCTGCGATAAAACATGCCAGAACGTTCTCTCTGTTTCTCTCGAGGATTCTGATAGCGACGAGCACGACGGCTCTCTATCTTTGCGGTACGGGTTGAGGAGTTTTTCCACCTGCACAGGGAGTCACCAAAGATTTCTCAGAGCCAGAAACGTCGAAATAAATGAGATTATAATGAATGAAATTAGGGTTTATTTGACATGAAAATATTAATTATTAATTATCTAAACTAAGGGAAATCGAAAATAAAGAATGGAAAAATACAATATCTCATGTCCCTACAGCACCAAGAAGAACAAGTGTTGCCTTATTTAGACTTATCACGGGACACGATTGTCTACCTTATTACCTTTTCAGATTTGGTATTTTTGAAAGTCCAAATTGCCCTATTTGTGGAGAAGATGTAATCTTGAATGCTCAGCATTTACCACTGTGCCCCGCACTAACAAGTAGCAGTATATCTGGCAGATATTGGGAGGCCAGGGAACTAATGAGGACCTCAGAACAGCAACCTAATTGATTGTATTCCCTGTTTACAGTTGACTTTTTGTTTTCTCTAAAGTCTCTATATGTCACTCTTGTTTCATTTGTTGTTCTGTTTATTCTTCAATTGATTTGGTGGCATATAATAGTGTATAGATGTTTGTCTAAGTGCTATTGCTTTGGAAAAAAATATATTAATTATCTTACTTAGATATATTTTTATTAAAAAAAAATAGTTACTATGTGAATTGTTTATGTCGATTTTACCCTAAATCTATGTTTTCTGAATTTTGCTTTTATGCCATTTTTCAGTAAACTATTGGGCCTATAGGCATCCCTTTGAGCTGCAATTAAAGCTAAATACATGTACTTCAAATTCATGACCTACACATTTCATTACCTACACATACGTGAGATGAGTACTTTTCCTGATATTTGCCAATGGGGACAAAAATGGAACTTGGAAACTAGGGAAACACCAAAGGGATTTTTTTTTAGTTTTTGAAAAAAAATGCCAATTTTTGAAAACCTGTATCTCAGAAACTTCTGGTCGCACAGAACTCGGTTTGAGCTTGAATTGTAGAAAATTAAAATCAACTTAAAAAAGTCCTTCCGGCCTGTACCGGGAGGAAAAGGTAGTTTTCCTATATCTTCGTTTTAAAATTTTAGCTAATGTTACACGAAAACAGCAAGCTAAAATGCAAAGAAACGTTTACAAAAGATTCGTTAATACTGAATTTGAATAAGAAATTCGCCAAATTATTGAGCAATAGCCAGATTGGCTTCATTTATGAAGGCTTATTTTGGTCGCCAAATTTGGCGAGATTTCGCCAAATGTCGCCAATTTTGGCGAGAATTTGGCGCTAACGGATATGAATATATAGTTTTATGCGTATGATTGGGAAAATTATTACAACAATGAAATAAAATAATTTGCGAGTTAATGTGCTGTTTTGTTTCAAAATGTCAGCCACCCTAGAATTTCAAACTACTCTATCTCAGCCATTTTTTAAGATAGAGGTAAACCAAAAAATGCACTGGAATCCTCGTATCAAGGCCTAACACGTAATTAAAAATAAATTTGAATTATTATTATTTTTGTATATTTATTTTAGTTTAACATTTTTAAATGGCAGCTATCTTGAAACAAAATGGCGGACCAAGCTGGCCAACGAACTCGGTTGAGACATTAGTGACCTTAATACACACAATTAGTTTCATCAAAATCGATTAATAAATACGGGCGTTATCGTATGACATAGGTCAGATATATATATATATATATATATATATATATAAACTTATTGCAAAGATTAACCATTGATTTATATATATATATATATATATATATATATATATATAAATCAACATTTGAACGGAGGGTGGTTTTGGGGTCTGGGGGTCATGATCGGTGAAAATATATCGAAAATTTTCAGAACTGCTTTCCTCCGAACGGCTGCAATAGGTAGCTTTATACTTTTTTGTATTGAAAGCTACCTAATAAAGAATACATAAATTTTCACTAGGGTACATACTTTAGAAGATATTGAGCAGAAAGAGTAAAAAGCGCAAAAACTTCGCTGTTTTTTGGGAGCTATCACAGGATTTTCGAAGCTACAAAATTGGATTTGCACAATTGGCATAGATCCTTACAACATATTAAAGAATTAGAACTACCTGACTTTTTGGATCGAATGTATAAATTTATTGGCCTATTTGGTCAGTAAATTAAATCATCTTTAAATCACATAAACTTAACCTGGTAAAATAGTTTGCAAATAAAATTAATGAATTTTTATTTTCTTTCAGAGCAATTTAAATTTCAGAGCCTTGCTAGGAGCAACATTTGCTGTAGTTTCCGCTGCTTTTTAGATTTTTTGGCTTTTCCGAATTGTGCTTTTTGCGCATAATTTTCATTATTTGGGGCGATGTAATCAATTTAGCGTCCTTAAAAACTCTCTTGCTTTTTGTATAGATTAAGGCGAAGGGCTAATAGTGACTTGGCTGAACCTGTTTTTTTTTCAAAAGACTTTAAAAAGAACTGCTAGCTTCTTCTACACTGTTGTCACAGCCTCTTGCAGTTATATCTGTATTTTCTTTAGGTTCGTCTTGACCTTTCTGAGGAGACGAAGATGTACTATTCATAGTTTGTTATCACTGTTGAATCCTTTTAAGCACTCTTGGACTATTTACAGTGCATTTTATTAAATATACGTTACTTTACGCGAAACAGTCTATCTTTCCTTGCTACTCTGATATAAATACGATATTTCTACAAGAAATCGCGTATAAATACATCTATAACTATAAAAATTGTGACAATAGCTACACAAACACCGTCAAACATGCCAATAATTTATTAAATTAATTGTCGAGACTCATACAACAATGATTAATAAATAGACGATGTGATGTGCTTGAAATATTTTGACTGCTATTAAATCTAAGTGTGTACATGTATCCCGTTTATTTTGTGGACATTTGCCCCAACTTGTTAAATGCCAGGGCAAATGGCTACAAGTGATATCACCCTAAACTGTACGTAGCCTAATCTGTTCTATACGGATGTAAAATCATTGAGCTTTAAAGGTATACTTGCCAAATTGGAGAAAATTCTCTTCGGAACAGATTGCCGATCACTGACTTGTACATCACTATCGCGTAAACACTGATCATTCGTATAGAGGTGCCAATTAGCACACCATACGGTAGAACAATGAACTAATATTGCTTGACAGTTGTAAAGGCTCGCCTACAAAACTACCTTCTGGTTATGTGTCACTTTTTTACAAAAGACCTGTGCACTAGGAATTTTATACACACTTACCCCGTGAGAACGCTTTCCCCGGTTTATCTTACTTAATAGTATGACTTGAAATATTTCAGAGAAAAATTGAAAGTTGAACAATATAAAAAATTGCTGAACAGCGGGAAAATACCATTTTTGGTATGGATAATTTTTGCTCCATTAGTTGCGTATTTGTAAGAGGCGCTGATATCTAGGTCACTGTGAAGTCACAAATCGTCACAAGTGTCACAGTCGCTATGGTGAACCAAAATGTGACATATTTTATTTGTCTCATCATTACTTTTATGTTTCTGTCTTTTGGTGAATCCGCTGTGAAGTTACTGTGACTGTTACTTTGTGACGTGTCATCAGATGTCATACAATGAAGTCACCCGATGACTATCATGTGGCCGTAATTTGCAGACTTCACTGTGAAATGACCATGACAATTACTTTGTCATGGTGATGGACGAGTCATCAATTGACATCACACACAATGAAGTTACCTGATGACTTGTCACAAAGCGACGGTAATTGTGACTTCATAGTAGAGTTTCCATATGACAGTCACATGCAGGGCTTAGTAACAGCATGGGTCAACTGGGACGTGGCCATGTTCTCACCCTCCCACAAAATTTAAAATGTATTTTTTAAAAGCTGATATTTTAAATATCTTTTGTACTGATTATAATAAATAATTTATACTTTCAGAGTAGGATAAGATTAAAATTAAAACATATATTTGACTAAATATGTATTTATTATATATTTGACGTCGGTTGCACAGTTTATTAAATATTTAAACATTCAATTCTTCAATTCATTGAATTTAAATGCAGTTTAATATAGATAAGTAAGCAAGCATCTTACATTTTAAAACTTCCTTCGAGTTCCTTTGGATTTCGTATAGCGCCGTCTCACATAAATATGAAGTATATCCATTGGTGTATTTCAGTCGTTTCACTAATTTATAGTATTATCCATAGAATGCTGAAAAGTAAACTTTGTTGTTTTTATCAGTATGATGATTGAATTAAGTTTAATTATATACTCCACTCATTTTCTTGAATAAATAATTTATATAACGTTTAAAGGTTATTGACGGAGAAACCTTTTATATGCAATTAATTAATCTCCACGTGCAGCGAACGATTGAAAAACATGTTAAAAACCAGACCCCAATTACCAATAAGTACTTCAAGTGACAACCGCAGATGCAAAACAGTGAATAAAACCAGAGACTGTCGAAACTAACTAATTGGAGAAATACTGCAGATGTCCCTCCTTCAAAGTACAGCTGTTTGTCCCGCGCGTGTGCACAGAACTCAAATAACAATCTCCCTTCAGTTTCCAAAATGTTTCCGAACAGTTAAGACGCTCTTGTATATATATGATGTAAATATATTTTAATATAATGTAAAATTGGAGCACTTATACGCAGCCTCCAAAATGCGATTTTAAACATGTACATCTAGCCAAGAATTATATCATATTCAAAGGAAAATGAATCTTCTGTTTATTTCACACAATTGTCATTTTCTACTAATACTATTTATTATTCTTCCAATATAAGTGAATCAATGGATCAGATAAATATCGCTACAACACTTTGGATTACTACTGTGGGTATATTCAGCGCATAAGGAAAATCTCAGGTAAGCTGAACAAACTTCTTTAACATATCAAAAGATGAAAATGTATATTAAATTTGAAGACTGATTTAACTATTTATAAAAATAAGAAAATTTATTACGCTACCGACGGTTCCCCAACAAAGATTATGAAAGACTGATTCTGAAAAAAGAATATTATCCCAGTATCAAAAACGATAATTTAACAAATTTCTAAAATATAATAATAAATAAAAGAACGCTAAAGAAAAAAAAAAGAAAAAAATGAATGCGATAAAAGAAAATACTCAATTTATTGAAAAACTCAATTCTACAAATTATAGTACATGGAAGTTCAAGATGCAGATGTTCCTGATTAAAGAGGAACTCGACGATATTATAGTACAAGATCCACCGGATCCACCCGACCCCGCATGGCACAAAAGAGACCGCAAGACTAGAGCTTTAATTAACTTAAGCATTGATGATTCTCAAATCGTAAATGTAAAAAACTTAGAAACTGCCAAATTAACATGGGAAGCTCTGAAAAATATACATGAGAGAAGCAATTTATCTAGCAAGCTTTACTTGTTACGAAAATTATACAGTACTAAATTAGCGGAGGGTGCAAACATGATCACGCATATCACTAATATCTTGCAAATTATAGATAAACTTAATGCCATTGGAGAAAATATTAGCGATTCACATATTTCCGCGCTATTCCTGTGTTCTCTTCCCCCCAGTTACAATACTTTGATAACTGCGTTGGAGGCGAGACCGAAAATGAGCTCACCCCTGATTTTATCAAAAACAAATTAACGGATGAATATAATCGTAGACATGAAATGTCAGAACAATCACATAGCGGATATAACAACAGTGAGAGAGCATTTAAAACAAATAGGAGATATACACACACTGAAAATAGAAGAGAACAAAAATATTGCAATAACTGTAAAATGAAAAATCATTCCACTTACGAATGCTGGCACTACAAGAGCAAAAACACGGTACAATCCGGAAATCCTCGTAACAATCAATTCAAAAATAAAAAGAATTTCCCATCTTCATTATGTTATGAAAAAAACGAAACTCATAGGGAAAACAAAGTTCCAAACGAAAGAAAATGCGCAAATGATCAGACGCAAAATAAAGCATTAATCACTCAAAAAGTAGGCAAAAATAACTGGATTCTCGATTCAGGATCTACCTCGCACATTTGTAACGATAAAAGCCTATTTAGTAAATTTATTGATTATAATAAAACTTCAGTAACGATCGCGAATGGTAATAAACTGACAGCGTTAGGTTCAGGAGAAGTTTTTATAAAAACATTAACCCCCGAAGGAAAAGAAAAACTAACGAAATTACGCGAAGTGCTTTATGTCTCAGACTTAGAGTCAAACCTAATTTCGGTTAGTAAAGCCGCTAAAAACGGGTGTAAACTAATCTTCGACGATAATAAATGCGATTTGATCTTTGATGAAGAAATATATACTAGGGCGAAAAATGAGAAAAACTTATACATTATTGAGGAAATGGACGATGTGGAAGAACCACAAAATTATGTAAACATAACGTATAACTGTGACAGCAAACAATGCATAGATCTCTGGCATCGCAGACTAGGTCACAGAGATTATGACGCGATTAAATCAATGATAACAAATCAACTTGCGGACGGAATAAAGATAGGAAAATGTAAACATCAAAATAAAACATGCGTAACTTGTATCGAAACTAAATTAACTAACATGCCGTATCCTAAATCAGCAACAAATCGAGCTACTAATATTGCGGATTTGATCCACAGTGACGTGTATGGACCTCTAGATACACCGACTTTAGGCGGAAAAATTTATTTTATGACTCTTATTGATGACTATTCCCGATATACTACAATATATTTATTATCTAAGAAGACCGAAGTTGCTGAAAAAATAAAAGAGTATATAACGATGATATACAATCAGTTCGGTAAAAAACCTAAGGAAATTAGATCGGATAACGGTCGTGAATATGTAAATCAAGAGATAGATGAATACTTAAAACAGAACGGAATTTTACACCAACTGACTGTCCCGCATAATCCGAGCCAGAATGGAGTTGCGGAGAGAAAAAATAAAAGGTTATTAGATATGACTAGAAGTATGCTATCACAAGCAAAATTAAGCAAACATTTTTGGGGTGAAGCCATAAACACTGCAACATATTTACAAAACCGACTCCCAACCAAAGCAAACAACAACAGAACACCTTACGAATTATGGAAAGGAGTTAAACCGAATTTAAAACACTTAAGAACATTCGGTTGTAAAGCGCTATTTTACGTCGATAAAGTAAATAGAGGAAAACTCGATAACAGGGCTCAAACCGGAACGTTTGTAGGTTATGATACACGATCGACTGGTTATAGAATTCACACACAAGGAAAACAAATTATAATAGCGAGAACGGTAAAATTTCTTGAGAATGAAAATGTACACTCAGATAACATTGAGGAGATACAAATCACCACAAAAACATCAGATGACAATACACAATTACCGGATAGACATGAAAATCACTTAGAAATAAAACTTGACAGCGAGGAGACACCATCCGTGCCCAAACAGCAACCAATTGAACCAAGAAGGTCTAATAGGACAAATAGAGGCGTTCCTCCTGACAGATATGTTTGTCTCATAAATAGTTCATCTGAAAACATTCCCGAAAATTGGGAAGATATCGAAAAAATGAAAAATACTAATGATAAACAAAATTGGATAAGAGCAACACAAAATGAAATCCAATGCCTAAGAAAAAATAACACTTGGACTTTAACAGATCCACCACCCGGAACAAAAATTATCGGCTCAAAATGGACTTTTAAACTAAAAAAGGACAATTTAGGAAATATTCAAAGCTATAAAGCGCGTCTAGTAGCACAAGGATATAGTCAAAGATTCGGGATTGACTATGGTCAAACTTTCGCACCTGTAGTTTCGCACGCTACAATACGAGCATTTCTCATCTCTGCATTGCACAAAAATTTGAACGTGAAACATGTTGACATAACCACAGCATTCTTGCATGGTGAATTAACTGAAACTGTTTATATGAGTCAACCAGACGGGTATATTAAACCCGGCGATGAAAGAAAAGTTTGTAAACTTCAAAAAGCCATCTACGGTCTTAAGCAAGCAGCAAAGGCCTGGTACACCAAAATATCGGAAACACTCAAAAACAATAATTTCATACAGAGCAAAAATGATCCATGTCTGTACTTTAAATCAAATCAAGAAAATCCGATATACATCATCATTTATGTAGATGATATCCTGATAGCAGGAAAGGACAGTGACATCGAAGAAACAATAAACCAACTTAAGAAAGAATATGAACTGAAAAACTTAGGAGAAGTGAATAATTACCTAGGCATAAACATTAATAAAATCAACGATACATATTACCTAAATCAAAACAATAAAATACAGGAACTAGTGAAAAAACTGAATTTAAACGACATGAAACCTCATTACACACCCATGATTGCTGGATTCAACAGACTTGAAGACGATGATAATCTTTTACCTAATAACACGAAATATCGACAAGCGACAGGCACATTACTTTACATATCAACAATCACGCGTCCTGACATATCCGCAGCAGTCAACATATTATGTCGTAGAAATGGAACACCACGCCAAAAGGACTGGACAGCAGTAAAAAGAATCATTTCATACCTTAAAACTACAGAAAATTTGAATTTAACTCTTAGCGCAAACAGCAAGCCCATCCTAACAGCATACGCCGATGCAGACCTGGCAGGTGACTTGAAAACACGTAAATCAACATCAGGAAATCTATTCATGCTAGGAAAATCGCCGATTTACTGGATTACAAAAAGGCAAAATTGCATTGCACTTTCGTCAGCCGAAGCTGAATACGTTTCAGCTAGCAACGCAGCACAAGAATTAAGTTGGATAACAAACTTGCTAAGCGATCTCAACATTCCACAAAAACTACCCATCACGATATTTGAGGATAATATGTCCTGTATAAAAATGACTGAAAACGATAAAGATACTAAGCGATCCAAGCATATCGACATACGTTTCCACAACATCAAACTTATGAAAGAAGAAGGAACAATCGATCTACAATACTGCCCCACTGAAGAAATGATAGCCGACACTCTCACGAAACCCACTCCCAAACCTGTGTACGAGAAACACCGTAAGAAACTGAATCTTCAACCATTCCCCACACAGGAGATTACGGGGGAGTGACGGAGAAACCTTTTATATGCAATTAATTAATCTCCACGTGCAGCGAACGATTGAAAAACATGTTAAAAACCAGACCCCAATTACCAATAAGTACTTCAAGTGACAACCGCAGATGCAAAACAGTGAATAAAACCAGAGACTGTCGAAACTAACTAATTGGAGAAATACTGCAGATGTCCCTCCTTCAAAGTACAGCTGTTTGTCACGCGCGTGTGCACAGAACTCAAATAACAATCTCCCTTCAGTTTCCAAAATGTTTCCGAACAGTTAAGACGCTCTTGTATATATATGATGTAAATATATTTTAATATAATGTAAAATTGGAGCACTTATACGCAGCCTCCAAAATGCGATTTTAAACATGTACATCTAGCCAAGAATTATATCATATTCAAAGGAAAATGAATCTTCTGTTTATTTCACACAATTGTCATTTTCTACTAATACTATTTATTATTCTTCCAATATAAGTGAATCAATGGATCAGATAAATATCGCTACAACACTTTGGATTACTACTGTGGGTATATTCAGCGCATAAGGAAAATCTCAGGTAAGCTGAACAAACTTCTTTAACATATCAAAAGATGAAAATGTATATTAAATTTGAAGACTGATTTAACTATTTATAAAAATAAGAAAATTTATTACGCTACCGACGGTTCCCCAACAGTTATCGTAGTTACAATTACGAAGAGCTCTGCATACATAGCTCTTTTTTTCTAGACTACATTTTATGGAAGTGAGTAAAAAAGTTTTATCAGTCTTTTAGAGAGAGAAAGAAGTTCTTTGGATCAATGTCACGAAAATACCATGACGTCGAATGTTGCACTTGTTGCATAAAGATTTTTTTACTCTTGGGTTTTTCCCATCCATTGTGGTATTTCACAAACATAATTGAAATATATATGAGGTTTATATGTAATAAAAGAGAGTAAAAATAAAATATGGTATAGAACCAATTATTCAGAATGGTCGAGACCAGATGTATTTCAGATAACTAGTTTTCTGGATAACTGGTGGTCATTAAAGCAACATCCATTTGGTCAGATTTGTAGAATATGTGGCTGTGGCATTGTTTCTGATTTCAAATTAATTATTAGATTACCCAGATTAAGAATAAGATCTAATCAAAAGATCAAAGATTAATCATAGTTTGAAAGAACATAATTTATTGGAATCCCTTGGAAACAACAATCCTGCATAAAAATTAAAACACCCAATATCTAACTAAATATGCTTCCATTTCAAATCCTAGATATTGGCTTCAAGTTATACCATGCATGTGATCTTTTTCCTTGCAATACTTTGATGATGATGGACAATTCCCTTTCTCTTCTATAATTACGATAATGTTTATGAGTTCATTTCCACTAAATGAGATTATTGAAGCGGTTTTTCTGACAATATTAACCCTCTCGTCACCCAGGGCCTCATATGAGGCTCCTACTTCGAATTGCAATATTTGAAAGAAAAACATTTTTTTTTGTTAATTCCAGCACCTAATAGTGATATCATATGTCGATACATTTACTATTATGACGTTACTTATGTTTCAGCATTTAATAATAATAATATTAATAAAAGTTTTATTAATTATTAGTAAACCGTTGGCGTTTCTTTTAATTTAAACATATGTTTTACTCTATAAATTTAAATTAGGGACTCCTTTTCCGAATTAGTAATTTGTGATAAAAGATAAAAAATACTACTAAATTTTTTATGCTTGTTTAATCTGGTTATAATACGACATTTTCCAAACGTCTTAAAAAATTCTTCCTTAGATTATTTTCATAGGAAAAACACGCAACATAACTACATTCGTTAGATTTCTGTAAAGAACACATTCGTAAAATTTCAGTAAACTGCAACTTTTGTGATTTCGATAGCTACTTTTAATTTTGTTAGCGTAAAAGTAATTTTTCCCAAAATTGAAAAAAAAAAATCGGTGCCGAGAGGGTTAACATATGTATTTAAAGGCATCGAAAATGTTTAATTTCTAGTGACAGAATAGGAAAGGGGCTCCGGAATGAACACTAGTCCTTGGGCCCCTTTTTGGCTTGATCGGGCCCTGATCATGCGATAGTCGTCGGATAACTTCACTTTAACGTCGACCTCAGAAAGCAACAATCACGGTTAATTCACAGTGAATCAAATGGTGGTCACTTGAGAGCAATAATGAGATGAATAAAATATAACATATTTTGGTTCACAGTAGTGACTGTGACATTTTTGACATCACCGTGTCGACACGAAACATCGACTGACTGTGCTGCTTGTATAGTACCCATTTAATACACCTGCGTTTAAAGTTTCTTTTGACCGTTAACACTTAACTTTTGCATACGAAGATTAGCATTTTGTGTTTGTCCCTTAATTTATGAACACTAGTAAATAATACAGAAAATAAATCTAAAATCATATAAGAAATATTAAAAAAAAAATTCTAATTACTTATGGAACTAAAATTAGCTACTGTAAATGAATTTGACGCAACGACTGGGAATCAGCTGTTTCAGAAGTTAACCTGTTGCATGAAACACCTAAATAACCATTTCATCCTTTGATATATTCAAATCTTTATTTCCTGACTTTTCCGAATAATATGTTATTTTAAAAATAAAATAATATCTATATCGGTTATTTACCATTTCGGATAGCCTCAATATGTTTATTATTATTGTTATTATTATTATTATTGATACCTTATATTATTCATACATTAACATGGTAAATTAACTTTTAGTCTCAGTTTCTTCTTACTCATTCTTTATATTTTCACAAATTAAAGTTTTATGTCTTTCTCTCTCCCCCCCCTCCTCCTCTCCCTTCAAAATAACAAATTTTACTAAACACGTCAAAATCCACATCAGCCATTTTGTACTTTTTTTTTTGGTGATAAAACAACTTCTCTCATTAGTTACTTTAATTTATTCTTTGAATATTTAAATTTCATGACGTTTATTCTTTTTCCTAATTAACCTTTTCCAAAACACGTCCCTGTTTACAACAGCAATATTTTTATTCATTGACTCTTAAATTGTTCCACGACAGGACGTTAGCTTTTGTTTTTCTTTTTCTTCTTCCTTTTTTTTTTCGCATGAAGAATATTTTAAAGTGATCATGCTTTCAAACAGTTGTGTCATCAGCCATTGTTTCTGGTTCATAATAGAGGAGACGTGATCATACTTTCCAAATGTGATTTCTGAACATCATTAAAAATGTAAGCAATAAATAAATCCATGATCGTAATTGAACGTGTAATGATTTCATGTCGAAGTGTGACTTCAGTGATAAACCCATGTAATTTAACTGTCAGTGAAAAGAATTTACGACCTTTGCTAATAGATTTTAATAGCTGTAGCTTGTTATGGAAGTTGAATTATAGACTTATTGTCAGATTTATTCAGAAGTATAATCGATAATAAATATTCTTTGATTATTATTACTTTTAATTTAATTAAATACATGCAGATTTATGTAAATATAACAAGGTGAGGTGACTAACATTATTTAACACCTTTGATGTCTATGAGTAATAGATGTGATATGCTTTATCGACGGTAGGTGAAAATGACATATCAAAGGCGTGATTGCTTCGGAAATCCAAAAATTAGAACAATGTATTAGTTTGATGTATTTCATTGCCTCAAAATGAGAACTACGCATCCATGCATGATAAACTTTAAGGCTATCTTATGTTGGCAAAAAAGCCGCCTCTGCTCTGCGCTGTAGGTTACGCGCGCTAATACTTAGATAAATAAATAGATATCATTCTGGCCATGAAAACACAATTAATATAATAATATAGGTAATTTCTTACCTTTATCTTTCTTCAGCAGCAGTATTCCTCATACTTCGGCTTGGTGCACATTTTTAACTGCTGTGGGTAATCCATTTATTACGAAGCTAAAGTGTTAAAAACAGAAAAGTGTTGGTTAAATGTATTATATTATTTATATTGAGTCCACACTTGAGACTTGATCACTTTTGTTATAGAGAATTATATTAAAATTTTGACTTAATATTTTCAATTAACATTTTACATACAGCTGCCTTTTGCAGCAACAGATTAAAATTATTACATCTTTCTCTATTGAGATAAAAAGGGCAACTAGCTTAATAATAAAAAAGAGTTTTTTTGAGTCAGAGTTCTTTTGATGACGTCAGACAGCTGCAGCATGCGTGGGTTGATATTAAAACTAATTTCGCGAACATATTTCACATATTAATATCATTGTTTATCTTGAGTAGGATGATTTGGCTAAAATAGAAAAGTTTGTTCATTATAGAATGATTTATTATCACTTAATGTATTTATTTACGTGTTCAAATGTTTGTGTCCTTGAATTGCTTCCTGTTTTGAAATCAGTTAATGATATCTGAGATGGTTATAAATCCATCACCCTTCCTTAACCATCTCAGATGCATCATGTAATAGTTGCATCGATTCTCGATGTTTCACAAACTGTGGTTTGCCTAGTGGCTTGGTCAGGGCGTCTGCTGTCATGTCTTGTGTTGGGCAGTAACGAAGGTCTAGTATACCGTCTTCTTTCATTTCTTTTATCGCGTGATAGCGAACGTCTATGTGTTTGGTTCGCTTTGAGAATTTTTCGTTCTCCACCATCTTGATGCAGCTCTGGTTGTCTTCGTACAGTTTTACTGGTAAGTTTTGTTGTAAGTCCAGGTCTGCTAATAGTTTTATTAGCCATGCAATTTCCTGTCCTGCACTAGCTGCAGCAACGAATTCAGCTTCTGCCGATGAGTAGGCAATGCAATTTTGCCTTTTCGAGTACCATTGTATCGGACTATTTCCCAGCATGAAAAGGTTTCCAGTAGTCGATCTTCTGGTTTTTGTGTCTCCTACCCAATCAGCGTCAGAAAAACCGATGAGTTGTTGTTCTTGATTTGTATTCAATGTGAGGTTCAGGTTTCTTGTGATGTTTAGATAACTAATTATCCGTTTCGCAGCGTTCCAATCTTTAAAACGTGGAGTTTCACATCTTCTGCTGAGGATGTTAACAGCGGCTGATATATCTGGACGTGTAGTGGTTCCTATATATAACAATGATCCTATCGCTTGTCTGAATTTTGTGTTGTTAGGCATTAAATTTTCGTCGTCCTCTTTTAATTCATATTCTTGCTTTAAAGCTATTATTATTTTTTCAATTGATTCGTTTTCACCGCCTATTAAAATGTCATCTACGTAAACTATTATATACGTTGTGATGTTGTTTTCTTTTCGTGTGTATAGACATGAGTCCGCTGTGCTTTGTTGGAAATTCAATTTTTTTAAAGATTGTTCTATTCTTTTATTCCAAGTTCTCGCTGCCTGCTTAAGTCCATAAATGGATTTTTTCAATTTGCAGACTTTGTTTTCTTTATTTTTCTCAATGTAACCCTCCGGTTGTTTCATATAGACTTCATCTTCTAACTCACCGTATAGAAAAGCTGTATCTATATCTATGTGTCTCACGTTCAACTTCTTATATGCGGCTGCTGCCAAAAATGTTCGCACAGTTGTTTGTGACACTACTGGGGCGAAAGTCTCGTCATAGTTTTCCCGGTATTTTTGGCTAAACCCTTTGGCTACCAAACGTGCTTTGTACTTTTGAGTGTTTCCGTGACTGTCTAATTTCTTTTTGAATGTCCATTTGCAACCTATAACCTTTTTGTTAGGTGGAGGATCCACTAATTCCCATGTGTTGTGTTTTCTCAACGAATTTATTTCCGCTTGTGTGGCTTTAAGCCAATTTTCTTTTTCTCTGGGATTATTTATTTCCAGTATTTCATTCCAACTACTAGGTTCTATTGTATCAATATTTTTTACATAACATACATATCTGTCTGGTGGTACACCCCTGTTCATTCTTTCGGATCTTCTTGGTTCATTGGTCGGTTGCTTGGACGCGGTTGGTTCTTCGGTTGTGTTGTTTAGCTCTGTTTCAATGTAATTTTTGTCGTCATATGAGTTTTCTGTCTCTTTGCTTTCTTTTAGGTTAATTTTACTATTTTCCATGAATTTCACTGTTCTGCCAATTACAATTTTATTTTGTTTTGTGTATATGCGATATCCCTTTTAGTTGTTATCGTATCCTACAAAAATCCCTTCCTGAGCCCTGTCGTCCAATTTTCCTCGATGTTGTTTATTCACATATACGTAAGCTTTGCACCCGAATGTTCGCAAATAGTGTAAACTCGGTTTGCGATTAAACCATAGCTCAAATGGGGTTTTATTTGTCGATCTTGTTGGTAAGCGATTTTGTAAATGATTCGCGGTGTTAATTGCTTCTCCCCAAAATCTTTGTGGCAGATCTGCTTCTCTCAGTAGGCTTCTAGTCATGTCTAATAGCGACCTATTTTTCCTTTCTGCAATGCCATTTTGGCTCGGACAATACGGCACTGTTAATGATGTTTAATGCCCCTTTTTCTTAAGTAATCCTCTATCCCTCTATTTATGTACTCTCCCCCGTTATCGGATCTTATTGCTTTCGGATATATCCCGAACTGGTTTCGAACCATAGCTATATAGTCGATTTAGTTTATCCTGTACTTCATCTTTATGTTTTAATAAGTATATTACAGTAAATCTAGAGTAGTCGTCAATGAAAGTTACAAACATTGTTTTACCACCTATTGTGGGGGTTCCTATCGCTGTGCATACGTCCGTGTGCACTACATCGAGTACTCTACCTGTTTTGTTTCTATACACTGTTTTGGGATAGGGAGCATCGCTTGTTTTTGTTTGTATGCATGTTTCGCATGTTGTTCCATGATTGCAATTATTTAATTTTATGCCATAGGCTAAGTCGTCTTTAACCATTTCCTTTATGGAATTATAATTTCTATGCCCTAGGCGTTTGTGCCAAAGTTCCAGGCAGTCTTTACTTTTGCATTCATGTGCCATATTTACTATATTCCTATCTGCATTTTCTAATAATTCAACTTCGTATAGGTTATTTTTCATTTTTGCCTCCAAATAGATTTTCCCATTTCGTGACAGCGTGCATTTATCTTTATCAAATAATAATTGATATCCATTCTTTGTGTCTTTACTAACTGAAATTAAATTAGATTCTAGCTCCGGTACATATAACACTTCTTTTAACGTAATTTTATTTATGCCTCCATCGGATGTTTTTGTCGTGAATGTAGTTTCTCCGGTACCTAACGAGTTTAGAGTTTTTCCGTTGGCAATTATGACGGCTGTTTTTTCTGTGTCATTTAACTTAGTAAACTCATTTTTATTGTTTAGGATATGTGAAGATGAACCAGAATCAATAATCCAGGTTTGTTTTCCTGCTTTGTCTATTAGAAAGGCTGCGTCGCTGCCTTTATCTGGTTTTGTTTCCGTTCTATAATTTCTCGTGTTTACTGATTCGCGGTCAGTGTTTCCTATCTGGTTATCCGATTGTTGATAACACAACGATGATGAGTAATATTTATTTTTGTATGTTTGTTGTTTTTGTGTATTTGGGTGATTGTTTCGATTTTTCAAATGCCAACATTCTCTGTACGTGTGATTTCTCAATTTGCAATACGTGCACTGTTTATCTTTTTTAAAGTTATCATTAGGAAATCTTTTCTGCGTTTTAAACGCTTTTGATGAATTTTCACCCTGGTCTGTGTTTTCAACCCTTCTGTTGTACTCATCTGTTAATTTACTTCTAATAAATTGTGGTGTGAGCTCGTCCTCATTTCGCGATTCAAGGGCAGTAATTAACGTATTATAACTAGGGGGTAGCGAACACAGCAATAAAGCTGAAAGGTGGGAGTCGCTAATTGTTTCCCCGATCGCTGAAAGTTTGTCAATTAATTCTAGAATGTATGTTATGTGTTTGATTAAGTTCCCGTTTTCTTGGAGCTTGGCTCCATAGAGCTTTCTTAACAAAAATAATTTACTAGAGAGGTTCGCCCGTTCGTGTATGGTTTTAAGTGCGTTCCAAGTGTCTCTAGCTGTGTTAAGCCCCTTAACATGAACGATTTGAGAATCGTCAATTGATAGGTTAATTATGGCTCTTGCCTTCCTGTCACTGGCGTGGGCCTATCTTCGGTTATTACGTTCAATAAGTCTTCTCTAATCAGTAACATTTCAGTTTTAAATTTCCAATTACTGTAGTTACTTGCGTTAAGTTTTTCTACAAGCTGTATCTCACGTGATGCGACCATTTTACTAGTTATTTAAGTTTTGTTGTTAAAGAGGAATTGCTTTTTTATTATTTTATATAAAACTTCTTATATATATCTAGTTTTCTTCAGTTGTTTAACATTTCATATATATTAACAAAAAAATGCACAATATTTATTTCATCAAGAACTAAGAACTAAAATAACTTCTTAAAACGCCATAAAAACTTTAAAATGTGCTAGGCCTTTCGAAAGATCTGAGTCTTTCTTCGTCAGGCGCAAAAAGGCGTGTGTCTACTATGAAAGCAGCAGCAAGACTGAAATGAGAGGTAAGGGAGAGGAAACAAGCTGATGCAACAGCCAATAGGAAAGTAGAAAACAACAGCCAATAGGAAAACAGAAGACAAAAGCCAATCACAGAAGAGTAAAAACAAAACAATAGAGAATACAAAATAGAAGGGGAGTAAGGAAGTGAAAAAAAAAATAGAATAAATACAGATATAAAATAAAATGAATAAATAATAAATAAATAAATAAATAAAATAAAAATAAATAAAGCACACAAATACATAAAAAAAAAAAAAAAAAAAAAAAAAAAATTGGAAACACGTGAAAATTAAGAATTAAATAAGTAACCAAAATCTATAAATATATATATAAAAACAGACTAAAATTAATTAATACAAAATAAATTATATGGAAGTACTGAAAAGGTTTTTCCAAGCAGCAGAGAGTATTGTGGAATCGGATTTATCATTAACAATAATTTCACGATTAAGATAAATAGCTAAATTTTCCAGAAAGTCCAATTCAGAGATACTATTAGCATTAAAGATAATTTTAGCATTTTTAAAATTAATTTTTTAAATTTTTTCTTATTTTATTTATTTCATCATCAAATAACTAACTATATTTTTAATAATTTTCAATTTCTTTTTAATGTGCACACATGTATGGCCAGTAGTTTTTTTTTTTCACAAATATTATTTATCTACTAAAATATAAGACTTTCTCAGTCTCATAATCGACTGTTGGCAAAAAAGTCGCCTCTGCTCTGCGCTGTAGGTTACGCGCGCTAATACTTAGATAAATAAATAGATATCATTCTGGCCATGAAAACACAATTAATATAATAATATAGGTAATTTCTTACCTTTATCTTTCTTCAGCAGCAGTATTCCTCATACTTCGGCTTGGTGCACATTTTTAACTGCTGTGGGTAATCCATTTATTACGAAGCTAAAGTGTTAAAAACAGAAAAGTGTTGGTTAAATGTATTATATTATTTATATTGAGTCCACACTTGAGACTTGATCACTTTTGTTATAGAGAATTATATTAAAATTTTGACTTAATATTTTCAATTAACATTTTACATACAGCTGCCTTTTGCAGCAACAGATTAAAATTATTACATCTTTCTCTATTGAGATAAAAAGGGCAACTAGCTTAATAATAAAAGAGAGTTTTTTTGAGTCAGAGTTCTTTTGATGACGTCAGACAGCTGCAGCATGCGTGGGTTGATATTAAAACTAATTTCGCGAACATACTTCACATATTAATATCATTGTTTATCTTGAGTAGGATGATTTGGCTAAAATAGAAAAGTTTGTTCATTATAGAATGATTTATTATCACTTAATGTATTTATTTACGTGTTCAAATGTTTGTGTCCTTGAATTGCTTCCTGTTTTGAAATCAGTTAATGATATCTGAGATGGTTATAAATCCATCATCTTATACACTGCAAAAAAAAAAAAAAAAAAAAAAAAAAAAAATGTTGGTTTTACAGTATAATACTAGCATCGCATGCGTGGTAGCGTATTACTGCTTATTTTACTGTTTATTACTGTTAATTTTACGGTATAATACTGACAGCTGGAGTGTCATTATATTATACTGTAAAATCAACAATTTTTTTTTTTTCAGTGTAAGAACCAAGAGTAAAATGCGCATGTTTTTAGTTTTATAAATGGTTTTACTGGATAAAATAATAAAATTAATTAACAAAATCTGAAAATGAACGTGTGAGAAGCGTGGCATGCTTTGAAGTGTGCTTTGAAGTATGCTTTGAAGGTATGCTTTGCGAGACGAAAGGAAAACGACGTATTAGGTGTTTGGCACATTTCATTGTCTGTAATTGCGACCTACGCACAATGCATTTTAAGGCTGTAAATAAGAATCACTTGTGAAATGTGTGTTTTCAGTTTTATAAATGTCTTTCATATGTAAAGTAATAAAATAAATTAACAAAATGTGAAAATGACATGCGACAGGTGGTAATGCCTTCCGGATTCAAAATGAACACGACATGTTAAGTGCTTAGTACATTTCATTGCCTCCAACTGAGAACTATGCATCAAATATGTGATGCGTTTTAAGACCATGAATAATAACCACCAATAAAATATACGCTTTAAATTTTACAAATGCCTTTAATGTATAAAAAATAAAATAAAATAACTAAGTGTGAAAATTACTTGCGAGACATAAGTCGCCAAGTCGAGAAAGCACAGCCGTAAGCATCCTTTTCTGAAAGCAACTGAGGGCACTTTTGACCCCCCCCCCCTATATCTTTGCGCCGGAATTTCCCAAAAACCTGATACTTCGTTTATCTAGAGTATGTGGCACACAGGATCAAAATTTAAATTTTCACGTTTCTGTCTTTTCTAGTTCAGACGATATAGGAACTCAAAGTTACAGTTTTTGTCACTCACTCATTCACTCACCCGTCATCAAAAAGATAAGGTAGATCGCGTAGCACTAGAAACTTTAGGAATAAGGGTAGTGTTTAGGATGCAAAGAAAGTAAAAATTAAAAAATCCGAAAAGTTCGAAAACAAAAAATTTGAAAATTCCAAAAATTCCAACAAAATTGAAAATAGAAAATAATGTAGGTTGCCGACCCCGCATATCCCTGCTTACGCCTATAAGTGCAAATAATTGTTAGACTTTTTTTTTTTTTTTTTTTTTTTTTTTTTTTTTTTTTTTTTTTAAGCAATTGCTTTCTGACTTTATTACACCAAAATTAATTAGTTACATGATTTGATCTACAATTTTGACACTCGTTCTATGGTCTTATCAAGTTATGGTCTAACCAAAGTTTAGTGGATGGAAAAGTATTTTAAATACCTGTCATCTATTGAAAACATTCTGTGATGGTGCTGGCATATATAATGGCATGATTGAATCATAGGCATCGTGTATATGATACAATTGTATAATATTCAGACACTTAAGTGTCTGATTTCTAAATGTCTTTATTTCAGACATATCAGTGTTATTCAGACATTTATTTCAGTTATTTTATGCCATGATCATAGTAAGACACTTATGTGTCTTAAATTCAGACATCTATGATGTCTGAAATTTCAGATTCTGACACTTAAGTGTCTGAATTTCTTTTTCAGACACATATGTGTCTTAATTTAAGACGCCTCTATTCGCAGTGTAAATATAACAAGAACGAAAAATCATGCATCAGGTATTGATTATGAAACACTTTTCCACCCTAACGGAATATTATTAAATAATTTCCTTATTTCATAAAATGAAATGAGATAGCTGAATAAACAATTAAAAAAACACATAATTCACTAAGGATCCATTTTCAGCAATTGCTGTCCATATCCCATAACTTGTGCGAATTCTTTCGAGCAGCCCTATATATGATCTATAGAATTTTTACACACCACGTAATGCAATAAAAATTATATAAGTGTAAAAAAGCCTATCACAACGTAAAACGCACGTCCAGCAATTATTGATCACAGTCAGTCCTTTAAAAGATTTATTTTGTTCGTCTCTGTAAATGAACGATAAATACTAAGCACTGCATAATCTATAGAAAATGTGTTGTAGTGCACCTAAGAGATTTTTAAAATTTTTTATTATGTTTGCAATATTATAACATCATTAAAATGCACCTCAAACAGATTTTCTCTATAGATTATAATGTAATGAAAGTCTTTTGTGCGTCCCTGTAAATGAACTATAAATGCTACTTATTCTATACTCCAGAGAAAGTATGTAGTAGTCCATCTCAGTGAAACATATTAATTTCATTTTCTTTAAAATATCGTAACATAAAAAAAAAATACACCGCCAACGATTTTTCCTCGTAAACCATAATGTAAAGGAAATCTTTTGTGTGCCCCTGTACACGAACTTTAAATTCTACACAATTTATTTTCAATAACGAACATGCTATAGTAAACCTCAATAACATATAAAAATTACATGAAAATCCGAATATATTTACGAGAGTTAGAGTACGGCCAGACAGACAACCCGAATTCATAAACATTTTTCAACTACTCTGGAAAGTGTTAAAAATGTATACAAATTCTTGTTTTCTAAAAATATCATACAACAATAAAGATATGAATTGTACACGGATTAAAAAAAAAGGCACGTGTAGAAGCATGGTAATTGCATCTAGATGCTTCGATAACTTACTCCTTTTCAGGTTCGTTTATTTTACATTTGTACACTCTCCCTCTCTTTATTCCGATATTATCTCCGCATCCTCTGTTTTGAACGACTAACTTTTCACTCTCCGTAACTATCGGGGTTTTCCCCTTATATCACCCTCCCCATATACCCTCTCCATTTTTATTTAAAAAAAAAAAGTTTAATACCCCCTCTTCCTTAATAAAACCCCCTCGAGTCGTATATTTAACCCGGCTGGAGCTACTGAGATAACAGTCTGAGGCAGCAACTGTTTCTAAGTGTTTCGCACCATAGATTTCGATCTGGTTTCTGCAGTTTCACCGATTAATGCAAATGTGCTGTTTCTGGCATTAGAACAACGAGTCCCACTGTAAAGATGTGTTTAACAGTTGACTCGCTTCTCGGGGACTTTTTTTTTTTATGCCTCAAAATGAGCTCGTATAGACCGGGAAAGATTAAGTCGTTATTTTAGACTTGTTTATTCTTGTTTTTGAAGGCTAAAATGATCTTAAGTGCTGAAGAAAGTTAGAGTATATTCAGTTGGAAAAAATTATTCCTGAATCTACGACTCATTTTTACTTCTACGTCAATATTCATTGATTGATCAATTGAAAAAGTTTCTGTAAAATTATTGCAACTAGACATTATTTTTCTCCCCTTTGTCATATGCTTGAACTCGATCTCGCATAGTTGAGGAGATATTAAACGCTTGATTTGTGACGTGTATTTTTTATTCATCTTTTTAAAAACGATCTTACGAAATGCTGAAAAGAACAAGAGTACAATTGGCTGAAAAAAAAAAATCCTGAATCAATAATACATTTTGCTTTTTATCAGCCATGATTGATTGATCAACTGAAAAAAATTCTGAGAAAAATTCTAACTACAAAAAACTATAAATAGACTTTTTTGACAAGTCTTAATCTCAGCTCGTATTAAAAGATCTTACGAGATGCTAAAAAGAAAACTAGAGTATTCTTAATGAAAATAAAACATCTATTCATGTATTATACATTTTGATTCTAAACAGTATCGATTGATAGATCAAATGAAAAAAATTCCAGAGAAGAATTCTATTGAAATTAATCAGAAAGTTTTTGTCTTTGCATTTCTGATAAATTATTTGTGATTTTGAACCATAGGTTTCGATCTGGTTCCTATAATTTCGCCGATTAATGCCAATGTGTTGTTTCTAATATTAGAAACAGCGAGTCCTACTGTAATGATGTTTTTTTTTTTTACATATTATACCGCTAATCAGGCCCCTACCTACCGGGCTTGACGAGTTAGTGCCTGGACGCGGGGCGATATTAGCCTGATCACAACATGGCTGTGATCCACCTGAATTGGCAGATTTAAAAAAAGCAAAAATTAAAGAAGAAAAAGGAATTGGTCTCGTAATTTAGAAACTTGATCAGGTGACGAGACCTTAACATGATTAGGCACCTCCAGAGGTATAATTCATAGGGAACTTGGAGGACTTTGCACCCACGACGAATTTTACATGCACCATTAGCGTACATAGCGTAATAATGGGTTTAACAGATGGCAGAGACTTTTTTGACACGGCTGAATGTGAACTTGTATAGGTCAACGTCTAATTTTGATCAAGTTATTTATATTCAAGTTTTTTATACGAGGGTTAAGTCATTAAGTAAGTCACAAAAGATAATTAAATAATAACTTACAATGATATTCACTTCAAAACTATTTTTATTTCTCAACATATTCTCCACCAATATTTATGCACTTATATCACGGTTTTATCAGTGCCCCAACACCAGCTGCATAACATTCTTTGGGTTTCTGTCTCAGCCACATTAGGACTTCAAGTTAAACACAGGAGACAATTCAAAAGTTTTGTTGGCAACTTCTTCAATATCCACCATACAGCTTCGACTTAGCACTTCGATTTTCATCTGTTTAGTCCACTAAAAAAACATCTTGGAAGCAAGATGATGTTCACAGATGATGAAAAGATTCAACTTGAAGTCCTAATGTGGCTGAGACAGCAACCCAAAGAATGTTATGCAGCTGGTGTTGGGGCACTAATAAAACGGTGATACAAGTGCATAAATATTGGTGGAGTATATACGTTGAGAAATAAAAATAGTTTTGAAGTAAATATCATTGTAAGTTATTATTTAATTATCTTTTGTGACTTACTTAATGCTTACCCTCGTATAATTTATACAGTTGTTTTCAAACAGTTAAATTGTTTAATTTTTACTATTTGTTAATACTAAACAATGTCTTACAAATTGCTGAAGAAAACTACAGTATACTGATTGAGAATATATATATATATATATTTCTGATTCAATGATACATTTTGCTTCTAATCAACATTGATTGATCGAATAAATTGTAAAAGTTTCTGAAAAAAATTTGCTAACTAGGTTTATTATTATTATTATTATTAAATATGTTTGAATATAAGCTTATATACAGATTGTGAGAAATAAAGTCGTTATTTTAGGCTTTTTTTTTTAAAGACGTGAAAAGATTTTACGAAATGCTAAAAATGATATATTTGGTTAGAAGACATTTTATTCCTGAATCATTAATATATTTTTATTTTAAATATCAATGATTGACTGATCAAATGAAAAAGCTTCTCAGAATAATATTGCAACGAGACATTTCGAAATGTCCGAGTTCAAATGCATTTCCGGTTAAATGTCTAAATATTTGAATCCATATTTCACATTATAAATGTAATATTTTGATATTGTTAAAACGTATGACAGTATATCTTTGTAGTTAATAAAATGTATTCATGAAAATTTTTACAGGTTTTTAAATATCTGAGTATTAGATTAGTTTAGTTATTAAATCACAGAAATTTATGTGTCCGAAATCAAACGTATAACGTAACCCTTAAACGGTGTTGCAGTGAAAGTTAGTAATTTTCTGCTCGGGTAATTTCTTCATCAAACAGTAAGATTAAGATAAAAATAATTACGTACATAAGTAATATACTTACGTATTTATTCAACTGACAAAAACAGTCATGTATTTTTTTTTTTTTATAAAAAATCATTTTATTTCTTTATTACTTTCTTCTATTTTTACAAGAAAAAAGTATTGGATTAATGAAAATTTTCTACTTCTGGTTTTTGACGAATTTATACGTTTTAGAATGTCCTGAACACGATTTGACTGTTTTTAGTAAATATCTGTCTGTCTGTATGTGACAAAAATTTTGTGAGTGCTCCATCTCAAGAAATAATGCACGGAATTTAATAAAACTTTAGATTCAGTTAGTACCTGACATAAATTGGTGCTGATTAGTTATTGGTGTAAATCGCTTAACAGGTGGCGCTGTACTACATTTTTCACGATTTTCCTGATAGCTATATCTCAAGAACTAATACACGGAATTTCATCAAACTTCATATTCTGTTAGACCTTGAGATAAATAGACGCTGCTTACGTTTTGGTGTAAACATCTCAACAGGTGGTGCTGCTATGATACTTTTTTCATGATTTTCACGATAGCTATATCTACAGACCTAATGCACAGAATTTCGTCAAATTTCAGATTCAATAAGACGTTGACAAGTTGTTGTTGATTAGGTGCGGTTTTGTGTAAATCTCCCAACAGAGAGCGCTGCTATGCTGCATTTTTCAGGATTTACACGATTTTAGCGATAGTTATATCTCAAGAACTAATGCACGGAATTTAATAAAACTTTAGATTCAGTTAGACCTTGATATAAATTTATGCTGATTCATTTTTGGTGTATGTGAAACCTGTATGAGATAGAAGAAAGTTTTGGGATTATCACATCCGACAAGTTTTTTTGAATAAATTATACTAGCTGGGAACGTAATGGCACCATGATGCAGTTGCGCGCAGAAATTTAACGACACCAGTTAAAGGTTAACAAAGTCCTTTCCAAAACTTTTTAACTAGACTAGTTTTTGTACTTGAATGAAAGTAGAGCTATATACACCATAATCTATGAAAATGTAATTTTTCTTCTAAAATATTTATTTAATAGTTTAAAATTTAATTGTAATATTTGATCCAATTACATCTTACCAGTGTTACCTCATTACTTTTACTATATACTAAATGTTAAAATATATCATGTAGATATGTTACGTTCATTTCGAATTTCGGAGTTAACAACAAGCACTCCGACAACAAAGCAACAATGTTGTTCTTTTTTATTTTGTGTAAGCAAAGAAATGGAAAAATACTACTAATTTTTTAAAAACATGATAATTATTTTTATTATCTTTCATGAATGTTACCTATGCATTTTATTAGATATTTATTCAGTTATTATTATTATTTTTTGCTTAAGATTGAAATAATTTTTGTTTAAGAATCTATTATGACTAACGTGATCTTGTTAAGAATTATCAGATTTCCCCAGGGTCAAAATTCTTTTGAAAAATCCCTTAGAATTCATTTTTTTAAAGTAATATTAATCAAAATAATCAATTGTCAAAGCTGTTTTTTTAACTAAATTTAAGAAAGAAAGTCATAAATAATCACGGTTTCACAGTTTGTTAACAAGAAATCAATAATGCAAACTTTTTTTTTTTTTTTTTTTTTTACATTAACAACAACAAAAAAAAATGTTCTGTATATTTTCAATATTGATTTCAGTGCTTTTCAGCAGCTCCTTTCAAAATAAACCCTGAATGTGAGTTCATATAGTAGGCCGGGAGCAACTAAGTCATTATTTTATAAACTTGTTTTATTGATTATTAATTTCTAAGACTAAAACTGTTCTTACGAAGTTCTGAAGAAAGTTATAGTATATTGAAAAACAAAAACAAAAAACTTTATCAATCTTACATTATACTTCCAATCAGTAGTCATTGTTTGACCAATAGAAGAAGTTTCTGATAAAAGAACTGCATTGATGGTGAATTAGTTTAGACAGATTACATGTTTGCCTTTCTGGTATTGTGATTTTGTATCAAAGATTTCAATCTAGTTGCAGTGGTTTCAACGATTAATGATGCAAATGTGCTTTTTCTGATATTCGAATAACAAGTCCCATACTGTAAAATAAATAAATAAATAAATAAATAAATGTATTTAACAGTTGCCTGATTGATAAATCAACTGAAAAAGTGTCTGATAAAGAATATTATAATTACAATTTATTTTCTTCTTTTATTTTCTCTTTTCTTCTTTTTCTTTTAGAAGTCTGAATGCGAGTTGGTATAGGCCGAGAGAAATTAAGTCGTTTTTTATAACACTTGTTTTATTTTTTATTATTTTTTCAGGCCAAAAACGCCTTACGAAATGCTGAAAAAAAGCTAGAGTATGCTTACAGGAAAAAAAAAAAAAATCCTGAATCAATGATACATTTTGCTTCTCATCAGTATTGATTGTTCGATCAGTTAAAGAACTTACTGAGAAGAACTTGTATTGAAATTAGTAATTTCTATAAATAATTTAGGATTTTGCATTGTACATTTTGATCTGGTTTCTGCAGTTCTTCAGATTAATGCAAATCCTGGCATCAGAACAACGAGTACCCATACTTTTTTTGAAATGCCTGAATGTGAGCTCGTATAGTCCGGAATATATTAAGTCATTAATTTAGATTACTTCAATTTTTAATTTTTGTAACACTTTCTCTTTTCAATTGCGTTCGTAATTATATAAATACGTAACACCTATAGTCGTCGTCTGTTGCGCCAGTCTGTCCGTCTGTTCGCATATAACAGCGCAAAAACCACCCAACAGAATGGTTTGAAATTTAATAATCGTTGCAGAAATTTGTCGAGTCATTTCAAATTTTATGAAAATCGAATCAAAACTTAAAAAGATATTATTAAACGTTTTCCTCATTCTATTAAATCCTATCATATATAATTAATTAAATGTTATTCCATGATAGGTAATGATTCTAGGTTGCCATGGTGATTACATAACATTTAAGATGGAGTTATATTATTTCCGTATTACTAAATTTAAAAACCGAATTTGTATACTAAAATTGTTTAATAATAGCAATCCTATAATCTACCGACATCAGTTGTTTGGTTAGATGTTTCCGGAGAAATAGATATTAAATGGAAAAAGAGTCTAAATATGGATTTCAAGTTCTGAAATTTTCAAAGCTAGGCTTAAGTTTCCCATTGGAATTTTCAGCAAATGTCAACAAAAGAATGTTACCAACTTAAAATGTACTTATTTTATTACGGAAATTAATCATTTCATAATAACGGACGATATATTTATTTCATTTCACTGAAATAATAACGATGTTTTTTTTTTTACATTGTCTTGTATTAGATATTTGCGCATAGTATAATTTTAATGCAACAGAATTGTAATTAATTGTTTGTAAAAGTGTATTGAAACTTAATTTTATAAATTAAATTTATATCTATAATATGAAAATCTGCACATAAAATAAATTTTGTATTCATGCATTTTTGCATAAGAGTGCAACAGCTATTGCACCAAGATCTGAATATTTATAAAACTAGTTATAGTACGAAGTATAGTGCGAACGAGTATAGTCATTTGTCACGTTTAATGTACAATTTCCAACTTGTTAAATACTATTTACGAAGTAATGAAAAAAGTCAGAGTTTGAAAGTCAGACTTTGAATGTTTGACACACATTTTACTAAAATGCTCGTAATTTGTGTTTTGAAACACAGTAGTATTTCCCTTTTTCTTACATAACTAGTTTTTTATGCATTGTAACTTTTTGAAGCATCACCATATAACTTAGTAAAAATAATTTTCTCTTCTTTATTTCTGTACAAACCCCTTCTCCTATATCTTTACATCTTTACTTTTACTCGACTAACTTCTGGATCTTTCACACTATCGGTAGTAATTCCCATCAACAAAATTTAGAAAGATTAAAAAAGAAAGGAAAAAGTTGCTATTACTCTGGCGAAATGGAACTGCGAGCAACTTGTATTTAGCCCCATATTGCAACATTTAACACAAAGGATATTCAGTTACTGGTTTTCTGGAATCAGCTTCTTGTTGAAATATCTATTATTAAAATGATCCAGGACTCTGTAAATTTACATATAAAAAAGTATAAATAAATGTTCATTTATAATATTACACGAGTAACGACACATTTAATCCTGTTGGATTTAGTGAAATGACTGAAATGTAACAATTAACACAAAGGATATGAATTTTGGATTTTGCAGCATTTTCTTTGTTCTCGAAATATCCATAATTAAAAGTATCCAAGACACCATGAATGCAGAAATTTGCATAGAAAAAAAGGTATCAATAATTTAGAAAATTTACATCTTATCGATCAGCTCCCTAATTACACTGTAAATTTAAAAATCTATAGAACACACCAAGATTCTGAATATTTACGTCTGTAGATATATATCCAAGATTTAATAAGTTTACCAAGTTTGGGCTTTTCTGGATTTCTTCTCGAAATAGTCATGGTTAAAAGTATACAAGACATGAATTTACATGCATGGATTTACATAAAAAAAGTATCGATAACTCAGAAAATTTACATCTATAATACTCCCAAATTACTCTGTAAATTAAAAAATCTATAGAACAAACCCAGATTCTGTATATTGACGTTTGTAGACGTACCTAAAATTCAACAAGTTTACCTAAATAATAGCTAATTAGTAAAAGTAAAAAAAAAAATAAAAAATGTTTTCTTTCTTTATTTGTGTACAATCCCTACACCTTCAGATGATTCTATCTTCACATCCTCAGTTTTGCTCGACTAACTTTTGGATCTTCCACACTATCGGAAGTAGTTCCCGCTTACAAAATTTAGAAGCTTTAAAAAAGAAAATAAAAAGTTACAGTTACGCTAACGAAATGAAGCGACGAGCAACGGTATATTTAACCCTGTTGGATTTAGTGCGATAACTGAAATGCAACAATTAACGCAAAGAAATATCCAGTTTCTGTTTTCCTGGATTGCGTTACTTGTTTAAACATCCATGTTCCTTTAGTGCTGAAGTAGGAAAGAGATATCGATCAGCAATTGCTACTTCTTTCTTTTTTTGTATCTGTAAGCATTTGTTGAATTTATTATTACTTATTGAATATATGATTAAGACATTTGTAAAAAAAAAAACTCTGATAATGATTTACCACTTTTAACTATCCAGTGTAGTATAGTTATAGACAAAATAAATAAATAAAAAGAGAGAGAGAGAGAGAGAGAGAGAGAGAGAGAGAGTAATGTTATCGTTATGTTGTTTGAATGTTATTTTGTGGATATTTTTTGTTTTGTTTAACTCTGTCGGATTTAATAAAATAACTGAAATCCGAGAATTAACGCAAAGAGTATCCACAGTTTCTGTTTTCTTGGATTGCGTTTTTTGTTAAAATATCCACGCTGCTTTAGTACTGAAGTTGGAAAGACAGATCGATCACCAATTGCTATCCCCCCCCCCTTTTTTTTTGTTGTTGTATCTATAAGCATTGGTTGAATTTATTATTAAGTATTAAATATATGACAAGACATTTGTAAAAAACTTCTAATGGTATAATTTAGCACTTTAAACTCCCCAATGTAGTACAATTATAGACAAAGAGAAAGAAACGTGTTTGAACGTTATTTTGTGAATCAATCTTTTGTCCGTCTGTGGATCGTTTTTGTTTTGCTTAACTCGGTCGGATTTAGTAAAATAACTGAAATCCAACAATTACTCAAAGAATAACCGCAGTTTCTGTTTTCTTGGATTGTGTTTCTTGTTAAAATATCCACGTTTGTAATCAGGAAAAGAATTTATGACCATCCTGTATTAAAATTGTGAAAAACATATTTAATGACAACTAGTATATATATTTTATTTTCTATTTATTTATTGTTTAGATGAAAAGCCGTTAAATGTGTCAAGTAAAAAAGAAAATATTATAATTTGGAATACGATCAATATAATTAAAAAATATATACATTTCGTTAAAAAAAAAAAAAAGATAATATTCTTGCAAATGCAAATTTTAGTTTTGGAAAATTCATAATTATGTCTTTTTTTTTCTTCTTTTAGTGTGATTACATTCCTAAAAATTAAGGAATAATTTTTCCCCTTCTTTCAAAAAAATGAAAAATACTAATTAAAAATTATAATTCTGAATCAGTATATTACCACGACTTCCTGTAAAGATGCCTATCTATCTGCTGCTTAACTTGCAGTTTGTCAAATCTTAATGATTTATGTCGTAGACTTAGTTAGAAAAATGTCACGCTAACTGCTTCTTAATGTGTTTTGAGATTGAGATTAGCGATAGCTTCACTCTTATAGTCATTTAGTGAAAAAAAGTACAGCGAGATGAGCAGTTGGATAGAACTTTAAATTTGGCAAATTAACAAAGGCTGCATTTATGAGTCTTGACTCATAATTATGTGTGCTTGCGGTAAGTTTATTTTTGGAAAATTCAGCTTGGAAAATTTAACATCGTTAAAGAAAAGAGTGCATAGCTACAAAATGGAAAACTTTCAATTTAATTTGAAGAATAAGTTTTTATCTCAGCCTTAATCTTAAGAAATAATAAGGTACACCCAGAAAATTTTTTTGTTGAATCAACAAAAATTTGGTTCACCCAACAAAACTTTTCGTTTAAATATGGGTCAATGGAAATTTTGTTTGAATCAACAAAAAAAATTTGTTGATTTTTTGTGCAATTCCCAAAAAAAAAAAAAAAAAAAAAAAATGTATCGTCAGCAAAAAAATATTTTGTTAATTCAAGTAAAATGGTTCAATTTTACTTGAATTAACAAAATTCTTTTTGTTACATAGATATATGCTATGTGTTATTTTAACAATCTATTTTCTTTTTTCAACAAAATATATTTTGTTTGTTTAAATAATAAAGCATGTTATATTATGAACTTGTTTTGTTTATACTACAAAACCTTTTGTTAAATTAACCAATCTAAATATGCAATTCATTCTCAGCAATGAATTACGCCTGTAAACCTTGAATAATAACTAGCGAATTTTTACCCTGCTTTTTTCCAAGCGAAAACCGAGAGAGTGAAAATCGCCCAAGCCGGGAGTCGATCCCGGGTCTTCAGAACAGCGCTCTGAGGCTCTACCACTGAGCTACAAGGAACGATATCTAAGCTCGGCATTTCTCACTCTTATATATGTCGGAACGGCTGAAACCGCAGCACAAGATGGAAATGTCATCAGGAGCACGCAAATTTCTGTCTCAAACATGAGACGACAATACAAAGCCCTGCATACGGCAACACATAGTTAATTAATTCATTTTCAGCAGTAAATTACGCCTGCAAAAAGCAGGATAAAAATTCACTGTTATATTTTACCAGTGTACTTTCTTCCAGTTATCAGAGTACTTATGTACCAGAGTACTTTCTTCTTGTAAAGATAGAAGAAAGTAATAAATGGGACAGGGGGATTTTTAAAACTACCTTGATCCGTCCCAATGAAAAGAAGTTTTAATTATCCAAAAATTATGTTAATCCTTTAATTATATAGCTATATAAGTCAAATAAATCGAGTTATGTTCAAAGATTACAGCCGTAATTCTCTGCTGAAAATGAGATAGAGCTATTGCAGAAATCGCGAAAAATGCAACATAGCAGCGCTACCTGTTGCGCGATTTACACCAAAAACTAATCAAACAACAATTTATATCAGGAAGTAACTGAATATAAAGTTTGATTAAATTCCGTGCATTAGTTCTTGAGATAATTTACAGAGATAACCACTTGAGATTACTTGAGATAACCACAAAATTTTTGTCACATACAGGCAGACAGAGTCATTGACAGTCATTTTCTAAAAACAATCAAATCGTGTTTAGGACCTTCTAAAATCCGCCGGAAAAAAGAAGTCGAAAAATTTCATGATTCCAATAATTTCTTCTTGTAAAGATAGAAGAAAGTAATAAATGGGACAGGGGGATTTTTAAAACTACCTTGGTCCGTCCCAATGAAAAAAAGTTATAATTATCCAAAAAATATGTTAACCCTTTAATTATACAGCTATATAAGTCAAATAAATCGAGTTACGTGAGAGAGTTATGGCTACTACACAACAATTTAAATTTTGCAAAAACAACAAAATTTTGCTGGAATTACAAAATTATTGTTAAAAAAAACAAAAAAACAGATTTTGTTAATTCAAGTAAAATTGATGAAATTTTGTTAACATTTTGTAAGAGTGTTAACAATATTTTTTTGTCCAAGCAACAAAACCAATTTTTTTACTTCAACTAAAAATTTTGCTAAAACAACCAAAATGTACTCAACAAAACATGTTTTGTTGTTTTAATCAATTCCTTTTTCTGGGTGTACTCTTATGTTAGCCGGGCGCAGTTGATAAATCACCAAATATTGTTCCATTCGCATTGTATTCATTTCATTTTAAATATAACCCGTTCACTCATTTAATTTAAAATACATAGATTTAAAATGCATATATTATATACATTCAAAGTACATGCTTTTCATTCATACCAATTAAAATAAGAAATAATACCATAAAGCAGTACTGTTTATTTCGTCATCAAAGTATTGTTTCTAATTTACATATGCGGAAAAGAAAAGCTGTTATTGGCGAGGAAAAATGCTTACTGGGAAGATTTGCGCCCGGCTAATATAAAAGTACTAATAATAATAATTAATATTATATTAACAGAAAATTATCAAATATAAGTTTCTGATTTAAGCTCTTTGACTTAGCGTAGGTCAAATACAGTCTACCAAAAATGAAAGAGACCATTCCATACCTTTTAATCACAAAATTGTCCCAGAAAAAAAAAAAAAAAAAAAAAAAAAAACGAAAATAGCTGTTTGACTATAAGTTTTGTCTTCTTTCAATTTATGTTTAAAAAAATAAGCTTAAAGGGTCATACTGAAATGGTACTAAACTCTGAAATTTTCAACAAGAATATCTAATTTTGACAGCATATTTGGATTTTTTGATAAATTTTACCGTAGAATAGCAAACGAGAAATGATTCGGTCAAGTAGTTCAGGAATTATGAAATTTAATTTTGGAACTCCTAATGTTAAATTCATTTGTAATCATTTCAAAACTAATTGCGATGCGGTAAGTTTTTCCAGCATAACTCAAGAACTACTTGGCGAAATGAGCTGTAATTTTGGATTCGCATATTTGAAGTTTCTAGAAATAGATATCTGTTATATATATATATATAACCATAAATGAAACATTATCATAACACCAACTTAAACAATGAAATAATAATTAAGTATGAAATAATTAGTTGACAATGACTGATTCCCCAACACACTTAATATGGAAACAAAATCATATTAAAAGAATAAGAAATTAAATAAAAATTGAATAAAAATTGAATAAATGGAATTAAATGAATGAAATGAAATGAAATTTGTGGAATTTAGACAGAATTATCAAGTCCCAAATGCCTAAATACCACAAATAAAATGAAATGAGATGTTTCATCATCATATTAGCCATACATTGCTAAAAAATATGATTTTGGAACTACATCTCATAAACAATGAAGCAAACCAGTGATAAAATGAAAAATAAAATATAATATTAAAAAGGAAAGAAGCCATACTTATAATTTACAGAGAAAACATTTAATAGAGTCAGTAAGTATAAAATCCATAAAGATTAAAAAAGATACCTTGCACCTCAAGAACCAGCATGAAACTCAACCATGACTAGGGAATGAATTGAAAAAAAAAATCATTACATGTTGCCAATTTTAGAAATATAAATTGCTTTACAATGATGCCAGAAATAATGTTAGAATATTATGGATTGTAAAGTAAACAGGAACATTAGTGCTGCCATCTATTGGTAAAAGTGAATATAATCTGAATCGAAAGTATTGGATGGAAAGTAATGTTTAATAATTAAACCAAATTACTATCTTAAATGATACCAATTAGTTAAATAATAAATAAAAGAAATTAATTAATAAATAGAATATCGAATTATATTAAAGTAATGGATGTATTAATGAATAATTCTATGTTATAAATAAGTATTAAGATGGAAAAATTAATTATTAAAGCAACTTAAAATAGTGCTGCCATCTATTGGTAAAAGTGAATATAATCTGAATAGAAAGTAATGGATGGAAATTATTGTTTAATAATTAAACCAAATTACTATCTTAATGATAGTCATTAGTTAAATAATAAATAAATGAAATTAATTAATAAATAGAATATTGAATTACATAGAAGTAATGGATGTATAAATGAATAATTCTATGTTATAAATAAGTAGTAAGATGGAAAAATTAATAATTAAAACAACATAAAAATATATGTACCTTTAAATGACAAAAACGGTTAAATAACTGTACCAAAAATGCAACATCAATTAAATTAAATTAAAATAAAATACTAAATATTTGAATTAAGATACAAATAATTTAAAATTAATATTGATTAAATATTGAAATGAATTAGTCACAAATAATGTTCCTTCATACAAAGTTAAATAAAATATAAACACTTAATAAAATTAAAACATATTATATTAACACTGTATAAAAGTAAACATTATATTAGAAGTAAATATGATATTGCCCACCATAGGTATTAATCCAAATCATTAGATCAAATACATTCTTAATATTAATGAATATAAATTCATTTAAATTAATTAAATAATGAATAAGTAAATCTAACTAAATTAATATACATATAGAAATATCACATCGCAGTCCATTATAAAATGTGTATTATCAAACAATTGTGTAAATAAAAAAAATGCCCCATATATATATATATATATATATATATATATATATATATATATATATATATATATATATATATATTGTGAGATCGAGCCAATACACTGCAATGACATCGTTTTGAAACTCCTCGGAATTTTGCATTATGGTAGGGATTATCTGGTCAGGCGGGTAGTGAATTTCACCTGCTTATTTTTCATAGTTAACACTTGAACCAGTTTCTTCGATGTTTTTAAAACTTCTTAGTACTAATATGAAAGTTAGTACCGCACCTAAAATGCGGAAATTTTGTCAACAATAGTGACCGCGGAAGAATTGGTTACTAAAGCTACGATAATGAATAACATATATATGTTACAATTTATAATTTTTTCGAAAATTTATTGCAACATATATATATAATAATATATATACTAGGTAGGGTCAAAAAGTTCCCGGAATAGGTCAATTACAAATTATTAAAAAATAGAGCAATAATTTTACCGTATTGGCCTTCAAAGTACTTTCCTCTTGCATCCACACATCCACACTCTTCTTCCAGCGTTCGTATAACTATTCAAAACACTCCTTGAATCCATTTTTTAAGACGTCCTTCAGTAGCTTTGTCGCATTTTTGATCATCTGATCTGAATCCATAAAACTGTGTCCCTTCAATTTCATTTTCAGCCATAGGAACAGGTTAAAATCCGCTGGTGCTAGGTCGGGAGAATAAGGAAAGTGTTCCAGAACGGTAACACCCTGCCTGGCAAGGTACTTTTTCACAATCAGAGCGCGATGTGGTGGAGCATTGTCGTGTAAAAGAAACCAATCATTTGTTGCTCATTTTTCAGGTCGTTTTCGTCTGATTGCATCTCGTAGTCTTTAAGGATCTCCAAGTAAAGTTCTTTATTGACAGTTTGGCCTTCAGGAATAAATTCGTAGTGAATGACGCCCTCGTAATCGAAAAAACACCTCCAACAGCACTTTCCCTCGGCTTTTGTCCAAGCGAAATTTTTTCATCCTTGGTGATGTTTTTGATGACCTTTACGAAAACGCTTATGCCATCGTTTCCGTATGCTTTCTTCAGCATCTCGAGCGTCTCAGAAGGCGATTTCTCGAGCAAAGCGCAGAATTTGATGTTTGCACGCTACTCTAAAGACGACATTTCAAAATCCGACGAATGAAAAATTCGCTTTGTCAGAAATGATCTGCAGCTAACGCCAACAGTACCGAAATGAATTCCAGATGCCTGTGTGTTTTCCTTATCAGTGCTGCCAACCTCCAAAAAAGATATTTCCCCTCCAACGAACACCTGCGTGAAAGTAGGCGACCATTCCGGGAATTTATTGACTCTACTTCGTATATAACTTTTCGAAAGCAATATGAATTGTAATCTATAATTTTTTGAAACATAAATCGATTTCTAAATGTTTCAAATATACGAATCCAAAATTACAACTAATTCCACCAAGTAGTATATTGAGTTTACACTAACTTCTTTTATTGCATTATGTTTTGTAGCGATTAAAAAGGAATTTAAAATTAGGCATTAAAAACTTTAAACCTTCATAATTCTTAAACTACTTGACCGAATGACTTCCTATTTGGTATCCTAAGATAAAATTTACCAAAAAAGACACATATCATGTCAAAAATAGATGTATAAATTTCGTTTGGGAAATTTAGCTATGGAATTTTACACGCAAACAAACACATGCTAAATTAAATGCCTTGTTTTAAGTGCAAAAGGGTTAATCTTCCGTAATAGGGTTGCACGCAGATTTAAAAAAATTGATGCTCGACAAATTCTTTTTAAAATCATAAAAAAATCAGTAAAATAGCATTAGTTTTCAAACAAATTGCATTAAAAGATACATTTCTTTTTTTTTAATTCGACGATGTAAAATTCGAAATTGTGCACTGTTTAGAAGTTAAAAACATTGCAGTAAAAGAGGAATTTATTGGTTAAATCGTTGCTTCCGTCCATATGACGTCAGCGTTACTCACTGACATGTTTTTGTTTTACAATATGTATCATGTCATTGTTGATCTTATTAGCATTTGTCTAAAACTTTAGAAAATTTTACAAAACACTTTCTCAAATACTATCTACATTTAAATGAAGGGGAATAAAATTTTTAATTTCTCACCTTTTTTGCATCAATAAAGGGTTTCTGGGTTTTTTTCTTTCATTTGAATTTAACTTAATAGTTTTTTTGATTTACCATTAAAAATATCATGCCATTGTTGTTTTTGTTATCATTTGTCTGAAAATTTAGAAACATGTATAAAACGCGTTTTCAGAAGTTATCTAAATTAAAACAAAGGCAAATAAAGTTTAAAACTTATTATCGTTTCTGACAATGAAGTGTTTTTTATATATTCTATTTTTTTTCTTCAGTTTGATTGAACGTTTGTTTGTTTTACCAAAGTCTAAATGATGATGCGGCATTCGTTGAGTCAGTTACTTGTGCTCCATTAGGACTGCTTTGTCTCGTTTCAAAGCGACAAAAACTTTGAACAATGCAGTTGAGTCGGCTACTGTTTTCATTGGGTCTTTGTTTAGGGTATACAAATTAAAGAAAAAGAAAGCGGATAATTTATTTATTTATTTATTTATTTATTTATTTTTGGACACAACAAAGATACATTAAGTTAAATTATCTTTTATCTTGACGGACGATTTGCTCTGCATAACTATCAAGTTATACAAGCTACTTGGGTGTTATGTTTTTACTTGGGTGTTATCAGTAAGTCGGAAAAACTATACTTTATCTTTGTAGCGAACAGCAACCACATCCACTTTACCGAAATTGTAGTTAACTACAACTACCATTATTTATTTTAACAAGTAGCGACTACAAACTACTTTTCAAAAGTAGTCGCTACTTCACTACTTCCACATTTTGTCAAAGGATTCAATCTACACTTGAAATTGCAGCACAGTTAAGTAACAAAATGGTCCCTCGTTATATGGCGTTTGCCGAGATACAATCAAATAAATACGATAAAGCCGAGGACATTAAAAAATCAAGAAGAAATGCTTTTTGTTGTTTCTAAAATTTTAGTTTGAACACGCATTACTCCTTATAATATCGACCAGGGAAATCCAATATTAATTTTCTCTGTCATAATATCAAAAAATAATAAATCTGTAAATAAATCAGTTCCAAAAGAAGAAACGTGACATTAAGACATGAAGATCTAATAAGTAAGTGGACAAGTGTTGCCAGCAAGAAAATTAATTTCTTTGATTTGCATTTTGCCACTTGTATTTGCCAGCAAATGTCAATGGAAAAATTTAGTGCTACTATAATACAGGCTGAATCATCAAGCATTTTGATGCCCACTTAAACCAATCAGCGATTGTTGCCCACGCGGTACGACGCGGCGTGACCAATCGTTCTTCTCCTACGGCAATTAAATGGCGGCGTGAGTCAGCCCGGATTATAGGGGCCTTAGAAAAATTTATGACGTCATGCAATTTGTATCTAAACGCTGCAGCTGAATTGCTGACATTCACAAATTGTTGCGCAGAACACGTTTTGCACAAAAGAAGCAAGTTACGATCACGTGGACTAAAATAATGACACTTTTTTTTCTGAAGAAGCGTTAAAAGTAGTATCAATGTTGGCTACAAACGACTTATTTTGATATCGTGCTACTCGCTACATTACATTTTTCAAAATGTGGTGCACTACTAGAAAAAGTAGAGACTACTGTAGCTTCGCTACTAAAGAAAACTGGGTGTCGTCATATTTATTAATATCTAAAACTCGTATGTTTATAATCGTCTTACAGATATACCTGACCTGTAAAACTTCATTTGCATACACTACGGTTCAAAAGCAATTGGTCACCTAGAAGCATTAAATAAAAGTTATGATGAAATGTTTTGAATTTTTGCATAAATGTTTGAAATAGCATTATTCAGATAAAAGACAGTATTAATAGATTTAGAATTTTCGTTGCTGAAGACTAAGTTGTTTATATTTTGGCATTTTCTGCAAAAATTAGTATACTTTTAATGGATATCAATTAATTTGCTAAAAACAACAACGAAACTTCCAAAAATAGAAAACAAGAAGTATAGTAATTGAAAGAAGCCTCCCCCCTTTTTTTTATGCAAATGGTTTAATTAAAATGGTTAAACCATTATTTACATATTGCGAGGTTACATTTAATATATTTTTTAGATTGCGCACTAAGAACACCAAACAGCAGTTTTATATGAACTAGTCGGATATGCCAATCTCGAAACTTTCATCTATCTCATACATGTTAATACTACAAAATTCGCTATCACACCGCCAAAAAAATCAATATTTTTCGTCATTCTGTTGTATACGTCAGCTGCTTGCGAATCGTCGGGTTACCTAGATTCTATCAGCCAATGTATTACACTAAACTACGAAAAGTCCTTCTGGTCTGTACCGGCAGGGAAAGATAGTCTCCCCATTGCTTGGTTTTAAGATTTTAGCTAACTGAAAAACACGAAGCTAAAATGCCTGAAAACCAATTACAGAAGAGTCGTTCACAGTTCTCGTCTATATTGAATTTGAATGAGAATAACGCCAAATTAGACAGACATAGCCAAGTTGGCTTCATATATGGCAACGTATTTTTTATTGCCAAATTTGGCGCTATTTTGCCAACTGTTGCCAAGTTTGACGAGAATTTATATATATATATATATAATTATAATATCTATGAATTTCAAAAAACATATCAAGTTCTATTATCATTCTACTTAAATCTCCAAAGAGATAATTAATGATATTGTGTATACAGAATACCACATAGCTAATAATTAACATGTGCAAACATAATATTACCATAGCTTGTGCTTCAATGGTAATTGGCCAAATTTTACTCATACCTAAAGAATATTGAAAAAAGAAAAAAGAAATAGAGAGAAAAGGGAAAAAAAAAATTATAAATTGGAGTTGCAATTAAGTAAATACAAATGGATTAATAAATTAAATATGAACCATATACAATGGAAAATTGGACCACATGAGAATTAAATATGAATTGGATATGAAAAAACACATGCACATGTACTCATCAGCCTGGATGCACCCACATGTGTTTTAAATAATAATTCAGTGTTTCATAATTCTACTGGCATAATGCTAAGATCAGTAGAATCATCCAGGTACACTGAATTATTACCAGACAACAATTGGAAATATTAAAATTTGGAAATATTTAAATAGGAAATAAAAACCATTAAGAATATACAATATATTTCACTCACATCGATTATCCCAAAAACTGTATTTAACACCTCACGAAATTACCACGAGATAACAGTTTTGAAATAATAAAATTGGAAATATGAACGCGTAAAGTGTAGATAAAATATTATACTCACAATAATTATACAGAATCCTTAAAATGTCACAACTTCTGCATAATATTCACATCCACATGGCAATGCATCATACATGTTGACTAAGTCGAGTTGAGAGAAATGATTTGAAAGACAAGTTGAGAGCACACTTTTTTTAAAACACAACCCCATCGATGACACCCAAACACAAAATGATTCAAAAACACACAAAATAATACTGGTTTTAATACACTTATAACAAAATTAAGCAAACTAACATCAAAAGACAACAATATAAAAACCCCTAGCAGTCATAAGTCAGTACAAAATTAATGTTGGTAAAAAAAAAAAAAAAATTCAATAGAACCTGAATAAGATTTTATAAAGATGCCTTTGAAAATTCAATAGATATATATATATTAAGCATGTAAGAGTCGAAAAGATGGTTACAACAATGAACGAAAATTTGCCGATACTATGTTCACTACAACTCATAGATAAAACCCATTTATGGAGGACCCAGTTTATGCTGGTATATAAACCCGTTTATGCTGTATTGTTTCAAAATGTCAGCCATCCTAAAATTTCAACCTGCTATATCTCAGACATTATTTAAGATAGAGAGAGACAAAACAAAAAATGCTCTGGAAACCTTGTATCAAGGCTAAATATTTAACACAAAAAAATTTTAACCATAAAAAATGAGTAAATGGCGATAGAGTTTTCAGACAAATTGCATTTAAAATAACACTTTTCTTTTTCTATTCGATGGTGTAAAAATTGAAAATGTACAATGTCTAGAAGGTTAGAAAATTACAGTAAAAGTGAAATTTAATCGTCAGATGTTGCCAACATAAAAATTACGTCAGCGTTACTCATAAACACGTTTGTCCTTTATAATATAGGTAATACAGAGGCTTATCGCACATTTTTTAGACAAATTTGATAAATGATTTTAAAAGATAGAATTACTTTAGAGGAAAAAATTCTAGCAACAACTTATTATATGTAATTTATATTATCGTCTGATACTTTCAAATTTATTCTTATTTCAAGATTGCGCATGCAAAAAAGCTGTAAATGGAAAGATGCTTTTTTTTTTTTTTTTTTTTTTTCCCCGAACAGAAGTATGCTAATTCGATAGTCTAAAATAATTGCAAAGCGCATAATATAAAAAATTTTTAGTGCGAAATAAACATAACTATTGATTGGAAAGTGCTATCCAAAAATCAGTAGGTATACATAGTAAAAAGATACCAGATGAAAAAAAAAAAAAAGGGGGAAAAAAAGAGTCCATTTCAAGGCTGAAAACGAAGTTTCAGGTAAGGATTTATGACTGTCGCAAATTTATCTTTACAATGGGAAAATAAAAATAAGAATATTGGACAAAAATGTTGCAATCAATTCATTATATTATTAAGAGAATGTGTTATATCCGATATTTACAGAAAAAATGCTATTTTCTTTATTTCAACGACTTTTAAAGGGTGAAACTGCATCAAGGCAAAGCTACCGCTCATTACTTCAAAAACTACCATTGTATTCATTGAAAACATTAAAAACTCACACAGGTATTGCATTTATACCTTTCAACATATTCCTAAGAAGTCACCTGACGTTTCTCTTATGGTTTATTGTGCATTTAGTCTGCTGAAAAGATCTCTTTCAAAGTGCAAAACCACCACGATTGATCGAATCTGGAAAGTTTTTAAAGAGGCATGGGAAGCAATAACCCTGTAACTTTTACAAAAAACCTTCTATCATCGAAAGCATTACGCAGAATTAGAATCATGAAACAAGATTATCATATAGATTATTTCAGAAAGCAATATTCATATTTTAAACGTTAAAAAAACAACACCGAAAAATCTAAAAAATGTGCGAACACCCTCTGTAAAAATATAAAAATGCTCAACACTTTTGATCAAGGATGCATGTTATTAAGAAGACTATTACAGAGTATTTTTACCAGCAGATAAGAGCTCATCCATTAATATGTCACGCGAGTTTAGTGGTATTTTTATTCCTCTTTCCCCCAACGTCACACATTGACATACTTGACACCCCCATCCCCACTTATTGTGACATTTTTTCAACTATTAATTTAGAGGTAATATTATGCAAAAGTTACATACGGTCTCTTACCTACTGATATAAATACTACACTGATGTCCAGAAATTAAGGGGCAGTGACAAATTCCAGACGTTTCGTCGAATATCTACTGCAACTCGTGAGGAAATGCCCGGAATGCCCTTGAACTTTGAGGTTGTAAGGACATGTTTGACTTCCTATTTTTCAGTGAAGATTTTGTTGCGAGGACAATTAGAGGGGGTGTGGGGGGCAATAATAATTTTAATAATAAAATCTGGAGGCACGGCAGTGCCTCCGCCAAGTCGAGAGAGGACAGCCGTAAGCATACTTTTCTGGAAGCAACTCAGGGCACTTTTGACCCCCCCATATCTCCGCGCTGGAGTATCCCAAATATTTTAAACTTCAATTATAGAGAGTATTTGGCCCACAGGACCAAAATTTAAAATTACAACTTTCTGTCTTTTCTAGTTCAGGCGATATATGAACTCAAACATTCGATTTTTTGTCACTTCTTACTCACTCGTTCACGCGTCATCAAAAAGATTGGGTAGATCCCGTAGCCCCAGAAACTTGACATTTGGAAAAAAGGTAGTGTTTAGGATACAAAGAACGGAAAAATTATAAAATCCAGAAAATTCGAAAAAAAAACATTCGAAAATTCAACAAATTCCATCAAAATTGAAAATTGAAAATAATACGATCTTGTAGTCTTGGAAACTTAAGATTTGGTGTGAAGGTAGTGTTTAGTATCCAGAAAAAGAAAACATCAAAAACACCAAAAAAATCGAAAGCAAAATTGAAAAAATCGAAGAAATTGAAAAAAACCGAAAATTTGAAGACAATCCGATTTTGTTGCGCTAGAAAATTCAAATTAGGAATAAAGGTAGTATTTTGGATACAGAAAAAGGAAAATTAAAAAAATCCAGAAAATTCGAAAAAAAAATAAAAAAATTCGAAAAAAATTGAAAAAATGAAAAAAATTTGATACGATAACGCTCGTATTTATAAATTAATTTGGATGAAACTAATTGTGTGTATTAAGCTCACCAATGCCTCGACCGAGTTCGTTGGCCAGCTTGGTCCGCCATCTTGTTTCAAGATGGCGGCCACGGAAAATTTTAAAACTAAAATAAATATACAAAAAAGTTAAAAAATCAAGTTTATTTTTAATTAGGTGTTAGGACTTGATACAAGGATTCCAGAGCATTTTTTGTTTTACCTCTATCTTAAAAATTGGCTGAGATAGAGCAGTTTGAAATTCTAGGGTGGCTGACATTTTGAAACAAAACAGCACATTACAAAAAACCAACGATAAATTTATGGTCAATAATGGTCAAGCAGGTGCAATCCCAAATGAATACTCCGTGTTATTATAACTGTAACTTTGACTTCGAAATTTTGATACGTTGCATTTTCTATTTGTTGATATTTTTGAACTATGATTTACGCTAAGTGAAATGTTGTTGTTGAAGAGGGATTTTCCATGTAAATCCGAAACGTCCAATTTTAATATGTTTTTAATGTTTTATGAAAGTGTATTGTAATGTCTGTAATTTTAATGATTTTAATATAAATTTATAAGTTTTAGTGAACGCGATTTCTGGCAAATTATTTTCTTTCATTGTTGTAATCATTTTCCCAATCATACGCATAAAACTATATATTCATATCCATTAGCGCCAAATTCTCGCCAAACTTGGCGACAATTGGCGAAATCTCGCCAAATTTGGCGACAAAAATAAGTCTTCATAAATGAAGCCAACTTGGCTATAGCTCAATAATTTGGCGAATTTCTTATTCAAATTCAGTGTAAACGAATCTTTTGTAAACGGTTTCTTTGCATTTTAACTTGCTGTTTTCGAGTAACATTAGCTAAAATTTTAAAACTAAGATATATGAAAGCTACCTTTTCCTGCCGGTACAGGCCAGAGGACTTTTTTATGAGTTGACGGATGCAATCTATGTTTTGCATTAAATAAAGTAAAACATTGAAAAACAAATCCCACAGGATGGGGATAGTTTGTTTTAGATAGATTTTAAGATAATTGTCCTATTAGCTAGTACACCTTCCGTTATTATTTTGTGTTATTTTCCCCGGAATATGCTTTTCTTTTCTTTTGTTTACGAATTTTGTAATAGAAAAGTTCCGCTATAGACTGGCTACGTGATAGACCTTTTTTTTTTTTTTTTTATAGACGGGTTCATTTTTTTTCACAGGCTTTACTCTATTTAATTTATATATGAAATATTTGTTGTTAAAAGATGTTGGTCGCACAAAAATTTTCACATCTCTCCCTCCCTCCCGACATTACTGGTTGGTTATGGCTTGATAGTCCTTTCCAAATAAAATCATGGTGATTCTAAGATTCTCTTGATTTATCTCTAAATTGAACATAAACGATCCTAAGAAAACGGATCAATGAATTACTATATTGGCATGAGGAAATTTAGTTGCAGAAAAATGGAGCATATAACTAACATTAAGTCTAATAGGAAAACCACAGCCTTGGCAAGATCTGGAGGCACGGCAGTGCCTTCGCCAAGTCGAGAGAGGACAGCCGTAAGCATACTTTTCTGGAAGCAACTCAGGGCACTTTTGCCCCCCCATATCTCCGCGCTGGAGTATCCCAAAAATTTGAAACTTTGTTTTTCTAGAGTATTTGGCACACAGAACCAAAATTTAAAATTACAACTTTCTGTCTTTTCTAGTTCAGACGATATATGAACTCAAACATTCGATTTTTTGTCACTCACTCACTCACTCGTTCACGCGTCATCAAAAAGATTAGGTTGATCCCTTAGCCCTAGAAACTTGACATTTGGAAAAAAGGTAGTGTTTAGGATACAAAGAAAGGAAAAATTATAAAATCCGGAAAATTCGAAAAAAAAAACATTCGAAAATTCAACAAATTCCATCAAAATTGAAAATTGAAAATAATACGATCTTGTAGTCTTGGAAACTTAAGATTTGGTGTGAAGGTAGTGTTTAGTATCCAGAAAAAGAAAACATCAAAAACACCAAAAAAATCGAAAGCAAAATTGAAAAAATCGAAAAATTTCAAATAATCCGATTTTGTTGCGCTAGAAACTTGGAATTCGGAATAAAGGTAGTATTTAGGATGCAAAATAAGGAAAAGTTAAAAAATCCAGAAAATTCGAAAAAAAATTCAAAAATTCGAAAAATTCGTAAAAAATTGAAAAAATTAAAATAATTTGATTTTTTAGCCTTAGAAACTTAAAATTCGCAGTAAACATACTGTTTAGGATTCAGAATAAGTTAAAATAAAAAACGCAATAAAATTCGAAAATAAAATCCAACAGTCGGAAAAATAAAAAAATAAGGGAAATTTGAAAATAATTCAATTTCATAGCGCTAGAAACTTGAAATTTGGAATAAAGGTAATATTTAAGATACTAAATAAGGAAAAATTCAAAAATATGCATAATTAAAAAAATACCCATAAATTAGTGCAGACGATATATGAACTCAAAGTTTCGATTTTTTGTCACTCACTCACTCTTGCGTGATCAAAAAGATTGGGTAGATCCCGCAGCCACAGAAACTTAAAATTTGGAATAAAGCTAGTGTTTCGGATGCAAAGAAAGGAAAAATTATAAAATCCGGAAAATTAAAAAAAAAAACATTCGAAAATTAAAAAATATCGAACAAAATTGAAAATAACACGATCTTGTAGTCTTAAGAACTTAAAATTAGGTGTGAAGTAGTGTTTAGAATTCAGAAAAAGAAAACATCAAAACACAAAAAAAAAATTAAAAATAAAATCGAAAAAAATGGAAAAATTTCAAATAATCAAATTTTGTTGCGCTAGAAACTTGAAATTCGGAATAAAGGTAGTATTTAGGATGTAAAATAAGGAAAAATTAAAAAATCCAGAAAATTCGAAAAAAAAATCAAAAATTCGAAAAATTGGAAAAAAATTGAAAAAAATTAAAATAATTTGATCTTTTGGCCTTAGAAATTTAAAATTCGCAGTAAAGATAGTGTTTAGGATTCAGAATAAGTTAAAATAAAAATGCAATAAAATTCGAAAATAAAATCAAGAAATCGAAAAATAAGGAAATTTTGAAAATAATTCGATTTCATAGCGCTAGAAACTTGAAATTTGGAATAAAGGTAATATTTAAGATACTAAATAAGGAAACATTAAAAAATATGGATAGTTAAAAAAAATCGAAAATTTCAAAAAAAAAAAGAAAGAAAAGAAAAATAAGAAAAAGAGAGAAAATGAAAATAATATGATCTCGTAGTCTCAGAAACTGAAAATTTTGTGTAAAGGTAGTGTTTAGGATTCAGAAAAAGAAAAAATTAAAAACACAACATAAATTGAAACAAAAAAAATCCAAAAAAAAAAACGAAAATTTGAAAATAATTCGATTTTGTAAAGCTAGAAACTTAAAATTTGGAATAAAGGTAGTATTTAGGATACAAAAAAGGAAATAAATAAAAAATCTGTAAAATTCGAAAAAAAAATCAAAAATCCGAAAAATTGAAAAAGATTCGATTTTGTAGCTTTAGAACTTAAAATTCGGCGTAAACTTATTGTTTAGGATACAGAAAAAGGAAAAATTAAAACACAATAAATTCGAAAATAGAATAAAAAAACTCGAAAAAGATCGGAAATTTCAAAATAATTAGATTTTGTAGCTCTAGAAACTTGAAATTTGTAATAAAGGATACAAAATAAGAAAAAAATAAAAAATCCAGAAAATTATAAAAAAAAATTCGAAAATATCAAAAATTGAAAATAATTTTATCTTGTAGTCTTAGAAACTTAAAACTTGGTGTAAAAGTAGTATTTACTATTCAATAAAATGAACAATTAAAATATTCGTTAAATTCGAAAATAAAATCGAAAAATCGAAATATCTTTAAGAAATCGAAAATTCGAAAACAATTTGATTTTGTACTGCTAGAAACATTAGTTTTAAGATAATTGTCCTATTAGCTAGTACAACGCCCCTAATTGTTTTATGTTATTTCCCCCGGATTATGGTTTTCTTTTCTTTCGTTTACGAATTTCGTTATAGAGAAGTTCCGCTATAGACTGGCTACGATATAGGCGATTTCTTTATAGACAGGTTTGTTTTCTTTCACAGGTTGTACTCTATGTACTTCATATATGAAATATGGATTGTTAAATGTTGTCATCCCCACAAAAATTTTCACAGCTCCCCCTACCCTCCCGACATTACTGGCTGGTTATGGCTTGATAGTCCTTTCTAAATAAAATCATGGTAACTCTAAGATTCACTTGATGTATCTCTAAATTGAACCTAAATGATCCTAAGAAGACGGATCAAATAATTACTATATTTGCATGACAATCAGGTAACTTAGAATTAAAATCGAAAAATCAATAAATTTATAAAAAGTCGAAAATTTGAAAATAATTCGATTTTATAGTCCTAGAAGCTTGACATTTGGCAGAAAGGCAGGGTTTAGTATACACAAAGTAAGGAAAAATTAAAAAATCTGTAAATAATAAAAAAAAAAGACTAAAAAAACGAAAAAAAACATCGAATAAAGGAATATAATTTGATTTATTGGAAATTTCCGGAAATTTTAATTTTGGCTTTCTTTTCACACTAAAAAGTTCTTTTATGTTAAATATCAAGTATCTAGGGCTGCGAGTAATATCTCAGATGGATAGCACCTATCCTGGAAGCAATTGAGAGTACTTTTGACACCCTCCCTCCCATAACTTAGTGCTTGCCTAGGAACCTGAAATCTCTTTTTTACAGTACTTTGCAAACGAAACTAAAGCTTAAAATTTTGATACCTGTAAATAATAGGGACAGAGTGTGGGCTTAGCGAAAATCAGTGGATGATCTCAAGAAAAGGAGAAAATCAAGAAAAGGAGGATTACTTACAAAAAGAAGTGAAATCTCATCAAAAAGTCACCTGTAAAAAATGCAGCCAAGTCTCGTAACTCATTTACCGTAAAAAGTATTGAGATCGTATAAAGCCAAGTTTAACTATCTTATTAACTCTGAAATTTTCATTCGCAAATCACTCCTAGTCTCTACATCTTTAGTTAATTATTATTTTGTGACTTGGCAATTACGCATCACAGGGAAGTTATTACACCTTACTATGTTATGGAATAGGATGGGATAATTTAATTAAGGCAAATTATATACGCACAGGGAAGTTATTACACTTTAATGTGTTATAGTATTATTTGATTAAGACTAACTATTATACATCACATTCTCGTGCTACGTAATTGCCAAGTCACAAAATAATAATTAACTAAAGATGTAGAGACTAGGAGTGATTTGCGAATGAAAATTTCAGAGTTAATAAGATAGTTAAACTTGGCTTTATACGATCTCAATACTTTTTACGGTAAATGAGTTACGAGACTTGGCTGCATTTTTTACAGGTGACTTTTTGATGAGATCATATTTTCGATCACCCAAGTAACAGAAAATGCTAAAAATGGTCTCTCACTGCAGCAAATGTCTATGTAGGTCCTGTTCAACATTTGTGTGCATTTGTGTAAGCATAGCACGTATATTCGTGAAGATGTTAACGTTCCTGTGAAAAATTCAAAACTTTTTTTTTATAGCATGCAGAATTTTCCACAGAATTTAACACCGATTTCCAAAAACTTGACAAAAAATTATAGAAATAGTATACTGCAATTAAAATATTAATATGTTGAATATTTGATGAGATATGGGTATTTGTATGAAATAAATTTTAACTGCGCATGCGCGAACTACAGCAAAGTTTTTTTTTTTTTTTTGTCATGATTTGATAGTCAGTACTATAGGGCAACTCATATAGAAAGGCCATTTGAAATATCGTGAAAACTCAAAACGTTACAGCAATAATTGATAAATTGAGGAGGAAATCCCATATAATCTTATGGGATTTCCTCCTCAATTTATACTGTAAAAATAATGTTAAAATAGCTGTAAAAATAATGTTAATAATTAATGGTTTCAACATTAATTTACAACCACTATTTTAATATCAAATTCAATTTAATCTAAATGTAATTAAATTACCCAATTCCTATGTAGAATCAAAGTGTTCCAAATAATTAAAATAATAATTATAATTTATTACAGTATTGGAATTGACCGTTCATGAAACAATAACTTTAAAATAATAAAATATAATGAATAATTAATTACATAGAAATGACATAGCAATGACCACAGTGTGTATTTTATGTTTTTTAAAATTTTAATAGATATATAATTATATATATATATATATATATATATAAGCCAACATCCTCGATCCCAACCTCCTCTAATCTTTATATTTTTGGATATAAACACCAAATAAGTTATGTATAAACACCCATGAATTAATGAAATGAATTGATGATTGAATTAATGAATTCATGAATGATGATTTTGATAAATGAATTAATGATTGATGTAATTAGGATATCCATTTAGTTTTGCTTGATTACATATAAATGAAATATTTTTGTTTTTATTCATGTGAGAGCATAAATATTTTATTCTGTGTAGATAATTCAGTATTACATTTTTATAAACTGATTTATGTAAGCATGAAGCATAATTTGTAAATATATTTGCATTAAATGGAAAGTCAAATTTTTTATCGCAAATGTCAAAGAGTAATTTATTATTATTATTGATAGTAATTCTTAAGTCAAGAAAATTTATATTATTATCAATCATATCATTTTGACTTAATGTGATCTGATTGGGATATAAATTAAGTAACGATGTGATAACAGAGTTTTTGAAATGAATTATAATGATATCATTAATATATCGATTAGAAAACATAATAATTGTTATTAACTGATGAATTCCTTTCATAGTAATATAAATATAGATCAGAGAGAATACTGGAAGACGTTTTCTCTTGGGGAACTGCCTGGCATTGTTGATAAATTATATTATTGTACATAATATAATTATGATGCAATGTAAAGTTTAATAAAGTTTTAAAATAACTAACAGAAAAGTAATCTTTTAAATTTAATTGAGATTTGTATTTTTTTAAACGTACGCACATAGTATTGTGTAAATCAATGATATTAATATTATTAAATAAATCATTAAAATCAAATGTTTTGATGGATTTTACAGAATTTATGTTTTGTAATTTATTTATGAACTGAAAACTATTTTTTAAACAATGTTTATTAGCATGTTTAATCGTTATATTATAGATGTGAGTGAGTATATTAAGAAGTAAATTGCTAGCAACATTATTATAGGCATTACAGCTAATAGTAACGGTACGAAATTTAATTGGATTTTTATGAAATTTTGAAATAACAACAATATAAGGATAATTTTAATTTTAAATAATTTGTGAAAAATTAACAATTTTCGATTATTAATTTCAATTTTTAATGAAGTTTTATTAAAAATATTACTTGTATTAATAGCATTATGAATTAAGTGTTTATAGAATTCTTTACGTATAATAGCATAATTGTTTGGTGATTTATCTACATAAGTGATAATAAATTTATTTTGTAGTTCTTTTATATGGTTGTTTATGTTTTTAAAAGACACTTGTGAAATATGTTGAGTATTATTTATAATTTCATTTTTGAATTTATCTGTAACTATAACTTTCCATTCACTAAAAAACTCAATTGGTTTGTTATAATCAATAGCAATTTTATATATAAATTAAGTCTAGATCTTGAATAAACTGCATAATAATAAATTTAATAGAATACTTATGTAGAAGGCGAAATTTAGTGACATAATGCATTAATGTTTTTAAATTTTGTTGTGCAATGATAATTAAGATCACCGGTAATAATATGTCCATGTGTGGTGTTTATATATTTTTTATACTGCGGGTCATTGCAAAAACAGGGGTAATTAGTTGAAGAGTATAATTGTTTTGCAAAAGAATTATAATTAAAAATTTTACGCCTCAATGTGAGATTATATTTTTAAGGTTTGTGAATAAGAACATTTTTTAGTGGACAAGTATTACATTTGTTGTTCATAACATGTTGTAAATTAATTTTATTCAGTACAGGATTAGAAAATTTAATAATAAGTTAAGTATTATTAGTTTTGTATTTAGGTTTAGTGGAAAGAATAGCATTTAATAAATTGGCTCTATAATGAAGAACATCATAAAATATATCACAAAAATGTGATGAATACTGATACTTTTTGAATATTTTGAAATATTGATTCAGATATTTCTTTTTAATACCGAAAATAGTTTTTCTAATTACGAACCAATTATAATTAATATTAAATTGTGAATCAAGTTCACCAATTTCTGTTTTTATTACAATATTATCTATATATTTTTTTGTTATTACGTTTATCTCTAACGGATCTAGAAGTTTTTTTTATGTTTGAAAAATTTAACCCTGAATAAAGATTTTTATAATTTTCATAATTAGTTAAGTCTGAAATACACACACACATATATATAAGTATATTTATCGCTAATTCCCATCCCAAAACACTCTGAGATGTAGTTAGTTCGTTTTATTTTGATTAAATGGATATGCGTTTGCAATTATTGACTCAGTTTAAAATTATTGTGTACCCGAAATAATGGAAATTGATGATAAATTTAACATGACTGTGAAACATAACTGTGACATATTAGAATGATAGATTGCACAGTTATATACTGAGAATAAAAATCTTCTAATAGATTAACATATTGAAACTGCACCCATTTATCTCCTCTAAGAATATAATTCATCTCAATCATAGACTCATATATCATACTTCTTAGACAGTTTAAAGTTTGTCATCGTAAGGTAACTATCGATTTTCAATATCAATTATTTGATTGTTTGAAGTATTCGATTCATTATCTTTCTTTATTTGCTGCATATCTTGTTTTCCTTTTGCTTATCTTTGCTGTTCAATAGGTTTTTCTTAGCTATAAGTATAGGAAAATAAAAAAGATATATTCTACTGTAAGAATGGTCTTGCAACGTGTGTTGTCTTGAAAATAGACAAAAAATGGTAAAAAAGCTGAATTTTGTGAAAAAGAAAAAAAAAAGATGCTTCCGTAGGTAAAATTTGAGGTACAAAACGAAACAACAACAACAACAACAAGAAGAATATGAAATTCTGATCATATCCAATGAACTAAATTCTTCATTCGGATTCGAGGCAAGGGTCTCGGAAAAACTGCTTTTTTTGCATCGAACTACAGTGCGCGAAATAATTACGGCCCTTTTGCTACTTAAGCAAACACAAAAAATATTATAGTTACAATTTAAAATAAAAGCATATGGAATATAAAAGACTATACTCTACATTATGAACAATGAACATTTAAATCTCGTATGTTCAAAAAATAGACTTATACAGTCTTTGTATATATGTTTAAATGATGCATAAATCGCAGAGTAAGTCCCCTAATATTAATTGTTCAAGGGGTCTCAGGAGTCTTACTTTTCCTCCGAAGATGCAAGTTTTCATCATGTCCCCTTTTATTTTATTTCTGATTTCATATAACACACAATAAAGTGAAATTTTTACTACTAATAGGTCAATATCTGCTTGATTTAACATAATTATTTCAATGTTGTACAATTCATATTTATTATTTTAAAAAAGTTTAATTTAAAAAAAAAGTTTAAAAAAAATTGCCTGGTATCCACAGCGCGCAATGTTTTAGAAAAAATATTGCTTCAAAAATAACAAACAAAACTGATAATGATGTAAAATTGATGTATCTTGAACTTATACTTCAATTTCAAGCAATTAAAATTTCTTTTTTTTTTAATTGGCATTTTTTTTCAACAAAAAATGAATTTTTTAAACATTTTACAATTTAAATTTAAATTAAAAAATATTTTTAATTGCTTGAAATTGAAGTATAAGTTCAAGATACATCAATTTTACATCATTATCAGTTTTGTTTGTTATTTTTGAAGCAATATTTTTTCTACAATCTTGCGCGCAGTAGATACCAGGCGAAAAAGTTTTCTTTTACTTTTTTAAAAATAATTAAATATGAATTGTACAACATTGAAATAATTATGTTAAATCAAGCAGATATTGACCTATTAGTGATAACAATTTCATTTTATTGTCTGTTATATGAAATCAGAAATAAAATAAATGTGACATGATGCAAGCTTGCATCTTCGGAGGAAAAGTGAGACTCCTGAGATCCCTCAAATAAGAAATCTTTAATATTTAGTCCACCCGCCTTTAGCATTGTTGCAAGCTTCCATTCGACGCGTCAATCTTTCATATAATTCTTGAATATATTTCATATCAATTATAGTTCCATTCTTCAAGTATAGACGTTTTAAAATTGTCCTTGGGCATAAAATGTCGGCCATTTTCAGAAACTTTTCCTACTATTATGTTACCAAACGTTCTCTATTATAATCAAATCAGGGCGATTTGGCTGGGGAAGGTTCTAGCAGTTTCATTTTTTTGACTTGAACCAATTCTTGGACGTCTTTGACACATGAATTTTGCAGTTGTCCTGCTGAAACAAAAAAAAAAATTCTTCTGGCCATTCGAAGTCCATTTTTAGGAAACTGATTACTTAGAATGTTCAGATAATCAGAACTGTTTATTTTCCCATGTAGGAATTCAATATTGCTTTTCTTTTTTCCATCCTATTGCACCCCATATCATTATCGAACCTCTTCCTTGTTGTCTAGTGGAAAATACTAGAAGTTCTTTTTTATTATCCTTCCAATAGCTGTGCATACCATCTGGACCATCCAGATTAAACTTTTTCTCATCAGAAAAATAAATTTTGGTCTTTCAGTGCTCCAACTCATATGGCTGCGAGCGAATTCTTTCCGATTAGCCTTAAGAATTGAAGACAGCATCGTTTTTTTCTGGAGTTTCCTCGAACTAAGTCCAAATTCATTCAGCAATTGTAGAGTTTGACCGATCAGTAACTGACAAATGTAATTCATCTCATAATTGTTGAACTATTACAATTTTATTTGATGCTTTGCGCCTCAGAAGACGGACTTGGTTATTCGTAACTAAGGGTGGAATACCCGTGCTCTTCTTCTTTCCATACCCTGATGGACATTTAAGGTAATTTCGGATGACTTTTGAACTTCTGTAAATAGCTCCAGAAATATCTGTAGGATTCATATTCGTTTGTGTTCTTAAAATTTCAATTTTACCCGTTCGATATCAGAAAAGTCGTGAGCCAGATGGCATATTCATTAGTTTTTTAATCTAACACTTAAAACAAATTATTTAGTGAATTTTTTATTTAAACTGTTGTCACAAATTAAAACAATTTTTTTTTAAACACACGCATACAGATGAACTTTCTATTGAGTAAGGCGATAATTTCTTCGCTTCTGAAATCCAAATTTCACTGATAAGCTTTCACAACGCACGCCCAAGTACTTCTACCAGCCACCGATGAGTGCGTGTTTACTTTGCATGTTACAATGGAGGAAATAGCACATGATTTTTTTTTGGCATTATAAGATATCAGATAAAATTGTGGGAAGCCATAATTATTTCGCGCACTGTACAACTACAATTACTTTATCAAAAATGTAGTTAATTGTTTTAAAAAGTAGCGACTACAAATTACTTTTCAAAAGTAGTTACTACTTCGCTACTTTCAAATTTTGTCAAAAGATTCAATTTACATTCGAAATTGAAGACACGGATTAAATAATACAGTGATTCCTTGTTATATCGCGGTTATAGGGATCTAATTAAATAAGTGCGATATAGCGAATGGCATTAAAAAATTAAGAATGATAATATACAAGAAATGTTTTGTGAGACTCTAAAATATTAGTTTATACACATATTTACAACGTTCTTAGAGAGATGCATGATACAGGGCTGCTATAAAAGATTCATTCATTTTCAAAACGTTATATATTCAAAAATATTACACGTACAAATATGAGTGATAGATAAAAATAACCGCAAACTCACCTAGTTTTCATTGTGTGCACCAGGTGGCAGCACGAATTCAGTGAAAATTATCTCGCTCTGTTCCCTTAAGAACCTACACTAGTCATCCGAAGAAACTCGAACGCTAGTGTTAAGTCTATGGGAAGCTTTTTTACAGATTTCTCGCTCGCATTTTAATATTTTTCAATGAGTGACGTCAGTTTTGGCCTCGAATGAGCGCCAATTGCTGTCAGCGCCATCTATTGTTTGAAATTCGAACTAAAATCAAGAATCATAGTAAAAAAATTCCTGACATCGTACATAACCCTCCTGCAAGAATTTTTTAAATATCTGTCACCGTTTGCAAATTATTGAATTTTAAAATCCATCAGTCATTTTTGGGACAACCGGTATATACAAAAGGCTTTATCCTGACTGATTCATCAAAGCATAGACGAAACTATTCAAGCTGGAAATTTGAACGCTTGAATAGTTTAACTTTATCTTGATAAGATAAAGAAATAATTTCTTTTAAATTCAACTCCTAGGGGAAGGGGGTGGGGCGTTAAAGGGAGTGTAAAAAGTTTTTGGTCAGTTCAGCATATATCAGCAGCAATTTTAGGTAGGAGCGGGAAATGCAGCATAACAAATCTACTACAAAATGGTTAAACAAGTATTTCAATGATTTTAGAAATTCAATCTTCAAGGTAGTGAATGGGGATATTGAAGATCCAAAACAAAACATTTTTCCGTAATCGTGTCTATAGACAACTTGTGAGTGTTAGCATGCGTGGTTTGACGCAAAACTAATTTTATTGTTGTAACCATTGTTATACCACACTCATAATCTTGAAACTAGATTGTTTCTAGCGTCGTTCATTTTTGTCGCCAACCTTGGCTATGAAACCGATTATGAAAGTCGAAAAAGAAAACTATTGCTGATTTTTGATTAGATATTATGCGCACGACATTTTTCTGGGGAAAATTTTGATTAGTCTTATTAGTATTATTTTTTTTAATTTCATGTTTTATAAATTGTTTTGGCGCTTTTTGTCTTTTAGCAATTGGATTTCAATCTGTATATAAAATCTCATCAAAAACGTCACCTGTAAAAAATGCAGCCAAGTCTCGTGACTCTTTTTCCGTAAAAAGTTCTGAGATCGTGTAAAGCCAAGTTTAGCTATCTTATTAACTCTGAAATTTTCATTCACAAATCACTCCTAGTCTCTACATCTTTAGTTAATTATTATTTTGGACTTGGCAATTACGCAGCACAGGGAAGTTATTACACTTTACTATGTTATGGGATGGGGTGAGATAATATGATTAAGGCTAATTATATACGCACAGGGAAGTTATTACACCTTAATATGTTATGGGATGGCATGGTATTATTTGATTAAGACTAATTATACACATCACATTCTCATGCTACGTAATTTCCAAGTCACAAAATAATATTTAACTAAAGATGTAAAGACTAGGAGTGATTTGTGAATGAAAATTTCAGAGTTAATAAGATAGCTAAACTTGACTTTACACGATCTCAGAACTTTTTACGGAAAAAGAGTCAGGAGACTTGGCTGCATTTTTTACAGGTGACGTTTTTGATGAGATTTCACTTCTTTTTGTAAGTAATCCTCCTTTTCTTGATTCTGGGTTCTTTTTGGAGATCATCCACTGATTTTCGCTAAGCCCACACTCTGTCCCTATTATTTACAGGTATAAAAAAATTGAAGCTTTAGTTTCGTTCGCAAAGTACTGTAGATAAAAAGAAATTTCAGGTTCCTAGGCAAACACTAACTTATGGGAGGGGGGAAGTCAAAAGTACTCTCAATTGCTTCCAGGTAAGGTGCTATCCATCTGAGATATTACTCCCAGCCCTAGATACTTAATATTTAGCATAAAAGTACTTTTTAGTATAAAAACAAAGCCAAAATTAAATTTCCGGAAATCTCCAATAAATCAAACTACATTAATTTTTTCGATTGTTTTTTTCGTCTTTATTTTCATTTACGGATTTTTTAATTTTTCCTTACTTTGTATACTAAACCCTATCTTTCTGCCAAATGTCAAGCTTCTAGGACTACAAAATCGAATTATTTTCAAACTTTTGACTTGTTATAAATTTATTGATTTTTCGATTTTAATTCTAATTTACCTGATTGTCATGCCAATATAGTAATTCTTTGATCCATCTTCTTAGGATCATTTATGTTCAATTTAGAGATAAATCAAGTGAATCTTAGAGTCACCATGATTTTATTTAGAAAGGACTATCAAGCCATAACCAGCCAGTAATGCCGGGAGGGGAGGGGAGCTGTGAAAATTTTTGTGGGCTAACATCATTTAATAATCCATATTCTATATGCAAATTAAATAGAGTATAACCTGTGAAAGAAAACAAACCTGTCTATAAAGAAATCGCCTATAACGTAGCCAGTCTATAGCGGAACTTTTCTATAACGAAATTCGTAAACGATAGAAAAGAAAACCATAATCCGGGGGAAATAACATAAAACAATTAGGGGCGGTGTATTAGCTAATATGACAATTATCTTAAAACTAACGTTTCTAGCGCTACAAAATCAAATTATTTTCGAATTTTCAATTTTTTAAAGGTATTTCGATTTTTTTATTTTATTTTCGAATTAAACGATTTTTTTAATTGTTCCTTTTATTGAACAGTAAATACTACCTATACACCAAATTTTAAGTTTCTAAGACTACAAGATCAAATTATTTTCAATTTTTGATTTTTTTCGAATTTTTTTTCTAATTTTCTGGATTTTTTAATTTTTTCTTTTTTCTTTTTTTCTTTTTGAAATTTTTGATTTTTTTTCAAATTATCCATATTTTTTAATTTTTCCTTATTTAGTATCTTAAACATTACTATTATTCCAAATTTCAAGTTTCTAGCGCTATGAAACCGAATTATTTTAAAATGTCCCTTTTTTTTCGATTTTTTGATTTGATTTTCGAATTTTATTGTGTTTTTTATTTTAAATTATTCTGAATCCTAAACACTATCTTTACCTCGAATTTTAAGTTTCTAAGGCTAAAAGATCAAATTATTTTAATTTTTTAAATTTTTTTCGAAGTTTTCGAATTTTTGAATTTTTTTTCTCGAATTTTCCAGATTTTTTAATTTTTCTTTATTTTGCATCCTTTATTCCAAATTCCAAGTTTCTAGCGCAACAAAATCGAGTTATTTGAAACTTTTCGATTTTTTTTTCGATTTTTTCAATTTTTCGATTTTATTTTCGATTTTTTTTTTATTTTTCGATTTTATTTTCGATTTTTTTTTTGTGTTTTTGATGTTTTCTTTTTCTGAATTCTAAACACTACCTTCACACCAAATTTTAAGTTTTTAAGACTACAAGATCGTGTTACTTTCAATTTTCAATTTTGTACGAATTTGTTGAATTTTCGAATGTTTTTTTTTTTTTTTTTTAGTTTTTACCGGATTTTATAATTTTTTCTTTCTTTGTATCCGAAACACTAGCTTTATTCCAAATTTTAAGTTTCTATGGCTGCGGGATCTACTCAATCTTTTTGATGACGCGAGAGTGAGTGAGTGAGTGAGTGACAAAAAATCGAAACTTTGAGTTCATATATCGTCTGCACTAGAAAAGACAGAATCGAGAAATTTCAAATTTTGGTCATATTTGCTACATAATCTATATAAACGAAGTTTCAAATTTTTGGGATACTCCAGCGCAGCGATATGGAGGGGGGGGGGGGGGGGGTCAAAAATGCCCTGAGTTGCTTCCAGAAAAGGATGATTATGGCTGTGCTTTCTCGACTTGGCGGAGGCACAGCCGTGCCTCCAGATATAGTACATTTCCTCCTGTTCTCAAAAAACATTTTTGGGGCGTATAGGTTTACGATTTACATACTAATCGTCCTATTTATGGGCTTCAGTATGCACGAGGGTCCGTTATAATGATTGCCGTGTAATTAGTTCATAGGTGAACTGCTAAAAATTTCTGTAAAAACACATAAAAAACAGAGATTCTCTGTAAATTTACACTAATTCTCGGTTAAATGCATTCGATCGAGTTTCTCGGTCTTCATTTTACAGACATTTCCCTTTCTTATATCAAATCCCCTGTAGAGATTTCCGTATCTTTATTTAAAGATATTTTTATATTTGTTATAACCTGTAATTCAAAATACACACTTTTAAAATTATTTTACAATTTTATTAGAAATATTAAAGAATAAAATTTGGTTTAAAAATTGTTTTATTAAAAATCAGAATATTTTAGAAAGGGAAAATGCATCTCTGCGGAGTTCGCGGGGATTTTATCAGCTATCATTTTGATCAAAAGATGGAAAGATAGTGTTATTATTTAAAGAATAAATTTTTATTTCAATCTGGATTTACAGTTTAGGTAAGATAATTTCCAAATATTATTTTAGTCTATTTTATAATTTATGTTAATATTTATAAAAAATTATAATGTGTTATTATTATTAGGAATAGTAGAATTTTAATGATACATGCGTTATAAAAAATATATCAACCTTCTAAATACATAAATATTACATTAAAAAAAATTAAGTTTAATCTTCTAAATTTAAATATATGAAAACGTTAAAAGTCTATTTTTTAAAAATAACTTACATTTAAATTTTTTTCTTTTATTTATTACTAAAAAAAAATCCTTTCCAAAAAAAATATTCTTAAAAAAATATTCGCGCAATATGAAAATATGAATTACATTATAATTCTTTGATTTAAAAAGAAACAAGTAATATAATTTTTTTAAAGTCAATTCCTACTTTTTAATCATAAATATATAAAATAAACCCGTGCAGCATTAATGTGACCACGTTATCTTTATTGAACATTTTTTTATACCTATTAGTGATAACAATTTCATTTTATTGTCTGTTATATGAAATCAGAAATAAAATAAAATGTGACATGATATGCTTGCATCTTCGGAGGAAAAGTGAGACTCCTGAGATACCTCAAATAAGAAATCTTTAATATTTAGTCCACCCGCCTTTAGCATTGTTGCAAGCTTTCATTCGACGTGTCAATCTTTCATATAATTCTTGAATATATTTCATATCAATTATAGTTCCATTCTTCAAGTATAGACGTTTTAAAATTGTCCTTGGGCATAAAATTAAATTTGCCAATTACTGATCGTCAAACTCTACAGTTGCTGAATAAATTTGGACTTAGTTCGAGGAAACTCCAGAAAAAAAACGATGCTGTCTTCAATTCATAAGGCTTACATTTTTTTTTTTTATCACCGTTGTGGTATTTTATTTTTGTGGCATCACTAATTGGAGAAAAATCTTTCATTTCATTTATGAAAACAATAGGAGAAATTTTTTTCTCCCATATAAAACTAAAATTAATTAATTATTTTAATTAATGAATTTATATTTGAAAAAACTGTATTAACATCAAGTGTCATCCATTACAAGTTTTAAAAAATGCATTTGAACTTGAGTGGATGAATAAATTTTTTTTTCTTAACGATTGAAAATTTGAACAAGATATATAAATATATAGAGAGTGTGAGGTAATAGTAGAAATTGAAAAAAAAAAAAAAAAAAAAAACTTCACACAATTATTTCTTACACGTTATAAATTCAAAATAAATATAAAATTAAAATTAAAATTAATATAAATAAAAATAAAAATAAAAACATATACGCATGTATAATGTGACACACTTTTGAAATGCATGTTATTCTAGGGTTTAAAAGGAATTCTAAATGATATGGTAATGACAAGCTACGTCACTGATGGCGAAAGTACTTTACCGCCATCCACCTTCCTGGTGAATCCATACGAGGAAGCGACCAGAGAGGGTCAGTTTACTCGGTGCACCTCCAGAGGTGACGGTCTTCGGCCGGGGGAGAGACGGGGACGTGAGCCTCCTGCGTCTCTCGACCCTTTCCCAAATGAAATGACGACAGAGGTCGATGCGACATGCGGTGGAGCCCAAAATCAGAGGACAGCACCACACAACACTTGGTCGGACGCTGAAGTAATCCGACGGCTTTGTATCCGGAACTCCAAAGAGGTAACCGTGTCCTAGGCCGATGCCAAATCACCCCAGCGATCCATTATTGTACCGCAACTTCCGATCATCGAGTCCTAGGGAGGGAGGAAACGACTTGTTCATCGGTTGAGATTCTAAATAATATATCACACGAGTTGAAAAAATAAACAAACAAACAACAACAACAACAACGACGACAACAACAAAAAACAATATTTTTAAAGTACAATTTTTACAAAGCGTAGTTCGCTAAAGTATTTTCATATGATATCAAAAGAAACCATACCTTAAGTTAAACGTATATTAATCCGAAAGATGGCAGCATCAAATATTAGTTAAATCTATTTAAAGACTAGAAAAATGATAACTCTTGTAAACCCCCATACTTATGACTAATCATCGGATTAAACAAAATAGTTGAAAACGATGGTAAACTATTTTTTCCCGACTAAAACATAAAAGACATACTTGGCGCGAAACAGCAACTGCCCATATGGTATACTGGTTATGATGTCTGTCTTCCACCCAGACGAACCGTATTCAAATCACAGCTATGATTTAATGTCTAAGGGAGGCCACTCGGCTTGGCGAACCATGCCGTTGAGCGTTACAGCCTCAAAAATTAAGTGCTGCGTTACAGCGATTAAAATTCATTCAAGTAACTCATTTACAGCTGGCGTAGAATCGCCGTCTTCTGTCTATTTTTATAAATAATAATATATATATAATAATATATATATTTTTTTACAGAAAAATTTACAGTAGACTCTGTAAATTTACCGAATAATTTCTCTGTTATTTAACAGAATCTCTGTTTTTCAAATCTCTGTAATTTCACACAAGACTTAAGATAACAGATTACCAGTAGATTCGCTGTAATTTCACAGAAATGTTTTTAACCCTGTGCGAAATCCACAAAGTTCTGTAAAATAATAATTGTTGTTTTAACCGTTTATGTACGCAAAATTCACAGAGTCCCGTTATAGGATTAGTGTTTTAATGATTTATGAGGCGCGAAATACACAGAGTCCCGTTATAGTTATCGCCGAATTAACCGTATATGGTTGTGAAGCACAGAGAGTCCCATTATTTTGATCACCCAATTAACAGTTTATGGGCGCGAAATTCCCATTTACAAAACTCGCTATATACCTTAAGTTATCCCATTTTTGTTTATTTCAACCGAAAGCTCTCACTTTTCCCAAGATAAACACCGGCAGGGGTAAGCGGGTTTTTGTCAAAGAGGCTTATGAATAAAATTTATGTTTTATGTCGTAAAAATTTATTTACAAGCTTTTTTGATATTTCTTTAGATTTCTTTTCATAATATTTAAAATAAATTATTTTATTTATTGCCGAAACGTCAGTTAATTTTCACTATTGAGACCCGAAAAGTTTTTGGGCTCTGTCTGTTTGTTTGTTTGCTTGTTTGCTTGTTTTTTTGTCTGTCTGTTCCGCGATAACTGCCTCAAAAAGAATCCGATTAGGTTGATTTTTGGTGGGTGTGTTGGCGAGGTATCCAGAATTAGCTGTATATAGTGTTTGGTTAAATTTGGTTCATTCGTTCGAAAAATATAGAACATTTTATTTTAAGTCATAATGCTTTTCAATGGGAAGTCAGGCGATTTTTAGATGTGTTCGTAGTTATATAAATACGTAGCACCTATAGTCGTCGTCTCATCTGTCTGTCCGTCCGTCCGCATATAACAGCGCAAAAACTACCCAACCAAATGGTTTGAAATTTAATTATCTTTGCAAAATTTTGTCGAGATATTTCAAATTTTATGAAAATCGAATCAAAACTTTAGAAGCTATTAATAAAAATATTAATTAAGAAATTTGAATTAAAAAAAATCGGTGCTTTCTTGTTATAGGAGCTTCCGAGGTTTAACCGTCAAGCGACCGAGATACTTATTTTATGACAGAAATGAATCTGCAGACAATATAATTCATTTCACAGAATTAAAAACCATCAAGATCTGAATATTTATTTAACTAGCTATAGTACGAGCGCACCTCGTTTGTCGCGTTTGACGTACAATTTCCAACTTGTTTAATTTTAACATTCACCGAAAAGAAAATAACGCATTGGGATAATTGTAAATACTAAATTATGGATGCTAAATTTACGAAATGGAGATCTTAATTTAATCCGATCGCTTTGAAAATTCGCCAATATATTTATTAGAATTTCGAAATTAATTGTATAAATTATTGGGAAATTTTACGCATTAATCTAAAAGATATGAAACATTTTAATTTCTAATTTTTTACAAAAATTTCCAATGCATTACTTTTTTTCCTCTTTTATTAAATGGTTGCCAAACAACTATATTTCAAAGAATATCAACAAAATAAAATAAAAGTTAATCGCATTATTTTGACGTGAAATGTTATTAACAAAATAGCAAATTTTCGGGTGGTTTAAGTTTTTAATATGCTTTTTCTAATGAAATAGATAATGATTTATTTTAACTACTAAAGAAAGATGACCAAATCGGTTTTCCAAACGAAAATTATAAAAACGTTGAATGTGTAAATTGAATATAGGAATTTACATTTGTATAAGTATGTTTAATACGCGAAATTTTATTCAATTTCAGCAACATGTGATAGTGGTTGAAAAATAAGTATTCTTTTAAGGATAGGATACAATCTCCTGTACAAAGAGATGGTTAATTTGAAGAAATTACAATAGTAATTGCACTCAGACATATACTCGAATAATGAAATAGCACAATTACTGGAAATTAGTAATATAAAATTAAAGTGACAAGGGGGGGGGGATGTGGTTCAGGTGGGCTCCGTCCCCCTGAAGGAATGTGTAATCTTATTCTGAAAAAAATATAGTAATAAGTAGTTTATCCTATCATTTATCCGACATAAAATTGTGTTTAATGTGATACTTCTAAAATTTTCGGAACTTTCAATAAATCTTATATTCTTATAAATGTATAAATAACTTTAAAAAATCTAATTTTAGGATATCAAATATTATGCAGATTATATTAAAAATTAGTGAGATTAATGAACAATGATTTGTAGGGATGACGTTGAGGCCTCTGATCTGTAGATTTACTAGTTTATTATCTGTTTGCATGTAAAATGCACTTTGTGAGTCCTGGCCAATGCCCGGGTTAGAAGCAGCAAAAGTCATCTGGGCCCATCAAACGACCGTTTAGACGGGCGAAGACCGGCTAGTATTTAAATAATAAAAGAACATACTTTTGTTTCTATAATTCTGTCTTTGAGTTGGTAAGTGTGACAATAAAATAATAGAAATAGCGAAAAAAAAAAAACATGACAAATACAAAGCATAAATAAATTATCCCACCATCATTTTACTTACTTTTACGTTCACGAGAATTTTGCCCATTCTAATTGACGAGATAAAAAAAAGAGAAAAAAAAAAGAAAAGAAAAAAATCTGAAAGCTGGTTATTACCAGTTCTAATTAACGCGATAAAAAAAAGAAAAGAAGCATCTTTTTAATTCGTAGAATGTCCCTGATGTATGTAAGTTATTTTGTCATAAGGGATTATCTACATATTAAAACCTATCTTAACACTAAAAAATTCATCAGCAACACAGTACCTTTATTTGATATTTAAGTTCAGCGTGCCAAAAATATGATGAAACATAAAATTTCACCGCAGTTTTGACTGATTAGCTTTTGAAAAAGAATAATAATAAAATGAGCTACCAATGTTAAATAGATGTTATTTAGATATGACTTGAACATTAAATTATGTATTTCATTACTTTTCACCTAATTTTACATATGATACTTTATAAAGTTCGAATATAACACACATACATATCTTAGATTAAATTGATCTTGAAATATTAATTACATATTAATAATGTAATTATTAAATATCTCTAAGTAAAACATATCCTCTTTGATCATAGTTAGGATAGAAAAACAACCATATATTAAATTAGGTAGATTTCGTAAGAAATACTACCTATTACATTCTCCCCTAGGTTGGAATTCCTGAAAAATTTTTACAGATCTACACCGATCATGACTTCTAGAACCCAAAACCACCCCCAGTTCAAAACTTTATGTATCTATCTACCTATCGACCTATATCACTTTTAATGGACACGATAACTTCCATATTTTTTTCCAATTCTCTTCCAAACTGATACATAAAATCAAGCGGCAGAAAATCTCGGTCAAGTTCGTTAATTGGCGTCGAATCAGAGGGGGGGGGGGATGGGGGGGGATGGGGGGGGGGGATGGGAGTGGCTTTTTGTAAAAACAGAAAAAACCCATAACTTCTTAATTTTGATACATATCGAATACGTTTAAAGTTATTATTACTTCTAGGAAAAGGGCCAACAATTTATGTATGACAGATTTTTGACTTCATTAAAAATGGCCCCACGGGGGGAAAACTAGGGGTTTCAGAAGAAAAAAAATCATAACTTCGTCAATTCCTAAGCTGTCAAATCCGCTTAAATTTATTATAAATATTCTTAATATTATCTACAACTTTTATACTGACAAGTTTTTTATAAGACCAATTCTTACAGCAAAATAAATAAATAAATAAATAAATAAATAAATAAATAAATAAAAATAAATAAATAAATAAAATAATAATAAATAAAAACAAAAAAATTCCTGCTGGCTCCTCCTACAGGCAGAGGTATATTTCGTAGTATGCGGTCCCAACTGCCACACCATGGCAAATAAGTCTTTCTTCTGGAATTCCCAATAAACAGGCACCCTACGGTCTGCGTCTTCGAAATCTACCTGTCCCTGTAGGCCGAGCCGTCAGGGATTTTTTTTATTCAGTTTGGCTACTGGTTGCTACACGTTATGAGACGTTATGACACGTTATGAGACACGTTATGAGAAATGGACATTTTTTTCTGATCTTTTAAAAAATACAAGGTTTATTTATTTGTCAATAGATGCCATCCTAATCAAAGATAAATTTAAGATAATTCAATGAGTTTTTGTTATTAAAATTCGATAAATCCAATAAAATAAAATCTCTCCAACAAAAAATGGTGCACATAAGTTACCTAAGGCGAAGTCTTATCAAACCATCTGTTTTAGAGGACGCAACGATCATAATGGTTTTGGTCGCTGATTTCTTAAGAAAACTTGTTTTACTGAATATCTCGAAACATGCATTTTGCTAGTTACCTTGTATTACATCCGAACTTTACGCTTTAAGCGTTTTGCCCGTATTTTTCCGTTTCCGAAAAACAACTTAAATCGGCTCTAGACAAAAATATTTTTAACAAAATTGTATTTTAAGATTTATGTAAAATAAAGAGATATGAAGTGCATTTTGGAAACAAACGGGGAAAGAAAATTTAAATTATTTTTAGTTTTACAAATATTTTTATAAAAATGCAGGAAAGCCCTCAGACGCTCAGAGGGTTTGATAATTGCTTTTTAGGTGCGTTCGTAATTATATAAATACGTAGCACCTATTGTCGTCGCTTGGTCCGTCCGTCTGTCCGTCCGTCTGTCTGTCCGTCTGTCTGTCCGTCCGTCCGCATATAACAACGCAAAAACTACCCAATCGAATGGTTTGGAATTTAAGATATATTATCTTTGCAGAATTTTGTCGAGACATTTCAAATTTTTTAAAAATCGAATCAAAAGTTTAGGAGATATTAATAAAATATTTATTAAGAAATTTGAATTTTTTAAATAAAAATCGATGCTTTCTTGTTAGAGGAGCTTTCGAGGTTTAATCGTCAAGCGACCGAGATACTTATTTTATGACAGAAATTAATCTGCAGACGATATAATTCATTTCACAGAATTAAAAATCATCAAGATCTGAATATTTATATAACTAGCTATAGTACAAACGCACCTCGTTTGTAGCGTTTGACGTACAATTTCCAACTTGTTTCTATCTATAATAGAAGAAAGTATTGTAATCCAACTTTTTTTCGATGGATTTACACGTTTTAGGAGTCAGAGATCTCGATAAACACAAAATGTCTATCTATACGTCTGTCTGTCAATTTGCCTGTCCGTCCTCATTGTATCATCGAAAAATGTATGAAGATATTCATAGAATTGAACTAAATTTAAATTTATAGGTTTTGACTATGTCCAGCAGCTTGCCCTTGAATTTGGAGATATTCCGTCGGAAGGGGGCGCTGTTATAGCGATTTTTGTGTCATTATCATTACTGTACCATCGAAAAGTGTATGAAGGTACGCATGGAATTGAACAAAATTTCATTTAATTGTTTTCCCCTATGGCCAGCAGGTCCCACTTGAATTTGGGACTATTCCGCCTCGATTTTTGTGAGATTTTCTCGATTTTTCGTAGTTGTGTTGTACATTGGCTGCTCGTTCAGCGAAATGTGCTTCTCATTCACATAACCCGGCGCTTCGAAAGCAGCTCACGTACAACAGAACAACGAAAAATATGGATTTTGTTGGCACTGTAATACTGAATTTTGAAGTATTATGAGATAGAAGAAAGTTTTGGGATTGGTACATCCGACTAATTTTAATAGCTTTAGCCACAATTTCACTTAATCTTCGAAATGCGTTTCTCAATACTGACATAGTCTCCAAATACATTTTAACTCATAGCTGAATTATTCAAGAAAGAATAATGAAAAGGTACTTTTCGGTTAGCCGGGCGCCAGTGATATATGTACATATATAAATACATATGTATATACATATATCTATGTATATATATAGATATACGTATATATATGTATGTATATTCATGTATATGCAGATTTATGTGTATATATATATGTGTGTGTATAATATATACATGCATATATATCACTGGCGCCCGACTAACCGAAAAGTACCAATAGAAATTTTTTTTTTCAGTGCTAAATGCGGAATTACAAATCTAAAGAAAGAAAAAAATATGCAGGGATACATATTATGCTTTTTATAGCTCATATGAAAATAAATACATGTATGGTTTCAATACCCCTAAAGAATGTCAGCTGTAGCAGTAGTATAGGAAATCATAAACAAGAAACTTAGGTCTAAACTTCTTTATCCAGCTATTTTTGGAACGAGAACTATGACTTATGAGTAGTGCTCTTTCCCCCGCTCTCTCTCACTCTACAGGAAAACATTTAAAAAAAAATTACTAAAATAATCAATAATTTTTGCAGAAACATATTTTTTCTATTTATTCACTTATCCTTGATCAAGACAGTCGTAGTACAAAGATTATAGCCTGAGGTAAAAAGTCTAGACAGGAAAATGACAAAAAAACGAAAATTACTTAATTAACCTGAGTTTTTTAATTTCTTACTATTTGCATTTAGTGACTAATGATCAAAAGTGCAATGCCACTTTGTTGTAGCATATAATTTACTTTTGATATGAAATTCCATGCGGTAATTACTGAAAAATATAAAACTATGTGTATGTTTTCATATTATGCTTGATTTTTAAAACAAATGCAATGATTAAGACATGGGAGTTTTACCACGATAAAATAAGAAAAAAAAATCAAGCGTGTAGCATATACATTCTAATACATTCAAATTACAGCAACAAAACATCACCGTTTAATTAAGGTGAAAGATAATAACTAAGTAAACAATTTGGGAAACGCATAACACATTTGAAAACACAATTTAAGCAGTTATAATCTATAGCAGAAAAAATATCTAAATTATTTTGTGCAGACCTATGCATAGGATGTATATATATTTGTATATATATTAAATAGTATGCTAAAATTTAGCTCAGTTAGGAAACGCGTAAAACAGTTGAAAATTACACTTCAGCAATTTTCTTCAATAAATGGAAATGTACTCGGATTCTTTTGTGCAACCCTGTATATAATCTGTAAAATTTATACAAAAAAAAAAAAAAAACCTCCCGCAAACCAAAGTTGAAATCGCGCTTTCGGCAATAATCGCTTATAGAGAGTACTATAACCAAATTATTTTTATGTCCCTGTAAATGAACGGTAAATGCTATGCACGCCTTATTATATAATACACATCTTGTACTGCACCTAAATGCTGTATATCAATTTAAATATATTTAAACTAGTGTAACACCATTAAAATACATTGTAAACGACTTTTCCCCGCAGACCATATTCTTTTAACTAACCCTGTAAACTAAACTATAAATGCCACACACTTTATTTTCAATAGCGAACATTCCACAGTAAACCTCAATAACGTATATCAATTACATGGCAATCCGAATATATTTACGTGAGTTAGAGCATGCGCAGACAGGCAGATGGCCAGACAAATCGAAGTCATAAACACCTGTTAACTATGTTAGAAAGTGTTAAAAAAGAAAATTCAGAGTGAACTGAATAGATACAGTAAATAAAGTGGACAAATTTAAACAACGTATTTATTGCAATTTTCACTCCATTTAACGCGCAACAGACTGATATTAGATAATAAGAAACCGAACAATGCTGCAAATAAGCTAACAATGTCAGTTCTTTTTATTAAACAAGGGACTCTGCCTCCTATGAGCTATGCTCGCCAAAAATAACCATGAATAACCTAAAAGGCTCCAAAAACACGCTAATTTGTTCTATTTAAAAAATATTACTCAACTTCGGAAGATTAAAAGATATTATCGCGACCAGTGGCGATTTTCTGTAATCTGGTTGCCATTCATTTCCCTTTGACTGGGGGATTTTTTGGCGCAAAGGCTGCATCCACCGCTGTCGCGAAAGTTGATGGCTGTTTTCGTGATTGATTAAGAAAGATCAATAATATATTTGAAAATTAGCTTATATAAAATGGTTAAGTAAAAAATATTGCCTCCTCCCGGACTTTTATAACGTTTAGAAGAAAAGTTTTCTTTTACATTTTATAAAATAGTCGTTTTATAAATATGATATTTTAAATATATCGTTTTAAATATGACGTAATTTTTACCATTAAATGCTTTTCGCACGTAATAATTTAATTACTTTAAAGTTGTTTTTATTTTTCAATATTCATGTTTCATATTTTTCAATTGAAAAATATTTGTAAATATTAATATTAGGGCTTTTTAAAATCTGGCAACAGTATATTAAAAATACTTTTTCAAATTAGGAATTAAATCTCTATTCAGATGATGAAATTTTGAATAAAAAATTAAAAAAAAGAAAACTTCAAAAAATAGATAAATAAAAAAATTGATTGCACCCTGTACACTACAATCTAGTAAAGTACATGCCTGCAAAAGGTGGTTAAATTTCCATGCATAATTTTTGATGCTATAAAACTTTTTTAACTGAACTATTTTAACCGATTTTAAAATTCAATAGCGCTTAAAAATATTCTTTGATTTAACAACTGTCTGCTTCAGTGTGTTTATCATACATTTTTCTGTAAAACTACCTGTTTTCATGTTTTTATTTACAAGAGTTTTTCGTATTATGAACCGAGAAAGTCAAAAGGTGTCACAATAAATTCATCTACGGCAGCAAGGGCAAAAACATTAGTTATCCCCCCCCAACCTTTTTTTTTTTAAGAGAGTAATTTTAGCACTATTATTTTATAATTTTTTTAAATATATTTTCCCAATTTGTTATTAGATTAATTTGTCAAAAGTCCCATTGTCTTTTACGAAAATGTTCCATAAATGCATTAAAAATATGTATAAATAATAATTTTACTTTTTAAATATACTATATTTTATAAAAAATTTCAAGTTATAAATAGACCTATAAAAAATATGATTTCAATTACAATATAACAGTTTTGCTGCACTTCATTAAAAAAAAAATCACACATTCAAACTAGGTTAAAATTATGTTACAGCGAGCTTATTAAGTTGATACTCATGAGTTTAATTCATTATCTATGAGTTTTGAGTTGAATTTGAGTCACTATTACAACTCAAACTTATTATTATTATTTTTTTACAATTTCCTGAAAAATTTCCAGCAAAAACATGTTATTTTCTTTTAAATATCAGTTTACACAAACTAGCCAAACTCCAGTGTTGAATTCTGAGAAAACATATGTGACTTGGGTACGGTTATGTGTTTATAGTATCTCATGCCCAATCTCTTTACTAATCTGCCCTCTCTCCCCCACACCTCTAAGCACTTTAAAAAGTTTTTACAAGACGTCTTCTTTGTAATCGACAATACTACCAAATTTGATAAGGAAAAAAAAAAGGAAAAACATAGATGCAAAACACGTACGTTCCTGCAAAGCCACTTTGAAATTAGGCTATGCAAATAAAACGGAGTTAAAACAAAAAGGAAATAAAAAAGAAAAGTGCCCATTTCAACTGATGACATTGAGCTCACAGGCTATTCACACTAATTGTATATTATACTCTTATTTCAAAGAATAATGCCCCTCGAAAAATGAAGAAATCGACAATAAATTAAGGGGGGAATTAGCGCCCACGTTCCCCGCTTTATATTTAACCAATGAATCCCCAAAACTAATCAGGGGAGCGCCTTATCGCAAGGAAACTATATACCAAATTTGCAGCAAATCGTTTAATTCTGCATGAAAAACCCATTTATCTAAATTAAGGGGGAGGGATTAGTCCCCGTTCCCCCCCCCCTTTATACTTAACTAATGAACCCCAAAACTAATCAGAGAAGCGCCTTATCAGAATGAACCTATATATAAAATTTGAAACAAATCGGATATTTCTATCAAGAGTTATCGCGTTACCTACATACATATACGTAACGTACATAGATAATCTGCGGGCACATTAGCTCTCAGGCGTTGACAGCCTGTGAGGTAAAAAAAAAAAAAAAAAAGAAAAATCCCAGTTTCCCCACTTTTCTTTACGTTTGTTTTAACAAATCATACATTAACTAATATATTATTTTTAGAGAAAATTACTGAGAATTTTACAACAAAAACCACACAAGTTATTTAAGAATTTAAAATAAATGGACAGAAATTGATTATATAAATTTCAATATGTCAGTTGCACCGGGGTATTTTAAGTCTCGTAGCAATACTAAACTAGTTAAAAGTATTATGACATCACAGCAGTAAATTCATAAAATTAGGCAAAATATTTTTTTCCTGTTTTCTCATAATTTTCTGTTTATTTATTTATATATATTTTAAGGAATTCTTAGTGAATTTTGTTCTCATTCAAAAATGAGTTTGAATTGCACAGATTCGTTTTATAAATTTTGAATTTAAGCGCGAATTTAACTCATTTTTCGGGAAGTTAATTTGAGTTTGAATTAGTTTCTTTTTTGTTAAGGTTCATCTCGCGAAACCCTATTACTCCCGCTCCGTTGTCTGTTCGTCACAGAGCCATTCTCAGAAACTATGTAACTTTCAAAGTTGAAGCTTTGCGTATATGTAGCTGAATAGCAGCTATGAAGCTCAAAATATTAAAATTTGAAAAAATCTTATTATTTTAATAAATAGAGATAAAAAACCAAAATTCTAACAGCCTTTTCCTATTAAATTTACACATGTTTCGTTACAGCAGTTGCCAAAAATTAAAAATCCACAATGAAATTCTTTCTAAAATAATTAATTTTCTATTGAACGATTTACACGTAAAAAATGAAAATGAAATAAAAAGTTTCACCAATTGAAAAAAAGATTAATATGAAATAAAATTGATTGACGTCATAGTGGTAAAAAAAAGGGAAATTTCTAAGATTTCTCAATAATACAAGGAGTATGAGTATGTGTATGTACACAAAGCAGATTAATGTTACGTCATTAGAGAAATAAAAAGAAAATCGGACGTCATATTGGAAGTTTAACGAATTTTTCAAATGTTTGAGATTAATACAAAGCGAGTATCAAAATGAGTAATAGAGAATAGTAAATATGAGAGTTTGAGAAACATATTGAATCGTGATAAAAATCCGATTATGGAAATATTCACTTATTTTAACATTTTGAAGGTGTACAACAGGTTTAATTTTGAAATTATTTTTTTAAATATCGCATTTAGTCCGCATGACAGATATTATTATGACAGAATATAATAGCGGGCTTCGCCCACTATCGGGCTGGTTTAGATATTCGAAAAACCGAAAAAATAGACCGGTAAATTTTTACTTTATAAAAAACATGACTTTTTTCTTTTGTTGTTGCTAAATGAAATTTATTTGGATTTATTAAAGAAAGGAGAAAGTGTTTTGAAAGGAATATTAAACGAAACCCTTTGATCAATCTTCGATCACACGTACCCACTTGTTTGTGAGTTCTCACAAAACTGCTCCTATGATTCTAGATCAACAAAATTATGAGTTATAATGTTAGAAAACGTAAAAATTTTGAGAATTTTCAGCATCTGGCACAAAATGTACACTGCTCAAAAGAATTCGGGGAGCAAGCAAAAAAGTGAAGAGAACCATGCGAAACAGCTATGCATGCGCATAAAATGGAGAGTACACGTGTATAAATGCGCAATAAAGAAAAAAAAGACTCAACAAAATTTGCAAGTTAGCTTTAATTATTTGAAACGGTGGAAATAGCATGAAAAGCTGGTTTAAGGCATCAATTTGGTTACATGTAAATGTAAAAAAAAAGTAATGTTTAGAAATGATTCAAGATGCTTAATTTGGAGTGTGATCCCATCAAACAACTAAGAAGCTGCACACCTGTTTTCCATGTATTCGATGAGGTTTTCGATAAGACTTTGGGGAATACTGTTCTAACTCCTCAAGAATTGCAATCTCCAAGTCCCGGACAGCAATAGATGGTCTTGTTCTCGCTGCAATACTTTTTCCGAATGTGTCCCAAACGTGCTCGATTGGATTCAAGTAAGGAAAACATGCTGACCATTCCATACGTTGTATTGTTATAACTTCAAGCCTGTTCTCCACCGGACGATCTGTATACGATCTGGCATTACCATGCAGAAAAACAAAGGAATCACCATGACTGCAGAGTAAGTTACAACATGAGGTCTCAGTATCGCGTCTGCATAGCTCTGAGCCGTCAAAGTGTCTTCCTAATGATATTCAGGCCCGTACGTCCATCTATGTTGATTTCAATCGATACCATCAATCCACCGCGTCTGTAATGTGATCTTTCACGAACGAATGTTGGGTTATTTCAAATGCCCCTTTCCCTCGATACTAAAACACGTTGGGTGTCACACTCCAGACTAAATCGGGACTCGTCTGTAAACAGCACTTGGCCCCAATCACATTGCCTTCAATTTCGATGTTCAGCAGCCCACCTTCATCGGGCCCCATGGTGGTTTGGGGTCGACGAAATACAGACCATTGGCCTACATGCATGGAGACCACCCAGATGATGCCTATTCCGGAATGTTTGTCTGTATACCATTCGTCCTGTTACGCGCGAAGAGCTACTGTCTTTGCATCTGAGTAGCATTGCCTGTTCTGTTTCAACAAGCTGTAAACACGATATATCTGTCACCAGTTGCTGTGGTAACACGTGGCTGGCCTTGCCGTAATAGACGTCTAACATATCCTGTTTCTTGGAATAGATTCCACAGCTTTGCAATGACATTTCTTGCGACTCCAACAGCATCCGCTACACTTCTTTATGTTTGCTTGGATTAAAGTCTCCCGGTAATAGGCCAAACCATGGATCTCGGTAAATCACGTTGTTGGGACATTTTCAAGTCACGTTTTCTCAAAGCAAAAGCTGAGCAATGGAATTTCACAACTGAGACAGTGAAACAAACGTTTCTGCGAAATCCCGATTTCTGCACTTATCTCCTTTTTTAGGTTTTTGACGTCATAAACTTTGATTTACATATGAAGTTTTATTTTTCTGCTTTCTGGCTACGCTTTAAATTATGGATGTTTTAATTTAACTTACTTATCGGTGCAAGTATTTGCGTAATTTCGTTAAAACCATGCGCTTCCTTAATTGTTTTGAGCAATGTATATACAGAGTATCCACTCTCAACGGTGTCCAATGGCTAACTTCTAAACTGTTAGTCATAGACATACTAATATATATGTGGATATATATATATATATATATATATAAATCAACATTAGAACGGAGGGTGGTTAAGGGGTCTGTGGGTCATAAGCGGGGAAAATATACCAAAATATTTTGGAATTGTTTTCCTCCGAACAGCTGCAATAGGTAGCTTTTTGTAATGAAAGCCACCTATAATAGTTCCATTCTTCTACGATTAAAACTGACCGAGTAATAGCTTTTAGGTAGCTTTCATTACAAAAAGCTACCTATTGCAGCCGTTCGGAGGAAAGCAATTCCAAAAAAATTTGGTATATTTTCCTCGATCATGACCCCCAGACCCCAAAACCCTCCGTTCAAATGTTGATATATATATATATGTGTGTGTGTGTGTGTGTGTTGTGACGTATGACATATGTCACAGGGTGGCAATTACGACAGATTTGTGCTCTACCAAAAAAGTGCTGAAAAAAGCTTAGGGGGTGAATTCGTTTTCCACAACTGCACCTTCATTCATAGACTTAAAAAATTATCACGTGACATATTAAAGATCTTGCTTTACGGGACACAAGTTTTCAAACTGTCCCTTACATAAAGGTATACCTTAATGAAGGGGCAATTACAACAATAAAAACTATCTTAAACTAATATCTTATGTGCGAATTGGCATTTTACCATCTGAGTGAAAGCATGCCCAGGCCGGGAAGTTGAACCTATGACTGTTGGCTTAAATTTCCAACGCTCTTTTTATAGTTACCTGGACCGACAACCTGGCTGACACACCAGGTTGTCGTCATAGGTGGCTATAGAGGCGCAGGTCGCCATACCTAGCTGTCTGACATAATCTAACTCTCAGACAACTTTATTGACAATATTGCTTTGACTTGTATCTGGTCTGCCCATTTTTGTCTGCCATACTAAACAAAATATACCTCAGGTAATGTAACTTCATTAGGCGATCTACTTATAATAAAATCCGAAGGCAAGAAACTGTCTGTAACCATTCCAGGCAGGACCACTCTGATCTGCGAATCGACAGTAGTTAAACGCCATGTTAGGCTTAATGAAAAACATATGCTAACATATGAAGCTAAATGATAATTTCTTCTACTTAAAATCATGTCTGTTCAGCATATTTTCGTATAAAACATGTATATTATATCTAGTTATAATGTTATAATATTTTAAGTTTTAAATTAAAAATAACAGATTAAACATCGGATTACCTGATGTAAACAAACAAATACTGTTGCCATTCAGAATCATAAATCCCATACCTAGAAAAAAGTGAATGACTCTTTGACCGTTTCATTAAAATATCCAATTATGCTCTTAAAATATTCGTAAAAGCATACTATAGTCTTTAAATATTTAAAGGATTTTTTAAATTTACTTCTATAAGCATTTTATTCCCGTAAGCACTTTTTCAGAAATAGCGATGATACCTTTCGAGGCTTTGCGATGATCTACCAGCATTTTAGATTTCGTTCCTAAATACTCTTCTGGCGCCATCTATTGACAATAAATACAAATTATACCTTTCTGTTGGAAAAAAATATAACATAATAATAAGGTTGTAAAATAATATAAAATGTACATAAGCATATTTTTAAAATAAGAAAATTTAGGATGTATTGATTTATTACAAGATCAACTTTTTTTAATGATTTAAATTATTTTTATTATTAATTTTGAAGGGGAAATATTTGACTTTGTGTAAAAAATAATGCATTCTTTATGATTATGAAGAAACTAAAAGATCGTTTTCGTATTATTGAGAGCAAAAATTAATACCTATAATTTACTTACCATAATTAATTATAGAGATCGTTATTAGGATTAAAATTTTAATTATTCAGAAAAAATATTTGGAAATTTTTAGTTGAAAAACAAAAATAAAGAAAAAGATTACGTTTTGTAAAATTTACCATTAACATAACTACCATTAACAGTAAAATTTACCATTAATCCTGAACTTATTGGGTGAACTTATCCATTTTCCTTATTGTCGATAAACAGTATAAGAATATTTTTATCAATTATTTAAAATTTTAACTGAAAACCCCAATTTCTACCCACCGTCCTAGGACGGGCATTTACACTAGTGTATATATAGATTCATAGATACATTTTATTATTTTTAACTCAATCCAAAAATAATAAACAGCATCTATGTATCAACCGTTTAATGGAGTTAAATTACCTGCGGTATATTCTGTTGTGCTGTCTACGGGGCAGACCAGATGCTATTGCCAATAAGGTTGTCTGAATGAATTGTGTTGTGTTTGCCGGTTGTCGGTCCAGGTAGCTTAATAAGCAGATCGTTGACAGTTTAAGGCAAAGGTCTTGGGTTCGACTTCCTTTATTAGGCTTGGACACCTTTTGACTCAGTTGGAAAAATGCCAATCCGTATGATATCTTCACCAATTAGTTTGATTGAGTTAAAAATAATAAAGTAGTGTCTTAGGTACTCACATTTTGTTCTATTTCGAACATTTCAACCAATCAAATAAATGATATTGAAATTCAATAGTTATTCATTTCAGATGACAAACTGTAAACTGTCTAAGAATTATGATGTATGAGGGCACGAGTGTGAGATCATTATATTCATAAAGGAAATAAGGGTGGCATTTTCGATATGTTAATCTATTAGAAAAGCTTTTATTTCTAGTATATAACTAAAAAGAAAATATATCATCTTAATATGTCACAGTCATGTTGTCCAATATATCATAAATTTCTATGAAAGCAATTTCTTTTCCTACGGATGTGTAATATTTTAAATTGCGTCCAGTTTTTAAAATACGCTTCGAATGATGGATTAGGCTGCAAAACAGAATACATAATCACTCTCACTCAAGGCCGTATGAACAAAGAAAATAATTTGTGCTTTTTTAAATTAAATAAAAGAAAAAAAGATTTAGATCACGAAATTTAGAACGCTGTCACTTTGGTCAAACTAAATGGAATATTGTTTGTACGTTTTCGAGATGACGGTACCTGAAAAAATGCGTGACTAAAAATTTATTTCTACACACTAAAATAATATTAAGAACCAGGCGTAAAAGTAAATTTATAATAATACACTGTAAAAAATTGTCGAAATGTTTGCTGCTGTAATTTTCTTTTCTTGACTTTTTTTTTTTGCCTTATAGAACATTATTACGATTAATGATGATCAATGGACCCTTAATCGATTGCGCTTGATGCCTATGATTTCGGAAACGTTTCCTTTGCCTTTAGAAAACTTTAGAAGAGGAATCTAAGTTTACGGGCAACTAAAAAACCCTTTTATTCCAGAAACGTTTTCGAAACCCACAGAAATTTATTGTTTTCTGATTGGTCTACAAATTCTTTCTGGTCTACAAATACATTCTACAAATACTTTCTGAAGATAAGAGAAAAGTTTAAGGAATCATTATTGCGAGGTTACACTGAATTTTTCTTAAGTGTTTCTGCTATACCATAAACAGTTTTTGAAAACTTTTATAGTGTATATTCTGATAATGTTAAGTATTTTTCTGGTTTGCCTACCCTCCATCCACAATCTGTAATCTCTAAAAACAACAAATCTTCGCCCCTCGGGACTACACTGAAACTCAAAAGCGTAATATGAGCTCCCTAGCTGGCAGGGTACGCCAATATCAAATCAGGTTAATTAAAATCACAATTTAAATAACTCTGATTTTTTTTAAATCATTGATTTAAACCAATATTGAAATTTTATTCTGTTGGAATATGTAGTTCCACTTTGATGTAGAACCTAATAAAATTTAAACAACCTACATGTTGGGTAGTAATTTTTCAACTGTGTGAAAAAGTGTCCAGGTCAGGATTCGAACCAGAGACCTCTAGGCTTATGTTGCCAATACTCTGCCAGCTCCGCTATCATGGACGAATCTGGGCGGACACAATTCACCCAGCTAACCTCATTGATCATGGCATCTGATCTGTTACCTGAAATAGCTCAACAGAATGAATCGAAGGTACTGGAATTCCTGGCCTGGACATTTTTTCACTGAGTTGGAAAATTACAACTCATTTGATTTATTTACCAGTTACATTAATTGTGTTAAAATTAATCAAACCTACATGTTATTTAAATCACATAAGCTTAACAAAAAAAAAAAAAAAAAAAAAAAAAATTAACAACGAAGGTCTCTATGCGCATACTCAGAAAAGATTGAAAAAATTACTGAATATTCTTGACATGAGGACATATATGTCTATAAAAAATTTCCTGCGAAACCATCTCAATATAACGTCCGTAAAAAAAAAATGAAAATTTATGTTTTGGCGATTTATTGTCATTTGGCGTACAAGGAAATGTTTTAAAAAAATACGTTTTCATGCTAAATACTTTTTAAGGAAAAACTTTTGCTACCCATCATACTGAATTATTTTAAGTAAGTTTAACTTAAATAAATACACTTTTATAACTAAAGTTTTGTCACACACATTTATATGATTGTACAATGAAATTTAACGATAATATTATATGGTTTAGAACAAAATTTAAATAGAGTAAAAAGTGTTTCAAGCTCAAAACTAAGCTCCGATTCTTGAGCATTGTCAATTTGGCTTCGATATTGTTAGTGTAGGAGACAACAAGAGAACAATATTGTTGCCATGGAAACAACGACTTATTAAGTATCATGCATTTAAAACTTACACAGCCGGCGAAACCGTGTAAAATTACATAACTGCAGCAACATGCAACTTATATAATGTATAAACTTATAGAAATAATAATAAACAATTTCATCATTTAAGTTTAAATTCATGAAGTACTGCGCATTTAAACACTCATTGAACAAGAAATTTCCAAATGCATTAAAATCGCTTGCATTTGGCGAGGAAAAGGTGTTGCTCGCCAAATTGCGTACTTTTGCGCAAAATACTCGAAAATATTTTATTTTTTTATACAGATTTTCTAATGAAATTCTGCAGTTAAATTTGACTGATCCTTATTTATAACGTACTTGAGTAGTTTCATTGGAATATTTTCAAAAGATTTTGAATATGCGCTTTAAGAAGACCTTCCTTGTAAGTGCCTAAGAATGACTGTTTTACAATCCCAATTATAGCTATCTGCATCCCGGTTCCAACCGGTTCCAAAATTGAAAATGCCCGCTTATAAAAAAACTGCAACCAAAATCGAAAAAGTAAAAACTAACAACGTTGGAGATTGACCTCAGCTATCCTATGCAAAAATACGCATTTAAAAATATTAAAATGCGAGCGAGAAATCGCGCTAGAACCTTCCCATAGACTTAACATTAGCTTGAGGGCTTCTTCCCGTGACTAGTGTAGGCTCTTAAACTGTAATATGAGATGACATTGTTATAATTTGCTTATCTATACTATTATATAAAGAGAGAACGCCTGTCTGACTGACTCATCAACGCCCAGCTGAAACGACTAAGTCAGGATCACGAAATTTGGGCAGCAGATTGCTGTTATGACCTAGGCAAGCAATAAGAAAGGATTTTTGAAAATTCCCCCCGAAAGAGGTTGAAGGGGGAGACGAATGTTTCATGTCATTTCGCCATATCTCAGCAGCAGTTTCAGGCAGGAGCGCGAAATTCAGGAAAACAAATATACTAAACACATATTTCAGCTACTTTAGAAATTCAACTCCTAAGGGAGTTAATGGGGGAGGGGGTAGGTAAAAAAAGAATGAATCTTGCACCAATAGCTACAACAATGAAATCATAACAATGAAATTACAACAATGAAATACATAGAATACAGCTAAACCAATCTGCTAAAACATAGTTAAACACGTATTTCATCTTTTTTTTAGCGATTTCGTCGCCAACATTGTCAATGAACCCGATTATGGAAGATTAGACGATATATAGGTGTATATGATATATAGAATTTATATACACCAATTAATAATACAAAACAATTTGTTACATTAAAAAACGCGTACCACAACTGAAAATGAGCTACCAGCAATTATTGTTCATAGACAGTATTGAAACCAAATTCTTTTGAGTGTCACTGTAAATGAACGATATACTCTATACACGCAATATTCTACAGTTGCGCCTTGTACATAAATATGTTTTTTTAATATGTTTGAATATGTTTAAAATAGTGTAACATCATTAAAGTGCGCCACAAACAATTTTTCCCCGTAGACATTAATGTAACAGAATTCTTTTGAATGTCCCTGTAAACGAACCATAAATGCTACACACTTCATTTTCAATACCAGACATGCCATAGCATACTCCAATAACATACATAAATTTCATGGCAATCCGAGCATATTTATGCGAGTTAAAGCACGGACAGATGGCAGACAGACAGATAGACAAACCGAATTCCTAAACACTTTTCAATTAGGTTAGAAAGTGTTAAAAAGCTGATTTTAATAAAAATAATCAGATTTTGTCGTTAATGTTTTTTAAATCATGATTTTTTCACACCCTACTTGTGAAAAACGGTGTTATCGTTTTGTTTCTAAATATACGCTAATTTGCCCTGTTTTAAAAAGAAGAAAGAAAATGCCTGCAAATGTATAAAGGTAATAGCCATTTGAAGATAAATATATTATTTTAAGAAATGAACTCGGTTAATTAAATAAGCATTAAAAACGCTTTTAATTTAATACAATATCATTGCCTAACCTCCGAAAAATAAAAGTTGGAAAAATCTGGTAAAAGGGAACTATGAACGGAAACGTTTGCGTGGAGTTTATGCCATTTTGTGTAATCGTAAAAAGTGTCTGAAAACATTTAAGTTTTCTGGACGCTTCATTTTAAATATGACGACATTTTTACAAACAGAATCTTTAAAGGGATTTAAAAATATAAATGCGCATGATCTGACGAATATGGAACGATTTTTACAGATCAAAACCATATATAGGGCGCGTTCACAGACCAAACCCCGAGTTACATGGGGTAACACATAGGTAACCCGAAGCGTTCAGTGCCCGATATCACGTGACTTTTTTCGGATTTCTCGCAGCGTTCAGAGCCGGAAATTACCCGGACTTCAGGTAACCCACATTACCTGGAGAATTTTGTTGGGTAAAGTGATCACGTGGTTGGGAAATCTGATTTCTCTGTTTACTTTATAGCTAACTGCAACTGTTAATTGTTGTTCTTTATGACTCCTACTGTACACTTGAGTCCTGACCATTCGATTGGTCTACTTTTAACAGGACTATGATATAATTGGGCAACGTCGGCTAGGAGGGTTTCTGCAATGTTCGTACAATCAAAATGTAATGGTAGATTGGTTGACGGAAGTGTTTGATTGTAAACATGCCCATAACTTTACCCAAAAGCGTTCACAGCCGTTTTAACCCAACTTTACTCTCAGAAAATCAGATGACGTCATTCCCCAATTATACGAGTAACCCGAGTTTCGGTCTCTGAACGCGCTCAACGTTTAAAAATAATGTATTGATATCGCAATATACACTGCTCAAAACAATTAAAGGATATTTGAAGTTTTATATAAAATAAAGATATAAACGAAATTTTTTTTTCCGAAAATAGAAGAAGAGAATCACAAATGCAAATTTTTCTGGTTTTCAAACTGTGGAGTATGCAAATTTTGAGTTCGACGTCAAAAACGTCGCTTCAGCGGCAGCGAATGAAATTTGACTTTCAACTGGATAAAAGAGAATGAAGACAAGGATGATCGGCATTCAGTGATTGCTTTGTTTCGATGAGTACGATGTCTCAGCGAAGTCATTTGACAGATTCAGAAGCTTGGAGAATTGTTGGTAGGTTAGAAGGGGGCCAAACTCAAGCCGAAGTAGCGCAAGCCATTGGAGTGTCACAAAGTGTCATTTCCAGGATCTAGAACCGTTTTTTGGAGAGTGGATGTGCAGGCTGAAGACCAGGGCAAGGTCGTAGACGGGCAACAACGCCCAATGAAGATCGGTATTTAGCGTTAACAGCTCGGAGACACCGAAACATGAACGCTACTCTTCTCCAACAACACCTTCCTCGGCTACAGGCACCACGATTTCAACTCAGACTGTCCGAAACCGGCTCCATGCTGTAGATCTGTATGCTCGCCGACCGATGGTATGTGTTAGATTAACATCAAGGCATCGTCGCGACCGCAGGGAGTGGGCAACCGAGCATGTCAACTGGAGGAGAAATGAATGGAGCAATATTCTGTTTTCTGACGAGTCCCGTTTTTCTGTGCATCCGGATAATAGGCGTATTTTCATCTGGAGGGACCGTGGCAGTAGGAATAATCCTGCGTTCGTGCACGAAAGTGTCAGATTTGGCGGTGGAGGAGTGTTGGTGTATGGTGGCATCTCCATTGACGGGCGCACTGACCTCTACATCATTCGAGATGGAGCTCTGACTGGTCGCCGATATAAGGATGAGATCCTCAGACCTATTGTAGTCCCTTATTACGCTGCAGCAATCGAAGATAACTTCATTTTAATGGACGATAACTGCAGGCCACATCGTGCAAACCTGGTGGAGGATTTCCTTTTCGAGGAAGGAATCGTTCGAATGGAATGGCCAGCGTGTTCTCCAGACATGAATCCAATCGAGCACGTTTGGGACGCTCTAGGAAGACGAGTTTCTGGCCGCCAACAACCCCCACAAACTCTCCAAGAACTGGAAAGAGCTCTTCTGGAAGAGTGGGGCAGAATACCCCAACTCGTCATTAATAGCCTCATTGAGTCCATGCCTCAAAGGTGTTCAATGTTGCTGGCCGCCCGTGGAAACCATACCCCCTACTGAAAATGATTTTCTTTGAAGAAAACACCTTTTCTTATTCTTTTTCTCTCATATGCACAAATTGTGTTTTTTCCTTTTGTACACAAATGCGCAATAAAATGCATTTTTTTCTGCCAAACATGTGTAATTTATTCTCATATAACCTACTATGTCTGTCGACCATGTATCAATCAGCTAAAAAGTTTCCCAGATACAAAATCCACCTAAAACTGCAATATCCTTTAATTGTTTTGAGCAGTGTATTTACCCTTGCTCAGTTTATTTTAAAAATACAGCAACAGAGAAAAAAATATTTCAACGCATGAAAACTCACTCGTTTTGAATATGACGTAATTTTCACCACAAACTGCTTTTCGCACGTAATAATTTAATTATTTTAAATTTTTTTTCATTTTCAATATTCACGTGTAAAGATTTATTTCAATTGAAAATACAATGTTTGGAATTATTATTATTCGGGTTTTTAAATTGTGGTAACAGTAAATAAAAAACGTGTATTTTTTTTTTTTCAAAATATGAATTAATTCTCCATTAAGATGATAAAAGTTTGTATAAAATTTCGAAATAAACTAAAAGAAAAATAAAATGATTGTACAACGCACACCACAATCTAGACAAGTATTTGTCTGCAAAATATGGTTAAATTGCTATGCATAGTTTTTGATCATATAAAACCTGTCTAAACTGAATTATCTTAACCAATTTCAACATTAAATAGCGCTTAAAATAATTCTTCGATATAAAAACTATCTACTTCAGCATGTTTTACTAGGGTTTAAGTGTGGTTTTACTAGGGCGCTTCTATAAGAGAGTGGCGACAGACGGGCACTAAAATTTGATTGGTCGAGATCAGTGGTCCGAATTAGCGCACTACAAGTAGCGAAACTACTTTAGTCGCTACTTTGTATTGTAGTTTGTATTGTAGCGCGCTACATTTTGTACAGTGTATTCTAGCGAATAGCGCGATACAAACACTCAGCGAGAACAGACGTTTCTTTTAACGCAATTTCTAGGGGAAAAGTGTCATTTTACAAATCATGTGGCCGTAATGTAACTTCTTTTGTGCAAAATCTGTTCTGCTCAACAATTTGGGAATCTCAGCTGCAGTGTATAGCAACGCATCGCGTAAAGTCATACATCTTTCTCTTTGGGGTACTTACTACTAAAATCAAGTACTAACCCACCAAAGGAATTCATTCCCTATGTTTAGATCTCAACAATACGCATGATCATTATCAAATTGTTGAAATTTCAAATGAAGTATAAAGTTAGTAAATTTCTTAAACCAGTCTTGGGCTTACTTTAAGCCATACAGATTTATATGAAGCTTGCACAATCGGCCACTGTCGCCATTGTAAATCATGGTTTGTTCCATAACTATTGTTTCATACAGTTTACCATACACGAAATCAGTAATAACATCCAATGCATATATTTTTATTTCCTTTTTATTAATAATAGCTAACACAAGTCTGAGAGAAGACGTACTAATAACAGAGGCATGCGTTTCAAAATAATCAATACCTGGTTTCTCTGTTGATAGCCACGGACAACAAGCCTTGCTTTGTACACATTATTTCGTTTTAATCACAGTTCCCATTTACGAGATATTGGCTTCTCATCTTTAGGCATCTCCACCAGTTTCAACACTTTATTCTTATTCAAAGAGTCCATTTCTTGATCCATAGCTTTTCTCCAAGAAATCTACGCATTTTTAGATATTTTTTCTATATTTTCAAATAAAACTGAATCAAAACTTGTTACAAGAGCTCCGTAGGTGTAATCCTCTTTAATAAAAAAGCTATGCGTTGCTGACGACTGAGAGTTTCGCTAATCGTAGCCACAGATTAATCTCGGAAAATGAAACATTTGAAGTTACTGAAAAAATTAATAGCTCGAAAAGTATTTGTCACAAAATTGTTAGACAAACTGCGTTAGAAAGATAAAAATTTGTATTTTTCTTGATATAAATTCCAAATCTAATGATTATGCCGTTTTTCAAATATTGAATTAAAAATATTACCAAATTTCACAATGGAGTACCATATCCATTAGCGCACCCACGGGGGGGGGGGGGGGGCTAAGGGGGCTGAAGCCCCCCCCAGACGCTGAAACTTAAATGAAGTAACTATATAAAGTTTTCTATAAAATTATAAAAAGTTTTTTTTTTAAAGATCTTTAGAAAATGTTTAAAACCTTTGTATCTCATTTTATCTTTATTCTCAAATTTTTTTTGACGTTTTCGACATACGTTAAGCGTAAAGACTTATAGCGGTACTCTGATTCTCTCAGTTCTGAGTACACATCCATCATCCATATTTTTAGCACGGTCAAGCGGATTCAAGTACAAAAGAGGGTGGTATTTCTTCTACGTTGTACATCTGTGTAACGGACAATACGACCCATTCAAGGTCGATAAACGATTCACACTCTCCATTTTGCAAAACATTGAAGTGGGATGCTGGAGAAATGACAGCCCCACACTAAAAACCTTTTATTACTCTAGTACAAATGAGGTACAAACGAAACGATTGTTGGTACAAACGAGGTATAAACGATTGGCCCTATCTAAGACTCCTATAATAGTATTATAGGAGCTCTAGCCCTATCCATTTTGTAAAACATTGAAGTGGGAGAGGGGGGGGGGGGGGCTGGAGAAATGGCAGCCCCACACTAAAATCTTTTTATTAATCTAGTACAAATGAGGTGCAAACGAAAAGATTGTTGTTACAAACGAGGTATAAACGATTGGCCCTATCCATTTTGTAAAACATTGAAGTGGGGGGGGGGGGGGCTGGAGAAATGACAGCCCCACACTAAAATCTTTTTATTACTCTAGTACAAATGAGGTGCAAATGAAAAGATTGTTGGTACAAACGGGGTATAACTGATTGGCACTATCCATTTTCTAAAACATTGAAGTGGGAGGGGTGGAGAAGCGGCAGCCCTACACTAAAAATCTTTTATTACTTTAGTACAAATGAGGTACAAACGAAAAGATTATTCGTACAAACGAGGTATAAACGATTGGCACTAACCATTTCGTAAAACATTGAGTTGGGGAGCTGCCTTTTCTCCAGCCCCCCCTACTAAAAACCTTTTATTACCCTAGTACAAATGAGGTACAAACGAAATGATTGTTGGTACAAACAGGTATAAACGTTTGGCACTATCCGTTTTGTAAAACATTGAGGTGGGGGGGGACTGGCCGTTTCTACCCCACCCCCCCCCACACACACACACACTAAAAACTTTTTATTACTCTAGTACAAACGAGGTATAAACGGTAATATTTTCGAAATTCATAACATTGGTAATATTTTCGAAAAAATATGAGTGGTGGAGGGGCTGGCGAAATGCATCTCTATTTTATTAGTAACTTCTGGTTATACACTTTTTTTAGCATCATTCGGGTTAAAACATTTAACTCAACGTATAAAAAAATAGCCATAGTTTTAAATTTTATATTTGGAGAATTTATATCATCAAAGCTCGAGAAAATCATCTAAGATTAGAATAATTCACCAGCACTTCATCACTAGCATGGTAAGCATACATATTAATTTCTTTCTAAGGATAATTACACTAGTATATTCGTAAGCATAAAGTTTCAAATTTATTAATAGCCAAGAGAGGGCATATCCCGCGGTCTGCCCCTCCCTCCTGTGCCGAACAAGGTACTAATTTACTGAATCATGGACACAAACAAAAATTAAAAATGCTAAGACAAAATTGCAATGAATCGTGAAGAATTCCGTTTTATACAGCTTTTTGTTTTAGCAGGTAAACTTTCGAGGTGTTTCTTTTGCTGAGACAATGGAATGTTTGCGATCAAGACAATATTACGTTATAAACAAGTTTCATTTACACAAGTTAAACAGTATGGGGTTATTTACACAAGTTTTACGTATAGAGTTTAACTACTGTAAATGAAACCTGTCTATAACGGAATATTATCTTAATCACAAACATTTCATGGTCACATCGAAAGAAACACCTTTACAGTTTACCAGCTAAGACGAAAACGGGGAATTTCTCCCCGATTTATTGCAATTCCGTCTTAGCATTTTTTACTGTTTTTGTATCCATTGTATCCAAGTCAAAAAAGACTCCATATTATAAAACTGACTTGTTTTCCTATTCACAATAGATGTAAATTGTCATGTTAACGGTTTTTAGCTCACAGGCTATCAAAGCCTGAGAGCTAATGGCCGCCGGTTCTGTATGTACGTAACGCAATAACTCTTGATAGAACTAACCGCTTTGCTTCAAATTTTGTTTATAGGTTCATTGTGATAAGGCGCTTCCCTGATTAGTTTTGGGGGTTCATTAGTTAATTATAAGGGGGTACGGGGGATGATCCCCTTGTTAATATATTGTCAATTTCTTTATTTTTCGAGGGTTTATTTCAAATTTTTTGAAATAAGAGTATAATATACAATTAGTGTGAATAGCCTGTGAGCTCAATGCCCTCAGTTTAACTGGACAGTTTTCTCTTTATTTATTAGCTCACAAGCGATCAAAGCCTGAGAGCTAATGTGCCCACAGGTTCTGTATGTACGTAAGTATGTATGTACGTAACGCGGTAACTCTTGATAGAAATATCCGATTTGCTTCAAATTTTGAATATAGGTTCATTCTGATAAGACGCTTTCCTGATTAGTTTTGGGAGTTCATTGGTTAAGTATAAAAGGGGAGGAAATAGGGACTAATCCCTCCCCCTTAATTTATATAAATGGATTTTTCATGCAGAATTATCTGATTTGCTGCAAATTTGGTATACCTGTTTATTCTGATATTAGATTTGGAAGTTCATTGGTTAAGTATAAAGGGTGAGAATTGGGGACATAACCCACCCCTTAATTTAGCTAAATGGGAATATCATGCAGAATTATTCTTTGAAATAAGAGTATAATATACGCAATCAGTGTGAATAGCCCCGTGAGGTCAATGCCATCAGTTTAACAGGGCACTTTTCTTTTCTTTTCTTTTTTTAATTAAAAAAAAAGTTTTAAAAATGAATTGAATGTTCATAATATTAATTAATTAACAGAAGAATAGTTTTCCCCCTGTAAATACACAGCGGCAAAAAACCGTTGATACTGAAAAATAAATAAGTAGATAACATTTTCTGTCGTTCATATCAAAGTTCTATTTATAGTAACAGACTAACTATTTTATTATAAAATTATATTCCTCTGTTTTCTTCACAAAATGTTTCATTCTGTTCATTTATGATAAATAATATACGTTTTAGCATATGTTCAAATTCAAACGATATCGAATTACTGATGATGAAGCAGAGACGCACAAGAGCAGTCATCGTAATTTCATTACGTTGCTGCACTACAACGAATACCGTACTATTACATTACATAAAATATTATATTACAGAATATGTCAGCTTTATATCGTAAAATAAAGCATTTTTGTAACATTTTTCAGTAATCGTAAAGTATAAAGGAAAAAAGGAAAAAATCTGCACATATCCATAAATAATTAACAAATTTTGTATCACTGATGGATATCAGAAGTGATTATAGTAAATTTCAGCTACTGTTGCAGTGCGCAAATGCAGACGGTCACTTGATCACCGACTCGTGAGTGTCATGCAAATGCATTAGAGGTCTGCACAGGCCAGAATTTTGAGGCCAGGCCCGAACGAAATCTATCTTGCCCGTTACAAAAGTTAAAAGTTTGGCCCGACAAGTACAAAAATCAAATAAAACAGGCCCGACCCGGCCAGTAACAAAATCAGTTAAATCATGGCCTATCCAGTTCGCTCAATTTGTATTAAAAAATTCCGATTTTACTCAACATAAAATTAAGATTCTTTTAAAGAATATTACATACATATTTTTGGAGAAATTTTACAATATATTTTAACTTATGTTTACAAGACAGAAAAAACAGAATAGCAACATTAATGATTACTCAGATTTTTCAGCCATCAAATAAAGATTCAATCTAACAATTAATATAGTTTAGAATAAAAGAGGAAAAGAGGGTTAAAAATCATAACTTTTAAGCTGTATAAAAAAGTAGATTTTTGAAAATATTTTACCGTAATTTATTAAGGCTCTTCTCAAATCGAATGGCGCTACTTTCTGACACATTTATGAAATCAATTTTCTTCAGGAATGCATAAAATTGACAGGTGTTCTTATTCAGAAACTATGTAATCGAATAGCGTTTTCCTTTTTCTGACAAATGCAAAAAATCTTTCAGAAAGTACTATCAGAATTGGCGTTTTGAATTAAATTTCCGGACGCGATAGCACGGTAAAGGAGAAAAACCTATCGTCACAAGAAAGGAATACTTATATCTCAATAGGTTATTTATTTATCAAAAATGGAAAACAGTACTCGATTCCAAATCGCTTCAAAAGTCAGACCTGTCAATTTTATGCCTTTACAGTTAAAAATAAAAGTCCAAAAATGTTTCGGAGAGTTTCATGTTGTTAAACTGGGGATTTGAGAATCACTTAAGGCATATTTTCACTGAATCCGTTAACAGCATCTTATTATTTCTATTACTATTTTGACAAAACAAACTGATTGGGTACAATTAAGTCCAGTTCCGACCCAGCTCGACTGTATATAAAAGAATTTAAGCCTGATCTCGGCTCGGCCCGAGTCTGCTAAAACAATAAAACTTGGACTCAGACACGATGTAAACATCCGATGCCGATCTCTACGCTTGACATGATATATTACTCTATTGATGATGTTTCTAAACTAACGTCACTTCATGAAGTCGATTTATACTTATTCTCGCGAACGTTATCATCACATTTTACCGGCTTCGTTTAAATTTTATATCGGGACAGTTAAACGTAAAATTAATTTTTAAATTGGTAGTGATAGTGACAGTGATGAACTGATTTTCATTCAAAAACGAAAAAAAAGAGTGTTAAATGTATATCTTTCGAATATTCTTATTTTGACGATGCATGAAAACAACTGAAGTTTCAACAAATAAAAATCTAGAAATCATCACGGCTCACGGGTACAAGTCCCATACCCGACCCGCGGGCCCATTAAATTTTTTTCCGGCTCGGTTATTTTGTCAATCGGCCCGGCCCGGGACGGCCTATCAAAAATCTGCAGGCCCGGTCTGTTTTAAAGTTTACCTTCATTTTGCAGGGTACGGACCTCGGGCGAAGCCCGGGACCGTGCAGACCTCCAAAATGCACTACCCCCCCCCCCCCCCCAGACCGAAATCCTGGGTGCGCCACTGACCATATCGAAACCTTCACGCGTAAAAAGATAATAATAACGTCAGCCTGTATACTGGCTATAGCACGAGGCACAAATTATAGTAGCCTTATTATTCTGTTAAAATATAAAAGTGAATTATGATGTCACGAGTGCATGATTTTTATTTAATTCTCGAGAAATAGCATATTTTAGTCCACCTCAGTGAGGCATATCAATTTCATTATATTTGAAGTATTGTAACTTCATGAAAATCCAACGGAAATGATTTTTGAGCATCGTTTTCAGAAATGCGGAAGAACATTCCAAGTAAAGGTCCATATGGTTTTAAAACACCAGGGTCAATTTCAAGGTCAATATTTCGTTTGATTAAAGGTTCGTTAAGAGAAATTGACCAGCGTAGCGGGCGTAGCTTGCTAGTAGGAATATAATCTTGCAAGTGGCTTAATATTTCGTTTCAGTCTGATATTTAAATCATTTGTGTAGATTCAGCATCACTTGAATCGTGAATTATTTCATCAGATGCGTATTTTAAATTCCTGTGAGAACACTTTCTCAAATCATGTCAGTTATACAAAAGCTCTTCTTTTCATCATTAAATTTAACATTGCCAGAGATTACAATATTATTTGTGACTGGATCAAGCAAATAATAACCTACACTTAAGTAGTCAACAGAAAAAAACCTCTTGGATTTAGGTTATAATTTCTTCCTCAGATGATCTGGAACTTTCATATATGCATCACATCCAAAAATCTTTATATTATTGAGATCAGAAAACGTTCCATACTTAAGTTCAAATGGCACAAAGTTCTTAATGCTTTGATTAGGTATTAGGTTTTTAACATAAGCAGCAGTCTGTACAGCATATCCATAAAAGTGTTTGAGCAACCTTGCTCCATAAATTAGAACTCGAGCTTCCTCTAATAAATATCGATCGGCTCTCTCTGCAATACCATATAAAACAACTGTATACGGTGGAGTAGGGTCTTTAAAACACAATTTTTCTTGCCTATTTGAGCGGATTCAACCGGGGCCTCCGAGATGTCGCTGTGTGTCCTACACCGGGCCTGCAACAGGTGACGTCACAACTTGCTGACGTCAAAACAGTGATCCATAATAACTTAAAAATTTTCATGTACTTTGTTCGTTTGTACGGATTGTTTACGACAGTATTTTGATTTTATTTATTGTTTTATATAGTAATTAATAATATTTTTCAGTGTATTTAGATTATAATGCTATCAATAATTATTGATTATAATTATTAAAGAAAGTGTAGATTATATCTATAAAATAAAGAGAAGAAAATGTTGTGCTCCTAGTTTCTAATCTAAGTCTTCAAATTCGCTACTGATAATGAAAAGAAGAAATTTTAGCTACGAAAATTACCTTGTGATAATTATTTTTACATTTCAATAGAAGTGGTTTGCATTAAATGTTTCGATATACTTTTCATAATTCGTGAAGCTAGAATTAATATGATGGTATTGAACTTGTGCAGAGAAAAAAAACCTAACAACAAATGTCTAGCCTACTGTAATGGAAATATTCTGGCATATTTGATTGAATTTGTACTTCCAAATCGAAAAGAGTCAAATGATCTTTAGAAAAAAAATAAATAAATAAAAGAAGCAGACGATAAACAGTTTAAAAAATGATTTGAAAGAAATACTGTAATAAATTGACTAATATCTGGATACATTTAGTTAGAAGTGAGTGATGTGCTTTGTTTATAAAATTAAAAGTAACTGATTTACACAACTTTGTAATTCTACGTAGTTCAATTTAACATTTTAGCTAACTTAAGTGTACAAATATATTATGAAAATAAATCTTTTGATAAGTTATTTTGAGTGGTTATTATGTCCTAGACCCAAGTACAATAAATAGACAATTTTTAAAATATTACAAATCAGTTACAAAGTCAAGATAGAAAATTGGGTACTTTTCGGTTAGCCGGGCGCCAGTGATATATATACATATATACACACACATATATATACACATATATCTACACACACACACACACACATATATATATATATATATATATATACACATATCTACACACACATATATGTATGAATTAATATATATATTTATATATGTACATGTATCACTGGCGCCCGGCTAACCGAAAAGTGCCGAAAAAGGCTTATGGCGAGAGAAGGAAAGTTGCAAAATATTTTCTGGCAACCTATTCGTAGTTTCATATAAATAAGTATTTTTTTTTTCAATATTTATATAATTTATTTAATATAAAGAAGCCATTTATCTCTTTTTATATGCAGGTAGAACAGAATTGTATATATAAATAATTTTATACATACATAAATAAACATAAAAGTACATTAGGTTTGTTTTCATAAGTGTGTATATAATTTTAAAACATATATCTAACTTTCTGAAGCCCGGATTACGCCAAAGCGTTAAAAAAAAGTGCCAAGGTCTCTATAGTTAAAAAATGTCGATTTCTGTATTTAAATTGACATTTATTGTGTTTTGATGGTTAAATTATGGTATGTAGTTGTAAAAGGGAGGAATGGGATTGATTTTGTAAAGTTTTTGGTAGATTTATTATATTTTTTGTACGTATATTTATTGTAAAATAATGTGTTTAGGAAAAGGTAAGTCAATGGGTTCAATCTGATTTATTAATCTTAGCATTTTTTTAATTTAAAACTTTTAATTTCCTTTAATAAAACAAGTATATTAATTCCCTTTTATTTCACGGTTATGAAATTTAATATTATTTATGTAATCACAAATTATAAGAGCGAAAATGCTCTTTTTATTACATCTTTCTGCTGCGATACTTTGACCAAAGTGGATCACTACTGTGACGTCACTAATACTTGTAGCAGGCCCGGTGTAGGACACACAGCGACATCTCGGAGGCCCCGATTCAACTGAGATATACTCTGTTGCATTATCACATTTGATTTCAATAAATTTCAGAGTTTTGTTTCAGAAAGAGTTTTAAAGTTCAACAGTATCACTTTAATGCTTTAGCACCTGCACTTCACAAAACTTTGAATAATCATCAGTGATGATTACGAAATATTTTCATCCACGATGGTGGGTGGTGTAATTGGACCACAAATATCAGTATAAACCATTTTCATAGATGGAGTTTCTCGACTTAGAGGACCCCTTCTTTAACGTTCACTTACATGTTTTGCAAAAACACATTTTTCACGAAAAATATCAGACGCTGGAAGACCCATTAAAAAAAAAAAAGTTTGAAGAATGTCACAAACACCTAAGCCATAAATATGTGTATGAATCATGCTCAATAATATGAGTTGCAGCTTTAATAGGCGTAAATTCACCGATATAATATCCCATCTCATTAAGTTTGGCCATTACAACACCTTCAATACACTTTTCAACGATATCCACATCATTCTGAAATGTAATACCGTAACTTGTCTTTTGGATATTTTTAACGGATATCAATATTCATCATTTTATTTTGCCACATACAAAGCGCCAGTTAAATTAATTTTCTTGCCAGTGCTCCTGAGATAATTCATATTCCTTCTATTTTTAAAGTATCATTCTTAGAAGCATGCTACAAAACCAGTAAAAGTTTAATTTCTTTAAACCACTCACCTCTACTGCACATATGTGCTGTAGCTCCAGAGTTCCACAGAAAATAATTCTGATATTCTTCACACATCATGAAAGTTACCTCCGCTGATTGCTCCGCTGATTGCTCCTGAGAAAACGATTTCTATTAACATATACGTAGCACTCGACTTATATATATGATAACTTATTTAATGGAAAAAAGTTAAATAAGTACTATAATAAAAGCTTGGAAATTTGATATCACACCATTTTTTAGCCACAACTTTCGTTTTTTTTTTTTTTTTAAGCTTGGCTGCTTTTTTACTTTTGAAAAGTTATTTTTTGTAGATATCATTTCTTTTTTTTTTTAAATAGATTATACATAATATAAATAATCTACTCTATGAAATTAACATGAGAATGTTAAGTAAAATTACATTTTACTTTCAGTTATTGTTAAAGGGTTAACTAGAAATACCAGTAGATTTTTCAATTAAACTAATTACACCCTTAAAAACCACATACTAAATGTGGCTTGTTATAATACTTGTTATCCTTCGTTAAAAAATATCACTGACTAATCCATGAGATGAGTAAAAATGAAATATGTACATAGCGCGTCAGCGCTGCTTTTGAAATCAAACGTGATATCATGCTCTTTTATTATTAGCATTAAATCCCATTGATTGGCGAATCTTTATAAAACGTAGTTAATGGTGAAAAGTAGCAAAATATCTTAGCAATTTCTTAGATTTATATTATTTTATTCAATTAAACACTGTACTCTTACAATAAATTTAAATGGAAACTTAACTTCTAAAACAAAAACAATTTAACAACTGGATTCCATTAATTTATAGAAAAATGACGTCAAAGGATCTCAGCCTGCGAACGAAATGCTTGTCCTTTACCGTGGTTTTATAGAAATAAATTAATCATATTCAATTTCTTTTCGAAAAGTTTGTTTACGTTTGGAAAGAAATTTTAAATGCCGATAACTCTTAATGTATACATTTTAGAAGGTACCTCTTCCCTCAAAATTATTTTTTTTTGAAGATCTTTCTAAAAATGTAAATTTTATATATATATTAAAAAGCAATAACACTACGTCTGATTACTTTATTTTACAATGTTATAAGAACACACATTTTATCAGACAATTAAATGCACTAAACCAACATGAGTGAAAAATTGACCTGCGCCAAGACTCGAACCTGGGACCTTCAGCGTACAGTGCTAACGTTTTACCACTAAGCCACCCAGATTGATATTCTAACTTGGCAATTTCTCATTCTTATTCCTGTTGGAAAAAGTCATCGGCCACAATTTGCAGTCACATTTAATTGTCTGATAAAATGTGTGTTCTTATAATTATGAAGTTTTATTAAAAAAAATATCTTCAGAAAAAATTGCAGAACTTGCAGATGAAATTTGATATGAATAACTCGTAACTGATTTGTGCTATTATAATACAGATGGTACACGGTCGTTGGCGGAGTTTTATCTCTGTTTTGGCATAATTTTTTAGTTGCCAAGTTAATTAACATTTTTTTGCTAATTAAGGATAGAAATGTATTTATTTTTTCACTGTATTTTATAAAAGCACGTAGATTAGGTTATTACTTGTCCAAAAATGCAATCCTTTTTCATTTCTGTCCTATATTTAAATCTGTAGGTTGTTTGAAAAAAAAAGTTTGACGAAGAAAATAGTGATCATTTTAAGTAACTCGATGTTTTTAAAAAAAATCTATATCTCTGTTTATAAATCACTTATGAAGATGAGTTTGGTCTCAAATTGAAGAATTTCTTTATTAGATTCTTTTAGTTTTCGTTTTTGTTTTTCTATGACGCTTGGTTCATTTGATATCTGATATTTTAATCTGGCATGTTTGGTCGATTTAACATTGCGAAGTTGATTGCTGTAAGTAAGCAGTAGCGGTCTAAAGTCCAGTTCTTGGCGTTGTTTGTTTGGCGCTTTTTTTTATAGCTTGGCTTGGCAGAGTGACCGCCCTGCTTGATATTTTAATTTTTTAATAATTTCAACTCTAATAATATGTAATTTAATTTTTTTATTTATCATAGAATATTCAATGCATCATTAAAACAGTAATCTAAGTTGTTTGTATTTTTTAGTAAAATACTTTAGTAATCAGTTTTACTTTTTAGTAAATAACTTACTGGCTTTGGTTTAAACTGTAATAATTATTAAACAATCAATCCTTATGCTTCAGTTAATTTTGTAGCAAAGTCTGAGAGAGAAATAGCACTTACCAATTTTGCTATGCTATGCGAACAACAGTAATTTGAAGTTACAAAGTAAAAACAATAGAAACAAAACATTTTGCAAGATAATTCATTCTCATTTCCTATGGTCAAATCAAGATTCCAGTCTGTAGCCTGTATAATGACATTGGGGAAAATGGTAAGAAAAATTACCTAAAAGATTATTTTGCCTATCCAACATCGGAAAAGACCAAAATATTCTGTTGCTATCCCTAGTGAACATTGAGTTCACCTCTGACTGCTTATCTTAACTTTCCCAACTCTCCTTTTATAGAAAAAAAAATCTCCATTTACATATATTAGTTTACAAAATTGATTATGTTGTATTTTTTTTTGGATTGTTATTATCAATGAAAGTTATTTTAATTAATCAAATTAATATTAGTGAAATATGTAGTTAATATTCTGATTTAAGTCTCAATTATAATATATACAAAATTATATTATTTTATTATATTTATTAAATCCAGCCTTTTTTGCCAGTTTTTGCCAATTTTTGCTGGATTTTACCAGGTTTTTTCCAGTTTTTGCCACTGTTCTGGCAAAAATACCATTTTGCACGCAAATTGCCCAACCTTAACCTCTAGGTACCAACTACCGGGCAAGTAAGGGTGACGCGCTTACACGTAACCACAGCGACATCTCAGATGCACCCCGAATTCCATTGAACCTCTGGTCGCTCAGACTGTAATACTCTGGGCAAAAGGGTAAAAGTGCATTGATTCGGGTACCAATACCGAGTCTCCCCAGGAATTCCAGATAACCCAGACACCCACAAGAGTGCCGAGCCCAAGACCGAAACCCGAGGTTTACCTCAATTGCTTGCTTTCTTATATACAGTGGTGGAAAATCTGCAGAGATAACCACTAATCCTTCAAAAAAGATAGAAAAAAGGAAGATACCGCTAACGAGTACGGAAGAGTGGGGAGACGTTCTCGCTGAGTGTATAGACACTCGCTAAAGCAGCAGACACCCATCGGTGAGCATCGAGGTGCCAGATACCTCCCCACGTCTGCTTACGTGTAGGCTAACAATTTCGGACCATCGGAGCCCACGTCTACGAAATTTATCTCTCTATTGCTGGCTCCGAATGCAAGCATCCTTCCTCGAGTAAGCAGCCGGTAACAAGGAGAATAATAGGCAACCACTCATAGACCCGGAGGTCACGGAAACTACCTCCCAAGAGCATAGACACGCTCTATTCGGGGATTATTATCATGAAAGTTATTTTCTAGAAGAGCCTGCTAATCCAACTGCCGACGCAGAAAACTACGACTGCGCAATAGACACATTGGACTTGTTCATAATCCGAAGGTCAGACTTTGGTACTATGCCACCACATCATGCGTACCGCCAAACGCAACGTGGTGCATCTGCACACGGCTTTGTGGTGGAGCCTCTGGTTCATCCGTTTCAACATATGTCGATTCAGGGAGGACGGTAATCATCTCCCAGAGTTAGCGAAACAAGTGTACGAGTCACCTCGTTCTGCGTTCTGTTGCGGACACCTCCCTTCACGGCAGTATTCATGGGGCGCTCACGACTACCCCCTATAAATGTTATCATTGTGGGAGGAGTGGTCGTTCACCGGTTTGATCCGCAGGCTCGTAAGAGCCACCGATTTACGCCACTGTCTACGTTCCACCATTTTCGCCAAAACCCATGGTTGCTACATCTCGCGCCGCCTCGCGCTTCACTCGACAACACCATGGAACCGCACAGCGGATCGTATTTTCTGGGTGCATTCTCGCCTCCATCTCGCATTAAGATCAAATTTGTAGCCACAGTCCTATCTAGATAAGCTAGTACTTGTCCCAGACTCACCCGGGTCTAAAATACGGCACTGGAATCGGCCTACGAAGTGCTCAGTTTCGCAGAACTCCTGAATCCCACCAGTCTACGAGAACCGTAGGTATATGTGAACGGCCCAAAAAACCGCGACCGCCGAGATTGAGACATCACTGGACACTACATAGAGTTTGAGATTCGTTCGAACCCGACCCCAGTCAAGCAGCACTACTATGCACATTACCTGACTCCCAGTCATCTCCCACACTTAAGCGGTCGAGTCAGGACCAACAAGAGGGGCAGCTCAGTACAGAGGACGATAAACACAAAAATATTTTAAACAAAAATATTTAATTTACAGGAGAGAATATGGAATAACTGAACATAAGAAACAGAAACATAGCAACCAAAAACAAAACTGTTTCCAAGTTACAAAACATAAAAGAAAAAGAAAACTGTCCAGTTAAACTGAGGGCATTGAGCTCATAGGCTATTCACACTAATTGTATATTATACTCTTATTTCAAAGAATTTGAAATAAGCCTCTCGAAAAATACAGAAATCGACAATATATTAAGGACTCCCTCATAGTTAACTAATGAACCCCTTAAACTAATCAGGGAAGCATCTAATTACAATGAATATATATACAAAATTTGAAGAAAATCGGATAATTCTGCATGAAAAACCCATTTATCTAAATGAAGGGGGGATTAGCACCCCCTTTCCCCCTTTATACTTAACCAATGAACCCCCAAAACTATTCAGAGAAGCGCATTATCACAATGAACCTATATACAAAATTTGAAGAAAATCGGATAATTCTGCATGAAAAACCCATTTATCTAAATTAAGGGGGGATTAGCTCCCCCCTTTCCCCCTTTATACTTAACCAATGAACCCCCAAAACTATTCAGAGAAGCGCATTATCAAAATGAACCTATATACAAAATTTGAAGAAAATGGGATAATTCTGCATAGAAAACCCATTTATTTAAATTAAGGGGGGTTAGCCCCCTGTTCTCCCCTTTTATACTTAACCAATGAACCCCCAAAACTAATCAGGGAAGCGCCTTATCACAACGAACCTATAAACAAAGTTTGAAGCAAAACGGTTATTTCTATCGAGAGTTATCGCGTTACGTACATACGTACGTACATACATACAGAACGGGCGGGCACATTAGCTCTCAGGCTTTGATAGCCTGTGAGCTAAAAATGTCAGTTAAAGTTATAGGCCCAATATAAAACACACAAACTATCGAGTAGCTGCGATTACTTCAACACATGCACTTACCAAATTGTCGTCATACGCAGTATGAACTTCATGTTAACTTTCTAATTTCACGAAATTTCCACTGTATTATATATAAAGTAACATTTGGACGAACTATATCGTCTAAGCTTAGAGAGAGTATTTCGAGTGTGTTTTAATTTACGCGTGATATTTGAAAAAATCTCATGCATATAAACACCAATTTCTCTTCAAAATATTTTTGTGACTAATGACTGTCATTTACACTCTACATGTTAAAAGTATTTGCCGTAATTTGAATTCTTACAAAGTGTCTATCAATCAGATATTGATTCTAAAAATTTCGATTAATTTTGTCTCAAAATCATATAAATTTTCATTGGAATTTCTTTCCATATTAATTTAGATATTCGAAAACCGCCCCAAATAAGGTCAGAGATTAAACGATTCTAATAAAATTATGTTATAACTAGCAGACTACGCCCGCTGCGCTGGTCGGTTTCTCCAAAAGAACCTTCAATCAAACGAAATATATTAGTGAATTTAACCTTGTATTTTAAAGTAATATGTACCTTTACCTGGAATATCCTAAAATAACATAAAAACGGATACTTATTTCACTAAGTTATGTTTTTTTAATACGGTTTATTATTACGTTTACAATTTATTACCTACCGTCTTTCATTGATTTATATGTTTTATAGCTACATTTTTTAATAACGTGAATTAACCTATACAAGATGGAACCCGTCAAAACTTGACGGAAAAAAATTACAATAACAATATTAGTAAAATAAGCTTCTTTATTACATAAGAAGGGGTGCGTATGAAACAGTCCATCAAATATTTTATTTTTTAAGTTTTTTCCCCCAGTGAATTACAGTACTATTTCCGAAGCAAACTCCAAACAAACAATCCGTAAACAACTGTGTAATGCAAATCAGTTTGACATTACCGCCATATTCCCCACGGCAAGAAAGAAAAATTCCTGGACCTATGAAGTATCATACAAATAGTATATCCCTACGTTCATCTCATATTCAATCGATAAAAGAACATACATAGTAAATAAAGCACACATCCCCCCCACCTGTGATAATGCAACCGAATGAGCTCCTATGCGCGTATGCATTGCATCTCACCAAAGGCACCGTCAAAATTCGACGTTAAAAAAAAGTTTTAAAATGTCTAAATTAAAAGTTTTAAAATATCTTCTTTAATCATTGTTCGTTTCAAATCCGTATCTTCTGAAACGCATCCATTGTTTTAACTAATCAATTTCTATGTAAAGATGAAGAATTTTTTTTTTTTACAATAATAAATCAATCCACAGATGAGGGAGATTTTTAATGTTTTCAAGTGTAATTTATTTGTACGGTTTCTTCGGTTCCTTTACATAATCAAGATGATTTTTCCTTTTCCATCACAGTCGAGGGTCTTTTCCTTCTTATACAGTTAAATATCCAATGGATCTTTAAAAAAATAATAAAATACAGTTCCTAGAATATTCTGATGCAACATATACATCAACGAATTCAGCATATCAATTTTATGTTAATCATAAACTATAAATAGTTTATTTTTCTTGACAGATTTTAGTTTAGCGCCAAAATGCTCTTTCTTTTGGATAATCTGATCTTATGATTGATTTATCAGGGGTTTTTATTATTTTCCTTTTTCAGTTTTTATGATGGTTAGGAAAATCTATTTTCAATTGGGGCAACTTTCCCAGGAACTATGTTACATTATTAAAGCAAACTGATGATCATTGTTGAGATAGAATTGAAAAATATTTCATGCTTGAAAATTATTTAAAAAGTCGTTAAATTAAGCGGCAGTTTTCAAATAAATTTCAATCGAAAGCTAATTTTTTTCTAATTGATGATGTAAGAACTAAAATTGTAAAATGTAGTAAAATGTAGTAAAAAATTTAAAATTGTAGTATTTAGAAGTGATGTAAGCGCGGTGAAAGCTAAAGCGATAGGGCCGTTTGTTGCCACAACCGTTATACATTTCTAAAAATTGCCACTATGTTTTGGCTGGCGTCCAAAAGTAGACTATCATTTTTTGACATTGAAAGAGAAATTCACAGTGGAAGAAATAGGACTTTGCCACTAATAAGAAACTGTTAAATGAACTTATAACAAACCTACCAAAATAATCCCTATAAAATATTAGCCTTACATTATTTATTCTAGCTAAAAATACAATCATTATTTCAAGTTTTTTTTCCATAACACTATTTTTAATAATTTTAATTTTCTTGAAATTCTTTACTTTTATGAATTTTTTTATAAAAAAATGGAATCTCCTAACCTATAATTTAAAAAAAAAAGTAATTGGTAACATGTAATCAAGGTATGCAATCAAGATGAAGCAACCAATAAAGATTTAAATTCTGTCCTTTAAAATTAAAAATTGAAAAATCAGTTAAAATTACGTCATCTTGACACAATTAATTTTTCTTTTTAGTTTTATCAATGTTAAAATGCATTTCAAGCTAAGCATAACGTCATTTTCCCCGGCGCAAACTTTTCACACGTACTTTGTATAGGTTATTTTTATGCTTAAACACCATGTTACAAATAAAAATATATTTTATATTTAATTGTAATGAAAAAATGCCATCAACAAAGTTATAATGTATAATGATAAAATAAACCTAATGGACAATATTCCGGTGACGTCACAATAAATATGAATTATTATTCGCTTATAAAACACGCGGATAAATATTTTCACCGAAATTTAACTTGCAAATTAAGAAATTCGGCTGTAAAGTTCTCATCAAGTGATTTTTAATTCGACGTTAAATGTATTTATAATGATGTTTTACTGATTTATTAGTTATTACATTAATTAAAATAAAAATTACGTCTTCGAAAACATGATATTAAAATAGAAAAAAGCATTGAAAAAATGTTGTGATTCGTAGTTTCGTACAATCGATAAAATTCAACTGACGTCACAAACATTTATCCAACAGTTGAAAGGGATAATTAAAAGAAATAATATAAATAAATAAATATCCAAGATTATTTTTCATCTAGAGTTACTGATAAATGATACTTTAGTAAATGGAGCTTTTCCTAATTATTATTTTATTATTATTTTTTATTTTTGAGATTTAATGGCAACATTCTTCTGTTTGTTTATTGGGCGCTACAGTTTGGCGAATAATTTGGGGTACTTTTCGGTTAGACGGGCGCCAGTGAAGTATATATATATATATATACACACATGTATGTCATTCTATAAACATAATATATTCTAGGCGCTGTAACTGGGGTTAATTTTTGGCGCCTAAATGACGAATTTTGCTTTATATGGTAACCTGGTGTTTTACAATAAAATTGAATATGTGTGTAAATAAACAAAATAAAATTGGTACTTTTATGTTAGCTGGGCGTCAAGGATAACTCTCCAAATCTTCTTTCAATTGGAATAATTTAAATTGCAATATTTTACGTGATTTGTTTTTCATATTGATATGTTTATGTTTAGATATTTTATTATGATTATATTTTAGCTAATTTTAAGTAAGTTTTTTAAGATTTAATATTACAATGTTAAAATATTACCTAGTTGATATTAGCTAATGTCAAAAGATTGGCGAACCACAGAGTTCAGAAAATAACACTATGCCTCGCAACAGTGGGAGTTGCCGACTTTATGACGTCATAAGCAGCAGTAAAAGTTTAATTGAAAATTACGGCTAATTAATTAAATTTTCGAACAAACGAATGCACGATAACAAATCTGTGTCCAAATATCTTTCATTTAAAAAAAGAATGGTGTAATTTGATGCAGTAGTTTGTTCTCACGGATTGTCGAAATAAAACGCGTAGCGTTTTAAATATATAGATTGCTTGGGAATGTGACAAAAACCTTAGATATGTTTAAAATCGGTGTTGATTTCTGAAAATTTTCTCAGTGCAGGATTTCTGCAGCTATATGTAAAAAATCTAATTCATAAAGTGTGAAAATAAAAATTATTATCATTTGCGATACACCCAAGAGGTGTAGTGAACTCTAACCCTTTATTAACCTTTCAGCGGCTATATGCGTTGAAAAGTTTTAGACAAACATTGTTTTTCAAAAAATTTCCGGTACTTTTCTGTTATACGGACACCATGACAAACTATATGCTAATGCAAAATGAATGTAAATGTATGTATGTATGTAAATGTATGTATGTATGTAAATGTATGTAAATGTATATATTAAATGTATGTAAATGTATGTATTAAATGTATGTAAATGTATGCTTGGCGACAATGGTGTCCGTATAACGGAAAAGTACCAAATTTCCTCTTACAAACAGTATTGAAAATCAATTTTTACTATTGATATATATAAAAGTGCATATTTTTAACTGACGTAGTATGGGAAGAGTTTCATATTATGTGCTGGTTGGCGCGATTGGCCAAAAAAATCCAACATAGCGCCAAAAGGGGTGTGACGTCACGTAGATTAAGTTCATTTCAGTAGTTAAAAATGTAACCCCAAAGACTGAAGATCGCAACAATCACATCAAACACTTATCGCCAAAGTCAACTCGCCAAAAAAATCAGCACAGGATACGGAACTCTTCCGTAAAAGATTTTCTTACAATTATTTTTCTTAGAAAATATAAAATAAACAATTTTTAGGCTTATGCTATACGAATTATTTACCTCTTTCTTTTAGATCTCTTGCAATCATGTTTTTTATTAACTGAAATTTTAACACATCAAAATGTCCTTTATTCAAATTACCGGAAAAACGCAAATTGTAAACAGTATTTCCGGAACCATAATCTACAGTTTCAGCACTATTTTCAAGATGAACTCGAAACAAACAATTCGTATACAACTGTGTAATGCAAGTTAATTCAACACTACCACTATATTCACCATCGCTAGAAAGTAAATTTGAATAATCCTCGGATGTAAAAATTGGCAAACTACAAGATGGATCACCAACAATAAAATCTTTATAATATTCCCACTCTTTCAAAATTTCAGCCACAACTTCTAGCCTTAAATCACGGTGTTTAACTTGTGTATTGTAAAAACAATGTGACACCACTCGAAATAAACAATTTCCATCCCCTAATATCGGTACAACAGATTATTTTCATAAAGCTCAAAGGGTACTTACGTATTATCCGGGCCAGGAGATATACCGCCAAAAATGGATGCCAATTGTCAATTTTGTTTATCGTTGCCAATCATGTTTAAAACGGTAATTTAACATTATCAAACACATAACATTGTTAAAAATGGTAAAAAATATTAAATAAATAAATAAATAAATATAATATAACAAATAAACAATAATAAATAACAAAAAAAATATAAATTATATTAAAATTAATAAACTATAAAATATAATATAAAAAATAAATTATAATAAATAAACTATATAGTTGTCATAAAATAAGGGTTACTGTAATTAATATAACTGGCGCCATGCTTGGCGCATTTGTATCTGACCTGGCCTGGATAATACATAAGTACCGCTCAAAGTGCCACACAATTCAAACTATGTAAAAGAACGCTTGGTTGTTGCTTATGGTCAGATAGAAATTATAATGCATCAAATGAATCCCACGTGATACCGTTGCATACGATATTCTAACGGCAGGCGCATTTCACCAAAAAACCTGTGGAAAACTGTAGACGGGTTCTGAACGTACCGTGAACCAAGATACCAGCGTGATCTTTGTTTACATTTATACCCTGCTACTCTCTTGTTTCTCAGTGTCAAAGTTTGAGATACGTAAATCGTATTTTCAAGCAAATTAAATACGTATGACGTATGCCCTTCAATTTCATACGATTTATAAGAATTTTGATACTTCTCCATTATCCCATAGACCAATTTCCATTTTTAAAAAAATCTATCGCCAAACTGTAGGATTTATCGCCAAAAATTCATGATCGTGGAGTCACATTCACTTGCGACAAATGCATACACATGCTTGTTATCTCATCAAGTGATTTTTAATTCGATGTTAAATGTATTTATAATGCTGTTTTACTGATTTATTAGTTATTACATTAATTAAAATAAAAATTACGTCTTCGAAACCATGATGTTAAAATAGAAAAAGCATTGAAAAAATGTTGTGAAGCGTAGTTTCGTACAATCGATAAAATTCAACTGACGTCACAAGCATTTATCCAACAATCGAAAGGTATAATTAAGAGAAGTAATGTAAATAAATAAATATCCAAGATAACTCTCCAAATCTTGTTTTAATTGGAATCATTTAAATTGCAACATTTAACGTGAGATTTGTTATTCATATTCATATGTTTATGTTTAGATATTTTATTAAGATTATATTTTAGCTAATTTTAAGTAAGTTTTTTAAGGTTTTATATTACAATGTTAAAATATTACCTAGTTGATATTAGCTAATGTCAAAAGATTGGCGAACCACGGAGTTCAGAGAATAAACTCTATGCTTCGAAACAGTGGGAATTGCCGACTTTATGACGTCATAAGCAGAAGTAAAAGTTTAATTGAAAATTAGGGCTAATTAATTAAATTTTCGAACAAACGAATGTACAATAACAAATCTGTGTCCAAATATTTTTAATTAAAAAAAAAGAATGGTGTAATTTGATGCAGTAGTTTGTTCTCACGTATTATCGAAAGAAATCGCTTAGCGTTTTAAATATATAGATTATACATAACTAAAAAGAAATGGCGCATCTAGTATTTGTCAAGAATTAAATAAAAATCATGCACTCGTGACATCATAATTCACTTTTATATTTTAACAGAATAATACGGTTACTATAATTTGTGACTCGTGCTGACACATTGCTGTTATTATTTTTTTACCCATGAAATTTTCGCTGTGGTACTTCATTGTGAAATTTGGTACTTTTTGAAATTCAATATTTGAAAAATGGCATAATCAGTGTATTTGAAATTTATATAAAAAAAAATTACAATTTTTTACATTTCTAACGCAATTTGTCTAACAATTTTCTGACAAATACTTTTCGAGCAATTAATTTTTTCAGTAATTTCAAATGTTTCATTTCCGAGATTAATCTGTGGCAACGATTAGCGAAAATCACAGTCGTCAGCAGTCAGCAACGCATACCTTTTTATTATCTGACAAATTAGCGAAAACTGTGTATTTTTTTTTATAAAGCTGAAAAATATTAAATTTGATTGGGTCAGTTTGACGTAATTTTAACTAACTATTCATATTTTGTAACTGTAATCCCAATTTTAAACATCATTGAAATATCAACTCACAGAAAAAAAAATTCACTCACTTTTTATGTAACACATAACCAAGGATAAAGTAGATCCGGAGCAGTGCCACTTATTGATATTAATTTGAATGTAATAATGCTGTATTGCTCGCGCGTACAATTTTATTTATCCTTGGCACAACGTAACTATCACTTTTACTCTCAAAGATCGTGTTTACTATTATACATAGCATTAATTCCATAGTCGTATTATATAAAATTTTCATCTGTGCTTCATGTTACTAAAATTTAATTTCTGCGTTTAATTTTTATTATCTGTGAAATCTTTAAATCATTTGCATCTTTTTTTAAATCGGAACATGAAGAAAAATTTCTGAAAATGGATTTTAAAAATAATTTTTCTCGAAGAAGTTGCAGTGCTGTTCAATCAAGAGCTGCAGGCAGGAATTCGGCAGAATCTTTGAATGGAAGTTTAACAATCTTGCCTTCCATACGACAGTCAACAACAACTACTGATTTTGTACACAATATCTTAAGCAAGAAAATCACCGACCAGAAATTTAGACCCTCTAATAGCCAGAAAGTTCACAAAAACAATATGCAAAATGAAGTTATCTCTCCCAATGACGAAAGTGTGTGCTTTTGTCCCTCATACGCAATTTTGGATGATGATTTCACGAGTTACATTATACAAAAGTTAGAATATAAACTAGAAGAAATTAAATTAGAACTCATCAAAGAGAAAAATAGCGGCCATATTCTTAGAAAAGATATTTTTGTAGCTAAGAAAGTAGTAGAAAAAGAGATAGCGGCGAACACAGTTGATTTTGAAACCCTTTTGGGAAAAGCCAACAACAAGTCGTGGAAAGGCAGACAAGAAATTATATTTGCTTTGAAACGACAATTGAGACACTTGAATGAAATAATAGATTCTTTAAATAAGAGAAATAACACTGTATTGTTTAGAAAGAAGCCTATTCCTAAAACTGAAGAATTGACAGAAATAATAACAGATTATTGCAAAGATGACCAATACTTAGAGCAGGAAAGAAAGGCAGTGAGGAAAAATGCGGAACGGTACCGTCGAGACTTGTCTGTTAGTCGAGATGTGATGAAAAAGAGGTTGGAGCGACTGACTGAAAAGTATGTACATTTATTTATAATAGATTTTAAGCAAAATTTCCTTAATCGAAGTAATCTCCAAACTTGCATGCTAATCTTCCGTACTCGTGTCCATAACCAATTGGCCTATTTCTAGAGAGTGATTCGGCGAAATAGAATGACTGACAAATTTTTATTGATGTCCACATTTGCTGTACGCCACATTGTTTCCAGAATAGCTGAAGTTTGGCCGTGCATCCGAATACGGAAGATTAGCCCTTCGGTACGATAGACATCACATTCTAGTAAACTGGGGCAGCTACATTGGAGAAATCACAAAAAATATTAAAACTGAGATTGGTTTGAATTTTGACACAGTTTGTAAATAGATAAATATTTTTATTTTAATATTTTTCTTTAAAAAATGCACAGCCCTTTTCCTTTTTCACAACTTTCCTCTACAAATTCTGGAAAAAAAAATTTGGTTAATATAAATATCTGTATTATAAAAAATAATGAAAGATATGCTTGTAATTCATTATTTTAATTATTTTTTAATATCTCACTTGCTTCAAGCTGTGGGTAGTGTTTTCACTGAATTTCAAGGACTCTTTGTTGAATTGAAGTTAGCACTTTTACTGTTCAGTCCACGTCACGTAAAAAAATTCACCATTGAAAATATAGAAAAATTGGTACTTACGTATTAACGCCACCGCAGCTACAGATTTGGCGGTTTTTAAGTGCCGCCAATCTTTCGTAGCTCTAAAAAATGGCGTCAAAAATCAGCAAACAACAAGGCAATAAGGAATCCAAAAGATAACTGCGTGCGCGTGCGAACAACAAGATTGCTCTTTATTGGCGCATTAGCGCAACTTCTGCTGCGGTAGCGTTAATACGTAAGTACCGAAAAATTATTATACGTACTTTTAAACTATAGAGGTCTTGGCGGGATAGAGAAAATGGGCTTGCCGAGAAACGGAAATTTTTCATGTATATTTTCTGGCAACCTATTCATTGTTTCATATACACAAACAAATTTTGTTAATATTTATACAATTTACTTAACATATAAACAAGCTATTTATATATTTTTATGTACAATCAGAAGTAAGTTGCATATAAAAAAAAGAATAATAATATATATAGAAATAAAGTGTTTATATATATATAAATAAATATGTATAAGGTAAAGCCAGGAGAGATGACGCGTTCGGAGAGATTGCGCACATAGAGGTTCGGGGGGAAGGAGTAGAGTGAGCGCGCAGCGACTCCAGGTAGTTGTACCACAGCAGTAGTACAGCGCCTAGAATACATAGTGTGGAAACCGGCAAATGGTGTAATGCTTTAAAAAGTGCTAAAAAGTTGTAGCCTATAAATGTGCAACGGCGCTCCTACGAACCTACGATAATGTTGCAACCAGAGACAAAAAAATGCGTATCACGTTTTTTAGCCATGCTTTCATAATTTAAAAAAAACTTATAAAAATCACTAAGTCAGAGAAAATGATATAATTTAAGTATTTAAAATACTTACCACCAGCCGAAACATTCTAATACAATGTCAAGAGCTAGCAGATGGCGCTGCGAACCCATCCTAATATTTTCAGCAACGTTGTACATTTATTGGATACAATTTTTTAGTACTATTTTGTAGCCGGTTTCCACACTATGTATTCTAGGCGCTGTAGCAGTAGAGAAGTGTCTACTTGAATGTGCACGACGCGACGATTGTTTCGAGCGTCTAGGATAGAGCATTATATTTTTTGTTTTTGTTTTCCGAAAGTAAGTGCTTGAATTTTCAAAACTATTCGTCAGAATTTCTATACAATATCAGTATTAAAAATATTTTAAACTTAAACGATTTCCCATAAGCTACTAACATAGACTAACGGTGCGAACACCACTGGTTCGTTTTAGAAGCGGCCATATTTAAATAAAAGGCAGCATAATCTCCCCTACCGAAATTGGAGAGTTTGCGCATCTGCTGCTTAGGAGAGATGGCGCAATGTTTCCCATTAGTTTTCATGCTAGGAGAGATTACTCAGCTTAATGGTAAATTTGCATATATTACAAATTACATGTAAAACACGTGAATGAATCAATTTTGAAATAATTTTTGAAAAACACATAATTATCGAAACTAAATTTGGCAATAAATTCGTTTGTTAAAAAAATACTGGGCAATGAGGATGGGTGAACTGAATGTCTGGAATTGTACCATTAGGTTGAAATATTCACTCTTAATACAATAATATTTATTCACAAAAGCCTTACAACAATGCTATTTAAGTGTAATTGTTATTGTTAACGATTAAATTGTAGTTATTAATAGTAACAATCTCTCCTACCCATGTGCGCAATCACACTAACCCTGTAAGGAGAGATTGCGCAAAATAACTTTCTTGGTTTTATTACTACTGTTCTATTAAATTACATCATAACAACAAAATAACAATGGAAATGCATAAAAAACAAATAAAGTCAAAATTAATCGTGCATAGTTTAGCAAAAAATTAATATTTATATGTATTTTTATTATTCTGCTGAATTGTGCGCAGACTATCCTAGCTTTACCTTATATACATGTATGAAAACTCATCAGGTTGGTTTTCAAAGCTGTTTATATCATTTGGCAATAAATCTCACTTTCTAAAGTCCGAACTGCGCCAAGCTTTAGTTATTTTGAATTAAAAAAATATATATATATATATTTATTGTATTCTTTACACAGTCATTGATTCAGGAATAATTGTGCTTCCAATTATTTTGCAGGACAGAAAGAAAGGAGGAAGATCTTCGAATTATTCGCAAAAAGCTGTCATTATCTCCAAAACAAATTGATGACGAACTTATTCAACGTTTTCACGATATTCAGAATAAACTGAAAGCAAAGTTCAAAGAAAAAGACGATGAAAATAGAATGATATGCATTCTAGAACAGGAATTTTCTCTAAATAGCATAATCAAAGAAGACATTAAGACTGCTTTAGTTACAGCTAAGCAGACCTTGAAAGAAAAAGAAGAAAAGGTCAAAGCACTAACAGTCGAGAAAACAAAACTTCAAGCAATTTCTGAAAATGCCAAGAAGGAAAAATATATAGAAGCAAACATCAGAAAGAAAACGCTTGAAGGTTTGGAAAATCAGTATGACAAGATTATTATTAAATCAGAAAATCTTTTCGTGCAACTTACAGATAGTAAATGCCGCCTGGAAAAGATAGGAAGGTTGCAGCTTCAGAAAAATTCTATCAGCATTGTGAGGAAATCTCTGTCTACGTGTTCAATGAAAATCATGAAACAGCACCTGGCCTATCAATATGGAAAAGGTGATAATTCAAAACTATCGATGGATATACCAGGTAACCGGACTAGCACGTATCAAAACAAACTATTAATGTACCAGTCAATTTTTTATGCTCTGCAAGAGAGAAATGAGAATAAACTAAGAAACGTTGCTGATCTCATAAATGGAACAAAAGAATGGACATTTGACTTTCTTGAGAATCGCTGTCTTATGTGGCAGATGACATCCGACATAAAGACGTTGAAAAAGCAAAATAAAAAGTTAAAGAAAACAGTTTTATGCTCAACGAAACAAAAGTTTGTCAAAAAGAATTCCAGCCTGCAGGTGATGCAAATTTTGAATGAAAGGAAAACGTACTTATCTATCAAGAAAAAAGAAAACCAGTGTTTGAAATCACTCATCAGATATGTGCTGTCCATTAAAGACGATGACTGCAATGTGCTCCAGAGTTTGCTTATGAGAAATAAGGATGTCTTCTTAAAAGAATCAGCTCGTATAAAATTGTGACATGTATGGAGAAAATAAAAATGTGCTTATAATATCTTGCATCGTAATACTTATTCGATTCTGTAGAGAATAATTTTATTCTGAAATTTTTCAAACTCTTTTTTTTCTTTATATTTATGTTTCAACGCAAAGGACAAAATTTTAGTCGGAATCTAGCGAAATTTAATTACTGTGAATGGATCAAAATGCTTTTTTGTATAGGGCTTTAAAGCTGTTGCGTTACATTGTACGTCATATATCACTGCTTATGTAGGAATAGAGGATAAATGCTGTAGTTTCGTATGCGACATCGTAGCCCTACTTCTAAAGAAAAAAAAAATTAGTTGCTAATTTTATATAGTTAAAATGTTTCCAATTTTGGAAATGACCTCATATTGTAAAGAAAATGTCACTTTCATTCATCAAGCTCGAGCATTTTTCTAAAATTATGACGTAATTTTCAATGAATTTTCATTTTATCCGATCTGAAATTAAGACCTGTTGATTAAAATAAATATTGAAATTGAATTTACAGAGTCATACTAATTGAAATTTTAAGTTGTTTTAAATATAGCTATTTTGCCGTTGTTTTTCAACAACACACAATACTTTAATTTCTCTATGTTTTTATGTGATTAATAAAACTCACTCTAATTTTTTTCTTTGTTTTTTTTAAGAAAAAAAATTACTAAATTAAGTCACTTTCTAGTAAAATATGACTGTTGTATCAAAATAAGATGAGGGTGAACAATAAAAATATTTAATTGAAAAAAATACTTTTATTTTATTTATTTTTATTTTTTATTTATTTTATTTTTTTTGTTTGTTATGGTTGAAAATGGCTGAAAAAGGGTTTAGATACCAAACCCGTTGACCGATTTGTATCAAAATGAATGCAGTTTATGTGACAGAGGCCTGTAACATGTTCACTAAATGGGATCCCAATCGAAAGTATATTTTGGGCGCTATCGTGTTCACTCACACACATACATACATTGCGAGATCATCGTAAATACGGACCAAATACGGACTTTCTAAACATGGAAACGTAACAAAATTCCAACATGCACACATACACATTGCACAGAAACATATACAATAGGTTTAAAAATAGCGGAAGCAGACTCAGGGAATATCAAAATGCAAAAATATACCAATATTTTCATAATAGGGTTTTTATCATGATTGCAATACTTTCATTACACTATATGTGTACGGAAAGTAATTAAGTTTTTCTGTGAAATTGTAAGTCATAAAAAAATAATAATAAAACACGCAATTTTGTTGATTTTAATAATTTAGAAAATTGACTTTAAACTTTCGATATGATTTATGTGCACATATAATATGTGCCTTGCATGTAGTTGCATGTAACCTGCCTGTAGTTAAGACACAGGTGCTGCGTTTTAGGTAGCTTTCAATACAAAAAATTATAAAGCTACCTATTGCAGCCGTTCGGAGGAAAGCAGTTCCGGAAAATTTCGATATATTTTCACCGATCATGAACCCCAGACCCCAAAACCACCCTCCGTTCAAATGTTGATTTATATATATAGCCATATATATGTATATATATATATATTTCTCCATATATATATATATATATATATATATATATATATCTGACCTATGTCATACGATAACGCTCGTATTTATAAATCAATTTTGATGAAACTAATTGTGTGTATTAAGCTCACCAATGTCTCGACCGAGTTCGTTGGCCAGCTTGGTCCGCCATTTTGTTTCAAGATGGCGTCTATTTAAAAATTTAAAACTAAAATAAATATACAAAAAAGTTTAAAATTCACATTTATTTTTTAATTAAATGTTAGGCCTTGATACGAGGATTCCAGAGCATTTTTTGGTTTACCTCTATCTTAAAAAATGGCTGAGATAGAGCAGTTTGAAATTCTAGGGTGGCTGACATTTTGAAACAAGACAGCACATTACAAAAATTTTCATTGTTGTAATAATTTTCCCAATCATACGCATAAAACTATATATTCATATCTGTTAGCGCCAAATTCTCGCCAAACTTGGCGACATTTGGCGAAATATCGCCAAATTTGGCGACCAAAATAAGTCTTCATAAATGAAGCCAATTTGACTATTGCTCAATAATTTGGCGAATTTCTTATTCAGATTCAGTATTAACGAATCCTTTGTAAACGTTTTCTTTGCATTTTAACTTGCTGTTTTCGTGTAACATTAGCTAAAATTTTAAAACGAAGATATAGGAAAGCTACCTTTTCCTCCCGGTACAGGCCGGAAGGACTTTTTAATTTACATTAACTTGTGGAGGACACTTCGGACTCGTCGAATAAGAAAGTAGCTATAATACTACATTAAAAGTAAAAATAATTTTATCTGAAATCAATAATCAAGGACTTTGGCAGTAGACAGGGCAGTTAAATTAATGATTATCAAATTATAAGCCCAAGCACTAAAATAAAGAGAGGCAGAATATTAACACCAAGAAATTATCTAAATTCTAGCTCCAAACAAGATGGCTACGTTTATTGTATTCCGGAACACATGAAAGGCTCACCTCGGCTCGCTATGATAATGTCAACCCTGAAATAACCCTGAAACAGTACTGTATACAATATTACTGGGAAATACGACAATATCACTAACTGAAGGAAACTCCGTGGATTCCAATATACTTTTATTTAAAGTATTAAACGGAACATCTTACCACACCACGTAGGCAAACTCTCAGCTGAAGAATCTTATTCCATACTCAGTCAAAATGGAACGTCACTGCTAACGGCACGTGGATGGCTCGATGAATCACAGAAGTAGTCTTGATTTTCCACGAGTGACGAGATGAGACAAAAGCCGACGATACTCACTTCTACCGTCGTGGTTATACTAGCTAGACAACCACAGAAACCTAATTAATTATCATAACGTTGCATAAAATAACCGTGAAAATCAGATTCCTGGAGATTCAATCCCACTTTGCGAAAGCAAAATAACTGACATAATAGGTGTCTTTTTCATGCACAGATATTAGAATCAAGACTACACACAAAACTCAACAAACCATTTGACACTAGACCACCTTTATAAGAGAGTAACTAGGCACTTATGCTAGAAACTTACCTAACTACACATGTAAATATTGGGAAAAAATACAGATTCTGACATATAAGATCCATTTTTTTCTGTAACTGTGGGCTAAATTTGCTGTTGCAATGACCAGCGACAATGTACCGTGTCACGTCTTCTGCTAAACAATAAAACATTCGGTCACTTCCAGCGTCATCTACTAATGTTGAAACGATAACTGATAAAAATACTCATGTAATTGGTCAAACGAAACTGAATATTTTATTATCAAAATTGCACTTATGCTGTGTAAATTATAACTTTTGAAAAATTAAAGTACGTTCCGCTAGAGTGTTAAAGTGTCGCATTGTTCAACGGGACTTTTAAAGTCCCATTAAAGAAAATTCAATATAAAGTTTATCTTATATGTCTCTTAATGGACTCCATCAGTGGTGACGTCATAGGAAACTCAACTCTGCATATCAACCGAAAATTGGTTCCATACAAACCGCTGAGAAGTAAGGCGGATAGAAAAGAGAGGAGTAGACATATCAATCTCCCTTGTGGAAAGTATTGAATCATTTATGACTACTCCATCTATTGGATCCTCTTTGGTTTGTATGGAACGAATTTGCGGTTGATACGCGGAGTTGAGTTGCATGTGACATCACACTGATGGGGTCCATAACAGAAGATTTTTTATTTCATTCAAAATACTTTGCTCCATGATACCATAAGTACCATGTTCAGTAACCACAGCCAATTTCACGAAACTAAATGACTTTTTCTAAAATGGATATCTTTTCAACTGTTTAAGCAAACTGCAAAGCGTTTATGTTATTGAAAGATGTAGAAAGGTTTAAACTAAAAGAAGCTACTCTGATTTATACAGACAAAATCACGACATTTTTATTTTAACTATCTATATAAAAATGACTAAATTTGTGCATATTCCTTATACAAATCTACAATTTTTCGCCTATTTGCTCGAAACTTGAGATACATACGTTTTAGAACAAGGGTAAAATTACTTGCTACTTTAAAAGTTTCTCAAACTACTCTTGACACCTTGTTTCAACCACCTGCTATAATTTATCATTATACAAATCTATTTTTTGATTAATTTTCTAATGCAATTATATTTTTTTTTCATTTTGTCGCAAAGAGAAACAGGGTATGGACAATATTTGTATAAGCCAGTATAAGTTCAGACTCCCTCGCTATATTTTAAGAAATTGACGTAATTCAGAACAGATAATGCTCATTTTCCTAGTTACAATTTTAAACTTTTAGTATAAGTGCGTAAAAATGACGTACTATCTTCATTTAAATGCATTTGGAGTTAAAACATTTATTCTAATATAGATATTTCCTTTTCAAGAAAAACATGCAGGAAAAAAAAATAATCTCCTAAATAGGACTTTATTATCTGTGTAACGCTTTTAGTGTACACGTCAAGCTGACTCTAAACGAACGGTTGCTATGTTTTATTTTCTATTTCGTTTATATACTGCTGCTATACGTTATAGCTAAACATTTAGATAATTGTTTGAAATACTTTAGATGCTGTGGTAACTTTTCTACGATTTATATTAAACATAGAGTTAGTTTTTTCTCTTTTCACACAAAACTTCACAACTGACGTCGGGAATAAAATAGTCTAGAAAATGCCTTAATATGACAGATTTGTTTTTCAAATTATCTTATTAAATCACAAATTTATTTTCACTACAAAGTTTCTTGTATGTTAAAATACGAAATTTTATTTGCATTGATATAATTGATATATGTAGTACACGTCATTCTATATTTCTTATTCTCTAATTACATTTTATAAGAAATATTCATTTTATTTGCAATGTCTTCAGAATTCATAACATGCATAACAAAATACAGTTTAAAAAAAAACTTCTTTATATTACCGATAGATAGCGCTAAAATAATATTTAAAAACGAAGCGTATAGAAGCTCTATTGTAATGTCAATTCCTGCAATGATCGCTACGACGAAAATGCAGTGGCAGATTGGTTGAAGGAAGTGTTTGTTTGTTGGAGAATTTGCTTTGCGAATAATTACCTTTTTATATTTTTAACATTCACAATGAATGTGATTTTATTTTTTTGAACCAGGCTACATTCTCCGTGGTTTAATATTTTAAACGTTCACGATGAATGAATCTCTAGTTTGTTTACTTTCATCGAACGAGTTATAGAGCTGCCAACCTAATTTCAACTAAAGTTATATTAGTATATATACATAATTTAATGTAAGTCATCTCTCAAACATTAATTTATTTTGAACGATATTTCTAAAAATGTAACTTTTATGCAGTTTTATTTGAAAAAATAATTTTGAATAAAAATGACCGCCTGGCATATGAAAAAGAGAAGCGAGCATCTCGTAACTTTTGATGACAGTTAAATGCTTTTCTCTTTTACTATATGGATTTCTCTATAAAACTACACATTTTCATCTGTAATAGTTTTTGCAGTATAAGCTGAGAAAGTGAAAAGGACACGGTCGAATTAAAAACGGTAGCAGCAGTGTTAGTAACTATTTTTCTATAATACAGAGATACAAAAAAGCATAACCGATAAATACCATGGTGATACTACGAAGGACAAAATAGTTATTTTGTTATTTCTTTGAATCTTTTTATGTTTTATTATATATATATATATATATATATATATATGTATATATAAAAACCATCTCAAAAATTTTTAAGTGATACAACTAACAAGTAAAGGTATCATAGTGATTGGTGGCGAATTTAGATTTTTATAGTTCATTCGATTCGCCTGATTGAGATTAGTAATTTGCTACATCACATAGCTGCTATTGAGTTTTAATAATCTCAAAGTTCAAAATTCCGTTCATTTAAAAACATTAATGTAATGTCATAAATGTCATAATGTCAAATAATGTAATGTCAACATAAATGTAATGTCATAGAAGGTGTTATGTGACGTTAGCTCTGTCTTATTTACAAAACCTGAAGTTTCTAAAGCAACATGTTGTTACTATTTTAGAATATGGTTGTTTTTCCTCATATTGTTCTTCAATTCTACGTTTTAAGTTTGGTCTCTGAAGAAAAGATGTCTGTTTCTGTTTTTAAAGTGCGAAGTTTTTAGTCAGCTGATAATATTCTTCACAGTGCTTAACTCTGCTCTGGTTCGAGTTTAAGTTGCTTGAACCGACCCCTCTGACTATTCAATTTTAAACTGAATTTTCTCTAATTTTTTTTAAGATTGCTCAAAGTTTTTTTTACAGTTATTAGACTCTTGAAACGTGAAAATTAAAGTGAGACCTACGTTAACATCATGTTCAATCGAAAGAACGTCGCTCGATTTCTATTTGAGAAATATCAATCTTTAAATCTGGTATAAGTTTGGAGTCAGAAGAAACACTTGTCTTGCAAATAGGAAAAGAAAAACGAAAGGAGGAATAAATTAACTTCGAGAAATACGTGTACGTACCGACACTATCGGACTACCGACTACCGAAACTATCGGATGCTGCAGCGTAGACGACGAAAAATCTGAAATTGCATCAACATCATTTCAAGCGGACCCTACTTATAAAACCTTCATTGAGCCCATCAAAGAAGGTGAAGATCAATTTCGACTACACTTCTAAAGAAGACATGATGAGAGTTCTTAACTATATAAAGACATCAACTGGTAAATGGAAGAAGGAGTCGGACCTTAAGAATCAACTCAGGTGCATTTTTCCAGTTTCTATGCCGAATGAAACTGTGTATAATAACAAGCTTAGGCGATTTAAAAAGCTTACTGTCAAGAAATCATCGTCGTTTGAGAAATACCGACAAATTCATTATATCGTCAGGGAGGAGTTTGAGGAATCTCTCTTTGAAAATGAACGAATTCACGACACTGACATTCTCATTTGGGCTCTTCGAGCTCATCAGGTGGTCAAAGAACCAACTTTCGAGGTGTCTAGGACGTGGATTCGAAATAATAAAACCATGAGTGGAGTTGTGAATCATACGATCACTAGCGTCACAACTCGCATTAATTTCAAAAACGAGCCTACTGTTTGGGGACAATGTGCAGATTATGTCGCGAATGTCAAGTCATTATCTAAAGAGTTTTCTCCTGCTTGCATTTATAACAGTAATCAGTCTTCTTTCAATTACGAAATGCATTCCGGAAGAACTTTGACTTTCAAAGGCAAACGGACGTCTCTGTTTTGATTCAATTCAAATGTGCCATTACTCATTCGTACAAACATCCAGCCTACAGTTTTCTTAAATGGTATTCTCTTTACCATTCTTTTTATCTGTTATGCAAGAAAGAAAGGGATTTTCAACTAAACCTCCTGTTCCTCTTTTGAAGCCAAACAACTGCTACGTCGTCTTTTCAACGTCACGAAAACTACTCCTCTATTAAAAGAATTGTACAACAACTTATTTGTGCCAGAAGTGAGACGAGGAAGTAAAAAGGCCGTTCTCATGCATGATGCGACAACTCAGTTTTCGAATCCTGCTTCGTTTCACATTGAAGGCATGCAAGTTAATCTGATGTATATATGCCTGCAAATTCAACTAGTCTTATTCAACTGTTGGATTTGATGTGTTTCCGTCTTTGTAAAATTTATTCAAGACTGCATTTTAGTCAACGAATTAAATATTTCTCACTACTAAGAACAATGTCATCAAGCTTCAGTCACTAATACACTATCAGTTTGCATCAGTTAAGTTCATCCCAATGTTCAAGTATGGATTTGCCAAAGGAGGCTACATTGATATAGACGAAAATTACGTTACCCTACAGACTACTGTTTTAAAATTCAAGAAAGGATGCAGACTTGTTTTGAGTGCGTCGTCGAGTCAGCTGAAGAACAAGCTGTACTATCGATAGTATAGTACTGTAGTTGTGTTGAATCGATAGCTCATTGTGCTCACTGCGAGAAATATTTTTGTTTATTCACTTCTTTGGAAAGAATAATGTATCAAAAACTGATTATCATCAATGTATGGCAGTGCAAGTACCTTAATTGACCTTATATCAGGCATATTCTTTGACGGCAACTGTATTTCAATAAACGAAATTTTGAACTTTGACCCAACCCCCTGTCAATATTAAAACTCAATAGAAGATATGTGGCATATCAAATTACTAAGCTCAATGTGACGAATCGAATGAGCTATACAAATCTAAATTCGCAGCCAATCACTATGGTACTTTTACATGTAAGTCACACAAAAGTTACTTTCCGTTCAAAACTTTTAATTTAGGTGCGATATAAAACAATTTTCTCTCATATGATGCAACATCCTAAGACAGCAGGTGACTCACAAAAAAATCTTATTATATTCCAGCACTCAATTCTTTAGATAACTCTAAGCACCAAACAAAATTGTCACTGAAATAACACGATCAAGCATCCACTCTAAAAAATAAATGCGTCAATTAGCCTTTTTTACACGTGTATATGTGTAAATTTGTAAAATTACATTCTTGTCATAAAAATTACATGTTTGTCGTAAAAAATTACCTGTATTTATGTGTGTTTAGCTCCCAGTGACAGAACTATCTTCAAATGTCTGCAACGCTAATAATGTTTTCAAAAATAGTCTGCAATACGCAATATATCATATAAATCTATTCTTGCTGCTGTTGTAGTTGTAGTGCTAATTAATTAAGGTTAATTAATTACTTTTATCAGCCTTTCTGAGTAAGAAAAATTCTGAAATTCACAGCAGAGGGGGGAGGGGAGAAAATACCCTCTCGGCAATAATTATTCTTGTTGCAGGTCGGATTAACTTTGCTTTTGATTCGAGTCGATTTCAGGCTGAGTGTAGATTCTTGCAAATTGAATTTGGGTTAACCCGATTTTTCAAAAGTTAGTTCAGTATATTGTTTCAGATTAAAAACTATGCCTATATTAGTAAGCATAGAAATTTGTGTGTCTGCTGTTTTCTAAAGGAATGCTGCATCTTTTCCGGGACTATTTCACAAAATTCACGTTTTTTTCGTGAACCTTTGACGAAATTAGTGTTTCTTTTTTCCCCCGCGATCGTTTGACGAAATTCAAATTTTTTTTTCGCGGCCTTTCGACGAAATTCGTACTTTTTCTGTGATCCTTTGACGAAATTAGCAGTTTTTTCCACGATTCTTTCATGTAATTGGCATTTTTTCTGTTGCCATTTGACGAAATTTGCGTCTTTTCTGAGGCCCTTTGATGAAATTCGCATTTTTTTAACGAAACTCATGTTTTTTTTACAGTCTTTTGATGAAAATCTGTCAACGAATCTGTTATCTCAATCTGTCAACGAAATTAGTCATTTTCCCAGATCCTTTGATGAATTTCGCGTTTTTACTTACCCATCATACGTAGTATAGGGTAAGTCTTGTAATCGTTTTGAAAATCGAAAAAATTTTTTTGACGGATTTACACGTTTCAGACACTGGAGATTCCGAAAAACATATTTTTAGAAAAAAAATTTTGCCGTCCGTCTGTGTGTCTGTGTGTGTGTCTGTGTGTGTGTCTGTGTGTCTGTAAACGCTCTATCACCCGAAAAAATTGAGATAGAGACTTGCAATTTGGTATGTACTTAGTATGTAATAATGGGAAGAAGCCTATTTCATTTCAATAACCTCGATTAACCGGAACAATTTTTTTCGGACTCTCGAAATATTCGTTCTGATGAAAGGTATATAAAAATTTTCGAAATTGTTTATTTTAAGAAATGAATATAAAAGACAATAAAAAAACATAAATTTTGCATAAAACATGAAGTTGATCGGATAATTAGTTGCCGAGATATTTGGAATCCTATTTTCCACACTCTTCGATTTTTCATGACCCTGTATTTCATCCAAATCTCACTTCAAAGATATATTTTAATTGGAAATTTGACGCTTAATCAGATGCAATAAACCGCTAGTTAATAGGATTATTATTTTTGGAGTTATAAGGATGTTTCTTTCAAGCAATTCAGTAATCGAGCCTTTAAAGTTTGTGACGTCATCAAGCCACGATTTTATTTGAATTGCAATGCATTTTTTAAGTAGATTACACATTTTTATTTTAATATTTTACATTATGCATATCCATGATGGGTAAGTATTACGGTGGCCCCCAACGACTAGTTTCTTTGGCTTTTGGACAAAATTCGCGTTTTTTCCACGATCCTCCGATGAAATTTGCCGTTTTTTCGAGATACTTCGACGAAATTTACCGTTTTTTCAAGATACTTCGGCGAAATTTGCCATTTTTTAGAGATCCTTCTACGAAATTTAACGTTTTTTTTTTCGAGATCCTTCGACGAAATTTTCCGTTTTTTCGAGATCTTTCGACGAAATTTACCGTTTTCTGGCGATCCTTCGACGAAATTTGTCGTTTTTTTGCGATCTGTCGGCAGAATTCTCCGTTTTTTCGCAATCCGACGATGAAATTTGCCATTTCTTTGACGAAATTGACCGTTTTTCGTTATCCTTCGACGAAATTAACAGTTTTTTTTTTCACGATCCTTTAACGAAGTTGGTGTTTTCTCCGTAGCCCTTCGACAAAATTCGCATTTTTCCGCGATCCTGCAATGAAACTCACTTTTTTTGACGGCATTTTGACGAAATTCATGTTTTTTCACGGCCTTTTGACTAAATTTGCGTTTTTTCGTGATTTGTCAACGAAATTAGCAATTTTTTGCGATCTTTAAATGAAGTTCGCGTTTTTTCCGCGATAATGCAACGAAATTCGCCGCTTTTTCGTGATCCTTTGACGAAGTTTGCCGTTTTTTCGCGTAATTTACGCACTATAGCGCGTCCGCGGCATCGCTGTATGTTTTTAGTCTGCAGGTGCCCTAAAAAGTCTGTGACGACCGTCGCAGCGTCGCTTACATTCTGCCACGGGGGTTTAGCTTATTAACGGAAGTGGGTAATTTTTTATCACTCTTAATTACTCAGATTAGTATGTAAATGTAGAAAAATGTATGGATTTACCAGAATTGGTTGTTATTGTAATTTGCACATACATATGTGTTCATATATTATTATGTAAATATTAAAATACAGCGTCTAAGTGTATACGTTAAAAGACAAGAAGAAATCTTGCAAAAAGAAGCAATTATTACTTTTAATACATTTTTTATGCATGTAATACACAAAAGGCTAAAATTTATCTTTTATAAAGCATGAAATAAAAACCTAAATATTCAAAGTTATGGAAAGAAAATATGTAAAATGTTCAAAATTATACTAATTTAGAAAAATCCATCTCTTTTGAAGATACTTTCCAAATTTTACATAAATACACAGGACAATGTGTATTTTGAAATTTACGCAAGGCGGTGTATATGGCATTCACTACTTTACACACATATAAACAAATCGTTTATATATGTATCATCAGAATACCTGTTTTAATGTGTAAAATTACGCACTTATTTTTTAGATTGTATGTCTTATAGATAGATCTGTTCATAAAAACAATCGTAAATCGCAACTCGCAACTAATCTAGAATTTATCTTTTTAAACACCACCACTTTCGCACGCAGTATTCTAGCCCCCACTTTAATACGTAACAAAGTTTTTTTTATTAGATATGTCGAAAAGATGAGTCGGTATAACCGAAAATACCATGTAAGTTCCAAGCTATGAGACTCCAAAAAACGAATCAATTACTTTCTTAGTATATCTTAGCTTGCTTTTTTTTAAGTATAAAAATCAAACCAAAAATTCTTAAATGATACAACTAAGTCACATGACAGTTACTTTTCCTTCAAAACTTTTATTTTGTGGGCGAGATAAAACAATTTCCTCACCAATAATCCAATAAAAACAGTACTTTCCTCCCAAACAATTCTTACTTAACTTCAATTCTTTAGACAATTCTGCTCAATTCTTTAGACAATAATAGTTCTCTGCACCAAGCTAAATCCTCTCAGACACAACACAATCAAGCATACTTGCTATATATTTTATTGATAGATCTGTTCATAAAAATTATCGGAAATCGCAAGTAATCCAGACTTTATCTTTTTATAAACCATCACTTTCTCACGCAATATTCTCTTATCCTATTCTCTCTACCTTAACACGTAACAAAGTTGTTTGTTTTTTTCGATTTTATTTCATACCACCATCCCCTGCGTGACTTTCTCTGCAGCTTTGCGTGATATGGTATCACAGATTTTTGGCAGATGTGTTGCTCATCAACTTTTCTCACAGCCACCAAAACGTTACTCTCCCAGCTACCTGGATGCGATGGGTATCCCATCTAGATGCTTTCTTTGTAGTCGATCCAATGTTGAATCTTAAATGCTAAGATACTTAATGTGAGGGAGAATAAAGGAATAGGAATTTTTCTTCTGTAAATGAATACATTCTTTTGTAGGCAAACGCAATTTCGAAATCAGTTTATTCTAAAAAAAAAAAAAGAGATGCAGACATAAATTTTGCCGCTTTTTAGTTTTGAAAGAAATTTTCATGCAAGCTATAATACTCTAATCTGATGCTGAAAATACCTGGAAGTAAAAATAAATTATAAACAAGGAGAAAAATACTGTTTTATTGACAGTTTATTGACATCAAAGTTATGGTAAATGAAACTTTCTAATTTTTAAATTACTTTAATTTTAAATATTCTTCAAAATTGTTACGACGTGTACCATACCTAACGTTACAAAAGATTTGATGACCAGTGGATAAGAATTGTATTATTATGCATCGAAATTTCATGATTTAAGACCACTGTGTGGAAACTGCATTATCATATGCCTCTAAATTTTATGATTTTCGACCAATGGGTGAGAATCACATTATTATGCCTCTAAATTTGGCGATTTTTTTGACCAATGGATGATAAATGTGTTATTATGTCATAACAACACTTCTTGAAACTTTAGAAACACTTATAGTGATTAGTAACGAAAGAAATAATTTTATAGATGCCTCGGACAGTCAAGGTATGCAATAGGTATGCAGGATCGCTATATAATAGTAGATAAATCTATGTTCTTGCACGTCAGAATTGTGAGCAGAAAATTGTATTCTTCATTAGTTTATTGTTTTTTTCCATAGCTAAACTTCTCTGACAACATAAACAAGAACGAAAAATCATGCGTCAAGCATAGATTGCGTGACCCTTTCCAACGCTTCTAAAATACTTTTAGAAATATTTACCGTTTGATAAGGTGAAAGGTGATGTCTCAGTAAACAATTTGAAAAAAAAAAACATAACACAATTAAAAATCCAATTTCAAGAATTATTAACAATATTCCGAAAAATACCCGAATTCGATTGTGCAACTCTGTATATGACCTATAGATTTGTATAGATACTACATATAATGCTAAATTTTAGTTCACTTAGGAAAAGCGTAGCACAGTTTAAAATTCCCCTTATGGAATATCCGTCAATAAACGGAATTGAGCTCCGAGAACTTTTGTGCTGCCCTGTACATGATCTATAGAAATTATACACACGATGTAATAGAAAAAAATGGAGTTACATTTGAAAACGCGTTCAGCAACTGAAAACGCAATTATTGTTAACAGACAGTACCGAATTCTTTTGCGTGTCCGTCCCTGTAAATGAACGATGAATGTTATATACTCAATATTGTATAGTTAGCCTCTTGTAATGCACTTTAGTGATATATGTAAATTTCAATATGTTTGAAATAATGAAACATTATTAAAATCAACCCCAAGAAATTTTACTACAAAGACCGTAATGTAATGGAATTATTTTGAGTGTCCCTGTACAGGAACTATAAATGCTATGCACACCATTGTCTATAGTAAGCCTCTTGTAGTGCCCCTCAGTGATATATATCAATTTCAATATGTTTGAAATTGTGTAACATCATTAAAGTAAACCGCAAATGATTTTCCCCCATAGACCGTAATGTAACGAAATTATTTTCAGTATCACTGTAAAAATAAAAAAACTATAAGTGCTGCACACTTCATCTTCAATACCGAACATGCCATAGTAAATCTCAATAACATATATCCATAGAAGATTCTTCTATGCATATATCAATTGCATGACAATCCTAGTCTATTTACATGCGTTAGATCACGAACAGACAGACAGACGGCAGACATACAGACAAACCGAATTCATAAGCACTTTTCAACTTTGTTGGAAAATGTTAAAAAAGAAGAGTCACAGAAATTTTCCTTCTTGACAGAAGGTGAGAATGAATTATTATTTTTTTTTAACTAATGATGGCTCAAAATGCTTGTCAAAACTATTTTCCTGCACTTAAATCAAGTGTATTTCGTGACATTCTTCGTACACCAGTGGCATTAAAACTGCAACCAAGCCTCCTGGCAATTCTGTTATGTGCGCATGCGCACGCTGTTACGTGACCGCACAAACTTGCCAAACTACTCCAAAATTGTCGATACTTCGGGGAATATCGCCAAATTTAGTGCCAAAAACAAGTTAAATTTCTTGTTAACTGGCCAATTTGTCGAAATTGTTATTGTAATATAAGTAAAGTAATATTCGTGTCATTTATTTTCGAAGCTTGGTGAGGACACTTTTTTCTGTTTATAAATAAGTGAAAGTTAACCTGAGAATTCCTTTATATAGTATCAAAGTTAAATACCTGGTGTTCTAAAATGGTCTGACTGATTTTAAAATTCAATAACTTCCAAACGGTGATAGAGATATTTAAAGAATTTTTGCAGGAGAGTAATGTAAGATGTCAGGAGTTCTTTTTTACTACGATTCCCGATTTTAGTTCTAATTACCAGCAGTAGATGGCACTGCGAGCAATAGACATCCAATCGAGACAAATGCAAAAATCACCCAGCATCGATGTGAAGGAAGGAGATTCAATACATGGAGTGGGTCTCATTCATCAATAAAATCTTATTCAGAATCGGGCCCTAAGAACAACATTGTCTTAGCGAATGAGACCCACTCCATCTATTGAACCTCCTTCCTTCACATCAACGCTGGGTGATTTCTGCTTTCGTCTCGATTGGATGTCTATCGCTCGCAGCGCCCTCTATTGCTGGTAATTCGAACTAAAATCAGGAATTGCAGTAAAAAAAAAACTCCTGACATCTTACATTACTCTCCTGCAAAAATTCTTTTAATATCTGTCACCGTTTGGAAGTTATTCATTTTTAAAATCAGTCAGACCATTTTAGGAAACCCGGTACTTCCACGAAAACAACAATCATTATGTAGGGTTATTATCCTTATAACTCACTAGTAAGAAAATTAAAACATTGCGCATTGGCTCCCTAGAAAATTAATTATCTTTCACTTGAAAAGAGTTTAACATATTTGAAACCAAAAAGTAAAAGTGTGAAAAAAATAAAAACCCTATAGCATTGTACTGTTACGGAAGACGAATGGTCGTTGTTACATAGCGTTCCCTGCTTCTCAGATACTGTCATTCTTGGCCCAAGTTCACAATTTGTCTCAAGAAACCAGAATTTATTAGGTGAGAAATTTTTCACGGTAGCACGTCAGAATTGTGAGCAGAAAATCGTAGTCTTCATTAATCTGTTGTTTCTTTACAGTTAAACATCTCTGACAACACGAAAAAGGAAGCGACAGAAATCTTCCGGCTTGACAGAAGGTGAGAATAAAGTACTTCTTAAAAGTAATGATTGTCCAAAAGGCTTCTCTTGAGTTTTTTTTTTTCTTTTTTCCCGAACTCGAATCAAGGAATATTCGTGAAATTTTTCGTATGTCAATAACATTCTATAGTTAAACTACACAAAAATAGGGAAGCTTCGAAAACTGACAAACTTTCGGATTGCGACATTAATTTAAAAATTCCAAATGAAAAGCAGAATATTAGAACTTACAGCGCAAACTTTTACTAAAAAAAAACTAGTCGTTGTGGGTCACCGTAATACTTACCCGTCATGGATATGCATAATATAAAATATGAAAATAAAACATGCGTAAACTATTTATAAAATGCATTGCAATTCGAATGAAATCGTTTTTTTTTATGACGTCATAAATTTTAAATTCTCTATTACTGAATTGCGTTAAAGAAACATCCATATAACTCCAAATGATAATCATATTAACTATAACAGTTTACTGCATCGGATTAAGCGTCTCATTTCCAATTAAAATATATCTTTGAATTTCAATTTGAATAAAATACAGGGTCACGAAAAATCGAAGAGTGTGGAAAATATGATTCGAAATATCTCGGCCACTAATTATTATATTGACTTCATTCTTTATGCAAAATTTATGTTTTTTAATTGTCTTTTATATTCACTCCTTAAAAGAAACAATTTCGAAAAAATTTACATACCTTTTATCAAAACGAAATATTTCGAGAGTCCGGATAATCGAGGTTACTGAAATTCAATAAGCTTCTTCCCATTATTACATACTAAGTACATACTAAATTTAAAGTCTCTATCGCATTTTTTTCGGGTGATAGGGCGTTTACAGACACACAGACAGACAGACGGCAATTTTTTTTTCTAAAAATATGTTTTTCGGAATCTTCAGTGTCTGAAACGTGTAAATCCGTCAAAAAATTGTTTCGATATTTAAAACGATTGCAAGATTTACCCTATACTACGTATGATGGGTAAGTAACAAAATATTAAAAAATATATAAACGATGGAATCAGGAAAAAATTCGCCCTTGTAAATACTCTTTCTATTCGCACTTTCAAGCTTTATTGCATTTTTGCTAAAGTTACACCTGTGGCGATATTTGACATTTGTATGAAGTTACCAGAGGGTTTTCGACATTCTCAGCGTAAAGCTAAAGTGGTTAACCAATATAAAAAATTAAGTTGTCTAATTTCCAAAGTTGAGAAGCCTAATCACTATCAAGTTAAGCCAGTGCCATTTGTTAATTATTCAAGTAAAGTGTTTTCATATAAAGAAAACCAGGTGTTTTCATTAGGCCCTAAATTTATTTTTCAAGAAAGGTTTGATATCAAAGACTTGATTACGGAAGTGGAATCTACTATTAATTCTGTATCAACCACAAATAGAGAAGAAGCACGTAACTATATTTATAATCTAATTAAGAAATATCCAATCTGTTCAAATACAATCCATACCGGACCTATTAGAACTATTTCCAGGTTAAAGAAAGACAAGCAAACTATTTTCCTTATGACGGATAAATCTAATAAAATGGCTATTCTAAATAAAACAGACTACATTAATAAAATGAATGATTGCATTGACACAATGGACTGCACAGAACTAAAGAAAGACCCGAATCCCTTGATTTTCCGGAAGACACAAGAACTTATTAGAAGAGGAGCCTGGCCAGAATACATGAAAAACTTATTAAAATTAACAATACAGGAGTTACCCCTCGTTTGATTGGAAGACTCAAAGACCATAAACCAAATCTCCCTATGAGACCTATTGTTTCTAGGTGTTCTGGCCCAACATATTTTATTGAAAAAGCTTTCGTTATATTCCTAAAATTAATTTTACCAAGTTCAAGCAAAACTGTACAGTCAACAGAAGATTTTATCCATAAAATAGAAAATATGCAGATTTCTAAAGGAACTATTCTAGCTAGTTTAGATATTGTGTCTCTTTACCCATCTATTGATACAAATGAAGTTGCACAAAATATTAATTTGGAAATTGATAAACAAAATAATTTAAGTGATAGCGTAAAAACATCTCTAAAGGCAGGACTTAACCTTATCATTAATAACAACGTTTTCATGTTTAATAAGAAATTTTACAGACAAAATAAAGGAGCACCTATGGGATCTCCTATTTCCGGTCTGTTGGCTGAATTTAAACTTAGATCGATGGAGGAATTTATTTTTAAAAGTTTGAATTTAACACCAGAAGTTTGGCTAAGATACGTGGACGATATCTTTATCACATGGAATCATGGAAAGCAGGAACTCCTATCTTTCCTCTCAAAAATAAACGAAATAGATGAAAATATTAAGTTTACGTTGGAAATAGAAGAAAATTCATCACTGCCGTTCCTGGATATTCAATTAATTAAAGATGACAACAACCTAAAACGTAAGTCTATCGTAAACCGATGAGAAGTAACACAATAATCCCATTTAATGCCTCTACAACTTTCACTTATAAGATTGCTGCCTTCAATTCATTCATCAAGCGTGCTTTTCTGGTTTGTTCAAGTGAATTCATCCAAGATGAACTTAATTTTATCAGAGATATCGCCATTGACCATGGTTTCCCCGCTCATCACGTACAGAAAATTATAGAAAAATTCAATGGCCATTTAATTCAGCATCCTGTCCCTAGCAATAATAAACCAAACTATCGGAAATTCCAATATATACCTATTATATTTGAAAGGATTAAAAGGGCCCTCCGTAAATACAATATCCATCTTATTGCTGTCCCTCCCAGAAAATTGGTTGACTTAGTTTCATATAAATTAGATCCTATCCCCCCTGATCAATTCGCAGGTGTTTATGAAATCCCCATTAGCTTAAATAATAATAGTATAATTTTTTACATTGGTATGACTAAAAGAAAGTTTTTGGAAAGATTAAAAGAGCATAAAAACGACATAAAATTTGGAAAGTTATCCACTGCACTCTCCCGGTTTTACGCTAAAAATAATGATATTGTAATTAATTTCGATAAAGCAAGAATTATCCATAGGTTCAATAACCCATTTAAAGCCGCCATTAGGGAATCATTGGAAATTAAAATTAGAAAAGATTGTATTTGTAATGATAACTTTTCTTTCAGCATACCTGGTTTATGGGATACATTTTTAACCCCTTGTTAATTCATTGTTTTGTTTTTCGCTCTTTGGCAACAGAGAGTGCCCGCTTATTTTATTTAAATTTTTCCATACTGTTGATTTCAATCTTCTCGTGTCGAAAATTAAAAGATCAGTAGTCGTTTGTGTTGTTCCTCTTCCCCGATGATGGCTTTAAGTTTGAAGCCGAAACATGTAGGATTTTAGCTCTTTTATGAGTTTAAAACAATTTTTACACTGATTTTAGCAACTAATAAGCACAATTTGTGCAATTTGTGTTTTTAAAATACTAGTTAACAGTGTAGTGTCCAAATGGATTCAATATATAAACGAGTTTAGGAAAAGTAAAGCGAATTTCGACATTTTATATTAATCAATAATAAGATCTTTCATAAGTTTTATTTGTTTATCTGTCGAGATGATACACAAATTAGCCTTCTTTTCTGGTTAGTTAATATTTTGTTCTGGATCCTGTAGGTGATTCTCCCATGTTGAAGAAAGTTATTGGAATCTATGAATATTTATAAAAGTTATCTACCCTATATATATAAAATCCTAATGAAACGAATTTGTGAAACGATTTTATGAAACGATTTTATGAAACGACTGATTAAACGACTGATTAAACGACTGATTATGTTTCAGGGCTATTTCTAATAAAATATTAAACGCTTGATGGTGAAATTAATACCAATTGTCCATAAAAATCCGCGGATGTCAAAACTGGTAATAGAATTTTGAAATTTAAATTAGTTTTTGAGATATTAATTTTTTTCTAATTGTAATGACATTTCTGTAATGATGGCAACTAATTACTCATTTTTTTTGTGACAAAAAAGGGAAAAAAAATTGAAACAGATCCTGATAGGGATTATTGATTTCTTTTTATTCGTCATTTTCAAATTGAAATTGAATTTATCTTTTATTTCAATCGATAATGAAGACAAGATTGTGATTAAATTATGTTTTTCAGGAAAATTTGAAAAAAAAAAATCACATTTCTATCGTCAGGATTCAATCGTCTGTCAGCATTTAATTTAATTTATAAACTGAAAATATTTTGAATAAATTCGTCCAAATGACGTCATTTATGTAAACGCAAAAGAAAGGGGGGGAAAGGAATTAATAGTAATTATTATTTATTGATATCATTTTGTTATTTTTTTTTGTAAAATTTAATTAAACGAATTTATAAAATCACTAATTCGGATATTTGAAACGAATATATAAAATAATAATTGCCCAACTGAACGGAAGGAGAATAAAATATCCTGCTTGGTTTTTTCCGCCAAGCTTTTTAAAAAAGCGTCAAGACCCCTATAATAGAAAAGCACCAAAAGTTCATTGGGTTTGTTTTCATAACTTTTGGCAACAAATCTATGTATATTAACGAATCTATCCCTTTTTGAAGCTCGAATTACGCCAAACCTAAAAGCGAAGAAGCCTATGCTGGAAAAGTACCCGATTTTCTTATGGGCCACATTCAAGTGACATAACAGGGTGTAAAATTATCGCGGATAGCAAATTTGTTTAAATATCTCATCAATTGATGCCGAATAAATGCAGGCATGCATGCACAAAATATTTAATTAATTTTGTATGATAAATAATTATTAGAAAATTCGCATATACATATTAATTAAAATAAATAATTTACATATTTAAAATAAGCATGAAAATATGCATGATGGTGCACTAAAATAGAGAGAAAATTAAAACCTGTTACTGAAAATGTCTATAACATAGTACTTTTCAATACCGTGGTTTTTAATGTTATTCACAAGCAGATGGAATTTTTCTCATCCTTAAACGCAAAGGAAGAATAGAATACAGATCGTTGTTATAAAAGTCCGAGAGGTAGCCACAATTTAAACCTAACCATTTTATACAAGCTGGTTTTCAAGTTGTAATTGATTTTACTTATCAATCCCGAAAACAGTCGTCAGTTGTCGCAACAGCTGTGTATGAGGCCATGATAATCAAAAAATGACCCATTAAAACGTTAAAAGCATGGCGACCCAATTACAGATTTACCAATATTTTTAAAATAAAGCACGCTGTTATGTTTTTAGAGGCCTCGAAGTCTGAGCGGGGGTTGGCGAGCGTAGCTCGCAGGGGGTAGGCCCCCTAGTATGTATATATTTTCTTTAAAATACACTTTTATAAGCATTCAATGTTTATCTTAAAATCCACGCATGATTTCATAACCGCAATGCATGATTTTTCCAAAAAAATTCCATTACAATACATTAATTAGGCGTAAACCACTGAATCCGATTATGGAAAATTCGTCGCTTTTTTCTACACTTGGTAGAAAGCGCAAACTAGTGAATTTATTTTTAAATTAAAATTTTTTATCTGTTTCTTTTTTAAAAATATGGCAACTGTAAAGGATAAAAAGACATTATTCAAAATATCTATTCAGGATTTCTAAGATGTTTTCTCAACGCATACTCGTAATTTAATTAAACTATAGATTGATAAAAGCATATTAAAAAAAAAAAAAAAAAAAAAAAAAAAAAACATTATTACTCCTTATTATTTTATTTATATTTTATCTTCTAAATTTAAGCGTTTAAAATATTTCGCTGTTGCAGAAGTAGCCAGTTGGCCTTTTTTGGCGAGCACTGTTTGATGCATAATTAGCTCCATTGTTGTCGTAACTCGTATATACAGTTCTAATGCAAAAGAATGTTTGGCAATATATCACCTGTGGCGGGCTCACGGAAAAATGCCTTAAAATTAAGTTATTAATTTAGAATTAGGTTTAAAAATATTAAAATGTTGTATTGTCATTAGAAATGTGACTGTGTGCATAATTATTATAATTCTTGCATATCAAAAAGTGAGTGAAAAATCAATTACAAAATTCCATCTTTACATACAAAAACCAAGTTGAATTAAATAAAAGAGTGTAAAAAATTGAATGATATATTTTCGTCAACATATTTTTTTCAACATATTTTTATAAAATTGTCTCATGCCTTTCTTTAATAAGCGAAACCATATGGATATAGTTCAGAATGAAGCAGTTTATCTCAATTCAATTTTGAACAGAATTCAAGCCTAACAATTTTTAGGTGCGTTCGTAATTATATAAATACGTAGAAGCTATAGTCGTCGTCTGGTCCATCCGTCCGTCCGTCTATCTATCCGCATATAACAGTGCAAAAAACTACCCAACCGAATGGTTTGAAATTTCATACATATTATCTTTGCAGAATTTTATCGAGTCTTTCAAATTTTATTAAAATCGAATTAAAACTTAAAAAGATATTAATACAAGTTTCTTTATTCTATTAAATCCTATCGTACGTAATCAATATAATAAAAGCGCAAGCCATGTGACTGAGAAAAACAAATACGGGCAAACCACTTCTTTTTTCATATGCTAGGCGGCCATTTTTTTAAAAAGTAAAATTGCATAAAAGTTAGATTTTTAGAAAGATCGTTCAAAAAAATTGTTTGCTAGAGAGAGGAGTTACATTAAAAAATGTATAGATTCTGAGATAACTTTAGTGGAAATTACGTTAACACCTGAATGTCTCAATCCATTAGAGCAAATAAGCACAGGAGATTCTTTCATTATGAGTCAAAAGAAAAATATTAAACCATAGAGGTAATCATTCACAAAGCAAGTTCTCAATGGTGAATTTTGTAGCGCTTTTTTTTTTGTAGAAAAAAATTCGCATACGTAACAAGAACGAAAAATCATGCGTCTAGCATAGATTATGTAACACTTTCCAACGCTTCCAAAATAATTATACAAATCATTACCGTTTAATAAGCTGAAAGATAACATCTAAGTAAACAATTTGGAAAACGCAAAACATATTTAAAAACATAATTTCAGAATTCCCAACATATATTTTTAACATATACAATATTCGGAAAAATATCCGAATACTTTTATTCAGCCCTGTATATGATCTATAGATTTGTATATATACTACATAGGATGCTAAATTTTAGTTTAGTTAGGAAACGCGTAGCACAGTTTAAAATTCTCCTTTGGAGTTTCTGTCAATAAACGGAAATGTGTTTGCGAACTTTTGTGCTGCCCTGTAATATGATCGAAAGATTTTATACACACCAAGTAATAGACAAAAAGTGAGTTAAATTTAAAATCGCGTTCAGCAACTTAAAACGCACTTACAGGAATTATTGTTAACAAACAGTAGAGAATTCTTTTGTGTGTCCCTGTAAATGAACGATGACTGCTATACACACAATATTCTGTATAGTAAGCGTCTTGTAATGCACCTTAGTGATATACATATAAATTTCAATGCGTTTAAAATAGTGAAACATTATTTAATTAAATCGCAAACGATTTTTCACCATAGACGTAATGTAACGGAATTATTTTGACTATCCCTGTAAAGTAACTATAAGTGCTATGTACACCCTATTCCATATTAAGCTTCTTGTAATGCACCTTACAAGGAAGGTCTCCTTAAAGCGCATACTCAGAAAATTTTGAAAAAAATGCTAATGAAGCTACTCATGTATGTAATAGAGGAACAGTGAAATTTAGCTGATGAATCCCAGTAGAAAATTTGCTAAAAAATAAAATACTTTCGAGTATTTGGCGCAAAAAGGCGCGATTTGGCTAGCAACATATTTTCCTCGTCAAAAGCAAACGACTTTAACACTAGAAATACCGGAAATTTTACTCAAGTTTTACTCAAGTTTTTTAAAACTATTTCACACCAGAATTTTATTTTAAACTAACTTATTCATTTAACGTATTTCTGTGAGTTTCATATTTAATTTATTTTAAAAAGCAATTTCTGGTTCGAATCGGAATATATTCATTTGCTAACCACCAAAATGACGGCTAATGGTAGTTCTAGTGTTAATGTATTTTGAAATTGCTTGTAAAATGATTATTCGAATACGCAATACTTAATGAATTTAAACTTAAACGATGAAAGTTTAGTATCATTTTTGTATTTTCAACAATCTATATATTTAAAACGCTAAGCGTTTTGTTTCGACATTCCGTGAGAACAAACTACTACATCAAATTACGTCATTCTTTTTTTAAATGAAAGATATTTGGTCACAGATTTGTTATCGTACATTCTTTTGTTCGAAAATTTAATTAATTAGCCGTAATCTTAAATTAAAATTTTACTTCTGCTTATGACGTCATAAAGTCGGCAATCGGATTAACGCCCACTGTTGCGATGTACAGAGTTTATTTTCTGAACTCAATGATTGCGAGAATAAAAAATAAATATTAAATATTAAAAGCACGTGACTTTTAGGCCGAATTTTTTAATTTGTAAGTTAAAATATAGTTAAAATGTTTAAGTATTTCGGTAAAAATATTTATCCGTGTGTTTTATAAGCAAATAAAATTTCATATTTACTGTGACGTCACGGAAATATTGTCCATTGGGTTCATTTTATCATTAAGCTTTATAACTTTGTTGATGCCATTTTTTTCATTACAATTAAATGCAAAATATATTTTTATTTGTATGCATGGTGCTTAAGCATAAATGTACGTGTGAAAAGTTTGTACCGGTGAAAATGACGTTATGCTTAGCTTGAAATGCATTTTAACATTGATAAAACTAAAAAGAAAAATTTATATGATTGTGTCAACATGGCGTAATATTAACTGATATTTCAATTTTTAATTTTAAAGATTAGAACTGCAGCCTTTATTGGTTGCTTCATCTTGATTGCATACCTTGATTACATGTCACCAATTACTTTTTTTAAATTATAGGATTAAGTTATAGGAATTATAGGATTTAAATTATTAAGATTTCCTTTTTTAATAAAAAAATTCACAAAAGTAAAGAATTTCAGGAAAAAAAAAACTTGAAATAATGATTGTATTTTTAGCTAGAATAAACAATGTAAGGATAATATTTTATAGGAATTATTTTGGTAGGTTTGTTATAAGTTCATTTAACAGTTCCTTATTAGCGGCAGTAGATGATAAAAGAGAGTTCTACATCAGCGCAGTTCGCGCAGTCGACCTTCTGTGCTCTGTGAAGGTCACCGGAAGGGACAGGTGTGGAAACCGGAAGTGGCAGGTGGTGATAATAGGCATGTTGAGACAGGAAGTGAACAGGAAGTGTAGATAGGAAGTTTAACCAGAAACGCGGCAGGAAGTGAGTGCGATAAGGGAGAGAGGGGGAGGGCTTATTTTTGTGGGGGGGCTTAATTTTTTTTTGTTGGTTTTAATCCTTCTAGTCGAGTGGAGTTGAGTTGTAGGAATCCTGCTATAAGAATGAATTTAATTTGAAAGTAATATTAGCAAAATGTTCGATTTTTTTTTTTTTTTTTTTTCCTCACCTGAAATAAAAATTTTATTTGCTAACTAACACCTAATATAAAAATGGAAATCTTTCTGACTTTGTTTTACTTTATAAAAGTTTAACGTGAAATTTATTTTTAGACTGGAAACGCGACAGGAAATAAGATCGGAAACGGGATTAGACATGCTTTTTCCAAAAAGGGTTTTCAGGAAGCAGTAAACATGTTTTAGGAACATGTTTGGGAGCTTGTTGGAACAGGACAGGTGGTTTGTGAGACCGGAAGTAATTAAGATGAGAGTTGAGTTGAGTTGGGTTGATTATTGACGGCCAATTATCTACACATGGGATATAGGCCCGGGGGGAGCGCCCTTCGTGGGGGTCTTTCTAAGGGAACCTAACCCGTATTTACGCATGGATAAATCCACGGCTCGAAGAAAACCACGAAAACTCCGAACGATTAGGCCGACGGGCGCGATTGGGATCGAACCCAGCACCTCCCGTCTACCAGCTTCGAGAGCACAACCCCTCAGCCACTGGTGGGGCCCAAAATTAAGATGAGAGAGATAAAGAAGGTGCATGATTAGACATATAGATTTTGTTCTTTGTAGAGGGTGAAATTTTGTTTTATTTTTTATTTAAAGTGTTTTCATTTTTTTTTAATTTAATTTATTTAAAGCGTTTCAAATTATTTTTTATATTTTTTTTTGTAGTGTTTTACGTATTATTTTAATTTTTAGTGACATTAGAACCTGCAATTTCTGTATCACACATGTCTTATCTTAGGTCACCAAGGATGTGTGTGTGTTGTTATCTCTTTAAATGCGAGAGATGGTTACTTCAGACCTGCGTTGAGATATCTTTATCATAGTTTTAATGAACTGCAGGAAATTGTCTTTAGTTATTGAGTAATTCGCGAGTTTTGGTTTAATATGAATGCTATTACATCTGTTTGTTTAATTTACAAGCACATTTCTCTTACAACACTCTGTCAACAGATCACTTCAATATTCGAAATAATAATTTAGAGGGAAAATTTTTACTTTCTATACGAAATTTTATTTATAGAGATTGACGAAGATAGTATGCCTAATTCTTTCTTGTACAACATTATATTCGAAATAGAGTTTTGTTACCAAAAATAACGTGTTTATACATTTTAAAAACGAAAGCAAAGTGATTTTCAAAAATGTAAATATAAGCTATACACCCACGCATTTTTGTTATTGAATTAAATTACAAGGTTTAATATTGTATTCAGCGTAATATTTTCTTATAAAAGCCGTTTCACAAACTTGTATACTAAAAGTAATGTGTCATTTTTAGGGGAAAAAATTAATTCAAGTCATTGAGACTAATCCTTTATGGGGGAAAAATTTGTCATACTTCTTTGTGTTACATTACATCTTCCGTTTTTTAAGTTTACAAATTTGTGGACTAACTTAAATAATCGTTTTTAGGATACTTAAACAATATATATATATACTTTTTAATTATATAATTTTTTTTAATTGACTTGTAATATAGCTTTTTTTTTCTTAAAAGGGTACTGTAGAATAACTTATGTCACAAATACTACATCCTTCTTTAGTTAAATATGTTTCACTTAAGACATGACAAAGTGTCTTAGAAACATTTCATTTTGGAGTTAAGTGATTAAAGAAGAAAAATATTATTTATATAAACACAACACATAAGACCAGTGACTGAGAGGTTCTGGTTTTAAAGCTACTAGACGTTTGGGTTTAAACTTCTCTCGCGCTCGTCGACCTAACCGTTCGGAGTTTTCTTCGAACCTTGTCAATACGAGTTAGGAGCCCTTAGAATGACCCCTAGAGTGACCTATATCCCAAGCGTAGATAATCGGTTTTAACAAATAACCAACCAACCACAACACATAAGACATTTTAGATCGTTACATAAGACATTTTAGATCATTACATAAGACATTTTAGATTATTACATTTAGTTAAGAAGTGATTTGACGTGCAAAATATTATTTATAAAATCATACAATAAGAGAATTTTAAAGATTGTTTCCTTTTAAATGAACAATTTTTAGTGACTATTTAACTTATTAAAGAGAGCGGGTATTTTGTTTAGAGTTATACGATTAAAATAAATTTTCAATAGATTTCACTTTATACAACCAACATTTTAAAAAAAGGGAATGGAATCTAGTTTTTATAAATTAACGTTTTTCAATTTTACAAATACTTCACACCCCGTCTTTTTTCCCCCTCTTTTAGTAGACTTTACATACATAAGACATAAAAAGCGTTTTAGAATACATCATTTAGAAATTAAGTGGTTTGATAAATAAAATATTATTTATAAAAGCAATAGATACGAGAGTAATAAGGATTTTTACTTACATATGTACGAACTTCTGATAGGTAAGACTTTCTAAATCATTGTGCAAGAATTAAGTGGTTATTGAACTTATAACATTACATGATGAAATAATCACGTGACGTATTTTTAAACCAATAAAATGTCAGTATTTTCAAACAAATAAAAAGTTAGTATTTTTACACGAGCGCCCTCTATCATTATATAAATTTCAATGAAACGAGTTCATAACATTCTACTGTGACCTGATATCGTTGTAATAGGTTGTATTTTTAATTTAAGTTATTGTGGAACGAGTTATGAATTCTTATGTTGGTGATGTAACCAACTTGGAGTGTCAACACTCATCACCAGAGTTAAATAATCAAGAGATGGATTCTACACTTTTATCCAAAGAAGGACTCGTTTCGAATTATGAAGTGAAACTCACCTCATCAGGACTAAAGAAACAGAAGTTACCCCATGTGCGTAAGATGTGTAACACAGCATTTCCTCGAAAAGTTAACTTAGTGTTTCATATGAAAAGTCATCTAAAGGAAAAATCTTTTTGCTGTGAGGTGTGTGCTGAAGTTTTTTCACAAAAGAGTGATTTACGTAATCATCAAAAGATTCACAAATTGCCCAAATACAAGTGTAGTGATTGCAACGAGATATTTTCAAGAATGTCTGACTTATTAATACACAAGAAGACCCATAAGATTCGTAAACAATATTCATGTGCAAAGTGTTGTGAAATATTTAAGTGTGAATCGGATTTTTTACAACATTGTGATGCTTTTCATAAAGTTTTACCTAACATTGCGAAATCACCCTGTTTAAAAGATTTGTTATTTGAACTTATAGTGAAGCTTATAGATTAGTTCGAACTTATAGTGAATTAAAAGACAAAATGATATGCAAAATATATGAACTAGAATTAACAGACCAAAACATACATGTACATGCTGAGAATGCCTTTTTAAAGTTGTACAACGGCTTTGAAGATTTCACAGAACGAGTGTTTAATTGGACATTATGAAAATTTTTGAAATTAGAATTGATTACAGCTCAATATGACAGGCTTATTTGATTTGTATTATTTTAAATGATTAATAACTAGTTTGATTGCAAAAAAAGTGTTTTCTTTAGCATACACTGTGTGACTTTTCAACTAATGTTGTGTATTTTGAATGTGTCAGAGAAAACAGGAGTGTGTTGACATTTAAAAAGAAAGATTTCACATAATATAAAAGTTTTACAATAAAAATTGACTTACCTAAAGTTTTTTCAAGATAGTCACGATATCCTTTCCATTACAATTATTTTAAGGAAATAGAATTTAATTTTGTTGTGAATAACACTTTGTTGTTAACAGCACGTGGTTTGTCTTATCATAACTATGAGATCCTAAGATCACTTCCTATTAACATGATAACGAAGAGTAAAAAAATGACTAATGCAAGCCGATTTTCCTGCCTAAACTTGTTATCAGCTTGCATGAGTGACTCATCTTTACATGTGTGGATTTGTATGTTGAAAAAATGATTGCTATGTTTAACCCGTGTAGACGATTTTTATCCGGAAGCTGTTTGAACTACCAAATTTCAGATATCACACATTTTACTAGAACATTTAAATATTTTAATGTCTTTTCGCCCGCAAATTGGAAACGTAGGATTATCACCTTTACATCGAGACATGGAAGGTAGAAAAATAATAACTTTACACTTAGACAATATTTTAATTTAAGAAGAATTAGACTTAACACATTGTTAGAGTTTCTTTGAAAAATATCTAGTTGGTTGTAAATTTTAGAAAATTCGACCTAACGAAATTAACACACTTAAAAATATCTAGTTGGTTATACATTTTATAAAATAAGCAACAAATAAACATTTCGATACATTGACAAAAGAAAATAATTAAGTTTAAGTAAACTTTACACTTAGACAATATTTCAAACTAAGAAAAATAATAACTTTACACTTATATAATATTTTCAACTAAGGAAAATTAATAACTTTAAAAATCAGACTTAACACATTGTTAAAGTTTTTTTAAAACAACACAACATTTTCAAAGCAGTGGAAATAGTATACCTGAAAAAAACTCAACTTAGTGGAATTTAATAGTGAAATTTTTTAACCTCACTCATTTAAAAAATAAAACTTTGTAAATTTTTTCCATTTTTAAAATAAAACTTATTTAAAAAATAAATAAGCAACTATTAAACATTTTGAATGTCTTAGACAAAGTGTGAATAAATTTGTTGAAATTATATAAAACATGAAAAATTTCATTACTTTTAAAAGAAATTTTATTTTTGGTGAAATAAACTCGAGGTATTTATTATATGTTACTTAAACTACATGAGAATTGATTGAAAATGTGTTACTTTTAATCACTCACAAGATAAGACATGATGTTACAATATACACATAGGAATGACATAGGAATTTCAGATGGGTTTTTCTCCCACACATGACGTCACTGATAACATATTTACTGATCAAGTCATAAAATCATAGTTTAGGGTAGGTTTTTAAGCACGAAGTTTAGTTGAGATTTAAGATATTTGAGAAATATAAACTACAACTTTGGCTACTTTTTGAAATTTCCCCCTACATAAGAAAAAGAACATAGAAAAATAAAATGAAAAGTCGTATTTGAATGGAATCAAATTATTATCCTTTCACTTAACAGCTGAATGCGTCGGTAATTACATCACAAAGGCACTGATAACAACTGATTGAATATATTGTGTTTCTTTTTTAAGGTTAAATTGATTTAATATTCAAGTTATTTCTTAATGATACACTTAAAAACAATAAACTTAATTAGCATTCAAAAAGCAAACGATCACATTATTGTGTAAAACAATAAAATGTTTTAAAAGTCACGAGTTAAAATTTGAAATGACTTAGAGTTTAAGTAGAATTTAGATGTGAAACTTTTAAAATGAAATAATAGTTTTTTGTATCGCCCTCTATCGGTGGGTAATAGAATTAAGAGATAATTAAAAGTTTTAACTTGAATTCGAGCCCACAACAAAAATTATTTTTCGGTTTTATAATTTAGGGTAGGTTTAACTGAGCAAGCCATGATATTTCAGTATTTATAGACGATTTAAGATATTCGATAAAGGAAATCATCTGAATTTTTAATTTAATTGAAGGGTTTACTGCTTAAAGTACTACAAAATGAGTACAACACGATGCATAGTTTTTTAATTAATTATATTTTTCGAAAGATTAAATTGACTTACTGATAAACTTAGGATTTATGTTTAAAGTGAATAAATTTGACATGTTAGGTTCACTTAATAACAGAGGGTTGAATAAGTTATTTTTAATAAAAATAAAGTTTACTAAAAGTTTTTAAAGTTAAAAAAATATAGTTTTAAAAAATTTAAAGTTTACAAAAAGTTTAAAAATCTTTAAGTAAATCAAAATTAACTTTTTAATTTTAACTATTGAGAGACTATAATCTAACTGTTTATCCTTGTAACCAACTGGTGCATATCAACTATATACTCTGTATCTGCATATGCGCAGAAAAACATAGACATTTAATCTAACTTGAGTTCGACTTTAAATTATTTGCCAACTTTTAAGTTTAATTACTATACACAACTCGATTACCTTTCCCACAAAACACCTTTCAGAAACAAAACAGAAATTAACACTTACCGAAAAACACGTCCACTTTGGGTGTTAGTCTTCACTCAACTAACGTTTCTCCCTTATCTTTGCTAGGGGGCGCTGCAATCGCCGCTAGAGGCGTTAGTAGTCTTCAGGTGTGTGATAAGAATAAACTTTAAATCCAACTTACACTCGCTCAGTCATTCTTGCTTCTCTCTACCTTGCTAACAACCGTTTGCTGCTGGCTCATTGTTTGGTTGTTTAAACTTGTTGAATGACGTCATCATTTGTTTGTCTAAACTTGTCCAGTCTTGTTTTTATGCAGTACGTCTATTTAGATGAGTCATCACTCGCTTATCTTGGTTGACTTGTCCAAACTTGTTTTTGTGTGGCACGTCTATTTGGGTGAGTCATCGTTCGCTTATCTTGCTTTACTTGTTTGAACTTGTCTAGTATCCACCACCTCATGTCTTTTGTCATAGCTTGAATATACTTTACACCAATCACTTAAATATAAAAGTCTTGTCACAACTTACTTAAACTTTGATAAAAATATTAATTATTTATAAATTTCATCAAATTCTTATTTTTCTGATACATTTACTATGTAATTTTCGTTCAAAAATATGGTAAAGCCCGATTTTAAATCGAAGTCTAAGATAAATTCCCCAAATTTGTAACATTTTAACACTAATAATAAATATTGTAAGCACCCAGTACATACAAGTTTTGTAAAAATAATATTACTTATAGCTAACTCGTTATGTCCCATGATACAAAACTTCAATATAACTAAAATCAGTGTTAAACAAAAATCTAATCACGTGTCTTTATATATTATTTTGAAATGCAAAGCATTATATCTAAACGAATGATATAAGGAGTAGTTAGAATAGTTCTTATATTTTTGTTAGTAAAAAATTTATACACATTATCTTACAAGGTTGCAATATTCAACACACGGTTCACCATATTTAAAAACGATTCACCACGATTTAAAATCTTAGTAACATATTTTAAATTTATAAATTTAAATTAAAACATATTTTTATAAATAAACAATTATAAATACTTAAGTATTTTTAATTTAAATTTATAAATTTAAAATATGTTACTAAGTTTTTAAATCATGGTGAATCGTTTTTAAATAATGGTGAACCGTGTGTTGAATATTGCAACCTTGTAAGATAATGTGTATAAATTTTTTACTAACAAAAATATAAGAACTATTCTAACTACTCCTTATATCATTCGTTTAGATATAATGCTTTGCATTTCAAAATAATATATAAAGACACGTGATTAGATTTTTGTTTAACACTGATTTTAGTTATATTGAAGTTTTGTATCATGGGACATAACGAGTTAGCTATAAGTAATATTATTTTTACAAAACTTGTATGTACTGGGTGCTTACAATATTTATTATTAGTGTTAAAATGTTACAAATTTGGGGAATTTATCTTAGACTTCGATTTAAAATCGGGCTTTACCATATTTTTGAACGAAAATTACATAGTAAATGTATCAGAAAAATAAGAATTTGATGAAATTTATAAATAATTAATATTTTTATCAAAGTTTAAGTAAGTTGTGACAAGACTTTTATATTTAAGTGATTGGTGTAAAGTATATTCAAGCTATGACAAAAGACATGAGGTGGTGGATACTAGACAAGTTCAAACAAGTAAAGCAAGATAAGCGAACGATGACTCACCCAAATAGACGTGCCACACAAAAACAAGTTTGGACAAGTCAACCAAGATAAGCGAGTGATGACTCATCTAAATAGACGTACTGCATAAAAACAAGACTGGACAAGTTTAGACAAACAAATGATGACGTCATTCAACAAGTTTAAACAACCAAACAATGAGCCAGCAGCAAACGGTTGTTAGCAAGGTAGAGAGAAGCAAGAATGACTGAGCGAGTGTAAGTTGGATTTAAAGTTTATTCTTATACACACCTGAAGACTACTAACGCCTCTAGCGGCGATTGCAGCGCCCCCTAGCAAAGATAAGGGAGAAACGTTAGTTGAGTGAAGACTAACACCCAAAGTGGACGTGTTTTTCGGTAAGTGTTAATTTCTGTTTTGTTTCTGAAAGGTGTTTTGTGGGAAAGGTAATCGAGTTGTGTATAGTAATTAAACTTAAAAGTTGGCAAATAATTTAAAGTCGAACTCAAGTTAGATTAAATGTCTATGTTTTTCTGCGCATATGCAGATACAGAGTATATAGTTGATATGCACCAGTTGGTTACAAGGATAAACAGTTAGATTATAGTCTCTCAATAGTTAAAATTAAAAAGTTAATTTTGATTTACTTATAAATTTTTAAACTTTTTGTAAACTTTAAATTTTTTAAAACTATATTTTTTTAACTTTAAAAACTTTTAGTAAACTTTATTTTTATTAAAAATAACTTATTCAACCCTCTGTTATTAAGTGAACCTAACATGTCAAATTTATTCACTTTAAACATAAATCCTAAGTTTATCAGTAAGTCAATTTAATCTTTCGAAAAATATAATTAATTAAAAAACTATGCATCGTGTTGTACTCATTTTGTAGTACTTTAAGCAGTAAACCCTTCAATTAAATTAAAAATTCAGATGATTTCCTTTATCGAATATCTTAAATCGTCTATAAATACTGAAATATCATGGCTTGCTCAGTTAAACCTACCCTAAATTATAAAACCGAAAAATAATTTTTGTTGTGGGCTCGAATTCAAGTTAAAACTTTTAATTATCTCTTAATTCTATTACCCACCGATAGAGGGCGATACAAAAAACTATTATTTCATTTTAAAAGGTTCACATCTAAATTCTACTTAAACTCTAAGTCATTTCAAATTTTAACTCGTGACTTTTAAAACATTTTATTGTTTTACACAATAATGTGATCGTTTGCTTTTTGAATGCTAATTAAGTTTATTGTTTTTAAGTGTATCATTAAGAAATAACTTGAATATTAAATCAATTTAACCTTAAAAAAGAAACACAATATATTCAATCAGTTGTTATCAGTGCCTTTGTGATGTAATTACCGACGCATTCAGCTGTTAAGTGAAAGGATAATAATTTGATTCCATTCAAATACGATTTTTCATTTTATTTTTCTATGTTCTTTTTCTTATGTAGGGGAAAATTTCAAAAAGTAGCCAAAGTTGTAGTTTATATTTCTCAAATATCTTAAATCTCAACTAAACTTCGTGCTTAAAAACCTACCCTAAACTATGATTTTATGACTTGATCAGTAAATATGTTATCAGTGACGTCATGTGTGGGAGAAAAACCCATCTGAAATTCCTATGTCATTCCTATGTGTATATTGTAACATCATGTCTTATCTTGTGAGTGATTAAAAGTAACACATTTTCAATCAATTCTCATGTAGTTTAAGTAACATATAATAAATACCTCGAGTTTATTACACCAAAAATAAAATTTCTTTTAAAAGTAATGAAATTTTTCATGTTTTATATAATTTCAACAAATTTATTCACACTTTGTCTAAGACATTCAAAATGTTTAATAGTTGCTTATTTATTTTTTAAATAAGTTTTATTTTAAAAATGGAAAAATTTACAAAGTTTTATTTTTTAAATGAGTGAGGTTAAAAAATTTCACTATTAAATTCCACTAAGTTGAATTTTTTTCAGGTATACTATTTCCACTGCTTTGAAAATGTTGTGTTGTTTTAAAAAAACTTTAACAATGTGTTAAGTCTGATTTTTAAAGTTATTAATTTTCCTTAGTTGAAAATATTATATAAGTGTAAAGTTATTATTTTTCTTAGTTTGAAATATTGTCTAAGTGTAAAGTTTACTTAAACTTAATTATTTTCTTTTGTCAATGTATCGAAATGTTTATTTGTTGCTTATTTTATAAAATGTATAACCAACTAGATATTTTTAAGTGTGTTAATTTCGTTAGGTCGAATTTTCTAAAATTTACAACCAACTAGATATTTTTCAAAGAAACTCTAACAATGTGTTAAGTCTAATTCTTCTTAAATTAAAATATTGTCTAAGTGTAAAGTTATTATTTTTCTACCTTCCATGTCTCGATGTAAAGGTGATAATCCTACGTTTCCAATTTGCGGGCGAAAAGACATTAAAATATTTAAATGTTCTAGTAAAATGTGTGATATCTGAAATTTGGTAGTTCAAACAGCTTCCGGATAAAAATCGTCTACACGGGTTAAACATAGCAATCATTTTTTCAACATACAAATCCACACATGTAAAGATGAGTCACTCATGCAAGCTGATAACAAGTTTAGGCAGGAAAATCGGCTTGCATTAGTCATTTTTTTACTCTTCGTTATCATGTTAATAGGAAGTGATCTTAGGATCTCATAGTTATGATAAGACAAACCACGTGCTGTTAACAACAAAGTGTTATTCACAACAAAATTAAATTCTATTTCCTTAAAATAATTGTAATGGAAAGGATATCGTGACTATCTTGAAAAAACTTTAGGTAAGTCAATTTTTATTGTAAAACTTTTATATTATGTGAAATCTTTCTTTTTAAATGTCAACACACTCCTGTTTTCTCTGACACATTCAAAATACACAACATTAGTTTAAAAGTCACACAGTGTATGCTAAAGAAAACACTTTTTTCGCAATCAAACTATTTATTAATCATTTAAAATAATACAAATCAAATAAGCCTGTCATATTGAGCTGTAATCAATTCTAATTTCAAAAATTTTCATAATGTCCAATTAAACACTCGTTCTGTGAAATCTTCAAAGCCGTTGTACAACTTTAAAAAGGCATTCTCAGCATGTACATGTATGTTTTGGTCTGTTAATTCTAGTTCATATATTTTGCATATCATTTTGTCTTTTAATTCACTATAAGTTCGAACTAATCTATAAGCTTCACTATAAGTTCAAATAACAAATCTTTTAAACAGGGTGATTTCGCAATGTTAGGTAAAACTTTATGAAAAGCATCACAATGTTGTAAAAAATCCGATTCACACTTAAATATTTCACAACACTTTGCACATGAATATTGTTTACGAATCTTATGGGTCTTCTTGTGTATTAATAAGTCAGACATTCTTGAAAATATCTCGTTGCAATCACTACACTTGTATTTGGGCAATTTGTGAATCTTTTGATGATTACGTAAATCACTCTTTTGTGAAAAAACTTCAGCACACACCTCACAGCAAAAAGATTTTTCCTTTAGATGACTTTTCATATGAAACACTAAGTTAACTTTTCGAGGAAATGCTGTGTTACACATCTTACGCACATGGGGTAACTTCTGTTTCTTTAGTCCTGATGAGGTGAGTTTCACTTCATAATTCGAAACGAGTCCTTCTTTGGATAAAAGTGTAGAATCCATCTCTTGATTATTTAACTCTGGTGATGAGTGTTGACACTCCAAGTTGGTTACATCACCAACATAAGAATTCATAACTCGTTCCACAATAACTTAAATTAAAAATACAACCTATTACAACGATATCAGGTCACAGTAGAATGTTATGAACTCGTTTCATTGAAATTTATATAATGATAGAGGGCGCTCGTGTAAAAATACTAACTTTTTATTTGTTTGAAAATACTGACATTTTATTGGTTTAAAAATACGTCACGTGATTATTTCATCATGTAATGTTATAAGTTCAATAACCACTTAATTCTTGCACAATGATTTAGAAAGTCTTACATATCAGAAGTTCGTACATATGTAAGTAAAAATCCTTATTACTCTCGTATCTATTGCTTTTATAAATAATATTTTATTTATCAAACCACTTAATTTCTAAATGATGTATTCTAAAACGCTTTTTATGTCTTATGTATGTAAAGTTTACTAAAAGAGGGGGAAAAAAGACGGGGTGTGAAGTATTTGTAAAATTGAAAAACGTTAATTTATAAAAACTAGATTCCATTCCCTTTTTTTAAAATGTTGGTTGTATAAAGTGAAATCTATTGAAAATTTATTTTAATCGTATAACTCTAAACAAAATACCCGCTCTCTTTAATAAGTTAAATAGTCACTAAAAATTGTTCATTTAAAAGGAAAAAATCTTTAAAATTCTCTTATTGTATGATTTTATAAATAATATTTTGCACGTCAAATCACTTCTTAACTAAATGTAATAATCTAAAATGTCTTATGTAATGATCTAAAATGTCTTATGTAACGATCTAAAATGTCTTATGTGTTGTGGTTGGTTGGTTATTTGTTAAAACCGATTATCTACGCTTGGGATATAGGTCACTCTAGGGGTCATTCTAAGGGCTCCTAACTCGTATTGACAAGGTTCGAAGAAAACTCCGAACGGTTAGGTCGACGAGCGCGAGAGAAGTTTAAACCCAAACGTCTAGTAGCTTTAAAACCAGAACCTCTCAGTCACTGGTCTTATGTGTTGTGTTTATATAAATAATATTTTTCTTCTTTAATCACTTAACTCCAAAATGAAATGTTTCTAAGACACTTTGTCATGTCTTAAGTGAAACATATTTAACTAAAGAAGGATGTAGTATTTGTGACATAAGTTATTCTACAGTACCCTTTTAAGAAAAAAAAAGCTATATTACAAGTCAATTAAAAAAAATTATATAATTAAAAAGTATATATATATTGTTTAAGTATCCTAAAAACGATTATTTAAGTTAGTCCACAAATTTGTAAACTTAAAAAACGGAAGATGTAATGTAACACAAAGAAGTATGACAAATTTTTCCCCCATAAAGGATTAGTCTCAATGACTTGAATTAATTTTTTCCCCTAAAAATGACACATTACTTTTAGTATACAAGTTTGTGAAACGGCTTTTATAAGAAAATATTACGCTGAATACAATATTAAACCTTGTAATTTAATTCAATAACAAAAATGCGTGGGTGTATAGCTTATATTTACATTTTTGAAAATCACTTTGCTTTCGTTTTTAAAATGTATAAACACGTTATTTTTGGTAACAAAACTCTATTTCGAATATAATGTTGTACAAGAAAGAATTAGGCATACTATCTTCGTCAATCTCTATAAATAAAATTTCGTATAGAAAGTAAAAATTTTCCCTCTAAATTATTATTTCGAATATTGAAGTGATCTGTTGACAGAGTGTTGTAAGAGAAATGTGCTTGTAAATTAAACAAACAGATGTAATAGCATTCATATTAAACCAAAACTCGCGAATTACTCAATAACTAAAGACAATTTCCTGCAGTTCATTAAAACTATGATAAAGATATCTCAACGCAGGTCTGAAGTAACCATCTCTCGCATTTAAAGAGATAACAACACACACACACATCCTTGGTGACCTAAGATAAGACATGTGTGATACAGAAATTGCAGGTTCTAATGTCACTAAAAATTAAAATAATACGTAAAACACTACCAAAAAAAATATAAAAAATAATTTGAAACGCTTTAAATAAATTAAATTAAAAAAAAATGAAAACACTTTAAATAAAAAATAAAACAAAATTTCACCCTCTACAAAGAACAAAATCTATATGTCTAATCATGCACCTTCTTTATCTCTCTCATCTTAATTTTGGGCCCCACCAGTGGCTGAGGGGTTGTGCTCTCGAAGCTGGTAGACGGGAGGTGCTGGGTTCGATCCCAATCGCGCCCGTCGGCCTAATCGTTCGGAGTTTTCGTGGTTTTCTTCGAGCCGTGGATTTATCCATGCGTAAATACGGGTTAGGTTCCCTTAGAAAGACCCCCACGAAGGGCGCTCCCCCCGGGCCTATATCCCATGTGTAGATAATTGGCCGTCAATAATCAACCCAACTCAACTCAACTCTCATCTTAATTACTTCCGGTCTCACAAACCACCTGTCCTGTTCCAACAAGCTCCCAAACATGTTCCTAAAACATGTTTACTGCTTCCTGAAAACCCTTTTTGGAAAAAGCATGTCTAATCCCGTTTCCGATCTTATTTCCTGTCGCGTTTCCAGTCTAAAAATAAATTTCACGTTAAACTTTTATAAAGTAAAACAAAGTCAGAAAGATTTCCATTTTTATATTAGGTGTTAGTTAGCAAATAAAATTTTTATTTCAGGTGAGGAAAAAAAAAAAAAAAAAAAAAAAAAAAATCGAACATTTTGCTAATATTACTTTCAAATTAAATTCATTCTTATAGCAGGATTCCTACAACTCAACTCCACTCGACTAGAAGGATTAAAACCAACAAAAAAAAAATTAAGCCCCCCCACAAAAATAAGCCCTCCCCCTCTCTCCCTTATCGCACTCACTTCCTGCCGCGTTTCTGGTTAAACTTCCTATCTACACTTCCTGTTCACTTCCTGTCTCAACATGCCTGTTATCACCACCTGCCACTTCCGGTTTCCACACCTGTCCCTTCCGGTGACCTTCACAGAGCACAGAAGGTCGACTGCGCGAACTGCGCTGATGTAGAACTCTCTTTTATCATCTACTAGCGGCAAAGTCTTATTTCTTTCACTGAATTTTTCTTTCGATGTCAAAAAATGGTAGTCTATTTTTGGACGCCAACCAAAACACAGTGGCAATATTTAGAAATGTATAACGGTTGTGACAACAAACGGCACTATCGCTTTAGCTTTCATCGCGCTTACATCACTTCTAAATACTAAAAATTTAATTTTTTTACTACATTTTACAATTTCAATTCTTACATCCTCAATTAGAAAAAAAAAATTAGCTTTCGATTGAAATTTATTTGAAATCTGCCGCTTAATTTAACGACTTTTTAAATAATTTTCAAGAATGAAATATTTTTCAATTCTATCTCAACAATGACCAACCGTTTGTTTTAATAATGTAAAATAGCCCCTTGGAAAGTTGCAACAATTGAAAATAGGTATCCCTAACCTTCAGGAAAAGTGAAAAAAAAATAATAATAAAAACCTGATAAATCATAAGATCAGATTATCCATAAGATAGAGTATTTTGGCGCTAATATAAAATCTGTCAAAAGAAGAAAAAAAACTATTTTTAGTTTATGATTAACATAAAATTGATATGTTGAATTCGTTGATGTATATGTTGAATCAGAATATGCTAGGAACTGTTTATTATTATTTTTTAAAGATCCATTGGATATTTAACTGTATAAGAGACCGACTGTGATGGAAAAGGAATAATCATCCTGATTATGTAAAGGGATAGAAGAAACCATACAAATAAATTACAATTGAAAACATTAAAATTCTCCCTCATCTGCATATTAATTTATTATTTTTAACAAAAATTTTTCATTTTTACATTTGTATGATACTTTATGATAGGACTATTTGTATGATACTTTATAGGTCCATGACCTTTTTTTTTTTTTTTTTTTTTGTCGTGGGGAATATGGTGGCAATGTCAAACTGATTTGCATTACACATTTGTTTACGGAGTGTTCATTTGGAGTTTGCATCGGAAATAGCATTTCACTGGGGGGGGGGGGGGGGATTTTTTAAAATAAAATATTTGAAAGACTGTTTCATACGAAGCCCTACTTAAATAATAAAGAAGCTTATTTTACTGATATTGTTATAGTATTTTTTTCCGTCACGTTTTGACGGGTTCCATCTAGTGCTTTTTAAAATTTCTAAATATGTCTATGAGATTTCTGTAAAATTCGAAATCTTAAAATTGTCATTAGCTTAAAAAATTATACTAATGGATTAATTCTAGGGCTCATGATACCATACCCTCTTGTTCAGAATCGTTTGAATTTTGCGTTCAACATTTTCAACTCATCTCTGTACGTTTGCAGTAATATTAATTTAAATCAGATTAAATAAATCATTCACGTTTTTTTTTCTCAATTTATTACCGATTGAATGGAATTTTGCTATTGTTTTATCCCCATTCCACGTTTTTTCTAATTTAAACACCTTCACTGGTTATATAAGTAATTTTAAATGTATTTTAAAAATAAAAGCCCAATGAAAAACACATCGTTATACATTTCTATATCGAAGAAGTCATTTCCATAGCAACAGTACTTTTTCCTTGAATTGACAATGTTCAGAATCGGACTTATTTTAGGTAGCTTTCAATACAAAAAAGTATAAAGCTACCTATTGCAGCCGTTCGGAGGAAAGCAGTTCCGGAAAATTTCGATATATTTTCACCGATCATGACCTCCAGACCCCAAAACCACCCTCCGTTCAAATGTTGATTTATATATATATATATATATATATATATATATATATATATATATATCTGACCTATGCCGTACGATAACGCACGTATTTATAAATCAATTTCGATGAAACCAATTGTGTGTATTAAGCTCACCAATGTCTCGACCGAGTTCGTTGGCCAGCTTGATCCACCATTTTGTTTCAAAATGGCGGCCATTTCAAAATTTAAAACTAAAATAAATCTGCAAAAAAGTTAAAAATTCAAATTTATTTTTTTAATTACGTGTTAGGCCTTGATACAAGGATTCCAGAGCATTTTTTGGTTTACCCCTATCTTAAAAAATGGCTGATATAGAGCAGTTTGAAATTCTAGGGTGGCTGACATTTTGAAACAAAACAGCACATTAACGCGATTACTCGCAAATTTTCTTTCATTGTTGTAATAATTTTCCCAATCATACGCATAAAACTATATATTCATATCCGTTAGCGTCAAATTCTCGCCAAAATTGGCGACGTTTGGCGAAATATCGCCAAATTTGGTGACCAAAATAAGTTTTCATAAATGAAGCCAATTTGGCTATTGCTCTATAATTTGGTGAATTTCTTATTCAAATTCAGTATTAATGAATCTTTTGTAACCGTTTCTTTGCATTTTAACTTGCTGTTTTCGTGTAACATTAGCTAAAATTTTAAAACGAAGATATAGGAAAGCTACCTTTTCATCCCGGTACAGGCCGGAAGGACTTTTTGAGCTTGAAACAATTTCAATCAATTTAAATTTTGTGTTAAATCGGAAATTACGATCTTTAAATTTCATTATATGTACATATAAATATGTACACAAAATTGTAGTTATAAAACTCTATTTATTATGTAAGTTAAACTTACATAAACAAGTTCAGCATGAAAAAGTTTTTCCTTAACCCATTACCGCCCAGCGATCTATTTCTAGATCACCTACAACCGAACAAAACTTTTAAATTTCAATACCAGTATTTTAGTACGGAATTTTTCTCACTATTTTATCTCAAATTTTGAGTCATTAAATAACACAGAATTACTACATGAGAAAAACTGGTGTCGAAGAATTAAAAGAGATGTAAAAACAATCTGGCGTTAACGGGTTAAAGAATATTTGTCATAAAACCGTATTTTTAAAAAATTTATTCCGTCGCCAACCGGTGATAAATCGCCAAATAAACGAAATTTTCATAATTTTTTTATGGGCGTTATATCGAGGTTCCGCAGATAATTTTTTTAATAGACGTATATATCCTCATGAGAAGAACATTCTGTATTTTTTCTCAAAATTATCTGAGTATGCGCTTATGGGGACCTTCCTTGTTACTGATATATATCAATTACAATGTGTTTGAAATTGTGTAACATCATTAAAATAAACCGCAAATGATTTTTCCCCATAAACCGCAATGTAACGGAATTCTTTTGAGTGTCCCTGTAAAAAACTATAAGTACACTTCAGTTGAAATAGGGAACATGCTATAGATAACGACAATAACATATAAAAATTGCAGGGCAATCCGAGCATATTTACGGAAGTTAGAGCACGGACAGATGACAGACGGCAGAGGGTCATAAACACTTTTCAACTAGGTTGGAATGTGTTAATAAGAAAAAAGAAGGCATGCTCATTTCGCATGTAGCAGACGATATAATTCATTTCCCTGAAATAATAAGGATGATTTTTTTTTACATTGTGAAACTAGTTATAAACCGAACGCACCTCATATGTCACGTTTAACGTACAATTTCCAATTTGTAAAAAATGGCAAGGTGACAATTTATAACACATCTATCCTGAAAACAGAAAATAAGGTTTAAGTCAAATATATTTACTCTCTTGTCAAATATATTTACTTGACACTCTCTTCCTCCAAGTAGCTAAGCCTCATCGGAAAGATTTTGTGTTCCTCTATAAAATATTTTTTTTATACAATAAAATTAAGAACATAAAATTTAGAACTCATCTTCCATAATCGTTTTCTTATTACCAGTTATGCAAAAAATGTCCAGTTTTAAATATTATTCTGACATTTTAAGTACTAAGTGTCAGGTGGAGTAAATGCATCTAATATTCATGAAATTATGATGTAGATAACAGAATATTACATCCAGATTGAAAATCATTATTATTATTAGGTAGCTTTCAATACAAAAAAGTATAAAGCTACCTATTGCAGCCGTTCGGAGGAAAGCAGTTCCGGAAAATTTCGATATATTTTCACCGATCATGACCCCAGACCCCAAAACCACCCTCCGTTCAAATGTTGATTTATATATATATATATATATATATATATCTGACCTATGTCATACAATAACGCTCGTATTTATAAATCCATTTCGATGAAACCAATTGTGTGTATTAAGCTCACCAATGTCTCGACCGAGTTCGTTGGCCAGCTTGGTCCGCCATTTTGTTTCAAGATGGCGGCCATTTAAAAATTTAAAACTAAAATAAATATGCAAAAAAGTTAAAAATTCAAATTTATTAGTTACGTGTTAGGCCTTGATACAAGGATTCCAGAGCATTTTCTGGTTTACCTCTATCTTAAAAAATGGCTGAGATAGAGCAGTTTGAAATTCTAGGGTGGCTGACATTTTGAAACAAAACAGCACATTAACGCGATTACTCGCAAATTATTTTCTTTCATTGTTGTAATAATTTTCCCAATCATACGCCATAAAACTATATATTCATACCCGTTAGCGCCAAATTCTCGCCAAAATTGGCAACATCCATATCTCAAGTACTAATGCAAGGAATTTCATCAAACTTCCCATTCTGTTAGAAGTTAGTGCTGATTAGGTTTCCATGTAAATCATATAACAGGTGGTGCTGATATGCTGCATTTTTCACGATTTTTACGATAGCTATATTTTAAAAGAACTTTACTCCGAATGCTATCTATGCCGAATGCTATCCGAATGCCGAACTATCCTATGCTTTCCTCCGAACGGCTGCAATAGGCAGCTTTATACTTTTTTGTATTGAAAGCTACCTAATAATAATAATGAATACGGAATTTAATCAAACTCCATATTCTGTTACACTATCACATAAATAGATCCTTATTAGACTTGGATGTATACTGCCCAACAAGGGTCGATTTTATGCTTTTTGAGTCGGGAATTTTGGTTGCAGACACCTAAGAGGGTGGGTGCCGAAATTCAGTGATTTGTTTGAAAAATGCGATGTTTATAGCTCTTTTTTACATGCACATAATTTAAGGAACCTGTATGTTTAGGATCCTCATGATGGGCATAGATTGTCGTTTAATTTTGGCACTGTGATACCGAATTTTGAAGTATTAACATGTATGAGATGGAAGAAAATTTTGGGATTGGCACATCCGACTAGTTAATTTATAATTTATAGGGCCATCTTCTTAAAAACTTCGGAAATAAAACAAACCATGTTTAACAAATTTCTTAAATTTCTGCGACTGATAAATTAGATGCCATTTAGAAAAAGTATAATCAACTGTTAAAAAAATAAATAATAATAATGATAAATAAATAAAGACATCTTAGAAAAACTTTTCTCAGTCTCCAAAATAAAATTCTACTAAGAAGATGAATGATACGCCTTTCCACGCCAATGTCTTGTCACGCTTAAGCCGCATGAATCACATGCATAAAACTCTATATTTAAGTCGCAGATGTGCACTGCCCTTGTTGTGAGATGCCGTCAAAAAGCCAACACCTGAAAGATTTACGAGTTAAAAGTCTCTGGAAAATAGTGGAGCTCTGCCAAATTCCAGTGAAGTCTGGGTATCGGCGCTATAAGAAGGACACAGTTTATTTGGAATAGCAATTACGCGGAGAGTAAAGTCCTTCTGGCATTTGCATTAAAAACGACAAGATACTTTTTTTTTTTACTTATCCTGGATTCAGTACAACAGTTAATAATTTGCAGGTTATGATGTTGAAGCAACCATGCGAGAAACATGTTAGAAATTAGTTATATAAATATTTGTTGCCATAAATTTCGGTTGAAATGTTCTGAAGATGCAAACGTTAAATCAACAACTTAGAGAAATTTAACAAATGGGGAAAGGCACCATGCAGATTTATACGATTTCGTTTGAGGAATATCTACTTTTTCTTTGAAATGTGACTGTGATTTAAATTTAGAATTTCCGAAAAATATTAATGTCTTCTCTTGACTAATATACCATAACATGAAACATTTAGTCTTTAATAAAAATAAGTAAATAAGCAGAATAATAACACAATGGTGTGGAACAGGATTATGTTAAAAAAAAAATTTTACATCTTCAAAACACTTTCGCTAGAAATCTGAAAATACTACTGCATCTAAAACTAACATAGCACAAAATACATTTTACTGTGGACTCTGGGATTCCAAGAACAGTCTTTATTCGAGGTTTAATTCAATTGTTTCTTACCAAGGCCACCTCAACTGCTCAGAATTGAAACACCAGGCAAAGTACACCAAACGTTTGGGTCCACGTGCCTCTATACTGCGGGGCAACGACTCAGGTAATACAGAAATTAAATAAATCACTTCCTACACAATCTTCAAAATCCTGCAATTTCAAAGAATCAAATCGGCAAAAATCAAACCAACAACAACAACAAAAAAATCTACTATAATATTATTCCATATATCCTATTTAATTTACACAAACATACTACGTCTGATTACTATACTTACACAAAAAACAATTATTTCAGACACACAGTCAAAATACAATTAAAAGCAACTATCAATTATTTCCTATAAAGTAAACTTTTCATCACTCTTTCCTCATTTGTATTAATGTCAAGTATTTCAATTTAAAAAACACTTTTTGTGAGGACTTGTTTGGGAAAAAATTAACTTATGCCAACATAAGATTGTTTACTTCATCATCTAACTCAATAATCACTTTTTTCTATCTATAAATAGAAGAAAGTAATCAAAATTTTTTTCGACTTCCGACTTTTGACAGATTTACACATTTTAGGGGTCAGAGATTCCGAAAAATATGTTTTTACAAGATGTCTGTCTGTCCGTGTGTCCGTGTGTGTGTCCTTGTATCATCGAAAAGTGTATGATTTTATGCATAGAATTGATCCAAATTTTATTTATATGTTTTTGGCTATAGCCAGCAGGTCTCACCTGAATTCGGGGATATTCCACCGGAAGGGGGTGTTGTAATAGCGATTTTTGTTCCATTTTCATTAGTGTATCATCGAAAAGTGTGTGAAGTTATGCATATAATTCAACCAGATTTTATGTATATGTTTTTGACTATGACCTGCAGGTCCCAGTTGAATTAGGGGATATTTCGCCGGAAAAGGGTGCTGTGATAGCCACTTAAAGATTTCAAATTCAAAAAGATGTAAAAAAATTAATGGGTTATCATGCATGAGATAGAAGAAAGTTTTGGGATTGGCACATCCGACTAGTTTTTTTCTTAAGTGGAATTCGATGACAAGAATAACATATTCATGATATCATCATTTGTAGATAACATTGAACATTTTCGTAAATTGTGGAGGCGAAATCGTTAGTAGTTTTTAACAAAAAAAAGGGGGGGGGGTGTAAGGTGCACACGAAATAGGTTCTATGGAGGTGCTACGAAAGGTGCAAATATGTGCAGAAATTTCTCGTTTCATTGTGTACCTGAGAGTCCAATAGTCTTAATGAAAACATGCCGACCGCTGAGCAAGTTGCATCACGAAGATCTTACTCTCTAAAATGGAGGAACAAACAAGAATTCTCATGTTAAAATCTCGCTTTTGTTTCGACAAAAAAATGATTTTAAAATAATCATTCCTACGATAAAATTCGTTTTCAGTAACGATTTTAACGATGTTCCCAACTGTGGTGTTCATTAAAAAAACAAAACTAGAAAAAAAAAATCTTTCTTGATGCGTCTGTATAATATGCGGAATTCATCCCCCATTTTTCTGAATTGTGTAAACCGTTTCATCAACTTAAAGGGGCTCGGCACCCTACCAATATCAAAATTTCGTAAAAATTTCAATTTTCAGAATTAATCTGATTACGTACTATATACTTTCTATAATATATAAATATATAGTCGAAAACGAATTGCTTAGGACGGAATCCAGCCTTAACCTGAAAAATATGTTGATTCATGCAAATTGAATGTACTAATACATAAGAAAAGAATATATAATACATTTACACCTGATAAGAAGAGAAGTTGTCTATAACGCATTTTTTTCCTATGCAATTCCGTCTAAGAAGAATTTACTGTATAACATTTTTTAGTCTCCAATACATGGAATATGGATTAACTATATTAATGATAACTGAACATTTACATACAACAAATAGCGATTCATTAAAAAAATAAATATCACAATAATTTCTACAAAAATGAAAACTATAAACGTGACAATAAAAAGCAAATATAAGTATTTCTGGTCAGAACTCCTCGTGCAAGACAAATTTTTAACGAAATCGACGCAAAAATCAATGCTTTGTAGAAATTCATTCGGGCCGGGCCGGTCTTGGGCTGAACTTTTAGCTGTTATACAGGGCCGAGTCGTGCCAATAATTTCTTCTGTATGGGCCGGGCCGAGCTCGGGCCGAAGTTTAAACTTTTATACCAGGCCGGGCCAATATTTTTTTGTACGGGCCGAGCTGGGCTTGGGCCGAACTTTTAATTTTTATACTGGGCCGGGCCGGGCCGAATTTTTCTTCTATGGATTGGGCCTTGAAATTTCGGCCCGTACCGATCTCTACCATAGACTGCATAGTACAGGGACTTCCGTTTCAAAATACTGTTTCTACTACATTTTTTTCTATATATCCTATTGTAAACTATATTGATTTTTTAATGGGTCTCTATTTATATGTAAATATCTGAATTATTATTAATATCATTAATCCATTTACACGGCTTTGAGACTTAAAAATCTGAAAAATTGTGTATCGAAAAACCTTCTAAGACGGAATTACATAGGAGAGAAGAAAAAATCGTTATAGTTTAGTTCCTTTTTTACGAGGTCTGTCGTCTCTTGCAAAGTATTATTTATTGTCAAACGGAATTATATCCATTTTGCACCGATCAAGAAATTTTTCCATTTAAAACAGGATTTCGTCATACACAGATTCTTATAACAGGTTTTACAGTACTGTATATAACCTCCCCCCCTCTCTCCTCTAGCAATGTATTTATATTATTCTTTAAAGGGAATTTTAATTGTAGAATAATGGTAATTTAAAAATATATGTATTTTTGGCAAAAATTGTTGACCCAAGGAGGTTGTTCCTTAAAAAGATTTTTGCACAAATCAGACAGAGACAGGTCAATGATTTTCATACAAACAGGGTTGTTGTGACCATACCAGAAGACTTCAGTCGGTGCAGACTTCTAGGAAGAATAAAGCACATGCCCAGAAATAAGGCGGTTGGGCCCGACCCGAGCCTTCAGAGAAAGCAAGACCCGGGCCATACCCAGAAAAACTGATGATCATACTCAACCCGTCCCGAGTCCGTGTAAGCCTCTAAATAGCATTTGAATGGGAAAAACGTGTTCTTAACGGCTGGAAAATTTTAAAATAAATTATGAAAAAAATGAGTTTGAGTTTTAAATTTCGTTCAAACTCGCAAATTTTTTCAGCTTTCGTTCAGCTCACGTTCGTTTATCAAAAAGTGAGTCAAGTTCAACTCACGTTCACAAAAAGTGAACTAAGTTCGTGAGCTTTCGTTCAATAAGCGCGCTCATTCCCAACATTGCATTTAATCTTAGAGAAAGCGTGTGAAGTTTCAAGTACATGAAATAAATTTAAATGCTCTTATATATAAAACCCTAAATATGCAAATTGGGATCATAAAAGTATTGCCTACTATGTGATAAGGAGATTGTTAATTGTATTATATGCTTCTAATTATCGTGAGTGAATTTTTTTGCTTAATTAAGGCATTTATTCTTCTTTAAATGCTGCGTGAACGAAGTCACGGGTAACACCTAGTGTATTATAAAATTAAATTTGTTTTCCCTCAAACAATCGAAAGAGCTCATGTAATTTAAATTTAACATTTAAAATACATGATGCTACGCTTACTAGCTGCTACGCAGATAGTAGATTATATTTAATCTAAATAATTGTGAAAATAGGCAAATTTTAAATTTTAAAATAGCTACGGAAAATATTACAATTTGATAAGTATAAAATTTTCTGTAAGTAAATTATGTAATTATGAATTTCCCTGATTCAGTTAATTACAATACAATATATATCGCAAATGATTAATGCATTTAATTGGTCATAAAATACATATTTCATTTTAGCTAGTGTTATATTTAATGTGCCTCATTAGCGTCACTTCGAAACGTAAATAGTAAATACAAATTCACATGCAGGAGAACCTTTGCTGCAATTACTGTGACAAAGTGTTTCCCAAGAATATAATGGATCATAAATCAGGCAGTGAGACACCAAATTATCGCCGTAAAGAACGGGAGGCTGAATTTCGATCATCATTCTTTCATAATTGGCCAGAAGATGAAATTGTCAATGTAAAGTAAAAATGGATTTATCATAAAACTTGAGTAAATTGTACCTTTTCAGCATATCACAACAAAAGTATAAAAAAAATATTTATGACTTTGTTTTGTCTATCTGTCTGTTTATCAGTCCAAGAAAAAAGTATTGGATTTTTGGAAAACTTTCGCATTCTAGTTTTTTTTTTCTAATGGATTTATTCATTTTGGAATGTCTTGAATGCGATTTAACTATTTTTTGACGTCTGTTTGTCTGTGTTAACACAAAATTTGTGGGCACGGTAACTCAAGAATTAATGTGCATGAAACTTCATATTTAGTTAGACCTTGGCATAAGTTGGTGCGTATTACATTTTGGAGTATGACATACAACAAATGACGTTGCTATGCCGTGTATTTGCGGAATAGCTATATCTCAGCATTTGTGAAATGGAATTGATGCAAAATATTTATTAAAGTTTATCATGAAAAATTATGCTGATTTAATTTTGGTGTCGATCATTCTATAGCCAGTGAAGCTAAGCAATGTATTTGAGAGACAGTGTTAGTCAAAAGAATGTGTTGCTTACATAAGTATTATATTCAGATACTTTTCAATGAAATAGAAATTGAATTTTTGAAATTACTAACATATTTGGAACATGAAACTTCTTATGTAAATCTTGGTTGCTGAACATTAAATTAATATTTTAGAAGATTGGTGATTTCAGGATCACTCATATGTGAACCTAAAATTACTGGCCTCCCAAAATGTAAATTTTATAAAAATGTTTTTTCTGTGAACTATTAGTGTCAGTATGTGTGTGTGAAAATAACGAATGTGTATTCATACTAACTATTCGAATAAATATTACGGTTATTAGATTGTTTAGACAATATTAATAAAATATCACATACTTTTTTTCTGTGAATTAACTATACTTATTACAAAAAACAAATTCATCAAAAAATATTCAACCAGAAAATTTTAGTCATACATCTTAAATCAACTGAAAAACTCGTAGCAACTTTAGAAAGGAGAAGGAAAATCCATTAAAGTCTGTTATCAAACTCAAAAAGTTAATATCTGACTCATTTCTGAACTATTTTTTATGTATATAATTTATTTAAATGTATAACATTACCAGATGTTTTTATTCAGAAAGTATGAAATCGAATAGCGTTTTCCTTTTTTCCATAAAGGAAAATGCAATTCAGAAAATGTTTCCAAAGATGGTGTTTTGAACCAAATTTCCGGACTCGACAGTGCGGGGAAAAGGTGTCATGAGTCAGAAACTGCTTATCACTCAAGATGAAATACATTTATCTAAAAAAAATAATAATTTTTGATTACAAATCATTTCAACAGTCATGCTTACAAATTTCATGATTTTAAGTTTCACAAGTTGGAAATTGCACGTTAAACGTGACAAATGAGGTACGTTCGTTTCGTGCTGTAACTAATTTTACAATGTAAGAAGTCATCGTTATTATTTCAGTGAAATTAATTATATCGTCTGCTATTAACGAAATGAGGATGCCTTTTTTTTTCTTGCCATGTTTACAGATGCGAATTTTTTTTTCGACACCAGACAGAACTGTAAATTCACCCTGCAGATCTTGCTTTGCGAATGATTACCTCCATGGTTAATATTTCTATGACTCACGATGAATGAACATTTTGTTTATTTACTTTAATGGATTGAGATATTCGGCTGTTAATCTAATTTTCACTGAAGTTATCTCAGAATCTATACATTTTTTAATGTAACTCATATCTCAAGCAAACAATTGTTTTGAACGATCTTTCTAAAAATGTAACTTTTAGGCAATTTTATTCGAAAAATTAATTTTGAATAAAAATGGCCGCTTGGCATATGGAAAAAGATGTGGTTATCCCGTATTTGTTTTCCTCAGTCACATGACTTGCGCTTTTATCATATAGATTACGTATGATATAATTTAATATAATAAAGAAAAGTTTTATTACTATCTTTTTAAGTTTTGATTCGATTTTCATAAAATTTGAAATGACTCGACAAAATTCTGCAACGATTATATATATTAAATTTCAAACCATTTGGTTGGGTAGTTTTTGCGCTGTGATATGCGGACAGGCGGGCAGACAGGCGGACGGACGGACTAGACGAAGACTATAGGTTCTACGCATTTACATAATTACGAATGCACCTAAAAATGCGCTTGTTAATCTGTCAGAATATTTTACGTTGTTAAGTGAGGTAAAATATTTTTTTGAGAACTACCTTAAATAAAAGAAAATAAAATCTTAGACAAAGAGAAAGAGACATTTCCAATAATTATAACCTATAGAAGAAAGATAATGTTGCAAAAAGAAATGGCTCATAAATCTAGCATCGGTCTACTTCCAGTATTTATAGTCTTTTATATTTGCGAGAGTATTAGTGGGGTCGTTCGGTGAGTGATGTATTTTCCAGCCTTTGCTACTAATTGACATCTTGATGCGGGATTTTTCCAAGCTCCGGCAGAATGTTTCCCTTAATATTATTGGCTTTGAATGGGATTCATCGAAGATCCTTCTGAAATATTTACACATGTATTTCAAGAAAGAGCTTAGATCCTTTTATGCTAATTGATTGACGTGTATATTGTACAAACTGTTAAACAAATAATCAACATTAGCAATATCTCACTGACAATTTTTTTTCTTGCTTAAATGATATAGTTAGGAAAACGGATTCGTGGAAAACTATTTAATTAGTAGATCATAGACTTGTATTTCAATGACTTGTACCAATGTAAATGATTGTTAAATGCGTAACAACTTTAAAAATGAAAAGAAAAATTCATCCAAATAAAAAGCAAGAAAGAAAAATCATGCATCAAGCATAGATTATGAAACACTTTCCAAATAAAACTTCACCGTTTAATAAGGTGAAAGATGATGTTTGGGAAACGTATAACACATTTGAAAACACAATTTCAGCAATTACCATCATCAATAGTCGAGAAAATATCCAAAATCTTTAGTGCAGTCCTGTATATGATCTATAGATTTGTATATATACTAGACAGTAAGCAAAACCTTTGTTCAGTTAAGCAATGCATCACACAATTAAAAATTCACTTTCAGTAATTTATCTCAATAAGCGGAAATATACTCGAATTATTTTGTGAAGTCCTGTGCATGATCTATAGTAGTCTGTATAGTACACACACGAACTATGGAAAAATTTAGTTACTTAATTAATCTGGGTTTTTTAATTTCTTATTATTTGCATTTAGGACAGCTAATGATCAAGGTGCAATGCAACTTTGTAGCATATAATTGACTTTTGTGATGAAATTCCGTGCGGTAATTACTAAAAAATATAAAACTATGAGTATGTTTTCATTATGTTTCATTTTAAAACAAATGTTATGAGAGACATGAGAGTTTTACCATGATAAAATAAGAAAAAAAAGCAAGCGTGAAGCATATATTATGAAACACATTTTAATACATTCAAACTACAGCAACAAAGCATCACCGTTTAATTAAGGTGAAAGATAATAACTAAGTAAACAATTTGGGAGACGCATAATACTTTTGAAAACAGAATTTAAGCAATTATATAATCTAATAGTAGAAAATTATCTAAATTATTTTGTGCAGCCCTATGCATATGATGTATATATGCTACATAATATGCTAAAATTTAAGTTCAGTTAAGGAACACATAACACAGTTGAAAATTACACTTCAGCAAGTTTCTTCAACAAATGGAAATGTACTCGGATTCTTTTGTGCAGCCCTGTATATAATCAGTAAAATTTATACAAAAAAAAAACCGCTAACCAAAGTGGAAAACACACTTCCACAAATTATCACTCATAAACAGTACTGTAACCGAATTCTTTTGTGTGTCTCTGTAAATGAACCATAAATGCAATACACACCATACTTATAGTGCATCCCAGTCATTCATATAAATTTAATTATTGAAATAGTGAATATAGGACATCCTTAAAATTCGCTGCAAACGATTTTTCTCCGTAGACCATTATGTAAGGGAATTCTTTTGCTAACACTGTAAATGAATAATAAATGCGTTGCACCTCATATTATACAAAAAGCATGTTTTATAGTACACCTAAAAATGCATAACAACTTCATTATGTTTGAACTGGTTCAGCATCATTAAAATAATTTTTTCCCATTGACAGTAATGTAGCGGAATACTTTTGACTGTCTCTGTAAATGAACTGTAAACGCTACGCACTTCATTTTCATTAGTGATCGGACAGTAAACTTCAATAACATATAAAAATTACGGGGCAATCCGATTATATTATGAGAGTTAGAGCACTGACGCACGGACAGACAAACCGAAGTCATAAACACTTTTCAACTATGTTAGGAAGTCTTAAAAATGGACAATAAGAAAGAAGACTTTTCCAATAATTAAAGGAAAGAAGTTCGTGTGGTAAAATAGAATGGCTCATAAATCTAGAATATTTCTATTTTCTCTATTTATAGTTTTCTAGATTTGAGTAGGTATTAGCGGCGTCATTCGGCGAATGATGCATTTTCCAATCCCCGTTAATAATTGTCATATTGATGCGAAATTTTTCCAAGCCCCGGCAGAATTTCTCCCGCAATATTGTTTTGTTTTCAAAGGATTCGTTGAAAATCCTGATATTTACAAATGTATTTGAAGTTCATTTGACACTGAATTTGATTAAAATATGTATTTTGTAAACTGTTAGATAAATATTAAGAATTATCAATACACTGTTAAAAATTTGCAGCAAAATGTCCAGTCATTTGACCGTTTTTATAGAAAACAGTCACATAACAGTAATTTAAGTCTATTCTGACCATATTATAGCCCATATTATGGTCAGAATACAGTTAAATTAAGGTTATGTTACCGTTTTCTGAAAAAACGGTCGAATGACTGGACAGTTTGCTGCAAATTTCTAACAGTGTATCTAACTGATATATTTCCAAAAACCAATTCATAAAAAGTACTTAATCAGAAAATCATAATCGTATTTTAAATCTACTTAAAAATGATTATAAATTGCGTAAAAAACATCAGAAATGAAGAGAAAAGTCTATTTTAACAAATAAAAATGCAAGTTTGACGAATAAGAAATAATACAATATTTATAGAAAGATTATTGTTACTTAAAGCGTTCAAAAGATGTTATTTTAAAATTTCAGATTTCTAAAGTTAATGCGGATGCCAATTAATAACTTAAAACATAGAAATCAATTAATCTCTTAAGCTTTCCAAATACTACTAATTTATTTAACGGTAAAAATTTCTACCTTATTCCACAAAAAATATTTAAAGCAGCAAAAACAATTTCACATTCACGTTACATCTCATAAAAATGCACCACTAGAATTAAAGATGAGAGGATAACAATGGAAATAAATAAAACACGGACAGTAGATTTAACATCCTCCCACCTTTTGTTTATGCCCTATAATCAAAACTTCACATTAAATAAATACATTTACATGAACATTATAAATCGAGCCGCTTTGCCATTTTTATCATTCTGCCAGATCTAGTCTTTTTAACTTGTGACTTGTCCTTAGAAGGCTCAACCTGCGTTTCATTCAAAGTTGGTTTAGGAAAAATACATTTGGTACAATCACTCAATGACACTTCCAGAGGATAAACTCTTCGAACAGGCTGAAGCATCTGCGAATGAGACGTTTGTAATTTCAAAAGGGGAACTTTTCCATCTTTGTCACGAATGAGTTCTGTAATAGCCAGTTAATTTTTTTCTTGTTACCTGCTCCCCCCAAGACTATATATCCTACAGCAACTGAACGTTGAAATCGTCTCCCAATCGGTCGTTGGATAAAAAGATCTAAATATTCTGACCTAAATCGATTTCTTACAGCCTTTTGCAGTTCTTGCCTATATTTCAGTTTTACAGTGAGAGAGTTTTCCTCGACAACATCAACGTCTGGTAAACCACACTCATGAATATCTGTCAAAACATGTCCAGAGATATGGGTTTGATAGATTCTTTCTCTGACATGTAAGTTAGGGCTCGAGAATTTATAATACTTTTACAATCAGCCAATACAGTTATCATCTCTTCATAGTTCAAACAGACTTGACTTAAGACTCTTTTTAATAGATTTTCATCAATCTGATGAGCTTCTCCCACCATCCGCCCCACCATGCAGCAGTGGGTGGGTTGAATTTCCATTCAATTGAACTGATTGCTACATACTTTACTATGCGACCCCAGTTCAATCTTTTCAAAAATTAGCACATTAAAATTAGGACCGTTGTCGCAATATATATAGTAGAACATCTTCCTCTGCATGATACAAATCTTCCTAAAGCCATCAAAAAGGCATCTGTAGATGCTGAAGTAACAATTTCTAAATGCACAGCTCTGTAGATAGCGCATGTAGGGTATTGTGGTAGTTATGATTATATTTCATTGTTATGACTCCGATAAAAACCGAATGAGAAACTTTTTCTTCTCGACAACTTTCTTTTTGTTATCGGAAATGATTTTTGCTTTGAGTGTCTGAAAGACCTTAGGATTTCTACTGACATTAGCCATGTTTAGTTCATTTCCAGACGACTTTTCTTCCTGTTTCTTTTCATTTAGTTTGTTTTTATCAAGCATTTGACACACCGCAGACGCATGTTTTTTATCACAAATGAAACACTTCAGGATAGCTTTACATTGTTTCGCTGTGTGGTCTCACGTCAAACATAAAAAAACAACACCTTTTGTCTTCCAATATACTTTGCTTCTCAGTAATACTCATCTTCCGTGCTGAAAAACATTCAGAACTCAGATATCTTCTTTTGCAAAAAACGCAATTCTTGCAAAGTCTTGCTTTGAAGTAGTTGTTAATAGAGTAGCAGCAATTGGTAAATGTTTAGAAACATCGGTGCAACCTTTCCTTTTTCTAAAGTTCCTATCCTCTTTTTTCGCCGAGCCAAAACCTTCCACTGCCAAATTAATTCTTTCATCTCCTTCAACTTCACTTTTAATAAACTTCATTAAAATATCATGGCGTTCTTTTGGATCGGAAATATCAGAAGCCTTATGAGTCTTATTCTACGCTTTAAAAATTCAACAGTAAAATAAGATTCTACCATTGGACATAATATTGAAGCGCATTTATGAGTTGTGACTCCCAGTGCCTCAAGAACTCTTAAATGCGACTCAAGTTTATCATTTGAGGATGTAAGATAAAACCTTTTACTTATTGTACTGATATAATGAATTTCAATAATTCTCTAACATATACTTCAACTAAAAGATCTTCCCGACCAAAACGAGCCTGAAGACTTTCTATAGCTTTGGCATAGTTGTTAGCGTCAGTTAGTGGAAAACTATCTACAATTTCTCGAGCTCTAGATCCAGCTACTGTTGCCTGAATCAAATACTGGAATTTATTTAGGGCACAATATTCTCATCAGTATGAATCTGTTCAAGTTGACTCCAGAATGATAGCCCCTTTTTTAAATCACCATCAAATTGATGAAATACTAACTTAGGTAACGTAAATTTCCGTTTAGAATCATTAGTTTCATTAACAGTTGAAATGTACTCAACTTGAATTTGTCCTTGTGACTGGATTTTTGATAATTATAATTGATGGTTTAATTCCAGTTTTTTCAACTCTTACTTCTTGATCCAACTTATCCTTCTCCTTTTCTAATTCTAACTTCTTTTCTAACTTCTCTTTTTCTAATTTTTGTTCAAGTCTTTCTCTATCCTTTTTCTCAGCATCTTTTTCTTTTCTTTCAGCAACGGCGGTTGATAATATTTCTTGTACAAAATCAGGATCCTGTTTATATTCCTTACTATTTAAAATTATTTCTTTTAGTATTCCGAATCTTGGCGGAATAGTTTCACCAAGTTATTCTTCTACACACTTTAACTTGGCTTTTTTAAAACCTTTCATGGCTTGAAACATTTTGCTTCAATAAATCTCGTTCTGTTGCAGACACACCAAAAATGTTATACTTAAAGCGTTCAAAGGATGTTTTTTTAACACCCCAGCTTTTTAAAGATAATGCGGACGCCAATTAAAAACTTAAACCATGCGGAAAGAAGTCAATTAATCTCTGAAGCTTTCGAAATACTAATAATTTATTTAACGGTAAAAATTTCTACCTTTTTCCACAGAAAATATTTAAAACAGTAAAAACAATTTCATATTCACATTACATCTTATAAAAAATGCATCACGAGAATTAAAGATAAGAGGATAACAATGGAAATAAATAAAACATGGACAATAGATTTAACAATGATAGTGCGTAAACAGAAATAAATGGCTCAAAAATATAGAATTGCCTACTTTCTGTATTTATTGTCTTCTAGATTTGCGAAAGTATTAGTGGTGTCGTTTGTTAGAGTGATGTATTTTCTAGTTCCCGCTACTAATAGACATCTTGATGTGGAACTTTTCCAAGCTCCTGCGGAACGTCTCCCGCAATACTGTTGGCTTTGAATGGGATTCGTCGAAGATCCTTCCTAGATATTTACACATGTACGTCAGTAAAGAACTTAGTTACTTTAATTTTGAATGGGTTGCAATACGTGTTGTATAAATTGTTACACAAGATAAGTATGACGCAACTCTACAATCGAAAGTAAAGTTTCTGTTAACCTTAATTGTGTCTGGGATTTGAGGAAGATTTGTACTATGTTTTCATATTAAGCACCATGAAGGTTCCTAATTGATAATAAAGAATGCAAATAGTGCAGATAAACTTATGGAAAAAGGAATATTCCTCATTTACTTATGTAGAAGACTACATCCCATTGTTTTCGCTTGCAAGAAGTGGAGACAAAATAACCCACATGACGTGAGGCATTTAGCGACGAAAGGTTATTAGCAGACTAATTTTAACTTCTTGGTTCAGCTAATTTTAACTTCGTCAAGCAAACAAAGGGAATAGGTTCCATTTTTTTCACTATAAAAGAAAACAGTTATTCAGTGTATAATTTCTGTTCTAATGGTATTTTCATTTTAAAAAAATATTAACATTTAGTATTTTAAAAAACAATTATTCTGAACGATGCTTTCATATTAGTTTTCACGTTTTCTGTTTTTTTTTTTTTACCATCCACGTGGTTGGAAAACAGATAATCACTTATTCAAGGTACCTTTCCAGCTCTAACAGTTTCCTTTGTTTAAAAATATATTTACTATTTCAAAAGAAAATATTTTCTGAAGTTGGTTTTCATGTTTTCCGATTCCTTTTCATGTGTTCCGTTTGCTTTGCATTTTAAAACTGCTATCCCTGATTACGATGGAAATACAAAGAAATAAAAAATCCCACTTATTCAGAGTACTTTCCCAATCTTAAAGGTATCTTTTGTTTAAAAAAAATATTAATATTTATTCTTAAAAAACAAACATTATACGGCATTACGTTTGTTAGGAAAGATAGTTGCTTAAAAATATAAAATGATACAAATTCGAAGTTCGTTTGCCATGATAGGCTTGAGCGTGCGTCGCACGCGCGGTATGCCCTGCCGAAGGCAGTGCAGCAGTCCCCAACACTAAATCCCTCAAGGAGAAAATGTCTGAATTCATCACTAATTTTAGGTATACTTAATGTTATTATCCCGTGTCAGGCAACGCCGTGTGGGTCAGCTAGTATTCAATATAAGGAAAATAATGAATACACCTTACACTTTATCGTTTTTCTGTTGTGGACTATGAAACAATCAGGGCCAGATTTAGGCATTGGCACAACGTGTGACGTCATTGGTGATGTCTCAGATTACCGGCCGGCAACCGCGACCTTCCTTACGGAGCGAAAATCCTTTCTACTCTTTCGAGTAAAGATCACTCCCTGGAGAATGGTCGCGGTTGCCGGCCGAAATCGCTTGGAGGGTTTTTAAACATTTTAAACATCTTTTAACATCTATTTGTGTTTTTAAATGTAATCTGTTAAGTAACATTGAGATCTATTGAACCTCATATTGATATTTTATGATTAAAGTAAGGTGAAAATTTGCATTCGCCCTCTGTGTTTTGTTTTAATGCTAACATTTGTAACATCTTTCAAAATTTTGTAATAAAAATAGCACCCTTCCTTTCTTTCCAGGCAAGAGGACTGTCTATAAGCCCTAGGAAGGTGTTTTATGTTTTCTCTCTGTCTTTTTCCTTTTTGTTACGTATTTGAATTCATTATATCAGAATTTCTTAAAATCGTCTGTATTCAATTAACACGCCGATGCTCATTGTCACTTCCAAATATGACACGTCTTTCAAAGGTCCTCTGGGCATAGATTTTAAGAGAATATGTACAGTGGTGCCTTTATTGGGGTTCTACTAATAGAAGAGTTTACCTAATCATAGAAAAAGTCTCACATCTCTCGGATTTTCTGATATGATAGATATATAACCGTCCGAAGTTTTATACCTCCTCCAAACCCAAACAAGCAAGGACTTGAATTGGTCTTCTTTTTTGGGATAAAAATGTAAAAAAGCAGCGTCTTTTTTTCTGTTTTTTTTTTTTGCGCGAATGTTAAAGTTAACTAAATGTTGAGTTATTATGTGCAGGATTTCGAATGTTTGATTAATTTTTGTTGCTGTGATGCGATTTAAATTTGTGTGTCACCCATAAGTGACAGTCGAAATTATCAGCCCTAAGTACTTTTTGATAAAAATTTGCTTTTTATTGCTCTTTTTTAGTGAAAACATATACAACCTATGGATTTGAAATAATTTATAAACAAGTTTATTTATGGGCGTTAGAGGTTCAAATAGCGAAAAAAATAATAAAAATTTGCAGCGCAATATTATCCTTCTTTTTAACACTTTCCAACCTAATTGAAAAGTGTTTATGACTTCGGTTTATCTGGCCGTATGGCCGTCTACCGTCTGGCCGTCTGTCCGTGCTCTAACTCCCGTAAATATGCTCGGATTGCTCTGCAATTTTTATATGTTATTGTCGTTATCTATAACATGTTCCCTATTTCAACGGAAGTGTGTAGAACTTATAGTTTTTTTACAGGGACACTCAAAAGAATTCCGTTACATTACGGTCAATGGGGAAAAATCATTTGCTGTTTATTTTAATGATGTTACACAATTTCAAACACATTGTAATGGATATATATCACTAAGGTGCATTACAAGAAGCTTAATATGGAATAGGGTGTGCATAGCACTTATAGTTACCTTATAGCGACAGTCAAAAGAATTCCGTTACATGACGTCTGGAGAAAAATCGTCTGCGGTTTATTTAAATAATGTTTCACTATTTTAAATGCATTGAAATTTATATATATCACTAAGGTGCATTACAAGAGGCTTACTACAGAAAATTGTGTGTATAGCAGTCATCGTTCATTGACAGGGACACACAAAAGAATTCTCTACTGTCTGTTAACAATAATTCCTGGAACTGCGTTTTAAGTTGCTGAACGCGATTTTAAATTTAACTCACTTTTTATCTATTACGTGGTGTGTATAAATTCTGTAGATCATATACAGGGAAGCACAAACGTTCGCGAACACATTTCCGTTTATTCACAGAAACTCCAGAAGGAGAATTTTAAACTGTGCTACGCGTTTCCTAACTGAACTAAAATTTAGCATCCTGTGTAGTATATATACAAATCTATAGATCCTATACAGGGCTGAATAAAAGTATTCGGATATTTTTCCGAATATTGTATATGTTGGAAATTCCTGAAATTATGTTTTTAAATATGTTATGCGTTTTCCAAATTGTTTACTTAGATGTTATCTTTAAGCTTATTAAATGGTTATGATTTGTAAAATTATTTTGGAAGCGTTGGAAAGTGTTACATAACCTATGCTTGACGCATGATTTTTCGTTCTTGTTCTTTATTGCCGCAACTTCAGAGAAGACTCACTGTAGATACCTGAAAAGTTTTTGGTTTCTGTTTGTTTGTTTGTCTGTTCCGCGATAACTGCCGCAAAAATCATCCGATTAGATTGATTTTTGGTGGGTTATGTTGGCGAGGTACCCGGAATTAACTGTGTAGTTTTTGGTTAAATTTGGTACATTCATTCAAAAAATATAGAACATTTTCTTTTAAGTAATAATGCTTTTCAATGGGAAGTCAGACGATTTTTTAATTTTAACATTCACCGAAAAGAGAATCACGCATTGGGATAATTGTAAATGCTAAATTATGGATGATAAATTTACGAAATGGAGATCTTAATTTAATCCGATCGCTTTGAAAACTTCCCAATATATTTATTAGAATTTCGAAATTAATTGAGATAATTTATTGGAAAACTTTAAGCATTAATTTGAAAGATATGAAACAATTTAATTTCTCATTTTTTACAAAAATTTCCAATACATTTCTTTTTTCTCTCTTTCATTAAATGGTTGCAAATAAAGGGTTGATATTTCAAAGAATATCAACAAAAGAAAATTCAAGTGAACAGCTTCATTTTGACGCAAAATTTTATTAACAAAATAGCTGATTTTCGGGTGATTTAAGTTTTTAATATACTTTTTCTAATGAAATAGATGAGGATTTATTTTAACTACTAAAAAAGATGACCAAATCGGTTTTCCAAACGAAAATTATAACAAGAACGAAAAATCATGCGTCAAGCATAGATTATGTAGCACTTTCCAACGCTTCTAAAATAATTTTACAAATCATTACCGTTTAATAAGCTGAAAGATGACATCTAAGTAAACAATTTGGAAAACGCATAACATATTTAAAAACGCAATTTCAGGAATTTTCAATATATACAATATTCGGAAAAATATCAGAATACTTTTATGTAGCCCTGTATATGATCTATAGATTTGTATATATACATAGGATGCTAAATTTTAGTTTAGTTAGGAAACGCGTAGCACAGTTTAAATTCTCCTTCTGGAGTTTCTGTCAATAAACGGAAATGTGTTCGCGAACTTTTGTGCTGCCCTGTATAGGATCTACAGAATTTATACACACCACGTAATAGACAAAAAGCTAGTTAAGATTAAAATCGCGTTCAGTAACTTAAAACGCACTTCCAGGAATTATTGTTAACAGACAGTAGAGAATTCTTTTGTGTGTCCCTGTAAATGAACGATGACTGCTATACACACACTATTCTGTAGTAAGCCTCTTGTAATGCACCTTAGTAATATATATAAACTTCAATGCGTTTAAAATAGTGGAACATTATTTAAATAAGCCGCAGACGATTTTTCTCCATAGACGTAATGTAACGGAATTATTTTGACTGTCCCTGTAAAGTAACTCTAAGTGCTATACACCTACTATTCCATATTAAGCTTCTTCTAATGCATCTTAGTGATCTATATAAATTTCAATGCGTTTACGATAGTGAAACTTTTTTAAAATAAACCGCCAATGATTTTTCCCCATAGACCGCAATGTAACGGAATTCTTTTGAGTGTCCCTGTAAGAAAACTATAAGTGCTACACACTTCAGTTGAAATAGGGAACGTGCCATAGATAACGACAATAACATATAAAAATTGCAGAGCAATCCGAGCATATTTACGGGAGTTAGAGCACGGACAGACGGCCAGACGGCCAGACGGCCATACGGCCATCCGGCCAGACAAACCGAAGTCATAAGCACTTTTCAACTAGGTTGGAAAGTGCTAAAAACGAACGTTGAGTGTGTAAATTGAATATAAGTCTCATAAGAGGAATTTACATTTGTATAAGTATATATTTAATACGCGGAATTTTATTCAATTTCAGCAACATATGACGTTTAGTGGTTGAAAAGTAAATATTCTTTTAAGGATAGGATAAAATCTCCTGTGCAAAGAGATAGTTAATCTAATGAAATTACAATAGTAAATGCATTCAGACATATACGCGAATAATGAAATAGCATAATTACTGGAAATTGAGAATGTAAAATTAAAGCAAGGACGGGGGGTTCAGGGGGCAGAGCCTCCCCCTGAAGGAATGCATTCTTATTCTGAAAAAATACAGTAATAAGTAGTTTATCCTATCATTTCATAAAATTGTGTTGAATGTGATACTTCTAAAATTTCCGGAAGTTCGATAAATCTTATAATCTTATAAAAGTATAAATAACTTTAAAAAATTGAATTTTAGGATGTCAACTATTATGCAGATTATATTAAAAATTAGTGAGATTAATTAACAATTATTTGTAGAGATGTTGTTGGAAGATGTTTAGAGATGTTGAGGCCCCACTGATCTGCAGATTTACTTAGTTTAATTGTTTGTAATTAATAAGAAAAACATGTATTTTCTCTCAACTGCATCCTTGTACAAGTATTTTACTAGAAATTTTCTATTTAATCCAAAGAAAATAACTAAATATACTATACAGAATAAATGTATCAATATAACGTGAATGAATTCTTGAAAGATCACTTTGAAGTATGGGAAAGACAGGACCATAAATCTAAGATGTGTCCATTTCTTAGAGGAAATACTTCTCTTATTCTGACGACTTCCCAAAAAATATTTTTCCCCCTCGCAATACCGCAAAACTTTCTGACACTTTCTGGCTCATTTTTAAACGTAGCTTGCAGATATGATTATTAAAATGATTTGTACACTGCAAAAAAAAAGTGTTGATCTTACAGTATAATACAGGTATCCCAGCTGCCAGTATTATCCTGTAAAATCAACACTTTTTTTTTTTTCGCAGTATAATCGAACAGATTTTTTTTCTTTTTTTGAATTAAATAATTATATCTTGAGTTATAAGCGATTGTTGTCTCAGGACGACAGTTTTTTTCATGCACTGTCGCATCCGAAAATTCGGTTCAAAACGTCCACTTTGACAGCATTTTCTGAAAAATCTTTTGCCTAAAACGAAAAACAGTTCGATTACACAGTTTCCGAATAATAGCACCTGCCAATTTAATACGTTTGCGAATAAAAATGAATTTGAAAATGTGTCAGAGACTAACCACAGTTTGGATTTGAGAAGGCCTTAATTGACATCCAGATTTGGCATAAGATTTTACATTCCGTTATTAAGAAGTGTCAGGAGGTAATCTGCCAATTTTATGTCTGCAAGCTACCAGTCTCATTTCATTTATCTTTGTAAAGCCATTTCCTTTAATAAAGGGTTATATAAATATCATATATGATTCGAAAATCTTTAGACAAAATTTGAAGGGTGGTAGAGCATACGACAACAAACAATTTTTTAATAAAAGTCTTAAAGATGGACATTATACCATTGAATATTATATTAAAATATAAATAGCACAAAATTGTGCTTGTTCTTGCTAAAAACAGCGTACAATACAGTTAATTTTTTTTTCTTCCCGATGAGTTACAGCCCGAAACTATTGGATAACTTTTAACTAAGCTTTTAAATGTATTGTACACTGTTTTTAGCAAGAACAAGCACAATTTAGTGCTATTTATATTTTAAAACAATTTTTTGTTGCAATCCAGTTATTCAGTCAAAAATACAGGATATCGAAACTTCACTCCAAATCCTGATTCTTGTATAGTTAATTTTAACAATAAAGAAGATATTTTAACGAAATTTGCAACCATACTTATTTTTCTTTGTGTGAAATGCATCACGAAATTCAGTAAAATAGGCCACAATCCAAATCCAAGTAACGCTTATCTATACGGTACACATTTCCTCATGTAACTGACATTACATACGGTCTCACTGATCGAAATACAGCTACTTTCCCCACTTTTCGTAGTGTCGAAGCAAAATAAGTCTGATGAAAATATTTTTTAAATATTTTTATTTTGTTAAAGTTATGTGGTATAGTTTTATTTGTATTTGGGTGGAAAAACATTGTATTTTTAGCTGAATAAATGGATTATGACAATGGTTTCCTATGCAAAAATTGTTTGTTGCAGTGGATTTTAGAGAGGAGACGGGCTCAGCCTGAGACCGTGAGCATGACTCCGAACTCTTGGGCCCGATCCTGAGTCCGTGAGCCAGGGACCGGAAAAAAATTTCTACTTGAGAAACAACAATGCAGTCTATTAATTTCTTGAAGTGTTCTACAATTTTTTTAAAAATTCGTTAGAAAGAGAATTGAATTGTTATTGAAGGGATATAAAGAGAAATATTCTATCCGATTCTGAAGCTTTTTCACGGTCAGTGTTAATAACATAAAGAAGCCGTGGGATATCCCTTGTCTATCATCTCTTTCGGTTTGAAGTTTTTTCCAAAATCCTGGACAGTTATGTTCTGCCATAGTTGTCAAATGATATTTTAACGAAATAAGAATAAGTCTTTTACAGATTTCTGACAATGGTTGAGTATGAATAACAAATTTGCTATTTTAAACAGATTTTCGGGGACATTAAAATGAAGAAACATTCTCATGAGGGAGTATTTAGGATTAATACTTATTTCCATCTAAGGAGAAATTTTTCAATGAGAAAATTAATCTCGAAACAATTTTAAAATGTAATTAACAATTTTTCTACAGCGTGATTTCTTTATCGGGGTCGGGCTGTAATGACACAATATTTTTGAACTTGGGCGGGTCTGAACTCATATTTCAAATCGTCGGGCTCGGGATTTGAAAAAAGAGACCGAACTCATCTCTGGTGTGCTTTACTATCTATTATCCTATTATCTTTTCTCTAAGGATTTTTGAATCAAACTCATTGCAGAGATATTTTACAAGAAAATATCTTCTCAATTTAAAATAATAATAATAATAATAATAATAATAAATATACGGAATAAATGTATCAATATAAAGTGAATGAATTCCTGAAAGAATTACTCTGAAGTATGAGGAAGACAGGGCCATAAATCTAAGATGGCCTATTTCTCAGAGGAGATACTTGTTTCATTTCTCTGATTCCCCAACGATTTGCAGTTAATTGACATCTAGATATGGCATATGCTTTTACATTCCGTATGTTATGCGTCAGGGGAGGTATTTTGCAAATTTTATGGGTACAAGATACCGATCTCATTTCATTTGTCTTTGTAAAGGCTTTCTCTTAAGGAAGGATATGAATTTGTATTTACACCAGCAGAACCACCCGGCTTTGCCCGTGTTAACCATGGGAGCCTTCCAGGTAAAATAAATAAAAAGGCAATAAATACGCCGATCACAATAACGGAGCTCTGGGCATTTGTGCCCATAAATCGTTGAAAAAACAATCAGAATTTTTTTTTTCTTTTTTTTTTTTTACGCTTATTTAGACGATGTATAGACAACAATAACATTAAACAAAATTGTCAGTCTGTGCGTTTGTCCGGTATAGGCTCAGAAACGGTTCCATAAAAAACACTACACTTAAGGAACAGAAAGAGAATGTTTCTGGCCACAATATGCAGCTTGTCATATTCCGATGTTAAAAATATTTTTGGGAAAACATCGAGAATCAATCATTCAACTAATCTTTCAAAATACTCAAAAATTCGAGAACAAATTGTTCTAGTATAAGGAATCTTACTACAATTGAAAGGCCTAATTAAAATTTATAAATGATAATAACTACATTTTTAGCTTAGGACTTCTACATTTTAGTTTAAAACTCGATTGAAAAGAATAAAGAGCCAATATTCCATAATCGAGTCCAAAGCCAAGATTTGCATCATTGATAAGTAAAGAAATGATCACCTACGATGCCATTATATGTTTGCCTCATAAAAAAACATATCTGATTACAACAATGCATTTAATTTTATGCTAAATCAAGCTATCTAAAATATGGTAATTGGCTATGGACCCTATTACAGAAGATCTATAAATGATAATAATTTTATATCAATCCGTTTTTTAGCTTACAACTTATTATTTTAAAGCTGGATTAGTAGGAATAAGTAACTAATATTTAATTACCGTGTCCACAATCCAGATTGGCATCCATGACAAGCAAGTAAATAATCACACTCTAAAAACGACATTTTCAAAACTGAGCAAAAAATACTCAAATCTGAGTATGTTGCGTAGTCAAAATGGCTCCGAATCAAAATTACTCAAGTTTGAAACATGTATATACTCATTTCTGAAAACATACACACACTCAAGAATAAAACATCATGTGTTCATATTTGAGTATGTCCATGTTTCAAACAACAGCTAGGAAAAAAGCGCTAGTGCTGCCATCTCTCGTTCTATTTATGATTATGGGAGGATAAACTAAATTTACGCTTTTACCCAGAGCCAGCATCGAACCCGAGTCCTACTAGTTACAAGTCCATTGCTTTATCGACTTTGCCATTCAGATCTCACGAGCGGGTGATTTTAAAAGCAAGTCATCGAATGATTCGGACGCATGTTGATATTTTTTATAGGATTCGTTAATTTGGTGCTAAGAAAATTCAAAATTTTTAACGGGATTTCGGATAGATTTGGTCAGTTTGAGATGGTGGTTAAGATTGTACAACTTTATTATTATGTAGGGAAGAGGAGATATGCATTATACAGATTTTCAATTAAATTTTCTTTTTGACACATTTTAACCCACTAACGACACAATCAATTTTCTCTTGAAAAATGAAAATACTGCATTTCATTCAAATGAGTATGAACTGACTTCTATGTGCTCATTTTTGAGTATTGTCATGCTTCAAAAATGAGGTTGAACTGATTCTAATCATTTTTGAGTATGTCCATATTCCAAAAATGAGTATGAACTGACCTCTATGTGCTCAGTTTTGAGTATGTCCATGTTTCAATAGTCTGAGTATTTCTGGTATTTCAGAATTGAAAGCATTGGGTCGTCCTATTTGAAACAAAAGTTTCATAACAAAATGAAAATATCGATTTACCCAGATTTGAAAGTGTCATTTTTCTCAGTGCACCACGAAATGTTTGCCTCATAAAAAATACAAAGCTGTTTTCAACAATATATTTAATTTGTCGCCGCACTTACGCCATATTATTGGTAATGTGCACAATTATGCGGATCTATAAATGATAACAATTTTATAGCCATCCATTTTTAAGTTTACAACTTATTCATTTTAATTTTAAAACTGAAATAATATACATAAAAACCTAATTGCTCACAGCCAAAGTTAGCGTCAATGATAAGTAAGAAAAGGATCGTCTAAGAATACCTTCAGTAAATGAAAATAGTTCGCGCTGTTCAGAATCTGTTATATTAAAAATGTGACGATATGTTTGTACTTCACAACTTACTTGCGCAATAATATAGATCGATGTGTGTTGAAACTAACAGATGAAACGTATGGATCCGAGGATGCCCTAATAACTCTTGAAATTTCCATTTTTCACATTATTTGCGAGTTATTTCTGAAAATTTCAAAGATTTGTTGTAATGGTGGTAACAAATTTACTCCATTGTTGACAAAAGAAAACTAGTCGTTGGGGGCCACCATAATACTTACCCATCATGGATATGCATAATGTAAAATATTAAAATAAAAATGTGTAAACTATTATAAAATGCATTGCAATTCAAATAAAATCGTGGCTTGATGACGTCATAAACTTTAAAGGCTGGATTACTGAATTGCTTGAAAGAGGTTTTTCCTTATAACTCCAAAAATAATAATCCTATTAACTAGCGGTTTATTGCATCTGATTAAGCGTCAAATTTCCAATTAAAATATATCTTTAAAGTGAAATTTGAATGAAATACAGGGTCATGAAAAATCGAAGAGTGTGGAAAATAGGATTCCAAATATCTCGGCAACTAATTATCCGATCGACTTCGTGCTTTATGCAAAATTTGTTTTTTTATTGTCTTTTATATTCATTTCTTAAAATAAACAATTTCGAAAATTTTTATATACCTTTCATCAGAACGAATATTTCGAGAGTCCGAAAAAAAATGTTCCGGTTAATCGAGGTTATTGAAATGAAATAGGCTTCTTCCCATTATTACATACTAAGTACATACCAAATTGCAAGTCTCTATCTCAATTTTTTCGGGAGATAGAGCGTTTACAGACACACAGACACACACACAGACACACACACAGACACACACACAGACACACAGACGGACGGCAAAATTTTTTTTTCTAAAAATATGTTTTTCGGAATCTCCAGTGTCTGAAACGTGTAAATCCGTCAAAAAAATTTTTTCGATTTTCAAAACGATTACAAGACTTACCCTATACTACATATGATGGGTAAGTAAAAAGAATAGAAAGAAAAAAAGAAATATTAGGATTAAATACTTTTTTGCTGCTATTATCTCATTAAAATAGAAACGGAAAAAGGTGCTTTCAATTTGAATAAATAGTAATCTCTATTATTGTCGGCAATCCGAACTTGGTAATCTTTAATTTTGTTTAGTTTGCATAAATCGATTTAATGACTTTTTGTTTACTTACTCTTTGAAAAATAATGAATAGTAAATTATGTACATGTAACTTATATATACATTTACATAATTATTAACATAAAGCTGAAACATTGCAATACATTGATTCGTATGAAATACCTTTATCCGAATTTGAAGAAAATGTTGATTAATGGCCTCTGATATATCATGGAGCAATTTTAAATTATTTATCCTTCAGTGCCGCATAGCAGCGATACTATAGCTTTCAGTGCATATATAGCATATGAAGAAAGACGTCTACACTCACCACCGCGTAGCCCGATTACGAAGCACGCCCTCATAATGAAAAGCAATATTCGTTAAGTACAAGACATAAAACGATAGGTAAGGAGGAACGGGGCGTTTAATCCAAACGATCTGACCGAAGCAGCTGCTAGAATAGATGCTAAACCGATGCTGATGATTCAAACAAATAAAGCCATATAAAATCATTAGTTGCTCAATTGTTATGTTGCGTTACTTGAATGAAGATACCGCTCTGCGCTGTGAGTTTGTGCACCAATTCAGCGGTCAGATGTCATTTGCATATTACTTACAAATAGTTTTTTTAAGTTTGTTCTGCAGGATCCAAAAAGTGGAATGCTTTACAAAATGAAAATGGCATTGTATATTTTAATTCTTAAAATTGAAATATTTTTGTATGAGTAAAAATAATTTCGTTTTCATACCATTAGTTTCGAAATTTTTCGAAGGACGAAATATTTCTGAAATGTTGTCGCCTTCAAAAATAACGTCATTGAAATCGCACATTAAGCAAGGTTTTACTATAGTTTAGAGTGCCATTATAATATGAGAGCTGACTTACGCACATGGTGCACACTAAGTTCGGAAGATATTATGACAATCTTTCCAATTTTTTATCGAAAATTTTCTCGACCAATCTAATTTTTGTTTTTTGATTAACCGTATGTCGCCATTATTTTACAAAAGAATTTAATTGCATCGTTATAATTACATAATTTGCAAAATGTAATTTTCGTAATTTTCAGTTAAATTACATTTTAAATATAATTTCTACTTATAATAAGAAATTTAATAAAAGTATTTATTATAAATATATTTTTTTCAATGTTGAAGAAGAATTTAAAAATGTATTTTTCCCCAAAAAAATAAAAAGATGTTATACAATGAAAATGCGACACATCGGGTTTCCATGTAGCTAGTATACATTAAAGAATTAAAATATATATATATATATATATATATATATAGAAAATACAAAAACTATCAAATTAGTATGAAAATTCCTCATCAGTAAGCATAGGCGTAACTTGGGCTCTAAGACTAGGGGGGCAAAAATCTCGAAGACCCTTCGTGAAAAAATAATACCCCCCTCCCCTCCATCCCATCACTGCATAAACCCACGCACACTTAAATTAAATACTTAAAAATTTTAATATTTAAACAAAATTTTAAATGTTTAATCATATACGCAAAATAGGAAAAATCCTAAGTTACAGATTTTATGTTTTTAAGAGAATATTTAAAAATATTGAATGCTCGACCGTTATATCTCTTATGTTTGATGAAATGTTCAATTAGAAAACAATTCAAACAAATTTAATAAAAAATTGTCAAAGCCTTGGGCTTTAGAAGATTTTTTTTTAATGGTGGGGGTGATGGTGAGGAATGTTGGTTGAGATAAATATGTTTAATGCCCTTATTCAGTGTGGCAACGATTGATGAAAGTTTGTATTTAAAAAACACTCTAGCGTTCTGATTGGAATGACTCAGAAATTTTGCTGTGATGCATTTTATGGTACATGGAATATTTTTAGCTTAAGAATTTAAAAATTAATATTGCCCTTAAATTTCGAACCCTTTTCACAGCGTTTCAAGTGAAGAAAAATAAGAACGAAAACATATGCATCAGTGTAACTGATCATCAGTTACAGATTACCAAATATTTTTCAACATTATTAGAATACTATTAACCCTCCAGCCGCGGGTAACGCTCCTATCGTGTTTCACTTATTCTATACAATTCCGCGGGGAACGCTATTTTGACGTTCTCTACAATTTTTATAGTACTTAAGTATCAGGAGATTATATTTCTTCGTTGAATCTATCTTCTTTTATTTAGAAATAGAGAGATTCGTTTACAAATTATAATACATGTATCATTTCATTTATTAGGTCATTCTGAAAGTTCTGCGGTTTTTGAAATATTTTGAATCCATAAATGCCACATTCCCACCGGAATTTTGAAATAAAACTTTGTTTTTATAATGTACATGAAGAAACTGCTTTTATTTATTTCGAAATAAATTTGTTTGTAAATTCCGGTGACATTCATTCCTTATAACTATTATAAGTGATGAATAAAAATAGGCCACGGTTTTATATAAGAAAATGGAAACATCGTCCGCGTTCTAGAGGGTTAAGAAAGTTCATTCTTTCATGCAGTGAAATGAGATATTTAAATAAACAATTTATTTCCAAGAATTAATGTCTATGGCAGATAATTTATGCGAATTCTTTGGTGCAACGTTATTACTATTTATTGATGGCAATATATCAATATCATTTTGTGCAGCCATATATTAATGAGTAATACAGTAAAATTTAACCTGATTAATTTTAACACAAATGAACATGCAACTATTTATATCCTATAAGTACCTTTGAATAATAAAATATAATTCCACTAGAAAATGCCCAACACAGTTAAAGCCCTACATTGGGAATTCACGTCCATAAACTGAATTGCTTCATTTTTTTTTTTTCGTAGAGCTCTGTATATGATCTGTAGAATTTACACTCATGATGTAATATACTAAAATTTAGTTAATTAAAAAAAATGTACACCACAGCTGAAAACGCACTTCCAGTAATTATGGTTCATATAGTCATAAAGAGTGCTATAGCCCACCTCAGTGACACATATAAATTTCATCATGTTTCATGTATCATAACATCACTAAAATGCACCACAAACGATTTTTCTCAATATAGCATAATGTAGTTTAAAACTTTTGTAACCCTGTAAACGAGCTAAATGAAGCTGAATAAAACTGAATAAAATGAAGTACTCAAAAATGAGTAAGTCCATGTACTCATTTCGAAATGAGTATTTTTGGATCAAAAATGAACATGTGTATTCTCAAAAATGAGTAAGTCCATGTACTCATATCGAAACGAGTATTTTTGGATCAAAAATGAACATGTGCATTCTCAAAAATGAGTAAGTTCATGTACTCATATCGAAATGAGTATTTTTGGATCAAAAATGAACATATGTATTCTCAAAAATGAGTAAGTTCATGTACTCATTTCGAAATGAGTATTTTTGGATCAAAAATGAACATATGATCAAACCCAACATACTTGTATATTTCAGAATATGTAATGACGAAATTTCGGAGCCTAAAAAGCTATTATTTGAAGGAAAAACGAAGAATAAGAGAAATGAAAAGTGGATCTGGTTGTTCGGGATTTTCACTAAAGTGGATCCACTACAACACATTTACTCTTTTTTTTCTCCCTCACATTTTACACATCTACTTTTTTTTTTTCTTGATAGTACTTCAAAGTTATGATTTTTTTCCCACTAATTTTTAAAAAAATTATTTTAACTTTTTTAACGTGAGACAATATTGTTTTATTTAAAAGTTTCATAACATAATATCTTTGCAAATTATAGCTATGCAAATTGGTATTAAACTAAGCTGATTTGGCTTACAAATTTATGAATTACGCTAAAATTTATTATTTTATAAATTATAATTTTACGAAGTTTATAATTTTTTCCTTAAATTTATAAAATTAGTTAATATTTTTTCTTTACTTTTATAAAAATAAAGTTTTTTGATTTATAATGTTTTTAATTTATTTCTTTAGCTTATATTTTTACAAGTTAAACTAATTTAATTTAAATAAAATCAATAAGTCCAGATTTAAACCTACCTATCCCAAGGTCATTAATTTCAAATTTGTCTCTAAAAATCATTTTTTTAAACTATTTAGTTTAACCGAACCGTATGCAAAAGCTCTCAGCATAGCTGAAATATAATAATTTAATTTATTATAAAAAATTTATTTACATAATTTTTTTTAAATAAGACATTAAAAAAATATTTTAATAGCATGTAATAAACACGTCTGATTAAGATAATTGTTGTTTTTATTAGAATTGATAAATAGATAATCAGGCAAATAATTTTTAAAAAGTATATGTTCGATTAAAGAAATTGTTGGTACTGTTGCAAAAAAGAAGCATTCAGTATTCTTAATGCAATGTTTTACGCATATAATACATAATAAATTGAAATTTGTCTGTTATAAGGCACCAAATCATACAGCAAAATATTGAAAATTATGAAAAGAAAATATTAAAAACATTGGAACTGAAAAAATCCATCTACAGATAAAACATCAAGTTTTTGCAAGTTTTGCAAAATAACTAACAACATTTGAGAAGGAGGTGTGACCACTCATGGCACGTTGGTCTGAGTCGTCAGGTTAGTACACAGGACATCACGCGTTCGATTCCTCTCATGGGCAAGGCTTGGTTAATTACTATAAACTCACGCAGGAATGAAAAAAATGAGCAGAAATGTATATATCCCTTATAAGGTCGTCCTCGCGAAGTGACTTTTTTTTTTTATCCTATAAATTTTATTTTAACGACATAATTTTTTTTAAAATTTGAATACATCCATGGGATCAAAAATGAGTACATAGCAGTTCATATTTGAATACATCCATGGGATCAAAAATGAGTACATGTGTTTCTCAATTTTGAGTACATTTGGATCGGAGCTAATTTGAGTATGTGACGTATTCAAAATTGAGTACTTTTTACTCAATTTTGAGCACCCATCTTTTTCAGTGTATAACAGTTATATACTGCATCTTCAATAGGGAATATGTTGCAGTAAGCCTCAATAGCATATATCTATATAAAGGTTTGTATGGGCTCGGGTCAATTCCCAGTCATGAGACTCGATCTGGGCCGAGCCTGATCTTCACTCTTTCGGGGCCGGGTACGGAGCTTACTCTTTTCTGCAAACTTGGACCGATCCGATACAGACTTCTTTTTTCCAGGCCGATCTGGAAAAAAGAAGGACTTCCAGGACTTCTGAAATTAATTCATCCTAGAAGTCTGCACGGACCGAAATTTTCAGGCCCTGTCCCGACCCAGCCTGTATGAAAATCACTAAAGCCTTGAAAAAATCAGTAAAATGAGGCCCGACCGAACATTTTTTGCAGAAAATGTATATACTTTTAAATTGTACTTATGCTACAATTAAAGTTATTTTTAACGAATGGTACATGCATTTCTAGGCCAAAAAAGAGTAATAATAATAAACTACAGTAAAACCTCTGAAAAGGAAAATGGTTTATGACGAAATCTTGTCTTAAACGGAAAAATGTGTTGATTAGTGCAAAGTGAATATAAGAATTTGTGCGAAAAGGATATAATACATTTACAAAAGACGATGTACCTGCTAAGAATAGAACCTGTCTATAGCGGATTTTTTTTCTCTCTGATACGATTCTGTTTTTGAAGATTTTACTGCATTGCATTTTTCAGATTTTTAACTCTCCAAGCCATGGAATGTGGATTAACGATATTAATGATAACTCAAGCATTTACATACAAATAGAGATTCATTAAAAAATCAATATTTACTCGACAAGCAGAAATAAATCTAGGGAGGGTCAGTATTTTGATACAGATGTGCTTATATTTCGCAGCCATGGGCACTTTTTTAAAATAAAGAATATAAACATTTAAAAATAATCTAAAATAAGTATATTTGTCAAAACTCCTCGCACAAGACAATTTTTGTACATATTAGTCTAAAAACCTATACAGGAGTAATCTAGAAAGCTTGGCCTTTTTAGAGGCCACCACTGAGCTGAGGCCACAGAGGGTTCCCGGGTGCTTGATCCCCTGAAATTCCTGTTTAAGATAAATTGGAAACACATAAACGTAAAAAAGTAAACATAATTAAAAATTATCTTACACTAGGATTCCGGAAGTAGAGCCTCATGTCGAAAGATTGTTATTTTTTGTTTTTCTTAGTGTTTAATTATTTTATATGACTTACGAAGAATAAATTTTACTTTTTTGTTTTCAAATCATCAGAAGTAAAGGAAATTTAACTATCCTGCTCCCCCAATACTTCCCGCCGGCGCACATAGTAGTTTACAGATGTTTTCCTTTTTTTTTTTTAATGATTTCAAACCATAAGAAAAACATTTTTCCATAAAAAATTACTTTAATCTATATGTTACTAAAATAGACGTAAGTTAAAAATAAATGTACAGAATGTCTTAAAAACATAAGATCTTAGTAGTACATAACTCTCCTAGCGCTTTCGGTTCCAAACTAAGCCATCATCAAGGACCCTCGACCAGCGGAGACCACTGCACAGATGTTGTTTAAGACCAGCACTCAAAGTGACAGGAGAACTCGATTCTGGATATGGTTATGATTTCAAAATATCATAATCTTAAAGCTCTACAAAGATAAAATAAATAAAAAATTGTCCCTGTAATTTATTAAACCAAGTTAATTGTAAATATAACAGAATACTGTTATCGAAAAGTTTTGATGCAGAAATATAGAATAACACAAATTTGTAACTTCTATTTTTTACGGTATAGCCACTGACTGATATCTTACACAGTCCTGTAACAATGAAGTCCAGACCCGGCCAATGTCTTCGGACAAAATAAAACTCGGACTCGGCCTAGAACGGGAACAATACAGTCTAGGCCTGGCTCGGCTCAATTCCAATGAAATAAATCTCGGATTTCAGGCCAGTCCCAGTCTCCTGCAGACCTCTAAATTCTTCCCCCCGAGCCCATGTTGGAGTCGCTTTAAAATTATAGGGGCCGCGTGCTCCTCCGGGTGTTCCGGAATCAATCCGGTCCTTCGGGACGCGGAGGGATGACCTGGAGCCCGGCAGAAGACGCCGTGGCGTCCGGATTCCATTTTCAGGAGTTTGGGACAAAGCGGGGTCTCAGAGGGAGCGGTAACCGACGTAAGTCCACTTCCGGGAGGACTGGGATGCCGGCTGTCGCCGGTACGCCCGGACAATCCTAAGTGCAGCCTGGGGATCCTGAACCTCTCTTGTCCGTTCCCAGGGCCCTCGGCGGGGGGGCGCCGGAGACAGCTGTTGTTGAGATATGGAGCCATGGGTGGGAGCCACATGGTTAAGGTTCTGGAAAGCTGGTGTTCGTGTCTAGTGAAGGTGACCTAGCGGACGCGGGCGGTTACGCAGGTCTGGCCGGACCACCGGGACGAAACTATCGCACTACCTGTTTCGATCCCTTCACTTTTCGCTTTTACGTTCTCCCGGCCCCACGGCTCTGCCGGCCTAGTCACCCGACAGCGTGGCGGGGGTCGGAACCCTCTACCTATTTTTTTAATCTATCTGTGTTTTACTAACCTAGTTTTTAGTGTGTGTTGTCCATTCCCGACTAGAGAGACATGAGTTCACTCGTGTGAGTTGTTCTCGATCTCGAATTGGGATATAGCAAATCATGAGAGGGAGCCCTTGACTAGTCGCTGGGCCCTGGTTGCTCCTGTGAGCTTTCCAGACAAGTTCGGCGTCGAGGATGTCACGGACTGTCGCTCATGAACCCAGCCTGTCCGGCCACTGTCGTACCCATGAAAGGGGTTACGATTGCACCGATTCAGGCATCCATAGAGTAAAAAAGGGGGCAATGTCCAGTATCGGATGGGTGCCGCGTATTTTTTTTAATACACCCGCAGTCGTTTTTTTAAATTATAGTGATGTTGTACATTTGTTTAAAAAAATCTATAGAAATTTAATTTGGTTTAATAAATTAGAGAGATATTTTTAAAATCTACCTTTTTTCTTTGTAGAGCTTTAAAATTATGATTTTCTTTTATAATCTTTTTCTTTCATTCTAAACTATGTTGATTTTTCTTACTGAATCTTCATTTGAATGCGAGTCTAAATAAAGGTGAAAATAAGGAATTTTGCTTAGTCGCCACCGGCCGATAGATGGATTTTTTTTAGTAACCAGTTACTGGCTAGTGAGAACAATTTTTTTAGTAACCAGTAAGTACATTTATGTTACTGAATATTTAATTAAAAAAATAAAAGAGGGCTCTGCCTGCTACGAACTACGCTCGCCAACAGCCGTTCTTACACCGCAAACTTTGAAAACACTCTGATTTGATCATTTGATCATCTCTAGATCGGAAGATTGTATTATGGGCCATTCTATTGCGACGGGTGTGACATCCAGACGAAATTTAAGAGTTTATATCTATATTTTGGGAAATAAATTAGCTAATAAATCCCTGAAAAGTATTTTAATTATGTTTTTCCATGCATATGCTTGGATAATTGAGCAAATATATAACTTCAATAGCTTTCAATATTTAAAAAACAAAAAATTTAAACTTGTGACGGGTGTGACTCTCTCGGGACAACAGTTTTTACTTGCATACACATTTATTAAAATTCCTGTAAATATTGAACTGTTTTATTATTAAAACAATTTTTTCTAATGAAAGAGATTCAAATTAAACTTAATACGTAATTTTCATAATAAATCTTAATTATTTTAATGTATAAGAATTTTTTTCCTGCTGTGACGGGTGTGACAAAGAAGTGACGGGTGTGACATTGTGCAAAGTGTACAATTTAAAAGTTGTTTACCAAAAAAATACAGTGATCAGTATCGACAGTAAACTCAACAATAGTAAATATACAATTTTTTTTTTTATAAAACTAACATATTTATGCAGTTAGTTTAAAATTGGTAGTTGCCCCCTACTCGTTATAAGTGATGCGGGGGGGGGGGGGCTACTTTTTCTTACAATAGCTGAAAATTTTTAAATTGAGATGTCATCTTCCTCTGGCCAAATCCAGTGTGGCCCACTGGCTTGCATGTATTTTAAGCTTATTTCTTCCTTACGGAAGTTGATATTCAAGACATTAGCATAGTACAAGCTATTGCGCTTTTTTCTACTGGACAGGGAAACCGAAAGATAATCACCAATATTTAAATCTGATATTTTCAAAATCTTTCTGGGGGGGGGAGAATCACAATTAGCAGTGACTGCCACTTCTCTCAGTGTTGATTTGGCAGTCTTTCCCATCAAAAGGATAGTACTACCACTACTTACTTTAACCCTTTGAGGGGTGGTGGTATAAATTATATACCACCTAATTTTAATCCGATTCAAACCAGAAACTTTTAATTATATTTTACTTTTTTAACTTTGACGGGAAAAGTTGAAAAATTGCTTTTCCTTATTTTGAACTAAATTCTTTCGTAAATACCGGTGTGAGTTCGACGTTACAGGAACAAAATTGCTTGCCCCTGAAAGAATTAAAGTGGTGATGAGATTTGATGCCTTCCCATTTTCTGTCAGTATTTGTTTAGTTTCTAGTATTTTCACTGCTGAGACATACAATGCCTTTATTGCACCAATCTCCTGAGCACATTTAAAAAAAATCCAAAGCAGAATTAACTTAAAAGTAAGTAAGTTGCTACCATCTCACAATTTGCTAAAATAATTCAAATACATATTTCATGATTTATCTTCTCTTTTTTGACAAATTGGCCTTAATATGTTCAGAAACAAGAAGGATTCAACCTTACACTTCATTAAAAAAATATTTAAATATATTTCAAAACAATTTAAAATGTTGTCATACCCGTCACAAGAATTTTGCCAACCCGTCACAAGGATTTTGTCACACCCGTCACCCTAAAATTTCACACAAAATAAAAATTTAATGAATTTTTAACGTTTTGTAGTTATTCAGGCTTGCAATAGTTAGACTTTCCGAAAGTTCCATGTATTTTCATGGAAAAATACATTTTGTATAATAACTTAAGCATCTTTTTTGTGACGGGTGTGACAGAGAGACAGTGTAAATATATGTGTATTAAAAATCGGGTCTTTTAATTTTTTTTCAAAAATTAAGTGTTTTAAAAGGTACACAAAGGTCACAAATAGGAATATATGCACATATATGGAAAATGCTGCTGTTTCAAATATTGCTTCTGGCAGAATGAAAATACCCTATTTTACAGGCTGAAAGTTTTTCAAATTTTTCCAACTTTGAGCCTAGATAAATTATAAAAAAAATATTTTTAGAGCTTAGTTCTTTGTAATTTCATACGCGTCATATTGTTACCTTTAATTTGATATATTATTTGTAGTAATAAAAGACATTTGAAATTTCAACCTTCGTGTCCACTTTTTCATGGAAATGCCGTTATAATCAAACGACCAAAATAAAAATATTCAGTTTTTTTTAAATATTGTTTTTATATTTTAAATATTAAATAGAATGTTTTATAAAAATTTATAGTATTTTGATGAAAGAATGAAGAAAAAATGTCAAGTTTCCAGTACTTCTGTTCCGATTTCTCTGAAGAATATTTCATTTTTTTCCGTATTCTTCAATTGTACTTAAGTTAAAATGCAAAATATAAATATGTTTTTAAGCTTACACAAAAACAAGTGAATATTTAAAAATTTAATAAGGCTGCAGATTTATCTATTACTTTGAATCCAACTGCTCGATGCAACATTCTTTGCAAATTTTCTGCTCAGTACATAAAAAACGTATTAAACAAGTATTTGTTCTATAAACAGAACTTGTTCTTTATATTTCTGTTACGATGAATCTCCCCAGTGAAATCCTGTGAAGTTCTACGGGCACCGTGAATTACTTAATCTGTTACTGGCACTTTGAAATAGGTAATTATATAGCCGGGAGGGTCAGAGAGTTACTTTATCTTAAAGAAAATCCCAATGATCAGACACATAATGAAGACATCAATCCCACCCGTGCATATAAACAGCTCTAAAATGGAAAAGGGAAAATAGGTTCCATTTTCTGAGAGAAAAAAAAGAGCAGAGGAAATATTGTTTACTCGAACTTTGACTACGACATTAAAAATTTTGCTAGGAAGAAAGACAGACATTACTACTATGAACGCAAAAACATTAATTATGTGTTTTTAGAAATATCAACTATTTATTTAGTTTAAACCCAAGACAGCAAATAGATGGCTAAATTAAAATTAAAATAAGAAAAAAAAATGAAAATAGAAAACTATGCTTTAACCACAAATCTATACAAAAAACTGGAGGGGCAAAAGATAAGTCTTGCCCCTGCTACTGAAAAACTAGGGGGGCATATGCCCCCCCTTGCCCCCGCCAGATTACGCCCATGTCAGTAAGTGAGGATATAGAAAATGATCGTCAAACTAGTTTCTGAAAAACATGCTGAATGCATTGTAAAACCTTCATGCAACTAATAATTTTGTTGACGAGAAACTCCAAAAATATGACTCTTCTAATACAAATGTTAAATCACTGCAACAATAAAGAAAATCTTCCCTTTGAATTACATCCTTCCAGAAATATATTTTTAAAAAAATTCCGTTAAGTCCAAAGAAAATTATCTAAATATACGGAATAAATGTATCAATATAACGTGAATGAAATCCTGAAAGAATTAATCTGAAGTATGAAGAAGACAGGGCCATAAATCTAAGATAAGTCCATTTCTCAGAGGAAAGACTTCTCTCATTTCTCTGATTTCCCAACGCTTGCTGTTAATTGACATCTAGATATGGCATTCACATTCCGTCGTTACGTGTCAGGAGGCATTAAGCTAATTTTATGGGTACAAGATACCGGTCTCATTTCATTTGCCTTTGTAAAGCCATTCTTTTAGGAGAAATATGCATCTATACAATAGTTCGAAGGATTTTATGCATATGATATACGTACATTATTATAGAAAAGAAACTTGACGCCAGGGATTAAAGCCCATAATAATTGCTGAACTAAATTAATCTATATCTGTTATCGTGCCAATTTTTAAGTATTAAATACACTGCAAAAAATATTCCAATTAAATTAACTATAAAACCCAGCAGCAAAAACGCCCGAGAATACACTTTGAAATACTCTTTGCCCTTAAATTAATACAACTCATATTTCTTCAAAATAAGTATTTTAAAGAAAAAGTCATTTATTTGTGATTTTTTTAAGTTTTAACTTAATTTTACAGTGGAGCAAGAGAAAATAAAGATGTTTTCTGAAGAAGATGACGATCTGGTGCATGATTTTTAATCTCTCTACACATATTGTGTAATTCTTATATATTGCGTAATTCTTGCGTAATATTGTGTAATTCTTAATAACTGTATATACAACAGAAAAATATTGTACAAATTCAAATTTCCACTATCGTACATCATTCATTAAAACTTTAAAGTATGACAAATAGCTGCGTTATTTATATAAGCAACACATAAAGCGGTATCTGAAATGTACTAAATAACTACACAATGCACTGGGATGGGGTTAAAGAACGATAACAACAAATTTCCCCGTGTTGAAGGGCGTTTTCTTGTAAAATTTAGATGTCAAGCAACAATAATAACCTATGTAGATTAAAAATGACTTTTGCGTAAATGTTTTATGATAACCGGGTACAAAAAGAAAGAAAAAAAGTTTTATTTACTATATTTGCGTATAAAAATACTTGCCATTAAAAAATAGCGCAAATGACCCCTTTTTTACAAGTTTTCAGTTACTATACATATGAGCCAAAAATCGGCTTTACAGTTACACAGAATAAGTATCTACAAAATTATTCATATTAAGATTAATAATAATCAGAATTGCTTTGCATAAATCTTCTCTATCCATTTATGCAAACCCAGTCGCATAAATGCGCAGGAATTACTTCAAAGTATTCTCCTTCTTCCATATGCAGTTCACAAACATATCAGTATAATTATCAGTATTCACTAAGGGCATGTATTTAAAGCATTAACAAACTTAGCAAATTAACACATTTTTAAGGTTACAAAAAGCACCAGCAATTAACGACAAATAAATAAAATAGAAAACTTTGTTTACGTCGCCATAGACAATAATACACGCAAGTAAATAATAAGTCACAACAGCGCCGTTTCGGATCATATATAATTTATCCTTCATGAGGTCCTATCCAACACGTGGTTGAAGGAAACCGTACAAGGCAAAGTAGGCGTTCCATGCACAGCAACTGTTGACAAGGCAAAGTTGTACAATTTTCCTGTTTACGTCGGCTAGTACAGTTGCCTTCAACCACATGTTGGATTAGACCTGATGAAGGATCAATTTTATATGATCCAAAACAGCACTGTTGTGACTATAGTATTATTGTTTATGGTGATAGCAATCCAGTTTTACACTTTATTTATAACATATTTTTTAACACTTTCCAACATATTTGAAAAGTGTTTATGCATTCGGTTTGTCTGTCCGTCTGTCCGTGCTCTAATTCGAGTAAATAATATACTCGGATTGTCATGTAATTGATATACGTTGTTGAAGTTTGCCATGGCATGTTCGATATTCAAAATAAAGTATGTAGCATTTATAATTCGTTTACATGGGTACTCAAAAGAATGTCGTTACATTATGGTCTATGGAGAAAAATCCTTTGCAGTGTATTTTAATGATGTGATACTATTTAAAACATAATGAAAGTGATATACATCACCGAAGTGCACTTCAAGATGCTTATTATGGAACATACATAGTATGCGTAGCACTTATAGTTAATGTACACGGGCATTCAAACGAATTCCGATAGATTATAGTATATGTTGAAAAATCGTTTCCGGTGTATTTTTTTCATCTTACACTATTACAAACATAATGAAATTGATATAAATTTCGGAGATGCACTAAAACATATTTTCTGTAGAATATGGAGTATAAAGCATTTATCATTCATTTACAGGTCCACACAAAAGGATTTGGTGACGTAATTGTCTAAGGAGAAAACTTTTTTGCAGCGTATTTTAATTACATTACATTATTTCAAATATAATGAAATTGATATATATTACTAATGTTTACCAAAAGATACATTCTGTAGAATATGATGTGCATAGCATTTATCGTTATTTACAGGAGCACATAAAAGATTTCGGACGCAGCACTGTATCCGAAGTACGGTCAATTAAAGATAATTGCTAGAAGTGCATTTTCAGTTATAGTAGGCAATTTTTAATTTAACAGAATTTTGGCACACTACGTGGTGTGTATAAATAAAAGGCTATATATCATATACAGAGCTACACAAAAGAGTTCGTAAGAATTACTGATATGAGTTTAATTGAGCGTGAATTGCTTAAAGGTGGTTTTAATTGAGTTGCGCATTTCCAAACTGAACTTTATTTAGTGTACTAAGCGATGCTTATAGAATATAAATAAAAACATATATAGAGCCAAGCAAAAAACTGGATACATGGGTGCCTATGGAGGATAATTGAAGTGTGATTCCACTTGTTTTAAGCGTTTTTTCTGCCTGAATTAAATTTCAGCTTAATATGCGGCGTGTTTAAAAATCTGTAGGCAATATACGTGGCTATGCAAAAGAATTCAAGTATGTTTCTGTCTATTGGTAGAAATTGCTGAAGTTGAATTTTCAACTATGTGAAGTTATGCGTTTTCTTACTAAACTAAATTTTACCAATTACTATGTAGAATTATATACAAATATGTAGATCATATTACACCTGCAGGCTGCACAAAGGAACTGGAATATACTTTTCCGGCTATAGATGGTAATAGCTGAAATCTGATTTTCAAATGTGTTATGCGTTTGGTAAAATGTTTACTTAAGTATCTTATTTATCTTATTAAACAGCGAAGGTTTGTTAAAGTATTCGAAGTATTGGAAAGTGTTTCGTAATCTATGCTTGACGCATGATTTTTCTTTCTTGTTTATTCTTGAACTGACGACTACAATATCTTTTGTGCCATTGAATTTTTGAAACTGCAAAAATATTAATTGCTTAAGAGGTGTTTGGAGCATTTTGACAATTACACAACTTTCACTTTACTTAAAAACTTATTAGAAAAATAATAGCAGGGGTCTCGGTCGATTCTTTATGGGTCCATGTCTCACAAAACTTGCAAAATATGAGGCAGCAGAATAGGTGTTTGAAACGTACCCAAACTTTACAGTAATACTTTACTGTGCATGGAAATGCTTACAAGGTCAACCGGTGATTTCACTAATAACTTTTTCTAAATGAAAATACGTAATTAAATACGCTTCGGAAATTTTCTGTAATTTTAGTTTGTTGTACAATGTTGTGTATAGCGATTACTTTTACGACTATAAATTTTTAAATTACAAAACAAAAACAAAAAAAAGAAAAAAGAAAAAAGAAAAAAAGAAAAGAAAGAAAAGAAAAGAAAAAAGAAAAGAAAAAAATGTGAGACTTGCTTGGAAATCGATACAAAACAATTCAGCTAATATAATTTGACTATTATTAAACTTGATATACACATTAGATTAATAATAATGTTTAGATACGCATTTTGTTTAAATGTGTTCTCAAATTTTATTTTTCCTGCTAAACAACACAACATTTCTGATACATTCACGATTTTATTTTTGCACGTAAATGTATGAAATTTGAAACCATTATCATTTAAATACGAAAGAATCAAACAACGTTTTCATTTTTTCGTAAATACGATCTATCTCGATTTCGAGTGGATTGCTTTTTATGATAACTGTTCTCACTCAAGCTGTCGTATCTAATTTTGACTAAATAAATGAATTTTTGACCCTGGTTTCCTATACAGTAAATGTTTTTTACAGTGTCCTGTACCAACCTACTGTAAAAATCATTTATTGTATAGGAAACAAGGGTCAAAAATACATTTATTTAGCCAAAATTACAATGCGTCTCGCTCCAATCCGATGTCACGTTTTCGTTCATAACTTTAACAGTAGTGGATATATTTTAACAAAATTTGCAACAGAATCATCTTTGTATGAATTGTAAGCATAGTGTAAGAATTTCGTTACAGTATCTTCACTATACTATTAAAGTTATGAAAGAAAACGTGACTTCGGATTGGAGTGAGACGCCCTGTAATTTTGACTAAATAAATGAATTTCCGACCCTGCTTTCCTATGCAAAAATTGTTTGTTACAGTGTCCTGTAACAACCCTTAAAATTTGTACCATGAATTTGGAATCATGCTGTATACTATACTATAAAAATGTTATGATAATGCGAATAGACAAATTTAGTTTAATAAATATGAGTTTGTTAATTACTGATTTTGAAAGTGTTTCCCCACTTCTAAATAGTGCATATAGGTTGCATAAAACTCGCTTTTACTTATGTAAACATCAAATCGACGCAGGGGGTTCTTATATATATTATCATGAGCCCATTTTTGTAGATTAGAGCAAACTATCAAACTGGCATGTTTGAGCAAAATACTATAATTTTTAAGAGAATCACTTTTAAAGTTTTTTTTTATTTTGCTATTTAAAAAAACGGATGCTTCTGTTTATAAGAAAGTCCATTCCATAAATTGATACCATAGAAAACCAACTTTAATTTTTCTTTCCCTCTCTTTTTTTTTTAATCAGTTCTGATTTTCTTTTGTTTTGATTGTTAAGATGAAACAAGATACTTTGAAACTAAAATTACAAAGTGTTCAACATTTTTGTGGGATGTTTAAAACAGCGTAGAATGTTATGTGGATTTTTGAAAGGTTTTTCTTCTTGTTACTTACCCATCATATGTAGTATAGGGTAAATCTCGCAATCGTTTTAAAAATCGAAAAAAGAAATTAACGGATTTACACGTTTCAGGCACTAAAGATTCCGAAAAACATTTTTAGAAAAAAAAAAATTGCCGTCCGTCTGTCTGTGTGTGTGTCTGTAAGCGCTCTATCTCCCGAACGAATTGAGATAAAGACTTGAAATTTGGTATGTACTTAGTATGTAATAATGGGAAAAAGCTTATTGAATTTCAGTAACCTCGATTATCCGGAACTATTTTTTTCGGACTCTCGAAATATTCGTTCTGATAAAAGATATATAAAAATTAACGTATCCCATATATTATTTCTGTTGTCAACATCCCTTTTCTAAGCAAATACAAAGCGCAGAACGATAAATGTGATACCATATGAAAGGATTTTGAAGCGGCTTCTGACATAGTACACTCACATTTCGTTAAAATATGTATTTTGATTAAAAATTGCTATTAATTAAAAATTAAATCGGCATTGTTCTTATAAATGAAATTAAAAGTTTTCCTCAAATTAATGCTACCACAAAAATAAAATACCGCAACAATCATTATAAAAAAAAGTTGCTGCACGGGTTTATTTTATACTTATGATTAAAAAGCAAAATTCAAATTCAACTGCTCAATTTTCTTTTCTTTGCCCCACGATTTTTTTCCGAAACAGATGATGTTATCCTCTAATGCAGTTAAAATACGATTGATATATTTATATATATATTGCCTTTGGTATTTGCGATCAGTTTTTAAGTGTAACTGTGATGGTATAAATAAGATGATATTCTGGCTTGACTGATGTTGTTTGTCGATATTTTTAGTCCTTAATTTTCTTTAGAAAATTAAACCTGAATCTAAAAAATATTAGATATTTCTAAAAAATATTAGACTGCAGTGCGAAATCTTCGCACGAGTCCACTGGTTAATTTATAATTAAGTTCTAAAAATATTAAAATGCTGTATTGTGATCAAAAACACACCTGTGAACGCATTTTTTATAATTCTAACTTATCAGGAAGTGGATTAAAAATAGATTAAAAATTAAATCTTTAGATACAAAAACCAGGTTGGGTGTAATAAAAGAGTGTAAAAAAGACAAAAGCCGTACAATCTAAATGAAATAATTATACGTTTGTATATCCTAAAAAAAATGACAACAAAGAATTTGGTCTTGAGCCATGAAGCATCAAATATTAAAGAACTCCGGGAAATTGCTACGCCCTCTAACCTTTTCTCTAATTTTCTGGAATCCACTTAGATTTATGGACTTGCCTCTCTCCCCTTCACCCTTTTTACCCCTTTTTGCCTTAATGAAATTTATGTCTTCTCTGAAAGTTAGCCATTTCGTGTTTGTTGCTTCATCTGTGGATGGAGAACATGGAAGATCCTTTGTTGTTCATTCGATTACTTTTCGGGGGAAAAAAATACAATCGATATTTGCAGCTGTATATTTGTCTTTCAGTTTCAAGTTGTTTGTAATTTTGCTTCCCTTGTCAGTATTTTTTTTTTTTTTATTTGTCATTTTTTTATTGAAAGAATTATTTGCAAACAATTTTCAAGATGATAATTTAACGTTAATGAGAAAAAAAAATACTAGATCGATAAGCGTTTGTGTGTTTTTCTTTTCTGAGATGTGAAATATGAGAAAAGAATCAATTTTTATTCTAAAGAATGGATTAAATCATTTGTTGGTTGGAAAAGGAGCACTGTGCTTAATTTAGAAAGATATTGCGAGTTATGGGGTTTAAAAATGTTATTGTTATTTGTCAAAGAAAATATTAAAAATTCTGAAGAAGATATTTGGTATTGGAGTATCGCTTTTCATAATCTCTGATTTTTATCATTTTTTACATTTTAAATTTGTTTTAGTTTTTTATGTGCACTTGAATGCATGTTGAGACACATATGTATCGCAGAAAGAACAGAAGGAAATGCTAAACAAATAAATTCAATCTTCATAAAGTTCGCCTCTTCACAAAACAGAAATGTCTCATTCCATTTCAATAAGGGAGAGTTAATTTCCAAAATATCTTATCTACAGACTTATGGCTTTACTTCTGACCCCTTTACCTCTCTTTACATTCTTTTTGCTTTAATGAAATGTATGTCTTCTCTGAAAGTTAGCCATTTCGTGTTTGTTGTTTCATCTGTGGATGGTGAACATGAAGTAGTGATGGGCGTAACGATTATTTTGATTATTTTGAATAAGAAAATTTGAATTTTGACAGATATGCTTCTGCACAAGTCCGAATAAATTCATTCGAATAATCAAAATAATCGTTATGCTCATCACTAACATGAAGCTCCTTTGTTGTTCATTCGATTGTTTTTCGGAGGGAAAAAAATGCAATCGATATTTGCCGCTGTATATTTGTCCTTCAGTTTCAAGTTATTTGTATTTGGTTTCCCTTGTCAGAATCTTTCTTTTTTTATTTGTCATTTTTTAAAAATTGAAATAATTATTTGCAAACAGCTCTCAAGATGATAATTTAACGGGAATGAGACTATTGATTACTACATCGATAATTGCTTGTGAGATTTTTTTCTCTGAGATGTGAAATATGAGAATTTTTTTTTTATTCTAAATGTAAAAAAATTAAAATTATTGCTTGTGGTCAAATGAACGCTAGGCATAATTTAAAAAGATGCAGTGAATTGAGAGGTTAAAAAATGTTATTTAAATTTGTCAGCTGAAATATAGAAAAGTCTGAAGAAAATATTTAATATTAAATTATTGCTTCTGATAATTAGTTTCGTTTTTCTGTAATTTACACTATTTTAATTTCGTTTTAAGAGCTGAAGAAAATGCTAAACAGATAAACTGATTCTTTACAAAGGTAGAAGTTAGACAAAAGTTACAAAGTTAGACAAAAAAAATTTTTTTGTACTTTTTGTACGTATTTAACACAAGGCTTATCCAAAACATACGATTAGGTAGGTTGACTTATTATATTTACATTACACATACTAACCGCCTACGGTCACCAGTCTGTTCACCTAATGACAAAACAGAAATGCCTCATCCAATTTCCATAAGGGGAAGTTAATATCCCCAATATCTTACCTACACATGTATATATACTTAAAATACATTATTACTGATGACGCACATACATCGTTACATGTACATTGTAGTAAATGTAACACTACATCTACAGTGTATTGCTACATTTGCATTTTTTTTCTTCGATCTATAATAGCAGAAACTAATGTAATTGAAAAAAAAATCCGACGGATTTACACATTTTAGTGATCATAGATCCAGAAAAACATGTTTTTACAAAATGCCTGTCTGTCCGTGTGTCTGTGTATGTATCATCGAAAAGTGTATGAAGTTATGCATAGAATCGAACCAAATTTCAAATATATGTTTTTGGCTACGGCCAGCAGGTCCCAGTGGAATTTGGAAATATTCCGCTGGAAGGGGGCACTGTGATAGCGATTTTTGTTCCATTTTCATTATTGTATCATCAAAAAATGTATGAAGTTATGCATAGAATAGAACCAAATTTCATATATGTTTTTGGCTAATGGCCAGCAGGTCCCAGTTGAGTTTAGGGCTTGAGAGTAATAGCGATTTTTGTGCGATTATTTTAATTTTTCGTAGTTATGTTGTACATCGGCTGCTCATGCAGCGAAGTGTGCTTTGCATCCAGCTAACACGACTATTCGAAAGCAGCTGACGTACAACAGAATGATGAAAATATTGAATTTTATTGGTGCTGTGATAGCGAATTTTGAAGTATTAACATGTATGAGATAGAAAAATGTTTTAAGATTTGTACATCCGACTGTATTTTATGCTCGTGTTGTTAAGATTGCAATATTGTAGTTGTTGTCAAAATGTGATATCAAGTTAATAATGACCTTTTCTGAATTGACGCTTACACCGTTTCTTTTGGACTTCCTCCAGTTCCTATTAGTTTATTTCGTGCGACATCCAACAGTCCCATTAATATATCATGAAAAACATGTTGATTAATATTCATTAAAAAGTTCATACTAGAGTTCAAGATTGCTTGATTGCTACAATATTTTAAAAATGCTCACTAATTAAATCTATTTACGCGACATTAAAACAACTTTAATCAATAGTCATTCGTCTCCTCATAGCCTATATTCTATAGGATATTATATTTTGTCCTCTACTGGCCAACTGTGTGATATACTAACTGCATACCTGCAAAGTTTGAAATCGAAAAAATGCAAGTGTCTTTTTGAATATTTATATACATCAGGGCCTGATTTTGACCAAGGCACAGTAGGCCAATGTTGCCTGGCTTAACAGTAAAACATAATAATTAGAATATGGGACAAACATATAAATATAATTATTAAGTGCTGACGAACAAATTTACAAAATTAGATGTCTTTCCTTTCATTTTATTCTAATTGTATTTTATAAAAACTAAAAGCATTAAAACCAAATATAATAGTAATTTTGCGGAATGCCATGTTCACATCACTGTTGCTAAAATTCAAGTAAAATAGAAATACAGAAAAACGTATATTTATCTCATAGACGAACTACAGAAAATTTGCAAAATATAAAGTTTTTACACCAGTTTAGAACAATAAACATAGTTACACTAAAAGAGAGAATGCAGTTTCTGGATTATTTTATTCCAAATAATTTGGAACAATTAACCTCATCCCGGCTCTACCCCAGTAGTCCAGGCATTAGAGGATAAAAAAGAACAAATAAAGGAAAGTTTTGGTGTAGTTTTTTTTTTTTTTTTTTTTTTTGGGGGGGGGGGGGGGGGGTTCCTTTATGTTTTTTGGGTCGCTGAACACGAAAACCAACAAAATTTTTTCCGGGAAATACGTTTTTTTTACAAAAAACGTGCAAAAACCGGACTTTTCTCCGCTTTTTCAAAATAATTCCAAAATTGTGCATTTTACGTGAAAGTCAGCAATATATGAATTAAAGAGAATAAAATTTCCTATATTTTATGTACTGAAAGTTTTTTTCTCTGATCAATGGTTTAGCCGTGAGAGTGCCGCAAAAAAAGGGTGTTAAAAACAAAGAACTAAAAAAACGGGAATTACGGTAGTGTATGTCGACGTAACATGGAAACTAACCATTTTACGCAAACGGTAACCATTAATGATACTATAGATTATATGTTTGACTATATTTTATGCATTTGAGGTAGAGGAAAAGTGCGCATCCTGCGCCAGGGGAAGGTGGGAGCAGTGGAGCAGTTCCACCTTCTCTCATGAGTCGAAGGTGCTCCTCCGCCGGAGTGCTCATTCTGTAAGAGGAGGTAAAATTTGGAGGTGTAAAAGATAAAAAAGTGTAAAAAACGGGAATTACGACACTGTACGTCGATGTAACATGTAAATTAACCATTTTAAACAAACGTTGACTGTTAATGATACTAAAAACTATATGATTGACTACATTTTACAATGAAGTTGCCTGATAATAAATACGGCGACTCATTATGAATCATTATTTAATTATAAATTATTATGTACAGTAGTAACAAGCATTAGTATATTTACATGAAGTCAAAAAGCAAAATTCTTATTTCCGCAATCTTTTATTTGAAGGTCCCTGCTGTTCATCGATATCTACAACATAGAAAATAGACGTATGGAATTAGTGGATTTTTTGTTTACTACCAATATTATAGAATAAATGTTTTCTTAATGGTAAATATTTCATACCTTGTGGCATAGCTTGTTCCTTTTTCATTGGGTCCACGGATTCAATGGGTGGGCAATCCATCTCCAGTTCCGTTTCAGGGTATAACTCGTCTTCCTCATCTTGATTCACCACTTAACTGAGATGTTGTTGCAGTTCCCTTCGCAGTTGAGGCACATGTTGGAACAACGAAGACCTGCCTTCTTGCACCCACAATTTTGTTGGCAGTTCTTTTTGCACTTACATGATACAAGCTTCAACAACGCAGAGGGAGAAGGGGGTAGTAAAACAAATACAGGCTCAAGGCCAATATTTGTTTTTTTCCATCTCCACTCTTCAGCATTTTTTTTCAAATCCTATCCATTGCTGCACCTGGTGATATACTCTTAAAGAGTGATGTCGTGCTGCAGCTGCAGATGGTGGTAAAGCAGCAATATTTGAATTGTATTTAAATGCTGACTTCTTGTACGAAATATACCTTAGGTGGTTCAGCGAAAGCACATTCGTCCCACTATAACCGTACAGTAAGACCAGGAAACGTTCCCCAGCAGCTGCAATCATCTCTTGAGTAGCATTGGAGTCTTTAAATACTTTAACAGCGTGAGCAACATCTGAATTCTTCACAAGAGTTTTGAGGAACTTCATTTTTCCTTGCATAAATGGTGCTGATGTTGTATCACACCCGCTCATAGCATGTAGGAAGAGGATGTTTTCCGCAACCGTTGAACTCACAGCATTAATTGGAGAAAATATCACTGGAGAAACATTGTCTTTTCCAGGTTTTAAAAAGAAAACGTTTTCAGCCCTGCAGAGAGCTATCAAAATGACCAAGAGGTCTACATAGTCCCCAAATATAATTACCGTCTCATTTGATGGAGCCAAGGACAAAGCAGTGTTTATAATCAAGGTGTCTGCGTCTTCTTTTGCTTTCTTGCATGTAATATCTGCTGATAAGAACTTATCACTCATCATAGATATTAACCGACCCTTGTTTTTTGGGTTAGCAAGAAACTTTTCTTTGCAAATGGTAGGTATCATTGTACAGTCAAACAATATAACCGTTGAAGAATGTTTCCTTGCTCATCTCATACGCTCAGCAGTTTTTGTACCACCGTGTAAGTCATCAGGGTAGCCATCAAAGACAACTACTGCCTACGGTTGGTACCGTGACTGTACATACTCAACATATTTATCGCAGATTGTTGAAAAAGGCTGATTCTTTAGCCAAATAACCCTATGCAATTAAAAAACCCATCAATGACGAATTGAATTCTGCCGCTGAACCGCTTGTTTGTTAGGGGTTTGAATGCCTTGTAGAGAGTAGATTTGGTTCCTTTTCTTAAACCATTGGCGAATAGGGATATGGAATAAGGGCCTAGATCGTACGTCAAAAACTCCTCAAGGTCTTCATACGAATGCTTTTCAACCGAAATTCATTGGAACATTTTAGTATCATTAATAGTCAACGTTTGCTTAAAATGGTTAATTTTCATATCACATGGATACAGGGCCATAATTCCCGTTTTTTACAGTTTTTTCTCTTTTATCCACTCTCAATGTTACCGCCTCTTAGAATACGAGCTCTCCGGAGGAGTAGCTCATGAGAGTAGCTGGATCTAACCCACTGCTCCCACCTTCCCCTGGTGTCGGATCCGCACTTTTCCTCTACCTCAAATGCATAAAATGTAGTCAAACATATAATCTTTAGTAACATTAATAGTTAACATTTGCGTAAAATGATTAGTTTCTATGTTACTTTGACATACAGTACCGTAATTCCCGTTTTTTTTACAGTTTTTTGTTTTTAACACCCATTTTTGAGGCACTCTCACAGCTAAACTATTGATCAGAGAAAAACACTTTCAGTACATAAAATGTAGGAAATTTGATTCTCTTTAATTTATATACTGCCGACTTTCACGTAAAATGCATAATTTTGGAATTATTTGGAAAAAACGGAGAAAAATCCGTTATTTACATGTTTTTTGTAAAAAAAAAACGTATTTCCCGGAAAAAATTTTGTTGGAAAACCTCGGATTCGTGTTCAGCGACCCCAAAAACATAAAGGCCCCCCCCCCCCCAAAAAAAAAAAAAACTACACCAAAACTTTCCTTTATTTTCTACCAAATGACTGGACTACAGCTAGACTCGGACACTTTTTGGTTTTACCTCGCTACCGCCATTTTTCATACCCGATTAAACTATGTTGAATATGCCAGTATTGTCTTCTTTGGCTAATTTTCCTTAAACAAAATTATTTATTAATATTTATAATTATTATTTTCCGATAATATTTGTATTAATTTATATTCTATGAACTCGGTTTAGCTAATTTTGCAGTCATACTCCCAATTTTGATTCAAAAATTAATTGTAACTACAGAAACAAATCAAAATATTCTAAAAATCCTTAACAATTATGAACATTTAAAAATGAAAGCCCTACAAATATAAATGTTTGTATTTTAATTAAAAGCAAATTAATAAAAAAATAAAACATCAACATTTATGAGAAAGAATTACTAAATTAAAAATTATAGAATGAGATAGTTTTAGCTTAAAATATAATAAAGTTTAGGTAAGAACAGGACAATAAAATGGAAGTCACAGTCCTAGTTCATGTCATCATTTGAGGGAAGTGCTATAGTGCAAAAAGGTTTCAGTATGAGGTTTTTGAATTGTTTAAGATAAGTATTACATAATAATGAATCATTTAGGTTAGATGATGTGATGATAAAAAACAGAAGAAATCGTCATACGGGAAATGTTTAAACGTACGACATAGAATAAAACTCAAAAAACGGACAAATTACGGGGAAAACGTACATCTGGCAACCCGGGATGGATTATTTCCATTTTGCTGAAAGTAAATTTTGAATTCAAGCAAATTTTTAACAAGTAATATAAAAAACAATTTTAAAGTCAATTCCTACTTTTTAATCATAAATATATAAAATAAACCCGTGCAGCATTAATGTCCCACGTTATCTTTATTGAAAATTATTTTATAATCATCGATGCGGTATTTTATTTCTGTGGCATCACTAATTTGAGATAAATCTTTCATTTCATTTATGAAAACAATGGGAGAAATTTTTTTCTCCCATTTAAAAATTAAAATTAATTAATTTAATTTAATTAATGAATTAATATTTGAAAAAACTGTATTAACATAAAGTGTCATCCACTGCAATTTAAAAAAAATTTATTTGAACTTGAGTGGATGAATAGAAAATATTTTATTAACGATTGAAAATTTGAACAAGATATATATATAGAGAGAGAGTGTGAGCTAATAGTAGGAATTTAAAAAGCTACTTTCAATGCATACTTTTTCAAAATATATTAATTTTCAATTGCAAAGACAAAAAATTGTTACATGCTTAGCATTAATTTAGTTAACTTTGCTCTAATCTCATAAACACATACACATAAGTACACATATACAGCTTTTAAAATCGGAGTAAATTTGGAATAAAGAAAAACTTACATTTATTTCAGAGAACAGCTGTAGGAAATTTGTGAAAGATTAAGCTTTTACACCAGTTCAGAGCATTAAATGATTTATAGTTACACTAAAGAAGAACATGCTATGCCTCTCGGTTACTTTATTCAAGCTAATTTGGAGCAATTGAATTATTTATACGTAGAAGAGCGATCGCTCTTAACGCAACGCGTATCCCTAAGCACTCCTCCTCTCTTTGGGCCAAACTCTGGTTCAACTTATATCTCTAATTTGCGCACTCTGATCACCCCTTTGCTCTTTATTTATTAATATTGCCAATCCTTTCCCTAAATCATTACTTTGAGAGGATAGCTAGGAAAAAGTCATTCCGGTACTAAATGAGGAATTTATTATTTAAAAAATTGTACCTTTTTAAGAGATTATTGGAAGGTTGAAGTGAAGTGTGTGGTAATTATGTTACTTGAATGTGTACTTTATAATATGTTTAAAATAACGATGAAAGTTTGAAAGTACAGTTGAGTGCTTATGATATTTTTTTCCTTCCTGAATACGTCATTCAACTGAGTTTTATTAACTTTGCATGTTAAAGTTAGATACAAAATTTATTAAAAAAGGCATGATTTTCATTTTGATGCAAGTAAATTTTGAATTGAAGCAAATTTTAAAAAGCTTGTACTTTTTCAGAATTTATTAATTTTCAGTTGCTTAAATACAAAAAAAAGTTGTTACATGCTTATCAGTAATTTAGCAATCTTTGCTCTAATCTCATAAAATGAATTAGAAATATTTGAATTACAGAAATAATAGTTTAACTTACATATTATATGTCGGATTAAAAAAAAATAAATAAATACTACCCATCTACGCATCAATATCCACAATAATACAAACTCAAGGATTTAATTAGTAGCCACGTGATATCGTAAGATTTTGTGAGACTCGTGAATGAAGTTAAAAAACAACAAGAACGAAAAATCATGCGTCAAGCATAGATTATGTAACACTATCCAACGCTTCCAAAATAATTTTACAAATCATTACCGTTTAATAAGCTGAAAGATAACACCTAAGTAAACAATTTGTAAAACGCATAACGTATTTAAAAACGTAATTTCAGGATTTTCTAACATTTATTTCCAACATATAAAATATTCGGAAAAATATCCGAATACTTTTATTCTGTCCTGTATATGATCTATAGATTTGTATATATACTACATAGGATGCTAAATTTTAGTTTAGTTAGGAAACGCGTAGCACAGTTTAAAATTCTCCTTCTGGAGTTTCTGTCAAGAAACGGAAATGTGTTTGCGAACTTTTGTGCTGCCCTGTATATGATCTACAGAATTTATACACACCAAGTAATAGAGAAAAGGTGAGTTAAATTTAATATCGCGTTCAGCAACTTAAAACGCACTCCCAGGAATTATTGTTAACAGACAGTAGAGAATTCTTTTGTGTGTCCTCGTAAATGAACGATGACTGCTATACACCCAATATTCCGTAGTAAGCCTCTTTTAATGCACCTTAGTGATATATATAAATTTCAATGCGTTTAAAATAGTGAAACATTATTTAATTAAACCGCAAACGATTTTTTCCATAGACGTAATGTAACGGAATTCTTTTGACTGTCCCTGTAAAGTAACTATAAGTGCTATGCACACCCTATTCCATATTAAGCTTCTTGCAGTGACCTTAGTGATATATATCAATTACAATGTGTTTGAAATTGGGTAACATCATTAAAATAAACCGCAAATGATTTTTCCCCATAGACCGTAATGTAACGGAATTCTTTTAAATGTCCCTGTAAGAAAACTATAAGTGCTACACACTTCAGTTGAAAAAGGGACATGCTATAGATAACGACAATAACATATAAAAATTGCAGGGCAATCCGAGCATATTTACGGGAGTTAGAGCACAGACAGACGGCAGACGGCCATACGGCCAGACAAACCGAAGTCATAAACACTTTTCAACTAGGTTGGAAAGTGTTAAAAAGCGAGAGAAATGAGTTGTTCCATAGTTTGGTATCCAAGTATGAAGGTGGATAATCCCATATTTATATAACAAATGATTTAAAGTATAATTCTGGGTAAATTCAAGTTTATGTGTTCAGAGATATTATAGTATTAAATAATCTCATCATTACATTTGTTGGCACAGATCTCATATACGCACCACATTGGCGTGATTTTTTTCCCCCGTCAAGTTGGCGAAAACTTTGTTTTTGAATATTAGTTACAAATAGAATGAAATAATAACACGTGATTTTTTATTTCAATCTATACTATCTATACTATTATATAAAGATGAAACGGGACTGATTGACTGACTGACTGACTGGGTGACTCATCAACGCCCAGCCGAAACTACTAAAGTCAGGGTCACGCAATTTGGACTGTTGATTGCTGTTATGGCCTAGGCAAGCAATAAGAAGGGATTTTTGAAAATTCCCCCCCCCCCGAAGGGGGTTAAAGGGGGGTTCGAATGTTTTAGGTAATTTTGCCATATCTCAGCAGCAGTTACAGGTAGGAGCTTGAAATTCCAGAAAACAAATCTAATAAAAAAAAGATTAAACACCTATTTCAGCGATTTTAGAAATTCCCCCTAGAAGGGGGTTAAATGGGGGTGGTCGAATGTTTCAGGTCATTTCGCCATATCTCAGCAGCAGTTATAGGTAGGATCTTGAAATTCCAGAAAACAAATCTACTAAAAAAATGATTAAACACCTATTTCAGCGATTTTAGAAATTCCCCCCAGAAGGGAGTTAAAAGGGGTGGTCGAATGTTTTAGGTCATTTTGCCATATCTCAGCAGCAGTAGGTAGGAGCTTGAAATTCCAGAAAACAAATCTACTAAAAAAATGATTAAACACCTATTTCAGCGATTTTAGAAATTCCACCCAGAAGGGGGTTAAATGGGGGTGGTCGAATGTTTCAGGCAATTTCGCCATATCTCAGCAGCAGTTATAGGTAGGAGCTTGAAATTCCAGACAACAAATCTACTAAAAAAATGATTAAACACCTATTTCAGCGATTTTAGAAATTCCCCCCAGAAGGGGGTTAAAGGGGGTGATCGAATGTTTTAGGTCATTTTGCCATATCTCAGCAGCAGTTATAGGTAGGAGCCTGAAATTCCACAAAACAAATCTACTAAAAAAATGATTAAACACCTATTTCAGCGGTTTTAGAAATTCCAACCAGAAGGGGGTTAAAGGGGGGTGGTCGAATGTTTTAGATCATTTCGCCATATCTCAGCAGAAGTTATAGGTAGGAACGCAAAAATCAGGAAAACAAATCTACTAAAAAAATGATTAAACACCTATTTCAGCGATTTTAGAAATTCCATCCAGAAGAGTGTTAAAGGGGGGTGGTCGAATGTTTTTAGGTCATTTGGCCATATCTCAGCAGCAGTTATAGGTAGGAGCTTGAAATTCCAGAAAACAAATCTACTAAAAAAATGATTAAACACCTATTTCAGTGATTTTAGAAATTCCCCCAGAAGGGGGTTAAAGAGGGGTGGTCGAATGTTTTAGGTCATTTCGCCATATCTCAGCAGCAGTTATAGGTAGGAACGCGAAAATCAGGAAAACAAATCTACTAAAAAAATGATTAAGCATTTATTTCAACGATTTTAGAAATTCGCCACCCGAGGGGTTAAAGAATAGGGTGGTCGAATGTTTTAGGTCATTTCGCCATATCTCAGCAGCAGTTATAGTTAGGAACGCGAAAATCAGGAAAACAGATCTACTAAAAAATGATTAAACATGTATTTCAGCGATTTTAGAAATTCCCCCTAGAAGGGGGTTAAATGGGGGTGGTCGAATGTTTCAGGTCATTTCGCCATATCTCAGCAGCAGTTATAGGTAGGATCTTGAAATTCCAGAAAACAAATCTACTAAAAAAATGATTAAACACCTATTTCAGCGATTTTAGAAATTCCCCCCAGAAGGGAGTTAAAAGGGGTGGTCGAATGTTTTAGGTCATTTTGCCATATCTCAGCAGCAGTAGGTAGGAGCTTGAAATTCCAGAAAACAAATCTACTAAAAAAATGATTAAACACCTATTTCAGCGATTTTAGAAATTCCACCCTGAAGGTGGTTAAAGGGGGTGGTCAAATGTTTTAGGTCATTTCGCCATATCTCAGCAGCAGTTTTATGTAGGAGCACGAAATTAAGGAAAACAAATCTATTAAAAAATTGGTTAAACACGTATTTCAGCGAATTTAGAAGTTTCCTCCCAAAAGGGGGTTAAAAAGGGGGGTCGAATGTTTCAGATATAGAATTCGTCATATCTCTGCAGCAGTTTTAGATAGGAGCGCGAAAATCAGGAAAACAAATCTACTAAAAAATGAATAAAACACATATTTCAGCAATTTTGGAAATTCCCCCCAGAAGGTGGTTAAATGGGGGGGATCGAATATATGAGGTCATTTCGCCATATCTCAGCTTTTATGTAGGAGGGCGAAATTAATTAAAACAAATCTACTAAAAAATTGGTTAAACACGTATTTCGGCGATTTTGGAAATCCCCCCCAGAAGGTGGCTAAAGTGGTATTCAAAAGTTTCGGATCATTTCGCCATATCTCAGCAGCGGATTTAGGTAGGAGCGTGAAATTCAGGAAAACACATTTACTAAAAAATGGATAAACACGCATTTCAGTGAATTTAGAAATTCCCCCCCGAAGGGTTTTAAAGGGGGTGGTTTCGAAAATTTTAGGACATTTCGCCATATCTCAGCAGCTGTTTTCTCTAGGTGCGCGGAAATTCAGGAAAACAAATCTACTAAAAAAATGATTAAACACGTATTTCAGTGTATTTAGAAATCCCCCCTCCCTCGAAGGTGGTTAAAGGGGGATTCGAAAGTTTTAGGTCGTTTCGCCATATCTCAGCAACAGTTTTAGGTTGGAGCGCGAAATTCAGGAAAACGAATGTAATAAAAAAATTACATTGTCTACCCGTGCAAAGCCGGGACGGGCCGCTAGTATAAAAATAAAATAACATAATAAATGAATTTGCTTCTATTATTTTTAAAAAGGAAATGAAAATAAATAAAGGATAGTTTTATGTAAATAAATATTGATATACATAATAAAAATAATTTATAGAATTAAAATAAGAAATAAAAGTAAATAAACAACAATTTATTAAAAAAAGAAACAACAATTGAAGCAATAAATAAACAGTTATAAATAATAAACATAATAATAAATATAATAATAAATATAAATGTCACAATAAAATGTAAATATTAACACTTTTAGCAATATAAGTGAGTTTTAACGAAGTTTTCGCCAAATTGGAGGGGGAAAAAATCGCGCCAACGTAGTGCGTATTTGTTTAGTTAAGTAAGTAATAAAGACTGTTTAAAGTTATATTAAAGAACTATATTTATTGATAGTTATAAGTCAAGTAAATACTTAAGGAAATGTAAGATTTAAATATAAAAACCTACATATATATGGGCGAATCCAGTCTTTAATTTAGAGGAGATTTGTACCCCTTCTACACAGATGGGACAGGGGCGGGGGGGGGGGGGGTTCACATCTAATAATCAAGGATTCTTTCTCTATTCGGAAATTTCCATTTCGCAAGTTTTTCTAAAATTTTATTTATTCAAAGATGAAAGGAGTTCTTGACCTACGTGACCTTCCGCTTGAACCCGTCCTTGCGTATATATAAAATATAAAAAAAGATATACTTTATTGTGCAGATGAGTTACAATAAAATTTCAATAAAGGTGCCATTAGATTTGAAATAATGTCTTCTCTCTGAACATAAGTGCAGTTTTTTTTTTTTTTTTTTTTTTTTTTTTTTCTATCAGGGTTCGTCAACATTTAGTAAGTGGAAACATTGTACAATATATATATATATATATATATATATATATATATAATTAACTTTAAATAAAAGAAAATGTTATGCAACTTTTTGGGTTAATTTTTAAGATTTTATTTTTTGTGGATAAAAACGATAACGAAACACGACCCTCTTAGACTTACTAAAAGAAAAAATTCTCTATATTTCGGAAACTAATAATGGGACAGGGCTGTCAATTCTGATAACTATATTTTTGAAAATTTCTTTTTGCACCGCGCCCTGAATACTTAGGCTTGAGCGTTGACACAAAAATGACGGCTGTCGTAGGCAGGTTTTTTTCAGCGTTGGTACAGTCCCTTGAATTTACACACCAGTAATTTCTAAAACTTTTCTTTTACTTATTTGACCTCAGAAAAATAAGGCGAAGCAAACTTTTAGAAATTATTTGTGTTCAAATTCAAGGGACCGTACTGACGCTGAAAAAAATCCGCCTTCGACAGCCGCCATTTTTGTGAATAAAATATAAAAAGTATATACATATATATTTTTTTTAATGCGCTTTAATCAATTAGTAGTTTCATATTAATTAAATTATGATTATATGTTGAGAATTCAATTTAGAAATCCTAAAAAGATAGTTTGTAATGTTTCCTTTTTTTCCTGTTGCTGCTTTGCCATATCTTAAAAAAGAAACCGATCAAAAATTATATATATTTTAATAAATTCACTAGCTTCCGCTTTTTACCAAGCGTAAATCAAAGCAGTGACTTTTCCGTAATAAGAGTTCGGCGACCACGTCAGATTGATGTATAGTAACGGAAATTTGGCGGGGTGGGGAGGACAAGAAATGTAATCATGAAATTACGCGTCAATTTCAAGATAAACATTGAATGTTTATAAAATAGTGTGTGTGTTTTTTTCTAAATGAAACTATTTTTATTTTGATTTATGAGCAGTATTATACGTTACTACATCATGTGTACAACAAAATATACAAATGCCTTCTTCTATGGAATGATTGATTTAGAATCCGCTATTTTAAGTGACTGGGCTTTCTTAAGAGAACAGTTCATTTGGAATGCATAACTAGACATTCAAAATGTCTGTTTGTTTGAACAAAAGAATTTCTGACTTTGCTTCTGAAAATAAACTTCAGAAATAGTCGCTATCGTGTTTTATTTCCATTGTTGTCAGACTGCATCATAAATAACAAGTAAAACATTACAGTTGGAAAACAAAACTTAGAAAATGCCAGAACCGTTCTTTTTAAATTTCAAATTGCTCTGTGTTGAGGAATCTGTGACGTAAGGGAAGTGACTGACGATCACTACTTTAGTTATTTTCAAGCCAGTGACAGTTGGTGACAGTGAAACTGGTTCTTCGCCAAAACTATTTGTTTGGGACTTCATCCAAACCATACTAAGAGGGTTGAAGTGAAATTACAGTTTTGGATGATTCACTGATAGAAAAGGAATTTTATGTATGATAAAAATATTTTAGTGTTTTTATTTATAATACAAATACTGTATATTGTAAACAATGTGGTCTAATAAATAAGTTCGTAATCCAGAGTTTATACTAGCGAGCGAAATATAATTTTAAACATTATTTTTGTAATTTAAACGACAAACTACATTTTTTTTTTACACTATGCTAAGTTTTTTACTTTAAAATCTTAGAACTATGTAAATCAATTAATTAAAAAAGATTAAAATAAAATAATAGAATTTTAAAAGAATTACCATCTAGTATTTGTAATATCCCTTTTCTTTATTTATTTCATTTCGAACTCTTTTCGCAATGAACTGTCTTCGAACTCACTCAAACTCTTTTTCGTTTGAGCAACTTGAAAACAAATATTTGCAACATCTAACATTTGGTTTGAAATAATGAATCAAGGTACTTAAATGTTCAAACAGCCCTTCATTGATTTCTAAGCTTACTTTTAAATTTGATTTTACGCATTCAAATACTAACATCATTTTATGCAAAAAGAATCATTTAAAAATATTAAAATGAAAGTGAGAAATCGTGCAAGAACCTTCCCATAGATTAAACATTAGCTTGCGCGTTTTTTCGCATGACTAATGTAGGCTCTTAAGGTTTCTCTTTTTATTTTTATTTTTTTTTTTTTACTTTTAAACAGTTTAGAATATGCCATCTTTTGCCCCACTCAATATTTAAGTCGTGACAATAAATTAACCGATGTCATTCTGACAAAAAGACTTATAAAAAACTTTAAACGTATTTTTGTTGAAATAAGTCTTCTAGAATTGGTGTAACGTTCTCACGCATAATTCATTGAAGTTATCGACGTTTAACTTTTTTCAAATTAAACTATACTTTTTTAATTGCAGGACAAACCTTGAAAAGATTTCAATTTTTAATAATTTCGTTTTTGTTTAAAACAGTTTTGAAAATCAAAAAATAGTGCAAAACATCTACATCAAATTTCAAACAGCCACCATTTTGTGAAATTTTGATTCATCTTATCAATTTTATGTTTAGCATTCAACTAATTAATACAGTTTAAAAAACGGTGTGGATTTTTTGTTTCAGTTAGTCAATCACTTACTACTCAGTCAACTAAGTCAACTCAATCACTTACACCGATTTGCTGAACACGTTTGCGCCGTGTGTATTGAACTTTGGAGAAATTTACATCAATTAAAACATGAATATTTTATATGACAATATTAACACACTTAGATGAAAGTACAATAATTCACTGCCAATTTTTTTTTATGTAAAAAATCTAAATAAACAAACAAAATTAAAAATCCTGAAAATGCCTTAAAAATTAAGCCAAATCGGAGAGCCTCCCTCCTTTTAACTTTTTGATATTTGGTGAGTTTAAAAGCTGCTCTATCTTTTGTCTATCATTTTATGCATGATAAGATGTTTTTTATAACACACCTCGAAAACTTGGAATTACACATAATATGCAGATTACTATTTTGCTACAGTTACAATACTGTGTAATTTTTTCTCTTTTTACTATGTGTTTCAAAGAGCTAAAAGTATGTGGATACAAAAGTAATAGCACCTGATTTTGATCAAGGCAGAGTAGTCCAGTGATGTTAATTAAATGGATATTTCCATACCACAGTTTTTGAATTGTATAAGCTTCGTCTTATTTAATCACAAAGTTCTGTTTCGACAGTTTTAATATGAAATACACGGGTCGCAGTCTCCCGTATTTTCTCTACCACTATTTCAAAAAATAATTTTTTTGGTATATTTCTATTGCAAATGTCAAAGAAATCTAGACGAAGACTAATGTTTGGAGCTATTGGCGACCCCTAGAAGTATATGAAAATTTAAATGATAAAATCTTTAGCTCAAGTTTATTTCAAATGATTTTTTCCCCCCAAAATCATTGAAATATATGTAAAAAGACGAAATACCCCCTAATACCAGATACGGTCTATGCGTGGCATCACTTTGGCATCACAAATGATTATTTATAAACTGATGACGAAATGATAACTTCTCTATTTCACCACAATATGTCGCTCTGGTAACCGCCACTTTGTTAATCCACTGTGAAGTTACCGTGGCGATTTTTACGTCATTTGCACCTCGTCACAAAATGGGAGATATCGACTTCACAGTTAGCCAGATATGACTCATTATCTACGTCACGGACGACAATGCAGACAGTAAGCTTTGCATTTGTGTCACAGTGCTTACACATTTTTAATTAAGTGTTAGGCCTTGATACAAGGATTCCAGAGCATTTTTTGTTTTACCTCTATCTTAAAAAATGGCTGAGATAGAGCAGTTTGAAATTCTAAGGTGGCTGACATTTTGAAACAAGACAGCACATTACAAAAAAAACAACGATTAATTTATGAGTTTTAGTGAACGCGATTTCTCGCAAATTATTTTCTTTCATTGTTGTAATCATTTTCCCAATCATGCGCATAAAACTGTATATTCACATCCGTTAGCGCCAAATTCTCGCCAAACTTCGCGAATATGAGTTCGCAAAAGTGAAAAATCATGTCAGATGATCGCGTTTCAGGGATCGTACACAAATTACGAAAGAAAACAATGATTGCATAAATAAATAATAATTGAGCTATTTATTGGTACAAAGGCATTTAAACTGTGTAGAAATAATAACTTTAAACAAAAAATTACAAAGCTCGTTCAAAATGTTTAAATTACGTTTACATTTCTGTCAAACATTTCTAAGCTGTTTTAATGTTCATTGACTGTGCCATTTCCAAATTTTATTCTGTAATTCATCATGTAAAATTTTAAGGCATTTTTCAGGAAGCATAGTTTTTTTAATTTTCAAAAAAAACTGAAGATAACAGACATATTTTGTTTGCTTATGATGTATTTCTGCATCGCGTCATCTGCACTCTAGCTGTAAAAATTTAAAATTTTAATTTATGATTAGTTGATTTCACCAACTTTTTTTAAACATATTTCTGTGACTTTTTTAATGTAAAATGCTGAAATTTTGTATATGACCTTATTAGTTAGTGTATGAGATACATTTTACTCACTGCGAAATGTTTTGTACGGGGCCGTATAAAAATTTAAATTATGTATTTATTCAAATTTAATCCCCTGAAAATTTTAATCAAGTTCATAAATTCTGTACCTTTTTTACGTAGCTTTGTAATTTATAATAGATGTTTATGATCAATATTTAAGGAATAAAAGCCGAGGTCAATGTTTTTTAAACACCCTGTAAATATATATATATATATATATATATATATATATTGCTCTGTTTGTTACATTTTTCATTAATTTAATTTACTCATTTAATTCCTGTTATTAATTTTTGTTATTTTTATTCTTGTCATTAATTTTACCATACTTTTATTCATATGAATTATAATGACGTTTTTAGTATAAACTCAAAACTCGTGTTACTTAACATTGTAAAACGCAAAATGCTTATCTTTTAAGAACTTACTCCCCTATACTGTGCAAATGCAGCTTTAGATAATCTTCGGAAATGTGTGCAACTTTTTTTTTTTTTAGCATTTAAAACCATTGCCATGCATAGAAAAGTATATTTATTCATCCCGTACACACACAAAAGCAAACCCATGTAAGTACATTTTCCGAAAAAAATTTAATTAAATGCAAATTTTCGAAAAAAACTATAGATATGGTCAGTCAATATTTCTTAGCATTTTTTTTCTCAAATTTAATTGAAATAATTTGTATATATTTTTAAACATTTAATATAGTTTATCAATAATTATAGTGTTTAACCAAAACAAAGCAAAATAATTCGCATATGCAGTTAAGTTCACAATATAATACGGTAATTACTCATTTATGCTACTTTCTTACTTGTACGACTTTTTTTTCCTTAGGTTTTAAAGAGTCTATTGTTGGATGAAAGGTTACGGCAATTTTTAAATTTTCAAAAAAAAAAATGTTTAAATATTATAATAAAACTGATTTTTGAGGATGATGTTTATAAATATTTAGCGGCTTGATTTAAAAGCACATTTTCGTCAATCATATTTTAAATATAATATATATTTATATTTATATTATACTGTATTTCTGTCATGATAAGTTTTTTGAGTAAGTCGAAAAAAAAATTAATAACATTAAAAATATGTTAGAATAAAGCTGGTTATTAAAAAACAGAACTACTACCGCCATCTGTTGAAGAAAACCAAAACGGTGCGATTCATAAAAGTTCCATTATTTTATCGAAGATCGAAGTCCTAGATATTTGATATTTATTATTATTGTGGTTGTTATCATCATCATCATCATCATCATTATTTTATTATTATTATAGCCTACCTTTATAAATGAATCTATACAATTGAATTAATTAAATATAAAAAAGATTTTAAAGCATAAAACGCGAATACTTAAATATTAACACAATAGAAACCGAAATTAATAAAGATTTATTAATTAAAGATCCATTAAGATCCATTAAAGATGCTCCTATTCGAAAGTGGAGTTGTTTATAATTGGGAATTTCATCGAAACAATCAACTGTTTCTGTTTCTGTAAAAAAAAACTTGTTTTTTTGAAAATTCAACTATTGAACTTTGTTCAATTATTTTGGTGGAACTACTCTTTTCAGCATTAAAATGCATTTGAAAGAGTTTGAGCGAAAATATCAAAAGTATTCTCATTATTAAAAGCAGCTATCGTATATTCCAAAATTTATTATTATTCATATTGTTTTTAACTTTCTCTGATTTCAGACTTCATAAATTATATTACAGTAGACTCCCGATTGTCCGACATTCACGGCACCAAGTTACGAAGTACACTTCCGATTATCCGACACTTATGGGACTAGGAATGAGATGGCCCGAGAGGTGTCGGTTAACCGACTGTGTCACATAACCGGATGTCAGAAAATCGAAAACATCGGATAATCGCCAGTACACAGCTATAATTTACACGTCCGATAAACTAAAGTACATTTCTGATTATCCGACACTTATGGATCTAAGAATGAGATTCGCTGAGGGTATCGAGAATGCGGCAGATTTAAGGGGTCGCGGTTGTAGCAATCACGAGGGACTCCGAAATCTGCCTTTGGATTCAAAAAGAAACAATGATTTTTTGATCAAATATTTCTCTTAGTGTAGTAAAAATACGTCATTTTCATGTAATAAATATACTATTTTTCTACAATCTGTAACTTCCTGAAATGCTTCAGTTTTCCTTTCTCTTTTTAGGTGCGTTCGAAATGATATAAATACGTAGCCCCTATAGTCGTCGTCTGGTCCGTCCGTCCGCATATAACAGCGCGAAAACTATTTAGAAATTTAATATATATAATCGTTGCATAATTTTGTAGAGTCATTTAAAATTTTACGAAAATTGAATCAAAACTTAAAAATATATTAATAAAAGTTTTCTTTATTCTATTAAATCCTATCATACGCGTAATCTATATAATAAAAGCGCAAGTCATGTGAGTGAGGAAAACAAATACGGACTAACCACATCTTTTTTTATATGCCAAGCGACCATTTTTATTCAAAATTATTGTTTCGAATAAAATTGCATAAAAGTTACATTTTTAGAAAGATCGTTCAAAAAAATTGAGTTACATTAAAAAATGTATAGATTCTGAGATAACTTCAGTGGAAATTAGGTTAACAGCCGAATATCTCAATCCATTAAAGTAACTAAATACAAGAAATTCATTCATCGTGAGTCATAGAAATATTAAATCATGGAGGTAATTATTCGGAAAGCAAGATCTCCATGTTGAATTTTGCAGTGTTGTCTGGTGTCGAAAAAAAAAATTCGCATCTGTAAACGTAGCATACGTAATAATAAAAAAAAAAAGGCACGCTCATTTGGCTCATAACAGACGATATAATTCATTTCACTGAAATAATAACAATGATTTTTTTTACATTGTAAAACTAGTTATAGTACGAATTTGTCACCAATTAAACATTTGTCCCATTTACCGTACAATTTCTTCTTTTTTTTTTTTTTTTTTTTTTTTTTTTTTTTAGCGTTTTGTTCATCTTACAAAACTCTATTACTCCCGTATTGTCTGTCCGTCACAGAGCCATTCTCAGAAACTATGTAACTTACAGAGTTGAAACTTTGTGTATATCTAGCTGAATACCAGCTATGAAGCTCAAAATATTAAAATTTGAAAAAATCGTATTATTTTAATAAATAGAGACAAAAAAACAAAATTCTAACAACCTTTTCCTATTAAATTTAAACATTTTTCGTTAAAGCAGTTGCCAAAAATTAATAATCCACAATGAAATTCTTTGTACGATAATTAATTTTCTATTGAACGATTTCCACGTGAAAAATGAAAATGAAACAAAAAGTTTCACCAATTGAAAAAAATATTAATATGAAATAAAAATGATTGACGTCATAGTGGTAATAAAACGGAAAATTTCAAAGCTTTCTCAATAATACAAGGTGTGTATGAGTATGTGTATGTACACAAAGCAGATTAATATCACGTCATTAGAGAATTAAAAAGAAAATGTGGCGTCATATTGGAAGTTTAATGAATTTTTCAAATGTTTGAGAATAATACAAAGCGAGTATCAATATGAGTAATAGAGAATAGTAAATATATGAGTTTGAGAAACATATTGAATCATGATAAAAATCCGATTATGGAAATATTCGCATATTTTAACATTTTGAAAGTATGCAACATGTTTAATTTTGAAATTATTTTTTAAATATCGCATTTAGTTCGCATGACAGATATTATTATGATAGCGGGCTTCGTCCGCTATCGGGCTGGTTTAGATATTCGAAAAAAAGAAAAAATAGACCGGTAATTTTTTACTTTATAAAAAATATGTTTGTTTTTTTTTTTTTTCCCCAAACGAAATTTATTTGGATTTATTAAAGAAAGGATAAAGTGTTTTGAAAGGAATATTAAACGAAACCCTTTGAGCGATCTTCGATCACACTTACCCACTTGTTTGTGTTTACTATTATCAGAACCGTGGATGACTGGAGAGAGATGGTGTTCAGGGGTGATATATTTACTAGGTACGGAACTGAGGGAAAACCTTTCAGAGGTCATTTATAACGACTTTAAGTTCAATATGTAGAACATGCGTCATGTACAGGAAGGGGAACCCATTGCAATCTGTGCCGAGTTTTATAATTCCTTGTGTATTTTCACTGTTACTATTTATATATATATTTTTTTATATAAATTACTTATTTTTAAAAAATATTTACTCCTTTTATCATATTAAAAGATGAAGTTTTGTAACAATATTCCCACAACGTTGGAAAGTGCTTAATATTCTATGTATGACGCATGATTTTTATTTAGTATTACTTGCTAAAATGTTCTTCTATTTTATTTTAATTTTCTGAATACTGCTTTTGCTTTTCTAGAAGAACTGAATACAGTCTGGGCAAATTGTAAATATGCCCAAATTTTCAAGATAGGGGGGGGGGGGGGATTCCAAAAGTTTCAGTGACACGGATGTCTCTTTTATAAGCCCGCCCCTGGGAGAATAATGCATTTTTTCCTCTAGCTCCCAATAACATATCGCACCTCTATAAGCCCTTTATTTCGGAAGACTCACGAACTTAACTTTTGTTTATTTTTAAACAGTCAAAAAAAGAGAAAAATGCCCTGGCCCTTTTATTTCACAAGAATGCAAATTCTTTTAAGATTTTGTACAGTCGTGGGGGGAAAAGGTGAACACCCTCCACCAAATAACTCTGTAACAAATTATCATAGAAGAAAGTTACTGGTACCAAACGATTGGAAATAAAGTCTACTTTTAAATTACGTATATAAAATCTGCTTAGGGGGCCACTTACATATCAAAACCAGCCCAAACTTTGTTTTTATTCAATAACAACACTCAATTTTGACTCGATATTTTAAATCTTCGGTTCAAACTAAGCCTAGATACCAAATTTCGAGTCATTTGGATGATAAGTTTATGAATTATAAACATTCAAAATTTAGAGCTTCTAATGTTAAATTGCATTTTCATATTTTTATTAATATCTCCTGAAATTATAATCCTAATATTCTCATTTTTGTTTGGTTAAAATACTAAAAAACCCAAACATAAATACGTTGAATTTGTATTTTTTATAATTTTATAACATGAATTATGAAATTAATATTCGAAAAAATTACGAATTGAAACCTACAAATTTTATGATGGATTTATATTTATTATGTACTGTTTATTTTTTCTTCAAGTAGTTTTCAAATTATGCTTAAAAACGGCAAAATGCTGGTTTAAGGGACCGTCTATGATGTGCAGAAAATTTTTAAATTAACAAAGCTCATTTTTTTTTTTTTAAATGAACAGTTCTAGTTTAGAAAAAAAAAAAGCTTACTCATTATTTTTTTACTTTTAACTGAATTTCTAGCTTCTTCTCCAGTCTAATAAACCTATTTTATTTTTTCTGCGGTATATATGTTTGAAGTAAAGTTTCTTATAACTGCATATGTGTTATGTATTTGCCGAAAAAGTTTTAAAAATATGCCATTAGCACTCGAGGTAAGATTTATATTCAGACTGAAAAGCAATTTGTCTGTGTTTTTCCTACATCGTTTCCTTATACTGCTTCATACTATTTTTTATTCTAAGTTTTGTATTCACCAATATTCTTCACATATAAATTTTGAAAAGAGAAAGTAAAATAAATTCAAAATCTGAGAAAAAGCATTATAAAAACACCTATAAAATTCCAATCACATTCAAATATTCGAAAACTATATTAAATTACTTAAATTATTCAAATTTAGATTCATTTTTTTCCCTTAGAAAATTTTCTCATCGTTATCTTTTAATAACGAAAATATTTTTTTTCTACAGATTTCGCTTTCTTGGGAAGACTCTAACGATTTTCATTTACATCCCCCCTCCCCCCTCTCCTTAAAGCGGTGGTCACTGTAAGTGTCTAAGATCACAACACGTATGTGTATATCCCATTTCTGATCTGTGGGAAAGTTTCAGAACTGTTTTTCACCTAAAGAACTTAAATGATAAGAAACAAGTTGGAAATTGTACGTCAAACGTTACAAACGAAGTGCGTTCGTACGCACGTTTTAGAATTAAATTCATGATCTCCCGTGCGTAGAACGGGTTAAACAGCTAGTTAAGTATATATTTTATGACACTGTTCATACAAATATCTTAACTAGTTATATAAATATTCAGATATATATGTATCAGCTAGTTATATAAATATTCAGATCTTGATGATTTTTAATTCTGTGAAATGAATTATATCGTCTGCAGATTAATTTCTGTCATAAAATAAGTATCTCGGTCGCTTGACGATTAAACTTCGGAAGCTCCTATAACAAAAAAGCACCGATTTAAAAAAGAAAAATTCAAATTTCTTAATAAATATTTTTATTAATATCTCCTAAAGTTTTGATTCGATTTTAATAAAATTTGAAATGTCTCGACAAAATTCTGCAAAGATAATATATTTTAAATTGCAAACCATTTGGTTGGGTAGTTTTTGCGTTGTTATATGCGGACAGACAGACAGACAGACGGACGGACAGACGGACGGACCAAACGACGACTATAGGTGCTACGTATTTATATAATTACGAACGCACCTAATAATGTTTACTTATACAAAAATATTTCAGAAATTAAAAAATAAATAAAAATGAATTGAGTGATGATGAGTTTTGCATCTTTTTAGAAATTAATTGATTGAATTTGAGTACAAATTTAACTCATTTTTCAGAAAATATTTTTTTTTTATTTTTTTTTTTTTATTTTTTTTTATTTTTTTTGTGAGTTGGCACAACATTGATTGTATGGGGGTGTAAGATATATGCACGTATGTAAAATGGATGTAAGTATGTAAACGAAGTTTAAAGTAATAAATATTGAGTGTGCGAGACAAAGGTATGTAGGCAATTTAATATTAAATAGCTTTTGTTAATCTTAGACACTATGGCGCATAAATAAAATTTACCAGTAAGACAGTTTTTGCGGGTTTTAACTTTTATTATAATCAAATTTTTAAATAAGAATTATTACCATGTACTTGCAACATACGAGGATCGCACCGATTTTTCTCGGATTCTACTTTTCCTTGTGACTCGAATGATCTAATGATCAGCTAAGTACTAGCTTACATTCATCAAATTAACTGCCTGCCATAAAAAATGAACTTGCTACAGAAGTAATATTCATCATGTCGTAAAGTGAAGAGTCGTCCCACAACTTAAACGTTCCTAAGAATTATCATGAAGAGGAAGCTCATCTGCAATTGCTGGTGCTTGAGATGGAACCTATTATTTGTGTTGTCCGTCGGTAATTGTCAGTAAGAAAGTAGAGCTATCTTCTGTAAAGTAGTTAGTGTATTATGAAGAGGAAACGGTGTTCTGTCTCCAGTGCCCGCCAATTTCGTGTTCCTTCGGTGTTTGAACATAGGGGCATTTAATCGGTCAGCCACTCGCCCATATTTGATGGATGAATGACTGACGTGACGGTTACGACACACGCGTGTAGACAGTTAAAGGGAGATGAGTTGTTTTTGGTCCTGTTTCTGTAAACAGTAACATAGCTAGAAGCGGTAAGATAATTACGGAAACGAAGGGTTGTATTTATATATATTGTAAGAAGTCTTTGGCAAATGAAGATAGACTGCTCCTGCTTTGGAAGTACTTACCACATTCACAATATTTAATGCGTCTTTGATTAAAAATAACGTCTCAAACTTTATTTGCTGTTCCATTTCTATTATAAATGATAATAGAAAATAATTTGAAAAGTTGCATATATTTATAAGATATATCGCTCACTTATTTCTAAAGTGACACAACTAAAAGAATGTGATTTTTGAAATACTAAATATGAATGAATTACAAACATATTTCTCTATCTATTATTAAAAATTAAATTTTTAAATGTCTTTAAATATGTGCGAATAGAACAGTTTCAGATTATGTCTTTACACAGTTCTATACAGTCTACGAATCTTCAGATAATCGAATGCAACGTGCTTTTAGATTTAAATTAAAAATTTTGAAATAGTTACCGATTCGTTTTAAATTAAAAAAATAAATAAATGTGTCATGCCTGAAAATGTTTTTTACACTTTCTGTAAAACCTGAATTGAAAATATTTTGAATTGTATCACTTTAAGAATAAGCGTGTGATAGATCATATAAATATGCACAAATTTAGAATAAATCTGGCATTCATGTTAATTGGTATTGTACCATTCTGTTCATAAAAAATACGTACCTCATTATACGAGAATTGTCCACAATAAATTCATAAAAAAATATATGTTTTTGGATTTGGAATAATTTTAGCGACAGACTTCTTTCAGCATATTATTTTATTTACATATTAAATTTATATCCACTTTAAGCTTTACTATAACAATACCCCAAATTATTACTAAGAATAATTCGTCGAATTCCATAAAATGTCGTTTAAATATTACAATGATTAGTGGAAAAACAAAAGTGAAAATGTAAAATTAAAAAAAGATAATTCAGAAAACTAAAATTAAGATAGCATAGGAAAAAATGCTTTAGAATTTCCGGTCTCTGTGCTTCATTTTATTATTTTTTAGAAATTAATAAGAATGCAAATGTAACAGGGAATGGCTTGTGATGGCATAACTCCATTCTTTTCGTGGAGAAATTAAAGCATGGATCTTCCAGGTTTCCACGGAAAAAAACTAACAAAGTAACGTACCAAAACAGAATAAAGTACAGGCGCCCAGTAGTCTGGCTAAGACAGAAAAAATACAAAGGAGTGGCAGACTAGCCAAGACCTTGATGGCTGCAGAGGATAATTTTATTATATCCTCAAAATTACTGATAGGAATGAGCTGTAAGTTTATATACTTATAATTTTGACAATGCTCATTCTCGAAGATTTTAAAGATTCTGCAATATAAAAACTAACGTTGATCATAATTCATTATTTTCTCATATTACAATTTATTAATATTTTTTTATAATTGAAAGTTTTTTATTCTAAAATGTGTCTATATTATGTTTTATTATTTTGGGCATTATTATTTATGTTTTGTGATTTAAGTCATTTTATTGTTTCTTTTTTATAAAGATACATTTCAACTAGGTAATTTTACGGCAAGAAATAAATTAGACTTCGACAAGTTAATTTAATTTTGGTATCTTCAAATTTTAACTAATATTGATTCCCCGCGAAAATTTAACAAAAATGGACAAAGTATTTATTTTTATGGGCTGATTTAATCTAAAAAATTGGAACAAAAACTTAAATGTGTGCGTTGTTATATAAAGGTTCATATCTATCATATTAATTTTTATGACAGTCGATTCGAAATTACTTTCTTTTATCTAGTAGTCTTTCCACACTTTTCTTAATTAACTTAAGGAAATATCACTTTTTTACCTAAAAATGAGCCACTTTTGCCAATTATGATAGCAGCATAAGCAGCACAGAAAAAATTTCCATTTGGCGATTAGTGCTTTTTCTTCTACGGATTGTCATTGCGTCGATAATTATAATTATAACTACGCAGGTAAAGCGGCCATTCTGCTACTCGCCTGGTGTAGGAAGAGCTCCTATACCCTTAAGGAGTCTTAGGTATAGGTGCACCGCTTTTACCTTTTACCACCTTTTCTGTGGCTCTGGTAAGTTTATTACACGTGACTGAGTGTAAGAAATGAAAATGTTAAAGTTAACAGACAGTTTTGATGTAGAACTACAGATAAAGATTTTTTTTTTCTGTCAACAAATAAACGACCAGCACCAAAATTTGTATTTTTATTTATAAAATTCATTTCGTAAGCTATTTACATGATAACCACCTGAAAATCGTATTAATTTTACTTAGCAGCCTTTTTTTTTTCATTATTCTGATTAACATATCTATGTAAATATCTGTTTAGTTCTATAAACCTTACCATTTTTGCCGATAAGGTTCTCTGATAAGTTTATTACGCACATGAAACGTACCCAAGAAAAACGTTAGGCATCACTGTTTAATTCACTGTGGTTCACCGATGTTTGATGTCACGCTAGTTTTCCATCTATCAACTGGACGCGAGGAAGTGAATGATTGAAGCCCTATGTTGAAGACGACCCGAAAAACATGAAAGTAGCGTGCACTGGATACAAAAAACGATTTAAACAAAAAAGTACTAAGAAGAAAAGAGTTTGGAAAAAGGAAAAGGGAAGGCCGCGGCTTATAATTAGAGTTGGGAACACCTATATTAGATTTCTAGGTGTAATTGTGGAGTCAAAGAATCGCCTGTCCCGTATTTCTGTGATGCTGCTGTCAGATGTGAAAACTGGGCGGACAGCTACTTCCCTTTTGTTATGTGTACACTGTGTTTTTCGCTCGAAGTGTATATCATTCTGTCTGCATTTTAATTTGTTCTCAGATGGTTGAGGTTATTTTTGTTTCTTTTGAGAAGCCGGTGTTGTTCGTAGTGAATGCAAATAGTGTTTGTTTCCTGCACACACATTTGCACCATCATTGAAGCATGATGGAATAATGATCCACGCAGTGCAGATTAATCCTTACCTTATCAAATAAATATCTCAAAAACAAAAGAATTCGTAGAACTCTGTCTACAACGATCTTTTAAGTACTGTAATAAAATACGGAAACACAGATCATGAAAAAGATCACTTCGTGATTTCTGTAATTACTGACAAAATATAAAATAACTCGCTTCCAGAAAGTCTCTATGGTGAAGAGATATATCATTACGTAACAGTTATTTCCTCAAGGTGTTTCATTCACCTTGTACGGTCAAGTCCGTTTATAGAAATAATTATTTTGCTAAGATAATTTCCCTATTAAAAGACATCGTTACATTAACCGGATAACATTCCATATTATTTTAAGAATATCTAAAATAGTGTTTAGTTAAAATACTTTAAAAAGTGATATCCTAATTTCTAACTATAATGAACTGTTGAGTAAAGAGAAAAGTTTGCTAAGCGAAGTAAAATATGAACCCTGAATTAGACAAAGGACTTGCAGTATGATGGAACTGAGCTTTATATTATCAATTTAATTCATTAAAGCTGTTTTAGATTTATTTCTTGTAACATGAAAAATCTTCTTGTGCATCTCTCGGATTCCAGTAACTAACATTCAAAACACAATTTTTTTTTTTTTTTTTTTTTACATCTAAAGACTTCAGTGAGAATTTATTGAGAGAAAAATTCTCTAAAGACATTGCGAAAAAGAACGTCTTCCCAGGCGTTTAACCCATGAGAATCATAGGAGGACATTGGATTCCTACTCTATAGCCTATGTGAAAGAATACATTCATATATCCATCTCAGTCCGAAACCATCAGAAAGGGCGTGTAAAATCCAGTTTGATTCCAGATGTAGTTTCCAAACAGTATACTCGTATACAAATTTGATATCGCAATACATAAAACTAGGCGGATAGCTACTTTTCTTTTGTTATGAATTCTGTGTTGATTTTCTATCGAAATAAAATCATTCTGCCTTCATTTTAATTTGTTTTCAGATGGTTGAGGAAGAGTGAGGTTATTTTTGTATCTTTTGAGAAGCCAGTGTTGTTCGTAGTGAACACTAATAGTGTTTGTTTCATGCAACACATTCTCAGCATCTTTGAAGCATAATGGAATAATGATATAGGAGGTATAGATAAATCCTTAGTTTATCAAATGAATATCCTAAATGCAAAAGGATTCGTGAAACTCCGTCTACAACGATATTTTAAGTACCGTAATAAAGCACAGAAACGCAGACCATAAAAAAGATTTCTTCCTGATTTCAGTAATTACGAAAAAAAAAAAAAAACTCGTTTTCCCAAAGTCTTTGTAGTGAATATATAGTATATATTACTACGTAGCAGTTATTCTCTTACGACGTTTCATTCACATTTTCTTTTAATTAAATAAAGCTGAAGCCGTCTATAGGCATAATCTTTTTAATAAGATCGATTGTCCTACTAGAGAAATATTATCTCATCAAAAACAACTCGTTGTAAATGATCCCGCCAAGCCACAAACCTAAAACGTCAGTCATAAAAAGAAGTGATATCACATAAAAAGAAGCTATATAGAAGTGCATACTCCGAGTCCCGTGTAAAAATCTATCACCACTCATAATGTTTCCAAAGGACTCGGAGTGAGGGACAGTATGTGAAAACTGCTTGGCGACCTGCAGGATTTTATAATGTTTGCGTTTCCTGAAATTACATATCACTATGTTATTATTTTTATTTTATTTTATTTTATTTTATTTCATTTATTTATTTATTTATTTTGCTCCCATAAAATTGTAAAAAGTTGAAGTTTCTGTGTTTGCATGTCCTTTCTTATTTATGAGATTGAAAAATCAATTTGTTGATTTTATTTACCATTATTTAAACTAGAAACACCACTCTTACGAAGAGGATTTTTAAGTAAACATGTAAAGATTTTGAGTTTGTAATATATATATATATATATATATATATATACACATAATGGTCATACGCATATTAATAACAATGCACCTTCAATAAACTTTAAACTGAATTGAGATATATTGCAGTAATTCTAGGGTAAGCGGAATCGCATAGATCTGGTGAAAAATCCGTTCTGTTTAAGCCATTCTAGTCTGTTTTAATAGTATTATATGCAATAATATTCTTTGTATTGGAAACGCATAATTTTTTATTTTTTTTTGTTTAAGAAATAATTCCGGAATAAGAAATAATTTCGCCCATTTTACCAGTTCCCTTAGAAACGGTGATTTAACAATATTTGTAATTAAATTTTATGGTAAGAAATATTGGAAAGTATAATTGTAATGATTATCACACTTACATACTTTTTCCTGCTTGTTTCTCAACTATTTCTGTTTTTACATTTTTTTAGCATGCAAATCTATATAATAAAACCGTAAGTCATGTGACTGTCATCAACAGTTCCGGGATGTCCGTTTCACTTTTTCATATGCCAGGCGGCCATTTTTTTTCAAAATTATTTTTGCAAATAAAACTGCATAAAAATTACATTTTCAGAAAGATCGTTCAAAATAAATTAATATTTGAGAGATGACTTACGTTCAATTATGCATACATTCTGCAATAACTTCAGTTTAAATTAGGTTCGCAGTTAAAATTCTCTATCTATGAAAGTAAACAAAGAAAAAAGATTCATTCGTTGTGAATGTTTAAAATATTAAACCATGAATTTTTGGATCGCTGCCTGGCGTAAAAAAAAAAAATCCGCACCAGTGAGACAGTCAAAGTTTACCTTAATTCTGTTCCATACAACTCAACTTCCGGATCTTTTATGACGTAAGTTGAACTCATGTAATAATATTTAATGGATCAAATTTCGAAAAGAATTGTCAGCTTTTATTTTTTGCGCGTGCAAATTAGAAACGATACTTTAATTTTAAATCAAATGTTTTGATTTATGATAATTATTATTTTTCTATTTTCTATTTTAAACGAAAAATGTGAACGTCATGTATTTTAAATTGAAACAGCTGTCACGGACGCACCGGGGTTGGCGCGATTTTTGTTTTGCGCCAAATATGTTTAAGAATCTCCGCATTAGCGAACATATTGCAAGTGATAAGCAAACGGACATGAAGCATAAATTCTTAAGTGGGTTAAGCGGTTTTTGTCAAGAAAGATGAAATACATATCAACAAAAAATATGCGAAATGCTACCGCGATCGCAAAAGTTCTTGATTTGTCTATTAGATTTTTCCAGTTATGCGAGGAATTAAGGAAAAAAATAAATTATGAATAAAAATAATTTGTTACAATGCTTAACTTAACATACATTTAAGGGCGACCAAACTGGTCGCCAGTGGCGGCTAGTATATTTATAAAAGTGATATAACAAAAATTAAAAAATTATTTTTTCAATTTTCAAAATTGATATACTGCATATATTATAAAAGCCTGCAGGTCGCCAAGCAGTTTTCACATACTGTCCCTCACTCCGAGTCCTTTGGAAACATTATGAGTGGTGATAGATTTTTACACGGGACTCGGAGTATGCACTTATTCTATATAGCTTCTTTTTATGTGATATCACTTCTTTTTATGACTGACGTTTTAGGTTTGTGGCTTGGCGGGATCATTTACAACGAGTTGTTTTTGATGAGATATCACTCCTTTTTGTAAGGAGGTATTTAATTTCAATTATACGGATTCCATTTTTATTCAGAAAAGAAAAGATGAAAGGGGCAAAAAAAATAATAGTGATGCTCTAAACAGAATTATACATCAGAATTATACAATTTATTGAGTGACTTATTCCAATGTACATGTCGCTACCATAACAACGGGGAAACTTTTATATTAATTTCCTTACATTGTACTCATCAGATTATTTATGACATATTTATTTTCCTTTTTCTTTTGTTTATATCACTCTTCCGTTTATATACATTCAAAAACAAAAAATTAGACAATTTTACAGTAGTTTACAAACTTATTAAAATACTACAGTTTCAAGAAAAATGTGGAAAAATAAGAAGCACTTTTTTTCGGTCAACTACAACGATAAGTTTATAGAGCATACTTTATCGAGAATAATCAACATTTTTTTTTTCTACGAACCTATTTCTATTAGTATAAAAAATTACAGGGATTTTTATACTAACATATTAAATATATTATTTTTGAAAATTACTGAGCACCTAAGAAGTTTTTTATTTGTTTAAGTATTTTAACTCAATGTTTCGAGAATTTGAAATATATAAAATTCGCAACGTTTGCAAAAGTATAAAAACTATTAAAGTGATTTCTGTTCATATAGTTTGTTCATTCCAATTTGGTGATCCTAAAATATAGGTCCCCAATCTCCGGCAGTCCATGAATTAATTAGGACATATGTATGCAACTGTTAAAATGTTCTCAAAGTTGACAATAGAGGCAATAAGTATAGCTCGGCAAATATGAAACACGGCATTGCTTCATCATGGCTTTGTTTCGGGAGGTGTTCGTTCTCCGAACATAAAAATCTCTCGGAAATGTTCGTTATCCGAACATAAAAATCTCACGCGAAAGTGTTCGTTAACGGATTTGTTCGTAAACCGAACAGTTCGTTACCGATCACCTATTGTATACGAAATTTAGCATTTTTAATTTTTATGTGGAATTTAAGAAGTTATTTCCTTTCCATTGTGCTCTAGGCCCGTTTTTAGAGCATTTTAAGTTCGTCATAGCCGGAGATTCTATGAGCGTCAAATATTTAAACTCAAAACTTCTAATCTTCGGGTTGCAACATTTTTACATTCTATTATTCAGCGCATGAATGTAAAGTTGGAATTTTGTAATCGCTGTTTCATTAAATTTCTAATGCGCTAGAATTATATATTTATAGATAAACACAGTTTTTTTTAATCGATGAAAATACTATATTTTAATAGATTTAGAGCTTAAGATCGACGAGTTTTCAGGCGGACAAAATGAACTCGTATTAAATTTTAAAGCAAGATAATAAAGCCTTACAGAGATTGGAACAGTATAAAATCATTAAAATACATCTCACTGAGTAAATATACATTGGTTGTAATGTAATCAAGATCTTCTAAGAGAGCCTGTAAATGAAACGTATATGGTTCAATGCCACTTTACAATAGAGAGTTTAAATGAATCGGATGTAGTAACATATTTTAATATCTTGTGAATATAGCCACTTTGACAAAAGTTATGCTATTTACTATTGTTTTTCCTCTGTGTTAAGTACAGGAATCAAGTACTTCAACGTAAAAATTCGCTAATTACACAACCATTTAGTCTTATTAAAAAATCTTTTGAGTTGTCCTGTAAACGAACAGTAAATTCTACAATTCTGTTTTACAATAGGAAGCAAAGGTCATTCGTAGTAATATATTTTAGCATCATGCGCATAAGTTCTTTTTGAAAAGTGTTAGATCATTTAATATTTCTTTGCTTCATCTTAAGTATAGGAATAAATCACTTTAAAGTGGTATGCATAAAAAACTAATTCATATTTTTAAACAAAATATTAAACATTTGAACTACTCATAAAAAAAAATCAAATGCTGCAAACCGCGTAAAAATTGGATAATTACACAACTCTTTAGCCCTATATCAAAAGATCTTTTGTGAGACCCTGTAAACGAACCTTAAATGTTACGATTTTTTTTATAATAGGAAGCTTACTTGGGTCGAGTGTAATAACATATCTTAATATCATATGTATACGACCATTCCTAAAAGAGGTGTGTCATTTATTATTTTTTTGCTCTATGTTAAGTATAGGAATCAATAACTTTAATCTGATATAAATCAAAAACTAATTAATATTTTTACATGAAACTTACAAAGGTTTGAACTACTTATAAAAACGATTCAAATAACGTAAACTGCGTAAGAATCCGATAATTACACATTGCTGTAGCCCTGTCAACAGTTTTTGGCCGGAACAAGATTTAAAAAGGGCAAAAAACAGCACTTTTAAAAGCGCATTTACTGAAAACCTATTCGTCGGATTTTGCTTTACTTTGGAATTCTGAGTCCCGTGGCACGCCCCATTCCATAGAATCAAGAATTTTGTTTCTATCATAAATAGAACGCGAGATATAGATGTGTCAAAAACCCGTTTTGTCCCGTCCGCAAAATATAAACTAGACAGAGTTAAAAAAAAAAAAATTGTAAAATCGTTTGGCATCCATTGGCGGAAATTCCTTTCATTTACGGTTCAATGCAAATGCATTGCTGTTTCTTATGCTTGGCGAGAAACTCTGTCGAGTTTCTATGATATTAAAAGGAATTACATTGCCACATTTTATTTTATCTTATTTATTTATTTATTATTTGTTGCGATAATTAAAAACATTTTAATATATTAGATTATAACACATTTGCTTCGCGTATACCACCAGCTGTACACATTGAGTTCGGGTTCTTTTTTTGAAGTCCGAGCCCGCCAGACAATTGGACATTTTTTCACTCAATTGGTAAAAAAAAATTACAACTCGTATGATTTCTTTACCAATCAGTATGATTGTGTAAAAATAATTAAGTGTAATTACGTATCCAACATTTATTGTAGTTCTTTAACCTGCGGCGGTTTTATTCTGTTGAAATGTTTTAGATAACAGATCACATCTCATTGCCAGAAAGTTGTCTAGGTGGAAAGCCTCCAGGATAGCCTAGTTGGGAGAGCGTTGCCTGTTTAAGTCAGGGTCCTGGGTTCAAATCTCGGCCTGGGCACTTTTTCACTCAGTTGGGGGGAAATTATAACTCGTATGATGTCTTTAAACCAAAGGGCTTTCAGTTCTGTTTCGGATTCTCTCCTAATATTCTCCCTGAGTAGTCCTGCTATCTAGTGAATATTGGTAAAGTTATTTTCCTACAAGGGTACTCATATTTAATCGATAACAAAATTATGCTATATATACTTTCTACCATTTCATATTCATAGAATTTTTGATAGAATAATCGATGTTGCTCCACAACCTGTATTACCGATTGTGCAACCAACAATCGGTCATCCGTAATTGGGAATAACGAAGCTTAGTCAACCTCGTCACGTGGCTAATTTCCGGCTGTCGAGCTATTCACATTGACTAATTTTAATTCAATACAACCGGGAAAATGTTGACTATTTAATTTTCGATAGTTTAGATTACAGACTATATATTTCTTACATATTTCTACATATATTTCCGGTATACATCGTATTTTATAATTTTTTATGCAATAATGAATAGGGATGGTATCTATATATTATATCACTTAAATGATTAAAATTAATATGAAATATATTATTGAATATATGTTACCAAATAGGATCAAAATTTGAATCTTTGATATTTTCCTTAAAAAAAAACATTTTATATATGCGAGATTGCTATTTCAGAGTCAGTAAACTTTGTCTGTTTTATATGTTTTTAAAAACATTACATTACTCTATTTTTATCTCAACAATGCCCATGCATTTAAATCTTTCAAGCACTATTCTCTAGCTTAGACGTGTTCAAACATAAATATTCAAACGTAGAAGGAAAAAAAGTAGAACGAAACTCAAATAAATTAAAAATAAGTCAAATAATTTTAATTTACGTTCACGCATTTTAAATTAAAGAGAAATAAATTAACGCGAAGAGGGGGAAAAGTCCAGATACGTCAGTGTAAGAGAAAACTAATGGCGGAAACTTAGCTTTTAAGATAATGTGATTTATGTGATTTACTTTTTTTAGTGTATTCTTTGGTACGAGGCTCGCCATTATTCTGTGAAATGTTGTTCGAAATCAGACAATTACACAAAAGAGTCAACCCTTGGGAATGCATGTTTGTCTACCAGCTCGTGATTGCATTAATCAAAAGATGGGACGGGGGAGAGGGTATCTGTCTGAGAGATAGTTTGCGCGATATTTGCGTAATTAGGTATTCCAGGCTTCGAAATGGGGGTTCTTTTGTTCTTTGCTCAAGAATTATCATGCGGGGAAGGGCGCCATTTATTCAGAAATTATTTTTGTTGTAGAAGGGAACAAATAATAGGACTAGATTTATGAAATTGCCCCAAATGTCGCTACTTTAACTGAATTTAATAATAAAAAAAATCTTGTAAATAAACTTTTTTTTTTTTTTTTTTTTTTTTTTTTGCATTTCAGCATCTATGTAGAATGTGTAAATTATCAATTCTTTTCGATATAATTATTAATCCAGAAATCAAAAGTGGAAATATTCCACACTGCGCTTCATTGAAATGCACTTCATCCAAAAGAATATCGTTAAAATAGCGAATATTTGCAAGTTATTTGTGATAATGCACCAAAAGTTGCTTATTTTAACTGTGTTTAATATAAAAATCTTGTAAAAAAAAAAAAAAAAAATGTCTTTTTATTTGCGTATTTATATACGTGTAAAATATAAGACTTCTCACTTTTTTATCTAGAAAAAAAAAAGTTAATTATCACGCAATCTGTTTCATTAAAAGGCATTTAATCCACAGGAATATTCTCATGAAGTATAAATTACACATATATACGAGTATAATATAAAACTGAACTCCGCATGAAACATGTCAATTCTTCTAACAGTAAGTCTCGATCCAAAGTGACTTCAATGTGATGTCGAGTCCAATAAAATATGCAAAGCAATGTAGTAAGTGGCTATAACAGTCAATTTAACACACACAAGTTTGGCGGAAGAACCTTCTTTTGATTATTACTAAACAATAAAATGAGCGACAAGATTTGCTTCTTTATCCACGTTATAAAGAAAATATAAAAGGGCATCGAATTAGAAGTTTTTACATTTAATGCTCAAAATGTCTCAGACGTACAGCTTCACAGCTATAGTCAAATCTGGGGTCAAGTTCAACTGCCTAATACTCTGTTTTGTGCATCTATTTTTTTTATACCTTTGACCAAGCAATGCCGACCCGCCCAGACATGTTGTTAAGCTTCTCATTCCAGAAGGATTCACCGAAGCTCTGTCCATATAGCCTCAAATCCGCTCCTAGTAGGCGTATTCACCTTAATTACCATTCACTTGTGTATGGTATTTGCTAGGTTTCCCTATTTAAACTGTACAGATTGCTTAATTGGCACCACTTTTTTATATAATTCCCCTTGTTTTTAGCTTATTTAATCTGGCATTATATAAGGCGAATTTTACTATTTAAAAAAACTGGTAGCAATCAAGAAATTGGATTAAAAAAAGTATCGAGCTGGCAACACTAGTATAATCACTTATACTTTGCCACCTCCACCCATATATATTTCTAAACAAGGTTATTTTAAGTCGTACAAAATGTTTTATGCTTCCTCTACTTATGAAAGAAATAAGCATTCAAATCTGCAATATTGCTCTGCCAAACAGCGGAGAAAATAAGCTTTCAAATGAGTAACAATATACACATCAGCTATTATCCATATAAACTGTAATTAAGAAAAAAATATATTTCCAAGCTTGTGTTTTCAAAAGGCACTTTATAAAGAAGATTACTCTTAAATTAGGGTAGACTTGTATGTGAACAACATAGTCGTTATTCCATGACTTAATACTAAAATCTTCTTTCTTTAGTTTGGAAGGAAAATTCCGTAAATTCTGGTACTAATAATATGGAAATAGTTAAAAGTTTCTACAACGGATTTTTGATAATTAACAAGATTATTAAAGCATAAAGATTTATTTGGAAGCAAAAAAAAATATATTTTTTTAAAAAAGGTTAAATAATGGTCGCCTTGGTTTTTAATTCAAAACAAAATTAGTTCTTCAACATATTGCGAAATACTTCCAAATTTGACAAAGGTTTTGCACTAAACACTCAAGTGACACCCTCCCGTCCCCCGCCCAGAAAATAATAATAACTTTCTGAAACATTTTGAAAGAATATGTTAATGTTATAGCTCTTTATAGATTGAATTTTCGTGAAAAGCACACCCTCTAAAATTGTTGAGGTAAAAGTGCACACACACACACACACATATATATATATATATATATATATATATTTAAAAATGAATTTACATGTGAAGAACGAAAGATAAAACACCATAAAAAGCAATGGAATGGATACTGAAGGAATTATACCCAAAAGGATGAAAAGGCAAAAACTGAAAAAGCAAAATTGGAAAACTATGAATATCTTATAGAATCTTCAGAAGGATACATATATATATATATATAAATATATATATATATATATATATATATATATATATATACAGGGTGTTTTGGAACTCTTCGTACACTGTTAAAACATTTTTTGGTGGGTTGAACCAATTTTTGCTGCTCCAGCAGCTGCAGTCATAAGATGGCGAAATCTCGTTCCAACTTTTGGAGCTCCGATTGAATCATAGCTTCAACTGTTGGGACCAGATTTCACCCTCTTACCGTTGTAGCTGTTGTAACACCAACATTTGATTTAACCCACCACAAAGTTTTAACAATATGCTCAACATTCGAGGAGAAATAGAGTACGCTATACAAACAGCTTTTATATGGGAAACTAGCATAGCAATCCATTTCATCAGTCAAAAATACAAGGCGTCTCCCTCCAATCCAACACCGGAATTAACGGTAACGATTTTTCACGAAATTTTTAACTTGAAGATACAGAGATACTTCTAAACATTCAGCTTTCATGCGCCTTCGGGCAGGTATCCCCCCAAAGGCTTTCAGAGACACATTACATTTCATCTCGAAAATGTTTTATATGAATGCTTTGTATATTTGTCGTCCTACTTCTGTATAAGAAAAATAAGAATAACCTTTTGACTAGTTCTGTTCTATTTCCGAAGGGTTCGTTGTTCTTTTGGGCGTTTTTTTACAACGTCCAGTTGGTCCATTGAGTCATAGGTGATGTTACAGGGATGAGAACTCACCTTGTCTCTCTTTACCCACCCCTACTTCTGTCTGGTTGGCGACAATTGGCATCCTCTACGATCACCTTCGTTGTGTTACTTGGTCTATGTGAAATGCGATGACATTACATGCTGGAAGAACACATCGATTCGTTCGGTGAAGTGACGCCTTGTGTAAAGCGAACTATATTTCGAAACATGGCACATATATTTCAGCACTATTTGGATGAATATGGTGGTCTCTGCTATCACTTCTCGTGATATAGTTGCATTTTACAAAGAAAGGTGTAAGTCTTTTGCATATTTTGTTAAAACATCTTCATTATTTTAAATTCATAAACAAAATCCGGGTTCAGATTGAAATGAGATACTTTGTATTTTGACTGAAATGGATTAAAACCTAAGTTTCCTATACAAAAATGTTCTCTTACCTCCCCTCGAAATTTTTACATGAAGTATCGGGGCACTGTTTATGTTTCATTCTCTGTCCAAAATGAAATATTTCCTCGTGTTAAATTCATTTTGTGAAACAGTAACGTCCAATTATTTATTTTTTACTTTCTGTATACATACAGTTAAAGGAAAGCACTTTAATCATGATAAAAACCAGATTATGAAAATATTGGTATATTTTTACATTTTAATGTTCCCTAAATCCATTTTCGCTATTTTTGCAATAATTCCATATGTATGCATAGATGTAAACGTGGATTTCGATATGCATGGTGCATGTGAGAGTGAACACAACAACGCCTAAAGTATGCTGTGATTGAATTCCTTTTACTGAATATGTTACAGGTCATTGTCGCAAGAACGGTTTGGTATCAAACGTTTTTTCAACAATTTTTCAACCATTCTGTGACGATAACTGATAATATTTTCTCTTATATCTCAATTAAATTATCTTTATTGCTCACATTCATCTTATATCGATACATAAATTAAGTTTCACCAGAATGTGACTTGATTTAGTAAAATCTTTTTTTCTTATTCTTTTAAATTTATAGGTCTTCATTTCAGCACGGACGAAATGAAAATATACTAAAAATTACGTCGATAGAAAAATGTTTCAGCTTTATTAACGAAAGTGCAAGTTTTCTTTAAAACATGATGCCATTTTCACTAGTGGAAATACTTCATCTTTGTAAAATTAGGATCTAAGTTTTTAGTTATTGTTATATTACTATTTATTTGAAAGCACATCATTCTGTAAAGTGTTCGGAATGTCGAGTGGAGTTGCTCTAGATTTTTTAAGTGTTATCGTGAAATTTCGGTATGTCATTTACAAGTTACTGAGTCTATTTAACATGGTATAAAGTAATCTGTATATTTAAAAAGTTAAGCGTTTTCCTACGACAGTTCGTTAGAAAAAACTACTTCATCAAATTACACGATTCTTATTTTAAATTAAACATATTTGGCCATAGATTTGTTATCGTGCATTCGTTTGTTCAATACTTTTATTAATTACCAGAATGATTATTATTTTCTTTAATTTCTTCAAAATAGTGACAATCGGATTACTTCCATTGTTGCGAGGAAAAAAGAGAAATAATGAAAAATATTCAGACGCGTGGTTTTTGGCCGAATTTTTTAATTTGAAAGTTAAATTTCGGTAAAAATATTTATGCACGTGCACTTTATTTTTATAAGCGAATAAAAGTTCATATTTATTGTGACGTCACGGAAATAGTGTCAATTGGTTTTATTTTATCTTTATGCATTATAACTTTATTGATGCCATTTTTTATATTACAATTAAATACAAAATATATATTTTTTTATTTGTATACATGGTGGTTAAGCATAAAAGTAACGTGTATAAAGTACGTGTGAAAAGTTTGCGTCGGTGAAAATGCGTTACGCTGAGCTAGAAATGCATTTTTACATTAATAAAACTAAAGAGAAAAATTTATAGGATTGTGTCAACATGACGTAATTTTAACTGATTTTTCAATTCTTAATTATATAGATTTGAATTCGAGCCTGTATTGATTGCTTCATCTTGATTGCATACCTTGATTACATCTTACCAATGACTTTAAAAAAAATTATAGATAGAGGATATAATTTTTTAATAAAACAACACAAAAGTAATGGATTTCAGGAAAATTAAAATTATTAAAAATAGTGTTACGATAAGAATAAAAAAGCTTGAAATAATGATTGTTTTTTGAGTTAGAATAAACAATGTAAGGCTAATATTTTATAGGAATTATTTTGATAGGTTTATTATAAGTTCATTTAACAGTTCCTTATTAACGGCAAAGTCCTATTTCTTTCGCTGTGAATTTCTCTGTCGATGTCAAAAAATGGTAGTCTACTTTTGGACGCCAGTCAAAACCAGTGGCGTATCCAGGATTTAATTTCGGAGGGGGGGGGCTGACTTAAATTTCAATAATGTTCTGAGTCTTACGAAATATGTTGAACTGCGTTATAAACAGAAATCATGTTTGACAATAAGGCCAGGCAGAGAAAAGCAGGCGGGGGGGAGGTACGGGGCCGAACTCGAGCACCCCCCGCTCGCCGAAATAAGTTCAAAAGTGATAATGGATTGTTTTATATACTTTCATTTAAAAAAAATTCATTGTAGTTTATTTTCTATAAAGTTGTCTCCTTCTCCCCTAAATTCTGGCTACGATTCTTGCTTGACAATAAATTTTGCTTGGGACAATCTCAAACAAATTTTTTTTTCATAATTTTTTTTCTATTTTAGGATCAATTCCCTATTACTGGCCAAGGCACGTGGGGCACTTTCCTAGAACCAAAATATTTAAGGGGCCCAAAAATTTATGGTGTTTCAAATCAATTTTATTGTAAACAATCTTAATAGATTAAGAAATTAAAATTTCTAGATTCATTACACAACTTATGTAAGCTAAAATTGTCAGTGATATCATAAGTATATTTATAATTTTTCTTCTCATTTCAAGATTTAAGTTTCTCATAGTGCGTATGTTCATCTCATAGTGCATTCTTCATATGTGTTTTAAACTTGTTTAAAAATGTTTTCATTTTATGACTATCTTATTTATAAAATATCATTTTCTTTGGGTTGCGTATGTTTTTAAAGTTCGTGCAACATTAGTTCATGTTTTTTTAACATGATATTTGAGTCTGTCAAGTTAATTTTTACGAAGAAATTTCAATAATAATAATAATAATCCAACTTCAGTTCACATTTATTCTCAGTCTTTTACTTAAATGAGTGCATTACATAGTTATATTCATACACTTCTCTCATTCACAGTATCTATATATATGTTTGTCTTACGTGGCGCGAAAATTGGGCTGAATTTGTAACTTATGGTTTGGCAACAACCGTAGTTTCCAGTGCTCAGACCAATGAAAGACTAGATTGTGTCAGATCAGCTCCACCTCCAATATGGCCGTAAGTGTGAGAGTAGTGAAACCATAGAATGAAACTCGAACTAGCAATTATTAAAAATAAAATAACATGTACGTAATCCAAAGCGTCTGAGACGATTCCTCATTTTAATTATGAGCAATATCGTTAATTTCAAATGAATTCTCAACTCTTATTTAGAATTCATTTACGAATTTCACTCACTCAAAAGTCGGAGAAAAAAAAATCAACTGTCTAGATTGCACCTGGCGCCATCTGTTGATGTATTGATGAAGTAAAAAATAATTTCTACGTAGTTTTTTTTTTTTTCTAATGAATTTAAGTCGTGCTGTACAAAAGATCCTTTTTTCATAGTATTTAAAAGATTTATATACTCATTGGTAGCGCCAACTAAATACATTTTCAGTTGTGTTTTCAACGGAGAATTACTTTTTTACATTAAAAAAAATTGTCAATTTCATATGTTCAAATGTTTTATAGTAGAACTCATTCCGGCTAGAATTGCTGAGAAAAAGGGGCGAGCGAGCGAAGCGAGCTGTGACCGCGTAGCGGTCTCAATGTGAATCGCTTCGGGGGGGGGGGGTTGGCGAGCTTTAGCGAGTCGGGGGCTCAGCCCCCTAGTTTGTAAAAATGTGATAATCTACGATTAGGGCCAAAAATATTTTCTGTTGCCATGGCCCAAAATTTTGATGGTCAGGGTCTGTTCAGGATAAACAAACTTTCTTTGCAAAATCACTTTTTTTAATACCAACAAAAATTTAATTCAAAATCTTAGGGGTAGCAAGCATTCCTTCTTGATCTCCCCCTTCCCTTCGTATACATGCTCCTGGGATTTTGATCAAACGTATAGCTATTAACCTTCAAGAAATATATGTTAAAAAAACTCATCAAATTTGTGAAGGAAAGGACAAGTTAAGAATTAATTGGAAACTAAACATCAGATTTCCTTTTTTTTAAAAAAGAGTTAAATTTATTGAATTATGGCTAACAATATTACTGGACTTTTTTAAAAAAACGGTAAGTAAAATTGTAAGAAAATTTATTTTTAATCTGTGAATTTATTTAATGCTATACTTCTTTTGTTAAATATTCCAAATGGTATAAATGCCGATACTAAAGTGTGTCGTGTGTCCTGTCAAAATAAGAGCGATTCGAAAAGAACACTATTCGTAATAGTGTACTTTCATAGAAGAGTAATTAAGAATTTTTATCTTTTGCTGGATCACTCGTACACTGAAATATTGAAAATGGCATCTTCCTCCCTGCAAATCAACGGGAAACTTTCTGACACATTTTTAAACACAAAGCCATTAGACTGGCAGGCCTGACTATGGAAGAGATTTGGAATCGAGATGAGTTTTCCATTGTTTGGTAAACAGATTACTTGTCGAGTTATAAGTGATTCTGGTAACGTATTAACGACTCGTTTTTTGCATTTCTCAGGCTGCCGCGTCTGGAATCTGATTCAAAACGCCAACTTGGACAGTGCTTTCTGAAAGATTTTCTACCTTTACAGAAAAAGGGAAAACGTGTTTCAATTGCAAAGTTTCTGAATAAAAAGACCTGTGAATTTCATGCGTTTCCGAGCAAAAATGAATTAAAAAATATGTCATAAAGTAGCCAGTTTGTATTTGAGAACAGTCTTAAATCTGGAAAAGCACATAACGTAAATAAAACTAGTTCGGAAATAAAAAGACCAGGAACAAACAAATAAACAGGAGATTATTTTTTTAGTATCACTACTGGGCATCTTTAAAAGACACTTCAAAATCGAAAATCAATAATCTTGCTTGACATTGCCATTCACAAAAAAATTTCAGTTCGTACATTTGCTGATTTGGCAATAATGTTTAATGTCACTGCGCACTAATATACCTCCTTAGTCTTGGTTTCATTTGTGGAAGAGAGTTAAATATTCTTTAAATTAATTAAACTACTTCTAGATCTTGCCAATTGAGCATATTATACGTATTCAAGTATTCACTAAAACATGTGTGGAACTGTTTTACAGTCATTTGAAAATAGATTTTGTGGTCTTAAGTAATTTTGATTGCAGGACTGAGAGGCATATGGGGCTAACGAGAAAACATATTCGTTGCGCGCCAGAAAATAAAACAAATTTATCTCAAAAAGAAAGAAACAAAGTCAGTTTTTTTAATTTCACTGCGACCACTTCGGAAGGGGAATGGAGCTGTTACCCCATAACCCCCACCCCTTGTGTACTAATATGGGACTAAATAAAATAGATTGGGTTGTCCATTGCGGAAAAATTCATTGACAGAAAAAATAATTCTAATTTTATCTCAAACATAAAGAGAAAAATCGGCACTTTTTTCATTCCATTTTTGACCATTTTGGGAGGTGGGGGGTCTGTAACCCCATCAGCCTTTTACCCTTTTTAGATACGCTCAGATGTCAATGTGAACTAATATGGGGCTAAAAAGAAGAGAGTGGGTAGTCTGTTGTATAACCAAAAAAAATAATTACAAATTCATCTAAAAAAAAGAAAAAAACAGCACTTTTTTTCATGAGATTTTCGACTATTTCGGAAAGGGTGGGGCTGTAACCCATCAGCCCCCTTCTCCTTTTTAGGTATGTTCTGATGTCATTGTGGACTAATAAGGGGTTAAAAAGAAGAGAGTGGGTAGTCTATTGTATATGACAAAAAAAATAATACAAATTTATCTCAAAGAAGAAAAAAACAGCACTTTTTTCATGAGATATTCGACTATTTCGGGAAGGGGGGGGGGGGCTGTAAACCCATCAGCCCCCTACCTCGTTTTAGATATGCTCTGATGTCAATGTGAACTAATATGGGGTTAAAAAGAAAAGAGTGGGTAGTCTGTTGTATAACCAAAAAAAAAATTACAAATTTATCTGAAAAAAGAAGAAAACATCACTTTTTTCATGAGATTTTCGACTATTTCGGGCGGACGGGGGGGGGGGGGGGAGGGGGTATAACCCCATCAGCCCCTTACCATGTTTATGCTGTGATGTCAATGCGGACTAATATGGACTAACGAGAAGGGCTAATCCGCTGTATAACAAAAAAAAAAATAGAAATTTATCTAAAAAAGAAAGAAAAAAAGCACTTTTTTCATTTTACTCTTGACAATTTCAGGGGGGGGGGCCTGTAGCCCCATCAGCCCACCCCCTGGATACGCCACTGGTCAAAACCCAGTGCAATTTTTAGAAATGTATAACGATTGTGACAACAATCGTTTTCGCTTTTATTGCGCTTACTTCACTTCTAAATATCGTACAATTTCAATTTATACATAATCAATTAGAAAAATGTTAACTTTCTAATCAAATTTATTTGAAAACTACCGTTTAATTTAACGACTTTTTAAATAATTTTCAAGCATGAATTATTTTTCAAATCTATCTCAACAATGACCATCAGTTTGCTTCAATAATGTAAAATAGCCCCTGGGAAAGTTGCCACAGTTGGAAAATGATTTCCCTTAACCAACATAAAAAATGAAAAATATAAAACTAATTAAAAAAAAAAAAACCCTGATAGATCCATGGAAGAAGGAAGGGTAGGTTCCTTGTTTTATGGATAGATCATAAGATCAGATTATTCATAAGATAGAGCATTTTGGAGCTAAACTAACATCTGTCAACAAAAAAAAACGATTTTCAGTTTATGTTTATGTTGAACATAAAATTGATATCATGTTGAATTTGTTGATATACGTGTTGCATCAGAATATGCTAGAAATTGTATTTTATTATTTTTTTTAAAGATGCATTCGGTATTTCACTGTATAAGAGGGAAAAGATCTCCGATTGTGGAAAAGGGATAATCATCCTGATTATGGAAAAGACCGAAGAAACCATACAAATAAACTGCAAAATAAATTGCACTTGAAAGCATTAAAATTCTGCCGCATCTGCAGATTGTATATTATTATTGTAAAAAAATTTCTCCATCATTACATAAAAAATTATTAACTTGAAGCAATGGATGCATTTTAGAAGATATGGATTTGAAACGAACTATGATTAAAGAGGGCATTTTAAAAGTTTTTATTTAAATATTTTAAAACTTTTTTTAACGTCGAATTTCGACGGTGTCTTTGTGCAGATGCGATGCACATGCGAATAGGAGATCACTCGGTTGCATTATCACATGAAAAGAGATGTGTGCTTTATTTACTACGTTAATTTATTTACTGAATATGATATGGACGTAGTTAATATACTATTTGTATGATACTTCATAGGTCCATGAAATTTTCTTTCTTGCCGGGTGAATAAGGTGCTTATGTCGAAATGATTTGCATTACACATTTGTTTACGGATTGTTTGTTTGGAATTTGCATCGAAAATAGTTACTGTATTTCAAGAGGAAAAACTTTTTTAATAAAATTTTTGAAATACTGATTCATACTCTTTCCCTCTTAAATAATAAAGAATCTTATTTTACTGATGTTGTTATAGTATTTTTTTCCGTCAAGTTTTGACGGGTTCCATCTAGTTTGTATTTATATTCCATACTTCCATACACACATGATATAATAAATAATCACTTTACAGGCAGTTTTAGTAGTTTAATCATTCGTTTGAAATTAAATTTCTCTGAATTTAAAATAGGATCAAATAATTAAGCAGAAACGAGCATCTCAAACTCATCTTCTCAAAAGCATCTCTCATGATTTTAGTTTCAGAAAATTTTATGAGAAATCTCCAATTTCAATTTTCATAAAGGATTCACATTATCACATATCAATTTCTCTTCTTTTTATCTTTAATTCATTATTCCTCGAATCTCTATTAAAAAGATTGCGTGATTACCATTGTTATTGAATAATGAAACCGTGTGGGCAGGGCTTATCTTTTGCATTGCGTGCAGTTAAGTTATTGCATGTTAAAATTACATTATTTTTTCTCTAAAAAGTTTTTGGAACAAATATTTAATTTTTATTTCCAATGGCGCACGCTCTTCGATTAAAAACTATAATAAAATATTACTAGCGATAAAAGTACGATTTGTAAAAGAAGTTTCTTTCACACCGCATAATATTTTGTGATGCAAATGAGATATTACAAAGACATTGCACAGAATCGTCAGAATTATTAACGCTTGCTAAGTCTTTGAGCATTGAAGTAATATCAAAACTAAACGTTTGGTAAATTTAATAAATTTTCTTTCCTTTCTTCTTCTTTTTTCTTTTTTTTTTACTTCCTTCCATATGCATAAGAAGCAAGTGTAAAATTCATGAAATTTTTTTACTTACGTTTTTTTACACGATTTGCAATATCCTGAATACGATTTCACTATTTTTTGAAAATATCTGAATATCTGAGTGTTACATGAATTCTGTGGCCACTACAACTCAAGAACTATAATCCATTAATTTCATAATATTTAATTAGACTTTGAGATAAATTGGTTCTGATTAGTTTTTGGTGCATTTCTCCCAATGGATGGCGCTGCTATACTGTAATTTTCGCGATTTCTGTACTAGCTTTAACTCAACATCTATAATTTTTAATTGTACGAAATTTAATATGTTAGATGTTTATTATGAAAGACTATCCTGACGTATAAACTATAAATTATAACAAATTATTCGAAGCAAAGTTTTATTTTCATTTTAGATGCCGAATTAAAATGCATTACGTGACAATCCACCATAACTCAATACTCTCGAAACAGCAATCAATAGGGTTACATTATAATTCATAACCTTTGGCTTATTATTAAAACACACTACACAGTCGTGAACTATTTTTTTTGCGGTGTTTCTTTTCTACCACCTAAAAGTCAGAATTTTTGCCTTACGAAGTAAAAGAGTTAATGCACGAACATGCAAATTCGTAAAGTGAAAGTGTCTCACTGTCAATTTATGATTTATAGGAAGTAGGATTGGAAATTTTTGTTCATATGATAGATATGAATTTTTTAATCTACCCTCCAGCACGAATGACACTTTACCATCTAAAAAGGATGCAATAACTCGCCTTACCTTTTTTACTTTGTATCCCTTTTTGAAGGGTCTTAAGTTCATTAGCAAAGACTTGAGTCATTTTTATTAATCTAATTTTTGAATTCTATACAACTCTTCATTTGTATTCTTCCCAACTTTCTATTAAATTTAGAACTTCGTAAGTTGTACTCATACACCTGCAAAGACAACTAAATACACGAATCATTTTTGAATAGCTATTATTTATGTTTAAAAAGTCCTCAACAAAGGAAGTATTGCTTGTAGAAGATAAAATAATTTTCGATTGTTTTTAAGTTCAGAAAAATAAAATTCATATGCGATGACAGCTGTATCAAGTGTATAGAGTCTGATATGAATTCAAGACCACTCCACCATAAAGTAGCTGTTAAGACTTTTTAAAGATTTAACCTCTTGATAGATATATACAGGGTTAAGATGCGAAAGAATGTACAGTCGGGGAAAAAAAAAAAACGGAACACCCCCCACTAACTCTGCAACAAATTATAGTAGAAGGAAGTGACTGGTACCAAACGATTGGAAATAAAGTCTACTTTTAAATGATGTATATAAAATTTGTTTAGGGGGCCATATACATATAAAAACACACCCAAACTTTGTTTTTTTCAATAGCAAGACCCAAATTTGACAACATATTTGAAATCTGCAGTTCAAACTATGCCTAGATACCAAATTTCATTAAATTCCTACGATTAGTTTCTGAGAAATTAATTACTTTATAATGAGCATATTTAAGGGGCTGTATCCAAATTGAAGTTCGGTACTCGATTGTTGAAATGCTGCAGAATGTCACCTTTTAATGTATTATGTTTTACGATATGACCATTTTACTCACTTAATAAGTTTCGGTTATTGTTATATGCTGTAAGATAATGTTTACAAGTGTTGAATTATCCGATTTTAACCCCTTGGGGACGAGCGACACGTATGCGTGACGCATAAGATGCTCAGAATCCTCGATTTTTCCCACCAGTTATTTTTTATTGCAAGCTTTGCCTTATTATATCTTAGCATTTCCACAATTCAATTAGACGAAAATTTCTGTTTTGAAAAACCGGTGGTAAATTATTAAAAATTCTGTAATAGACTCTCGTCACGAAGGGATTAAAAAACCATAACATTATTTGTAATTAAAATAGTCTTAGAATATATAAATGTTATTGGAATTTTACAGGTGCTTTTATAATGATTTTTCTCAGATTTTGCATCTATTTAACTCGCCTTTTCTTTAGTTTATTGGCAGAAACGTGAATAATATTGACAGATACAAAATTTAGAATTAAAAAAAAAAAATAGTATAAAGCAGCGTAATGAAACAAAGTAAAAATAACACAAAAAAAAAAAACGCAGATAAATTGTTTTTTAGTCTGAAAATAAATCCAGACATTGCTTTTTTTTTAGTATCGAGAGGGGGGGGGGGGGGTGTCTTGTTTTGAGATATCTTCGCAGAATTTACATTCCGATTTATTTGAAGGCCTAAAACTAAATATATGTTATAAAGACATTTGAATAACTTTACATCCGTTATTCTCCTTCGGAATAGGGGTAATAATTCTATGATTAAACCTATTCTGGTAGTTCATTTGAAATTTTACAATTAACTCATTAATGCTTCCTGGCAAGAAAACTTGCCATATGACATTTATTATTTATTATTATTATTATTATTATTATTAGATTTTTTTGCACACTGCTAGCGATTGGGAAATAATCTTGCCTATCAGAAAACCATAAAAATAACTTGTAATTTTTTTTTCAATTAGCCTGTTTAATCGAATAGATTTAAATACGAAAGTTATAGAAGAAATATTGCAATTTTTTTTTCGCAATAAACTACCAATATAAACCTTACCTATTAATCCATGTTGAAACAGTTTGAAGATACACTTGAAAATGCCCAGCTATATAACGAAAACTTCTTCCAGCTTGCCACATGCCAATCATTTGGCCTTTCGTTGCTTCAGTTAATTGTGGGGCCATTTTGTTTCAGCAAATACTCTACACATATGCATTTATAATAAACTTCACTTCAAACATATATACTGCAGAAAAAACAATATAGCTTTATTAGACTGGAAAAGAAGCTATAAATCCATTTAAAGGTAACAAAAATGATTAAGTTTTTTCTAAGGTAGAACTGATCATATTTTTCAAAAATGAGCTTTATTAATTTAAAAATAAAAGCAAAACTATTTTCCATAAATGAAAACATATATCTCATGCAAATACGTTTTACGTAATTTTAATGAAAATTTTTAAAGCAGACATTGAAAAAGTAAAAGAAATATATATATATATATATATATATACTAATAAAGGCTGGGGTTCTGGTGCCTCGCTATCTTATATCTTACTACAATCGCAGGTCGTTGTCAGAGTTGTTTAACGTAAGATCACGACGCATTGAAATACGGTTTACGCATTGTTTATAGTGTAAGACAGACTTAATCTCTAAGTTTATCAAGTCACTATAATCCCAGCCTATGAGTATAATATTTTCTCAAAGAGGAATGAGAGCTCTCCGACCCGAATGTCGATTCTTACCACTAAATTTTTATAGTATTCTCCAACGTAAAGAATGTCAGAAATGTTGTCCTTGAATAAGGTAACAAATACTATTAAAATTTAGTGGTGTCAATCGGGATTTCGAGTCGGAGCGCTCCCATCCCTATTCAAACTATGCTTTAATGCACATCATAGACGACCCCTTAAAGCAGCATTTTGTCGTTTTTTAAGCATAATTTGAAAACTACTTGGAAAAAAAAATTTAAATTTTGAATACACATAAAGCAGGACATAATAAATATAAATCCATCAAAAAAATTGTAGGTTGCAATTCATAATTTTTTCGAATATTAATTTCATAATTCATAATTCATATTATAAAATTTTAAAAATTACAAATTTGACGTAGTTATGTTTGGGTTTTTGAGTTTTATAACCAAACAAAACGTTAGCACATTAGGATTATAATTTCAGGAGATATTAATAAAAATATGAAAATGTAATTTAACATTAGAAGCTCTAAAATTTGAATGTTTATAACTCAAAAACTTATCATCCAAATGACTTAAAATTTTGTATCTAGGCATAGTTTGAACCAAAGATTTAAAATATCATGTCAAAAGTGGGTGTTGCCATTGAAAAAATTAAAGTTTAAGCTGGTTTTAATATGTAGATGGCCCCTTAAGCAAATTTTAGATACATCACTTAAAAGTAGAATTTATTTCCAATCATTTGGTACCAGTCACGTCCTTCTACTATAATTTGTTGCAGAGTTAGTGGGGGGTGTTCCGTTTTTTTTTTCCACGACTGTACACTACTGGCCATTAAAAATGCTACACCATGAAGGAATGCAAATAACAGAATGATATTTATTGGACAAATACATTATAATGAGAAGGACAAGTGTTTACATTTTCAGAAAATTTGGAGGTATAGATCCCGAGAAAACACTACCCAAAGCAGCCACCTCTTGCCGCAATAACAGTATTTATCTGCCTAGCCATGGAGTCGAACAGAGATTGGATGTCATGTACGGGTACATCAGTCAATGCAGCTTCAACACTATTCCACAGTTCATCAACCGTAGTGACGGGCGTGTGGTGGCGGGCCAGTCGCTCAGAAACCATTGACAGGACATTTTCAATTGGTGAAAAATCAAGAGAACGTGCCAGCCAGGGCAACAGTCGAACATGTTCTGTATCATGGAAGGTCAGTATAGTACGAGCAACATGCGGTCGTGCATTGTCCTGCTAAAAAGTAGAGTTGCGGAGGCATCGAAGATAAGTCAGAACCACGGGCCGTAACACATCAGAAATGTAACAGTTGCTCTTGAAATTGCCGGCAATGCAAACAAGAGGTTACCGAGACGTATATCCAATGGCACTTCATACCGTCATTCCAAGTGATATGACATTATGACTATTCGAATACAAGCTGGCAATGTGCGTTTTCCACGATGCTGCCAAACATGGATGCTAGCATCATGTTGCTGCACACAGAACATCGATTCATCAAAGACGACGTGAGACGCCATTCCTGCTTCATATACAGCATCATGATGCCAGCATCCATATTTGGCGGCATCGTGGAAAACGCACATTGCGAGCTTGCATTCGAATCGTCATAGTGTCATATCACTTGGAGTGACGGTATGAAGTGCCATTGGATACACGTCTCGGTAACCTTTTGTTCGCATTGCCGGCAATTTCAACAGCAGCCGCTACATTTCTGATGTATTACGGCCCGCGGTTCTGCCTTATCTTCGATGCCTCCGCAACTCTACGTTTTAGCAGGACAATGCACGACCGCATGTTGCTCGTACTATACTGACCTTCCTTGATACAGAACATGTTCGACTGTTGCCCTGGCTGGCACGTTCTCTTGATTTTTCACCAATTGAAAATGTCCTGTCAATGGTTTCTGAGCGACTGGCCCGCCACCACACGCCCGTCACTACGGTTGATGAACTGTGGCATAGTGTTGAAGCTGCATGGACTGATGTACCCGTACATGACATCCAATCTCTGTTCGACTCCATGGCTAGGCTTATAAATGCTGTTATTGCGGCAAGAGGTGGCTGCTTTGGGCAGTGTTTTCTCGGGATCTATACCTCCAAATTTTCTGAAAATGTAATCTCTTGTCCTTCTCATTATAATGTATTTGTCCAATAAATATCATTCTGTTATTTGCATTCCTTCATGGTGTAGCATTTTTAATGCACTGTAAAAAAAAAGCGGAAGAAAAAACTGCAAAAAAGGCTGTTAATATTTCACCTAGCAATCAAACACAGCTCTTTCGTTAATTTACAGTGATTACAGCTGTATAGATAACGACATCTGTTGGCGTTGTTTATCATTATCTCAAACGAGGGGAATAAACACATTTAGGTCAGCGGCAGGTGCAGTCCAATAATGAAGTGACGCTTCGATTCTACGAGAAATGGCCGCCATTAGGAGCGAGCCTAGAAAGTTGTAACAATTACACCTGATAATGGATTACAAACATATTTCAAAGAGTAAAAGTAAGTTTTATCTTTGTTTTCTTATATTATTGTTTTAATAATATCATATAAATTCTGTTATATATTTATACGATACTAATTTGTTTTTAAACCACGTGTATATCACGGCAGGAACTTTCACGTCATTTGTCTAAAATAAATATTTTGTTTTAAATCGTAAAAATAGATGATTTTGCTTAGGGGATGTTGTTTTGTTGGGGGGGATGTTGATTTAGTTATGTTGTTTTTTACTTTACCTCAGTATGTTCTTCTAGAACTTTGTTATTATTGCGTATAATTTGAGTTTAAGTATCACAGGGAAACTTTATGCAAGCATTTTTTTTTTTTTAAACAAGATCCCTGTTTTTAGCTATGCCTTATTACGCTATTATATATTTTTCAAAACTCCAGTTCATACGTTCGCATTCGAATATACTTTCTAAATCCTATAAATATTTTACCAGCTACAGTTTTCGGTTCACTTTGGACAGTCATTTAAGTATTTTTATTTATTTAATATATTTAGCCGATATTTCGAACAGTGATTTATTTTCCATTTTCAAATCATTTATTATGAGTAATCTGGATGCACTATTTTATCAATTCCTAAAATATTCCTTGTTTGTTTACTGTCGCAGCAGTAATTTGCAGCAACTCGTTTAATGTTTTTGTCCATTATCTATTTATTTTTTACGCTTAATTTTAAAGTTTTTATGTGAACAGATTTTTTTTTATTATTATTTTATTCTACGTTTCTTGAACTCATAAGTGTTTTTTTTTTTCTCCCCGTGTTCATTTTTCAATCAGACCTGATATTTATGGAATTAAATGTAAACTTATAAAATTATCTTAGCATAAAATAAGTTTTTTATCAATATAAAGTTTCCATATCAGCAAGTTGCGTACAATAAGGTCTTGTTATTAATTATATATGAATGATAGTTTAAATATCAGAAAGTTTTGCATGTTCGTGTTGAGGGGTGGAGGAAATAATGGCTACATTGAATAAACAAAAATATTTAAATAGATACAAAAAATAACCCTAAATTTGTTGGAGGAAAAAATATATATATATGCATGATTTAAATTAGTGGGTATTTTCAAATACAAACAAACGGTTAAACAAAGTCCTGTAAAGAAATACTGAATAATTAATTAAAAGCTAGATAAAGTAAAATCTTCCTTTGTTATGATTTATTGAAAAAACATTTTATCTCTATAGGCAAATGACTAAAATTTTTGTGGGTGATATACTCGACCAAAAACCGAAATTTGTATCGTATATATGTATAACAGAATCTATTATATAATAATGATATTAAAATAATGATATAAGTAAACAAAAAGGTAATACTTAGTGCCCAAAGTCTTTGAAATATGTCTCAGGTTAAAATAAGAAAAAAAAAACAATACACGGAGAGGGAGGGGGGGGGGGTAAAATATCAACAACAAATGCTATAAGTTTTACAGTGATTCTGTTAAAATTGCATTAAAATTAACAGCAAAAACGGCTGTAAAATTAACAAATCTGCTGTAAAATAAAAAAAACTGAACTGCTGTAAAATTAACCGCAAAAAATGCTGTGAATTTACAAAAGTGCTGTTTATCCATGAAAAACAAAACTGCTGTAAATTCACAGCAAAATATGCTGGCACCCATATTGCCAGCATTTTTTGCTGTAAAAATACTGTGATTTTTTTTACAGTGTGGCCAGTAGTATATTTTCACCGGTATTTTTCTGTTAAAGTCAGTATTTTTGACACTCGATTGCCAAAAAAGGTTTTCAGTCTATATGGAGGGGTGTTCATTAGCGATGAGTTCGGGCTCTTTTTTTCGGAGCTGGAGCCCAATATCGAAGCCAAAAGTACGCAGTAGAAAATTGTTATAACATTTTAAAATTGTTTCAAGATTAATTTTCTCATTTACATTTTTTTCCTTACATAGAAAAAAAGTATTAATCCTAATTACTCCCTCATAACAACGTTTCATGATTTACATGTCCTTGAAAATCTACTTAAAGTAGTAAATTTGTTATTTATTACCCAACCACTTGCAGACAGACATCTGCAAAAGTCACAATTCTTATTATTTTAAAATATTATTGTACAACTATAGCAGGAAGACATGAATTCTGTTTTCCAGTAATTCTGGAAAAGGAGTTCAAATAGAAAGCGGGCATAAACAAGGGATAGCCCAAAGTTTCTTTATGATACTAATACTGATCGGGCAAAAGCATCAGAATCAGATCCCATCAATAACAATTCAATTTCCTTTCAAACAAGTTTTTAAAGGACTGTAAAACACTTTAAGAAAATTAGACTACAATCTTGTTCTTCAAATAGCAAGTGGATTATTCTCAGATAAAAGAAAATTTTAGCTTTGAAAAGAAAAAAAAGAATGTTAATCCTTTAGTTTTTTTTTTTTTTTTTTTTTTTTTTTGTGCCTGTTAATGGAATGTTTGCATGTCTTGCATCATGTGAAAATTATCAGCAGAAATCGTTTGCCTGATTTATTGCTTTAATTAATTAATTTGTTTTCTATTGTGACATGGTAATGATAGGTATGATCATGGTAATGACAAGTATGGGCATGGTAATGACAATCTGAAGCATGATAATGACATGTAAAATGATCAAACACATCACATTTTATTTTAAGTAATTTATTACATTTTGTGATACATTAGAAAACCTAATCTTTTAAAATTTCACATTACTGCAAATATATATATATATAACATTTTATCAATATTAATACTTTTAACAAAAGCAAAACGACTATGTATTAGATATGGTGCTGAAGATTTCGAAACAATATTCGTTACAGTGTATCTTCAGGCAATCGTTCTTAATAAGTCATTTAAAGTGGTGAACACTTTGCCTTCCAGCACGAACCATAAAATTTACTTTAACTTCTTGATCAGAAATCCCAACAACCTCTTTTACAAAGAAATTAAATTGTTCAGCTTCTTTCAATTTTCACGCATTTAAAATAAAACAAATAAAGATAATTTGACTTACCTGGATACCGTTCATCTTCGAACACAACTGCAATTCAACTGTTAATTTGAATTTCAGAGGTGCCTGCCACTATATTATGTTGCATGTTTGAAGCAGCATTTGATTTTTTACTCTTATATAAACAACCAATTTATCTGTTAGCTGAGCAGTATGAAATGAGTGACACTTAACATGATAATATTTGCATATATCGTTTCGTTCGCAATCAAAACATGAAAGAGATCTGGCATTTATATTTGAAGCCTTTGATTTTGTCCAAACAAAATGGACGTACTACTTTCATTGCTGCGACAAGACGTTTGATGTTTTGTGCAAGGGTGACTTCGATTTCGCTTTTATCTGAAACTTTTACTACTGAAATAGCACAACAACTTTCTTTTAAAATTTCAAAAAGTATTTCTTCTTCAAAAATATCAATTCTTTGAGCTAAAGCTTTATCGGCAATTTGCTTAATGGCACTATCAATACCATCTGAAACACCCTTACCATGCCTAATAGCTTCAATACAGTTTTAAGTTGCTGATTTCAATGTTGAGAAGTACCTTACAATTTCATTGGTGAAAAAGTAAAAGTTTAATTATTCTGATATTGGCTTGATAGTGTATCACTTATGAGGTGAATCTTTTTAACCTGAGGATTTAACATAACAATACGATTGAAAATTGGTTTTAAATGAGTTCATATACTGCATGAGTCATGACGTAAGCTGCCTGAAATAGTGCAAAAGATTTGTTTTACATAACTGTGAACAGTTTTATAATAAATTATTCCTGTAAGTAATGCGATTTGCTTTCGAGAACCACCAAAATGAAAAGTTTGAGGTTCTGCATTTAATTTACAACAATAATTTTTACTGTAATCTACATGAAAAGCTACTTCATCTTTGGAAATATTATTTTTCAAATTTGCTAAAACTTCATATTGATGTCATTGATTTCCTAAATGTTTCTGTAATTTCGGAATAGATTCTGTGAAATCATTAATTAGTTTTCCAGTGGTGCTGCATTTCTTTTCTTTTTCTGTTACTGAAATAACCTTTTCAATACCTTTTATTGAAGCAATTTTTTTTTGTCATATGATGTTAATAATAATTTTTATGGAAAATATCGAAAAATTTAAAAAATCTTTAAATTTGACACTTCTATGGTCTGTTGGTTATGTTTTCAAAAAGACATAGTAATGACTACCATGGTAATTATATTTGTAATATTAAGTCTCAAATTATATTTACTTTGAAAATAGTTCCAGAGAGTTCTTTATAATTCAATCAATAAAGTTATACATTATTATTATTTTTTTAGTAATATAAAACATGGTGATGACACATTAAAAACACATTGTTCCCAATTTTTGAATAAAAATATCAAAATAAAACTGACTTACATTTTGCAGCAAAAAAAGAAAGGCTTGTAAGGACATGTGTTACCGTACAATGTAGCAACTTAAAGAGTGTTTTAGTGCTCTAGTGATAAGCGAAGAAAGCAAACACTTTGCACCAAGGTAACGACAATTAATTACAGCGACAAACTTTAATTAAAGATAATTTTCCAGCCCTTCTCACTATAATTTTGAAATATTAAATTTGAACTTAAGGACATTTGCAACTTTTTAATTTTTTAAGTATTCAAATTATAATTTTTTCTATGTTCAAACTATTGCACAATGCAGTTCTTCACGGTATTTCTTGAAACAAAATTTAAACAATCATGTTAGACGCATTAATTTCATTTTTTTTTTTTTTTTTTTTTTTTTTTTTTGGTCAAGGATATAAAATCTCTCTTTATCTGAAAATGACCCAAGTTTTTAATTCCTTTTTTTCAATTTGTGAAAAAATAAAATTTTCGCTTTGATCCCGATACCAAAGACTGGTATAAAAAATCGGGCCTGAATCTGTTTCAGGCCCAAAGTCGGACTCGGGCTGAAATTTCTTAGAGTATAAGTTCGTTAAGTATAGGTAAGGAATGCATGCAGCTTACATTTTTATCTCTTCATTCAATTGTCAGTCAGGATTCATAAAGTCGCCGTCTCTAGAGATTCGTGTATCCAACGGCAGTGAAAACACTAGTAATCGTTTTAAGTTTTAATCCAATGTTCTGTGCGGCAAATAAACATTTGCTGAAGATGTTGTGTGATTATTATTATTTGTATAAACTTATTTAAATGCAGAGCGATTAATTTTTCTCAATTAATTAAATTTAATATAGATAATAAGAATTTTACAATTATGATTACACATTTTACAGTATAGTATAATAGCTCTTTATTGCAACATTACATTTTTAAATGTGAGAGAGGTTTTTTTAGTCCTTGAACGAGAAAATAGATTAAAGTTCATAAAGTTTTTCCCGTAACGTGAAACAGTGACACACATTATTGCGTAGAGGTTTTTCTGAGTGGTTTTCCACTTGACGCAATTTCTGTTTGAGGCACATGTGATGATTGTTGGAAATATTCACTTTCTTTTTCGGTAATTAGATAATGTTTAGGAGTTCTTGCACTAAAAGAGATTAAATTGCTTTGAGTTTTCAGTCAGAAAGTGCATAAGTAGTTGTTAAACTTTTCTTCCACCATCTTTCTTTTCTTCTAATCTATCAAACTAATGTAACTTAAAGAGACTCTGTACCAAAAAATGTTATTATCTAAATACACCTATATTAAAGTTTTTGGATCATGTTTCAATAAAGCAAAATCATTACAGATAATAAAAGGCCTTAGATAGTTAATAAATTAATATTTTTAAAAAATTGTTTTCTTTTAAATGTAACAATTATAAAATTCATTTTTCTTTTCCAATTTTGGTATTTCAAACTAGATTTTTTTTTTTTTTATATTTCTAGTTTTACAATGTAAAAAAAAAAATCCTCGTTATTATTTCAGTGAAATAAATTATATCGTCTGCTATGAGCGAAATGAGGATGCCTTTTTTTTTTCTCTCTTATTACGTATGCCATTTTTACAAATGCGATTTTTTTTTCGACACAAGACAGCTCTGTAAAATTCACCATGGAGATCTTACTTTGCGAATGATTACCTCCATGGTTTAATATTTCTATGACTCACAATGAATGAATATTTTGTTTATTTACTTTAATGGATTGAGGTATTCGGCTGTTAACCTAATTTTCACTGAAGTTATCTCAGAAACTATACATTTTTTAATGTAACTCATCGCTCAAGCAAACAATTTTTTTTTTGAACGATCTTTCTAAAAATGTAACTTTTATGCAATTTTATTCGAAAAATAATTTTGAATAAAACTGGCCACTTGCAAATAGATAAAGGTGTGGTTAGCCCGTATTTGTTTTCCTCAGTCACATGACTTGCTCTTTTACTATATAGATTACGTATCATAGGATTTAATAGAATAAAGAAAACTTTTATTAATATCTTTTTAAGTTTTGATTGGATTTTCATAAAATTTGAAATGACCTAACAAAATTCTGCAACGATTATATGTATTAAATTTCAAATCATTCGGTTGAGTAGTTTTTGTGCTGTTATATGCGTACGGACGGGCAGACGGACGGACCAGACGACGACTATAGGTGCTATGTATTTATAATTACGAACGAACCTAAAAAGCGTTGAAAAAATGTTGCTATGCATAGTTACGCACAACAGATCCGTTTCAACTGACGTCATAAACACTTATCCATCAGCCGAGGCGGATAATTAAGAAAAATATTGTAAATAAATAGTAAATAAATAAATATTTAAGATTACTTTTTTTCTCTTTTCATTAATGTATTATTAATTTTATTGTTTAAAGTTACTGATAGTTGACACTTTAGTGAGTGGGGCTTTAGCTTCCAATGGCAACATTCTTCCATTGGTTTTTTGGGCATTAGAGTTTGGCGAATAATTTGGCGATAGTTTTTTTTTTACTGGAAAGTTGTCAACGGTATAATGGAGAAGTACCGAAAATTGTTTTCAGTAAGACGTTTTAAATGTATCGTTTACAATATGACGTAATTTTCAAAGTTTTCTTCCTATTATTAAACGTAAAAATATAGTTTTTAATTAAAGGGAAATATTATTATTTACGCTGTTTTAAAATTTGCAATTATAGGTAAAATATTTTGTCGACATAGTTTAATCTCACGTGTAAATATATTTTTTAATTGAAACTGTTTGGAAATATTGTTATTTGAGCATTTTAAATATGACGTAAGTTTCCCCATTTAATAGTTTGAACGCGTATTAATTTAATTATTTCTCTTTTTAACATTCACGCGCAAGTGTATAATTATTTTTTTAAAGTTTTATTGCTGTTTTTGATAATCACCGCAAGCTTGTCAACTATATCTTTTTAAATTATGGTTAAATTCCAGTGCATAGTTATCGTTCCTATAAAACTTTTTTAAAAGAACTATTTTGACCAACTTTAATACTAAATATCTCTTAAAATAATTCTTCGATTTAAAAACTGTCTGCTTCAGCTTGTTTTTCGAACATTTCGCTATAAAACTACCAATTTTCATATTTATTATATGCAATAGTTTTTTTAATATTAGTCCAGAAAGATCTCAAGGCACAAAATCTGCATTGACAGCGGCTGCTGCGACGGTGGTTACTTTTTTTTTAAATATAGAGAGCTACTCAGGGTACTTACTTCTACAAACATAAGTACTGGATTTATACAAAGATGAAATCAGAAGAAAAAAAATAATAATGGTTGTATTATAGAATAAACCTTTAAAAACAGCATATATTTAAGTTGTGTTTTTTTTTAAACTAAAATTTCAAAGATATCAAAAAATCGATGCTTAGTTATCTCTTGTAGAATATAAAGATATATTTAAAAATAAACTAGATAATTTGTTCAATTATTGTGGGAAGCCTTAGCATTTTGATTACATAGAAAATATAGCAAAATATGAACTGTGAAAAATAAGTTTAAACATTTCATTTACGAAAAAGTTATATTAAAGAGAGATACATAAAATTAACCATATCTCCTTTACTATTTATCAGATCGTAAAGAAATCTGGGCACAATGTTATAGAGATGTTAAGGTTCATTATAAAAATCTGAAATTCGACATTTTTGTGAAAATGAAACGTACTAAACCCCTTAAGAAAAGTTCTCCTAAAATTAAATCTCTCTTCATATCTCATGAAAATTATTTTTGAATCAACGCAGCCAGAATTTTTTAAAGTTCATATTCTCTCTTTCTGATGTTAAACAAGCAGCTGTTTATATTTTTAGACGAAAAATTATGTTCTAATTATTAAATCCACATGATAATCATTTCTAGAAATGTTTTCGTGAGATCGAGATTAAAAAATATTAGCGAAACAAGAATCTTTAGATGATAACCTCGTTCCTTTAATAATATAATCTTCAAGATATATGTCCCCACAATTCTCAACACAACGATATCAAGATTTTTTTTTCTAGTTTTAATCAAAAGAAAATGTTTCGTGTAATGCAGAAGCTAATTTTTCGAAAAGAAAAAATCCTAAAACAATATTTTAATACTGTTTCATGTCTAGAGCAATGTACAATATCGGTTTATCACAGACAATTTTCTACCGAATATCGCGTGAGTTATTTTCTATTAAACAGTATAAGAACACAGAGGATGACTAGCAGAATATCGCGTGCTGTAATTGCCACCAAAACTGAATATCCTTTGAAAACTGATCGATGTAATTTTGAATAAAGTTCTGTCAAGCAAAAAAGAACTGAAGGGCGTAAATGTAAATGCATGTTGTTTGTTTATGCAATGAAAACAATACATATAATCAATCATACTGTAACAAAAATTGTCCTTGTCTCTTGTTGTTTATACTTCTTTAAGCATATATCATTGATTTCAGAAAGAGTGAAATTTGCTTTTATTGGAAAAACATTCTGCTAATCGTTATACAAACAAGTTAAATGGAAATATAGTTAATACAAATGTATTTTCCAATCATATAAATGAAAATATTATTTTTTTTGAGTGCATATGCATATGTCCATCGTGATTAAACTAAAACGGATTTTTGTAAAAACTGCTGATAATACTGGTAAACGGATGTTTGATAATGAGGACAAAAGTCGTAGATTTTAGTGTGTTATTCATGCTAAATCCATATATAGACAGATATATCTGTAAAATTACATTCATATACGTATATATGTTAAAAAAAAAAAAAAAATCACCACGTCTATTTATTTGCTTATTTCTTTTATAGCTAATTCACAGCGGTTAATTTGAATTCAACTAGAGTGCTTTGCACCCGACGAGCTACGCTCGCCAACTCCCGTCCAGACTTTGCTGTCTTTAAAAATATGCTAATTTGCTCTGTTTTAAGAGAAAGAAAAAAATTACTGCAAATATATAAACTCAATAGTCACTTAAACTTTCTTTTATGTACTGTTTTCTGTTCTTCGTGTATCATTAAAAAACACTTCTACGCGTGAAATGTACATATCACTTTAAGTATGACGTAATTTTCACCATCAGTTGCTTTTCGTAAATAATAATTTAATTATTTTAAAGTTTTTTTTTTTTTTTTAAATTCCTACTATTAGCTCACACTCTCTTTATATATATCTTGTTCAAATTTTCAATAGTTAATAAAATATTTTCTATTCATCCACTCAAGTTCAAATAAATTTTTTTAAACTTGTAGTGGATGACACTTTATGTTAATACAGTTCTTTTCAAATATTAATTCATTAATTAAATTTAATTAATTAATTTTAGTTTTAAATGGGAGAAAAAAATTCCTCCCATTGTTTTCATAAATGAAATGAAAGATTTATCTCAAATGAGTGATGCCACAGAAATAAAATACCGAAACGATGATTATAAAATAATGTTCAATAAAGATAACGTGGGACATTAATGCTGCACGGGTTTATTTTATATATTTATGATTATTAAAAAGTAGGAATTGACTTTTAAAAAAATTATATTACTTGTTCTATATTAACGACTAAACATATATTTCAATTGAAATTTCAGTGTTCGAAAATATTATTATTCGTTTATTATTATTATTATTATTATTATTATTATTGTTATTATTAATTTGGCAACAGTAGATGAAAAACGGCTATTTCAAAGTATGAATTAAATCTCTATTCAGATAATGAAATTTTGAATAAAAATTTTGCACACACAACATTGTTAAAAGAAAAAAAAAGAAAAGAAAAGAAAACGAAATTTAAAACGATGTAGGAGTAGAAAACATTCTAAATTACGATTTTTGTGATACTTGAAAGGACTAGAAACTTGAAATTTAGAACGGCTTTTACATTTAAGATAAAAATGCACTCTAAGAATGGTTTCAAATTATTATTATTTTTTTTTTTTTTTAAACTGTGAAATGAGCGGAAATCGTTCTAAAAACGTTCTATAGATTATGATTTCTTTCTACGGAATTGTTAAGAAGAGAAACTGGAAGTCTGACATAGCTGCTACTTTTAAGACGCAAATGCTGGCTTAGAACAGTTTCCTAAAAAATCGAAATTTAAAAGTTGAAGCAACAAAAAGAGTTCTAAAATTGCGATTTATGTCATACAGTTGGTATAGAAGCCTGGAATTTGGCATGGTGTTTACTTTTAAGATGCAAATGCTCGCTAAGAATGGTTTTAAAAAATCGAAATTCCTAAGAGTGAAAGCGTGAAAAGTGTTATAAATTACGATTTCTATGCAATTGTTAAGGATAGATAACTAAAATTTGACATGGCTGCTACTTTTCACATGCAAATGCTGACTTAGAACAGTTTTATAAAAATTCCAAATTTCAAAGGGTGCAGCAGCCAAAGGTGCTCTGAAATTGTGATTATGTGATACAGTTGGTATAGAAGCCTGGAATTTGGCATGGGGGTTACATTTAAGATAGAAATACTCATAAAGAACTTTTTTTTTTAATTCGAAATTTAAAAGGGTGTGTTGCGAATGCCTCCTTGTGCTATTAGCCAAATTTTGTCGGTTGCTGTGGCAACTTTTTTTTCTCTCTTTGTACTTTTCTGTTAGATGTAACTTTGCTTCTGAACCGAATGTGTCGGTAAAAATTGGAACTCTTAAAATGAGAGTGATAAAAGAATAATATCCTACCAATATGTAAATAAATAATTTATTAAGTTTTTAAAGAAGAAGTTTTTATTATCTGTTGAAACATTTTACAATAAGTGAACAAGTTTAACTTATTAGATAAAGTTTTGATTCTCGATTGAAAGAGAAAATGAATGGCGTCGTTTTCGAATAGAAGAGCCTGCAGTCTGAACAAAAAATGACATGCAACAGGGTGAAATGAACGAAAAATGCTCTAAAACGTTCCAGATTACGATTTATTTGGAACTGTTAAACCTAGAATATTGAAATATGGCGTGGCTGTTACTCTAGAGATGTGAATGCTGGCTCAGAACACTTTTCTAAAAATTCGATGTTTAAAAAGGTGCAGGAGCAAAAAGGATTCTAAAATTACGATTTATGCGATAACAGTTGAGATAAAGAAGCTTGGAAATTAACATGATGGTTACATTTAAAATGTAAATGCTCGCTAAGAACAATTTCTGAAAAATTCGCAATTTTTAGGATGAAATTAGCGGAAAACGTTTTAAATTACGATTTAGTTAGATTTATTCGGGTTAGAAACTTGAAATTTTGTATAGTGGTTACTTTTAAGATACAGATGAACAGTACAAACAGTTGATTAAAAATTCGAAATTTAAAGGTGTGAAACGAGCTAAGAATGTTCTTAATTGCGGTTTATTCAGAATTGTTAGAGATATAAACTTGAAATTTGACATGTCTGTTATGTTTAGGACGTAAATACTCGCACAGAACAAACAGTTTTTACAAAATTCGAAATTTAATAGTTTGCAGAAGCAAAAAACGTTCTAAAATTACGAGTTTTGTGATGCTGCTGAGCTAGAAACTTGAAATTTAGCATGGCGGTTATTTTTAAGATGTAAGAGCAGGCTAAAAACGATTTCTAAAAAAAATCGAAATTTAAAGGGGTGAAATGAGCAGGAAGCATTCTAAAAACATTCTAAACTATGATTTATCTAAAATTGTTAGGGATAGAAACTTGAAATTTTACATGACTCTTACTTCAGAGACATAAATTCATCCACAGAACAGTTTTTAAAAATTTAGAATTTTTAAAGTGTGCAGGAACAAAATACGTTCTAAAATTGCGATTTCTATGACATAGTTGTTATAAAAGATTGAACAACTAGAATCTTGGGATTTGGTATGGCGATTACGTTTAAGATGTAAATTCTCGCTAAGAACGGTTTCTAAAAATTATTGGTACTTCTCTATTATCCCGTCGACCACTTTCCATGATAAAAAACTATCGCCAAACTGTAAGATTAAACGCCAAAAATGCAGTCCCATTTACTTGATGTCAGAAGCATTATACGTGTTTGTTATGTCATCAAGTGGTTTTTAATTCGACATTTGCGTGTATTTTTCATTATGTTTTACTGATATATTAGTTATTTCATTAATTAAAATAACAATTGTGTCCTTAAATTCTTATATTTTATTTATTTATTTATTTTTATATTCCAATGGCAACGTTCTCCCGTTTATTTGGCGTTACAGTTTGGCGATAGTTTTTTGTTGTGAAAAGTGGTCGACGGGAAAATAGAGAAGTACCAAATTATTAAATTGCAAATGAAAAAGGAAATTAGCAGAAAAACGTTCAAAATACAGTCTAAATTACCATTTATTTGGAATTAGTTTTAGCTCTTCACATTCATTTAACCCCTTGGAGGGCAAGCACGTGGTCTGAAAATGCTAGATTTTGCGATGTTTTGACACCAGTAAATTTAAATAATGAATTTTTACATTCTCAATCTGCAAAAAACAATAATTAATATTTTTATTTAATAATACTGGTGGCAAAGTTATATATTAAAAAGTGGTATATATTATATACCGGTGCCCGTCAAGGTGTTAAGTCTCATGTTCGCCTAATGCAGCATAAGAATGAAGTTTACTCAAAATGTGACTTAATTAGTAATTTCTGTGGAAGTAAAATTTTATCTAATAAAAATAGGCACACAAATACCACTTGGCATATTTCAACAATTACGCGAGCAAAATCGCGGGTTTTGCTAGTATTATATACACCGGTTTATATAAGTAATTAAACTTTTATTATACAGTTAAATTAACCACGTTTAATTAAACGTTACTTGAAAAAAAAATCAATCAACAAGTACTTTCCTCTTATAAACAGTAAATAGTTATGTAAACTTTGTATTATAAATTTATTTTGTAAATAAATGCATACATTTATGTGTATATGATATTAATTGTGTGTATTTATTAATAGTAAGTCAACAGCAATGGTTTTAAATTTAAAACACGTGAAAAATACTTTTAGCCAGGATTTTGCCTCGAATGCACCATTGTGCGCCGACGAACTGCTGAAAATTGAAGCTCGTTCATTGTAGTTTTTAATTAATATCTCGGTTAATTATAAAAATAATAACAAACCTGCGTCGCAGATATCATTCAGACCTGTCTATTATCAATTTTTTCTGCTCCCTACTATAAATCTGCATTATATATGCATCAATTAATCGGAATGTGAAGATTAAAATTTATGTGAAGGTTTTACAATTGCAGTACAGGTACTAACGTCTATCCAAAAAACTTTGAATAAAAATATAAATAAATTGAATGCAATTATATGTTATCAAAAAATAAATGTGAAAATAACTTTTCCCAGATCAATTAAACTTAAATAAATAACCACATTTTGTTTTTGTTTTTAGATCTATCTTATTAATTTTAAGATATTATGAGATACGTTGAATTTTATTCATTTCATATATCTTTCTAAGTGAAATTTCAAAAAATAATTTCGTTCCGCTCATTTTCTTTTGGCAAACAATACTTGTAACTTAACAAGTTATTGATCTTTTACTGTTAATGGAGAGAATTTACTTCCTCGGAAATCTGTAATTACAATTCAACGTTTCTCTCCCCACGATGTTTTTATTCAGATTCCAAAAAATGAAATATAGTAGCAAGGGTTCCAGCAGAGTTCTTTGTTAATGGATGAAGGCGTTATTAATCAAATAAAGGCTTTCCATTGTAAGTTCGTCTTTTTCATTTTTTTTTTCTTCCTTTTTTTCTGAATTAATTTATGCCTAGAATCATATCTTTTGTAAACAGGAAGAAACATGATAACTGAGAAAAAAATGCCTTTTCAGAGGACATGCACAGAGGAGTTGAATTTTTCATGATGTGTTGATAGTGTATGTAGAAAGAAGTTATGACTTTGCTCTTTTAAAGAAGCTAATATGGAGGGGAAAGGCTAATATAATTTTAAAATTTAGAATTGAATGTAGATTATGGGAAATTTTCTAACAATGTGCACACATGTTCGATTTTTGGTTATGAGTCCACATTCTGTCCCCCACTCCTTCTCTACCAGTCAGGCACACAATACCTAATACCTCTCCCATATCCTTCAGGGGGGCATTTTCTGTAACATTAAACAAGTTATTCGTCGTTTAGGCAGATATTATTTCGTTTAAACTCTCGGAAACCTGTAATTTCAATTCTCCAGTTATCTTCTATCGATAATTTTATTTAAAAAAAAAAAAAAAAAAAAAAAAAAAAAAAAGATACAGTGAAATATAGCAATGATTCCACAACAGATTTTTTTTTTCTGTTATTCGGCGCAGGCGTTATTAATCAAGGAACTGTTCCCACTGTAAAAATTATTCTCGAGCTCCCCCCCCCCCCTTTGTGTAAATTAATAATTTATGTCTAGAATCTTTTCTTTTATATAATAATGAAATTGATAACCGCAAGAAAACGCTTTTGAGCGGACATAAATTGATAGGAAACATATTTCATTACTCCTTTTTATAATAGCTACATAGCAACCCGTAGTCTTGCATTTGAATTGAATGAGGGCTTCCAATTGTTCCTTCCGTAATTTTCTTCCATTGGCATACATAGCCTATTATTTTCTGTTAAGTGATATAAAACAAACAAAAATTAAGAAAACATATATATATATATATATATGTTATAATTCGACGAAATCTTTGAAGAAGATTGGCGATGAGGTGTACGGAATTGCAGTTTAATTATATAAGTGAAGTGGGTTGTTCTTTCGATGAATAAAACTGGACGCAGTTGTCGATTATCCGAAGAATAAATATAGTGGCAGTTGTCGTAGCGGATCCAGGCAATCGTGGGTGTTTCTCCAGTATGAAGAAAAAGACATTCGATTCAGAGTTCCAAGTTTTATTTCAAAAATCGACATGGAAGCAGTTCTCACATGATTCAAATGTGCAGTGCCGTCTCTCACTGAAATAGTTGTCACAAGCTGTTGTTAAAAAACATCGAATATGATCATACTTCTCGACAACTATTAGAATACTACTACTATTAGAATTATTTAGAATACAGGATGACTAAAAGACGCAGTCAGGGGACTGTTAACAACTGCAGAACGGCCAAAAAACTGAGGGAAGCACGGTTACACTCGCTTTTTGTGAATAAGCGGAAAGGTACCAGGTCATGACGTAACGCGTGTTCTAACCAATGAGATAATTTGGAATACGTGTACAATGTACGTCATGACCAATGAGGATGATAAAGTAAATAGTTCTAACATATTCTAAGCGGACGCATTTTATAGTGAACAGGACGAGCGCGGGAAACTCGGAAATAAGAAAAGGAAAAATAAAATAAAATTGCTTTCGAAAAAACATTCGAATTCACAGAAATTATCAGAATTTATGATATAATTTAAGAGTAACTGAGAGCTTTATATTTAAGTAAATTGGGCAAAATAATAATGAATTTAAGGGAAATTTAATAGAATTAAATAGAATTAATGATAGATATTATTAAGGAATAAGGAAATAGTGAAACTGGTGATAATTTATTATAAAACAGAGAAACATCGCGAAAGAAGATTTAATAATGTAACATATATATATATATATATAATTTAAGCTATTATACTTATTCAAAAGCAACTTCATTACTACATATTTTATTGAAAGATAAAAAATATATATTAGTGACACTGACAAAGAGAAAGTAGATAACATTCCACCACCGACAGCGTGAGATGTTCAGACAATTAGATTGCTAAGACATTCATGCTAAGACATGGTTGCTAAGACATCGTTCAAATATTTAGATTGCTAATGTCAGCTGTTCGCCGACATTAGCAATCTAATTTTGATATAACAGAAAACAATTTCGAGTGTGTTTCAAAATTGGAAATATATGCTGCAAAAAGATCATTTTTGCAACTATTACAAAGAAAAGTCACTTATTATTTTAAATAAAATAAATTTATTTGCCTTTTTTTTTTTTGAGTAACATTTTTTTTTTTAATATTAAAACTTGTATTTTTTATTAAATTAAAGAAAACCGTCTTTCTTTTAGGATAAAGTTGTAAACTATAGAATATCTTTCAAAAAATGAATTCAATTAATTAAAAACAGGGGATTATTTTTATACATTGAAATGTTTACATCGCTTAATGCAGACGTCACGTCGTCGGTTAATGTCGAGGCTAACGAAAAAGACAGGCTACCGTGGTGCATTCAACTTATCTTTTTTTACAGACCGCTAGAGTGACGTGATGCTCTTTTCGTACACCTGCATTGGTGCATTCGAGCATCACGTGACTCCCGCGGTCTGTAAAAAAAGATACGCGTAAAGCACCGCGGTAGCCTTTCTTTTTCGTTAGCCTCGGGTAGTGTGGACGAAAAATGCGGCCGCCGTTGGAAGTCCGCACTAACAAGAGTTCAATATAACATCGAGAGCACATATTTTTCATGATGCTTTTATTGTGTATGTATACAGATGGAATAGATTTACCTTTATTAAAAAAACTGAATCAAAAAAAAATATATCTTTAATAATTTAAAAAAAAACAAAAAAAAACATATACAGCATATAGTTATGACATTTTTTCCAACTGCGTGTACGTGTTCTCGAACATTGCCTCAGATGTCCTCATTTTGGGCTATACCTACCCCAAACATACTAACTAGTGGACTGAATGTGCCTCCTCATATTCTTCAGGAGAACATTTCTTGTAACTTAACAAGTTATTGATCTTTTTACCGCTAATGGTGAGAAAAAAAAAAGAGAGAGAGAAAAAAAAAGCAACGAAACAATTGGGAAATTCTAAATTATTTCATTTACTTCCTCGGAAATCTGTAATTACAATTCGTTTCTTTCTCTACGATATATTTATTCAGACTATAAAAATGAAACAGTATCAAGAGTTCCAGCCTTTGTTAATGGATGAAGGCATTATTAATCAAATAAGTCTTTACGATGTAAATTATTCTCGTGGTTTTTTTTTTCCTTTCTTATTTTTTGATATTTCATTTATGCCCAGAATCCTATTATTTGTAAGTAGCAAGAAACTCAATAGCTAAGAGAATACGTTTTTTGAACAGACATACATTCAGAGGACGTATTGTTTATGACGTGTTGGGGATATATTTATTTTAAATGCTAAAAGGTGCAAACTAACAACATAATATACAGTAAAATAACTTTTATTAGATTGTTGACATGTTTCGGCTCACTCCGAGCCATTATCAAAAACAAATGAGAATATTCTATAATTGCACGGTCTTTGAAGTAATTATTTGAAATGATATCATTTAATTTTCATGTACTTTTTTAAAAATTACGCACGCTATCTTTAATTTTTACGTGGTTGTTTATTTCCATATTTGTAACCATGGAGTTAATCGAGCCACAATTTCGGTAAGTTAAAAGATGCTGCATCGTTACATATTGTATTTTTGCGTGTTACTATCTCTATGGTTTCTCTTATTATGGTTGGATAGTATAGACTGGAGGGAAAATATATTTTACTTTCATTGAAATTTATTTGAATGGTTTCTTCTTGGTATAATTTTGTCAGCGTTGTGGTGTTGGTGATAGTTTTAGTTTTTTACGATTTCTATCAAATCCAAAGAAGCTACTTTCTGACATATTTCAAAATTAATTTTTGTTCGGAAACGCATGAAATTGGCAAGTTTCCTTATTCAGGAACTATGTAATCGAAGGGTGTTGTCCATTTTTGGTAAATGCAGAAGATCTTTCAGAAAAAACTGTCAAAATTGGCGTTTTGAACCGAATTTCCGGACGCGACAGCGCGGGAAAGGAGAAAAGAACTTGTCATCACGTGACAACAATCGATTATAACTCTATAAGTAATTTATTTATCAAACAATGAAAAGAACCATTCGATACCAAATCGATTCAATTGTCAGGCCTGTAAGTGGCATAATTCTGCGTTTAAAAATGAGTCCGTAAATCAGTCAGAAAGTTTCGCATTGTTGAGTGGGGGGAAATATTTTTTAGAACTGTCGCTAGTCACGCGAAGAAATGCTCAAGCTAATGTTAAGACTATGGGAAGGTTCTTGGCAGATTTCTCGCTCGCATTTTAATATTTTTAAATGATCTTTTTTGCATAGGATAGCTGAGGTCGATCTCTAACGTTGTCAGTTTTTACTCTTTCGATTTTGGTTACAGTTGTTTTATAAGCGGACATTTTCAATTTTGGAACCGGTTCCAAACTATTAAACTGCATCAAACACTAACTATTAAACTGCATTTTTATATAGAACTATCCATATTCTTTCGGAGAACAATACTAATAACTGAACAATATTGATCTTTTAAGCAGATAATATCATTTACTCTTTCGGAAATCTGTTATTACAATTCAAGGTTTCTCTCCCCGTGATATTTTTATTAAGATTCTAAATAAAAAAGGAATTTTTAAAAATATATATATTACACTATCTATTTTCTTATTTATATTTTATTCTCTATTTTTTAAATATTTTATTTTTTAAGTTTCACAGTCAGTTGGCATATTTTATCGAGCATGGTTTGGATTATAATTAACTTCGTTGTTGTTATAACTCGTATACATTGTAACCATAACGAATATTTGGTGATTTATCACCTACTTCCGGCTAACGAGAATACGCCTTACAATCAATTTATTAATTCACTAGCGGCCCGTCCCGGCTTTGCACGGGTAGACAATGTGTTCACTACAATGTTGGGTAGAGAAGTGTAGGTTCTTTAAAAAAGTTGTTCTAAATTGGTTAAAAGTGGGAGTGAGACAAAACTGCAATACTTGGAAATTTTGAACTTTAATTAAAATCTTGTAAAAATGTGATGAATAAAATTTTCTGTTCATGTACAGATTGAAACTAATAAATTTATTTTAATATTTCTGAATATACGACATTTTTTGTACTATTTCTTGACTTAATCAAAATATATTGATTGTCTGCATTTCCAGATCTCGATAAGCCTACATACAGTTAGTTGCCCATGAGAAAAGCATTCTTGTCGCAGACAATCCCAACATATTTGTACGTTTGACCTTGAGATTTGTTGATGGTGATCGCAAATGAAGGTTTAACAGGGAATTGTAGTCTTTTAAATGGGAATGGTAAGTCAGTGGGGATCATGGGAATGCGAGGAATGCGCGCCATTTGCCCAGTTGCTGGTCCTGTAAGGATGACTGTCTCAATAATATTATTTCTGAGTGCTTTAACTTGCAATCTCGTCCCATTGCACAGATTTGGAGGATTAAGGTTACGCATTAAAATGATAGGAATGCCAAGTTTTATTTTGAGACAGTGAGATGGAAGGCCTGATGGATTGAGGGTATTGAGAAATTCTTGTGGATAGTGAACTGAATCTTCTTTATTTATTACCGTATCTATTGATTTATAGCATTTTTCGTCACCAGGTACTCTTTTCAAAATTTCTTCATTTATTTGATCAACCGAGGCATTTCTAGCCGATATTATAGTTCTCTCGCACACCCACGTGTAATCTTTTTCGAATATTGTTTCTATTTCAGGATATACTTTGCAAATTAATTCTTCAAGAGTTGCTACATTTGTTCCTAATTGGTCATCTATTTCAATTAGACCATCTTGTTCATGTATGTTGCCATCGCCAAGTTGTAACAGTCGTCTTGAAAAGCTGCTGTCACCACCTCCCAAATGAGCTCGCATGTTTGTTCGTAAGGTTAATGATTCAATAGAATTCCAGAGATGAGACGATTTCAAGGAGGCTTTAATAATGTCTGCTCGAGTTCCTCTGGGAATCACTGGTAGGGTTTGGCGAAAGTCCCCAGCAAATACAAAAGTGATGCCACCCATTGCTCTATCCGAATTTCTAAGGTCTCTTAGAGATCTGTCTACTGCTTCAATATGCGATCGGTGGCTCATGGTACATTCATCCCACATTATTAAAGAATCTTCTTGGAAAATTTTGCCAAGCGGTCCATTTTTTCGGATTGAACAGACAGAATCCCGTTGAAATGAAACATTCAAAGGTAATTTAAATGTAGAATGTGCCTTTTTTCCACCGCTAAGAAGTGTGGCAGCAGTTCCGGAAGACGCGACGGCTATTGCCAGTTTTCCTGTTGATCTAACTTTAGCAAGTATTATGTTAATCAAAAATGTTTTCCCCGTTCCGTCCGCTGCGTCAATAAACAATAATTTGCCTTTATTATTGTCGACGCTATCTATTATAACATCATACGCGTAACGTTGATCTGGGACCAGATTCGGCAAATTATTACAAACGAAGTTACCGAGTTCAAGACGGTCATATGGTTGTCTTGATGGCCTTCGTAAGCGATCCATTAATGTATCCTCTCTTACTGGTGAAGGCAGAGCAAAATCAGCTAAAGTTTTTTCACTCAACTCAAATAATTTGTCTTCAATTTGTATAAGACCTACGTTCAGAATATCATTTGAATATGGTATAGACATATTATTACGTAGCTCTCTCACTCTGTGGAGTATGTCTTCACACAAATGTTTATTAAATATCTCCCATAGCTTTGTTTAAAGGGTCTGATGGTTGGCAAAATAATAGAATGGTCACAAATAATTCTCTCAATTGTTTTGGTGAATCAGAAAGTACTGCGTCAGCTAATGTGTGGTTCCAATGTTCGTCGTTTTCAATGAGACCAAGTTCTTTGCAAGCAAACTGATATGTTGGCATAATTTTTCCTGCAATAGTTCGTAAGTTTATAAAAGAGGTTGGTCCACGAACATGATGCAACAGTATTCTCAGATGAAAACATTCACATTGACTTGGATGAATACCGTACATCCGGCCAAGTGCTGAGTCTTTTTTAATGTTAGGAAATCCTTCCACCAATTGTCCTTTTTTTCTGCGTGAAAATTTACCATTGGCCCAGGTGTAGTATGCAGGTACTTCAATATATAATAAAGTTTTTGCAAAGTCATCTTTTCTACATAATTCAAAAAATGCCATGAGTGTTGTTGCGGGTGGGTTTTCGACTTTTTGCTGTAAATTATTTCCTGTGAAATACACTCTTTGTCCATTTTCAAGATGTACCGCTAAATGTGTAACCGTTGGGTGTCTTTCATGGATATGGAATTCCAAAATTCTCCAAACAGCTTCAGATGTACTTATATAGCGGCCATTCAAATAAGTTTCGATCTCGTCGTGAGTTTTCTCTACTGATATAGTAGCTTGGTCGGATCCCTTATTTATGTATTTACAAATGTATTTGATTGCTTTTACTGAATGACAGTACTCCACATTAATGTGAGCATTGAATGATCTACACAGTATGGGAGGTTAAGGGACTATCCATTTGTTATCTATTGTGACCTCTCGTCCTTGCACCTTCAGAGTTATCGTATTTAAACCATTATTAGGACTTTTACGACGATAAACTGGATAACCATCTTCTCCAGTTTGTGTTTCATCAATCAAATTACGTGGGTATTTTTTCGTGCAAATACCGTTTGTCATACATGGTGCGGACATGTTATATTCCCCACAGGGGCCGTGTAACATATTTCTCACCACTATGGCATGTAAAATAGGATCATGGTCAGGATCCGGTAGTTCAGCTGACATCAAAGAATATATATCATCAGGCTGTATTTTTTTTTTTGTAACCACAGCAGAATATGTACATGAGGTAACCCTCTTTTTTGCCATTCAACACTAAATATATAAGCTTTTGTATCTCCAAATATGGCATTTTTCGTCAGAAGTTTCATGAGACTCTTCACTTTCAAATTAAAGACACGTGCAATAATATCATGCCTATCGTATGATCTTTGTCCAGGAAATAGTTCAGCTTTTATTTCAGGCTATTCAGGGTTACATGTAAATGTTATAAATAAATCTGGTCGGCCAAAATTTCTAATATATGTCATCGCATCTTGCGTTTTCTCGTGCATGTATCTTGGTGACCCTGTAAACGTTGAAGGTAATATGACGTATTGGCCAATATCGTGAGCATTAATTTTTTGGTCTTGATTCACTGGATCTCGCAAGTGAAGATAATTTTCGGATCTTAATTTTGTTTGATTTCTGCGGATATAATCTAATCTTTCTGTAATTATTTTTGCCATCATATCGACACAGTATTGGTTAAATAAATTTCTGTAATGATGCAGGGTATTAAAGCTGTCTTGTTTTATCATAATCCGGTACGCGTAAAATTGCATACACGTGACTGTTTTATTACGTGGAGAATTTTGTTGTGGTATATTCAGGCAATACCCATCTTCTCCCCTAATGAAAATCAATGGGTACTGTAAAGCGTCATAAGATCTATTCAATTCTGAAACTCCTTTTAATAGTCCATCACGGCGATGCAAAACTACATCTCTCGGACCTTTATCTTCGTTAACTAAAAGCATCGCTACTTCATTAGCTGTAGGAGCATTGTATCGTCCTCTATGCTCATTGACCGGACGTCAACCTGCATGTATTATGATTTTCAAATCCTCTGATTCTAAATTATTATTCAAGTTACTTTTGAAGTTTTGAATGTAACAATTATTTTTTTGTAATATAGCTTGAATCTGTCCAATTAATTCTACGTTAAGATTGGGCACAATATTTGATCTTACTCTTATATGATCTTGATCAGAAAGAAAATAAATTTGCAAATACTGAGGATCTCTGCCTTCTGGAGGGAGTAAACTACCGATTAAGTGGTAAACTTGCCCTTGTACTTTAAATGTAGGCATAAAATTGCCCGCCTTGATTTTATTCGCACCGAAGGAAGTCATTTGAAATAAGGTATTGTATCGTCTTATATTATTTACGAAGTGTGCTGAGAGTGGATGATTACCAAGTAACAAATCTTTAATTAGTTTTGGCGGTTCAGGAATGTCAAATAAAACGACCTTGCCAGAAGCGCAACACAATCCATGGGGTTCATCACTCCATTTCTTTGCTTTGCATTTATTACACACTTTATTCATATTACCAATCTGAATATCTATCTGTCCAGAATAGTTAATATTTGGATCATAATGGAAGGCAGATCTGAATTTGTTATTGTTTTCTGAATTATGTCGTTCAGCACGTTTTACTGGAATTCGAGACTTGTACCTATCTGTTGCTGCCCTATGCAACTCAGGATTGTTTTTCTGAAATTTTGAGACCGCTTCCCTGTGCAACTCCGGATTGTTTTTCTGAAATTTTGAGACCGCTGCCCTGTGCAACTCAGGATTGTTTTCCTGAAATTTTGAGACCGCTACCCTGTGCAACTCAGGATTGTTTTTCTGAAATTTTGAGACCGCTGCCCTGTTCAACTCAGGATATTTTTTTTTAAACTTGGCTACTGAAGATCGATGAACATCTGCGTTATTTAGGCTGTATTTTTTAGCAGCATTCCTAATTTGTTTCCGTCTTGTAACTCCTGTTAATCTTGTGCGCCGTTTTTTAGAAGTATTAGTAGGTGGCAAAGGACTTTGGGAGTTAAGATGCTGAGGATATAATGAAGCAAATACTATTAGTGTTTCTGGAGAATTATTAAAAGTGACTGTATCGAAAGTAAAACTTGGTGACAAGAGCGATACCACATTGTTTATGTTATGATCAGGATCAGTGAAAAATGGCAAAATTTCGTACTGTAAATCGCATGGCAAATATACTTCAAAATGTCCGTTAGACAAATCATGTGTGAAGCGCAGCTTTCCAACTGGATTTCCTTCTTCACCGAAAGTAACATAAATCACACCATTGCAATACACCTCGAAAACGTAACCAAATATGTGAGCTGCAGCATACAATTCACTTAAACCACCGTAAGTGTTCTCTCGGGACATATCCATATTATATGATTCAGCAGTCACATAATTATCACCGTTCGGGTCGTGGGTCATGATGGAAATTTCGTTCCAATTTTGAATGACATAATCAACAATTTCTTCTCGAATCTCTTTAGCCATCACCTGAGTACCATATAACAGATAAGAGAGGCACCGAAACAGGCAGGCGCCATCTCCTATAATAGGAACAACCGTATGCGATATCATATCACCACGAACGCTTATTACTTCTTTAATCATTATTACATTATTATGAAGAATTAGTGCTTACCGTTGGATCCATGCATGCAGCCTAATATATTTTAGGTATACTTAATATTTTTAGATGAAGTTTAAAATTCTAAATAAAAATTAAAGATAAACATATCTGCAAACAACAATAGTGAAGCCAAAATATTATCTCATTTATTCATTTATTATTAAAGTAGAAACTAATTGAAGATTACAAAAAACACGCGCGAGAAAAAAAAATTAAAAATAGTATTTTAACATTTTAATTGCAATAGATGACGTCATCCATTTCTTGAAAAACACAAAACAAAGTAAAAAATAAATTGAATGCATTTAAAATACAATTTAATAACAACCTTTTACGTGCACAGAAATCATACTTTAACTTTTTTTTACTATTTTTTCTTAAATTATTATTTAGCATTATATAATGCGGTATTTTTGTGGCAACACTAATTTGAGAAAACCTACAGAGCTGATTTAAATTTAAGTTAACAGCAATTTTAGAAAAACGCCCATTTGATCTTTTTAATGGTTGAATAGGAAGATTTCCGTATCCTGTGACGATTGGCGTGATTGCCAAAAAAATCCAAAATGGCGCCAAAAAGGATGTGACAGCACGTAGATAATGTCCATTCCAGTAGTTAAAAAAGCAACCTTAAAAGCTGAAGATCGCAACAGTGACCTAAAACTTTCGACACCACTTTTCTTTAACCCTCTTCCGGGGGGAATTTTCAAAAATACTTTCTTATTGTTTGCATATGTCATAACAGCAGTCTACAATCCAAATTTCGTTATCCAGACTTTAGTCCTTTCAGCTCTGCAATGATGAGTTAGTCAAACAGTCAGGCGTTCTCTCTTTATATAATAGTATAGATAGCGGCTTGTCCCAGCATCGCTCGGATGGACATGTATCAACGGTGTCAACCTCCTTGTGAAAATGTCTTACGCAAAATATGTAATAAAAAATCAGCAATAGTTGTCCTTTTCATCTAATCTTCCATAATCGTGTTCGTTTGCAAAGAAATCAATAAAATAGATGAAATAAATGTTTAACTATTTTTTAGGAGATTGGTTTAGCTGCACTTTATGTATTTCATTGTTGTAATTTTATTGGTACAATTTCATTATAAAAAAAATGTATCCTAAAACTTTCAAAACCCCCCTTCTGTAAACACCTTTGGGGGGAATTTCTAAAATAACAGAAATGCGTGTTTATCCATTTTTCTTGTATATTTGTTTTCCTGAATTTCGCGCTCCTATCAAAAACTGTTGCTGAGATATGGCGAAATGACTTAAAACTTTCGAACCCACTCCCTTTAAAACCCTGAGGGACGAATTTCTAAAATCACTGAAATGCGTGTTTAACCATTTTTTAGTAGATATGACCTAAAAAATTCGACCCCCCCCCCCCCCATTTAACCACCTTCTGGGAGGAATTTCCAAAATTCCTGAAATACGTGTTTTATTCATTTTTTAGTAGATTTGTTTACCTGATTTTCGCGCTCCTAACTAAAACTGCTGCTGAGATATGACGAAAAGATCTAAAACACTCGACCCCCCTTTTAACCCCCTTTGGGGGGAAATTTCTAAAATCGCTGAAATACGTGTTTAATCATTTTTTTAGAAGATTTGTTTTCTGGAATTTCAAGCTCCTACCTATAACTGCTGTTGCGATATGGTGAAATGACCTAAAACATTCGACCACACCCGTTTAACCTCCTTCTGGGGGGAATTTCTAAAATCGCTGAAATAGGTGTTTAATCATTTTTTAGTAGATTTGTTTTCTGGAATTTCAAGCTCCTACCTATAACTGCTGCTGAGATATGGCGAAATGACCTAAAACATTCGACCACCCCCGTTTAACCTCCTTCTGGGGGGAATTTCTAAAATCGCTGAAATAGGTGTTTAATCATTTTTTTAGTAGATTTGTTTTCTGGAATTTCAAGCTCCTATCTATAACTGCTGCTGAGATATGGCGAAATGATCTAAAACATTCGACCACCCCCCTTTAACCTCCTTCTGGGGGGAATTTCTAAAATCGCTGAAATAGGTGTTTAATCATTTTTTTAGTAGATTTGTTTTCTGGAATTTCAAGCTCCTACCTATAACTGGTGCTGAGATATGGCGAAATGACCTAAAACACTCGACCACCCCCATTTAACCCCCTTCTGGGGGGAATTTCTAAAATCGCTGAAATAGGTGTTTAATCATTTTTTTAGTAGATTTGTTTTCTGGAATTTCAAGCTCCTATCTATAACTGCTGCTGAGATATGGCGAAATGATCTAAAACATTCGACCACCCCCCTTTAACCTCCTTCTGGGGGGAATTTCTAAAATCGCTGAAATAGGTGTTTAATCATTTTTTTAGTAGATTTGTTTTCTGGAATTTCAAGCTCCTACCTATAACTGGTGCTGAGATATGGCGAAATGACCTAAAACACTCGACCACCCCCATTTAACCCCCTTCTGGGGGGAATTTCTAAAATCGCTGAAATAGGTGTTTAATCATTTTTTTAGTAGATTTGTTTTCTGGAATTTCAAGCTCCTATCTATAACTGCTGCTGAGATATGGCGAAATGATCTAAAACATTCGACCACCCCCCTTTAACCTCCTTCTGGGGGGAATTTCTAAAATCGCTGAAATAGGTGTTTAATCATTTTTTTAGTAGATTTGTTTTCTGGAATTTCAAGCTCCTACCTATAACTGGTGCTGAGATATGGCGAAATGACCTAAAACACTCGACCACCCCCATTTAACCCCCTTCTGGGGGGAATTTCTAAAATCGTTGAAATAGGTGTTTAATCATTTTTTTAGCAGATTTGTTTTCTGGAATTTCGAGCTCCTACCTATAACTGCTGCTGAGATATGGCGAAATGACGTAAAACATTCGATCACCCCCATTTAACCCCCTTCTGGGGGGGGATTTCTAAAATCGCTGAAATAGGTGTTTAATCATTTTTTTAGTAGATTTGTTTTCTAGAATTTCAAGCTCCTACCTATAACTGCTGCTGAGATAAAATGACCTAAAACATTCAAACCCCCCTTTAACCCCCTTCGGGGGGGAATTTTCAAAAATCCCTTCTTATTGCTTGCCTAGGCCATAACAGCAATCTACAGTCCAAATTGCGTGACCCTAACTTTAGTAGTTTCGGCTGGGCGTTGATGAGTCACCCAGTCAGTCAGTCAGTCACCGTTTCCTCTTTATATAATAGTATAGATAATTAAATTCTAAGAATGTTGTATTGTCATAGAAAACACACTTGTGCATATAATTTTTGTAATTCTAGCCTATCAGGAAGTAAGTGGAAAATCGATTACAAAATTCTATCTTTACACACATGAACCAAGTTCGCTTAATTTAAAGCGTATATTTTTAAATATATTACACTCCTTATTACATGCTTTCTTTTAACTTACATTTCCGTATGTATGTGGCAGTCAAATCTTGTTACTTATTTTTCACCCACTTACTGTTGATATAGCGCTTTGAAATTTGCAATATATATGTATTCCTGAGGGCAATACACGTAGTGGATTGATTTTTAGGGTTTCCTTCATCTCACGAAACCCTATTACTCCCGCTCCGTTGTCTGTTTGTCACAGAGCCATTCTCAAAAACTATGTAACTTACAGAGTTGAAACTTTGTGTATATAGCTGAATACCAGGTATAAAGAGCTCAAAATATTAAAATTTGAAAAATTCGTATTATTTTAATAAATAGAGATAAAAAACCAAAATTCTAACAGCCTTTTCCTATTAAATTTAAACATTTTTCGATATAGCAGATGTCAAAAATTAAAAATCCACGATGAAATTCTTTCTACAATAATTAATTTTCTATCAGACGATTTCCACGTGAAAAATGAAAATGAAATAAAATGTTTCACCAATTGAAAAAAATATTAATATGAAATAAAATTGATTGACGTCATAGTGGTAATAAAACGGAAAGATTTCTCAATAATACAAGGAGTATGAGTATATGTGTATGTACACAAAGCAGATTAATATCACGTTATTAGAGAATTAAAAAGAAAATCTGATTACCGTCAGATTTTCTTTTCAGATAAAACATTATTTTTTTTTATCTAAGAAGTTTAACAGATTTTTCAAAGGTTTCAGAATAATACAAAGCGGGTATCAATATGAGTAATAGAGAAAAGTAAATATATGAGTTTGAGGACCGTATTGAATCATGATAAAAACCCGATTATGGAAATATTCGCATATTTTAACATTTTGAAGGTGTACAACATGTTTATTTTTTTAATTATCGCATTTAGTCCACATGACATATATTATTATGGCAGAATGTAATAGCGGGTTTCGCCCGCTATCGGGCTGGTTTAGATATTCGAAAAAAACGAGAAAAATAGACCGGAAAATTTTTACTTTATAAAAAACATGACTTTTTTTGGGGAGGGGGGGGGGGGTAGCTAAATGAAATTTATGTGGCTTTATTAAAGAAAGGATAAAGTGTTTTGAAAGGAATATTAAACGAAACCCTTTGAGCGATCTTCGATCACACTTACCCACTTGTTTTAAATCCGATCCCTAAAGGGGGGGGAGGCAACGTGGGCCCAAAACTTGCATTTTCCCCATAGAAATAACGTTACGATTGTTTAATATTAAATGAAAAAATCTAGCTCCATTGTTGTAACATTCATCCATTTTAGCAACATTGTTGCCCGTGTCAGTATGACGTCACCATTGAGCGTCGCACGCACATTTGAGCTTTATAATATAAGTTTACTTTTTGTGAATGTTAATGAAAGCATGTTTTTTTTTTTTTTTTTTTTACTAGATGGAACCCGTCAAAACTTGACGGAATAAAATTACTATAACAATATTAGTAAAATAAGCTTCTTTATTACTTAAGAAGAGGCGCGTAAGAAACAATGCCAAATATTTTATTTTAAAAGTTTTTCCCCCAGTGAAATACAGTACTATTTCCGATTCAATCTCCAAACAAACAATCCGTAAACAACTGTGTAATGCAAATCAGTTTGACATTACCGCCATATTTCCCACGGCAAGAAAGAAAATTTCATGGACCTTTGAAGTATCATACAAGTAGTAGATCCTTACTTTCATCTCATATTCAGTAAATAAAAGAACATAGTAAATAAAGTACATATCCCCCCCCCCACCCTTGTGATCATACAACCGAGTGAGCTCCCATACGCATGTTCATTGCATCTGCCCAAAGGCACCGTTGATATACGACATTAAAAAAAAAGTTTTAAAATGTTTAAATTAAAAGTTTTAAAATGTCCTCTTTAATCATTGTTCGTTTCAAATCCATAGCTTCTAAAACGCATCCATTGTTTAAAGCTAATCAATTTTTATGTAAAGATGAAGAATTTTTTTACAATAATAAATAAATCTGCAGATGAAGGAGATTTTTAATGTTTTCAAGTGTAATTTATTTGTGTGGTTTCTTCGGCCCCTTTACTTAATCAGGATGATTATTCCTTTTCCATCACAGTCGAGGATCTGTTCCCTCTTATACAGTTAAATATCCAATGGATCTTAAAAAAAAATAATAAAATACAATTTCTAGCATATTCTGATGCAACATATACATCAACGAATTCAACATATCAATTTTATGTTAATCATAAACTGAAAATAGTTTTTTTTTTTTTTTTTTTTTGACAGATTTTAGTTTAGCGCCAAAATGCTCTATCTTATAGATAATCTGACCTTATGATTTATCAGGTTTTTATTTTTTTTTTCACTTTTCATGATGGTTTGGGAAATCTATTTTCAACTGTGGCAACTTTCCCAGGGGCTATTTTACATTATTACAGTAAACTGATGGTCATTGTTGAGATAGAATTGAAAAAATATTTCATGCTTGAAAATTATTTAAAAAGTCGTTAAATTAAGCGGCAGTTTTCAAATAAATTTCAATCAAAAGCTATTTTTTTTCTAATTGATGATGTAAGAATTAAAATTGTAAAATGTAGTAAAAAATTGAGATTTGTAGTATTTAGAAGTGATGTAAGCGCGACGAAAGCTAAAGCGTTAGGTTAGCGCCGTTTGTTCTCACAACCGTTATACATTTCTAAAAATTGCCACTGTGTTTTAGCTGGCGTCCAAAAGTAGACTACCATTTTTTGATATCGAAAGAGAAATTCACAGTGAAAGAAATAGGACTTTGCTGCTAATAAGGAACTGTTAAATGAACTTATAACAAAACTACCAAAATAATTCCCATAAAATATTAGCCTTACATTGTTTATTCTAGCTAAAAGTACAATCATTATTTCAAGTTTTTTTTTTTTTTTTTTTTTTTTTTTTTTTTAACCATAACATTATTTTTAATAATTTTAATTTTCTTGAACCTTTCACTTTTGTGAATTTTTTTTATTATTAAAAAATGAAATCTTCTAACCTATAATTAAAAAAAAGTAATTGGTAACATGTAATCAAGGTATGCAATCCAGATGAAGCAACCAATACAGGCTCCAATTCATAATATTTATAATTAAGAATGGAAAAAATCAGTTAAAACAACGTCATGTTGACACAATCATATCAATTTTTCTTTTTAGTTTTATCAGTTTTAAAATGCATTTCAAGCTAAGCATAACGTCATTTTCACCGGCGCAAACTTTTCACACGTAATTTGTGTACGTTACTTTTAAGCTTAAACACTATGTATACAAATAAAAATATAATTTGTATTTAATTGTAATGAAAACTGACATCAACAAAGTTATAATGCATAATGATAAAATAAACCCAATAGACAATATTCCCATGACGTCACAATAAATTTGAATTTTTGTTTGCTTATAAAACACTCGGATAAATATTTTTACCGAAATTTAACTTGCAAATTAAAAATTCGGCCTAAGAGTCACGTGTTTTTAATATTTAATATTTATTTTTTATCCTCGCAACCATAGAGTTTCTCGTTACTCTGTGCCTCGCAGCACTGGGGCGTCATCTGATTGCCGACCGAGGCTAACGATGCCGACTTTATGACGTCATACGCAGAAGAAAAAGTTTAATTTAAAATTATGGGTAATTAATTAAATTTTTCAACAAACGAATGTACGATGACAAATCTGTGTCCAAATATCTTTCATTTAAAAAAAGAATGATGTAATTTGATGCAGTAGTTTGTTATCACAGATTGTTGAAAGAAAACGCTTAGCGCTTTAAATATATAGATTTTATACGTTATAGGGTTTTAAATACTTTGTTAAAGCAGCTTCATAGCCGGTCGGCCTTTTTTGGTGAGCGTGGTTTTTTCGCTTCATTAAATCAATTGTTGTTGTTGTAACTAGTATACAATTGTATCCTTGGTGATTTATCACCTGTGGTGCGCTATCGGAAAAATGCCTTAAAATTAAGTTCTAAAAATATTAAAATATTGTATTGTCATCGGAAACACAACTATGAACGTAATATTTATAATTCTAGCATATCAGTAAGTGAGTTAAAAAAAAATCGATTATAAAATTCCATCTCTGTATACAAAAACCAGGTTGAGTTAAATAAAAGAGTGCAATAGAAGAGTGTAAAAATGAAGTACAGTTTATGCAAAGTTCTTTATTAATAGATAAGGGTGTTATTAATCTAAGAAAGTTTTCCGAAGTAAGGTGTTTTTTTTTTGTTTTTTTTGTGTGTGTGTGTATGAATTAATTTATGCCCAGAATTGCATCTTTGTAAGAAATTTGACAACTGAGTGAGAGAAAACGCTTTTTGAGCGGCCATACACTGAGAGGACAGATTTTTCAAAATGCGTTTGTAATGCATGTAAGAGGAAACTTTAATGTCCTTATTTTGTGCTACATTTTTCCAAGCACACTAACCACAGGGCTGAATGCCCCTTCCCGTATTATTCACATTCAGGAAAACAATTGTTGTAATTTAATAAATTATTGATTTCTTACTGTGAAAGGCGGGGAAAAAAATAGAAGAAAATAAGCAAGGCAACACTGGGAAATTCTAAATAATTCCATTTACGCCCTCGGAAATTTGTAATTACAATTCAACGTTTCTCTTCCCACGATATTTTTATACAAATTCTAAAAAAAAATGAAATATAGTACCAAGGGTTCCTGCAAAGTTCTTTGTTAATGGATGAAGACATTATTAATCAAAGTCTTTCTGGTGCAAATTATTCTCGTGTTTTTTTTCTTCCTTATTGTGTGCATTAATTTATGCATAGAATAATATCGCTTGCAAGTAGTAAGAAACTTGATAACTGAGAGAAAAAGAAACTTTTTAAACGCTCAAAAAGTACCCGGAATGGTGGCATACAAAAAAAAAAAAAAAAAAAAAAAAAAAGTATCAATTTATTGGACAAAATTTATTGCATCTCCTTCAAAGTGATTTCCTCCGACTGCAATGCACTTCTGCCAACGTTTTTTCCAATCATCAAAACATGCCTTAAAATCGTTTTTATGAAACCCCTTTCGAGTTCGTGGAGAAATTTCTTTTATCGAATTAATGGACTCAAAACGCTGACCACGAAGAGGCAATTTCAATCGTTTAAACAAGAAAAAGTCACATGGTGCCCTATTAGGTGAATACGGAGCTTGTGGAGCCGTATTTGGTGAATGTTTGGTTAAAAACTCACGAATAATAATTGCACTATGAAAAGGCGCATTATCGAGGTGCAAAACCCATGAATTTTCTCGCCACATTTCAGGCCATTTTCGAAGAATTGCTTCATGCAGACAGCGCAAAACACTCAAATAATAATTTTTATTGACTGTCTGGCCAGTTGGTAGAAATTCATAATGCCCAACACCACGACAATAAAAGAAAACAGTCAACAATACCTTGATTTTTCAGCGACAGATTTTCTGCGATCTTTAAACTCTTTATACCAACCAAATACTATTGTTTTTGACAAACAGTCGTCTTTATAAGCTTTTTGCAACATTTCAAATGCTTTTGTAGCATAAATTTCATTGCGAAAACAAAATTTAATGCATGTTTTTTACTCAATAACATTCGCCATTTCGAAAAATCAACAGATTAAAAAAAATTCTTATTTCATTAAAAACAAATTTATTTTCAGACGATAAAATGAAATCAATTCCTGATTATTGCCAGATGTTTATAAAAGTCTTTAAAATGTTTGATAAAAGTTTGCAAACGATATTTACTATAGATGTATTTTAAATGAAGCATTCCGGGTAATTTTTTATCACATGTGGTACATCGAGAGGGTATATTTTTCACGGCTCGTTTAAATGTAGAAAAGGTGATAGTTTTAGATTTTTAAGGTAACAAGTACGAAAACAAAAAAATACAAATTTAATCAAAAATAAAAATAAAAGCATGATTAGCGTATAAATTACAGCACATTTCTCTAACAGAATGCACATGCTTTCGAATTTTGATTCAGGTGTCTTCATTTTGTGGTTATCATACCAACAACTTGGAATACAATGCTGTTCACAAGTAATAGCTTAACAAGTTAACGATCCTTAAAGCAAATACAGTGTCTCACATAAGTGATGGGACACTTGTGCTTTACAAAAAGAAACTAATCAAATAAATTAAAAAAACATGTACACATTTTTTTTGTGGGTGTGTTTCATACTTAAATTTAGTAAAGATTATTACATAACATACATTTTGTCAAAATATTAAAATATTAATTTAATAAAAATACAAATGTTTAGAACGGAGCAAAAAATAGCTCACATAAGTGATGGGACACCATTATATATGCAACAAAAATCGCCTGAAATAAGCAATAAAAATATTTTTTGGGGTTTTATTTTTACTTAAAAGCAATTGGCAATAATTTATAAAATCGTCTGCAGTATTTCTCTCCAGTTTGTTTTGGAATTTTTGTGTTTTTTAGCTCTGTGTAGTCATGAATGCTAAACGAAAAGAAACTTCGCCTGAAATTCGAAAATTAGTTATTAATTTGCATATTGAACGTGGAAAATCTATTAGAAAAACTGCTGAAACAGTTAACTTGAGTCGTTCAACAGTTTTCAATATCATTAAACGATATAAAAAGAATCATATGATTCAGGATAAAAGAAGACCTGGCTGACCATCAAAGCTATCCAATGGAATAAAGCGAATTATCGTTCGAAATATTAAAAAAAATCCAAGAATTAGTGCTTCAAAAGTTGCTGCTGATTTACAAGCATTATATGGAATAATTGTTAATCCTGAAACTATTAGAAGGGTAATTCGATCTGCTGGATATCACGGTAGAGTAGCCAGGAAAAAATTCTTCGTAAGTGAAAAGAATAGAAAACTCAGACTAGCTTTCGCAAAATCCAACATAAATAAGAATTCTGATTACTGGAATAAAGTTATATTTGCTGATGAGAGTAAATTTAATATATTTGGTTCTGACGGTAGAATCTTGGTGTGGAGAAAACCCAGGGAAGAACTTCGCAAACAGAACTTGGTACCAACAGTAAAACATGGTGGAGGAGGAGTTATGGTATGGGGGTGTATGTCGTCCGCTGGAGTTGGTAATTTTGTTTTTATTGACAGTATAATGGATCAGTACAAGTATATTGATATTTTAAAGCAAAATTTGAAATCTTCAGCACGAAAATTGAACCTTCATAACGATTTGAAATTCTACCAGGACAATGACCCCAAGCACACTGCTCTGAACGTTAGACTCTGGCTGCTATATAACTGTCCTGAAATAATAAAAACACCACCACAATCTCCAGACTTAAATCCCATAGAGAATATTTGGCAAGAATTGGAATCAAGAATTCGCAAACACACCATTTCTTCAAAACAACAACTAAAATCGGTGCTTCAAGAAGAATGGGGTAAAATCACTCCAGAAATCACAAAAAAAATAGTCGAATCCATCCCAAAAAGGTTAAATCATGTTTTAAAAGTAAAAGGAAATCCAACAAAATATTAAAACCTTTTAAAAAGTAAAATTTGTGGATAAATATTTGATGGAAAAGTAAGTGTCCCATCACTTATGTGAGCCATTTTTTGCTCCGTTCTGAACAATTGTATTTTTACTAAATTAATATTTTAATATTTTGACAAAATGTATGTTATGTAATAATTGTTACTAACTTTAAATATGAAACACACCCAAAAAATTTTTGCACATGTTTGTTTATTTATTTTATTGCAGTTTCTTTTTATAAAGCACAAGTGTCCCATCACTTTTGTGAGACACTGTATGATTTTATTTACTACCTCATAAATCTGTAATTACGAATCATTGTTTATCTCCCCATGATATTTTTATTCAGACGAGGTCAAAATTTAACGGAATATAAAACTTAAAAATGTCCTCTTAAATCATTGTTTGTTTCAAATTCATATCTTCTGAAACTCAATCACTGTTTTAAACTAATCAATTTATGTAAAAATGGAGAAAATATTTTACAATAATTATATAACATCTGCAGAATTTTAATGTTTTCAATTGATAAATTTTTGTGTGGTTTCTTCGTTTCCTTTCTATAATAGGGATGGCTGCCCTTTTTCCACGATCAAATAATTGTTATCGTTCCATTCAAAAATTACAAATATTTGTTACAGATTTCACAACAGACAATCATCGCTATATAATTTTTGAAAGATTACAAATTATGACGCCCCTTTAATGTGCAAAGAAGAAATATGCTCTTCTAATGAATAATGTTTCAGAGTATTGTAGATGTAATTTTTAAAAACAATAGGTTCAATTTATTATTGATAACTACAAATGTGTTACAGATTTCATAATTGAAAATCACCTCTTTATAATTTTTGAAAGATTACAAATTATGACGCCCCTTTAATGTGCAAAGAAGAAAGATGCTCATCTAATGAATAATGTTTCAGAGTATTGTAGATGTAATTTTTAAAAACAATAGGTTCAATTTATTATTGATAACTACAAATGTGTTACAGATTTCATAATTGAAAATCACCTCTTTATAATTTTTTGAAGATTACAAATTATGACGCCCTTTTAATGTGCAAAGAAGAAGAGTGCTCTTCTAATGAATAATGTTTCAGCGTATTGTAGGTGTAACTTTTAAAAACCATAGGTATCGTTTTTTCTAGAAAACTACAAATATGTGTTACAGATTTCGTACCTGTAAGTCACCGCTTTATAATTTTTGTAAGAATACAAATTTAGACGTCCGTTTAATGTGCAAAGAAGAAGGATGCTCTTCTAGCGAATAATTTTTTAGTGTATTTTAGCTGCATTAAAAAAAAAAAAAAAAAAAAAAAAAAAAAAACAAGAGGTTTTATTTCTTCTATAGAAACTACAAATATTTGTTGCAGATTACATAACTGAAAATTATCGCTTTATAATTTTTGGAAGAATACAAATTATGACGTCCTTTTAATGTGCAAAGAAGAAGGATGAAGGATGCTCTTTAAACGAATAATCTTTTAGTGTATTTTAGCTGCATTTAAAAAAAAAAAAAAAAAAAAAAAAATAGGTGCTATTTCTTCTAGAAACTGCAAATATTTGTTGCAGATTACATTACTGAAAATGATCGCTTTATAATTTTTGGAAGAATACAAATTATGACGTCCGTTTAATGTGCAAAGAAGAAGGATGCTCTTCTAACGAATAATTTTTTAGTGTATTCTAGCTGCATTAAAAAAAAAAAAAAAAAAAAAACCAATAAGTGCTTATTTTTCTAGAAACTAAAAATATTTGTTACAGATTACATAACTGAAAATGATCGCTGTATAATTTTTGAAAGATTACAAATTATGACGCCCTTTTAATGTGCCAAGAAGCAAGGTGCTTTTCTAAGGAATAATGTTTCAGAATATTGTAGCTGTAATTTTAATAAGTTGGAAATTGTACGTTAAACATGACAAATGAGATGCGTTCGTATTTTAACTAGTTTTAGAATGTAAAAAAATCATCCTTATTATTTCAGTGAAATGAATTATATCGTCTGCTACGAGCGAAATGAGCATACCTTTTTTAGGGGTTCGTTCATCTCACGAAACCCTATTGCTCCCGCTGCGTTGTCTGTCTGTCACAGAGCCATTCTCAGAAATTATGTAACTTACAGAGTTAAAACTTAGTGTAAAAACTTAGTGTGAATATCAGCTGTGAAGAGCTGACAATATTAAAATTTGAAAAATTCGTATTATTTTAATAAATAGAGATAAAAAACCAAAATTCTAACAGCCTTTTCTTATTAAATTTAAACTTTTTTCGTTATAGTCGATGCCAAAAATTAAAAATCCACGATAAAATTATTTCTACAATAATTAATTTTCTATCAGACGATTTCCACGTGAAAAATGAAATAAAAAGTTTCACCAAATGAAAAAAAAAGATTAATATGAAATAAAATTGATTGACGTCATAGTCGTAATAAAACTGAAAATGTCTAAGATTTCTCAATAATACAACACTCTAAAAAAAATCCGGGAAAATACAAGAGATTTTCCGTAAAATTTTACGGAGAAGTTTCGTTTTTCCAAAACAACAGTACAATTTCCGTGAATGACATTAGTTCCGTAAAGGAGATTTCAAATCCGTAGATATGCAGAAAGTTTTCCGTAAATTTGATGGATTTTTTTCAAAACAGTACAATGGCCGTATTTCCCCATATCCGTAAATAACGTTCAGAGGTTTGCATACAGATATCGTCTTGTTTGAAATGTGAATTAAGAATGTTGTATTTATTAGGGTCCAGGGTCTTCTAGGATCCAGGCCTGGACCGGTCCTACCCGTGAGCCTATTTTCTGTCATTAGACTCGGGCCAATCCTAGAGCTCATTCTAACCGGGCCCGTGTCTGGACAGTAATTTTTTGTGAAAATAATAATGATATTTTTTATTTTTTAGTGAAATCTTTAAAAATTTACTTTATTTATATAAATTACAGAAAAATATTTTTTTAAATCTACCTTTTTTTTTCTTTATAGTGCTTCAAATTATGAATTTTTTTCACTGACATTTTAAAATTTTATTTTAATTTTATTAACGTGAGGCAATATTAGGTTATTAAAGGTTTCGTAAAATAATATCCTTGCAAATTATTGGTATTGAACAAAACTGACTTAAAAATTTGTGAATGAAACTAATATTTATTATTTTATAAATTATAATTTTAGAAAGTTTATATTTTTTTTCTTTAAATTTATAAAAATAATTAATGATTTTTTCTTTACTTTTATAAAAATGAAGTTTATAATTTTATAAAGTTTATAATATATTTAGTTAGTTTATAATTTTATAAATTAAACTAAATTAATTTAGACTCAATTAATAAGTCCAAATTTAAACATACCTATCCCAAGGTCATTAATTTCAAAATTTTCGCTAAAAATCTATTTATTTATTTATTTTTTAAATATTTTTAAAGTTTCATAAAATAATATTTTTGCAAAATATCGGTATGTAGGAGTTAAACTAAGCTGATTTGTCTTATAAATTTGTGAATTAAACTACAATTTATTATTTTATAAATTATAATTTTACGAAGTTCATATTTTTTTCTTTAAATTTATTAAAAATAATTAATAACTTTTTGTTTACTTTTATAAAAATGAAGTTTATAATTTCATAAAGTTTATAATTTATTTCGTTAGTTTATAATTTTATAAATTAAACTAAATTAATTTAAACTAAATTATCAAGTCCAAATTTAAACTTACCTATCCTAAGGTCATTAATTTCAAAATGTTCTCTAAAAATCTATTTTTATCTATTTCGATTTTTTAAAATTATTCAGTTTAACAGAATCGTACACAAAAGCTATCAGCAAAGATTAAATATAATAATTTAATTTATTATAAAATTATTTATTCACATAAGTTTTTAAAATAAGAGATAAAGAAAATTTACTTTCATAGCATGTAATAAATACGTCTACTTAAGATAATTGTTTTTACTGGAATTGATAAATAGATCAACATACAAATAATTAAAAAAAGTATATGTACTATTGCAAAAAGAAGCCATCATTAGTCTTAATACAATGTTTTACGCATATAATACATAAAAAGTTAAAATTTATCTGTTATAAAGCATCAAATAATAAAGCAAGATATTAAAAATTATGAAAATAAAACATTGAAAAGATCCATCTAACTATGGAAACTTAACTATGGAAGCGAAGTTTTTGCATTACTAAAAGCATCTAAAATAAATAACCACATTTGAGAGAATGCTGTGTCCGGTGTTAGCGTAATAGTACAGCCCGCCAGTTTACTACACAGAAGTTTCCGCGTTCGAACCCCCTTCGTGGCAAGTGTTGGTTATTTACTGAAAACTCGCACAGAAATGAAAGAAAAAAAAAAAACATAAAAAGTGTTATAAGATGTTCCTTGTGATTTTTTTGGTCCTATAAAATTTATTTTAACAATATAAAAATATCTAAAAAATACGGAAGATATCTGTTAAAAAATGGATATTTCAGAAATCACGGAAAATTTCCTGGAATTTACGGGTTGGGTTGGGTTGGGTTGATTATTGACGGCCAATTATCGACACTAGGGATATAGGCCCGGGGCGAGTGCCCTTCGTGGGGGTCTTTCTAAGGGAACATAATCCGTATTTACGCATGGAGAAAATCCACGGCTCGAAAGAAAACCACGAAAACTCCGAGCGATTAGGCCGACGGGCGCGATTGGGATCGAACCCAGCACCTCCCGTCTACCAGCTTCGAGAGCACAACCTCTCAGCCACTGGTGGGGCCTGGAATTTACGGAATTTGTTTTTCCGTACTGGCGTCTCGATTGCCAGTACAATTTCCGTTTTTTTCAGGAAAATTTTTTTACAGTGAAGGAGTATGAGTATCTGTAAGTACACAAAACAGATTAAAATCACGTCATTAGAGAATTAAAAAGAAAATCTGACGTCATATGGGAAGTTTAACTAATTTTTCAAATGTTTGAGAATAATACAAAGCGAGTATCAATATAAATAATAGAAAATAGTAAATATATGAGTTTGAGAAACATATTGAATCGTGACAAAAATCCGATTATGGAAATATTCGCATATTTTAGCATTTTGAAAGTGTACAATTTGTATAATTTTGAAATTATTTTTTTAACTATTGCATTTAGTCCGTATGACGGATATTAGTATGACAGAATATAGTAGCGGGCTTGGCCCGCTATCCGGCTGGTTTAGATATTCGAAAAAACGAAAAAATAGACCGGTAAATTTTTACTTTATAGAAAACATGCCTTTTTTTTTTTTTTTTTTTTTTTTTTTTTTTTTGCTAAATGAAATTTGTTTGAATTTATTAAAGAAAGTATAAAGTGCTTTGAAAGGAATATTAAACGAAACCCTTTGAGCGATCTTCTATCACACTTACCCACTTGTTTTTCTTATTACGTATGCCCCGTTTACAGATGCGAATTTTTTTTCGACACTAGACAGCGCTGCAAAATTCACCATGGAGATCTTGCTTTGCGTATGATTACCTCCATGGTTTAATATTTTTATGACTCATAATGAAAGAATATCTTGTGTTTATTTTCTTTAATGGATTGAGATATTCGGCTTTCAACCTAATTTCAATTGAAGTTATCTCAGAATCTGTACATATTTTAATGTAACAGTAACTCATCTCTCAAACGAACAATTTTTTTGAATGATCTTTCTAAAAATGTAACTTTTATGCAATTTTATTCTAAAAAAATTTTTTAAATAAAAATGCCTCCTAAGCATATGAAAAAAAAAAAGGTCAACCAATATTTGCTTTCCTCAGTCACATGATTTTCGTTTTTAATATTATATTGATTACGTATGATGGATTTAATAGAATGAAGAAAACTTTTATTAATAACTTTTTAAGTTTTGATTCGATTTTCACAAAATTTGAAATGACTCGACAAAATTCTGCAACGATTATATATATTAAATTTCAAACCATTCGGTTGTGTAGTTTTTGCGCTGTCATATGCGGACAGACAGACAGACGGACCAAACGACGACTATAAGTGCTATGTATTTATATAATTACGAACGCACCTAAAAGACAACAGGTGAAATTTAATCTAGAAAACTACAAATATGTGTTACAGATACCATAACTGAAAATCACCGCTTTTTACTTTTTGGGATATTACAAATTATGACATCCTTGTAATGTGCAAAGAAGAAGGGTGCCCCTCTAATGAATATTGTTTCAGCATATTGTAGTTGTGATTTATAAAAACAGTAAGTACCATTTCTTCTAAAAAAAAAAAAAAAAAACTACAAATATATGTTACAGATTTTATAACTGAAAATCACCGCTTTATAATTTTTGCAAGATTACAAATTATGACCCTCCTTTAATCTGCAAAAAAGGATATTCTTCAAATGAATAATGTTTGAGGGCATTGTAGCTGTAATTTTTAAAAACAATAGGTACAATTTATTCTAGAAAACAACAAATGTGTGTTACATATTTTCTTACTGAAAATCTTAGCTATATAATGTTTGGAATATTACAAATTATGACACCCTTGTACATGCACAAAGAAGAAGGATGCCCTTCTAACGAACAATTTTTCAGCGTATTGTAGCTGTGATTTTAAAAAACAATAGGTACCATTTCTTCTAGAAAACTACAAATATTTGTTACAGGTTTCATAACTGAAAATCACCGTTACATAATCTCTGTAACATTACGAATTGTGACGTACATTCTTATTTATCGTTCCGTTGAAAGTCAACTTTCTTTACTGTGTTCTTTGACCCTATTTCTTCTTATCACACTTACTCTCTTGTAGTAAAAATTCTCTCTGTTCTTTCTGGTGACACGCCACTCTTTTTCATGGGCTCTACAAGCGAGTTTATGGCTGACAAATGGTAAGACGGACTCATAAAGTTCCACTTCGTTAAAGCAGTTGTCACTATAGTTAGTCTTGGCAGACATTTTTATCGCTGTTTTTAATTTATTGAAATGCTCTGCAGTTTGAAATAGAAAAAAGAATCAGGAAAAGTTTTTTTAGAAATATTTTTGAGGTGAATGTTTGTCTATTGTAGTTGTACTAAATAATACTACTTTAAATTAAACGTGAATTTTCTTGGAAGAAACTAAAAATAAACTGATCATTTTTTTAAAAATATAAGTGATTAGTTTCCTAGGGAAATAATTAGTGAATAGTGAACACTAAACAATAGAAATGCGAAAAAAGTTGATGCACAATTTCAAAAAATACATTGTTATTATATAAATAAAAATAAATAATCAAACTTTAATTTAAAAATACTAAAACTACATTAAAATTAAAATAGAAGTTTCGTGCTATAAACATAGAACTTCATCAGTAAAAACATCAATATCATAACCAATTGCAAAAGAACCAGTCATTCAGAGTCGTTTCATGCACTGGAATCGACACTTCAAATCGTCATTCATGCACTGGATACAGATCACATTCCGGAGTTTACGAATGCTAGTGTATTGAAATCAGACTGCAACATATATGCAAGCAGAATATTTTTGGAAGGACGGTATACTAAATTAGAGAAATCACTCCTGAATGAGACTTGTGCTGTTCCAGAGGAATCTACAGGTTTGCTCGACTTTAATTTTAACTCTGAATGACTGATTATTTTGCAATTGTTTATATTATTGATGTTTTACTGATAAGGTGATATGTTTATCACTTATTGACACACTGTATCAAATCTATTCTCATTACTGGGCCAATTGCTATGACTTAGCCTTGCAAAAGATAGAACTATAAAAATATTCGGAAAAGTCTTAAATGTGGAATAATGTAGAAGTGCCAAATATAGCGCATTCTAATGTAGAGTTATCAAATGTCAAGATTCTGTATGTTCCACAATAACTCTTAAATTATTGAATCTATTTTCACAAATAAAAATATTTTGTTTCTCTTAAAATCTAAAAAACAATATTTATAAAAAAAACTTCGTAAAATCTAGAAGGTGATCGTGCAATGTTAAAAATTGTGACGGAGAAATACTCATATTCAATATCTTCAGTCACGTGAAGACACTCGCAAGCTAATGTTAAATCAATAGCAGCATTCTTTTCAAATTTCTCGTTTGCATTTCAGTATTTTCGTGTGCTATTTATAACACAACCCCAAACGCCATCGGCATGTCATGCTGCGGAGCATCGGTTCTTACACGAAAGCTGAAGTCACACAGCATGGAATGTAGTCAGAAGTAGGTCAAACTCCTAGTAATATTGTGCTGATGTTGACTTCCACGTGTCATCCATATATCTGCGCGAAAAATCAGTGATATAAAGGGTCATCTTGCTGGGAAGTTGGTTGGTAGAAAAAAAAGTACACAGCCAGGAGATTTCATCTCTCCTTTCCGTAAGTATGAAAATTGTGGGAAAACTTTGCAATCTAAAGTTAGTCTTCGAAATGTGATAATCCATTAAATTAAAGCTACTCTTTCTAACCACTTTCGGTATCTGATCTGACGTCAAAACGACAAAAATAAATAAATAAATAAATAAATAAATAAATAAAAGAATGCAACTCCAAAAACAGCAAAAAGTATAAAAGTATAAAAGTACATTTAATGAAACAGGTATTGCAAAAAATATTGAGAGCGTGTACGTGAAGGTTCTTGCAAATCTTGGCGCGGAAGATTAGATTCTGGAACATTTTTCTCAAAATAGATAGAAGAATTGCAACAATTTCTGAAATGAATCCCCCCCCCCACACACACACTCTCTAAATACCAATCTCAAAATTTGTGATTTTGTAAGTGGTGCGACATTCGAAGAACTTGATCCTGAAGCCTTAGTTATTCATAATCAGTATCAACGTATTCTGACGAATATAGTGACTGTTTCAAGATGCTCACACATTATTCTAATGTAAACGTCTACTCGACGTTTTATACACGCAAATGTGCACGCTGATTTTCCATGCAGTAACATATTGCTAATAATCCTAATAGCACTGTTATGCAAATGCAACTCTTATTATCCACATCACGTGACGTGGGAGATGAGTTATACACACGTCAATGTGAATTCGATTCGTCACATTTTGTGACTAGTTGTAAACAGCGAGTAATTCAAAAGGTGGCCCGATCAGAAGGGGTGGGGATATTCCTCGCGGAAGGTTTGGCATTCTGTACTTAAATATAGTGGAAAAGTGTAATTCCCCTATCCGCTCCCCCCCCCCCCCCCCAGAAAGTCAGTAGCTTCACAGTGAAATCACAAACTGACAGTCACGTAAGATTCATAATGTGACGAATTAAGAAATCACCTTTTGGTCACTAATTTGACTTCATTTGTGGAGATTGTGGTGTCACGGTGACATCACGTCGACTGCCTGCGCTATTAAGACAATAGTCATAATCAATTTGAATTGCTAAATATTCACCTTTTTAACAGTGTTATTGCTAGTGTAGATTGTCCTTGTGCTAGGAGTGCAAATTCGTGTCACAAAAGTCACACGTTGTAATTTAAAAGCTATGAAAAAACAATTAAAATATGTCTATTTACAAACAGTAGCTCACAAACTGTTGGTCAGATTCTTAGAAAATTCAGAATTATAGAGTTGCATGAAGCTGTATCGAGTTCTGTCGAACTTTTAATGATTTTTGTTATAGTAATAAATTATTCACATCTTCGTCTTTATATATTATGTTTTATTTTAGAATAAAATGAGATACGTTTCTTAGGATTACTAAGGTATTCGAAAAATCATATCATAAAAATCATTGGACACTACTGATGTTTTCAACAAAATCATAGAGAAAAGTTTCGTGTTGGCCACAGCTTACTAGTTCTTTATGTGTGCAGAAGAAAGTTGAAAAAAAGAAGTTTGAATCGAATTTTTTTCTTACTCTAAACTACACGGGGTGTTTGAAAATCCTTTGAAGAAGCATTTGAAAAACGAAGAAAAGCAACACTGAACTGAAATATTAATGAATCAAAGCTATGAAAACAGGAAGTAGAAATCTCTCCAATATTTCACTGTGAATGAACGCGTTTGTCTCACTTGGAAACTCGACAAAAAATATAAATGGGACTAAGAAAAAAAAATAACTTCGAAAAGATGCGAGAGTTTTAGGGGTAAAAAAAAGAGCCTTGATTTACGAGTTGGTTTTTTGATGAGCAAATGAAACACTTTACAGTTGTTGAGTCATCTTGGCACGGTCATTGTTCTGAAGATGTGAAATTCTTTCTGTTTTAACGCTACATAGAAAAAACTATTGCGTTGGTAAACACTGACTAAGTAGTAAAAATACCGGATTAGTAAATGGGTGAAATATTTAAGAAAAGCTTTCTCTTCTAATGTGAAATGATGTAAAATATTTTGAAATTACTTAGTACTTCTCCACAGAAAAATGAGGATCAGAACTGATTGAAATAAAATTAAATAAAACTGAAGTCGAATGTCTTAAGAAACTAATACAGGATACCAAAGAATAAGTTATCCAATTCAGGGGGGTTCTCGAATATGTTCTGCTGTTACAATTGAGATAAAATCGAAACTACAGATGATTCAAATGATACGTTTGTCATTTATTAAATAAAACATTTTAGTATAAAAGTCTTCCGAAAGATGGCACTTAGTAGTTAACCTTTACACATACACTGGCGGTGGGAATATACTTCCCACTTAATTTTAATTCCCAACTGCCGGAATGTACCAGAATTTTTTTTTAAATATTTTGCTTTTATGTTGCTTGTGAAGATTTTTTTTTTTTTCAAATTAATTTATTTGTAGATTCTAGTGGCAGTCAATCATTTCAACATTTCAACAACAGATTCGATTTGCTCGTGTAAAGATTAAAATGAATGTTTAGTAAGCTTATATACATTTTAATACCCAATATGATTCACTTAAATGTTTAGTATGCTACAATGAATGTTCAAAAGTGATGTCGCATGTTCGCTATAGTATGCATTATTTACGCAAAAACATGGAGAAAGGATGCACAAAATAAATTGTGATGCTTTTCATTGAACCATTCATAACGAAGGCATATTTATTTTATTATGTTGAAATGTCTTATTACTAAACAGTAAACCCCCTTATATATATATATATATATATATATATATATATATATTTTAAGTCTTTTTTGGCAGTGTCTTGATTTCAGACACTTCCAAAAAGGTTAGAAAATGGCTTCACTGGGTCAATATACCCCCTTCAATAGTAAGTGTACTATAATCGTAAAACCCTATTTTCAGTACGGTAGACTAACCATGCAAGACCTATATGTAAGACAGCTCTGAAAGAAAGTATTTATCATTATGTTCTGGATATTCGGCGAGACTTACTGCTGCGCTCAGCAATCGAAAATATGTTTTTGCGATTACACCAAGTTGTGGATAAGGATGAAGAACATACTGAGCATTTTTCTAAGATAATAAATGTCTATCTGAAATCATACTGAACATTAAAATGTATAAGCCTGCTGAATTTTTATTTGTGTGCTTCAGAGGCACATTTTAGAAAATATTTATACTAAAAAATTTTTTTTAATAAATGACAAACGCATCTTTTTAATTATTTGTAGTTTTTATCTCAATTGGAATAGTAGAATGCAATCCACAGCACTTTGAAGTGGATAACTTATTTCTTGCTAAGTCTATAAAATGTGGCCACCACTTCTATATCATCCCAATATATTAATTTAAATAGCGCCGTTACATATATGCAATTACGAAGAATTTTTTTTTTTTTTTTTTTTTTTTTTTTTTTGAGGCAAAGTTATAGTGATCAGTGAATTTAAAAAAAAAAGAAAAATCACAGCGTTATAGGGAGAAGAAAAAAGAAGTTTGAATCTAATTTTTTTTTTAATTTTTATATTCTAAACTACACGGGGTGATTTAAAAATCCTTTGAAAAACTAAGAAAAGCAACACAATATAAAACAATAAAAAATGCTCCTTTAGAGTAATAAAATTTAAAACTAGTTCGGTATATGTATTTTTAATTATTAAACTCAAATATAAAATTTGGTGCATTTCTACCCAATAGAAACCGAAATTCAACTACAATGTTCATCGCAAAAAACATAGCATTGCAGCGTTCCTGTCGAGTGATCGTAGCGGAAATTGGATCAACATAGTTTTTTATAATGAACATCTTACATATTAAATTTGGTGAAATTCCATCTGATATGGATGCCGAAATATAGTTATTACGGAAATCGTGAAAACGTAAATCATATTTAGAAGTTAGTAGTAGGCCATCTTTAGAACGATATAGCTACACGAATCCCAATCAACACTAATCTATGTCAAAATCTAGCAGAATAGGAGGTTTGATGAAATTCCATTAATTTGCTCTTGAGTACAAAATGTTAGGCGACAAAATTTGTGCAACACAGACAAACAGACAGATATTTTCAAAAAAATAATCAAAATCGTATTAGAAACATTCCAAAACGCATAAATCCATCAAAAAAGGATAGTCGAAAATTTTCACAAATCCAGTACTTTCTTCTTATGTACATAAAGTAAAAAAGAAAGACATGTTAAACTACTCGACACCTGAACTCGAATCGTCACCTATGTATGCTGATCAAGTATTATGACTTTTTAATTATTATGTTTAAGAGAAGACACGGCCCCCTAAACGAGATTATTTTTTTCACTGTACCAAATGATCACTACCAAACACCCTTTTACATTTTAACTATATATGATATATATTTTCCTACGAATATGTGATAGATATTTTCCTACGAATATATTTTCTTACTTAGCGATCTTGGCAGTGATCTAGTGTTGTACAAACTACAGGTTATTTACATACGGTGAGAAGAAAAAACTCGAAAATTATTTTAATGACCTCAGAAATCAAAATCAGAATGCTAATAGACAAAGTATAGATCTGTGACTTACACAAAAACTAAAAGTTTCCGGGATGGCCAATTTTTTTTTTTACTATGTAACAGCGAAATCTTTTAAAATATGTTTCACCAATGGACCGTAACTCATCCCCTACTATTTTCGTCCATTCCTCCTCAAGAGATTTTTTTTCAGGCTTTTCAAACTTCTGTGTGACCAATAACAAACTCTTCTCTGTAAGATTATCATGAATAATAACCAAATAGCCATCTAGAGGGCACAAAGGCTATTCCTGCGCTCCAAAGAAGTCCGGCAAATGTGACTTTTACAATTCATGTGCTCTTCTTGATCTGTGTGCTGAAGCAAAATCTTGCTGGAGAGTCTATTTTCCATTCTCCACGTGCTCTTGGAACAAAGGAAGTAATAAACTGTCCAAGATGTTTTAAGAGTACGTTTGATGGTAGATTTTCAAGCCATCAGCAAAAGCAAATTGAGTTTCGCCAGTAAATCAAATCTTACACTGAACCATAACATAAACGACTTTTGCCATCTTTCGGTATTGGTTGATGAACTAAGAGTATCCTTCCGCCGAATTTAACTGGTGTGTCTATTACGTCCCGTTTGACTACGAAAATGTTAGAAAACTTATTTGACGCTGATCATGAATGGCCCGTTTCATTGGTACTATCCATTTTTGAAGTCTTGCCTTTTCGTCAGGCACCATAGGTTTCTGGCATTGTTTTATTTGGCAAGGCTGGCATAAAAAAAATTGTCGAACTGTCATTCAAAATTTGTCTAACCGTCTGCCGAATGATGTGTATCTCGTTTCCTATCACTCTCCTCAAAACGCTGAGAATGAGTTCATTCCACTTCACGACCAATTTGAGTTTTCTGGGAATGCTGATAGTTTGTATTCTAGCACTCTAAAAAAATCCGCGAATTGACTTGTATTTTTTCGTCGACATTTCTGTAATTCTCGAAAATGTCCTCTTTGATTTGTCCATTTTCTTTCAAAACACAAAAATTTCCTCAATCTAAAATAAAAATTACTGAAATTCTCAAATCTAACCTACATTTTCGTCAAATCACAGAAGTGTTCCGGCAACTCTGCTGCAAGAACTTTTTTTTGTTTTAGAAATGGAATTTTTACGCATTTTTTTTTCTCTTGAATCACTGTAATTTCACGATCCTCAACTTAAAATTTCCTTAAATTCTCTAGTCAAAACATGAAAATATCCACGAATAACAATTTTTTTTCCAATCACAGGGTACTGCGGCAACTTGCTTCAAGTTTTTACGTTTTTTGGCGAATTTTTTTAGAGTGAGGTTCAATCTGCCCCTATTAATTATGTCCCTATTAGAACAGTTTTATGGCATCAGACACAGCCTAATCCTGACAACTACAATCATCCTCCGAATGTTCTACAGTGATACTACAGATCCTGTAGTTGTCAAATCCGATGGATATCCAGATGATATGTAAAAGGAATTATCCTTTTATATTCTCCTTGGAATAGCCTGTAAATTGTCTTATCGGGCGCACTTGTGTCAGTATATCCTGAGGATATCCACAGTCAGCCTATAACTGTCATCCGCAGGATGTGTATAAGTGAGAAATTTTGACATCCACATGATATCCTGAATCAACCATCTACGAAACATCAGGAATCCTAAATATGACGTCCTCTGGATGTTTTCAGGATGTCAGTGTGTCGTCAGAGAACTTGGAACATGGCAATTTTCAGCACCTGATGGAACTTCAGTTGTCTCATACCTTCCGTATGTAATACAAGAATCGCATTTTGTCTGTGGGGCCAGTATTATAAAGCTTAAACAAACTGTATGAGTGATGGCCAAGGTTTATTTTTCATGTAGAGATAATAAAACTTTAATGGTGGAGCTTAGTAGGGTTTTTCTATTTCAATTCGAACTTTGCCCAGATTATTTCTTGTCACCATGTAAATCAATCACATTTATGAATATTTTTTTTTTAAATAAAAATCGGAATTCATTTTTACTTTACATTAGAATCATCTGCTTTATTAAAAATATTTTTTGATGCACAAGTGTGATTAATTTAAATGACGGTAATTGTATAAAAGAAGCAGTAAAAGTTTCTTGTATCAGAAACTCGTGGAGCATAGGGAAATGCAATCTTTAATGATGTGACATTTTCAAATATTAAAAGAAAGTGAGAAACTCTTCTCTTCATCTCCAGCGAAGGTAGACTGTTTTCTAGCCCTCTAAGGTTGCTATCACAAGCAGCAATTTTTCGGGCAATTTTTAAGCAATTCTTTGTTTGAGCCGATTTTTCAGGCGAAATTATCTCAACACCAAATGTGATAATGATCAAGAAAACGCACAATTTTTTACCCACTGTTCATAAAAAGTTTTCGATGTGGTCAATTTCTCCTCCGATAACCCAGTCACAAATAGGCGTTTTGCAACGTCATTCTCGATATGCCCAGCACAATGAGCCCTGAGCAAAAGCATAATCAATTCAGTAAAAGCTGAAAGGCATCTTTAAGCTATAAAACATAATTTGTGTCTCAATAGAACCTTAAAAAAGAGTTCCTATCAAATAATAGTGGGAAATAAGCGAACACAGCAGTCGTCTAGCGATTTATTTGCTCCAGCGAAAGAGATATAAATAGTAACAACCGATAATTGTAATAATAGTAATAACCCGTTTATCATCCAACTTTTGCAACTACAATTGCAACCTTTTTTCGGTTTGTACGCGTAGAAAGTGGAGTTAAACTCGCCTCAAAAGTTGGCTGTTCGAAAAACTGTTGAATGTGATAACAACTTAAGCGACTGTCCCACATTTTTTCCGTTTCACGAAAACTACGTTATCAAACAATCCTTAAATTTCCTTCTTCAATGTTAAACCTCTGCCAAGAATGCATTCGCATACTTCAAATTTCTCATCAGAAAATTAAAAAATATAATTTTTATTTTATTTTTTTGTATGCTCTCTCAAATAGATGCTGTCTAACTTTGATGTGTAACTATCAAAATTTGAAAACAGTAAATATATTTGCACTAACGTAGTTTTATTCACAGTTTGGCAGTTTCTTTTAGATTTTAACGATTAAGAAAATAAGTAATACATATTTTGGAAATATTTTGTCAAGACGAAATATACTTTCAGAAGAATATAGATAAATTTCATATGAGAAATTTGAACTATACGAATACAATCAAATATCAAAGGTTATATTTTACATTTTACAGGTCAATTTAAGGTCCGATTGATAACATGTTTTAAACTGGCTGTTGGCTGCAGATAAAAATATTTTTAACAGAAATATGTTTTAGAAATTGTCTAAGATGAAGATATATAAAAGATATTTTATCACCAAAACAATAAATTTTGCTTATATAATCTGAGTTTTATGAGCATTTTTATGAAAATGCAAGAATGTTCTCAGAGACTCATAGAGCTAGACACTTTACCTGCTTTCTAAAGCTTGACAAATTCTGTCCCTTACGACATTGATTATATGAGGTGTTGCGGACCTTTGCTGCCATGTATCCACGTGGATGCATGCTATGTACAGGGCTACACTACTACCCATGCATTCTCTAGTGAATACAAGATGTTCAAAATCAAAACAAAGATTTCTGAAAAAATCTGGGTTTGAAGCATGTGCTAAAATAACTCCATCTGGAGGCGAGGGATTAAGGGCGAACTCGACAAGGTCGATTTTCTTTAACCATTTATGTGTTCCAACCGTTACTTTAAAGTGTCAGTAGAATCATAATGTTATAAAAATATTTGGTTCTTCCATTATATACAGTACGTTTCAGGTTATACTATTGTTAAATACTTTACTATATTATCGATAGATAGCATTAGTAGTTACACGAATCAAAAAAATTTTAGAAGGATAATTTCCCGCCTATGTATCTCATTCCAGCTTTCATTTTGTTGAGATGTGCGATATTAAGTTTCTGCTGTGAAACATATCAACATTTGTAGGTTACACCATTGTATATTTTTTACTTGCTTTTTAAAGTCTGGGAAATAATGTTATTTGCTTAGTTAAAATATATAAATATTTTACTTTATCTTAAAAGTGTTTTTGAAGTATTATTTATAGGTGCCGGGATTAAGAAGCAAGTAGCAATTGTGAACATATTTGCTTGTAACTGAGGTAATAGAAGAATAACATAGCTTGAGATGAAGTATTTTTCTTTCAAATAATGAAGGGCTATTTCTTAGGTATTTTTTCTACTCATTTTAGGCAAAATACTCAAAAATGTCTATCAAGTACAGTTTTGACACATATCGAAAATTTCTATCTGATTGGCAAATTATAAATTTAGTCCTAAAAACTTCTGTGTTTCCAACTCAAAAACTATAAATTTAGTTTACATCAGACACTAATAAACATGATAGAAGTTGGTTGCTACGTAGGAAACAATTGCAAAAAGTGCACAAAACAAAATGAGCGGTAGACATCTGTCTTCAAAATAAATAAAATGTATAATAATATTACTTCACTGTAGGACAACTATGTTTTGTAGCTTATTAATAAAATGTAAGTTACAACTTAACATTTTTATATTACTCTGCTACATCTTTTTTGTTATTTTCCTGAAAAAAACCTTACGAGAAAGAAAGCTCGTCATATTTTAACTCAGTGCATCGAAAAATGTTAGAAACTCCTGGAATGGAGGAGAAATATGAAAAAAAAAGTATTATTTTGCAGGTATGTGTAATTGTTGTTCAGTTATTAAAATTTATTTGATGAGCGATGTGTTTTTCAGTTTAAATGAAAAGGAAAATTATTTTCGTGTCGAATCGCATCAAGATTATAATATTCTTGCTTCTTGTTATAAATGCTATTAAAAGAGTTGCAATGAAACATTGTGCATTTTCCTTGTTTTTAAAGTTTTGAAATATTTTCAACTATATCGACCCAATGGTACTTAAACTTATAGATTACTTCAGTATATTAACTATAGTTAAAAAATTTATTTTTTTTAACATTTTTATTGTATAAATCTTTTAATTTGCTTTTATAAAGTAATAGAAGAAAGTTTTGAGAAGATATTTCTTTTCAAATTCATAATTATTTGGACATATAAGATGGAAGACTGTAGTAACTGGTGCAGTGTCTTACAAGGTCCGGTTCGTTTCTTATATTCTGAAATTTTCTTTATAAAATTGACAGAAAACTGACATTGATGATAATGATAAATGTCTATATTTATAGTGCTGCTTCCCGAAACATATTTTGCCAGCTTGCCCTTAATTTTCTCAGCACGTCATATGATTTTTACAAAGATTGCATTCATGGCACGACACTTCTGGCTAGTTTAATTTAAGAATAAGGTTTCTGTGTTTTTCCATTCATATAAAAAGAGTTCTACCCAGTTTCTTTTAACCATTCAATTGGCTAACTTTTCTGCCGTCGCACAGTCACAGTGCGAAATTTTAAAAGTCTAGTGGAACTCAATTCATTTTTTAAAAGTAATAGTTTACACAGTATATGATTAATTTTTATGGTAAACTATTCAATTTGATTAATTACATGAGTAGTTTGATCAATTACAACGTAGAACATTAATAGAAAGAGTTGGGAGAGGCTGATGGTCCAGTGCCTCGCAAAAGGCATCGGCGATGAAACATATAGGCACCTGTAACTTTTCCCAATATTTGTACGTATAAAAAAGGGAAGTCATGTATTATATAGTATTATCAAAAAGCAAGTATAAAAGACTTTTTTTAAGGAAACGCATTACAATCCCAAAACGCAGCACTTCTATCTTGTGTCATAAATTCACTAGTATAACATGTCATACCACATTATGCCAAGCAAATCGCGGCGCAGATATAAAGTTAAACTCATAAACTATTAAAACCAGCAAAAATATCTCATGCAAAATTGCGCAGTTACATTTAGGTTGTTTTTTAAGAATTTATTTATGTTTCCCTAACTTTTCACTAAGTTATATTTGAGAAATAGTCCAGATCGTCGCATTCGGGGCCATGCCATTTATCCAATATTTCAAAATAAGCTGTTGCGTAATACGTGGTGTATAATTGTACGTTATATAGTATATACAATAAACTATAAACTATTTTTTTAAACGTCCGATTTAACCATAGTAATTAAATTCCAAAGAACTCTAAAAATTTCGTACTGTGCGCTGAGTTCATTCACAGTGACTTGTTTAATTCAGTACACAGCCGGAAAAATTACAAAATATATTCTTTAATATAATTTTAACTTATTTTACGTTACAAATTTTTCTATGCAACTTTTTTGGTAGTTTTCGTATTCTAGAATTTTATACACTGAAATATGGGAATGGCGTCTTTAATCAACATAACCACTTGAGCATATTTCTGGGGCATTCTCACTCAGTAGTATTGTGGAAATGACTTATGCCTATAATTGCAACCATTTATTTTATCAATTACTCCAAGCACTTTCAGCTATATACATAACCTTCATCAGGGATAAAAATGCAACTGCCATTACCACGTTTCTTACTTTCAAAATCTCCGCTTCTTGACTAGGGAGTTCCATTTCATCATCCGGGTTTGTTGGGTGATTCCAATTACTCTTGGTAACAGGAGGGGAAAAAAAGGGGGGGGGGGTGGAATATTATTCATTTTGCAACTCTTTAAGAGAACTTAACCATATATGGGGTTTGATGACAAACGTTATTGCAGGCTCTATTTTCTTTAGTGGTAATTTCAATTGATTCATGGATAATTAACTCATGAGATAATTTTTCAAAGGGCATATAATTTTCGCTTCCTCTAAATTAACTTCAATATTCTGTTTCTGATTAAGTCTTGACAGGGCTGTTGCTGGTCGGTTGTATTTCAGGTCTCCTAAATGTTCTTTAACACGATCTTTAAATTTACGAGTAGTCATTCCTATGCATTCAAGATAAGTATAATTTTTTGTCTAATACGTATTGTATCACTGCGAAAGATGTATTACAATCTATAATATTAAAAGGAAGAGATTGCCAACAGAGTAACGGAAAGGATAACATCTACGAAATATAGCATGGAAACTGTCTATAGCGGGTAGAGGGGGAGAGTCGAGAACTCCTCAAAATTTGTTTACAGAAACCGATTTAGATTTTTTAAATTCGAAGGATTTTTGGTATTTATCTGTTAAAAAGTCCCACACATCCGGGAAAACAATAATTATCAAGACTGGAACAAATCAGTGGCGCAGCTAGGGTAGGGGTTCAGAGGCCACCTTTTTCTAAGCATTTTCTTCGTTTTATTTAATCGAAAAAATACTGAAATTAAATAAGACGAAGTTTACATTACTAAAACAATGGTATTTTGAGCCTTTAAGCCCCAATCCTGACTATGCCACTAGATCAATTGATAAGTACCGAGTATTTTTGCCCTATTCCATAATAAAGAAACCACTTTTTTATATATATTATTCATAAAGAAAAATTTATCACTGAATCAGTAACACTTGTTCTTTTAGGAATCTCATGTGAACGAAATCCCGGGTAACTAATAGTATTTAATGAAATCAAAATTTATATAAAACATTTTTAACTCTCCATTTCTTTCGAGTACACTACAGACTTCTTTTTTTTTTCTCCTTTCTGTAAGCATATCTGTGGATGGGATGATACAGATCATTTCAAGGGGCTGGTATAGGGGAGGAGTGTGAAAAAGTTGTTGCCACGCATCTGCCACGTTGCTTCACGCAACTATCAACGCTTAGTCACGAAGGAAAGATATAAGCCAAGATCGTTTTAACTGCAGATGGGGAAACATTTGCGTGAAAAGATCTGATACTCAAGAGCTCGGTCCGATTTGTTTCTCCTGCACAAAGAGAAAAAAAATCACGCAAGTTTAAGATAATTTTTAATTAAAAGAATTATACTTATTATACCCAGTTACTAAGGAATAGAGATCATTGCTCAGATATAAAAAAAAATTTCTGCCTTTTATCTATACAGCAGATACTTTCGTTCAGAGGGCCTGATTATTGCCTGGGCACAGTCGGCATATGCTTAGCCCCCCCCCCAAATCTTGAGTGGAGGGGGGGGGGTCTCAGAGAAATTAACGAGTTTTAATCTAAAACTTACATTTATCTGTCTCTCGTTAGATATTCTGTATCAAAAAATACGTAATGCTGAAAATTCTACATTTTTTTCAAATGCAGTGCTGGACAAAAAATTTTATTACGCTTTTACTACAAACTATCGCCTACTATATTTATAAACAAGAATGAAAAATTGTGCTTCAAGCATAGATTATAAAACACATTCAGAATAGTGTCACATAACTTCACCTTTAATAAAGAGAAATATCATGTCTGTGTAAACAATTTGAAAAACCCATAAAACATTTGAAAATTCCCTTTCAGCGATTTCCGTCAATAAACTGAAATACACTCGAGATCTTTTGTGTAGCCCTGCGTATGATTTATAGAATTTATACACACTAATTAATAAGCAAAAAATTAGTTACATTTAAAAACATGTATCACAACGGAAAACGCACTTCCAGCAACTATTGATCATGTACAATACTGTAGCCAAATTCTTTTGTGTGTCCCTGTAAATAAACAATGAATGCTATGCACACCGTATTCTATAGTAAGCATCTTGCAATGCACTTCAATGATATATACCAATCTCAATATATTTGAAATAGTATAACATCATTAAAATATACTACCGCTCATTAATTTCAATACACCCCTTGTTTTGTTTTGTTTTTTCAGTTTTTCCCAGAAATACACAAAGTAATAAACTCTCGCATAAATATAATATTTTATTCAAGCAAATAAACATAATTTAGTGTACGCAACAGAATTTTGTCTTAAGTATGCTAATAAAAAATACCTACAAACAACATCGAAAAAGTAAAAAGAGCAATCGACCTCAGCTATCGAATGCCAAAAAAAAAAAAACATTCAAAAATATTGAAATGTAAACGAGATATTATAAAATAATTATTCCATATGATTGACATTAGATATAGCAGATGTTTTCGCGTGAGTAAAGTAGCCTCTTAAATAGTTTTTTTTCCATATAATAAAAAATAATTAAAATTGAAAATGGGTTATTTTTCAGCTTTTTAGATCTAATTTATTGAAATATATTATCGAATATATTCAAAGCTTTTATTTTTTCAAGGTTTGTCAAACCATTTTCGAATTATAATCGTATTGGTTATTATAGCTTTGAAGGAAAAAAAAAAAAAAAAAAAAAAAAAAAAAAAAAAAATATCCGCATATTGTTGCTATTTTTAGATATCAATGTTTTTGGAGAGACTGGTAATCTATTAAAAGCACTCAAAAACCAGTATCTCTGTACTTATAGAGACTCAAATTTGCTAAATACTAAATGCAAGTAATATATATATTATATACATCGGTTTATATAAATAATAAAAATTTTATGTATAGTAGTAAAAATAACCACGTTTAATTAAACATTACTTGTAAATTTAAAAAAAAAAAAAAAAAACTATCAACAATCATTTTCTTTTTATAAACAGTAAACAATTAAGTAAACGTTGTATTATATATTTATTTTTTAAATAAATGCATACATTTGTGTATATATAACATTAATAAAGTGTATTTACGGAAACAAAAATAACATTCTTGTTCAAAAGAGTAACGTAATCACTACCTAGAAAATTCTCTTACGTACTCTTGCTTTATTAACCAGTTTTGTTTTAAAACTAAGCATGTGCACATTCACTTAACATCATGCCGAACAACTTACTACGTCAGTCATGTGTATTTTGCATAATATGATGCAGTGATCAAATACAATACACTTTTGGGGCAATGCGCCAAAAAGATATTTTTACCCTTTTTTTACGGCTAATGTCTGATACAGAAATAAATGGAAGCAGCTTTACAATCAACAGCTACATGGATATTACTGTGAAGTACCGTATTTTGTATACTTTTGATAGAAAATTGAAACAAGTGGGTAAGTGTGATCGAAGATCGCTCAAAGGGTTTCGTTAAACATTCCTTTCAAAACACTTTATCCTTTCTTTAATAAATTCATATAAATATCATTTAGCAACAACAAAAAAATAAAAAGTCATATTTTTATAAAGTAAAAATTTACCGGTCTATTTTTTCGTTTTTTCGAATATCTAAACCAGCCGGATAGCGGGCGAAGCCCGCTATTATATTATGTCATAATAATATCCGTCATACGGACTAAATGCAATATGTAAAAAAAATAATTTCAAAATTAAACAAATTGTACACCTTCAAAATGTTAAAATATGCGAATATTTCCATAATCGGATTTTTACCACGATTCAATATGTTTCTCAAACTCATATATTTACTATTCTCTATTACTCATATTGATACTCGCTTTGTATTATTCTCAAACATTTGAAAAATTCGTTAAACTTCCAATAGGACGTAAGATTTTCTTTTTAATTCTCTAATGACGTGATATTAATCTGCTTTGTGTACATACATTCACTCATTCTCCTTATATTATTGAGAAATCTTAGACATTTTCCGTTTTATTACCACTATGACGTCAATCAATTTTTATTTCATATTTATCTTTTTTTTCAATTGGTGAAACTTTTTATTTCATTTTTCACGTGGAAATCGTCAGATAGAAAATTAATTATTGTAGAAAGAATTTCATTGGGGATTTTAAATTGTTGGCATCTGCTATAACGAAAAATGTTTAAATTTAATAGGAAAAGGCTGTTAGAAGTTTGGTTTTTTATCTCTATTTATTAAAATAATACGAATTTTTCAAATTTTAATATTTTGAGCTCTTTATAGCTTGGTATTCAGATTTATACACAAAGTTTCAACTCTGTGAGTTACATAGTTTCTGAGAATGGCTCTGTGACAGACAGACAACGGAGCGGGAGTAATAGGGTTTGGTGAGATGAACGAAACCCTAAAAACGAAGGTGTATTGAAATTAATGAGCAGTAGCAAACGATTCCCCCCCCCCCCCATAGACCGTAATGTAACAGAATTCTTCTGAGCGCCCCTGTAAACGAACTATGAAAGCTACAAACTTAATTTTCAATACAGAATATGCCATAGTAAGCCTCAATAACATATATCAATTGCATGGCAATCCGAATATTTACGCGAGTTAGAGCACTGACAGACAGACAGACAAATCGAATTCCTAAACACTTTTCAACTTTGTCGGAAAGTGTTAGAAAAGCAATCGTATTAAAAAGGGATATATAATTTATATAAATAAAAGTTTTCATAATTATATTAAGCATTTACATAAATTGGGCCCCATTTGAATAAATACTTGTAAAATCACCTGACACTTACGCAAGCATTTTTGCGCTTTGACTTGTTAAACGCTAAGTGTTAGGAAGACGTCATCTCTGAATATTGAAAGAATTTTGTAAAGTGACGAGTGGGAGAAAGTTGAAATGACTGTACTAAGAACAATAAATAATTCTATTTTCATAGAAAACTCGAGCCAGAGCTATAGTCATATGTCAAGAATATTCAATAGAGTCAAAACATCGCAAGAAATACAGAACTTATGATTAGAAATTAACTGCGTAAAAATCGTTTCCAAAAAGTTGTGCGGTCCGAGGCAATTTTTTCCTCTAAAATGCTGCCCGAAATAATTTTTCCTCTTGCAAATATGACCGGAGGAAGTAAGGCTGTTCTCAAATATGAACTGGCTACTTTCTGATACATTTCTGAATTCATTTTTGTTCGCAAACGCATTAAATTGGCAGGGAGACTTATTCAAAAACTATGAAATCGAAGTCTTTTTATTTTTCGGCAAATGCTTTTAAAGTTGATGTGTTTAACCGAATTTCCTGATACGACAGCGCGGGAAAATAATTAAAAAATACTGTCATGATAATGATCACTTATAACTCAAGATGTAAATCCTTTATATATTTAAAAGAAAAAAAAACTGTTCAATTAGAAATTATTTCAATAGTCATACCATCAGTCTGTAAATGTCCATTAGTACGATTAATTAATCAAGGGATTTTAGACACTAATCGAAACGTACATCTAATAGGAAAAACTGCAGAAAAGTACAACCAACTTTATCAAAAACCCAATGTATACAAATAGACAATTTAATAATGTACTACATAGTGTAATACTGTTTTTACTGTATTACTGTTAGAAAGTACATATTACAATTACAGCTTAATTTGAAACTTTAAAAAAAATTGTCTAATTTGCATGAACTTATATTAGCATAAACATGTGAGCTAATTTAATAAGTAACAACCAAAAAACGTTGAAAAGTTAATTTTAATTTTGCCTTACTAAAATTCTTTAGGTTACTTATGTTAAACTTACTAACCAAAATTTACATAATTTGATTTAAAACTTATTGTAATACAATTTTATTACTTTAAACTTACATACATTTTAATTTGAAAACTTATCAATTGCCAATTGCACAGTTTTTTCTTCTTTTTGGAATACATCTTGCGATAACACGAAATATGATTTTCTAATTATCGGTGTACTTGCATACTTCTAGTGATGTCTGGATCTATATCTATCAAACGCTGTCTGAGGAATTCTAATTTCTGAAAAGCTTCTTAGAATTCTTTTAATGTTATTTCTTTCCGGCATTTTCTGCAGATTTCATTTAATCGAGGAAGCATCTGAAAAAAGTGCACCGCACTCTCAGTGAGGGATACCTGTATATTACTTATATATATTACAGGCATCGCCCGACTTACGTAAATTCGCAGTTATAATAAATCTAGAAAATTAAATTAATGAACATACTAGCGCGTTTGCATACTTTTGAAAATTAGTTTATTAAAAAAATATCCAGATAAAAATCATATTACAAAATATAGTTTTATATATTACACTGTAAAAACAAACTCCTGTAAAAAAACGGAAAAGGTACTGGCAGCAGAGTTGCCGTAACTTTTCCGTTTTTTCACAGAAATTCACTTTTGTGGTTTTTTTCCGTTTTCAAAACTGAGAAGTTCCGTTTTCGAAACTGAAAAGTTCTGTTTTAGAAATTGAAAAGTTCCGTTTTAGGAACTGAAATGTTTTGTTTTAGAAACTGACATTTTCAGTTTTCAGGACGGTTATTTTCCGTTTTACAAGCTGATAGTTTTAGTTTTTATTATCTGTTCGATATTTCTCCCATAAAGGGGAAAGTGAGATCTCAAATTCCCCATACTTATGTTAAACCTAGCTGTGGCGGTTATAACTGTTTTTTTTTTTTTTTTTTTTTTTTTTTTTTTTTTTTTTTATTATTAGGAATTAAATATTTTTAACTTTTTTTTCTTTGTACTCTTCTGAAAGGATGTCTCTTTTGTAGTGGTCAAAATATTTCTGAAATATATACTTTATTTATAATTTTATGTATTAAAATCCTAGCAAAACCAAGTAATGTTTTAAAACTTCAGAAAAAAATTAAATGTATATTTTAGAAATATTTTGACAACAAAAAGAAAAGAGACATTCTGTAAGAATTGTACACAGAAAACAGCAGTTAAAAATGTTAATTTCTTAGGAGATATTATTAGGATACTTATACTTAATATACAAAATTTTATAAAAGGCAATAAATGTGATTTAATTTAGAAAGAAAAGAAAAGTCTGTATTAAAGAATTAAATATATTTATATGAAAAACTATTTTTAGAAAAAATCTTAAGCTTAATTATAACAATATTGCAATTTTTCCATAAAGTATGCTAAAATTTGAAATTTTTAGCACTTGTTATTAATATATATTTTTCAATTTTTACCCCCCCCCCCCTCACTGTTTATGTATTTTTTTTCTTATTTCATACTGAGACATATTTTAAAGACTTGGGGCACTAATTGTTATCTCTTATTTATTTATATCGTTGTTTTAATATCATTAGTATGTATAATCAATTCTGTTATACATAAGTAAGATAGAAATCTCGTTTTTTGAAGACAAAAATTGGACTCATTTGCCTAGAGAGAGAGAAAATCTATTTCAGTAAATCCTAAAAGGAAAATTTTACTTATTTTCTAGCTTTTAATTCGTTTATCCGTTAGTTTGTATTCGAAAATACTTGCTATTTTAAATCATATGTATATATTTATATATGTTATAAATAATTTTCTTTATCTATTTAAAGTTTTTGTTTATTCAATGTAGTCGTTATCCGACACCCTTACGCGGATGTAAACACTTTCTGGTATTTAAACCATCAAATATAAATAATTAATAACGAGGCCTTATTGTACTCAAATTGTTCATATCGAAACTATTTTTATATAAAAAAAAATTATGCTACAATAATTTTACAAGTCAACCTATAACTCTATAAATATCGCTAGGTGCTATTGAAAAATAAACGTGAGAAAAAAAAAAAAATAACACTTACAAGATCAAACAACTATCAGCATTCTCTAATCATAAAGAGAATAAATAGTAATAATAATAATAATTTACTCCCATAAAATCAACTTTAAAATTAAGAGTTAAAAAAAAAAAAAGATAATTGACAAAAGCAATATACGAACTGCTGCTAGTTAATACTGTGATAATATAAACACACTCCTGAAACATTTTATAAATTAATAAAACAGTGCATCCAGGTTACTTATAGTAAATGATTAGAAACTGTTAGAAAGTAAAATAATTATATGATTTAAAAAGTATATTCGAATACAAACGCATAAGCTGTAATTTTGAAAAATATATAATAACGAAATAAAGCATAGCTAAAGAACGGGGATCTTTTTTTCTTTTTTAAATCTGCATGAATAAAGATTATCTTTAGACACATATTACACATAACTTAATAACAAAGTCCGGTGAGGAAATAGTGAGTTGAAGTAAATTAATAATCAGATAAAATGCAAAATCATCCCTTTTTTAGGACTTAAAACAAAATATTTATTCTAGGCAAATGATTGAAAGCTATTGTCTTAATATACACGTGGTTTAAAAACGAAATTTATATCTTACAAACATATAAAGAAGTTATACATATAATATTATTAAAACAATGATATAAAAAACAAAGATAAAACTTACTTTTATTCTGTAAAATATGTCTATATCCAAAGTTGTACTTATTATTATAATTGTAAATTCTAAAAAGCACGTGCTACTGGGCAGGTGAAGTTACTTCGGACTGCCGTATCGGCCATATTGCCTCTTCCGGAGGAGGCTTTGATCATAGGGGGTGTTGACACAGGACACAGACTGACAAACTAATATATCCTCCAATCAGCGTCGGAACAGAACGTGTCTTGCCGGAAAAGTTCCGTTATCCGAGACTTTACTGTCGCTTACGGAAACTTTCAGTTATATCTCTAGCAGTAAATTGAAAACTTCCGTTAATTCCAGGAAAAGTTACACTTTTCTCCCAAAACGGAATTTTTCAGGTAAAAAAAGGAAAATTCACAGAATAACACCTGTTAATTTCAGGACATATTTTTACAGTGTAGAGTGAGAGTTACATCTTTATGGTTGATGTACAAACAAACACAAAACTAATTAAAATGAGACAAAAAAAAAAAACTGTCGTTCAATCGTTACAATTATGTTTTCTGATTGATATTTACTATCTGACTTGTCATCGGAAATTCGTGGAGTAGAGGTAAGTCAGTCCTCTTTAATTATTTCTTATTTTTATAGTAATTTGATGTGGATTCTAAATTCGTTAGGTAAAACCAATTCACCAATGTTAAATTTATAAATGCCGTAATCCATAAGATTTTTAATTTGAAAAGTGTTCTTTCAGTTTGTTTTTACATTTTTTCACACTTTTATAGTTTATATCCGAGTAAATACTGCTGCATGATGCTTTATTTATAAAATAATATTGTGTAAATATTAAATATTCCAGTTTCTTTCTAAATTATACTTAAGCAATTTACAAATTCCACTTACGTAAAATTCAAATTACGTAAAAGTCTACGGAGAGCATAGGCGTAACTAGAGGGGGGGCCGGGTGGGCCGTGCCCACCCCAGGTAGTTCCAGTGCCCACCCCAGAATTTCAAGTTCACGGGAAAATTTTATGACTGCGATATGGTCAAAATTTTAATTTTCAAATATTTGAATGATTATGCCAATAAATTATACTATAGTACTTTTCACCAACGCTGGCGTATGATCTTCATTGACCTTCACGGCATGGGAGCGTTTTTCTATTGTAACGGGTTCTAAATTCCCCAGTAGGTTAACTTTTTTCACACTACATTTGAGGTTGTTTCAACCCGATCTCTCAACCCCGCTCACAAGACAGAAGTAAAGTGGAAAAAAAGAGATATCTACGATTTCTAGAGAAACCACTGAAGGTCAGTATGAAGGGCACGCGCCTATTCTAAAAAAATGAAGTATAATATATTTCTAATTTGAGAACTAATGTAACGAAAACGGCACAAAGAAAATCCTATTAGTCTTTTACATTATTTTCAACAGTTATGTGACCCGGAGTCTATAGGGTTCCAAAAGGAACAAAGTGAAATATTATCTGAAAGCTGTAAATCTGAATGAGTTTTCTTTTTTGTCACGAGGTGATGGGGAAAAAAATCAGTTCCAGATGTCGAATTCCGTATTCTTTCAACTAAGTCAAAAAATATCATCTGCTGTGGTGAGAGACGATGAGAGAGAGAATGGGATAGTGGGGGGCACAGGTGCCCAAACGGCGTTTTTCTTACAAAATAATGACCAATTTAAAAAACAGGATGGAATTGACAAACTACAGATCAATTAATTGTCTGAGTGATGAGACACGGCGTAAGTCGTAAATGAGAACATCATTGCAGGGGGCTTTACTTTGAGGGTTAATTAAGGTAGGGCGAATTTTTTGCAATTTGCCTGCGGCTGTAAGCGTGTGGGGTTATTTCCCTTTTCCAAGTTTGCATGCATAATTATCAGTGCGCAAATAAATTCTGTAGTTTTGGAAATTTTTGTTTGTATTGCTGCATGCTGCTTCATCGATTGAGGCTCTTTGCTTCATGTTTCTGAATGTACTTTTGGGAGTAAATTTTTCCTTATCAATCTTTGATATTCTGAATAAGTAGAAGGGCTTAGTGAAATAAGATGTTACGTAACAAAAATAAAATTCTGAGACAATTTAAATGAAAGCTTTTAGTTGCAATTTTTATTTTATTTTTGTTCTTGTACCTTGTATTTAGTAAGTTAACGAGTAGTATTAAGCTCTCTCAGAAAAACTTAGCAACATTTAATTTTCTAATATAAAAATTATTAATAATATTTAAGTTATTTTTATTAAAATATTAACTTTTAATAAATAATATATAAACTTTTAAAGATTAATTAAAATATTTGTATTTTACCTTTACCATATGACAGATTGTCTCATAACACCCTCATCGAAAAAATAAACTGAATTTTGAGAAAATGTAACATAACAGGTTCTTGCTCGAACCTCTTTAATTAATGTCATTTATTAAAAAAAAAAAAAAAAAAAAACTAATTGGTAAAGACAGAAATTTATTTTTGAAATTGTCAAATTTAACCTTAAAAAAAAAATGCTTGGAATTTAAATTTCTATAGTAGTTGTCATTGCGAAAAGAGATGTTAATGATGAATACTTACACAGCATATCGAGTTAAATTATCATAGAATCTTTCATTGGGAAGTAGAATTTCAATTCATCAACACTAGCAATTCAAACACCAATTCAGCTCATGTCCCGATCTGGTGAAATGCAAATAATTTTTCAAACGATTTTGAGTGTGGGAGGGACCTATTTCTTCAGTGTTAATATCTTGTGCAGATTAAAACAAATTCACTGCACCCGACCTGGTTTATGGACTATCTTTGATGGGATGAAATTACTCAATGTATGAACGCATATTTTGCTTGCAAGTTTTAGTGGATTTTAAAATAATCCGTATTCGGGCTATTTGGTGATACTATAGAATATTCGGTCAAACTGGAGATATTGTAACAATATTTTCAACAGGCTTATTTTGCTTTCTGTGAAATATGATAGCATTACGAGAAGTGCTGGAAATTGACAAATTTCACATCAAAACTGTAAGCTAGACATTTCATTATTCAAAATGCCAGTTAACGCTACATAAATTGAGTCCTAACCGAAATTCAGTCACTTCCAATCATTTTATATTTCTTAAAAAGCAAAATTATGACAAAAATCTTGTTAAGATAACGTTAACATTATTGTTAAAGTTATGAACAAAAATTCGGGTTCAATTTGTAGTGGGTAATTTGTATTTTTTTTTTTTTACTTTACTGTATTTTAATAGAATAAGTAGATTGCAATGCTGGTTTACTGTAGAAAAGCTATTTGTCTTGACCGCACTATCTCTCCTGAAAGTTTCTTTCAAAATTTTAGGAAAATCCTGTATGTTGGCAACTTCTAAAAATGATCGCCCACTGTGGTGCATTTAAAAAATTCGTTGATAAATCAAAAGGAGCAATAAGTTTTTTTGCCGAGGTGTCAGTTGAATAGAATTTTTTTTCTTTCTGACTTACTATTTCTTTCTGACAAATAACATTATATAACGGTAAAATTCTCCTTCTACGTCCTTAAAAATTTCTTTTCAATTTTGGAATATTTATTTAAAAATATAAGGAGCTGTTATAAATTTATTTTAATTTAGAGAAGGAATAATGGAATTTAACGTTTCATTAATTAAAAATTTTTAAGACCATCCTCTTCTTAAAAAATAACTCAAAGCTTTTTTTTTTTAATTTTTGTGTGTAAAGTTTACTTGTAAAATAACTCATTGCTGTACTCATTCCTCGAAACACAAGTATTTATGTTAAATATGGTGTACAATTTACTTTAAAGTTTATTTTTTAATATTTTTAAATCTTAAAATACAGGAATATTAGGCCTACCGAATTTTCAGCATCTAGTTTACAGATGTCGAATATTCGCTATTGGATCAAAATCACTAATCGATGCATCTCTATAAGCACCTTTCAAATGTGATAGAAATAATTTTGAAGAATACTTTTGTTTTCCCATGAAAAAAGGTAAAACTTAAGCTTTTTTTATTTATTTATTTTGGGCGAAAATTATTTTAGGTAAAAATGTTTTCCATGTGAGTTCTCTTTAATCAAATCTCTTTCTGCTGAATTCTGATGAAGCTAATTAAATTTAAAATCAATCCACTATATAGAAATCATTGTAGTTTTACAATTATAATGTACTATTAAAATTTAAGAATATATATATTTTTAAAAACTTTAAAATACTTCTGATTTCTTTTTCTTTCTTTCTTTTCTTTTCTCTTTTTTTTTTTTTTTTTTTTTTTTTTTTTTACACTATTTTATGTGATATGTCAACTTTTGAAAGGACTACAACTTATACAGTATCGAATTTAAAAATTGTGTTCTTATAAACATATTTTGCACATGTTAAAAATTGAGGATTTTATGCAATAAAACAGTGGAGTATCGACTGAATTTTAAATAAAAAACTGATCGTTTTCAGTACCGGTTTCAAAGATAAAAAAATTCTCGTAAGGAAAAAAAAAAAAAAAAAAAAAAAAAACAGTTTAAAATGCAGTTTATGTAGAGATTGACCTCAACTATCCAATGCAAAAAATAAAATAGAAAATCATTTTAAAAATATGAAAATGCAAACGAAATATTGGATGTTTTCGCGTAAATGAAGTACCCCCCCCCCCCCCAATAGAGGCCCGTGGGGCTTTAGCGTCGAGCCCGCCCAATAATTTGCTCCCCTGACCCACCTAATTTCCCTTGTTTTATTTCACTACGTATTTATTTAAAATTTTAAATCTCGGAAACAAAATTTCATTTTCTGTTCGTTAGACAAGGCTGCAGTTCACAGCTTTGTCCAACAAATAAGAGTGAAATATGCCAGCCCAGGATATCGTCGGGATAGCTCAGTAGGGAGAGCGTTGGTAGTGTCCCAATCCTGATAATTATAAAGCTCATAAATGACTGAAATGCTTTGCTTCTTGTGTTTTTAATTTGTATTGATATTTATGATATTATAGTAAATATTAACGTTATTATGCAAAAGAATTCACGAATAACATAAGCAAATAATAAAACGTGCCGTGCTATTTTGCTTAAAAATTTTAGACCTATACAATATATTCCAAAGTTGGCTTCATTGATCAATGGCATTCCTAACTAATAATCTTGATAATAAGTTGTTTCTAACTCTAAGTCAAAATTTTCATTAAATTAACGAGTTTGGTCTCGATGCAGTTTTTTAAAATAGTCTTGCACGCATCAGTGGCGCAGCCAGAATTCGGCTCTAGGGGGAGGAGAGGTTGAATTGTTGATAATGGTGGTCACTAGTTACTTGAATCACCGGCTAATCGAATCAGTTTAGCTAATGACGTGATAATCATTTTTTTCCCTCGGAGCGTAAAATCGGTAGTTACGTTGACCATAATTCATTTCAGAAACGTTTACGATATAAGAGTTAGAAAACATAAAATGCACCAATGAAATAACAAAAAACTGTTAGATTAATATAGTGTTTGAAGAATGAGGAGGCAAACTTAAAGAAATGGAAGGGCACAAGTACAGCAAACAATTTTTTGTACAGAAAATCAGGAATCTATTTTTAAATCAGAAATACATAGGATTTCATTCCAAGACAATCCCGAATTCTTTTTCTTAACTTTAGTAACAATAAAGCAATTTTAGCAAACTTTTCAATAGACTTACTTTGCTTTGTGTCAGATGTAAAATAACACGAGAAGGGGTAGAATTTATTATAGTCCGCGTCCAAACAATGCCACATTAAGTATTCCATATTTTAGGATGTAGTTGACATTAAACGCGGTATCGTTGACTGAATTACTGTGCACTTCCAGCATTTTATTTGACATCTAATTTCGTATACAGTATATATAAAATTTCGTTAAAATATCTTCATTATCATTAAAGTTCTCTAAAAATACTTGGGTTCGACTTGACTTCCTATATCCTATATTTTTCACTGAATAAATGGATCCCGACCTGGTTTCTTATACAAAAGTCTTTAATTGTAGTGTGCTCTACCACCTTTTACAGATTGTTCTACTCTTTTTTTTAAACACATTGTTTATGCGTTAAGTATGTGCGCGTTCTAAATATTATTTGTTTTTAACCTTTTTCATGATGTTGGAGAATATTTATCTATTAAAACACACATAAATAACGCCTGAATTCCAGTCTAAACATACACACAAATATTATACACACATACAAACTATAAATACAATAAACCCAACAAGTGTGAAAATTAGCCAGAGCCAGGAATCGAACCTGAGACCACAGCATACAAGACTAATGCTCTAACCACTGAGCTACCCCGGCCAATACCTGGGTCTGCAATTTATTAGTGAGAAATTGCAGACCCAGGTATTGGCCGAGGTAGCTCAGTGGTTAGAGCATCAGCCTTGCATGCTGTGGTCCCAGGTTCGATTCTTGGCTCTGACTAATATTTCACACTTGTTAGGTTTATTGTATTTATAGTTTGTATCTGTGTATAATATTTGTGTGTATGAATATTTATCTATATTCAGTTTTCTGTTAGAAACACCTATGCAGAATGAAAGATAGGTTGTACCTGCCATCGGTCGTGGGAAAAAAGAAAAGACATTACAATAACATTTTTGAAAAAAGAGGATACTTTTTAATTTTCTCTGCTCCCTGAAAGTACGGGCGAAAGGATCTACTTAACACATGGGCTGATAAGTTCCCGGTCTGGCACACAGATGGCGTTGCAATCGCCGAACCGATGTTTTTTTAGTAAATACTAACCTTTAAAAGGGAGTAGAAAAAATGCCATGACGATTCGCCGTGTGGATAAAACGTTAGAGTGGTTTTAGTTGAACGACTTTGTTGATAAACAATAAAATGGATAACAAGAATTTCAAGAATTGTTATTTGATGGGGAAAAAATACCGTTCAAACAAAAGCTTGGCGTTATCCGGACACTGCACCAGGTAAATCAACCATTATTGACTGGTTTGTTGAATTTAAACGTGGTCGTACGGACACCAGTGATGCACCACGCAAAAAGAGGTGGTTACTTCGGAAAACATAAAAAAAAAGTCCACAAAATCGTTTTGGGGAACCGTAAAGTGAAGTTGCAGGAGATAGATCAGACTCTGAAGATATCCAAGGAACATGTAAGTTTTATTTTGAATGAACATTTGTCTATGAAAAAGCTGTTGTCAAAGTGGCTGCCGCGCGTGTTGACTTTTGACCAAAAACAACAACGAGTTCTGAGCACTGTTTGGAGCTTTTTCGTTATAAAATTATGTTATTTGTTATAAAATTATTATTATTAATCATTTATTAAATTATTATTATTAAATTATTATTATTAAATTATTTTAAAAATTATTATTATTAAATTATTATTATAAAATTATTATTTTTAAATTATTATTATTATTATTAAATTATTATTATTTATTATTAAAGTTATGTTATTTATTAAAGTTAAAAAGTTATAAAGTCATAAAGTTATAAAGCTTTGTTAAAAAGTTGTGTTTTCTTTATTAGACTGGAACTTATCAGCCCATGTGTTATATACACTTTTATTTAAATGAAATACGTTATAGCTAAAACTCTAAAAGATAGTCCAGTTTTTACTTCTTATCTAATTTAAACACGACAGTAATTTTGTTCACATGAAAAACAATATGTCATAATTTTGATGATATAGAGGCAGCATTATTTAAGATGTAATAAGTGTAGATCAATGTATAACTAATTTATTACTTATTAATTTCAGTTAATGCATAATTAGCATAAATTTGTGTGTAATTATAGTAAATTTTATAAATTCTATGAAAATGCTCATAGTCATAGGCATGTATCTGTAAGTCAAAGTCAATAAAATTGCAATCTGTACTTCTTTTCTCCGGGGAACGCGCGTGGCAATGCCTCCCCGAGTTCAAAACCGCCTGAAGAACATTTCGAACTACCTTACTAGCTAATGAACTACACTCTTTAAATATATAGTCCCCCCCCCCGCCCCCAGGAACAAATTGTTCGAATGAAACACTACAATAATCTGTTCAATCAAAAACACATTTTGCATTTATATCTTTATAGCACATTTTCTTAATTCTTACTTTGTCAAAGATTTTTACCTTGCATACTCACATACCTTGGTCTTAGAAATAACTGAGAGCAGAAACACAAAACAAGATGCACATGCAGAGGTCTGTTTGGGCTCGGTCCTGGCCCGAAACCGGACCAACCCACGGGCCAGTTTCCGGCGTATTTTCATTCATGGCAATCGGACTGGGCCTGGCTTCGTTTTTTCCAGGCCGGGCTGAAACTGGAATTCACTCTTCCTAAAGGTCTAGACGAGTTGAAATTTTCGGGTCCTGTTTCTGTCAAGCCCATATGAAAATAATTGGCCCTGCCTACCTTGACCTGACCCATGCAAAAATCAGTAAAATTTCGATCGGCTCAACAATTTTGCAAAAAATGCATAGATTTTTAAATCGTCATTGTTCTAGAATTAAATTTTTCAATTTATTCTTTTTAAAGAATAGTTCATTTTCTAGACAATAAAATTAAAGTACAATAAAGCGTGGTGAAAAAGAACATGCCCATGACAGGATCCTGTTTCAAACGGAAAAATGTATTTATCCATGCAAACTAAACATAATAATACGTGAGAAAAGAATGCAATATATTTACAACCGACAGTGTATGCTAAGAAGGTAACTTTCCTATAACGGATATTTCTGTTCTCCTATGCGATTCCGTCTTAGAAATTTTTACGATGCTATAAGAATTTTCAGGTTTTTAAGTCTTCAAGCCATGGAATATGAATTAAAGTTATTAATAACAACTGAGTCATTTGTTTACAAATCGAGATCCAGTAACAAAATAAATATCTCAGCACAAAGCGTTTTTTAAAAATCGAAGAATACAAACAACATGAAAAGAAAAACTAAAATATTTTTGTCAGAACTTCTCGTAGAAGACAATTTTTAACCATACCAGTGTAAAAATATGTTTTTTGTTGAAATTCAGGCGAGCTGCGAAGGGATAATTACGTTTTTGTATGAGCCGGGCCGGGTTCGGCCAATAAACTATGTGCATAGCCCAGACCGAATTCGAGTAATTTTTAGCTTTTTTTTTTTCCTTCAAGGCCGGTCTAATATACATACATATATTTTTTACGATCCGGATCGAACTTTTATCTTTTATACCCGGCTGAGGGGCAAAAAATTTTCTACAAGTCGGGTCGCGCTCGAACCTAGAAATTTCTCCGGTGCAGATCTTCACAGAAAGTCTGAAACTGAGAAAAACCTATAAACATATATATATTTTTTTTTTCTGGAAGTTGATGTCTATTATCCTTTTGAACATGGAGCAAAGACAGAAATTCAATTTAAAAACTATCCACTGTATAATACTCAAAGCGTATGACGGCCGAAATGATCATTCTTTTACTCTAAGATGTCTCAAAAATGTAATTGCTACACTTTTTCAAAACAAATGACAGTTTTCACTTAACCAGTGCATCTGAGATCTAATGTACGCTTCCACAGTTTAAATATAATATTCGCGGTCTAATTGAATCACTTTGTTGAATATAATTTGATTCAACAAAGCTGAGAATTTCAAATAAACTAAAAAAACTTAATATTAACTTTTGTTTCGATTCATAAAAGCGTCTAATTTGCTTGTGATTCATATAAGCGGCAATTATAATATTTTTTTTAGCTATGGAAGGGGTTTTACCCCTCACCCCCCTGGGCTGTGCCACTGGACGCATACACACATACAAAGGACTTATGAAGTTGGGGGGGGCTGTGCCCACCCCACAAAATAGCTCTAGTTACGCCTATGACGGAGAGCATTACTTACGTAAGTCGGGAAATGCTTGTATTATAAATGTATAATATTAGCAAAGCAGCTTATTCTGTTAATAGATGGCAGCATATGCCAATTTTCTGAAAGTTTTCAATTTTATTCCCCTCTGATTAGATAATAAAACAAGTTGGAAATTGTACGTCAAACGTTACAAACGAGGTGCGTTCGTACGCACGTTTTAGAATTAAATTCATGATATCCCGTGCGTAGAACGGGTTAAACAGCTAGTTAAGTATATATTTTATGACACTGTTCATACAAATATCTTAACTAGTTATATAAATATTCAGATATATATGTATCAGCTAGTTATATAAATATTCAGATCTTGATGATTTTTAATTCTGTGAAATGAATTATATCGTCTGCAGATTAATTTCTGTCATAAAATAAGTATCTCGGTCGCTTGACGATTAAACTTCGGAAGCTCCTATAACAAAAAAGGACCGATTTTAAAAAAAAAAATTCAAATTTCTTAATAAATATTTTTATTAATATCTCCTAAAGTTTTGATTCGATTTTAATAAAATTTGAAATGTCTCGACAAAATTCTGCAAAGATAATATATTTTAAATTGCAAACCATTTGGTTGGGTAGTTTTTGCGTTGTTATATGCGGACAGACAGACAGACGGACGGACAGACAGACAGACGGACGGACAGACGGACGGACCAAACGACGACTATAGGTGCTACGTATTTATATAATTACGAACGCACCTAAAAAGGCCTAATATTCTTTAAAAAGACCTTTAAAAAGAAGGAAAAACTACAAATTATCGGACAAGCTTAACTAATAATAATTAAATTAATAATTTTTAAATAATTGTTTTTATAAAAACAGATTTTTTTTTTTTTACCTGAAAAATATATAATTCGCCTGATAATTCGACCATGGTCATGTATATCTCACAGTCCTTCTTTTATTGCATTATGATGAAAATTATCAGAAAGAGCTTTTCTCCTGATTAATCTTCTTGAATATTTTTCTGCCTGTTGGATGTAATCTAATTTGTTTTAAAAAGTCTTGAATATTTTATACCGAAATATTATTTTAAGAAGTCGGCACTGAGCTGCAGATAATAAAATTTAGATAAAACTACATAGAAAAGGTATCATTTTGAAAAACAAATGATTCCAAATGATGATGGATGATTCCAAATCATGCCTCAGTGATTCCAAATCACTGAATCATCAGATTCAATGATTTGGAAAACAAATTACTGAAATTCGACTATACATGTCAAATTTATACGTAAAGATGCGTCAAAGAAAAATAAAAGTTGAACCGAATAATATTTTGTTATTTAAATCAAAATCAAATATCTTATGTCGTCCAAAGATCAGAAAAAACATTACACAGAATAGAGGTCTACATGTAGCAAAATTTTCGTAAAAAGGTGCCATTGAAAGCAAAAAATAAAACAATTATGCGAAATCTAAAAAGCTAGAAACTTACAAATGATAAAAAATTAAATGACTGGTGAGAAGTTAAAATTATATTTCCATAAAGACCGAAATAATTTGCAAGCAAATCTGAACACAAGGATAGAATAATTCTTCTGTCGCTAATATGATCATAGATGGCAGCACTACGGTACTATGGAAACAAACCGGTCAATTCTCCTTTTGACCGAGACTTTGTTTTTTTTACTGCAATCTTCAGCTACGGCAGCATTTTTTTTTATATTTAAAAATTTGTGACACAATACAGCTCTTAGGCGAAATATTTAAAAGTTGTATACTGCTGTACTGAATTTATATTGGTTCAATAAATTACAAGGAAATATTTTTTAAATACCTACTTTCTTTTCTTTTTTTTAAAGAGTTTTAAAATTAGGATTTCCTTTAACTTTTTTTTTAAAGAGTTTTAAAATTAGGATTTCCTTTAACTTTTTTTTTTAATTTTAAAATAAGTGAATGAATCTTTGTTTGTACATACGTTATCTAAGTCGTCAGCATTTCAAGACTGTTAAAAAAAAATACTCAAAACACAGTAAACCGATGAAATACTAATCGAAATAGCTTTTACCTAAGAACCGCGAATTTAAATTCGTTGCTGTTTGATGTAGTTGAAGATAAGACATAATGTCGAAATGACGTTAAATTCTATCATTATAAATACAATTACATTTTTCGATTTCACGTTGACGTCTAGAAATGGAAGAATTGTTTCGGGTCATTCCAAAAATATTCGACAAACACATGAATTGCCACACCAACAATTTTCCAACATAGTTGAAAATTGTTTATGAATTCGGTTTGTCTGTCTGTCCGTCCGTGCTCTAACTATCGTAAATATACTCGGATTGTCATGAAATTTTGATAAATTATTGAATTTTACTATAAAATGTTCGGCATTGAAAATGAAGTGTGTAGCATTAATAATTCATTTACATTACAGGGACACACAAGAATTTCATTACATTATGGTCTATGGGGAAAAATCATTCGCGGCGCATTTTATTGATGTTACGATATTTCAAACATAATGAAATTAATATGCATTACTGAGGTGAACTACAGCATGTTTTTACCGGAGGATACAATTAGTAGCATTTATAGTTCAATTACAGGGACGTACAAAATAATTCCTTTACATTATGATCTATGGGGGAAAATCGTTTGCGGTGCATTTGGAACATGTTATGATACTTGAAACATAATGAAATATAAAAGGATTACTAAGGTTCAATACAACTTATTTTCTATAGATTATGGTGCGTAGGATTTATCGCTCATGCACAGAGAGGCACAAAAGTATTCGGTTAAAGGACTGACTATGAGCGGTAATTGTTAGAAGTGCTCTTTCCGCTCTGATATGCAATTTTATGTAATTTTTAGTGCATTAAGTGTTGTTTACAAATTCTGCAAATTATACACAGGGCTTCACGAAAGACTTCGAATATGGGCAGCAAATGCTGAAAATGAATTTTTACTGAGTTATGTATTATTTTTTTAATTTCTCATTTAGATATCTGATTTCATCGTATGAAAAAAAAAAATAAATTTCTTAATAATATTCTATTGCTGTTGGAAAGCGTTTCATAATCTATGCCAGATGCATGATTTTTCGTTCTTGTTGATTTTCGCCATACTTAGTATGTGGAAAACTATATAGTAAATAGAAAATAACTTGCAAAAAATCTCTATCTTAAAAATATTTTTAATTAGAGAGGGCCAAAAACTGCTATTTTACAAAATTCAAAAAGGTTTATAAAATCTTGCATATTTTCTGAACTAGTAGAGATAAACAAAAAATTCAAAAATATCTGAAATCTGCACAATTTCTTCACGTGATTGTAATTGTCGAGCAAAATTCATGTAATTGTCAGGGTATATCTGCTTTTTTTTTTTTTTTTTATGAGCGACTACTTTAAAATATACTGAAATATTTTCAAAGCCAGTTCAATGTCAAAAAGCCAGTTTTTATCTCCAGAAAACATAAATTAGAAGCCTATTATCTGTTTTCCCTTCTAAATTCCCCCTTCAACAATTTAAATTTGGAAAAATTTTAAAAACCAGCCAACTACTTGCAACTTAAAAAAGGGAAGTGGTACTCATATGAGATTTGTAAGAAACAACTTCTCTAGATATGCTGTCCGATAAATGAGTTATTTTCTGTTTAAGGTAGCTTTCAATACAAAAAAGTATAAATCTACCTATTGCAGCCGCTCGGAGAAAAGCAATTCCGGAAATTTTTGATATATTTTCACCGCTCATGGCCCCCAGTCCCCAAAACCGCCCTCCGTTCAAATGTTGATATATATATATATATCCATATATATCTGATCTATGTCATACGATAACACTCGTATTTATAAATCAATTTGGATGAAACTAATTGTGTGTATTAAGCTCACCAATGTCTCGACCGAGTTCGTTGGCCAGCTTGGTCCGCTATCTTGTTTCAAAATGGTGGCCACTGAAAGATTTACAACTAAAATAAGTATACAAAAAACTTAAAAATTCAAATTTATTTTCTCCTTACGTGTTAGGCCTTGATACAAGGATTACGGAGCATTTTTTGTTTTGCCTCTATCTTAAAAAATGGCTGAGATAGAGCAGTTTGAAATTCTAGGGTGGCTGATATTTTGAAACAAACAACACATTACAAAAAAGTCCTTCCGGCCTGTACCGGGAGGAAAAAGTAGCTTTCCTATATCTTCGTTTTAAAATTTTAGCTAATGTTACACGAACACAGCAAGTTAAAATGCAAAGAAAATGTTTACAAAAGATTCGTTAATACTGAATTTGAATATGAAATTTGCCAAATTATTGAGCAATAGCCAAATTGGCTTCATTTATGAAGACTTATTTTGGTCGCCAAATTTGGCGATATTTCGCCAAATGTCGCCAAGTTTGGCGAGAATTTGGCGCTAACGGATATGAATATATTTAAGTATTGCGCGGCAGCGCAATACTTATTTATTTCCAGTGTGACATCCTAATGTTAATTTAACACAGCAAATCCCATTGAACGAGTTAATTTACTAGAGTTTTTCCGGGGCCTCCGAGATGTCGCTGTGTGTCCTTCACCTTGTTGTGTGTAAGGACACACAGCGACATCTCGGAGGCCCCGGTTTTTCCCACTTTTTGTACGCGTTGCCACAAAATTTTAACTGTGTGCTAATTCTAATAAAATTTGAAATAGTGAAATTGTTTGGCTGACGTCAGGATCAAAACGGATGATTAAATGTCATTGAATATAGGTGGATTATAATCCAGGAATTAACATAGGCTATGTTTTATTTACGTTATTCAAATATTTTTCTTAATAATTCAAAATTTCATAATTTTCATTGGGAATCAATGGACGTTTTTAGGTGCGTTCGTAATTATATAAATACGTAGCACCTATAGTCGTCGTTTGGTCCGTCCGTCTGTCTGTCTGTCTGTCCGCATATAACAACGCAAAAACTACCCAACCAAATGGTTTGCAATTTAAAATATATTATCTTTGCATAAATTTGTCGAGACATTTCAAATTTTATCAAAATCGAATCAAAACTTTAGGAGATATTAATAAAAATATTTATTAAGAAATTTGTTTTTTTTTTTTTTAAATCGGTGCTTTTTTGTTATAGGAGCTTCCGATGGATGTTAAATCGTCAAGCGACCGAGATACTTATTTTATTACAGAAATTAATCTGCAGACGATATAATTCATTTCACAGAATTAAAAATCATCAAGATCTGAATATTTATATAACTAGCTGATACATATATATCTGAATATTTATATAACTAGTTAAGATATTTGTATGAACAGTGTCATAAAATATATACTTAACTAGCTGTTTAACCCGTTCTACGCACGGGATATCATGAATTTAATTCTAAAACGTGCGTACGAACGCACCTCGTTTGTAACGTTTGACGTACAATTTCCAACTTGTTCCTATAAAATTTAACTATGTTTCTTTATTGTTGCCAACAATTCGAAAACCGTAATAATAATTTGACCACAGCAATAAATTTTCAATTGAAAGATTTCCACGTTCAAAATTAAATTGAATTAGATTTTTTAAGTTTAAAAAAATGGAACAACACGACGTCATACTCTAAATAAACGGACATTTTCAAATATTTGGTTATAATTCAATCAAAAAGCAGGTGAGTATGTCGCCACATTTGTAACAAAAAGAGCATTTTCTTAGTTCAGTATACCTTTGTTCATAATACAAGGAGCATCAATATGAATAAATACAGGAAGCAATTGTATATATGACGTCATATTTATAACAAACAATTGAAATAATTTTCACCGATAGTGATTAATAAGTATGAATATTAGTTACTGTTACGGTTGGTTTCAACAAATTTTTTTTTTTAATCTACATTAATTATTTAAATCACTTTCTCAACATTTATTTAAAAGCACTCTTTTTTTCTGTTTCTAATAAAAATTTAAATAAATAAAAGTAATTGTAATAATTATAATAAAATCAGTTTTTATTTTTTCTTCTTTCTTTTTCTTTTTGCAAAGTAATTTCAACGTTTATAGTCTAACGTAGCTTCCTGTTTTTCAAATACGAAAAGCAGACAGCAAGGGAGGGATGTTTTGTCAGTAGACTGCACAGGTGGAAAATTTGGAGTCATCTAGTCTGACTTTGATATAAGAATGACCGACCGCCCTGTATAAGAATTACGTTATCCTATGAGTGTACTATACACGCAATTAGGCTTTGTAAGTTTACGTCAGGCTTCAATTGGCTCTGCTATCAGGCGGATAGCTGGCGCCCATGTAAACAGAGGCTAACAGGACCCCCCTTCAGCACACGCCATGGGGGTGATGCATGGTTTCCTTCCCCCATGAAGCGGCCGGCAGAGTGGAGCGGCAAGCTGTAGTCTTCACGATGAGTCCATTTTTCCTTTTGTTTCCATTCCCGTACCCCTGGCAGAGTGGATCGGTCCCGTTTTTCAAGCAGCGCGGGAGAATGAATGTTTACGACACTTGTTGCTTGGCCAAGAGACCTGTCGTTTGACTCGTAAAAAAAATTCGACTTATTACGGGGCTCGAAGATTGGCCTGTGGGCTGGATCGCGAAGTTGTTGAAGGCGGACAGGTTTCTGGAAGATTTTTTTTTTTGAGAGTGGGGCATTGATGGCCCTACATTAACCATCCTAAATCATGATGTTATGATGAAAAGAGGCTATAAGGGCATTTTCGAATTGCGGATCTATAACTGTTAACGAGAAATTAAGAAGAAGATATGTGTAGCCTATTTTTTTTTTTTGGCGTAGTGGCGCTCCAAGATTATGACTTCTTAACCATCAGAAGTGATCATAGATATTGAACTAAACCGGTCGTTAGAAGTCGTAGTGTTCTGAGTTACGGTGATGGCTATCTTCGAATAAAACACATGCTTCAGGAAGGTGAAATTACTGACTCCGACGGTGAAGTTCTGGACCGTAGAACGATTTTCCCCTCCGGACTAGATGATGGACCTAGTAGTTGATGGCAAGTGATGCAGTGAGATGAGAGGATTGATGAATGTTAGCTTGAAACCACGTCTGAATTTTTCCCCAGCCTGAATACTCCAGCTTAAGTGCTTCATCAGATTTTGAAAAAGGAGGAAATGCTCCTAAGTGCCCATTGACTAAAATTGTAGAACTCTCTACCTGTTGTAAGTACTATTTGCATAGTTTTTCTTTTTATTTATTTGTACCTCTTTAAAAAAAAAAAAAAAAAAAAAAAATATGTTTGCTATACCAGAGTTTAAAAGTGAAATGAATATCTTTGGATAATTTCAATAAGAATAAACATTATGAACAGAAATAGTCTGTAGGTTAATATATAATGTTTGTATGTTTGAACGACCATTAAATGGTAATATGATGGTAATTTTAAAAATATGATGTGTAATTTAAAAGTAACCAGTGAGTGGTTTCAACTTAAAAGATCAGCTGTTATATTGTTTTATTAAGATTATTTTTGATAACTTAGTTGCTTCATTATTTTAAATGTTCAAATAAATTGTGTTTTTTTTTTTGTTTATTATCAAAGATGGTATGTTTTTCTTTGTATAAATCTCTAAATAATTAATTTTTTATATTCACAGTAGACCTATAAGAATGGCCTAACCTTTCTGTGATTAATTAAAAAAAAAAAAGGGAGAGAAAATTCAACTTTATTAAATTAGGACTTTAAAATTTCTTAAGTTTAAATTCATAACTGACTGTTTTAATGAACATAAATTGAAGTTCACTCAATGTTATACAATCGTATTTTTGATCTTGATTTAAGGATGGATAGATTAATAAGTGAAACAGTAATATTAAATTTAATTTCATAAAATGTTAAATTAAGCTTTAACTCTCCTCTTTCAGAAAAATTGTTTTTCTAAAATATACACCAAAATTGTTTTATTTTAAAAAGTAAAAAAAAAAAAAAAAAAAAAAAAAAAAAAAAAAAAAATATCCAGTCATTATACACCACTATACGATTCTTGGTTAACCGATCGGATCTTGTTCAGAATCTCTATGGTTGTTCTAAAATTTTAGTACATCATCATATCCCTATTCTATTAACGGATTTAACTCTTTCCCCTTTTGGTCCTCATATTGGAGGAATTTCAGGTTGTCTGCATTTTTCCAAATTATATGATGATTACACTTTTGTTAATTTAATGTGTATGGAGATTTGAGCTTGATCGGGTTGGAGTGGAGTTGGGTGTTCTTTATTATGCAATCCAGTATGCTACTTGATTTAGAAATCTGTTGCCCCTTACTACATTTAATATTGTCTTAAAATGATGAGTTCAAAATTATCATTGTTGTATTAACCTATTCGGATAAGTTTTGATATTTTGATTAGTTTAATATAATTTGCTACCTTTTCCATGGCAACAGATTTCAGTGGAGCTAATCAGGGTATACTTATTTTTTTCTAAATATTTAATTGTCAAGTGAAGATTGAGTAATAAATGAGCTTTTTAAGTTTAAGTAAGTTGTGTTTTAGAAAGAACCCCAAAACTCCACAACATTACACACAAGAGAAAATTTTCTGTCAAATAGTTTATAGGAGATTTCGCTTGGGAGAAAGTTGACGTCTTATTATATATTAATGGCGGTTATTAGATGGTTATTATGAAGTAGATTGTACTGGTTCAACACAATTTACTTTTTTGTTTATAGCGCCCCCTGGGAGGAAATAAGGTAACCAAATTTAAATAAAATTGATTATTTTAATGTTTCATTGTATAATAGCTATATTGAAATTAAAAGTAGTTGTCACAGATTCAACACAATTTTCTTTTGTGAAATAGGATAACTAATTTTTTTAAACTTTATTTTTTACGGGTTTGTATAAATTATTTGAATAATACCATGATCAAATTTATGTTTAATAAACATTTGCGCATGATTTTTTACACTGGTAGCGCCCATATGGGGGAACATTGCCTAACTAAAACTTTAAAATCCATTTTTCTAATGTTTTTTCATATGCCTACCACGCTTCAAGTTAAAATTAGGTAATAGTGATTCAACAAAATTTATTCTTGCATGCCCACTGGTGGAAATAGTGTAACCAAATCATATATTATAATACGAGCAAATCTTGTGTGTGTATTAGAGATCTCTTTTCGGAGCCCGGGCCTACCCGAGCCCCACGATTTTAAATCCGAGCCCGAAACCTTTTGCATCTTTAGAGCACGAGCCCGTCCGATCCCGATACCGCAAAAAATTGCATTATATTTAAAAATTGTTTTAAAAGTAATATCTCATTTTTAAAAATCTTTGTACAAGAAAATAACTGTTAATCCCGTACACATAATTAATTTTATGAAAATTTACATTCAATTTTATCAAAAGAGGAGTTTGGTATGAAATAAAAATATACTTCTTTAAAAGGATCGATGTTCCTGTTTTCTCTACCAACAAGCAAATCTGATGGTCATATTAACGAAGTACATTTTATGAATAAATGCATGAAATTTTCAAAAATTACTTTTCTATGCCGAAGAATCGAACAACGTTTTCTATTTCCTATAAAAGGTGTATATCGTAAATTAAGCCTTGCGCGGCAGCGCAAGGCTTATTTATTTCCAGCGCGACTTTCCCATGCTATTCTAACACAGCAAATCCCGTTGAACGAGTTATTTTACTAGAATTTTTCCCACTTTTTGTACGCGCTTCCACTAATTTTCTTCAAAACACCTAATTCTGTAAAAAAAATAAATTCTCCAATCAAAAAACTCTAAATTCTGGCGTTGTTACTTTCTTTAGAAACCTGTCAGGTTTCGACTAGCGCTTCGACCAGGAAGATAGATTATTTTCGACTATTCATCCAATCTGTTTAAATTACATTATGGGTAAATTAAAGCTTTCTATTACAGCAAACACAATTTGGAAATGCAATAAAGCGATCTGTTTTAAACTTTACGATATTTTATAACACATAACATATTTTTTTTTAAATGAAGCCGCGTCAAAAATTACGGGGAGGGGTGGGGGGAGCGCGTTCTGCCGACACGGGGTGGGGGGATTTTCTAAATTTTGCCGACACCAGTCATGTGATATATCGTTCGAAAGGCCTGTGACCGCTTATTCATATTATGCACCTCCGGTGTCCATCCGTCTATTTTGCCCCCCCCCTTTTCTAAATTTTGCCGAAACCTCTCATGTAATATATCGTTGGAGATGTCTATAACCGCTTAATCATATTATGCATCTCCGGTGTCCATCCCCCCCCAAGGGGGGCACTTTTCTAAATTTTGCACACATTCCTCATGTGATATATCGTTGGAAAGGTCTGTGACCGCTTAATCATATGCATATCCAGTGTCCATCCCCCCACTTTGCCTCCCCAAGGGGGGTACTTTTCTAAGTTTTGCACACATCCCTCATGTGATATATCGTTGGAATATTACCAATACTGATTTTGATCTGTGCAGTCTTTTACATACTTGCCTCGTGTGAATCTTATCTGCTTCATATTAATTTGTTATTAAAAAACTTGAGATATTAAAAAAAGGAACTTGCAAGGCAAATTTAAAAAAAATAATTTATTTCTATAATGTTAAGCCTGAGAAGGGACAGATATTAAAATTATTTTATTTAGTCAATGCTACAATAATGTTGCATTTTTATATTAAATCTTGCTCAGTCTATTTAATCTTAAAACAGTAAATTTAAATTTGAAACATGATATTAAAGCTACTTTAAAACATTTCATTCATTTGAAATGAAATCTAAATAAATCTTCAACTTTTTTTTCAGTTTTACATGCATTATGCAAAATTTGTATTGTAGCAAATTCTAACAGACAAGAAACATGAGAAGTTCAAATAATTTAAAAAGTTGAAGATTTATTTAGATTTCATTTCAACAAAATGAAATGTTTTAAAGTTGCTTTAATATCATGTTTCAAATTTAAATTTACTTTTTTAAGATTAAATAGACTGAGCAAGATTTAATATAAAAATGCAACATTATTGTAGCATTGACTAAATAAAATAATTTTAATATCTGTCCCTTCTCGGGCTTAACAATATAGAAATAAATTAATTTTTTTTTAATTTGCTTTGCAAGTTCCTTTTTTTTAATAGTTTTATGCGTATGATTGGGAAAATTATTACAACAATGAAATTTTTTGTAATGTGCTGTCTTGTTTCAAAATGTCAGCCACACTAGAATTTTAAACTGCTCTATCTCAGCCATTTTTTAAGATGGAGGTAAACCAAAAAATGCTCTGGAATCCTTGTATCAAGGCCTAACACTTAATTAAAAAATAAATTTGAATTTTTAACTTTTATGTATATTTATTTTAGTTTTAAATGGCCGCCACCTTGAAACAAAATGGCGGACCAAGCTGGCCAACGAACTCGGTCGAGACATTGGTGAGCTTAATACACACAATTAGTTTCATCAAAATTGATTTATAAATACGAGTGTTATCGTATGACATAGGTCAGATATATATATATAAATCAACATTTGAACGGAGGGAAAAAATATTCCTCTCGCATTAGATTTTGAAAAAATAAAAATAAAATAAACGGTCCAATTAAAAAAAAAAAAAATCTACTGTCACAAACGAAAATCTAGCAACAAATACTATTGGCGGCTCTTCGCATTGGCGCCATATCACCCTTGTCAGTCACGTCGCAAATATCGTAAATTTTCTTTTAAAGTAACATTCTAATACTAGAAAAGAACAACAAGATTTCTGTTTCCCCTTCTATTTATTCTGATCAAAATAACATTAAATTACTTGAAACAGAATATGTAATTTTTTAGGGAAAAAAGTTATTTTTATTTTTTCTATATGAGAATAAATAAAATTGTCAGTTTCAGAAAGAATGAGCCCGAGTCCAAGGGCTGGTATAAAAATAGAGCCCGAGCCCGTGTCAGGCTGAACCCGTCTCATCTCTAGTTTCTATATATTTCCAAAGCCACTATTTGTTTTGATAGTAGACCCTAAATGAATGTTGGGAAGCAGTAGTAGTAGGGGAAAGGGATTCCAACTTATAGTGTGTTCTTTTTCAGATTTCAGAAACTGACTGTAATGAAGTGCATCCACAGTGAGGTGTTCTGTATTAGCTCCATATAGATGAAGGACCAGAGTTTCACCTACTTTCTTCACACTGTCAGACATGGCATTTGTTCAAGTAAAAGTGCTAATACATTTTTTCAAGGTACTGACTGTCACTAGAGATCAACATCACAAACAGTTGATGAGTATGGTGCTAATTTTATCACACTCGCTAAACGCATTTGTGAGGAAGATGTAGGTTTTCATGTCACTGTGTTGACCTTGTAATGAGGTAGAAGAATATCCACTTTCCTCTCCAAACGCCCAAATTTGTAAGAAAAGTATCGGCCTATCAGGTGCTGCAAGGGCAGTTAGGGTTATCAGGATGTCTATGTCTTGAAAATAAATGGTTGGTAGTAATTGCTGAGACTACTTTGGCCATATGACAATTCATGGAATTAGATCCAGTAATCCCAGTTCCCACAGAAACTGGAACTGCCAGAGGATTATAGAGTTCAATCCATTGTTGCAGTTTTATGATATCACACAATCCCTTTTCACAAGACTCTCCCGAGCATCAACTTATTGTTCAGAAGTAAAGAAAGTAATACCAGAGAAATCTTCAATGACCTCTATTAGTGACAGAGCTGGTTTTGTCAAAACATATGACATGAGCATAAAACATAACCTTGTAAAGCCCTTCTGAACGATTCCTCACACCACTTTGAATTAATTCTCTGTTTGCAGTAATTACATAATGGATAAATGGAGAATAGAATTAATGCAATGGTTCCCCATTATCTTACCTGAATTAAGTAACACCTGAATATAACTTTTTGGGCTCATCACAAGCTTTTGATTATCCTGGTGTTAGTGATAAATTAATTACAATTTCAATTACTATCTAAAATATCAAGATGACATGTGAGGTGAGTGTATGACATGTAAAATAAATGTAATAAAGCTATGCTCTCTCTCACAAAGTGTAAATTTTGACTTTTTATTCATAAAACCTGTTGTAACTTTATAACTAGTGATCGTATCGACTTCCAAATGGCATAATTCAATTCAGGATATAAAAAAATACATAAAATAATACTCCACTCAACTTAGCTAAAAAAAAGTCGAGTTTTTCAAAACATGCTAAAACAACTTTTTTTTTTTTTTTTTTTTTTTTTTTTAATTTATATCTACATTTCTAGTACCAAAACTAAGTTTCAAGTTTTATGCAAATTTTTGGTCTATTTTACCTGTACTAGTAGGCATAAAGACAAAATGTAAATTTTCTTCAAAGTTGATTAAAACTTGGAAATTGATAATTTTTTTTTAAATATTTATAATACAAAAAGAAATAAAATTTTTAAAATATTTTTTTTTTAACCCTCTGAGCATTTTGAAAAAGGGTAAAATTGTAATGTTGTTTTCTCTTCATTTTGTTTTAAATACTAAAACAATACGATTCTTTCAGCAATATAAATAAAAATTAATTACAAATATGAATGTAACGCTTGAGAGTATTAATCATTCTTCAATGTTTTGAAAATTCATTAAATCTATAGAATTATATTATTTTAAACATTGCATATATTGCAGTGAAACCTGGAGCTTAGTGAACGGAATATTACGTTCCACACGCTTAGAGGGTTAATACAATTAGACAAGTCTGAGGATCTTTCAAGGTAAAGGCAAAAAGAGCAAATATTTTCAATTGCATATTATTTGAATAAAACCATTTATTTAAAAAAACTAGTAATCTATATATATATTTCTCTTACGTGGCGCGAAAATAGGGCTGAATTTGTAACTTATGGTTTGGCAACAACTGTAGTTTGCAGAGCTCAGACCAATGAACAGACTAGATTGTGTTAGATCAGCTCCGCCTCCGTCCAATATGGCAGTCAGTGTGAGAGCAGTTAAACTATAGAATGAAACTCAAAGCAATAATTAAAAATAAAATAATATGTACGTAATCCAAAGCATCTGAGATGATTCCTCATTTTAATTATGAGCAATATCTTTAATTTCAAATGAATTCCCAACTCTTATTTAGAATTCATTGACGAATTTCACACACTCAAAAGACGGATAAAAAAAAATCAACTGTCTAGATATCACCTGCCGCCATCTGTTGCTGTATTGATGAAGTAAAAAATAATTCATTTTGTAAAAATCTATAATCAATTGGAACAATAAAATGTCAAACGAAATTTAAACAATGACAAACAAACTATCTTCCTATCATGTAGTTTTTTTAATGAATTTAAGTCGTGCTGTACATAAGATCCTTTTTTCATAGTATTTAAATGATTTATATGCTCATTAGTAGCGCCAACTAAATGCATTTTCAGTTGTGCTTTCAATGGAGAATTACTTTTTTACATTAAAATAAATTGTCAATTTCATATGTTCAAATGTTTTATGGTAGAATTTATTCCGGCTAGAATTGCTGAAAAAAAGGGGTGAGCGAGCGAAGCGAGCTGTGACCGCTTAGCGGTCTCAATGTTATTTGCTTCGCAATTCACGGGGGGTTGACAAGCGTTAGCGAGTAGGGGGCTGAGCCCCCTAGTAGTTAAATATTTCTGGTTGTTACTATCTGATTATATGAAAAATTGCTGTGTTAAAATCGGGCTGTATGTTCGTATGAAGTATCTAATACTATCCAATATGGTGAGCTAGTGATAAATATCAAAGACTGGTATGAAAGTCTATGGACTAGATATTATTGGTGTATTACACCTAATGAAAATGTGAGAAATTTCGAAAGATTGACTTAATTTGTTACACATTTTCAAAAGATTTTAATTATAATATAACAAAATTGCAGCGTTGTTTTAATCAAAATCTGCTCTAAATTAACAGTTGCATAAACTGTGTCAACAGGAAAAGATGTATTACTCAAGTGTGACAATCTGTAACATTGAGGAGAAAGAGAAAAAATTACCTGATGTAATTAATGGATGGCCACTAATTTGAAATTAAATTAATATTAAACTAAATAGTGGAGTCATGTTTCATGAACTAAATGGCAAAAAATTAAAAAGCTATCAACCAACATACATAAGAAAAGGCATATAAGAAACCTTTAATGCTTTTAAATACTGTCACACTTTTGTGGTGGAAAAGTTGCATTATAAGCTGTTATGTGCTTAATACATACCCGAGTCTCCGCACATTTTTACATAACAAAAGTATATTTTGAACAACAATTGGTAAAATTACATGTACTGAAGTTGCATTATAAGCTGTTGTGTGCTTAATACATACCCGAGTCTCCGCACATTTTTACATAACAAAAGTATATTTTGAACAACAATTGGTAAAATTACATGCATTGATCTATTTATTAGTTGGTAGCTTTTCCATATTTACTGCCATTCACTAAAAATGTTACAGTCAATGAAAGCAAATTAAAACAATTTTATTTTTAAATATCAGTTTATTTTGCAAAACTAATTTTAAATCTGGAAAGAACAAAATCTGGAGACACGAAAAATAGTTTTTACATTTTATAAATTTCATAGAATATCATAACATCAGCATTTAAAATAAGGATTTTTTCCTCCATTCCTTCATATACTATCTTTCATAAGGTTTAAGAAAATACACAGTGTAATTATATAGCAACTTATACAACTTCAACATGTTCTGTATGTTTCATTCTTTATTAAATATTTTTGAAAAAGATGACAACTAGTCAGAATCGGAAATCATGAGATTTTATATAAAATAAATAAATATATTAACAACTGAAAATAATACAATATTTCAAATGATAGATTTTAATTGATAAAATGGGAATACAAAACATCATAATAATTCATTAGCAAATACTTAACTTGCCTTTGAACAATCATGTACGGTAACAGTAAATTAACACTTCAAAGAGCTTTGATTATAAGATTTATGCCAGTAAGCTATTGACAGTAAATTTTCAAATATACTATAACAAAATCCTTATCTAAACTTTTTTTTTTTTTTTTGTATAAATGGCCTTCTTCTGACACTCAAGATAATTCATTCAGAATACTCTTTTATTCTACACTACTTTGAAGAATTATAAGTATGACTAACAATTTTTAATAGGCTTACATTGTCATTTTTCCAAAAAAAAAAAAAAAAAAAAAAGTTTCATAGTCATGCCTCTCTAACTTTTAAAATTCATGCAGATTTTTGTACTAAACTACCAAAACCGCAATTGATTGCAATTTATTAGCTGCAATATTAATACCACCTCACAAAAATAAACTAAAATGGGAAAGAGGTCTATAATAAATGTTTTATCAGAAAAATATATTTCATTTGGTAAGGAACAGACATCTGCAACTTGTGAGAAAAAAATAATTCATTCTTCATAAGAAATAAAATCATGACAAACTTTGCTAAGTGTATTTAGCTTTTCCTATGAAAGACCTATCATTATTTTATGAGATAGGTTACTATTATCAAGTTTTCATTTCACTTTTATAGTCACTAATTGATTTATTAAAGCCACCTAAATAAGTTAGAAAGGTAAAAACATACAGCAATGTAGTCTTTAAAAATCCCATAACTATTACATATTTTTAAGTCTGTTATTAAACTAAGAACTAATATTGGAAAACAGAATTTTTCATCAATTTTACAGTATGTAAAATTTAATAAGGGGGAAAAACAAATTCAAAATCTTCAGTAATGAATTTTGCCATTCATTTCACATTAGAATAAAAATTTAAAAATAAAATTGATATATTCAAAATGTTATACATTTTATTTATTTACTAGCTAACCCGCCCGGCGTTGCTCGGACCCAAGATAATTACAATCTCGGAGAAAGGCGTTAACCCCTCCCTCCCCATACCCGCAAATATAATGAATAATTTGTTCAAGAGAACCACTGTCACGTACATTAACGCGATCATTAAAAAAAGAATTACATTTTTCTGATAATTAGAACATAACGAAGACGCTACGCTAAAATAGCCGGCAGATGACACCCCTTCCCGACCTCAATTTCATATCTATATCTTAATTAGTTACCTAAATATTTGTTCATTAGTAAAATTTGGCAATTATTTCCTTTCATTTTCGCAAACTAAATGAGAGGGATCGGCCAGAGAAACAGATCTCTTTGTAATTCAGTTTTTAATGAAAGCCGATCCCTGTCTGAAAATTTCTCGGATCGTTTTCACTGCCGCCGAAAGATTTTTGGCAGTTTTTTTGCATAAATTAAAAAAAATTACCAACCGAATTTTTCAAAAATCACATAGTCAGATACAGAATATTTTTTTACATATGCTCAGAAATTTGCAATTTGATATCTCAATTAGTTTTCTTAAAATTCGCTAATTAGTTAAATAATTTCGAATTCGTTCATTTCCGGTCGCAAATCCAATGCACCTGTCCGTTTCTTTTGCCATTCTGATTTAAAAGATGATATTTTAGAAGCGATGGTCAATGAGAATCTAATTAATATCTATGCTAATTATCAAAATATTAAAATTCTGAGGCTCAGGTGCACATGGTCAGACCTTGGACTATCCACACCTAAATTTCCAGCCTTCTAGGTGGGCTAGATTTTCCTAGCCATCGCCAACACACACACACACACACACACACACACACACACACACACACACACACACACACACACACACAGAGCGTATTTTTCTTTTATTAGTATAGATGGTCTTAAAATTTTTATGAAAAGAATGTTGACATTCAGGTGGTAGGTGGCACAGCAAGTCATGATTATTTATTAACAGCAAACTTTTTATTAGTGATGCAATGCTTTTTATTAGTGAAGTATGACTGGAGTTTAATGAGACAGTTTTCTTTTTCACAGAAAAATGAGTAGGATTTCCCCTCTCTTATCCTGTTTTGTTTAAAATTTGATAACCTTAATAATGATTATTACACAGTGTTCATTAATTATTTTAAGTGACATTGATTCTTTATTTGAAATAAAGAACATTTTATAATTTCTAAATTCAAAATCGGTACATGTCGTTTTATTTTACTACTTTTTTTAGACCTGAAATAATTGTAACTAATTACGTTACATGGATGGAAAATGAAGAAATGCATTCACATTCTAAAATGGAGGATGCAGAAAACAGTGACAACACTTTTGAAGAAAATAGACTTACATGTTAACAATTGGGTTTTGCTTCTTACAAAATTAGATTAAAGAAGCATTTAAATATTGTTTGGGCCAAGTACAATCAAAAACAGCCAGTAATCATTACAAATAGTTAGGTACTGATGATATGGCAGACAATTATAAACATCAGGTGGCAAACTGAATCAAAAATGTGTTTTCAAAATGATCTAATCATAAGTTTTAGCTTTGGCATGTTATTTAAAAATTATTTAATTGAACAATTATTCATTTGTACAGTAATTTTTTTTCCTCGATAAATATTTATATAATTAAAAGTAATTACTATCACTATTTGGAGATGAGTGGGACAAAAATATTATTTTGAATTTTTTTATTAGTATTCATTATAAATTACTCTAATACAAATTCTTATTTCATGTAGAAGCATAGAAAATACAGAATATTTCTAAACAAAAATTAATGAAAATAAAAATAAAAATTCATTAAGTGTTTCATTCATAACTACCCTCCCCTATTTTAGAACATTCTTTAAAAGTAAAGATCATAAATTCTTAAAGCATGAACAGCAAGCAATGATCCAACAAAGATATTTATAAAATAAATAATACATGAACAGTTTATAAATTAATTTTATTAATTAAGAAAACTCTTAAAGGATTACAAACTATTGGCTACTGAATTGTGTTGCCAATAAATGCTTGCATAAAATGAAAAAAAAAAATATTTACAGAATAATTTTAAGGTAAAAATGCCATTCATTAATTATAACATGAATAATATTATCATACTAAACATAATAAATAAATTTAATTTCTAAAATGTAATCCAATGATACTATTTAATGAAACACATAATAAATAAATGCAGGAAGAATAATATACAACTAACAATCCAGTCTTCAACAACATAATAAATTTAAAGATGTCTAATTTCAAGGAACCAGTCTTCCATGTTTCTATAAAGGAAAATACAAAAAAGAAAATAAGAATTATGCTTTCAAAGCAGAATAAAATCTTGCTTTTACAATTCTACAGGAACACAAAAATAAAACACAAGCAATGGAAAATTTATGGTAAATTGTAAATATGGAAAGTTTATACATATTTTGTCATATACTTGTAGCAAAAAATAAATAAATAAAATAATAATAATAATAATCGTTTATATTAAAACGCTAAGGGATTTCTTAAGATCCACAAAAAATTTAGCTATTTGCACATGCGTCAAGCCTTCCAGGGCAACCAGCTCCTATTAAAGTGAATGATTCACTCTAGAAAGACTTCATGGATAGCGCATGCGCAGAAGTCATTTTCGGGTGTTTTCCTGTCCAGATACAAGGCATGATTCTTAAGATTCATTCATAGTGCTGTGCCGATACGATACTGTACTGCATGTTGCATGGAACTACTACATTGATGCTGCTTTGTAAGTAAAGGTATTTATTTCATTTATTATAATTTGTAGAGATGTCAATTTCAATAGCTTATTACTTTGTTCATTTTAATTTATTTAAAGAGTTCTAGACTCCATTTATTATTTAAGGCTTATATGAGGACCAGTACTTAAGTTTTTAGAATCTGACAACGAAAAAAACAGCTGCTTTCAGCACAGACGATTTTTATCGAACTTCAAACAATTTTTACAGATCAAAAGCTGTAAAATTTTATTTACTGTGATTTTTAAAAAATCAAAAGTGCTAAATAATTATGGAGTTATGTCGAAGGGACTACACAGAACAATGATTTTTAGGACTTTTGACTAGGTTTAACACAGAAACAGTGTAGCCATGGAATGAAATCAACGTTTGGTAATGAAGCACCATCTAAGGAATGATTTACAACCGGTTTAAAGAATTTTCTGGCGGTCATAAGAATCTGAGTGATGATGTTAGGGAGGGTTGACCAAGAAGTGCTGTGACTCCTGAAAACATTGATGCTAAGAGAAAACTAATCTCTTCTGTTCCTCATGTGACATATGATGAAATAGAAAAATTTTAGTGTTTTAAAAGCTACTAAATGTAGTCAAAACCGGTCAAAATGCTAGTTTTTGAAAACATTTATCTCATTAAGGAAAAGAGATAATAGCATGGACTTTTTATGTGTGTTATTACTACTTCCAAGCATGTCCAGAAAAAGTAAGCAGGCCATATCTCCTTTCCCTCAGGAATTATAAAATTTAAAATTTTGATAATTTTTACGTATCAGCATTGTAACTTAAGAGGGACAAGTGGTATTCTTAAATGATTTGACCTAGACCTTTCTGTATAATGTTTATAATCTGTAAGTCTCGTTCTTGGCTTCCAGCTGGTCTGTGAGATATAGAATCTTGAAATTGGAGAAATAACACTCAAACATGAAGAAAAAAGTACATTTAGAAAAAAGAAGCAATTTAATATTTTTTCTGAGTTTATTTAAAAAATTACTCCTGGAATTCAATGTACTTTTGTGTTACAATGAAAGGTTCAAGAAGCTGAAAAATTTCTTCACAACAGATTTCATTCCTGTATTAGAATATTGTATACACAAGGTTGTTCATGTCATAATAGTCCATGAAATCAAATATTGTCTTATACATTTTCTTTAGGGGCTGGGCCTATGTAACGTTATCACATTAGGAGGGGGAGGAGGTGTCTGGCACTTGATGTCGTAAGATATCTCTAGGGGGAGAGGGGAGGAGTTGCCTTTTGATATCATTATCATTTTTGATCCTGTTGGAATAATATTCCATACAAGTCCACACTTTTGGTCTTGTCACTTCTTTTTAAATATTCATCTAAAGTCATTCATTTAACATCCATGTTAAGTTATTAATTTTCTATCAGTCTCATACTTATTTCTAAGTTCTGGCTTAAGCATACCTATCTTTGGTTTATGTTTTGTTTATTTCAATAGTTAAATATCGTAATTAATATCTCATTTAGTTTACTTACCTTTTTAATGTCTTTAATCGCCCTGGCATATTCATTTCCACTCGTACACGGCATCTTTAAAACACACGTAGTTTTGTTTACAATCTACCGGCTTCTTTTCCCGTACGTACTCTAGTGCTACGATGTTCCGGAGCGATTCCGGCAGCCGTCAACAGATGGCGTGACCATCTGTTTTCTCCTTCATCGCTCTCTCTTTCGTCACTGCTGAGCACGTTTCGTTTTCTCGATCTTTCGGGATGCCGGTAGTGACGTAATCCTCATTAATTATGGAAAGCTGTGTGATTGGAAGCTCATCTGGAAAGACACATTTATATACTGACTCTTGGTCATTTTTCATCAGCTTCGCTTAGTTGTTCAGTACGTTGTGGCAAGGAACGATGTCTCCTTTTAGTCACGGCTGGATGTAATGATGATATATTTTTAAAGATGTCTTGTTCTAGTTTAATGGTGTTTTGCAGTTCTTTATAAAAGTAAAGACTTTACTTTCATCAAGTGTGACGGCCAGATAAAGTTTAATCAAATGTGTATTCGACAATTTTTAAGCATTTTATATTCCAAGAGGATTTAGCTATGCCATTGAAACAAGTTGGATAGCTGGGAATAAAAATGGCGGTATGTCGATACCTTGCATTGGAAATCTTGGCCGATATTGCAACACGTTCAGCTAGTAGCATTTTTTTAGTTCAGTATGATATATTTTTGAGGTCAGCATTTAGCAGTTTGAGTTCAGCACATAATATTTTTAGTTTACTGTTCAGTTTGTTTCATCAGTATAGTTTTTCCCTCTCATTTTTTTTTAACCGACATTTCATTCATCTTCTGAATAATATCAGATGGATTTCAGAAAGTCGTGTTCATGTATTTATAGAGTGCCAAGAGAGGAGATATACATGCTGAAGTTTTATTAAGTTTATTTTAAATTAGCTTTTCTTGAGTTTGCTTCTATATCCATATAACTTTATTTTATTGATAGTTTAAGTTTTCTTTAAATAAAGTTTTAGTTTACGTTTCTTCCCTCATATGGTTTTTGACATCTATTTAAGTCTCTTGTTTCATTTTTTTTTCGCTCTAAAAAGTCTGACGTTTAATCATGGTGTTACGGAACTCATCATGTTCCCTTGCTTTAGGTGAAGGTCCGTATGGTTCGCCATGTTTGGTCATCTTTGGTAGTTTCGGCATGCTAATGACGGATACTGCGTGGTATGTCGGAATGTTTTTCATATAGCAGATGTTAAGTAGAAACAGAGATCAACGATCTTTTGAATTAGATCATAGTTTGAAAGAGGGGGAGATGTTTAACGTTTATTTTATCTTGTTTTAAATTAAGGTTAAGTGGTTTAAAGTTATAATTTGATTATTGAAGTTTAATTTGAAGTATAAAGTTTTATTAGTCATTAAAGTATATAAAGTTTAAAAGTAATTTCCTTTATGAAAAATATATTATTTCTTAAGCTCCCGTTCATATTAAGTATATTTTTCATTTGTTTAATTTGTTGAAATTGTATTTGTCGTTTTAGTTTTTATTTCTGTTTTTATTTTAATAAACGTTAGTTACTTTTTAAAAACAGTTGTATTTATTTCAAGACACAGTTCACCTAGTTTATATTTCAGCTTTTCTCTCATGCATATACTAGGCAACTAATCGCCAGCATATACGCTCCATTTGCGTTTGCTAATCTGCTCCTTTTAAATTACTAGTAATTACACTAGTAATTACTTATTATAACAAGGTTATGGGCCAGATGATTGCCCTGTATTTTAATTCTTTGTCATGTAGAATTTTGAAAAAAAAAAAAAAAAAAAAAAAAAAAAAAAATTTTTTTTTTTGCCTCATTTTATACCCATCTTTTGCGATGGGGGGGCTACTGGGTGAAGGTTAAAGTGTCTATTTTTCTTTTTAAAGGGTTTTTTTTCAATCTTGCTGAATTTTTTTTATCTGGTTAATTTTTCTTTTCTGAACGTGTTGCATAATAGTAAAGTTACATAGTGTCACTGAAATGCCACTCAACCAAGAGTGATATATGTGAAATTCAGCGCTGCATCACTTTAGTGCTCTCAGTTTTAAAATCATGAAAAATGATCATGGTCAAGTGTTAAGCCTGAAGTAGCTATGTGATTCTCATCAGCAAATCTACAAAATGTGTGATCTTCAGTGATTGGCTTGAGGGCACAGTGGTCCGCGTCCTGGGCCGGTTTGTGTTAGTAGGCATCGAAATTGAATCATCGACATCTGGTGTGTCTGTTGAGTGCTGGATATCTCCTAGAGATAACAAGTTTTTGTCTCTTATGTGTTAATAAGGACTATGTTTTTAAATTGCATCGGCTTTTGAAAATTTTTCAAGGTGTGTTGAAATAGTGACCGTGTTAAAAGATTGGACAATGAGAGACTGCCTTATAGTGTTTTCTGTATACTTATGGACTGCATCTTCAATTGACTTTTAAATTATGGTTTTTTTAGTTAATTTTTACAGTTGGTTTTAATTAAAGTTAAATTTTTTTTTGGTTAATTATCTTTAAGTTAATTTGAAATATTACGTTTTTGTTCAAGTTAATTGATATATATATATAATGTTAAATTAAGAAGATAATTGAATTAATTAAAGTTAAAAGGGTTAAATTTAATGAAAGTCATAATATATTGAAATTTTTTTAATGTTAAAAATTGTGGATTTTTGAAATATTTGAAATTTTTTTTTTACTTATTTTCCATTTGTTGATTTATTGACAATGATATAAATTTAATATATATATTTGTTAAATTTAATGGTTAAATAGTAATGGTTAAATCTTTTGAAATTTTTTTTTTGTTTACAATGAATATCAAGTTTATAGTATGAAGATAATCTGGTTGTTAACTGTTTTTACCCATGTATATTTTTAACTACATTTTTTTAATGAATTTACATAAAAGTTTGAATTTGGAAGGGTGCAATATTTTTAAAGCTTATGGCTATTTGTGGCTATATCACGGCTGTGTAGAAGCGAAGGATATGGAAGTTGATTTTTAATGTTCTGATCAACCTCTTATTTAAGTATTAATGTTAATGATAGAAATTTTTTTTTATACTTTGTTCTGGTTGTTTTTCTAGACAAAGAAAAAGGGTCCCTGCTAGACGAAGTCCGTTATATTAAAATTACTGAAATTTTTTTTAATTTTTTTACAGGCTCAAATGTTTTAAATTTATTTGAGATGTTTTTCTTTCTCTAGGCATTTGAGGCATCGCCTTGCATGCATAAATTAATTCTAGATCTTAAGATGATGTTTTTGGATGCCGAGCATTTGTAGTTTTTACCTGGTTGTTATCTTTTGTTGCTCAGTATAGAAGAGGGGGGAGCTATTCTTATATATAGCTAGAAAGGTTCTGTAATTGGTTTTTTTTATATAAAATTTGAAGCAGTAATGAAATACAGTAAATTTTAATTTTTTTTTTTTTTCTTCCGGGATTTTTGGTTTGAATCCATTGAGACTTGTGCTTTCAATGAGTAGTTTCATACTGATATTTTAATGAACTAACTCTGAATATTGAAGCATGAGTTATTACACAATTGTGTAATGTGAGGGGTTTAGACTTGGAATCCTGATGTTTGTTGTAATAAGTTGATAGACAGTTATTGTGACCTCCTCTGTTAAATATTTCTTATGTTTTTATGAAAAGGTGTTTGGTTTTGAGGTTGGTTAGTTGTTGGAAATTTTTTTTTTTTTGTGTCTTTCAGCTCAGCTGTGGCAGGGATGGTCGCTGTGATTGGCTATAGTATCTTTCTATATGGAAGTGTAAAAGTTTCTAGTTGTCCGGGTCATGTTTGTCACTTGAATTCCTTTTAATTTGTCATTACTGGTTGATGGCTTGAGTTTTAAATACAGTTCTTATATACATATATATGCAAATTTAATTTTTAATGCATATATTATGGTTTAGTGAACTTAGTTTTGTTTAATCAACCTCATCATAACTGGCAATATGAGTAAAAATTGAAATGTTTAATTGTGTTAGTGCTTCAGGGGGTAACTGGTTTTGAAAGGACTTAAGTGTTCTTGTGTAAAGGCGTTGATAACTACATGGGAGAAATGAGCTAATTGACAGATTGCTTGGAATACTGGATTCATATATAATAAAGATTTTGTGTCAGTTGAATCCATGTGTTTTTTTTTACTTGGCTAGTTGAAGAGATTTATGAAGTTGTGAAACTCGGTCCTTCATAGTAGGTTAAGCAGTGGGGAATGGTTGGCAATCTATAATAGTTTTTTTTGTCTCACTTAAAGTTTGAGATGTATAGGTAGTGAGTCGTGGTTTAGCTGCTGTAATTTCTCCAAATACCGTTTTAATGTGTAAGATTATGTAGTTCGCCAATGTGAGAAGGGTATGCAATTTGAAGTCATTTTTGATGGTTCATGTCAGTTTTTGGTTATTAAAGTTGAAGATAATGGGTATATTGGTAGAAGGTGTTTGATATTTTTTTTATATATATATATATCCGTGCTGCCTATGTCTATGTCTTTTTATATGTGAATGAATGGTATAAAGTCTCTGGCCAGAGCAGTGTATTTGGTAATGAATGTATGTTTTTGATTAGTGTTGAAAGAAGTATATGTGTTGTGTACCAATAAATATATTGTTCAGATCTCTTAGCATAGGGTTAGCAAAAAGTTTTTGAAATTTTTTTTTTTTGGGTTGAAATTGTTATTCTATGAAATTAAGACATGAATCAGTATTCTTGACTGAATTGTTTGTTTTACTACCATAAATTAAGAATGTGTAAATGGTGGTATTGTACTGTTTTTTTTTCAATGATGTTACCTAAAAGTAACCTGAAGTACAAGTATTTATGCAAATGAATATTTATGTATTGAGTGATGTTGAAATATGATTATTGTTAAGATAATCAATATAATTTTTTTTTTTTGTCACATAAATGAACTGTTCAGGATTTGGAAGGTTTAAATAGCTGATGTGATTGTTGTTGTTCAAGTCCTTATATGTATTGTAAAAAGTCCTTTGCCACATGTGTTCGTCTATATACGTGATATGCTCTTGTTGATTTTTTTTTTATGTGATATGTCATTGTTTTTCAGTATGGACTGGAGCCCGCAGTTTTTTTTTTTAGCATCTTGTCAGTTGGTATGTTCGGTGCTGGTGAGGGAATGTTTGCCATGGGTAGTTTTTAGTTTGTTTTTCAGTTTTTATTAATGCAAGTTTTAGCTTTGGATGATGGAGTGTTTACCGCAGTGTCCTCTCAGTGCTATTCATATTTTTTCTGGCTGTATGGAAGGCGTTGGTAGTAGGTCACCTATGTGGTATTTTTAGAAGTAACAAGAGGGGGGGCAATTGTTGGAATAATATTCCATACAAGTCCACACTTTTGGTCTTGTCACTTCTTTTTAAATATTCATCTAAAGTCATTCATTTAACATCCATGTTAAGTTATTAATTTTCTATCAGTCTCATACTTATTTCTAAGTTCTGGCTTAAGCATACCTATCTTTGGTTTATGTTTTGTTTATTTCAATAGTTAAATATCGTAATTAATATCTCATTTAGTTTACTTACCTTTTTAATGTCTTTAATCGCCCTGGCATATTCATTTCCACTCGTACACGGCATCTTTAAAACACACGTAGTTTTGTTTACAATCTACCGGCTTCTTTTCCCGTACGTACTCTAGTGCTACGATGTTCCGGAGCGATTCCGGCAGCCGTCAACAGATGGCGTGACCATCTGTTTTCTCCTTCATCGCTCTCTCTTTCGTCACTGCTGAGCACGTTTCGTTTTCTCGATCTTTCGGGATGCCGGTAGTGACGTAATCCTCATTAATTATGGAAAGCTGTGTGATTGGAAGCTCATCTGGAAAGACACATTTATATACTGACTCTTGGTCATTTTTCATCAGCTTCGCTTAGTTGTTCAGTACGTTGTGGCAAGGAACGATGTCTCCTTTTAGTCACGGCTGGATGTAATGATGATATATTTTTAAAGATGTCTTGTTCTAGTTTAATGGTGTTTTGCAGTTCTTTATAAAAGTAAAGACTTTACTTTCATCAAGTGTGACGGCCAGATAAAGTTTAATCAAATGTGTATTCGACAATTTTTAAGCATTTTATATTCCAAGAGGATTTAGCTATGCCATTGAAACAAGTTGGATAGCTGGGAATAAAAATGGCGGTATGTCGATACCTTGCATTGGAAATCTTGGCCGATATTGCAACACGTTCAGCTAGTAGCATTTTTTTAGTTCAGTATGATATATTTTTGAGGTCAGCATTTAGCAGTTTGAGTTCAGCACATAATATTTTTAGTTTACTGTTCAGTTTGTTTCATCAGTATAGTTTTTCCCTCTCATTTTTTTTTAACCGACATTTCATTCATCTTCTGAATAATATCAGATGGATTTCAGAAAGTCGTGTTCATGTATTTATAGAGTGCCAAGAGAGGAGATATACATGCTGAAGTTTTATTAAGTTTATTTTAAATTAGCTTTTCTTGAGTTTGCTTCTATATCCATATAACTTTATTTTATTGATAGTTTAAGTTTTCTTTAAATAAAGTTTTAGTTTACGTTTCTTCCCTCATATGGTTTTTGACATCTATTTAAGTCTCTTGTTTCATTTTTTTTTTCGCTCTAAAAAGTGTGACGTTTAATCATGGTGTTACGGAACTCATCATGTTCCCTTGCTTTAGGTGAAGGTCCGTATGGTTCGCCATGTTTGGTCATCTTTGGTAGTTTCGGCATGCTAATGACGGATACTGCGTGGTATGTCGGAATGTTTTTCATATAGCAGATGTTAAGTAGAAACAGAGATCAACGATCTTTTGAATTAGATCATAGTTTGAAAGAGGGGGAGATGTTTAACGTTTATTTTATCTTGTTTTAAATTAAGGTTAAGTGGTTTAAAGTTATAATTTGATTATTGAAGTTTAATTTGAAGTATAAAGTTTTATTAGTCATTAAAGTATATAAAGTTTAAAAGTAATTTCCTTTATGAAAAATATATTATTTCTTAAGCTCCAGTTCATATTAAGTATATTTTTCATTTGTTTAATTTGTTGAAATTGTATTTGTCGTTTTAGTTTTTATTTCTGTTTTTATTTTAATAAACGTTAGTTACTTTTTAAAAACAGTTGTATTTATTTCAAGACACAGTTCACCTAGTTTATATTTCAGCTTTTCTCTCATGCATATACTAGGCAACTAATCGCCAGCATATACGCTCCATTTGCGTTTGCTAATCTGCTCCTTTTAAATTACTAGTAATTACACTAGTAATTACTTATTATAACAGATCCAACCAAAAAATTCACTTTTTTCCTAACATTATCTTTACATCAAATTAAAAAAAAATTTTTTTTTTTAGTCATATCCATTTTTATGAAAATACAAAGTTATTACTAAAGCCACGCTTTGTGACATGAAAAAAAATTGTAAGTGCCGTTATACTATTATTATTTTAATGGATGGAGGAATAAGGATCGTATAGTGAACTTTTAAATATTGCAGTTGTGATTAAAATAGCAATTAACCCTGCACAATTTGTGCATCTGTTCTTTAGGTCAATATTCTTTGAGAAGAGAATCAAAAATAATAATAAAATGAATTGAACGGTACTTGAGTGAAGAAATAGATGCAGACTATAAATGATGAATACCATAAGTTGGATCCATAAAATCTTTATTGTAATTCTTGAGGAAGGAGGAAGGATGAGATGAAAGCTGCACATCAAGTCTTTAAAAAGTACTGGCTCAAATTTTGTAAAATTCGAAGAATCTTTAAAATATTCCTTCTGGCAGAATCGAATAAGGGATGTAGAATTAATGCAGAATTAAATTACCAGTTGATTTAAAACTTTTAAAATATTAAACTTAAAATTTACAACAGCATTTTTATAGAATAATTAAAAACTGACAACGCGAAATTGATCTCCAAAGAATCCGCGCTACGGCGATTCTAGGATACGAGCGCCGGCACAGGCCAGCCTCAGATCAGACGACGTTTTGCATAAAATTTACAGCATCATTTTTATTAAAATTCTGTTGAAAAAAAGCGCAACATTAGTATAAATACACATAACAGGGGTGCACAAATGTGAGAGCAAGATTAATTTAAACTAATTTGTTGATTAGGAATTACGTGAAAATTAAAAGAGCAAATCAGAAACAAATTAACATTTAATAATTAAAAGAACAATTCTAATTTGTATTTGAAAGACACGCCCCTTTCGCATGCAGCGGCAAGACAAAAACAGCTTCCAAAAACACACCGAACCAGACGGCGGTGACGCATGCGCACAATGCAGGAGCGGCGAGCCGCCAAATGACGATGACGTCACAGCTCAGCGCCGATTGAAGGGAACTCAGAGAACGAAGGAGGGATGAAGTAACGCCGTGAAAACACTGCTGAAAAAGCAACGTACAAGGAGCGCGATCGCTGGTAAAAAGGCATATTAAAAGAACAGAAATTAAACTGGAAAGGCTATAAAATAGAAATACGTTGAGCTGAAATATAAAGTAATTTAAAAAGATAAAACTGTGATATATCTTTATCACACGCTTATAAATGCTTATAATGATTATAAAATCATTTCATTCCAAAATATGGAATACTCCAACGTTCGGCATCCTGTTGTTCTGTCAAATGTGCACATAATTCAAAGCTTGAGAAATCAAGTGCAAAATATGTTTCAAATAATACTTGTTGTGTTTACTATACTAGTAAAGAAAGAGAAAGAATGTTGTCCACCGATTTTGTAGATAAGAAGTTCTGCTTTCATGTGCAAAGGGCAAGTGCAAGAAGACAACATTACTACATTATGTAACAATAAGCTATTATTAAATACTTTTAAATAATAACTATCTCTTTTAGATATTAAGTTGTTTCATGTATAATAGTGAATTGACTTCTCTTCATTTGAATCTGTAAAGTATGCGAATAATAAATGTATAACCATATCTGTATGTCACTGCAAATGTATAAAAAAACAAAAAAAAAGGAAAGAATTTTTAGATATTGATAACGATATCATTAAGGGAGGCAGAGAGGGTTCAAGGAATGATAATGTATGATATTGCAAGGGGAGGGGGGTCCAAAATTACCAAAATGTTGATAACATTATATAAGTACAGCCCCTTACTGATTTTTGTGTAAGGAAAGTATTTAAAAAGAGATATTTCGCAGACTCATATATGGTATGGACATAACTGTGGTAACCTTGTCCATTCAATATTCTAATATTGATCATTCCAAACAAAATAAGCATGAAAAGGGAAAAAGGTGTAACCTCATAAAGTGACGATATTGTGAATGACCATAAGTGACCACTCATAGTAACCAATTTTTATTGAGTATATAGATTCCATATGTGCTTAGAGTTGTATGAATTATTTTGTTCTAAAATTAAATATTTTGCCAGTTTTGTAGATTTAAGAAAATCCGAAGTAGAACAGTACTTGATCAATTGCTCAAAATTTATATCTCATTAACTATTTCACATACTTGTACATATTTATAGGAGGTTTTTTTTTTTTTTTTTACGTATATATACAATACAGTATGGAACCATTTATCCAGAATCCAGTTAACCGGAAAACCAGTTATCCAGAATGATGTTTCCAAGTGACTGATTTAAGAATCTTTCCAGAAAAAAGTGTCATGCAGTGCCAGTTTGACATGTGCATTGCTTGATACATTACTATGCTACATGCATTGTACAACTTGATCAATATCTAGGATTTGAAATGAAAGCATTTTTAGTTAGATATTGAGTATTCTAAGTTTTATGCAGAATTATTGCTTCCAAGACATTGCCTTCTTTCAAACTCTGATTAATCTTTGATCTTGATAGCATCTGAGCCTTAATCAGAGTAATCTAATAATTTGAAATCAGTAACAATGTTACAGCCAAATATATTCTACAAACCTCATCAAATGGATGTTGCTTTAATGTTTTAGCAAGTCTTTTCCTTCAAGCACTTTTTTTTTACTTACCCATCATACGTAGTATAGGGTAAGTCTTGTAATCGTTTTGAAAATCGAAATTTTTTTTTGACGGATTTACACGTTTCAGACACTGGAGATTCCAAAAAACATATTTTTAGAAAAAAAAATTTGCTGTCCGTCTGTGTGTGTGTGTGTCTGTAAATGCTCTATCTCCCGAACAAATTGAGATAGAGACTTGCAATTTGGTATGTACTTAGTATGTAATAATGGGAAGAAGCCTATTTCATTTCAATAACCTCGATTAACCGGAACATTTTTTTTTCGGACTCTCGAAATATTCGTTCTGATGAAAGGTATATAAAAAATTTCGAAATTGATTATTTTAAGTAGTAAATATAAAAAACAATAAAAAAACATAAATTTTGCATAAAACATGAAGTCGATCGGATAATGAGTTGCCGAGATATCTGTAATCCTATTTTCCACACTCTTCGATTTTTCATGACCCTGTATTTCATCCAAATTTCACTTCAAAGATATATTTTAATTGGAAATTTGACGCTTAATCAGATGCAATAAACCGCTAGTTAATAGGAGTATTATTTTTGGAGTTAAGGAAAAACCTCTTTCAAGCAATTTAGTAATCGAGCCTTTTTATGACGTCATCAAGCCACGATTTTATTTGAATTGCAATGCATTTTATAAGTAGTTTACACATTTTTATTTTAATATTTTACATTACACATATACATGATGGGTAAGTATTACGGTGGCCCCCAACGACTAGTTTTTTTTTTTGCTGCTGATTGGGATAAATGGGAAACAAGTATTTTAGAAATGTTGTTTGGCACTGGGATGTAACAATGACAGCTACCTGTAACCTCTATGGCTTTTTGGCACTTTCTTAAATAATCCTTGAAGTTGTTTCTAGGACTGAACGATGCTACAGGAAAACATATGAACTTGATATTGGTAATGTTGGCAATACAGAGTTGTACAGACCTCTAGGCCATAAACCACTCAGTGGTCGGTGCTTGATTTATTAGCAATACAGAAAGGGAAAATATCTTCTGAGTTTATAATTTAAATCTCATATGCTCTATTCAAGCTTGCTCTCATCGCTACATGTTTAACCTTCACATGGACTTTTGAAATGGTTGGAGGCACAAAACCGCCAACAAACCGATAATGTGCACATTACACCTATGTTGGCAATGCAAGCAGACTGAGGTCAACTGTTTCGTAAATCCTATGGAAAAGATCCATAATTCTTACATGAAGAGTGTGTAATAAGCAAGAAAATAGGACTATAGGACTATTTGCAAATGTGCACAATGCCTATGTAATCCCATAAACAAAAAAATTATGCAAGCGAAAAATCCAAAAAGTATTTTTTTTTTTTATATAAACTTTTAAGTGAAAATAATTTTGTTTGCATTATATACACTGATGCTCATGTATTGTGTTAGGGTGAGCTAGACTGCTCTTCCTCAAACACATTATGATTAATAATAGTATGTGGGTGCGTGTGTCACGGCAAATATATATATTTACCAAGGGCTCCAGTTTGCCATAATCAGGGCCTATTTATGATACTTACTTTATAATAAGGCAGTTATAAAAATATAGTAGAGTCCTGATTATCAGAATTAATACTGACCAAGCTCACCTCGGATAATACTCGGATAAGCAAAAAACTTGGATAAAGCGGATTTACATAAATTGTTACTAACTGAGATAAAATATAAATTTACGCACAACTTATTTATTTTTTATGGTATTAATTACAGCCCTTATGGTGTACACTTCCAATGTTTTTATAAAAATGAAGAATGAAATTATCCATTTGAAGAGGTCCTTGATAATTTTTTGTTTGTTATATGATAAATGCTCTTTGCTGCAATTGTACACCATTGTATTAGTGTAATAAAAAATGCAAGGATAGCCACTTCTTGCTGCTCAATGTATTCAATAGTTTTTTCAATCAAATTTAGGATATGTGATTTTCTCTTGATGGACATAGTTTTTATCATTACTGGTCTCTTGTACACAGTTTTTAACCATGTCTCTGCCATCATGTCAGCTGTAATTTGCTGCTGTTCATCTGTGTTCATCCACACAGCAATATCTTCTTGAGCAAAAGTTTCAGAAACAGGAAGTCTGTGTCAGGTTCAACAAAATTTCATCTTTTGAGCATAGGAAACATATGTAATCTACATTAAAAGGTATTTTTAAACCTTTTGTGTTATGTTTTTCATCATTTTAAGCAGAAATTACACTTTAATTTAAAGTTAACAAATGATTTTATTATATTATTTGTAAGAATTATATCATTAAAAAGAGATTTCTCAGGGAACAAAGTGACGTCATATTTGAAATGAAACAAGAATTTTCAAATATGTTTTTAAAGGAGCGTGAATCAATTTTATACATTAGTAATACAAGGATCAGTACGTATAGAAAGTAGATGAGTTTCACGTCATATTTAAAACGAAAAATTTAAATATTTGTTTAAATATATTGATTATTAACAAGAAAATATCAGTTACATACAGATGAGAGTTTTCTGCCAAAATTATCATGATTATTAGGAAAAGAAAAACAAACACGAATCTATTATATTAAAATTTGATCGCCTGTTTCTATTTCGATACTACTCCACTTAGATTTATCGAGCGCAACGTGATTTAGTTAACATCATCAATCCGAGGATGTCACAAACTCTCAGAATTTGAAATTTTTAATTAAATTCCAATATATTATTTTATTTTTTGTAAATGTTAACGAAATTTCTCTAAAAACGGTAACTAAATTACACCATTTTTGTGGTTATAAAGGAGAAATAAAATGGATTAATATATTTTCCATGCTATTTTCTCAATAAAACTGAAAAAAAAAATTATTTCCAATTTTAATAAATGGTGAAAACAAAATCTTGATTACAGTAAAATTTTTGAAAAAATAAAAACATTTTCGCCTATTCAAATTTTATGAATCAAGTTATTCTGCAGAACAAAAATCATTTGTCAACATATTGTCATTTATAAATCAAGATTTGTTTCAGCTATTGATTAAACAAAGGAGGCAAATTTAAGCTCCTTACATTTAGGAGTACAAATTATTGCTACCTATTCACAAGAATTGAATTTAAAGAAAAAGCATATAGTATATTTCCAATTAATTATTTTTGAAGGATGGCTGTTTAAACGTTTCACAAAGTCGATAAAAGTAAAATGGTTTCTCAGGTAAAATTGACATTTGATTTTACTCAATTCATCGATTTCCACAATTTTATTTGCCCCCCCCCCCCTCCCCTTTTTCCATTGGTTGCAGTTTCATTTTTGAGATTATTTGGCACAAAATTTAACTTTTTTAAAATTGAGTTATGTCAAGGCCCCTATAACAAAGAAATGCCATATTGTTTTCTGTGAAATGTGATAAAGGGTTAGTTAATTATTTACATTTTTAATTACCAGGAGTGTAATATTTTGCTTAATTAATGCATTTATTCTTCTTTCAATGTTACGTGAACGAAGTCACAGGTAACAGCTGGTTGTCAATAAAGTGTTAGGTAAAAATTAAAAAAAAAAAAAAAGTAAAAATTTAGAACTCAGATTTTTTTTTTTTTTTTTTTGTCAGGATGGAACAAAATTGCGATTTTTTTCCCCCAGTAACTTGGTTAAGCAGGGCTTAGATAAACACGACTTTACTGTACAATGAAAGAATACAAGAAGAGATTGATATGATGTAATTTTTAGAAAGCAGAAAAACTTACAAAAATTTGAAATAAATTTACACAACCACTAAAATTGAAGAAAATAAAGAACGTCTTTTTTTTTTTCTTATACTTATACTATATTTATAATACTGAAACTTTCTTATTAATATTTGATTTAACATCACATATAGTGCATGCATAAAGATGCTATAGAGATTTTTTGTCTAAGTACAAGAGAACCAAACACAAAGCATTTTGCAGAAAATCTAAGAAATATATCATTGAATCAAGAGTAGTATTATTAACAGTAATCTTGTAAAAATGATGCACTTCTCCCATATTTGATCTCCTATCTTAAAAAAAAAAAAAAAAAACTAAGTTCTAGTGAACACAACTTAATATTATTCACGATGAAAACTTCAAAGTATTTTATACATTCAAAAATGCAATATATACACGTGCGAAAAACAAACAAAAATGCAGTAAAAAGCAAAGCTTTCTTAAATCATTTCCATCCAATAATAAAATAATTAATAATAGAACTGTTGCAAGCAATAACAGAAACAAGTTTTTAGTTTACAGTAAAAATATAATCAACAAAACACACAAAAGTGAAAGAAAACAAACAAAACAATCAGAGTTGGTATTATACTTATTCATTTAACAATAAAATTACAGTAAAAGTTACAGAAAAATTAAATAATGCTTATTTACAAGGGTAGTGCAGGCACTTTAAGTGAAATTTCCAGACACACATTTTTGAGAATTTTAGGGCATTTTCAGAACAAAATTACTTGGCACAGTAACCAAAAGTACAAGACAAGATCTGAATAATTATAATATAAAAAAATCTAATACATACATATATGCTGAGAATAAGATGCAAGAATAACCAAGCTGAAAAAAAAAAAATTGCTTTGTTCCCCTCTTCTCTTTTTATATACAAACATCCCTCTTTTGGATTGGGAAAGGGGAAAAAAGGAGCACAAATTTAAGGTGGGGGGAGGGGATATAGATGATTAATAAATAAAAAAAAAAAAATAGGGAGAATTTTTTTTTTTTTTTAAACAAAAATAAAGTGTTTAAAAGATTTTAAACTTTGTGTGCTGGAAGGGTAGCAAAGCATGAGAGAGAATATATTTCAAAGCAAGGAGTAATTTAGATTTACTTTTTACTGCAATATAATAAATAAACAGAATTTTTCTTTTAAATAGTTTTTTTTAATTTTTTATTCTTAAAATTTGTTTGGTAGGTGGAGGAGCAAAGAGGGAAATCAGATACTGTGGGGACATGAAATTTAGATGATCATTTATTCATTGTTACAAAAAAGTATCAAATATAGGGCTGCCAATGCCATTGAAGATAGTTGTTTTAGTAGCCTATGACGAAAAAATATTAGCAAGATTACTTTAAAAAAAAGGGGGGGGGATAATGTATATTTGCCATAAAAAAAATATATAATAATACTGCAGGTGTGCAGAATATGTCCAATCCGGCGATCTAGGATAGTAGGAAATTTTACGGAAAAATATACAATTGATTTCAATTTTAACAATGAACTACATAATTTCCTAATGAACTACATAATTCCCTAAGATAGAGAAATTTTCCCAACAAATAAAAAGACCTGTATTGCGACTTTCACAAAATCGATCTCAGAATAATATGTACTATGTATACTCGCATATAAGTCGAGAAAATTTGGAAAAATAATCCGCTTCAAAGTGTGTGTGCGTAGGGGGGGGGGGTCGACTTACATGTTGGACAAAAAAGGTCGACATTTTTTTCCAGAGTAGAAAAATGCCGATGTTCCAGAATAATTACGCAATCACGATCCTCCGAATTTCTAAGGTCTTTTCTGATGAATTACCTTAGAAAAAAATTTTAAGAGTACATTTTTTTATCTAATATAATATTCTGACATTAAAAAATCGGGTATACCCAAACCCAATGTGCAAGATTTAAAATACAACATGAAACCTAAAAAATTAAAATCAACCTGACCCACAGTGAAAAAGATACAGCCAACCCGATCCACAGCAAAAAATTAGAGCCAATTGAACCAACAAATCAGGTTAGGGTAAATCGTATTACCCGACCGATACAGGGCTCTAATTGGGACGATCGACTTTTGAAATATCCATGTGCATTCACATTTATCCAAAAAAGTCCACATATATTTTTTATTGTGTAATTTCGCATGAGATAGTCTACACATATAATAGTTTGCAGTAGTAGCGGAAAAATGGCCATGAATTAAACACTTTTAAATATTTAATAAGATAATATTAAAGGATTTTACAAACTGCAAATAGACGAAACAAAGAAATTAAAAAAATTGTAATACTTGATTAATTGTATAAAAAAATATATATATATAATTTTTCTGCTATATTTTTAACAGCTGTAATAGATTCGATGAAGTCGCAACCTTTGGATATTCCTCTTAAGATCAGTGCTAGCAGTTTCTGTTTACACTTTCTCTCATTGCCTGCTATCAGGATTTCGGACAAAGATTTTTCCCCCAAAATTCTTAAACTCCGAGAAATTAAAATATTTTTATTAAAAACTAATATCTGTCAGGTCAAAGTGTTGGAGCATTGAGTAGCATAAAATTACGAGACAATATTTAATATATACATTATGTTTACTATTTAGCAGTATAAAACTAATCTTGTAATAACAGCTGTTGAATCTAAGTTTTTATTCAGTCGTCATTTGCCTCAGGTAATGCTATATCTAAGTGCCTTTATTCTTCTAGTTAAGTCTAGAGAATGGCACTTTCATGAGAATATTCTCTAAATGATGAACTCTACTAAAAGTGACATAAGTTGCTCCAAGTGATAATGATAAAAAAATGGTAATTATAACATACTAATTAAAAACAACATAAATGTCCAAAAACATATACGTACCATTTTATAAAATAAATTACTGAAAGGTGTTTTTATATACAAAACTGTATTTCTACATAGATAACCTAGCGCTTTCGAGCAAAAGTTTGCTCAAAAGTGCTAGGTTATCTATGTAAAAATACAGTTTTGTATATAAAAACACCTTCAATAATTTATTTTATAAAATGGTACGTATATGTTTTTGGACATTTATGTTGTTTTTAATCAGTATTCATAGTACAAGGTGAATATAGATTCAATGAGTATGTTTTATCATAGCTCAAGTTTTTAATTGGTAATTATAACAATTTAGTGAAAATATTCAAAAACGTGTGTATGTATGGGGGAGGGGGGGTAACCACTCTTGTGTGACAACCAGTGACATAAGAACATATAAAGAGAGAGAAGGATAAACACCAAAAACATTATGTAATGTAATTAATAGATAGCTGATACCCAAGAACATACTAAAAGAAAAAAACAAAAAACAAGATGGGATGGGGAGACAACAGAGCAAGCAAAATAAAATGATAGGACTTACATAAAATAGCCACACAAAGCAGAAATACAGAATTTAATACTAGAAGAGTAAACATTCAATAAATGATTCAAATAATCTATTCTTAAGAAACATAAGTAACTAAAACATCTAATAAAACTAAAAAGAAACAATTAAAATTGATATATTTACTTAGTTGTTAATCTTGTTATTACAAATGCTATTTCATTATAAATCTATTAGTTATGTTGATAGACGTTAAAATGGATATCACTCCTAAAATTCAGAAAAACATATCTAATCACTGAATTTAAACAGAATACAAGATAAAAAGTTTAAAATTATTTTTCATACTTTAGTGTGAGACAACTATTATACCAACTATAATATCCTCCTCTCGATTCTAAGCTTTCATACATCCTTTTTAAAAAGTGGAAAAAAAGGAAGATATCTCAAATCTGGTTATTAACAAAGAGATGGGTTACAAATAATATAATAAAATCACTTGTTAACTTTAAATAAAGGTCCAATTAATACTTAAAGTGTTGAAGACATAACACGAAATGTTTAAAAATACCTTTTAATATAGATTACATATGTTTCATTCGCTCTACCTGTAACATCTTCAGATCTAAATGATAAATAAAATATTTTCGCATGGTTTTTTAGGGTTTCGTTCATCTCACGAAACCCTATTGCTCCCGCTCCGTTGTCTGTCTGTCACAGAGCCATTCTCGAAAACTAAGTAACTTACAGAGTTGAAACTTAGTGTATAAATCAGAATATCAGCTGTGAAGAGCTGAAAATATTAAAATTTGAAAAATTCGTATTATTTTAATAAATAGAAATAAAAAACAAAAATTCTAACAGCCTTTTCCTTTTAAATTCAAACATTTTTCATTATAGCAGATGCCAAAAATTAAAAATCCACGATGAAAATCTTTCCACAATAATTAATTTTCTATCAGACGATTTCCACGTGAAAAAGGAAAATGAAATAAAAAGTTTCATCAATTGAAAAAAAGATAAATATGAAATAAAATTGATTGACGTCATAGTGGTAAATAAAACGGAAAATGTCTAAGATTTCTCAATAATACAAGGAGTATGAGTATGAGTAAGTAAACAAAGCAGATTAATGTCACGTCATTAGAGAATTAAAAAGAAAATCTGACGTCATATGGGAAGTTTAACTAATTTTTCAGATGTTTGAGAATAATACAAAGCGAGTATCAATATAAATAATAGAGAATGGTAAATATATGAGTTTGAGAAACGTATTGAATCGTGATAAAAATCCGATTATGGAAATATTCGCATATTTTAACATTTTGAAGGTATACATCAATTTGTTTATTTTTGAAATTATTTTTTTAAATATTGCATTTAGTCCGTATGACGGATATTATTATGACAGAATATAATAGCGGGCTTGGCCCGCTATCTGGCTGGTTTAGATATTCGAAAAAACGAAAAAATAGACTGGTAAATTTTTACTTTATAAAAAACATGACTTTTTTTTTGTTGTTGCTAAATGAAATTTGTTTGAATTTATTAAAGAAAGGATAAAGTGTTTTGAAAGGAATATTAAACGAAACCCCTTGAGCGATCTTTGATCACACTTACCCACTTGTTGAAAATGGTAAACATAAACCACGAGATCACATGTCCAAGGCAAGCAGGTGCTTAAATTGGTCAAACTGGAAAAACGTGAAAATTATTATTTATTTTTACTGCTTTTTTAATCTGTAAATCATCGCGTGCCAAATTTTAGGTAATTCAAACAAAGCCGCTTCTTTTAAACTACCTAAAATTTGGCATGCGATGATTTACAGATTGAAAAAGCAGTAAAAATAAAAATAAATAATAATTTTCACGTTTTTCCAGTTTGACCAATTTAAGCACCTGCTTGCCTTGGACATGCGAACTCATGTTTTTTGTTTACCATTTTCAAAAAACCATGCGAGAATATTTTATTTATCATTTAGATCTGAAGATGTTACAGGTAGAGCAAATGAAGCATATGTAATCTATATTAAAAGGTATTTTTAAACATTTTGTGTTATGTTTTTATCACTTTAAGCATTAATTAGACTTTAATTTAAGGAGATAGGTGTTTAAAGTCTTAAGATTACTGAAATATTATTACATGTTTGCCAAATTTGGTGCAAAATTTGACTGGTAGGTGGGGTGCATTGCTAATGAAAACAAACCCATTTTTCTAGTAGAATAAAAATGTGAAATACAATATATATATATATTTTAATGTTTGCATTTTGTCCATTGCATTATGTTTCATTGAAATGAATTTTTATACCAGTCAAAAAGGAACATTAAAGATTTCAAAACTAATATCTGCATTTTAAGCTATTTTCACATAATTACTAATCGGAAGGTCAGAAAGCAATTCGGAAATAGCTCTGAACTATAAAACCATGATTTAATAACTTTAAACATAAAACAAAGCATTTATGTTTCAGAATAATAAAACTAGTTTTGTATAGTTTACAGGTAAGTATTTTAAATGTTAATTCATAATATTTGATCTCTTTCAGATAAGTTGCTGCAAAAGTTAAAATCCCGTTAAAGGTGAATATAGATTGAATATACAAGGTGAATATACAAATCATTAATCCGTAAAATCTCGTTAATCCGTCCCCCCTAAACGCGACGCAAAATAATCAGTGGGGGAGGGGGACGCTTACACCGTATTAAAATTGTAGTACATGATATTTATGGGTGGGGGGGGGGGGGGGGGGGAGATGCTAATAGCCGATTGTTGCAAAGTATGCATTATTTTAATAAAGTGACAAAAGAAAAACATTTTGAACAAATAAATGATATACAAAATAGAAAATCAGTATAACTTCACGATTAATAGCGATTTCAGATTATAGAAAATTCTGGATTTCAGAAGCTTTATAACTGGAATGCATTTAGATAAATAATAACACTAATATCTGTCATTAATATGGTAACAGAAAAATAAAAGGAACTTAATAATTTAAAATAATTAAAAAACACTGAGAAATTGCAGTTGAAAATGTTCTGAAATACTTTCTAGAACTAGTAACATTTTATGTGGTGTCGCCATCTGTTGTAAATTAGAGATATTAAATAAGTTTTTTTAAAATCATGATTTCATATATATAAATGCTAAATAAATAATACAAATCACAAAAATTGAGAACATAAAGAACAAATTGGTAGTGTTACCAGATTTTTAAAATGAAAAACATTGCTACCACAAAGATAGCACAAAATACGCTACAAATACTACTGTGGTGCATCTACTGATCAATCAATCTATAATTTTTTTGTAATTGGTTTTCATAATAATGTTAAATACGACTATAAATTCTTTAATAAAATAAATAGATTCTTTTTTAATCAAAATATTACACACACAGCATCAAATACACATTTTTTAACTTATTTCATGAGAAACTTTCACTATCGATATTTTTATTACCTTCATATCGCCATGGAGATAAATTTACAGCAAAACTAATGTTTGGTTATATTGCTTTTTCAGATTGACAATAGTTGAGGTTGTGTATGTTACTTTTGTATTTGTACACGTTTGCAATATATCAAAGAATCGTCGGAAAAACACAACACTCATGAGATAAAATTTTGGCTGTTGATCTTGACATGTGTGGCGAAATTTCTTTTGGGGGAGGGCACTTTCTCAGGATTTTTTGAATTTTCCAATTTGTATGCAAAGTGAGAGGAGGGCGCTTAATCGGGAAGGGCGGATTAACAGAATTTTATGGTATATATATATATATGAATTTATCAAGAGTTAGACTAATGAAAAAAAAAGGAATACAACAAAAGAAAAATTTAAAAAACTTATTCTATTTTTTTTCAACATTAATACAAGTTAAAGTCAACCATCAATCACAGCTAATCAATAATTATATATTTTACACTAACTCTCAGTCTGGAAATAAAATCAGTGATATAATTCAAAAATTTTCCTAACCATAGAATGAAAAATGATTAGGTATTTTTTTATTTATTTACTCTTAAATTTGAGTCATTAGGTTAATAAAGTGCATATTTTTTTTAAGTAATTAGAATTTGTTTTATATTTTTAAAATTGAGTCAATAAACAAATAAAAAATATCTTAAATAAAGCTGTAAATGCAATTAATCAAAATGGAAATGACATATTTGAATTCAAAGAAATCATTAATGCTTTTTATGATATTTATGTACATTTATGCATAGAGTTTTAGGACATTATTGACAATAATACAAGAGCTGTTTTATGATAAATTTTTAATGAACTTTTCCTTAAGAATGTTACTTGGTTCCAAATTATAACTTTTATGATCTTGGTTCGAAAAATTAAATTATGTGTTTGTCAAGTACTGCCAGAAAAAGTTGTGTATGAATCTTTTTCTATATCAATGGAAAAAAACTTCAACCGTAGATATAAAATCATGGTGAGTCTGAAAACATAGTAACAAATTTGAAGATAGCAAAAGAATTATGATGCATAGTAAAAATATTTAGACACAGATTTACACAAATAACTAGCAAAACCCGCGGCTTTGCTCGCGTAATTCTTGAAAAATGCCAAGTGGTATTCGTTGGCCTATTTCCATTAGAGGAATTTTTACTGCCACAGATATTTCAGAAATTACTAATTAAGCCACACTAATGTCGAAAAAAAAAATCGAAATTTTAGAACATTTTTTGCTTTTTTACCCCCCCCCCCCCCTGTGGTAGTGTCACCGATATAAAATATAGCCTATGTTACAGCAGGGACTGTTACCATCACTTTTGAAAATGGTTCCGTAGTTCCAGAGATTCAATAGAAATTATAATTTAGAATGTTTTTAGAATGCTTTTCGCTCATCTCACCCTTTTTAAATTTCAAACTTTTTTAGAGTTTGTTCTTAGAGAGCATTTACAATTTCTAAGTAACTACCATGTCAAATTTTATGTTTCTAACACCTTCAGTATAAAAAAAATCGAAATTTTAGAACTTTTTCGCTTTTGCACCCCCCTGGAACTAGTGGCCGGCATAAAATATAGCCTATGTTGGAGCAGGGACTGTCATCATCAATTTGCCACCATCACTTTTGAAAACGGTTCTGTAGTTCCAGAGATTCTATAGAAATTATAATTTAGAATGTTTTTAGAACGCTTTTCGCTCATCTCACCCTTTTAAATTTCGAATTTTTTTAGAATTTGTTCTTAGAGAGCATTTACATCTTATAAGTAACTACCATGCCAAATTTCATGTTTCTAGCTGCTTCAGTATAAAAAAAATCGAAATTTTAGAATGTTTTTCGCTTCTGCACTCCCCCTGGGAATAGTGGCACCGACATAAAATATAGCCTATGTTGGAGCAGGGATTGTCCCCATCTATTTGCTACCATCACTTTTGAAATCCCTTCAGTAGTTCCAGAAATTACCCCCTACAAACAAACAAAAAAACAATCTTTACTACTTTATAATATTAGTATACATAGAAGAAGTAATACAAGTGTGATTTTGATTTAAAAAAATCTTGAAATTATATGAAAAAAAAAATTAAAATGGAGGGGCGATTAAAATTTGAATGTACATTACAATATTACACAACAAAACAACACTAGTAAATTAATAAAGATATAAATGTTCAATGCATAATACTTTTCTTTTAAAAGTCACTAAAAAATAATAATAATAATTAAAAACATGAAATACAAAATCCACAAAATCAGGATGAATTTCTATGCACAATCACCCCTGATAATGCAAAAGTTTCCTAATCGATCCATTAACAATTTAAGACTTTTTATTATATGAAGGTGACAATGTTTCTTTAATTGCTTCAGGGACTGTAATATACATAATACAAGCCCAAACACATAATTTTTGTATCATGCATTTTGTAAAATGTGCAGAGTCATGAAAATAAATGTGCTATGGTCACTTACAGTTTTTCTCGTACTGAAAATAGTGTATAAAGAATTTTTTGTAGTTATTTTATTAAATTGGAATATTTTATTGTCTAGGGGACAATTTGTTGTAACAATGTTTAAAAAAGGTATTAATACATTTTAAACTGGGAATAACAAAATGCAAATCACATAATTTTAAATATGTTATTAAAATCCTCGCACATGTAAATATATATATATATTTATTTTTTTACAAAGGGCCACACAAAAAATTACAATTACATAACCATATTTGGGGACAAATTTGTTTTAAATACATTTTAATGACATTAAACTATTTCAAATTTAATTAAATTTATATTTGTTATTGAGGCATTTCATATTGCAAATGTGTTACATAAATGCACAAAAAAAAATTAAAAGATAAATTCAGGAATAACTATATGATATTCTAGAATATTATCTAAAAGCTCATTTTAATTGAATCTTGCTAGCTCAATTGACTGTTATAATATGCAGCATTAAAAAGATGTGCGAAATATCTTGCTTTGTATTTTAAGGTCACATCAAAGTCAGATGGCAAAGAATACATAAATCAAATTTATATATCGAACTGATTTTATTATAAGCATAACACAGGTTTCTACAAAAGGGCCAATTCATTATGTTTATCATATTTGGAATGTTTCTAGATTTAAAAAAGAAAAAAATTGACTATTCTTTAATATTTATAGGTCAGTTAATTTTTTTTTCTTCTGATTTCTATGATTTGAGGATGGCAATAGCCAGGTAGAATAAAGCACAATATTAAAAAAATAAAACATTCCACACACTTAAGATCCCAATCAAGCAGTTGTGCTTCCCTCTATATTAAAAAAAAAGTAACCACCACCGCTGCAGCCGCAGTCAATGAAGATTTTGTGCCTTGAAGTCTTTCTGGACTAATATCCAGAAAACTATTGCATATAAAAATAAGAAAATTGGTAGTTTTATAAAGAAATGTTCGATAAACACGCTGAAGCAAACAGTTTTTAAATCAAGGAATTATTTTAAGAGATATTTAATATTAAAGTTGGTCAAAATAGTTGTCTTAAAAAAGTTTTATAGAAACAAAAACTATGCACAGGAATTCAACCATAATTTATAAGGATATAGTTGACAAGTTTGCGGTGTGCAGACTGCAATTACTTTTTTAATTTGAGTAATTTTTTGAGGTTATACGAGGCGTGTTTTTTAAGTAAGTACCGTTTTGTGATTCCGCCGCCACAGGGCTACGGTCGGCGTTCCGCGCTGGTTACCTACATCTCTTGTCTACGCACTGACGCCATTACAGTCTGATTCTTCATTGTATACGTTGTTTACTGAGTGTTTAAGATGCCTCCGACAATCGTGAGTCCCGCCGATTGTGAAGTACGGGCTGTTATACGATTTCTTAGTGCTAAAGGCGTAAAACCGATCGATATTCATCGTGAGATCTGTGAAGTTTACAGACAAAACATTATGAGTGATGGAATGGCAAGGAAATGGGTGAGAGCATTTAAAGATGGCCGCACAAATGTGCATGATGAAGAACGGAGTGGGCGTCCTTCGGTCGTTAATGAAGATTTGGTGCAGAAAGTGGACGAAAAGGTGAGAGAAAACAGACGCTTTGCAATTTCATCATTGTCCGACTGCTTTCCTCAATATTCTCGTAGTGTTTTGTATCGCATTGTGACCGAGAACTTGAATTACCGGAAATTGTGTTCACGTTGGGTTCCAAAAATGTTGACGGATTTGCACAAAACCCAACGTTTAGGCAGTGCATTGACTTTCCTTGAGCGGTACCACAATGAAGGTGAAGATTTTTTAGACCAAATTGTTACTGGTGACGAAACATGGGTGGCCTACGTCACACCAGAATCGAAACAACAATCCATGGAATGGCGACATTCATCATCACCCAAAAGAGTGAAGTTTAAGCAAACAATTTCTGCCCGGAAAATCATGTGCACAGTTTTTTGGGACAAAAAAGGAGTAATGCTAGTGGAGTTTCTGCCTCGTAATGAGACAATCAATGCAGCGTCTTATTGTGAGACATTGAACAATCTGCGTCGTGCAATCCAGAACAAAAGACGTGGCAAGTTGAGTAAGGGTATCGTTTTGCTGCATGACAATGCCCGTCCACATGTGGCTAATCGGACCAAAGATCTCATCAAATCTTTTCAATGGGAAACTCTAGATCATCCACCATACATCCCTGATCTGGCGCCTAGCGACTACCATTTGTTCCTGCACTTGAAGAAACACCTGGGCGGTCAGCGTCTTCAAGACGATAACGAAGTCAAAACATTTGTGATACAGTGGTTAAGAAGTCAGGCGGCAGAATTTTATGAGGAGGGTATTCAAAAACTGGTGCCACGTTATGACAAGTGCCTCAATATTCACGGAAATTATGTAGAAAAGTAGATTAAGGTACAGGCTTTCATGTAAAAATAAAATTATTGCGATATCTTTGCACGTCTTTTTTAAATTCCAAAACGGTACTTACTTAAAAAACACGCCTCGTATTTCAATTTTTTATTCAAAATTCTCATTATTTTTAGGAAGATTTATTTCATATTTCATAAAATCCATTATTTGAATTGTTGCCAATTTGTAAAATAGTGCACGTAATAAGATTTCCTTTCAATTAAGAAATGTATTTACACGTGACTATTAAAAACAGAAATAAAACTTTAAAATAATAATTAAATGATCACGTGTTAAAATCAGTAAATGTAGAAAATTACGAAATAAAAATTATACTTGCACGTGAATTCTAAAAAGAGAAATAATTAAATTATTACGCGTTTTCAAAGCATTAAGTAGGGTAAATTTAATTTATTTCGGCAAAATATTTTATCAATTATTGCAAATTTTAAAACAGCGTAATTAATAATATTTCCCTTCAATTAAAAACTATATTTTTTACGTTTAATAATTACGTTTAAATCAATGATATAACTAATAAATTGGTAAAATATAATTAAAATACAGATAAACGTTGAATGAAAGATCACTCGATGACATAACTAACACGCGTAACACATCTGATGTCAATTGAATGCGACGCCACAAATATGCACTTTTGGCTATAAATCCTATATTTTGGCGACAGTTCTTTTCTTTTATAGAAAATAGTAGACGGGAAAATGGAGTACGCAATTTTCTATAGCATCGTTATAAAATTTCCCGATGCAGCGACATGGCTTACTTAACCATTTTGAACAAGTTGATATTCAAATGTTAAATTACTCTTATTTTATGAATCATGAAAACAGTTAGCTGTTTCGACAGCAGTTGATTCAACCTTAAAATCCCTCAGTCAAAGGAAAATGAATGGAAACCTGATTACAGCAGATAGTCATTGGTCGTTTAATTATAATTCAATCTTCCGTAATCATTTTAGAGTTGATCAAATCAGAGTGTTTTTAAAGTTTGCGGTGTCAGAACAGGGGTTGGCGAACGTAGCTCGTAGGGGGCAGAGCCCCCTAGTAATAAAGAAAATTCTAACCTTGATGAAAAAATTATCAAATTCTTCTTTAGAAATGTGTCTGTCATTTGAGAACACACATTTTTCTATTTTAGACATTGGACTCCCAGTATGCCTAAGCCAGTCTTTCCTATAAAAAAAAATATATACAATATGATTGAGACTCAAATTATGGATTAATTATAATAACAGAGAATGGTTAAAATTCAAAGTTTTCACACAAATCTAATTATAGTGGTCAATTAAAATGCATTTAAGGGTATCTTATATCTTAATTAAATATGGTTTTTATATTTTTCATACATGGGTTGGCATGAAATCAACTGTTTAAACTGATTAAATCAATTGTTTTTTCCACTACAAACCAATAGTTTTACTTAGAATAACTAAACTATCATATTTTCTCTTTTCGTAAGTTAAACGTTTTAAAAGTACCTTCGTATTAGCCGCAGGTCTTGGTTAACTCTGAGTTCTTTATTATCAATAAATACTTTTTGTTTCAAGTGAAAAATGTTTATGAATTGACCTTAGGATGACATCAAACATATAATGAAAATAATAATACATGCATATATGACATGAAATCTTTGGTGATTTTGTTGCCAATTAATCACTGGCATGCGGCTAATACAAAAGTACTGTGAAAAATATAAATATAATTATTAGATATCAAGGTTTTATTAAGATTAAATTTTAAAACAGCAGTGCATAGAATTTTGAAAATATGAAACATACTGTTATAAAATAAAGTTTTATGAGTATTTAATGTTATATATTTAAAAAGAATTAATTAAAAATTGAAGATGTTATAAAGAATTATATATTGTTATACAGCTTTAAAAAGAAATGGATATTAACAGAGTTTAGAAAATTAATCCATTAACCAAATTTGATATTTGTATAAGTCCCTCTCCTCCTTTTCAGGCAAAGCAACTTTCTATGAAATCAATAAACAGTGAGACCAGAACCAGCTTTAAGTCAGTCGGACTTGTTAAGTATACACCAACACATTGCAATATATCATGTACTAGTGTAAATGCTTATCCTAGGATGGTGGGTAGAAATCGTGGTTTTCACTTAAAATTTGAAACAATTGATAAAAATATTCATATACTATTCATCGATAATAAGGAAAACTGACATGAAACGTTAAGTTCAGAGCCTGATTAATGTATGGGCCTCTGGGATTTTAACAACAAATTTGTAATCTGGTGTAAATAAGATGACAAAACAGAGGAGAAATTGCAGATATATCTTAATTAGTAAAATGAAACATATATATATATTGAATGCAATATCAGTACAAACAGCTTTTACTGACTTGTACTCTAAGTTTATATTCTATTCATCGATAATTAGGAAAATTTACCTGAAATGTTGAGTTCAGAGCCCCTGGAGTTTTAATGATTTTTTTTTTAAACTTATGTAAAAGATGACAGAACAAAGGAGAAACTACAAATCTGTCTTATTTATTAATATAAAACAGATACAAATATAGTTTTAATTTGTGTTTTATTATGAAGTCTTAATTTTGTTATGGTATAAAACATAAATAAAGCTGGAAACAAATGCTGAAATATTTATATTATTTTAAGTGAAAATGTTTTAATGTTCCATAATCATTTCAAGCTTCTTTTTACAGTAACACTATTCTTAATATTAATTTTATTTTTCTTGGTATCCTCTACTTTTCTGAATTTTTTATTAAAAAATTATTTATTTTATGTATAGTTTATTTAAAAAAAAAAAAAAAAATGCTAACATGTAATTAGGGTATGCAATCAAGATGAAGTAATCAATAAAGGTTCCAATTCTAATTTTTATAATTAATAATTGAAAAATCAGTGAAAATTACGTCATGTTAGCAAAATCATATATATTTTTTTTTATTAATGTAAAATACATTTCAAGCTAAGTATAACGTCATATTCACCAATGCAAAATTGTCACACATGCTTTATATACATACTTTTATGCTTAACCACCATGAATTCAAATAAAAATAATTTTTTATTTAATTATAATGAAAATAAATGGCATCAATAAAGTTATAATCCATAAAGATAAAATAAACCCAATAGACGCTATTCTCGTGACGTTACAGTAAATATGAATTTTTATAAAACAAAAAGCAGAAATATTTTTAATGAAATTTAGCCTGCAAATAAAACAATATATGTATAAAAAGCCACGTGTCTGAATATTTTTCGTTATTTCTCTTTTATCTGCAACAATGGTTTGCACTGGAATCAACACACAGTGTTTTATTATATTTAGACAATGTCACTTTTCATATTTTACAGAGAACACCAGTGCTTATTGTAATAAAATTACACAACATAAAGTTTTGTGATTTTAAGGCAAAACTAGTTTTTAAGTTATTTACACAAGTGAATTGTTGCTTAAGCTAATAAGAATTATAAGAAAACAAAAGAATTATGCATAATAAAAATTTTCTTGAAGTTGTTAATCGTAAAGAAAGTTTAATTCATTAGTGCATGATCATATGCAAAAAATCCAGAAGAAGAAACAGTGATTATTTAAAAATAATAATCTGAAATGAAATCCCTCTATATTAAAAAAAAGTAATGATTTGGAAATGGACCAACGAAAATCTGCATAGATCTTCCCAGCTTTTTTTCTTCTAGAAAATAGGGATTGCTGCGCAATACTGAACGGAATCATGAAGCAATTACGTGGGCGGTTGGAGAGAGTAGCGAGCAGGGGAGGCAGAGCTTCCCTAGTTATCAGAGTATAAATAATGGGCCAAGCTGTTTTACAATATTATTTTACAAATCAAAACTGCTAAATATTTCGCAGTAATTCTCAATTGTTTCTCAGGGTTCATAAATATCATGATATTTTTAAAAATATCAAAAACATCCGATAATTTGATATATATCTTACAGTTTCAAAATAGTAAACTTACTGCTGATTTGAAATATTTTTAGAGTTAAATTAGATAAATTAGAAACCCTATTGCACTTAACATTAAAACTTAATTAAAGACTATTCTAAAGGTCTTTTTTTTCCCCTCACTTACAACAAAATTGAAATTCAACTAATCAAAACGAGAAATAATTTTCTGAAAAGTAAAACAATTTGCTTTTTACAACCATCAAAAAGCAAACTATATTATTCAGTATCAAGAAAATTTTGTTTTTTATAAAACAAAATTTTAAATATTAAATAATTTATTTTTATTGAAAATTTGAGCATAAATGTAAGCTTGTCTGCTTTTTCATTCCTTAACATGCTGTGCAAATTAAACTGAACTAAAGCAAAACCACAAAAGATTATTTCTAATGAAACTATATCTAACTGTTATCTAAATTAGACAGTTTATCTTTAAGTGGGTGTTCTAAGTTAATATTGTCCCACATAATTATTAGTTCTACATTTAAAAATTCAGCTTTGAATAAAAATAGAAAAAAAATATTTTATTTTCTCTTTTGGGAAAAAATTCATTTATACTTATTTTAAAATTTAATGAAATTTGTAAAATATCAAAAATATCCTACACAATGATACTTTGAAAATAAATAACAAATATATGAAAATATCAAACATGATATTTTGAAAAAAATAAATATCAGATAAATATCATATATATCACCGAACCCAGATTGTTCTCCCGTGTTATAGCAGAAGCAAATGTGGATAGTAATTAGATATGTAGCTGATAATGTATAAGTAGTACTTCAGCAAATATATATGAATATTTTATCCAGTTTTTAGAGGTGTGAAGTAGCACAGATTAAAATTTTTAGAACATGAACTTCATAAAGACTTAATAAAGAACTTAATAAATCTACATGAACTTGACATATTAATACTAGATGTTGTTAATATCATAGACAAAGATATGATAATGATCCTAATATAAAGAGATACTGCGAGGAGTTCTAGGAATTTGCACATTACTTATATTTGGGGAGTTGTTATTTCTATTGATATTTTTGCACTCTGGCATGTGCATCCTACTATTACTTGTGCACCTTTCGGACTCACGCTAAATATCACTTCTCTATCGTGCAAGTCCTGGTTTCATTTTCCCATCATTCCTTTGGAGCACACTTTCTCGTTTTGCTCTATAGGCATGGCTAGCTGATGATGTTTGCGGCAGGGGCTTTGCTAATTACATCATATTGATGCTGCGACTCACTTATCGGAAAGCTGGTCCTTTTTTTTTTGGAGTGTGTTTTCATTGCATGTTTTTATATTTCACTGTGTGTTTTCTGACTAATCATTTTGAAATTTTTTAAAAATTTCATTTCAGTAACTCCCATGTATGTTATATAAAATGGGTTGACCGTTAAAATTTAATTCAGTTATAAGTCTGATTCATGGATAACGTGATGTTATGCCGGCATTAAAAAAAGCCATTTCTTCATATTTTAAATCTTACTTTGGAAATAGATGCTGAAGACGTCATGATTTTTAGTATTCCTCCGGGAATTTTTCAAAGCAATTCTACAATAACTTTAAGATGTGTGGCCATGAGGACACAGTTTTCTCTTCAAAGTTTAAGGTATAAATAAAAGAAGATATTGTTTTTAATTTATGAAAACTGTCTTCATTTAGCATCATTATTTGTGTTCCACCATTCAAGTAAGAATATTTTATTTTTTATTTTTTAGTGACCGTAAAGAAGAAAAAATATTGCATGGGTAATTGTTTCTACTATTCTAAAATTTAATTCACAATGCTCAACTTGAAAATTCGCATCACAGATATACCTCAGGAATGCAACAACTTCTATAGAACAACTGAAGTACTTTTTTTACATCACATGGCTATGCCGCAATTACAACCTAGTATTGAGATACTTGTCCATATGCAACAACTTTCTTTGGAACTGTGCAGTATCTTTACAACCTTTTTCACATCACCTACTAAAAGATGAACAGATTAGAAAACATGTGATAAATCTGTCAGTAAAACTCCCTCTGAAATATGATGAGAATGTTGAATGGAAAATATGAAAGATGTATGGTACCAAGCTGCTGAACTTTGTAATGCACTAGGAAAAAACACTGATGATGCTCAAGCAAAAAAGATGATTCTAAATAGTCAATCAAATGATAAATTACAAAATTCTGATCTCACTAATTTTGTGGCACTCCTTATTCTTTCAAGTAAATTATGTGAATAAAGTTGCTTACGCAAAAAGCAAATAATTTCATTATAAATCTGTAGATGAATCTTCAGCATACCCCAAAACTGTTTGCCCAAAACAGAGTGCAATGCTTAATCAAGTGGTAAAGTATTATCATTAACAATTTATTTAGATGTTTCTAAAAATTTCAGGATCTGTTCAAGAAAACCATAAGAAAATGTACAGGAGGATCTGAAAGTGGGATTGACATAGTAGACCTGACAGACACAAAATAAGATATCAAGTTAAAAACCACAAAAGTTGCTGATATAAATGAATACATGCTTTGGAGGAAATGGAAGCATTAAAGTGTCAATTCTACCACCAAAGATTCAAAACACCATACTTGCAACAATAGGTCTACTACATTTAAAATTTATTTCTACTCTGACTTTCCTTTTATGTCTATTTAGTGAATGTGGCATCGGGAGGAAGGAATTAACTAAGCTGAAAATGACCAAAACTTATGAGATCACCAATTTAGCAAAAACATTTAAAGAGCTTAGTTATGTTCACTGAATCTCAATTCACCAGGAGTTTAAACTTTAACAAAATTCTAAAAAAAATTTCAGAATAAAAGCAAGAAAAATAACTATCATAATAAAAAAAGATTAATTTTTCATTTATAGTTTTATGATTGTTAAGTTATTTTTAGAAGTAAAAAAAATAATTATTATTTATTTATGACACAAATTCTGATTTTTTTTTCCCTAAATGAAAATGAATTAATATAATTAATAAATCATTTCAAAATAAGTAGAACAAGTGGTATTAAAAGAAAGTAACTTTTCAGAGCCAATATATAATTTTTGTTTTAATTTGTATGCAAAATTTTATAAAGATGTAGCTAACATGTGTTTGGGCTGCTAGTTTTCACATATTTTTTAAGTGCATATTTTCTTTGCTTATCATTCAAATATCTACAGAACTTGGTATATGTTGACCGGGGACCTCAGGGTGCATAGAGTAGAGTCCTGCACGGGTCGGGTTGAACCCGACCCGAACCCGCAAATTCAATTTGAAGTCAACCCGCAAAAATAATTTTCGTCGACCCGCAACCCGACCCGAACCCGCAAAAATAATTTTCGACTACCCGCAACCTGACCCGAACCCGACATGCTTCAACCCGAACCCGCAGTGAAAGGACAATAAACCATGTTTTAATGCTATTATGAAAAGTATATGTACAATTATTTGTCTAATACCAATTTTATACAGAACAAGTTTGAAATTGTACGTCAAACGTGACAAATGTACTATAACTAGTTATATAAATATTCAGATCTTGGTGATCTTTAATTCTGTGAAATTAATTATATCGTCTGCGGATTAATTTCTGTAATAAAATAAGTATCTCAGTTGCTTGACGATTAAACCTCGGAAGCTCCTATAAGAAAGAAGTACCGCCGATTTAAAACAAAAATTCAAATTATTAATAAATATTTTTATGAATATCGTTTTAAGTTTTTATCCGATTGACATAAAATTTGAAATGACTCGTCAAAATTCTTCAAAGAATATATATATTACACTTCAAATCATTCGGTTGGGTAGATTTTGCGTTGTCATATGCGGACAGACGGACGGATTGAACGACGACAATAGGTGCTACGTATTTACATAATTACAAACGCTCCTTAAAATGGACAAATGTATGTTATTTCATATTCAAATACAGTGAAATCTCTAAATAGCGGACACCTGAAGATCGTTGAGCAGAATCCTGCATCAGGTCGTGTACTTGACCCCTCATTTTAAAGAGAATTTCATAAGATTAAATTTGATATACAAGTTTGACTATGCTTGGTTAAAAAAATAATAAATTAAATTAAAAAAAATAAAATAAAATAGTGTTGTTTTTTTTAAATTATTTTTTTTAAATTTAATATTTTAAATTTTAAATCCTGAAAGTTTTAGAATGGAATATGAATGGTATCAGATTTATGGAAAAAAAAATTACTGTTTAAAGTTAATAAGACAATATTGTCTTTAGTACAATCCTAAAGTTGGCAAGGTGCTTAACTTTTTAAATACCAGCCCTAACTGGTGTTTAACATTTTTTCTTTTTTTACATAACTGCTGATCTCATTGAGATCCCACTCTAAAACTTTTAGGATTTAAAGTTTATAATATTACAAAAACATATAATTTTTCCAAAATTAAAAAAAAAAAAAAAAAAAAAAATATTATAAAATTTTATTATTTTTTTTAGCCAAGTATAGTCAACATTCATATCAAATTAAATCATGATATTCTCTGTAAAATGGGGGGTCAAACAACTCTCTACGCCTGATAGAGCTTGAGAAATTCAAAATTGAAAACAAACCAAAAGATGATGAATTTTTGAAATTTAAAAATGAATTGTATGAAAATTTACTGAGATAAAGAAAAATTATAAAAGCATATTCTCATTTATATCATCAGGGAGTTCCTGTAACTTTCATTAAAATCTAAAATGCACAGGTTGAGCCACTCGTTGATTTGGCATTCCCAATCCAATAGGAAAAATTTTTAAAGCTTATTATTAAACGACATAGCTGCCAAACCTTCCTATATAGATATAATCAAATAAGCACCAAATAAAAGAAAGATTAAGATGCCTTATTCTATAAATTTTCTGTTTGAAAACATGTTTATATATCTGGAAAAACATTAGAAGGTTTGGCAGATACGAAACGACAACTATTTTGGTTAAAATTATTCTCAATAGTTTTTTTTTTTCTAGAATTAAATGCTTGTTACTTTAATTTCTGTTTCTTTTCCCATTTTCTGATTTAAACGAAGAAAAAAAAAGATCGAAACTTGGCTGGTTTTAATCTAAATTTTAAATAAAATCACAAAATTTTAAAGGGATATAGTTAACTGCGACATTGATATTTTGTGCGATTTTCAATGCAATTTAATTTATACTCAATAAAACTATCTCCGCAAACTAGAAACAAAAACAAAGTAATGTAGCTTATTGAACAAACACTATAAAGCTAATTGACAGAAATTTGCGCCGACATTATGGTATTTCATACAAAATCCAATAATCAGCTATTCTGCCCATCAGTGCTGTGTTTAGCACTTTTTTTAGTTAAAAGTTTTCACTGAATCAGCTTCTCACTGCAGTCGGAGAAAATTATCATGTGATGTTTTCAATTTTAAGAAAGTTTGCACTGACAACATCCTGTATAAATGAGCTAAATTTAATTGTAGAATCTTACTGCCCATTAAATTTTATTTTTTACCTCCACTGCATCTTTAGATTTAGGGAGAAGGAGAGATATTATTTAAGAATATTTAAAAATTAATAAGACATATAATTTTTTTAATTCCCAAAACTCAAAAGCTGTAAAAAATAACTTTAATGATCAAATAACCACGAGTCAAGGTCTAAAAATTTGAATGTTATTTTAATTTGTGGCTTCTGCACATGTGTCTATTGCACATAATTCCCTTAAAGGGCGGTGGCATATTATATAAACATCTTACCATATATCAAATACCCATATGCCACTATGGCACCAGAATTTTTAATAAAATTTTGCTTTTCTAATGCACGTAAAGAAAAGCTTTTAGTTATTTTCAGAAAGTTTGTTCACAAATTCTGGTGTCATTCAATCCTTTCAACATCCTAACAATAGAATACTTTGCCCTTAAAAGCGTTAAACGAAAATTAGTGCGCAATTTACATAACAGAGCCGCTCAAAGATCTTAATAAGATTATACAATTTCTATAATTTACGAAAAAATGCTAAAATAAAATGGTTTAGAGTGAAATAAATCTAAATAGTGTAAGTGTTTATGGAAAAGAAATACTAGTTTGTAAGTGGCAATTTTCATTTGTCATAAAAATAAGAATTTACATTTTGTACATATTTCTATCGCTCCCTGGGAACATTAAAGTGGTAACTGAAAATGCCTGTCGGCATTTTAAAGTGCTTGGTGCCTGGTGCCGGGGCACCGTCCACACTACTCTTGGTGTGGACCTACTTGCGAGTCATTTGGATTTTTTAATCAAATTAGAGTTCTTTGAATTTTCATAAAATTTTGAACAGAACTACGTTTTAGAAGAAAATAAATACATATTTGAATATGAATGAGTATATATTCAATTTACTGCAAAATAATTAAATTATATATAAGAAATTTAATCATAAATTATTCTCTATGGTACAGTTAAGAACACTGGAATATGAAAAATATTACCAACATTTTATTTTTGATACACATAAAAATACATGTATCGTATTTTTGTATTTGTGATAGTTCCTACATATACACATATATTACACTTGACGAAGCAGTACCTTGAGGAGAATTATTCGAATTAAACTCCCTATCTGCATTCTTCCCCATTTTTCCAAATTATGTATTATTATTCTAGAACAAAACTGATACAATCAGTCATCCAGGCGGTAGTGGGTATTTAGCTCTTTTTATATATATATAAACTTTTGTTAATAATAACCATTAAATAAAAAAAAATAAAAAAAACATACTATAATATTAACCGACAAATACAATACAATATAACGAAATATCCAATAAATTGAGGTTCTAATTTTTGAATAAGATGAAGATATATATATATATATATATATACAGTGTTCGAAATTAGCTGTCTTTAGTCGTCAAATGCAACTACATTATAGCATTTGACGACTAAAAAATTATTCCTGGGCATCAAATTTGACGCCTAGCTTTTTTTAACACTTAGTTTTTGTTTAACTCAGCCAATCACTTGCTTTTGAAAATTTGGTTTCGCACCAAACATAAACTCTAATATGAGACAGTTTGACAGCGATTTTTAGCAGAGTGTACGAATCCAAATGAATGTATTAATTTATGCAAACTTCTAAACTTTATATTAAACCTTGCCATTTAGCACTGCTGAATGTGAAAAGGGATTTAGTTTGTTTAATTTAATAAAAAATGATACACATAACCGTTTATCTACTAATACTGTTAATGATTTATTAATGGTAAAACTGTATGGACCCAATTTAGCAGATATTTGTCCAGAGAGAGCTATAAATCACTGTGAAATGATGTAGCTGAAATACGGTTCGACATCCTGAATTTATGTCTAACTTTATTAAAATTAGTGGGTATTGGTTGAGTTTCATCTTTGCAATCTGTATGTAGTCAAGCATTGTTAGCATTAAATCGCTTAACGTGAATTTTTGCTTAACATGAATTAATAATGTGGCCCCAACTGATAAGATGGTACAATTATTTTAACGGTTAACACACACACACAAAATGTCGTCCTTTAGATTTGATGTTAACAATATTCGTCTGTAATTTTATTATATGTGTTGGTAATATATCAAAAGATTAATATCCGGAATTAATTTCTATGACAGTTTATTTACATCATTTAAAAACTCATCCCGATAAAAAGTAATTATCTAGAATTTCAAACAGGAAATGAAAGTGCCTAATGCAAGATGAAGAGGTTTTTACAGCACGTGCTCTGAACAAGGAAGTGAAAGACTAAAATACGTATTAGTGACGTAAATTGACTTTACGTCATTACCATCCAATGAAAAAACTTAAAAATGATGTCACTATATAAGGACTAAGACTGTTGCATCTCTGCTATATAGAACTTTGAGAGATTCTTTTTAATTCGCGATGGAAACGGACATTATGTCGTTTTCCCTTAAACTTAAATTGAAATAATGTTTAAAACTAAATTTTATGTAACTATTAAATGTAAGCTATGTAAATTAAATAATTTAACAGTATTATGAATATGTTTTATTAATTAATAATATTTTAACATTACTTAATCAGTTACATGGATATCCTACATACCAAGGATTATATAGTGAGTGTGTGCTAAGCAAAATGGATTAATACAAATTCTGGTGATCATGGCCTAGCGGTATAGTGAGGACGATTACTGGAAAATAGAGGTAAGCAAATATCTTACCTATCTTTTGTTCCGAAAGTTGAATTTATAATTTATATTGCTTTAGAAAGCGCAAAATTACTGACTACCGAGAAAATAACACCAACAAAGATTCTGAGACGTGAAAAATTCTAAAGTATATAAAAAATAAAAATAAAAAAAGTGTCCTAGAATCCTCGAATACTTAAAAGAAATTAATTAATTTTAGATATATTCTAAATTAGAAAAATGGCAACCTTCAAAGAAGGAAGTATAATTGAAAAATTAAATTCCAGTAACTATGCAAACTGGAAATTCAAGGTGGAGATGCTCTTGATAAGAGAAGAGCTCTTTGAAGTTGTCACAGACGACCCACCTAATCCAATAACCCCGGAATGGTCGAAGAAAGATATAAAGGCAAGAGCCTTGATTAATTTAAGTATTGAGGATAATCAAATCATCCATATTAAGCATTTACAGAATGCACGGGACACATGGAACACGCTTAAAAACATCCATGAGAGATCAAATCTCTCTAGCAAACTCTTTCTCCTCAGGAGACTTTACGGAACGAAATTATCAGAAGGAGGCAACATGATAACTCATATAACAAAGATATTAGAAATTATTGATAAGTTATCAGCCATAGGCGAAGAAATTAAAGCAAATCATATTTCAGCATTATTGCTCTGCTCTTTACCTCCTTCATACGACACCCTCATAACCGCATTAGAAGCCAGACAGGAAGACGAATTAACTCCAGAATTTATAAAGAGTAAATTAACAGACGAATTTAATAAAAGAAACGAGCATTCTAATAACAGTGATAATTCGAACAAAGCCTTTAGAGCTGAAAGAAAATTTAAAACCACAGGTTTTAAAAAAGAAGAAAAATACTGCACGATTTGTAGACTAAAAAATCACAACACAGTTAATTGCTGGCATAACAAACATAAAACAAATAATTTTAAACAAAACAACAAAAAACATTTCTCTTCTTCGCTAGTCTTTCAAAAAGACGAAAATAATTTAAGAAGCGCGGACTCAAATAAACCGAAAGAAAAAAGCACAGCTTATTTCGGAACCGAAGAAAAGAAAAATTGCGCATTTTTAACGAACAAATCGAAAAATAACGCATGGATTATCGATTCTGGCTCATCCTCCCATATTTCAAATAATGAAAATTTATTTTATGAATTTACAAATAAAGAACATACCAACGTCGTAATTGCCAACGGCAATAAATTAAAATCCTATGGTTCAGGTAATGTAAATATTACCACAATAACATCCGACGGTAGAACACATGAAATAACATTAAAAGATGTTCTACTAGTACCGGAAATTGAAACAAATTTATTTTCGGTAGCTAAAGCTACGAAAAACGGATGCAAAATTACATTTGAAAATAATCAATGTTTTCTAGAATATGAAGGATCAATACGCTTAGAAGGGATAAGAAAAAATAATCTGTATGAAATTCAGCAAACAAACATAAACACAGATGAAAATTTTGTAAACATGATAACTAATTGCAAAAATAAAAATTGCATAGAACTGTGGCATAGAAGATTAGGACATAAAAATGTCGCGTCGATTAAAGAATTAATGACGAAGGAATTAGCATGCGGAATAAACATAAATAATTGTTCCCATAGTACCGAATGTGAACCTTGCATTAAAGCAAAATTAACTGACGCACCTTACCCAAAGAAAACGGAATTGAGAGCAAATAAAATTCTGCAATTAGTACATTCAGACGTGTGTGGTCCTATTCAAACTCCAACAATAGGGGGAAAAAATTACTTTTTAACCTTCATAGACGATTACTCTAGATTTACTATAATTTATCTACTACAAAATAAAAGTGAGGTATTTGAAAAATTAAAGGAATATGTTGCACTGGTCAACAATAAGTTTGGCAAAAAGCCTACAGAACTCAGAACTGATAATGGCAAAGAATTTAAAAATTCTAATATTGATAATTTTCTAAAAGAAAATGGAATTAAGCGACAGCTAACAGTACCATATTCTCCCAGCCAGAATGGTATTGCTGAACGAAAGGATATATCATTAATTGAAATGACAAGAACATTGTTAAGTTACTCTAATTTACCATTACATTTCTGGGGAGAGGCGATATGTACCGCAAATCACCTACAAAATCGACTGCCGACTAAAGCCAACGAAAAACTCCATATGAATTATGGACAAACAGAAGACCAAATCTAAAATATTTAAGAGTCTTTGGCTGCAAAGCTTATGCATATATTAACAAGCAAAAAAGACAGAAATTAGATAATAAAGCAGTAGAAGGGATCTTCGTGGGATACGATAATTATTCCAAAGGATATCGTATCTATACGAGCGGCAAAGATATCACTATAGCCAGAACGGTGAAGTTCTTAGAAAACTATCCGATAAATTCAAATAAAGAAAAAGGGCTAGAACTAAATTTAGATGAAAACACTAATGCCGAAAACGAAAAATCGGAAAACCCAAATCTGATAAAAATCGAAATTTCAAATGAAAATGATAATCAGAATGAATCTGAACTAAACCAAACCGAACCAAGAAGATCAGATAGAGTAAATAAAGGGGTTCCCCCAGATAGACTAATTTATATGGTTAAAGATGAAAATATTAATGAACCGAAAAATTGGCAGGAAATAATAAACATGGAAAACCCAGTAGAAAAAGAAAACTGGATCAAAGCGACACAGGAGGAGATAGAATCTCACAACAAAAATAAAACTTGGACATTAGTTGACCCCCCGCCAAATACAAAAATAATAGGTTCGAAATGGCTCTTCAAAACAAAATTAGACGATAAAGGAAAAATACAAAAATATAAAGCGCGTTTAGTGGCGAAAGGCTATTCGCAAAATTTTGGTATTGATTACTATGAAACTTTTGCTCCAGTGGTTTCACATACTACAATTAGAACTTTTTTAGCAGCCGCCGCCTATCATAAACTAGACGTAAATCATGTCGATGTAAAAACAGCATTTTTGTATGGAAATTTAGATGAGGATATATACATCACTCAGCCGGAAGGCTATGTCAAACCTAATCATGAAAACAAAGTGTGCAAATTAAATAAGGCTATATACGGCTTAAAACAGGCAGCTAGAGCCTGGCACATAAAAATTTCAGAATCATTAGAAAAGTTAAATTTCAAACCATCAACATCAGACACGTGTTTATTCATACGTAATACTAAAAACAGTAAAGCATATATTATCGTCTATGTAGACGATTTATTAATATCAGCAAAAGAAAATGAAATTAAAGAAATTATACAAAAACTTAAGATTGAATATGAACTAAAGGATTTAGGTCAATTAAACTACTACCTAGGGATTAAAATTGAAAAAACAAACGAAGGATATAAACTGAATCAAAAAGGTAAAATTGAAGAATTAGTTAGAAAATTTAAATTAGAAGATGCGAAACCATACAAAACGCCCATGGAAACAGGCTATTTAAATTTTGCTAACGAAGAAATACCATTGCCAAACAACATCGATTATAGAAAGGCAATTGGCGCACTTTTGTATATCTCAACTGTCACAAGACCAGATATTTCAGCTGCGATTAACATCCTAAGTAGAAAAAACGAAAACCCTTCACAGAAGGATTGGAAAGCAACTAAAAGAGTGATTTCCTATTTAAATCACACTAAAAACTTTAAATTAGAAATAAATACAACAAAGCAACCAATACTTGAAGTGTACTGTGACTCAGACTGGGCTGGAGACGTACAAACTAGAAAGTCCACCAGCGGAAACCTATTTTTATTAGGGAAAAACCCAATTTTATGGATCAGCAAAAAGCAATCATGCATAGCCATGTCAAGTGCTGAAGCCGAGTATATTTCAGCAGCAAATGCATCACAAGAAATTTTATGGTTAATTAGACTCTTAGAAGAATTTAACTTAGAACAGACATTACCCATAACTATGCATGAGGACAACCAGTCCTGCATAAAAATGATCGAATCAGAAAAATACACCCGTCGCACGAAACACATTGATATAAGGTATCATTCCATTAAACACCTAAAGGACAATGGTACAATTAATGTAAATTACTGTGAATCAAAGAACATGATAGCGGACATCCTAACCAAGCCCACTCCCAAACCTATCTTTGAAATTCACAGAAATAACTTAAACTTAAGAAATCAAATTCCAGAGATTAAGGAGGAGATTGTTGGTAATATATCAAAAGATTAATATCCGGAATTAATTTCTATGACAGTTTATTTACATCATTTAAAAACTCATCCCGATAAAAAGTAATTATCTAGAATTTCAAACAGGAAATGAAAGTGCCTAATGCAAGATGAAGAGGTTTTTACAGCACGTGCTCTGAACAAGGAAGTGAAAGACTAAAATACGTATTAGTGACGTAAATTGACTTTACGTCATTACCATCCAATGAAAAAACTTAAAAATGATGTCACTATATAAGGACTAAGACTGTTGCATCTCTGCTATATAGAACTTTGAGAGATTCTTTTTAATTCGCGATGGAAACGGACATTATGTCGTTTTCCTTTAAACTTAAATTGAAATAATGTTTAAAACTAAATTTTATGTAACTATTAAATGTAAGCTATGTAAATTAAATAATTTAACAGTATTATGAATATGTTTTATTAATTAATAATATTTTAACATTACTTAATCAGTTACATGGATATCCTACATACCAAGGATTATATAGTGAGTGTGTGCTAAGCAAAATGGATTAATACAAATTCTGGTGATCATGGCCTAGCGGTATAGTGAGGACGATTGCTGGAAAATAGAGGTAAGCAAATATCTTACCTATCTTTTGTTCCGAAAGTTGAATTTATAATTTATATTGCTTTAGAAAGCGCAAAATTACTGACTACCGAGAAAATAACACCAACAATATGTATAGTTTATTTTTATACTAAATTTAAGTGTAATTAACAATGGATAAAATTTTGTTAGGTTTAATTTTGTTTAACATGATTAAGTGCATTTTTCTATTAATTTCAAAATGTAGTATTAATTAAAAACGCTTTATCAGTTTTACAGTTGCTTCAATTATTATTACCGTAGATTAAGAACTTCAATAATTTAAATAAAAACAAAATATTCATGCTTTCCTATAAAGTAGCCAGTTATGTGAATTTTAGAAATTGCAACTAGAAATTTCTACTTGACGCCTAAGATATTTACAGTAGGCGTCATTTGACACCTACCTTTAATTTCCCAATTTCTATCACTGTATATATATATATATATATATATATATATATATATATATATTACGTAATGTAGAGTGAATTAGAAAGTGACAGCAAGTAACCAAGTTTGATAAGGAGAAAAAGCACCAATTGTAGCCCCGGCGCACAGGTTCTAGGTGGTGGAGGGGAAACAATAATAATAATAATAATAATAATAATAATAATAATAATAAGTGCTGTTTTAAGGTGGTTCTTAAATTCCCTTCTCGCAACAACGCGAAGCTTTCTAACACATTTTTAAATGTAAAGTCATAAAACTGGCAGCCATGTCAATTGAAACAATTTGGAATCTAATACCGTTTTCCATTTTTTGATAAATAAAAGTTTGATAAATAATCGAGTTATAAGCAATTCGTGTCACGTGACGACTAGTTTTCCACTTTACCACGCTGTCACGTCCGGAATTCGCTTTAAAATGCCAACTTTGACAGTATTTTCTGAAAAATCTTCTGCCTTCACAAAAAAAAAAAAAAAAAAAAAAAAAACCCGCCAATCAATTACATAGTTTCTGAATAAAAAAAACCTGCTAGTTCCATCCTTTTATGAACATAAATGAATTCCAATATATGTCAGAAAGTAACTCTTTTGCATTTGAGACCATCCTTAATAGAAACATAATATTTGATGAAATAATAGTCAGAGGTTTAGATAAATATAAATACACACATAAAATTGATATATTAAAGGGTGTTGAACTAATAAACTGTTCTGAAAATTATTGTAAGGCCATTGATAAATTAAAACCAAGACCACCAAATGAATAAAAATAATAACAAATTTAATAATTTCAAACTTCTTGAGATACAACTCAGTATTTTAAAATTAATATGTGTTATAAATTTAATAATATTTTTCTTCCTATTTTGTAAAATTAATAAGTTACTCAAATATATTAAGATTTAATTACTGAATTTGATTTCCTGTCATAACTTCATAACTTTCATTTTATATTTGTTTGCATTTGCATCCGGTTAAATATACTTATTTGAGACTCACAATTTTGTTATAAAAAGTTATTTAATCTTGCAATTTAGACAAAAATCTAATTTTCTAATTTTTAATGACATGGCTTTATTTACAATAAAAAATTACTGAAGTATTATTAAAAACAAATTTTTTTTCTACTAAATACTTGATATACAGTGCTATAACATTAAAAATAAATGACGACCTTAAAGGCCAAGGGGTACAAGTTACAAAATTTCGATTTCGAGTAAATTGAGTTCAAAGTTTTGAGTCAATATTAATCGACTGAAATAATTATGAAACTGTTGCTTATTTCATTGTGGTTTTTGAACTATTACAGGGTTCCCAGCAAAACATGTCTGGCAATTTCCCTGACTTTCCATGATTTTCCCTGACGAAATCCAAAAAAATTCCATGACCAAACGGGCATACACAAAATCTACTTTAAATAACTTAAAATAACAAGCCGCATAAAAAAAAAAAAAAATTAAAAAAAATTGAAATTTGTATTATAATAACAGGGTTTATACTCTTTTCACAGGAGAAAATTCAAGCACCTTTCAAGAAAATTGCAAACATAGGCCTAGAGTTGTATGGGCTCATGAGGCTCGAGCCCTACCTATAATTTCTAATATGGACTTTATCTTCCCTTTTAATATAAAAAAAAGTTTTTTTTTTTTTTTTTTTTTTTTTTACTTTCTAGTATTTAGTTTTTTTATCTAGTACTTTTAAGTGTTCCATTTTTTCCTATTTTTCTTTTGATATAGGATAATCAACATTAGGAAAACTTTTTCACTTTATGTTCCATTTTTTTTTTTTAATTAGAATAAAATGCTCGACGTTTGAATTTTTTATAGAAAAAATGAAAATAGAAAAAAAATCCATATTCCGAAAAAAAAAAAGTTACTGAAAGTCAATTTTCGTTGTGATTTTTTTTTTATAAACAGTTTGCGAATATCAAAGAGTATCATTTTATAAACGGGTCTGTGCATTCGAATTTTTATATTGTCTTAATGTTTTATTTAACTTATTATTTATCAGTATACGATTCTGTTTAATTTCTTTAAAAGTGAGTTAAAAAAGTAACATTAAATTGGTAATCAATTTTTTTTACACTCACATACACATATTTGTGTAAAAAAAAGTTGAGCCCCACCAATAATTTTCAAAACTGTACGCCTATGATTGCAAAATGAAATTCTATAAAATACTATAATGCAAAAAAAACTTCATCTTTGCCAGTTTTCAAATGAATGCCATACAACAAAGTCTAGAATGTGAAATGTCATGAAAAAGTCTTAAAAATGTAGAAAATTTTTGTCCATATTATGGTTTTTCTCGATTTTGAAACCGACTACAGTCTAGAGATTTTTCAGAGGCGCCATGTAGCAAGAAATATAGTAACACTTTTCTAAAAAAAAGCAATGATTTGAAATTAATTTTTTTCCCTCAGACCTTTCCATGACTTTTTAGGAAATATTTGTAAATTCCCTGATTTTTCCTATATAATTTAAAATTTCCATGACTTTCCCTGACTACTTTGAAATTCCCTGACTTTCCAGATTTTCCATGACTTTCAATGTCGCTGGGAACCCTGTATTATTTCAATAACTATGTAAAGAAGGTGGAGTACATTGTTTTGTTTTTTCAAATTTATAGTTAATCTGTATTGATAAAAAGTGGTAGAAATTTCGAATGCTTCAGTAAATGACCTCCAGAACGCAACAAATAATTAAACAATCACTTATATTTTTTTACGTACTAATAAATAGCCTTATTTCGAGATCGCCTGTGCAGTTAACTCAGTTTTTTCAATTTTGTCACTTATACCCCTTGGCCTCTATGGTCCTCAAATACAATAGTGAGAAACTTCAAACGACAGAATTAAGTATTTATAAAAATAAAGAAACTATCAGTAACTAAGGTGAAAATTAAAAAATATATATATCCACAAAGAATTTACAATTAAGCATATTCAAATATAAATGTTGTTATATATATATTTAAATATTATACAGAAAGCATTTCCAACTATTTTCTTTCATGGATTTTTGATATAAATATATATATATATATATACATAAAATCTATTTTTTTTTCCCAAAAAATTGCAGATTGAAACATTGACATTAAAATTTACACAGTACGAAAAATGATAATTTAAAATCAAACATCCATAAAAAGTTGACAATGATAAACATATTTAAAAAATATTCCTGCAATTATTTTATGTTATATTATTCATTTTAAACTACTTTAATTTTCAATATAGAACAAGAATATGCAGATATCACCAAGCTGTATCAAGTTTTCAGGCTGAAAAGTTTACACAACAGCAAGGACAAGGAAGGATGATAATTTGAAAGCAAATATATATATATATATATATATATATATATATATATCGTTTAAATTTTATAGTATTTTAAGTTTAATTTGGAAATTTAATATATATATATATAGAGAGAGAGAGAGAGGGTGCGTAGAAGTGTTTTAATCTGAATACCAGAATAGTAAGACTTATTAAATTTCAGATTTCTGCTATTAAATTAAGCTAGAATACTATTCGGAAATAGTGGTAGTAAAAAATGCACGGTTATGCATCCTGAAAATTTAGTACTTAAAAATAATCATATTTCAAAAGTTATACTGTAATTATTTTACGTTAACTTCTCTTAGTGAATCATGATACTTTAAATTTGCCATGTAAAACAAAATTTTGCAGAAATGACTTTTTTTTATTCTTTTATGAAACTTGCTGATTAAAACAATTTATCTGACAAAAAAATAAATAGATAAATATATAAAAAATGATAATTTAAAAAGAACACATAATAATAATAATAATAATAATAATAATAATAAATAATTAAAAGATAGATATAAGTTGAAAAATATACAGTAGTTAATATACTCAGTTTTGAATCATGATTATTTAATTTGCAGTACTGAATAAAAAATATATAAAGAAGTATCTTACTTTTTGATGAAACTTGTTGATCAAAATATTTTATGACATAAAGTATAATTATATTTTAAGCTTATATAGAAAATGTTTTAGTTTCTTTTTTTCTTTTTATGCATCATGATATTTTAAATTGCTGTGTAGGAAAAGAATATCATCCAATCTCTTTGGACATAAATTTGTTCTTCTATCACTAAGAGTTAAACCCGCTGAGGAAAAATCTCTTTCACTAGCTGCACTACTTGCAGGAATACTTAAAATGAATTTTGCTATTCTGGATAGCAAAGGAAAATTTGCTTCATTTGTATGCCACCATTTCAGAACATCTGTTTGATTGCCATCACTGTCCCTAAATTTGCCAGGTTTTAGAGCTATATAGCGTTCCAATTCACTAATTTCGTTGTCACTTTCATCTGTGTCTTCAAAATCTGAAATGTTACATTTTATTTTTTGCTTTTTGGCCGGGGTTTTTTTACATATTATTTCCATTGATTCATAACTTGGAATAGATTTCCTGTCAGTAACATTTGTATTTTCATCTTTAATCTTCTTGCTATAGGCAGAAATTAAATTGTTTATTTCTGCATGCACAGAATCAATTTCTGTTCGATCGTTCAATATCTTCAGCGACTTCATCTTTGGATGTAAGAAAATAGCCATCTTATGATATTTATTAATTTCAAAAGTTTCTTTGAAAATGGCGTGGCATGATGATTTTAAATCACGAAAATTTCCATCGTCATCATCGGTAACTTCAAGATGCTTTAACAGTCGGTTGTACCAAATTATTACCAAAAAAAGTGTTGTTCGTTTTGTTGCTTCAATTTCGTCAGATGCAATTTTAAATTTTTCCAGGAATGATATAAGTTTTTCAAGGCAAGGCTGTCGGATTTCAATGAGCTTGCTCTCTTCTTTTCTCTGCGAAAGAAGCTCTTTCACTTCACAGTAAACATCTGCAATTGATTTCAGCATAAAAAATGAACTGTTCCATCTGGTATCTACACTAGCCTTTAAAGACTTCGACAGTTTATTTTGCAAGCCACTTTGTTTAAAAAACTTCACAAGGGATTTTGAAGCATTTATCATATCTGAAAATTGAGTATTCCTATCCACAGTTTTTTCCAGAATGTTATTTAATATGTGAGCAGTACAAGATAATCTAACATTGTTTCTAAGAGCAGCAATCAAATTTGATCCTCTATCTGTTACATAGATTAAATTTTCAAATTGTTCACTAATACCAAACTTTTCTAGATTCTGTATAACTATGGGCTTTATATTGTCACCCGTTTTCTTCTGGTTACTGTCCCATAAGGTAGTATGTAATACTCGGTCTATTAAATCCCACTTATCGTTTATATAATGAATTGTCATGCAGAGATAAGAGTTTTTTTTGTAATCATCTGTCCACAAGTCTAGCGTAACTGCTCCACCCCATTTTTCAATTGTGTTACCTAGTTCTTCTTTAACCTCGTCTCTAATATTCTGTGCTATTTGATGAATGTTCCTTGATACTGTTGTTGGATCTGGAAGTACATCTTTCACATCCATATCGCCACATCTACTTCCCAGCGAAATTAAAGATTGGGCTAACTCCTGAAAACCTTTTCCTTTAATGATGTTAAATGATCTCAGGTCCCGACATACAAATTTTGTTATTTTTTCAATGATAATTTTCTTATCTTCTTGAGATGGTTTTTGTACAGAAGGTACCGTTTCTTTTTCTTTGAAGAAGCTGTCAATAGATTTTCCTTGAGCTCCTTTACTTGAAGGCATACATTTATGCTTTAAAAGAGTAGATGTTCCTGTTTTATGGCTGTCAAAACGAAACACTTTGTGACAGTTATCACAAGCTATAACATCCGGTACTAAAACATCGTCTTTATCAAAAACTTGTTTAAATCTTTTCCATATTTCTGATTTTCCAACTTTTGGTTTTAAGAAATATTCTTCTTCGTCTATCTTTTTCTTTATATCGTCGTTAGACATTCTCGATCGACTTATCCTCTTCAACTACTAGATTTCAAATGAGTAAAACAGTGAGAAACTTCTCGCACCAATTCATATAATATGTTGCATCCAAAAACCCATGTAAACAAGAATCTGTCAGTATAAGTAATATCCAAGTACCAGGCAACGTTTAATTGGTGGTACCCACTTAGAACTCTCTAGTGAAATAAACACCATTAAGTTGCTTATGCTTTATTTACATCCAGAAAACTAAAACACTTTCATCCCTGGACGTTATCAAGAATAAATAAAAAGAGTAAAACGATCTTGAACTTCAATTATAAGACGCCAGCTGAAAACGAGTTTCAGTTTTTTACCATTTCTGTTTATTTACAACTCGGGACATAAACTGATATATTCGCAGACTGATAGGATATATTATCTATTAAATGGAGTAGTTATATTTAAGACATTCTAAAGAAGGGGAATGCGTAATTAATTACGAGTTACTTATGATTATAAAATAGATGTAGAGCGGAAAATGTATTATCTGCTCACACGTTTTACTAATTTCTCGAGCTGGTTTCACCGGCTCAATATGAATATGAATATACAAGTTTACATTAGATGAATTTATAAAAATAATTAAAAATATTAATTAAATATTAATTATAAAAATATTTTAATCCATTTGAGAAGTTTTGCCAACTGAATGAAAAAATATATATATGCGTGTATATCACTCAAAAAGTTATGGCATTTATTGCTTATGTATGATATGAAAAAAAATTCCCTTCTCCCCTACACACATACTTGCTTTAATTGTTTTAAAGCTTGGAGGAAGAGGGGGGGGGGGGGGGGTATATTGGTTGCAGTTGCAAGGAATGGAAATATTCTATTTATTATTTACATGTATAAATATATGGCATTTATATTTTTAGACAGTATTAAAGCTTTTGTTAGATGCGGTCGCTATTAAAATACAGTTTTAAAAAAAACTTTTGAATTAACCATTAATGTTATACGAAGGAATTAAATTTAAGTAAAAGATATGAACAAAGATATATTAAACACAGGCAAAATTATACTAAATGTAAACAAGAAACAGTAACATATTAACAATAAATATATAAATGTTTTGCTCTTGCCCTCAAACCACGGATTAGTGAAGAATGACTAACTAGATTTTTTCGACATGCGTTCTGCTTTTAAGATGGTTAGTCAGTTTTTTTTTTTTTTTTTTTTTTGTTTTTTTTAAATCGAGTTTTAAACATTTTCTATAATTAAAGTTTTAATTTTGTCGTATTTATCAGTAGATGCTTTTTAATTATTATTATTTTTTTACAATATTAAAAAGATAGATTAAGTGGAATTCCTGAGCATTAATGTAATGCTACTAATTCATTCAATTAAATAAAGAAAAGTGCCCAGTTAAACTGATGGCATTGAACTCACAGGCTATTCACACTAATCGTATAATGAAAATTTTTTTAAATATTATACTCTTATTTCAAAGAAATATTTTCAAAATTTGAAGCAAATCGGATAGTTCTGCATAAAATACCTATTAAGGGGAATTAGGCCCCCGTTCCCCCCGTTACACTTAACCAATAAAACCCCCAAAACTACTGAGGTCTTATCAGTATGAACCTATGTATAAAAATTGAAGCAAATCGGATAATTCTGAATGAAAAACCCATTAAAGGGGGATTTCCCCCCTTTCCTCTCTTTATACTTAACCAATGAACCCCCAAAATTGATCAGGGAAGCGCCTTATCAGAATGAACCTATATACAACATTTGAACCAAATCTGATAATTCTATCCAGAATTATCGCGTTATGTACGTACATACATACATACGTACATACATACAGATCGGGTGGGCACAGTAGCTCTTAGACTTTGATAGCCTGTAAGCTAAAAAGGGTTTTCCTTAATGATATTTAAATGAACTATTTGTTTTATTTCGTTGCGGGTTGCGGGTCGAGTTCGAGTTCGAGTTAAATTATTTCGTGTTCCGATTGAAATGTGTCGGGTTTGGGTCTGGTCTCAGGTTGCGACTCGACGATAAATATTTTTCATGTTCGGATCGGATTGCAGATTGATTTCAAATAGCTTTTTCTGTTTCGGGTCAGATACAACTGAGCGAAAAAGGAATCTACTGTCGAAGCAGTTTGTTATTCGGAAATATCTACTATTCAGTGATAAAAGCGTACAAAATATATGTGTTAAAAAATGAAGAAGTGATCGCTAAATAGAGTTGTTCGTTATAAATATTTTATTGTAGATATATTTTTCAACTGAAAAAATATTTTGGATATACTTTAAAAAAAGCGGGTCAACCCGAACCCGACCCGCAAGAGTTAAAAGTCAACCCGAACCCGCAAAAAATGAAAGTCAACCCAACCCGAACCCGACCCGCAGCAAAAAAGTAAAAGTCAACCCGACCCGCAACGAAAAAATAATGCGTCAACCCGACCCGACCTGCGGTTCGGGTCGGGTGCGGGTAAAAGCAGGTAACCCGACCCGATGCAGGACTCTAGCATAGAGGTACTTTTATTTGAGAGAAATCTTTTTTCCAAAGTTTCCAATTTTCCCGGAAAAGAAACTGGAATTTTTTTTTCCCACCACTTTAAAATTTCTGGAAATATTACATCTCTAGTCTATGTGCAACTGCCAATTTGTTGAAAATTTATACTTATCAATTCAATAGAACAGATTATTTCCATACACCATACACCCATATTTATTTCTGTATGGACATTACACAAAAAAGGCATAAAAGACATTAACAAGTAAATATTGGTGTTTTCAATATATTAATTAAATAGTATTCTAACAAATTATTGAATGCAATATAAGAAGTTTCACGTCTGAACATATGTCCAAAGAGAAATAGAAAAAGCTATTAGTGGTGTGCCACCTCAACTCCCTCACCCCCAAAAAGTGAAAAGTATGAATTTTAGGTTGTGAAATAGATGTAACTAAGATAAAACCTGTGATAAACAAGTATACTAACATAACCTGCTGTTATGGAAAAGCACATAAATGATTTTTATTGAAACAATGAAAAAAAATATTTACAATAAATCTAAGATTTAATTAACAACTTTTAACAATAAATATTTTCTTCAAAATTCTTTTTAAATAATGAGTTAAAAATAAACAAAATGTGCAAAAGAAGGAAGCATCACAATGTATAAAACCAAAAATATTTAAATATATAATTACATTTCTTCAATCATTTCTTCTTTGCCTTGAATAGTTCCAACTACAGTATCTTGTGAAGTATTCATACACCATCCTTTTAGTCCAAGTTCTTTTCCCTTCTGTTGTGTGTACTGAAGAACAAAATAAACAGTCATTAAGAAATATAGCAAAAAAGATAAGAATAAATGTCTAATTTAGAAGACAACTCTTTAATCTGCCATAATAGAGATTCCTGCAATTTGGCATTATTTAGTGGGTATGGTTTGCAACCAAGTATCTGTTCAGGGAAAATTTGGGTCCGTTAATGGACTTTTCACAAAATTCAAGGTGGGAAAAACAGATCTTTCTCAAATTTCAATCTCAGAAAAATGGACCTTTCACAAGATTCAGTTTCAGAAAAACAGACCCTTTAAAAATGTTTATCATATGAACCGTACACACAATAACACATATCGGATAGGATTGTCGAGTATCACAGAGTAATTCTACCAGAAGCCAGCTCTTTGTTGGCCATTATTACCCACCAGTTTTACAGCACTCCATAATATAAATAAACCTCAATCACTGCCTTCTCACCCCTGTCATTTGAAATAAATCCTGATTGACCAGTGAGTGATACCCAATGATAGGTGTGGCAATCCAAATATCTGTGTCACTGCCTTTTTAGTAATACTTGCTTTTGTTCTGTTTCATTTGCTTCACAATTCAAGTTTTTGTTAAGGCTGCTATTATTTAGAATTTTAATTGTTTTAATGTAAAACTCTTTTTTTTTTTTTACACTATGAAACATCTATAGGACATGGGTGGTCTTCTAGGAGGAGGAAATTCTCAAGAATGTGATGCAATTACAAAGTTTATAAAAACAAGCAACTGAAATGTAATTTCAGCAGAAAACTCATAAGATAACCCATTCAAGAATTTGCCTCCAGAAAGTTTGTTTACTGATGATCCAATCGGAGAATTTAAGTTTGTCTCACCACCAGAAACATCATTTGCAAATGAAAAAAAAATCTCAATCGAAAATTCAACTTTGTTTTCTGTTTTCTCTTATGAAACATAATTTGCTGAAAATCCAATAAAGAATTCAATTCTTGTCTGCTCCGAAAATACCCTTTGCCAAAGATCATAATATTGAAAAATAACCTTTTAATAAGACATTGTTAAAATGAAGCCACCAATCAAATTTAACTGATTTTTTGTGAAATTACATTTATTTTTTTTACAAAAACTAGGGGCCTTGCACCCTAGGAGCCATGCTTGTCAACCCTCATCCAGATTCGGCAAGCTCTAAAAACACACTAATTTGCTCTATTTTAAAAAGATTACATGATTACAGAGGAATGATATTATCATGACCAGTGGCAAAGGGAAATTTTTCAGTTCCCAAAGTTTATAGGTCAAAATTAACTTTTTTACTCACTGGCCAATAACAAATTTACAAATATTTGATTAAAAAATATGCTTTTTCTAACTATTAACATCATAATTTACTAATATCCTTTATTTACAATTTGATAAGATTACACTTGATGGAAAAAAACTGACATTCCATTGAATAGAGAAATATAAACAATTACTGCAGCCAAATTATAAGTGATAAACTTTATTTAAAGACATGTTGATGCATTGTATAAAAGACAAGAAAAATGGATTTTTGAAATTAAAATATATTTTAATTAAAAAGATAATTTCACATCTTGGTATTTTATTCTTATTTAAAACTTAGTAGGATCATCTATTAACAATTGCAATAATGTAGTGCAGAATTTCAATGTATAAAGTAAGAGGAAATAAGAAAAAAAATCATTTTATTTTTTAGCACTACAGTTTATCATTTACATTAGGTCACCGTGCCCTAATTGAGTCCTCCCTCTGCAATTTTATTGCAGCAATAGGATCAAATTAGTTTAACTTCCTAGACTGCTTGACAATTAGGCGATTATGTAATATTTTTTCTTCAATGACAAACTTTTGTCCTATAAAGTGTTTTTTGCACCACTCCAAACTCTTTCCACTTCAGCATTACTTGGAGCAATCATTAGCAGGACTCAACTATATTTGTTAATATTTTGTTTTCCTTGAATTTTTCAGATTCTAGTTTTTTTAATAATTGAATCAGGGATATGGATGGGCGAGAGTACAGGCTCATTACTAGTTTCAACTGTTTTCATTCAGCAATAGCATGTTGAATATCAAGGCTAATTTTATGACAAAATTCTTTTATGTTCCCATCTTTCCATAGTCCACATTAGGAGGAGGAAAAAATGCTGTGTTTAAAGTTAGTGCAGTGTGAACAAGATAGAGTTTGCTGGACCATCATCACTAAAAATTCTTGTGGAATTGTTGGAAGAGGTCTCACGACACACACACAATGTTTTAAATTCTTCTAAAATCTTCTTCGTTTTTAAGTTCAAATCCAACAAAATAGACTTTAACTTCCCTATTCTCTATAGCAGTCAGAAAGCTACACAGATGCTTATCACCTGCAGATTTTAATTCATTTAATGATCCCCAACTGATCGACAAATTTCACTTTTTTTTTCGACAACCGGCTATGGAATTTCATGATTGACTGATGAATTTCTCAATTACATGAACGATTGAAAAATTTTGCAATTTTTTCCCGAAGTTCGACTGATGAATTTCTTACTTTTTCTGGTGATCGACTGACGAATTTTGCACTTTTTCCAATGACTGAATGATGAATTTCTTTGAAATTGAAAATTTGAAATGTTCTGCAGAGCAGCCTATTGTTCTCGTTCTGTGACGTACATCGCACTTTTAAGCATATTCTGCTTTGGAGATGCTAGCAATCCAGGATTAAAAGTCCAGGGGTCTGTCCAGACTTTTTTCCAGGGTCCTGTTTTTGTGAAATTGTGAACAGCTTTTTATTTTTGTGAAAAATCTAGTCATAATTTTGTGAATTTGAAATGATCATTATATTCAGGTTCTTGTTTACAAATTTTAAAGAAGATATGTACACGTAAAATACACATGTTTTCTTTATGTACGTAAAAGTGACAGGTCAGATTTTATTTTTAAATGATTAATTTGTGAAATGTTCAATTTAAAGATGCAAAAATTTTGTGAAAAACCTATTTTTAAGACAAAGAATTTTGTGAAGGGTCCTGTTTAAAGGAAAATAATTTTGTGAAGGGTCCTGTTTCAGGGAAAATAGTTTTGTGAAGGGTCCTGTTGGGAAATAAAAAAAATTGTGAAGGGTCCTTTAAAGGACCCAATTTTTTCCTAAACAGATCCCTGAAGTCTCATGTCTAACTATAAGAAAAATTGCATATCTATGCAATAATTATTTTCAAAGGGGAATGCAATTGTTTATTTTATCACTATATTCAAATTTTATGGTTACACGAGTATTTTTATGAAAATTAAAAGCACAGGAAAACAGTCAGTCAAGCACATATGCAGACAGATAGAACTTTGATAAAATTAAAAAGGTCATTCCATGACAAATCAACCAACGACTCGACATGACCATTTCAGATTTTGATGAAACTTATTGGAATCATTCTCCCTGATGATATAAATGAGATTTTTTTTTTTTTTTTTTTTTTTTTTTTTTTTTTATCTCATTAGTTTTTTATACAATTTTTTTAATTTCGAAAAATCACCCTTTTTTGGCTTGCATTGGGAAATGTTTTCAATTTTGATTTTCTCAGGTTCTATCTGTTGTTGAGGGAGTTGTTTGACCTTTCATTTTAAAGAGAATTCCATAAGGTTTAATTTGATATGCAAGTTGACGAAGGTTGGTTAAAAAAATATAATTGGTACTTTTCAGTTAGCCGGGTGCCAGTGAAATAAATAAATTTATATAAATATATATATATTATATATATATACAGTAAAAGCTTGATTACCTGACATTCAATTAAAAGGAAAAATTCGGAGAGCTCTTTATTTTTCTCTTCCCATAAACAGTTGAAAAATTTGTAGTGCTATTTTAGGAACTTTACTGTTAGTATTATCAAATTATCATGACTGATTTGGCGTAAAACAAATCTATGTATGTTCATGACAGTGAATGTTATAAAATAAAAATATAGCGTAAATAAAAAATATAGCTCGATGGCACAGAATTGCTTCATGTTGCATCATAGTTAGCAATCGCCTGCCAGCTGTTTTTCCCAGCGAAAGAGGAGAGGAGGGGAAGGAAAAGGATGATGAGAGGAAAGAAGGAAGACTAATTAATCCTTCTGTTCTTGGCAAAACTGGACCTGGGGAGGGGAGCAATTAAACAGTAGAAAAAGTAACCTTTGTTACATCTTTTCAGAAAACTGAACAGCCAAGTGAGGAAGCAGGAGGAGGGAGGAAAATTACATTGCGTTTTCAAAGAGTTAAGATGGAGATATATGGTCATTCCCGTCATTTCAGATATCTGTTTGTTTTTTTTAATCTTCATATGCACAGTAGTGTTTATAATTGAAAGTGTTTGGATTATATACCACTAAGTTGGTTTCTTTTGTTTTTGTTTTATTCTTGTATGTTTATCAGTTCAAACTTTTTCTTCCCAGCTGTCTGCCGAGAAAAAATATTTTTTCAACAATAAACGGTAAACATAAATAATAATAATTAAAAAAAGAACGAAACGACACACTTTTCTTTTCCTTACTTTTTATTTTATAAAACTAGCCGCCACTGGCGACCAGTTTGGTCTCCCTTAACACTAGAACGCCGGACGGTGTCATTTCGACACCGAAGCGTGAAAGTTTCTTTCTAAAATCTGTAAATTTTTTAGGATCCTTTTTATTTCGCTCGACTTTTATTAAATATGTAGGTAGAACCCACATAAAATTTTTTGGTAAACTAGGTTTATTCAAACTTAGTTTACGGATAGATTTACCTATAATGCCGGTTTGGTGTCAATTGGACACCGCAATAATTACACTTCCACTATTTTAAATTTTGTTCTTCTGTGCGTTCATTGTGTAAAACAAGGGAGTCCTGTAATGTTTTTTTTTTTTTACATCTTGTTATCACGTGATTTGTTTCAGCTGCAACAACACCTGCCGCTTAGATTTAATTTCTCACAAAGATAGTGCATGTGCGGTTACTTGTGAGTTATGATTAGAAGAATTTTTCGGAGGTTTTCTTTCGTTCTTGTTACTTTCCATGAGTAAAATTTAAAATGTCTCGTAAGAGAGGGCTTACTACGGAAGAAATTACCGCGCTTATGAGAGAACTGTCAGATAATGAATCAGAAGGTGGAGAATTATCCGACACGTATGATGAATCTGATGATGAAAATTTTATTCCTGTTATATCATCTGAATCGGAAAGCGATGAGGATGTTGAAATTGATAATTCTGGAAATCAGAAAGAATTTGTTGCTCGCGATGGCTCTCACTGGAAAGAATGTGGTTCAGGAAGTGCAACCGATAGATTAGCAATCCAAAATATTTTGCGAGAAAATAGTGGTCCAACTAGTTATGCAAAAAGAAATGTGAATAATGACAGTGTTTTGAGTGCTTGGTTGCTTTTTATAGACAGAACGGTTTTAGAGCATATAATAAAATGCACAAACACAGAAGCTCGTCGGTCTCTTTCAAAAGAGGAACTTTTTGCTTACATTTCAATTTGATATGCACGTGGAGTTTCAGGAGCTAGTAACCTAGAACTTCATTCATTATGGTCTACTTCATGGGGTATAAATTTTTGCAAAGAAACCATGTCCAGAGACAAGTTTTGTGAAATATCAAGATTTCTGAGATTTGATATCAAATCAAATCGTCGTAATCGAACTCAGCAGGATAAATTCGCAATGATTTCGGAAGTATGAAATCGTTTTATTGAAAATTGCATAAGCTGCTACAAGCCATCCCAGAATATCACAATTGATGAACAATTATTTCCTAGTAAGACTCGTTGTCCATTTACTCAGTTTATAGCATCAAAACCTGATAAATACGGACAAAAATTTCGGATAGCTGCAGATTTAGAAAGTAAGTATATTTTGAACGCATTTCGCTACCTAGGAAAAAATGAAGAACGAGATCAAAGTCAGAGACTTTCTGAGTAGGCAGTTTTAAAACTAATAGAACCCTTTAAAAATATGGGAAGAAATGTCACAGTTGACAATTTTTTTACTTCTCTTGAGTTGGCTAAGAAACTAAAGGAAAGACGAACGGGTTTAGTTGGCACGGTAAATAGGGCCAGACGAGAAATTCCAGATTGTATAAAGTCAGGAAAAGAAGTGTTATATTCAACAAAAATATTGAAAACTGAAGAATCGGGCACAACACTTACAGTTTACCAGTGTAAAAAGAAAAAAAATGTGATAATCTTGAGTTCTATGCATTCAAACATTGCAATTGCCAATAATTCAAAGAAAACACCTGAAACTGTCAGTTTTTATAATGAAACGAAATGTGGCGTAGATATTGTTGACCAAATGGCAAGGCAATATTCAGTCAAAGCAGGATCAAGAAGATGGTCAATTCACACATTCTACAATATGTTAGACTTTGCTGCCATAAACTCATGGATTATTTTCAAACAAGTGACGGGGGAAAAATATCAAGGCGTACTTTTATACAAACATTAGCTGAAGAATTATGAGCAGAATATATTAAAAAATCTGCTAAAAGACGCAGTAGCCACGAAGATGAACTGCGAACTGAAAATCCTTCTAAGCGTAGGATATGCGAGGTTAAAAAATGTCATGGAAATGTGACAAATAAAATGTGTTCCTCTTGTAAAAGAATGACATGCGGCAAATGCACAAAATATGTCAGCTATAAATGTATTGACTGTGAGTGATATAAGTAATGTAAGTAGTTATTTCTCTTGTTTCTATTTTTATATCATCTTGAAAAAAATATTCTCATTTTACAGATATAATAATTATTCGTGTGTACCATGTATATGTTCATATCATCTTGCAATATTTTTCTTATTTTACAGATATAATTTTATTTGTGCGTAACATATATTTTTTCATATCATCTTGAAAAATTATTATTTTACAGATGTAATATTATTTGTGTGTACCATGCATATTTTCATATAATCTTTCAAAATTATTCTCATTTTAAATATATAATATTTTTTGTGTGTACAATATATATTTTCATATAATCTTATAAAATTATCCCTATTTTACAGATATAATAGTATTTATCTGTACAATATATGTATTTGTAAAAAGAATATTAAAATGTACATTTTCTTTGAAATTTTTGCTTACTTACCGACCGGTGTCAAAATGACACCTGGCCGGCGTTTAAGGGGGTAGTAAGATTTCAGGCGTTCTAGTGTTAAATGTATGTTAAACATTGCAACACGTTACATTTATTCATAATTTAATTTTCCCTTAATCCTTCGCCAAATCGGAAGATTCTAATAGACAAATCATGAACTTTTGCGATCATGGTAGCATTTCGCATATTTTTTGGGCACAGGTGTCACATATGCACGTTGGCGCGATTTTTTCCCCCGCCAATTTGGCGAAATTTTTTTATGGAAATTGTTGTTTATTTACTTTTTTTTTTTTTTTAGTTCTATAAATTATTTTTGATATGTATATCAATATTTAGTTACATCAAACTATCATTTATTTATTTTTATTTCCTTTTTTAATTGTGAGTATTTTTGTTAGCCGGGAGCAGATGATAAATCGCCAAATATCGTTCCCATCACCATCATTCATATTACATTAATTTAATTTTAAATTATAAACCTGTCACTCATTTCATTTAAAATACTTAACTTTAATCCAAAATGCTTATATTACATAAATTTAAAATACTTCACACTTTTCATTTAAATAGAAAATAAATAAATAAGAAATAATATCATAAATCAAAACGTTTGATTTCAAAATCAAAGTATCGTTTCTAATTTGTACACGCGATAAATAAAAGCTGTATTAGCGATTTTAAAAATGCTAAAAATTTGATTCATTAAATATTATTACATGAGTTCAATTTACGTCAAGAAAAGGTCCGGAAGAAGTTGAGTTGTATAGCACATAATTATGGTAAACTTTGATTGTCTCACTGGTGCGAATTATTTTTTTTAGGCGAGGCAGCGGTCCAAAAATTCATTCGCGGAGAACTTGCTTTGCGAATGATTACCTCCATGATTTAATATTTTAAATGTTCACGACGAATCAATCTTTTTCTTTTTTTGTTTACTTTCATGAATAGAGAATTTGAACTGTGAACCCAATTTCGACTGAAGTTATTGCAGAATATATACATAATTGAACGTAAGTCATCTCTCAAATATTAATTTATTTTGAACGATCTTTCTTAAAATGTAACTTTTATGCAGTTTTATAAAATAATTTTGAATAAAAATGGCCGCCTGGCATATGAAAAAGTGAAACGGCCATCCCGGAACTGTTGATGACAGTCACATGACTTACGCTTTTATTTTAGAAGACATGTATATCTCTGTTTTTAACTGTCCAATCGTGTTCAAATTGTCAGAAAATTCAAATAATAATAAATTAGGCCTCTTACCAAATTTCTATTTAAATAGAATAAGTTTTCAGAAAATTAGAGCTGCCCAAAAAAGTTCACTATCTGAGTCACTCCAAAAATAAAATGCTAACAACTGTAGTTTGTTTTTATGGAGATCAGAGAGGCGAAATGGGACATTATCAGCTTGCATCTGATAATGTTCTTAGCTATGCAGAAATGATTCATTATTACGGTGAGTTGCTGCACCTTTTATTGAGGCAACACAAGCGAAGAATCATACAGAACTTAATTTTCTAAGTGTCCACGTGCTTTTCCCAGAAAGAAGGGCACTATTTTAAAAAAAAATTTACAGGGTGCAATGTTGATAGTTTAGGAAGAAAAAGGCAGAGCACAGTGCCCTTTGAAAAACATCTAGTTGACTAATTGACTTCATTAGTTTTGTTATTTCTCAAGTTGAGGTTCACTTTATTAGTACATAAAGTAAGAGCAGCATCTGTTAATTATCTTACTCCTAAATTTAAATCTTTATGAGATATCTAATTATAAATAATGTAACGTTATAAAAAATTAATAAGTAAATTTAGAAATGACATCCTAACACAAAATATTGTTTACTTTTACTTTTAATTTGTCAAGTGCAAATTTAATAATAATACAAGAATTCAACTTCCTGATGACAGGAAAATAAACCAAAAAATCATTTTACTTTTTCACTGTTACATCCATGCATTCCCCCCCCCCCCCCTTCTTTCATGACAGATTTTGTAGCGTTCAACTATCCGGACTTTTCAAGTATCTGGCAACGGCACTTCCTGAGCAGTTGAGCTTTTACTGCATACATATATGTGTAGATATATTTCACTGGTGCCCGGCTAACTAAAAAGTACCATATATTTGTAATTTTTTTTTTTTTAATTTGCAAATTTTTTAGATAGTGTTCTAAAAATTTTGAAAAATATGTTTTTTGTAACATTGAAATTTTTAAGAGTGGAATCTCAATAGGATCAGGACAGGAGATTTTATAGGGGAAGGGAATTAAAAAAACAAAAATCTCAGCAGTTAGGTAGTGCAAATTTTGTTTTTGACCCAATTCAGATAACTCTGAAATTCCCGAATTGTTTATCTATTCAGTGACTGTCAATTTACATCTATAACATAATGGAAGAAACCAAGTACTGAAAAAAAGTATTTAATTTTAATTTGAAATGGAACAATAATTGTTTTAATACTAAGTGTAAGAAACAAACAGTATACAAGTTGACCATCAGCAGTGCAACATTTTTTAATCAACTTGAACAGGTGAAGAACTCATAAAATAAAAGCTGAAGATTATCATACAAATAATCTAACTCTAACTTACTTTTTATTTATTTATTATTTGTATGGTAATCTTCAGCTTTTATTTCATAACTCCTGATCCTATTGAGATCCCACTCTAAAAATTTCAAGCTTATAATATTACAAAAAACATTTTTTTTCAAAAATTTTAAAAAACTACCTAAAAAATTATTTTTTTAACCAAGCATAGTCAACTTGCATATCAAATTTAACTTTATAGAATTCCCTTTAAAATGAGTGGTTAAGCAACTCCCTACACCTGATAGAACCTGAAAAAACCAAAATTGAAAACAATTATGCAAAGGGTCATTCCATGGTAACTTACGTTACATTTAAAATAATTGACTTCAGTAATTTTAGTAATATAACACCAGAAAATATTCAAAATGTAATGTTGATGTGATTTTTTAATTAAACCTATCCAAACCGAAATTTGGACGAAAATTACCCAAATTTAGTGATATTTATTGAACAGTGGGTGTTAAATTTATTGTGGTAACTTAAGCTTTTGTTTTCAGTAACGTAAGTTACCATAGTAAATATAATTTCCAGAATTCAAGAAATGGCACTAAATTTAAGTAATTCTCATGAATTTTTTCCTTTAGATACGTTTAATTAACAAAGCACATCAACTTTACATTATGAATATTTTTTGGTGTTATATTAGTACTAAAGTCAATTATTCTAAATGTAACTCACATTACGATGGAATGACCACCAAACCAGAAACGGTGATTTTTCGAAATTAAAAAAGTTAATTGTCTGAAAATCTAATGAGATAAAAAAAATTTTTAAAGATATATTTTCATTTACATAATCCGTTAGAATGATCTGAATAAGTTTCATCAAAATCTGAAATGGTTAGGTTGAATATTGAAAATTTTTGGTTGATTTGACATGGAATGACCCAAAATGGAGTCATCAGTATTTTAGGAAAAAATTTTGTGTCTTTCCAAATAAACATACAAACAAGAAGATAAATCATTGAATTAATATGTCCATATATTTATACAGTTCTATTATATAACCGAATTTTTGTTGATGTCTGCCAAAAAAGTCAGTAAAACAGAAAAAATATTTCAACTATAGTCTGTTCAGGGAAAGGAGATAACGAAAGTAAACAAACGGGTTGCAGAAAAATCGCCAAGGAGCCACACATTTGGCACAAATCCCTAGGTTGGCAAATTTTATTTTTTATTTCGATTTGTTAATTTTTTTAAACATTTATTTTGATAACTATATGAAAACAACACAAGTTGCTAACTGACTTACATCGAGATTTTAAACAAAAATGTAAAAGTTTAAGATGTCAAAATATAAATTATTCTCTATTTATTTTAAACAGCGTTGAATTCAGACATATTTTTTCCTGGTGGGATTTCTGTGCCTCCAGGCGAGACATTATATAGTTTTGGGGGGGGGGGGGGGGGAGATTATACTTTTTGACCATTAAAATTATAAAATCTGAAATATTCCGGGAGGGGACATTTTAATGCCCCGAACGGAATTTCCTCCCGGGGCAAACTTTCTGAATTCAACATTGTTATAAACCATCATCAGGAGTTAATTTTGTTAAATACAAAATAGTACAAAACTATTTATATCTTACATTATTGAAGCCCACTTACCTCATAAATCATTCAGAAGTATCGGAACTATTAGAATCTAGATTGATTATCATGGAATCTACTATATTATCTATAGCATTATCTAAATCCCACATTTGTTTTTCCACTGTATTTGTTACATGTTGAATGCATCTTTTCCATTCTTCAGTGCCAATTTTGCTTATACTTTGAGAGAATATTTCTTTTACATGAGGCATTTTGAATGTTTTGTTTTCTTTCGCAACGAAGTTCTTTATTTGTGCCCAAATCAGTTCAATAGAATTAAGCTCGCAATGATAGGGGGGTAATCGTAAGACAGTTTTATTTTGTGCTTTTGCCATTTCATCGACAGCGTACTTGTCATATTTATTTTTATTTTGCTTCACTAACTGCAACAGTTCTGCTTTTAACATTCCGTCCTCAAAAGGGATATTTTTTGTTAAAAGCCAATCAGCAATTTTTTGTTTTCTCCACGAAGTATTCGGTATTTTTTTCTGATTTTCGGGAATGATAAGGAGCATTATCCATTACTATCACACAGTTATCTTCCAGTCGAAATAAGATATCACCAAACCACTTTTCAAAACGTTCTGAATTCATGTCTTCGTGATAATCTTTATTTTTATTTGATTCGAATAAGTCAAGCCCTCCATCCACGAAACCAGAATCGCTACCAATATGGGTAATTATCATCGGTTTTCCTTTTCCGGAAGGAGATTTCAATCCGGAAGAAAGACCAGACAAAAATGCTTGTTTTGATGATTTTACTGAGGTATCTTTCCAAACTTTACTAACTGTATGGCCTGCATTCAACCAAGTTTCATCCATATAATATATTTTGCGCCCTTCTTCTCCGAAAGATTTGATTTGCCTTAAATATTTTCTTCGCCACACAATTATTTCGTTTTTATCAATGAGAGTACTGTCTCGTCCTCTCCGTGAATATCTAAAGTTTAATTCTTTCAGGAGATGATAAAATGTTGTCCTTTTAAAGGTTGGCAAATCAGGGTCATCATTTACAACTTCCAAAACTTTATTTATAGTGGGCAATTCATTCCTCAAAAAGAACTCGTGGATTTTTCTCCTAATAGCATTCCTATCAAAATCATCTATATTTTCTAAAACACGTTTACGTAATTTTATTTTCTTCGGCGAGTTTAACACATCACATTTTTTATACTCTCTTAACACTCGAAAAACAGAAGCTTTACCTACGCCTGTTATACGAGCAGCATTATCTCCTATATGAGAAATCGGAAGTTCAGGATTCGATTCAAGTTCCGTTTTATATACATTTAAAATCATATCTTTCTCCACCTTACTCAAAGCTTTTCTTTTTACTCTCTTCTTAGGCGGGCTCAAAGAAGAATTTTCACACTCCATTTGTGTATATAAAATACCAAATCAATCGAAAAAAATCGTCAATTTTAAAAGTGAAAGACAAGAAACAAACAGCCGTTTGGGAAAAAAAGCAGAGGCTCAAACAATTGGCGCTTCTGGCACAACGCCAGGTTTAAGCATCGCCAATCCGCACGCGCATTTGTTTACTTTCGTTATCTCGTTTCAGCGAACGGAGTATAGATACTAATTACATATATTCTTTGAAAAGTAAACTAATACAGTCATCTTACCTTTCTGAAGAAAACACCTGAAAAAAGAAAAGAAAACAAACATAATATGTAAGCCATTTAAAAATGAAATATAAAATAATTCTGTAGCATTAACACATCTAATAATAATGCTGCATTTTATTATAAAGATAAGTGCAATTATATAGCATTAGTATAATAATTTGCATGTCAATTACACAGATTGCTGAATGAAAATTAATCATAAAAAAGGATAATATAGTACTACTTAATTAGAAACAATTCAGGAGTCTGTTTTAAAAATCCTAACTGGCTGGTGCATTTTAAGGTAATTATTTTGCATATATTCATTTTGATTAATGAAATGGCCTCCATGGATTTTGGAAAGAATATGGATGAATGTTTGAAAAGAAATAGTAAATAATCCAAAATTTCTTTTGCTCCATTGCCTGTGCTTGGCAAGGAAGCTGTATTAAAAAGGTATATGAAAGAGGGTTATAGACGATAGCATCATCGTATGAATGTCCTGAACATGGTAAATGTATGAAATTGAGTGCTAGGACTGATAAAAAGGCAATGCTTGATCGTTTTGAATGACATTTCAGAAAGCAAACGGCTGTGAAGTAGAAGTGTTAGGAAGGGAACATGGTTTGAAACGATTAAATTGGATACTATGTGTACATGTACACTATACTATTTTTTTAATAATATGCAAAAGCAGTTTGGAAGTTGCCTACAAAAACATTCTATACTCAATTTGAAAATGTCTGCTAAAATGGCAGTTGACTGGTATAAGGGGCATGCAAGTGATGCTGAATGGCAGTTGGAAGACACATAATCTATTTGAATAATGGAGAAAAAGGAAGATTGGTGTAGGACAATGTTTTTCTAAGCTTTATCAAAGACGTCGCCTAAACATACCCACCGTGAAGGACCCAAAGCGGAAGAAATGCTTAATTTGCCAGGTGATATTGTGCTGTCCTCTAAAAAAGAACCCAGAGTGAAATTTGGTACTTACGTATTATCCGTGCCAGTTTTAAGCCAACTGCGCCAGTCATGGAGCCAATATTACTAATTATATTAACCCTTATATTTTGTTTTTTTGTTGCATGGTACATGCCTAGGAATAATCTATAATATTATTCTTTCTTATTTGCTATGAATTTCTAATTTGCTATTGCTTATTTGACTTTTTTACCATTAATTAATTTTACTAAAATAATGTTATTTACTATTTTTAACAATGTTATAAATTTAATAAACATACATTACATTTTATTTATTTTATATTAATTACCATTTTTAACAATGTTATTTGATAATGTTAAATTACTGCATTTGAAAACATGATTGGCAAAGATAAACAAGATTGGTACTTGGCAACCAATTTTGGCGATCAATCTCCTGGCACGGATAATACGTAAGTACCTGAAATTTTTCCAAAAATAAAACCAACCCAGTATTTCATCAAATATTTCACTGAAGTCAATTTTTTTATTTTGTCCTGTTTTTATGTGTCATTTAGAATAATAAAAATATTAAAAATTCCTAAGAAGTGCTTATTTAGTTTTAAAAGAATTTAATTTAAGTATTGCAGAATTCTAGCAAAACACGATCTTCATTTTTACAGGTGTTCTTGCTATAATACAATTTTAGAATGGTGTAACATAATTTTTATATCTTTTTTATTTCAAACCATTAATACATAAGAAAATGCTTCTTTTTCAGCTGATAATGTCAGGTGTGTTTTTTATTTTATTTTAGGTAACATGGGTTATTTTTTGAAAAGTTTTTTTCAAATTCCCACTTAATTGGCTGCCATTTTGTAATAAAGTGGTAAAATGAAAAATGCTCAACAATAAAATCTTGGTCAGAACCAGCTGTAAAAATTTTGCCATGTTTTATTTTTGTGCATTTTTTATTAGACTTTATACAGAGAAAATTTCAAAAAGTGGGTTTTTTTAGAGTATAGCACAATATACCCATGGAATATGAAGTGGACGTAGAAATCAAATCCTAATGGATATTTTACAGGGGAAGGGGGGGGGGGATTTAAAAATAAAAATCTCAGCATTTAGGTAAGTACAAATTTTGTTTTTCACCCAATTCAGATAACTCTAAAATTCCCGAATTGTTTATCCATTAAATGACTGTCAGTTTACATCTATAACACAATGGAAAAAACTAAGTACTGAAAAAAATTACTTAATTTCAAATTGAAACGGAACAATAATTTTTTTAATACTACCTGAGCAACATATTTTTAACTATAACTGTCTGTGTCCGATTCTAACTGTTTTGGTTATTTTGTGATGTGTTACTTGTCCTCATTAAAGACATATGTTAGCTAGCATAAATGCTTAATAATTTCAACATGTATCATTACAAGAGGTTTATGGACAGGAAACATACAAACGTGGTCAACTTAGCAGATTTTACTGCACTTTCTTCAGAAAACCGAGATAGGAACTTTCAGGAAATACAAATAAAATGAAGAATTCTTTCTTTAAATCAAACTAAATGAAAATAATTTGTTAGTGGGTGTAACGTGAAAAATATTTACCTTGAACTATACCAAATACTTCGAAATCTACAGACTGTAACATTTTTAAAGCATTCGAAAAACGCATTAAATTAGGAGAACACTGTCTATTATTTACATTTGTATTTTCAGAGTGCTGCTGCCACTCAGTTTTTTGTAAAGGGAAACATATAGAAATGCTGATAATAACAAGAAATGAAATCACATTAAAACGGCGAATAAAATTTGAAAGCAGGACAGAAGTTATAATTTTCATCACATTAACACGAGGCTAACGAAAAAGACAGGCTACCGTGGTGCATTCCACTTATAATTTTTACAGACCGCTAGAGTGACGTGTTGCTCTTTTCGTACACTGCATTGGTGCATTAGAGCATCAGGTGACTCCCGCGGTCTGTAAAAAACGATACGCTTAAAGCACCGCGGTAGCCTTCTTTTTCGTTAGCCTCGCATTAGCAGAAATGAAGTACTTTGGTAATAACTAAAAAGATCACAGGAAATTGTATTTACGATTACACGTGGGAAGAAGGCTTTTGATTTAGGGTACAAGCTGGGTACAGGCCTAGTTATAAGAGCTCTACCTAGTTGGGGAGCTTTAAAAGTTAGATTGCATTTTTGGCTTCACGCCAAAGCACACGTTTATTTTCTATTTTCCTTCTACATCTATGATTCAAATAGATCTCCCTGACACTGCAGACAATTTGGATAAATATTTAGCAAGCACAACAAATAAAATTTGATTGGTCAAGCGGAGTTTGGACAAAAGTGTGTCACCAATGAGACTGGCGATAGCCATCTGGTGGTGAGAAGATGTAACTTCTCGTTTCAGGAAAATCCCTTTAATTTGTTCATAACGATTATGTTTTTGCACAATTTCAGATTTGATGTGATATTTGTATAGATCAGTTTCAACTGACGTCACACCCTAGCAACCACCGTAGCAACTAGCTTTGTTTTTTGTTTGCCCATCAAAAATGGTGGATTGTGATTGGTTGACTCGTAAATCAGGCTACAAATCCACAATTATGATTGGTTGATAACTTTTGGTGGGCTGGTGATCACGTGGTTGAAACTGATCTATTCTGTGTTTATATGACAAGGTAAAAATGATCCAATTTTGAATATCTAGCAATTTTAAACGCATTTACAATAAATAATTACTAGGGGGCTCAGCCCCCTACTCGCTAACGCTTGCCAACCCCCCGTGAATTGCAAAGCAATTCACATTGAGACCGCTACGCGGTCCCAGCTCGCTTCGCTTGCTCACCCCTTTTTATTTTTCTAGTAATTCTAGCCGGAATAGATCAGTTTCAACCACGTGATCACTAGCCCACCAAAAGTTATCAACCAATCATAATCGTGGATTTGTAGCCTGTATTACGAGCTAACCAATCACAATCCACCATCTTTGACGAGCAAACAAAAAACAAATCTGGTTGCTAAGGTGGTTGCTAGGGTGTGACGTCAGTTGAAACTGATCGAGGCTAGCGAAAAAGACAGGCTACCGCGGTGCATTCCACTTATCTTTTTTTACAGACCGCTAGAGTGACGTGATGCTCTTTTCGCACACCTCCATTTGTACATTCGAGCATCACGTGACTCCCGCGGTCTGTAAAAAAAGATACGCGTAAAGCACCGCGGTAGCCTTTCTTTTTCGTTAGCCTCGAAACTGATCTATAAGTATTACAATAAATCATTTGAACATATGAAATTGACAATTTTTTTAATGTAAAAAAGTAATTGAAAATACAACTAAAAATGCATTTAGTTGATGCTACTAATGTGCATATAAATCATTTAAATACTATGAAAAAAGGATCTTGGAAACATAATTAGTTTAAAACTTATTGCACCTATGATATTGAAGTCATTCTTACATTAATTAAAAAAAAAAAAAAAAAAAAACACTAAGTTCTGCAAAAGAAATTATTTTTACTTCAATAAAACAGCAACAGATGACAGCATGGGCATTCTATAAAGTTTATATTTTATTATCTCCGATTTTTTGTGTGAGTGAAATTCGTAAATAAATTCTAAATAAGAGTTGAGAATTCATTTGAAATTAACAATATTACTCATAATTAAAATGAGGAATCATCTCAGACGCTTTGGATTACGTTAATATTATTTTATTTTTAATAATATCTAGCTTCAGTTTCACTGCTCTGACACTGACCGCCATATTGGAGGAGGAGCTAACACAATCTTGTCTGTTCATTGGTCTGAGCTCTGGGAACTACGGTTGTTGCCAACGATAAGGGAGAAATTCAGCCCTATTTCCGCGCCACGTAAGACAAATATATATATATAGATTTCAATGGCAATTTAGCATTAGTTAAAGGGACAATTTTCCTGTACCCACGGCTGTGATCAACGCCTCTATAGGCCGTTTTAAGTCCCGATAAAATTTGATAGATTGATTGAGATGATTTTGGACAAAACCGAATCGCAAAGGAAAGACATCTTGGCAAACTTACCATTGTCGCCAAGCTAATGTTTGCTGACTTGTGCCATTTAACTTTATTAACGTGACGTTTACACCCTAGAAATGGCGTGCCAGTTTGTGCCACAGGGCTCAGAGAAAGATAGAGATGCACCACACCGTCAAAACGGCTTGCAATATGAAGCCAGTTATCGCTCAAATCACTCGGCCTAAACAAGACACGCATGTGGAACAAGGGCTGAATTCATTGGGCGGGAAGATGTTACACGTGGAACAAGGACTGATTTTATTGGACGGGGAGAGGTTTTCAAAGCAATCCGCCAGTGTTGGGGCCGACTTGTGGACTGATTTTAACCGGTTTCAGGGTTACATTTTTAGCTTCACGCCAAACCAATACTTTTCATTTTTACCTTTCTCTGAACTCTGTGAGTATGCGCAGTCACAAATACCTCCAGCAGGCATATTTATTCGGTTCTGATCTAGCACCGTTCTGATTGACTCGCCAGATCTCCAGGCCATATGGGCCTGATGCACGCGACCTGAGGTCGAGGCTAAAATTCGTCTGCTGGTGGTATTTACTGTTGAACATTAGCATAGCAGTCTATGGAGTGTGAGTTATTAATGCTTGTTTGTTAAAAATACCGCAAAAAATTCTTTGTTGTAGCTGTATACAGGGTGTCCGAAAAGTCTGGAAACGGTCAAATAACTCGAGAAATATACATCGGATTGAAAAACGGCAAAATGCATGTTCAATATTTTTGAAAAATCTATTTAGGGAAATGAAAGTTGCCCCCGGGGGGGATAGGGGGCAACTTTGGAATCTATGATGATGACTCCCCATTTTATATTGCAGAATAGGATTCTACGGGAAAAAATACGTAACTTTTGTACTGAACATTTTCTTCGAAACATTGTAGATGGCGCTGTAATCGAGTGCAATGCTGTGAGAATCGTTACCATTGCAATGTCTGGAAACGCCCCAATAATTCGAGAAATATACATCAGATTGAAAAACGGAAAAATACGTGTTTAATATTTTAGAAAAATGGCAACTTTGATATCCCTAAATAGATTTTTCAAAACTATTGAACATGCATTTTTCCGTTTTTCAATCTCATGTATATTTCTCGAGTTATTGGAGCGTTTCCAGACATTGCAATGGTAACGATTCTCACAGCATTGCAGTCGATTACAGCGCCATCTACAATGTTTCGAAGAAAATGTTCAATACAAAAGTTACATATTTTTTCCCGTAGAATCCGAATCTGCAATAAAAAATGGGGATCATAATGTAAGATTTCAAAGTTGGCCCCCTTTGCCCTCCCCCCCGGGGGGCAAAGTTGGGTGGGCAACTTTCATATCCCTAAATAGATTTTTCAAAAATATTGAACATGCATTTTGCCGTTTTTTCCGATGTATATTTCTCGAGTTATTTGACCGTTTCCAGACTTTTCGGACACCCTGTATATTTCATATATTGTAATATGAATTCAAAATGTTGTTCTGTATGCGAGAAAATTCCCTAAATTTGCAAAATTTCAGTTAAAATTTATGCACTCAACCTGGGTCGAGGCTAAAGTCGTGCTAATGGTATTTGCGCCTGCGCATACTGGCATTTTTGTCGGTAGAGTGGCAAGAATAACAGATCAACATATTGCCAGCTGTGGCGCCTGACGTCACGTACATAAGGTCCATTGATTTGTCCTCATATCTTCCTCGGTAGATTTGTCTTTTGGAAGCTTTCTTTTTGTTTTTGTATAATTTAATTGTCAAAACTACCCAGGTAGCGCAAAGATATTGCCCAATATCAAAATGTAATATCGGCCAATATCAAATATTGATATTGGCCAACGTTAAATGACTCCTCCGCACCTAAAATAATATTTGTGAATATTAGTTTTTGACATCTGTGAATGCTGGTTAACATTTTTCAACATCTCTGAATATCATTAGGTTAGAATCACATTAAGTGATATCGTTTTCTGTCATTGCTGAATATCATCATTTGATATTGAGCGATATATTTTTCTAACATTCCTGAATAACATTTTTAGATATTAAATGACTTGTTTTTTTCATTACTGAATAATAATATCTTTAGATATCAAACAATCTCTTTCTCGCACCCCAGATGTGGTGGACAGAAATCCATCATTGTAAAACGAGAGAAAATATCTCTGCTCAAACTCAATGGAAGACTACTCTTGTTATGTAAAAGAGAAAGGAAAACCCTGGTACTCTGAGAGTATGGTCAAGGGAAAACAGGTTATAAAAAGCTTTTACAAAAACTGGTGGAAGTAGATTTTTCTGTTACTGTTCTGTCTGACAAAACTATCATTTAATTATCTCGTATTTTTCAATCACAATCGACATATTTTTTTTTACGTTCTTTTAGTAAAGATTTATTTAAATATCACTTTTTATCATTGAGTTTGCTGGAAATTTTGTAAAAAATTATTTTAAAATAAGTAAGAAATTTAAAACTTAGAAATTTAAAGAAAATAAAAAATTTTAAAGCTTGTTGTGTTAAAAATCCTGTGTTCCCCTTGTACAAAACTATAAAGAAAGTTTTAACAACCCCATTACTTTGAATTTTGCTTTGTGATAAATTAAATATATATATATATATTTTTTTTAATTTTAAGTCAGAAATAAGAAATGGTTTCGAGGAGGTGGGTGAACGTGGAGCTCGATGAGCGAGTAGGTTTTCCCAACTCTGACTGTTATTCAACAAACGTGGGTTGTGTTAGTTTCTTAGTAGTGGTGCGTTAAAGTTTGTTAGTTTGTGGTAATTCAAAGAAGTTTTAGGCCATATTTATTTGCAGTTTGGTGGCGCAGAAAATTCATTGACATAGAGTCCCCTATTGCGAGAAGGTCTCAGGATACCTTCGACAGCTATGGCGGGGTCCGAGATCAAAATTAAAGCTAGTCCTGTTTTGGAAAAAGAAGACTATAAAAAGTACAATTGGGATGACGGCAGAGAAGCAGACGAACAAATTGATATCATTCCCGAACTCAAAGAGTATGTAATTATTACAGAATGTCAAAAAGGAAGTTTTCAAAAGTTAAATCCAATTCAAGTGAAACATGAAATAAAGAAGACCTTCGAAAGACACAGCGAAATAGACACTTTTCGATACACTCGAAACAACAAAATCCTTATAACGACGAAAAGTTATGAATGTGCACGGGAAATAATAAGTGAAAAAAAATATTTGGCAGACAGGTCAAACATAGCCTAATGAACGAAAACATCACCACAAGATATTTAATCTTCAGAATGGATGTAGACATAACGCTTAAAGAAATCCAGGTAGAACTAGATGAAGAAAATGAAATTGTTATCCTAAATGCCAAGAGATTTATGACAAGACAAGAGGGACGAATGGTTCCCACGGGAACGGTGCTTATTACTATTTACGGTCATAAACTACTGGAATATGTAAAAATGTTTTATGTCAGGCAGATAATCAGATTGTATATAGATCGTCCTCGGCGCTGTAATGTTTGCCAAAGTTTTACGCACGGTACGAACAAATATCCAAATGAGAAAAAATGTAAACGCTGCGGAAAATCTCACCCAGAAATAACATGCAATGAAATAGAAGTAAGATGTGCAAATTGTGGAAAACAACATGAGGCAGACAATATAGAATGTGAAGTCAGAAAAAAAGAAGCTGAAATTTTGAAAATGAAATGCGAAAACCATACAACTTTAGCAGAAACATGTAGACAATCCAACTCCAGGCTAGCAAACAGCTATGTGGCAAAGACGAAACAACATGCGGAAAAAGAAAATATGGAAGGTAATCTTCATAAATTGGCTCTTGTTATAGAAGATAAGTTTCAAAAGATTATGGACTTTATAATGCATTTTTGGGAAGTATTGGAATCTGCAGCAGAAATCTGAAGCTAAAAAAGAAAACGTACCAGAAGAAAATACGAAAGAAGCTACTGGAAAAAATAAAGTCGCTAACAGAGATGTCACGACCGAATTGTATAACTGCTTGAGAAACAAGAAATTAAAAATGGGTGATCAAAGTCAGCATAGTGGATAGTCTCAGACTCATATAACTTTGGAGAGTGAGGAAATGATAACGGATTCGGGAGATGTATAACGTTGTTGGATCTGTGGTGACGCTGGTTTTTGTTGTATGGTAATTATGATTTTACGGACTGTTTGTTTTTCTTGTGGTTATTTTGTAAAGGCTTTTTGGGGGTAAGTGATTGTTGTTATTTTTATTTTATTTTTTTGTGGTTGGCGTTAAATTTGTTTTGTCGGGTTGTGTTTAATGGAAAATTTTATGATACAATTTAATATTAGAGGCATTAGGGCCAACTTACCCTGGCTTCGTACTAGGATTTTTCGCAAGAGTGTGGTCTGGGTGTTTCAAGAGTCACTGCTCAAGGATAATCACAAATTATTTTGTAAGGATAGGAACATTTTTCGTGCTGACAGGACAGGAAATTTAGCAAGAGGGGGAGGCGGTTTGTTTTTAGCAGTTCACAAGAAGATTCCAGTTACAATAATTAACCTGCCTACTATTGACCGGGATCATGAGGCTCAAGGGATAAAAATTTGGTATAAAGAGCGTTGGATTGCCATTATAAATATTTACGCTCCTAAAGGCTTTGTGGCTACTAATTGGTTGGATAACATTAAAGATATGATATGTGATAATTACTTAATTGTTGGTGATTTCAATATTAATATCCTCAACCGGCAGACTAATCCGAAAGGTCATAAAATGGTTAATCTAGTGAACTGGATAAATCGGAATGATGTAGTGCTTATGAATACGGACCAGGTAACGAGATTTAATGGCGGTGGTAGTGGCTCTCTACTAGATTTGAGTATGGTTTCGAGTAAGTTAGCTGGGGAGTTCAATGTGGTAGTTCATTCAGATCCGATGGGCTCTGATCACTATCCCATTGAGATTCAGGTATCGAATAGCGGTTATGAGGTCAGGAGAGAAATTTTGACACTGGTTAATTGGAATAGTGTTGGCTCGGCGGTGGCTGCTTTTGGTGAACATGAATATGATGACGATTTGGATAAGTGGACAAAGACTATTACCCAGGTTATAAAAAATTGTAAGGAGCGGTTTCTAATTAATAGTGGGAATCTTCAGCTGTGGTGGGGAGTGGTGACTCGTCGGCCGTTGGCGTTAAAATGGTACTATTATCGGAAAGCTGTTCGGGAGTGCCAGCTAGACTTATGGTGTAAATACAAGCTGTACAATGCGAAACTAAGAAAGGAAATAAAAAAGGATAATAAAAAATTTTGGGATACTGTGGCCAGAGAGACTGGAAGGGGGCCCAAAATTTTCAAAATAATTAGTGGCATCAAGAAAAAAAAATGAAGGGGAGGTGAACACGAATTTCTGTTTCCCGAATTGTCCGCCTGACGCAACTTCCCAAGCGAATGCACTATCAATAATTTTTCAAAACAGTCCGGTGGTACAATGTATTCCAATCGACTTTTCGGGGAAGGATGGAAATGAACTAAAATTTACCATGGAGCAGCTACAAAATACAATCAGTAAGGGAAAATCAACGACCCCTGGTATTGACGGGATAAAGATAGCTTTTTTAAAAAACTGAACATTAAGACGCTGACACAACTCCTGGAGATGTATAATGCAATTTTGGAGAAAAAGAATATCCCAGAGGTTTGGAAAGATGTGATTAAGCTCCCGATCAAGAAACCGGGCAAAAATAGGAATGACGTACGGGGGTACAGACCTATTGCGCTAACGGTCACTAGCAAAAAGATTTTCGAAAAAATGATCCTGGACACTTTACTTAATTGGAGCATGGAAAAGAGGATTTTCCACAGGAATCATTATGAGTTTATCCCATTTAGGGACTGTGAGGCTGCGGCTTACAAAATTTATAGGGATATCAGTAGTACAAGGAATTCAAAGCGGAAAGGTTTTTTGGTGGCATTAGACATCAAATGTCTACGACAATGTCTGGTGGGATGGGTTGCTATTCAAATTAAAAAAGCTGGGACTTGGGGCTGATCTCTGTGTAATAATTCGAAATCTGGTTCAAGAGTTAAGGATTCGGGTGAAATGGAAAGGCTCGCTGTCTGTTCCGTTCAAGTATGACAGGGGTCTTTTACAGGGAAGTCCTCTCTCACCTTTTCTGTTTGCAATTTACTTAGCGGACATTTTCAAAATTTTCGATTAGTGTATACATTGTGTAGTATATGCTGATGACATTTTCCTTTATGGTTTTCATGATGACGTGGCTTGGTTAAAGAGGGTCTTACAGGAGAATATCGCCAGGGTTATTCAATGGTTACAGGCTTGGAATCTAGAGGTTAATCCCAACAAATGTCAAATCATTAAGATTGGTAGGTGGAGGGAGGTACAGGAAGATAATTTACAGGTGAGAGGTCAGGAGGTGGGTTTTTCTGATTCCCTTAGAGTTTTAGGGGTTTATTTCAATCTCCAAGGGAACTTAAAGGATCATATTGCTATAAGGGAAAAATCTTGCAAACGACTGAATATGATTAAAGTAATTGCAGGGATGAGATGGGGTACTGATACCAAACACTTACTACGTATAACAAGAAGTATGATGGGGTCTCTGTTAGATGGAAATCCTCGGAATCTAACGCAGGATAACAAAACGGAAGGTTGGCAACTCCAGGTGATCCACAATATGGCTTTACGGTGGGCTAGTGGCTTGCCTAAGTGGTGCCCAATCCCGGTTTTATTACAGGAAAGTGGGGTGTGGAGGCGTGGACAGAGGATTGAGTATCTTGCTACCAAAAGGTCTATCTCGGAAGTGAAATACCAGGATCACACGGATATGCTTTCGAAAGACATACTCTACCGGGAACTAAATACTCTCAGAATCTACGACACGGATATTAATGAATTGGTGAATTATAAGTGGGAGGCGAGAATCAGTGATCATTGTCGGATAATTGTCAATACATGGGCATTTCAAAATAAAGACTTTCCGGACGAGGTGATCAAGAATGCCTTCTATAACTTTGCTCAGATGTACAAAAATATGGCCACTTTCATTACAACTGATGCTTCAAAAGATACTAATAGTACAACAATTGCGATGGTTAATCAGAAGACAGATAGTCAGTTAGCCTTTCAGATTCCTCATATTAATACGATTTTCACGGCTGAAGCTATAGCTTTATTGGTAGCAATTAAGATTTATACGGTGGACAGGGGGGATTATATGTTTTTCACGGACGCCAAAAGCGTTCTGATGGCACTACAAAAGGTTAACCGAAAATCAGTGGCTATTATAACACAGTTGAGAAAAGAGATTAATAGGAAAAGGAATGATCAGTATAAGATGACTTTCATTTGGGTACCTGGGCATAAAGGGATTGAGATTAATGAATGTGCGGACAATCTGACTAGGAAGGGACCTTTCAGTAATGTTCGTATTTCGTGGTTTTCAGCTGAAGATTGGATGATGGAAGTGAGGGACAGCAAACAGAAATAATCTGAATGGGAGTGGGAGCAATATCGAAAAGCAGTACTGGTCGTAGTTGGGATTATGTTAGCATTGGGCATCCGCATCAGTCATTACAGAAAAAAAGTGGTATTATTTTTGCTAGGTTTTTAACGAAGACAATTCTAACCCAGTCCCGGCGTAAGAGGTTTCTTGGAAGTGAGGTAGCGACGTGTAACCTATGTGGATTGGAAGATCAAACTGAGGAGCATCTGTTGTTGAGATGTAAGAGGTTTTCGGGACTTCGCGACATAGTGTTTCGAAAGTTACAGGTATTGAAGAATACCTCGTACGAGGCTATTTTTGGAGCGACTGGGCGTAAAGGCGCAGAACATCTAGCTTTGCTATTTCAGTTGTTGGATGAGATCTATATACATTGTCCGAGTTGGATTGACGGCGCTGGGTAGGCTGGTTTCAGGTTTAGGTTGAGTGTTTGGCGTCCGCTGGTTGCAGGTTTTTGTGATTTTGGTTTGTTTCACCTCTGGTAGGAGTCGGGTTCTTTCGGAGTAAGACAGCTGTATAGAAATAAAAAGCTGCTCACCGGGCCCATGGGCCAAACTAACAACAAGTCAGAAATATGTGTATATTTTTCAAAAATTGATGCACTGCACAAAAATTTACACGCACATAAATTAGCCTTAAATCTTATATAATAATAATAATAATTATTATTATTATTTAAATGAATTATATAAAATATATATTATTAATAGTGTCTAATCAGTGATCTACTTTTGAAACTAAACTTGCATTCTTTCAATAATAAAAAATAAAATTCTTATAACAGTTGGAAATTCGAAAGCATTTTAAAAAGATAAACAAGCATCCATTTAAAAATTACATAAATTGATTTTTTTTCTTTTAAAAACATTATTAAGAATAGTATAAAATACATAGTATAAAAATAGTATAAAAACATCTTTAGTTTTTTATAAAACATAAATTTTCACATGCTTTTTATATATATAAAAATAACTATAGATGCCTACAGAAAATTTTTATATAGGTTTTGCTTTCTGTGCCCGACGCCTCAAATGCACATTATCGAAAACTACACAAATAGGCGATCCTTTAGAACTTCCCGTTCACTTCAGTCAAGATTATAAACTTCGTCAGATATGCTGAATGTCGAAAGATATCTTGAAATGTTCGAAAAATTATAATGTTTCTTACGAATGTCGATAGATATCACTGAATGTTGTAATAGTAATAACATTTTTACAACATTGGCCAATGTAACCAAAAATTAAAAATAAGACATTAAAAAGTCAAGTTTTTTAAAAATGTCACAATTATTAAATTTTATTGTTTAGAATACTATTTCTGTATTATGATGTCATAAGTAATGCAAAAAGCTCTTTTGAATGCTTTCTTTTTCAAACTAATTTTAAGTTATGTCTGCGAATATCGGCAGGTGTTGTAAATTTGACGTACGACATTCAGTGACTTTCGAAATATTGGCCAATATTGCGGAGGATGTTGGCCGATATCTTTGTGCTACCTGGGTATACAGGCATCTAATATAAAAAATGGGGGCCAATTGAATATCGCGTAAATTCAGAAAGATATCGGTGATCTAGCGAATTAAACTTCAGTTGGTTTCTAAAAGTAGCTGGATGATAAATGATTTTACACAATTTGTAATTTTTTATTAATTATCATTTTTAATTGATGACTTCTCTTTGAAAGGACTACCAGAATCAGTCCATTTCAACAACAAAAAAAAAGAGAATTATCAAAATCGATGCATCCGTTCAAAAGCTACGCGTGGACATACGTTAAGTAGTACATACTCCTTTGTTGGAAGTCAGTTATTTTGGAAAAAAACCTTATCATCCAGCTATTTATAGATAAGAAATTGAAAATCAGCTTACTATATCTCCAGTATCTTTTTGAAGTTTTAAAATATTCGACAGGTATAACAGTTGCTCTATATAATTAATTACTAAATTAGTACGCAAAAAAAAGAAAAAAAATCCTTCGAACATGCGCAAATATAAATTATTTCATACAAATGCTTATATTTCATTAAACATTAAATATACAGGGTGATTATAAAAAACTATCCCGATATATGAGCCCCTAACTATCATACCGTTCACAGAAACTAAATGAAATTTTGGTTTAAAGTATTTTGAGGTATGCGCTCAAGAATCATATGAAAGACAAAAGTTAAATTCTAACAGTTACGGTTACAGTGACAAAATTTCGAAAATTTCAAATGTAACACCTATTTTTTTTATTGGAATGTGATCTTCATAGTGAAAAAACATAAAAAGCGTTGGAACGGTACCTGTAGTACGAAAATCGCCGGCGCTAGACAGACTAAGAAGAATAGTGAAAACAACCAATAAGGACAGAGAAGCAACAGAAAACAAAACATTTTTTTGTGTTTCATACATTTTTCAATAAAAACAACAATGAAATGTAGAACAATAAAATGTTTTACTTTCTGTTGCTTCTCTGTCCTTTATTGGTTGTTTTCACTTTTCTTCTTAGTCTGTCAAGCGCCGGCGATTTTCGTGCTACAGCTACCGTTCCAACGCTTTTTATGGTTTTTCACTGTGAAGATCGCATTCCAATAAAAAAAGTAGGTGTTGCCATTTGAAATTTTTGAAATTTTGTCACTGCAACAGTAACTGTTAGAATTTAACTGTTGTTTTTCACATGATTCTTGAGCGCATACCTCAAAATACTTTAGACCAGAATTTCATTTAGTTTCTGTGAACGGTATGACAGTTAGGGGCTCATATATCGGGATAGTTTTTTTATAATCACCCTGTATTTATATGAAAATTACATTATGTTGTTTGTACTGTGTTTTGTCAATTTTTCTGAAAGTGGTGTTAAATTTAATTAGAAACCCAGAATGCTATAAACACAAAAAGCATGCGGAAATTTTTTTAAACACTTTAAATAAACCTTTATATCTTTATAAAGAAATCCTTATATCTTTCTAAATAACCCTGAAATTCTTACACAAATGCTGTAAAAGACGCACATAGTCATGTACTACAGCTATCGATCATTTCGAATGTTTTGTTTTACAGAGTGATCGCAAACAGTACTTCTGTATTCAATTTGTTGTTGGTCCCTTAATTGCACTCGTAATGAAACCTTCGTTTAAAAATATAAGGTCAGACAGGTTCTTTATATTCCTGAAGTTCCAGAAGGATTTGTCAAGTATTTCTCTATATTTGACAAAACGTCTAAAATCGAAAGTGTCTCGTAAATTTTGGCGAGACAGTGTAATTTCATGATGTATGATTATCATACGAATTCGAGGGTTGTTTGCAAAAACAAATCGGAACGTGTTTGCTACCACTATGCAAGAAATGTTCTTCAGAGATTTGGTATGAAGAATTTTCTAGACTACGTGAAAGAACACTCACACAATATGCCAGATCTGGTCTTGTGCCTAACATTAGACACATTAAGGCATCTACAGCTTCTCTACATGTGAAGGTTTTGCAGCAGCTGCAACATATTGTGGACATTTACAGTTTTGTGATATTTGATAAACATTAACTTCGAACTCACTCAACAGCGGGCAGCACATATCAACGTACTGGGGTCGGCTAGCTGTAGCCCGAAATACCAGTGGACACATCAGTGCGTTGCTGGCTCTCGTGTAATGCACATGATCAGAAATGCTGTCGCGAAGCGTTTATAGACGCTACTCAACCTTTTTGTTGTAATACATTATTTTATTGTAAATATGTTTGCTTAAATATAATCAAGTTACTTGTGAACGCATTATTCATCAATTTTTACATTCGTGCATTTCGTAAACCGATGGAGTTAGATTTTCCGAGCAACGTAGAAGAGATGCACAACAGTCTCTTCAAGTCGTGACTTTTTTTGGGACGTATAAACACGCTACTAACATCGATGATTCAAGAATCCAGCATTAACTCAGCTTTCCCAGTTTTGATGGAGGACTAATTCGTGTTTTTCGCAAGTTGTGATTGCAGAAGAAAGTGCAATGATTTCCATGTGACGTTACGGAAGGTAAAGGACTAATTCATTTCCGTTCATTGTTCCTGTCAGGAGTGCTCATTGTTTTATTTTTTGTATTTACGATGCCACCACCGTCAGACGATACTTCGCAACAAGTGAATAAAGTCGCAGTTAAATTTCCCCCTTTCTGGGATAAAGAAGCAGATTTATGGTTTATAAATATTGAAGCACAGTTTATTACTAACATCGATGATTCAAGAAACCAGCATTAACTTAGCTTTCCCAGTTTTGATGGAGGACTAATTCGTGTTTTTCGCCAGTTGTGATTGCAGAAGAAAGTGCAGTGATTCCCATGTGACGTTACGGAAGGTAAGTGACTAATTCATTTCCGTTCATTGTCCCTGTCAGGAGTGCTCATTGTTTTATTTTTTGTATTTGCGATGCCGCCACCGTCAGACGATACCTCGCAACAAGTGAATAAAGTCGCAGTTAAATTTCCCCCTTTCTGAGATAAAGAAGCAGATTTATGGTTTATAAATATTGAAGCACAGTTTATTTTAAATAATATTACGCGAAATACTACGAAGTATTACGCTGTAGTATCGGCCCTCAATTCTGAAGTACTTACTCTCTTATGTGAGCGATATTGTGAAAAATTCCCCGTCTACTGATTTGTATTTAACTCTTAAAAAGCGCTTGATCGCTGAGTTTGCGGATTCTGAGCAAAATGGAGGCTAAGATTTGCTAATGCATACAGTTTTGGGGGATGAAAAGCCATCACACCTGTTACGAAAAATGCGACATATCGCTCAGGAAAAAGTTGACGAAGAATTTTTAAAAACGCTATGGATACAAAACGTTTACCGAAAGAAACGCAAGCCATTTTATCTGTTTCGGAGGGCAATATAGACAAGCTTTCACAAATGGCTGACAAAATTATCGAGATGGCAATTCCACAAGTCTCGGAAACACAGCGGCGCTTTGAACAAAATAAAGAAAACTCGTCAGTTTTAGAATTACAGGTGCAGATCATGGAGTTTACCGAGCAATTGAAGCAGTTATTACGCTATAACCATCGGCGAGAAAGTAGATCGCGGGACCGTTCTACACATAAAAGGTATAGATCGCATACTCCTAATCGAATAATGAAGGCTTATTGGTATCACGCAACTTTCGCCGACAAGATAAGGCAATGCCGTTCCTCATGTAAATTTACGAAATCGGAAAACTAGAGAAGAAATCGCATGTGGCGCAATGTGTTTTCAATGTTAATACAACCAGTCGTCTTTTCATTCACGATTCTACTTCTCGCCGTCATTATTTAATTGATAGCGGTAGCGATGTTTGTGTTTTGCCATATACGGCCAAGATGTCTTTTGTTGCCCCTTCTAATTTAAAACACTGTATTCAGCCAGCAATTCTCCAATCAAAACATATGGTACAAAAATGGTAACACTTAGCCTAAATTTACGACGCGAATTAAAATGGCCATTCATAATCACTAATGTTAGTAAACCAATTATCGGTGCTGATTATTTAAAATATTATGAATTATTAATTGATTTGAAAAATTCTTGTTTACGTCACCCACTCACTAAGTTTTCTTCCAAAGGCACTACCATTAACAGCCACAGCAAAAGTGTTACGCTTGTCTCTAGTAACGAAAAATTTCATAACATTTAAATAAATACAAGGATATAATTTGCCCCTACCCTGCATCGCCAAATCCAAACCACAATACTGTGCATAGAATAATTACAAATGGGCAGCCAGTCTTCAGTCTGCCACGGTGTTTGCATCCAAAACAATTGGCAATCGCAAAGCAGGAGTTTCAGACCATAATGGAACAGACTATATGTAGGCGTAGCAAATCGAATTGGTCAAATCCCCTACATATGGTTCCTAAAGCTAACGGTGAATTTCGTCCCACCGGTGACTATCGCGCCCTAAACAGACAAACACAGATGGATAGATATCCTTTACCATAATTGCATGATTTTGAGTAAAATTTGCATGAATTTTTTTTTTCAAAAATTGATCTTACAAGGGCATATTACCAAATTCCGGTGCATCCCGATGACGTGCCAAAAACAGCCATTACCACACCTTTTGGGCTTTTTGAATTTTTATTTATGCCATTCGGTTTGGCATGTGGTGCTCAAACATTCCAACGTTGTATGAACGAAGTGCTACACTGTTTAGATTTTGCTTTTGACTACATTGATGACATATTAATTAGTAGCTCATCTGAGCAGGAGCACGCTACGCAGTTAGATATGGTTTTCGCTCGCCTTTCTGAATATGGCATTCGAATTACGTAGATAAAAGTGTTCTGGGTGTTCAGGAATGGTCTTTCTTGGGCTACTTCATTAATGAGCAGGGTATAAGGCCAATGCCCGAGAGAGTGACGCCTATCTTGAATTATGATAAGCCGAAAACTATTAGGGATCTGAGGCGATATCTTGTGTTACTTAATTATTACCGGCGAAATATGCCACAGGCTGCTCATGTCCAATCATTTTTAACCCCTTCACGACGAGCGTCTTTTACAGAATTTTTAATCTGTTACCACCGGTTTTTCAAAAGAGAAATTTTCACCTAATTGAATCGCAAAATGCTATGATTAGATAAGGAAAATCTTACAATAAAAAATAACTGGTGGGAATAATCGAGGATTCTGAGCATCTTATGCGTCACGTATTCGTGTCGCTCGCCCCCAAGGATTTAAGTGATTACTTAAAAGGTTTTCGGAAGTCTGACAAACGTGAGATTGTGTGGAGTGAGGAGAGCAGTAAAGCATTTGAGGATTCGGAACGTCAGCTCGCAAATGCTGCTTTGCTTTTTCATCCCTCGCCAAATGCTCAACTTGCCTTACATGTAGATGCTAGCGATTTTGCTCTGGGCGCGAGTTGCATCAATTGGGTGAGTCTGATCTTCAGCCATTAGGTTTTCTTTCACGCAAATTATCAGATACAGAAAAGAAGTATTTCGCGTATGATAGAGAGTTGTTGGCTGCTTATTCTGCTATTAAACATTTTCGTTTGATGTTGGAAGGTCGTAGTTTTACCTTATACGCAGACCACAAACCACTTACTTATGCTTTTTCCCAAAAAAGCGACAAATGTTTCCCACATTAATTGCGGCAACTGGATTTCATTAGCCAGTTCACCACCGATATTAGACACGTTAAGGGGGTGGACAACATACCAGCCGATGCACTCTCGCGAACCGAAGGCATAACTTGCCCCACTACAATTAACTACGAGTAAATGGCTGAGGATCAGACCACGGACAATGATTTACGAACATGCTTAGCAGATAATTCATCATCGCTTAAGCTCAGTAAATTGGTCATGCCCGGCAGCTCTGTGGAACTTTATTGTGACACATCTACCGGAAAAATCAGACCTTTTATCCCGTTAACTCAGCGAAAGATTGTTTTTGACGCCGCCCTGCATAACATTGGTCATAAACCTGGTTCATCCTGGTCGTAAACCTACCATTAAACTTAACACTGACCATTTTGTCTGGCCTAATATTAAAGCTGATTGTGATAAGTGGGACAAGACGTGCATTCCATTCCAGCGAGTTAAAATTTTGATTCACACTAAAGCGACGAATAGTAATATTCCAGTCGAAAATCAGCGTTTTTCTCATATCCATTTAGATTTAATTGGCCCTCTTAAAATATCTCAAAATTTTATGTATTGTCTCTGTTATTGATAGGTTTACTGTTGGGTGGAGGCTGAGCCTCTTAAGAATATCGAAGCGGAGACAGTTCAGTTGCTAGTGCGCTTTATAAAATTTAGATTGCACGTTTTGGCGTACCCAAAATCATAACAACTGATCTGGGCCGTCAATTTGAATCATGTCTTTTTCGCTCTCTGGCCAACTTATTAGGTTCCAAACATATCCACACTTGTGCTTTTCACCTTCAGGCTAACGGTGTGATCGAAAATTGGCATCGTACGTTAAAATCAGCCCTTAAAGCATACCTTACAGATCGGTGGGCGGAGATACTCCCGACGGTTTTGTTTTGGTTAAGAGCCACATTCCGTCAAGGGTTAAAATGCACACCTTCTGAACTGGTATATGGACAAACGATACGGTTACCTGGTGAATTCTTTTCATCTTCAGACGAAAATATACATACTTTAGACTTTATTAAATCACCCAAACAGTTTATGAAACAGCTACGGACTACACCAAATAGGGTGCAAAGGCAGACTCACTTCTTCCTTCCAATGGACTTGATGAAACGTACCCATGTTTTCATCCGTCACGATGCTGTGCGGGCACATCTTCGACCACCATACGACGGGTCATTTTTGGCCATCGACAGGACAGACAAATATTTTAGAGTACAAAAAAAAAAAAAACGGAAAAGTGGCAGTGGTGTCAGTTGATAGGCTAAAACCTGCTTTCACTTTAATAGAGGATGTACCAGCCACATAGACAGATGTCCAACAAGAGATCGGTTATTCCAGTAGCTGAACCTACGTATCAGACTCCAGTTTCCAAATCTGGACGTTCCATCCGTCGACCTGTTTTTTTCTCTTAGTACATTGCTAGGAGGGGGCTACTGCAGCAGCTGCAAGATACTGTGAACATTTACAGTTTTGTGATATTTGATAAACATTAACTTCGAACTCACTCAACAGAGGGCAGCACATATCAACACACTGGGTTCGGCTAGCTGTAGCCCGAAATACCAGTGGACACATCAGTTCGTTGCTGGCTCTCGTGTAAAGCACACGATCGGAAATGCTGTCGCGAAGCGTTTGTAGACGCTACTCAACCTTTTTGTTGTAATACCTCATTTTATTGTAAATATGTTTGCTTAAATATAATCAAGTTACTTGTGACCGCATTATTCATCAATTTAGTTACATTCGTGAATTTCGTAAACCGATGGAGTTAGATTTTCCGAGCAACGTGGAAGAGATGCACAACAGTTTCTTCAGTCTCATTTTCTCATTACTTTGTTCATCGTTTCCCTTCTCAGTTGAATTTTCTTTCACTATAGGAGTAGATACTAGTGTACAATTCTCCATATCAAATCTCTGAAGAACATTTCTTTTATAGACCTGCAGATTGATTTTTAAACTTCCATCTGTAAAACGTTGAATTTCAAACCCAAGAAAATATTTAGCTTCTTTGGTTGTGATCTTGAATTTTGATTTCAATTCTCTTTCAGATTACTATAAGTTAATAACTGCAACTAATCCATCCTCCACATACCAGCAAACAATTCCTATCATTTTTGTTTTTTATATACAGGCATGGGTTAGCTTTACTAGTTTTAAAACCTAGTTGTGACAAAATAATCTCCAAAATATTTGTTCCAACAGCCTGATGCTTGTTTTAGTCCATAGAGACCGCGTTTGAGTTTACATACTCTGTTCGAACCATCACTATACACTTTTGGTTGCTGCATGTATATAGTTTCTTCTAGTGTTTCATGCAGGAATGCTGAGCAAACATCAAATTGAGTGAGATGAATTTTCTCATTTGCTGTAATGCTAAGAATTGAGCGAACAGTTCCTAATTTTGTGACATGACTGAATGTTTGTTCAAAGTCGACTCCAAATTGTTGAGTAAACCCTACAGCAACAAAAAAATCTGGCTTTATACTTATCAACTGAACCATCAGGGTTTTTCTTTACTTTGTAAGCCCATTTGCATGGAACAACTTTAACATCTTTTAGTAGTTTTTCTAATGTTCAAGTTTCATTTTGAATTAAAGAGATCATTTCTGAGTCCATAGCTTATCTCCAATCAACAGTTTATTTTGATTTGATAGCTTCTTCATACGTAACAGGCTCCTCATAATCAGCAATGAAAGCGTCAGCTACTATTAAGTAATTTTCAAAAGGTGTTGGTTTTCTTAACTCAGTTTGATTTCTTAGTTGTCTTGTCTGTATATCATCTTGCATGTCATGACACTTTTCTTCATCAGACTCTTTTTCTGATTCTTCCACTATGCTGGAATCCTTTTCTGGCTCATCTACAGACTTTCCCTGACTCTTTGATTCAGAAATTGGTCTGTTTTGTTCTGCAATGGAAACTGTACTCTTTCTTCACAGTTTATAATTTTTTCATTAAAGGTGACATCAAGTGAACAAATCACAGAACAAGTATCTTTAACCAGGAGACGAAATCTTTCGTCTCTATCATAGCCAATTAAATAGGCCTTAGTTGCTTTACTGTCCATTTTCTTTCTTTTCTGCTTTGGTAGGTGAGCAAGTGGAATGAATTATCTGCAAGTGTTTGGTCCTTGGTTTTTCATGAGGGCTCACATCCTTAATGGAAGACTTTCCAACTCTGTTCAGTATGTATAGTGAAGTGTTAACAAGCTCAGCCCATAATACTGGAGGAAAGTGAACTTTAGCATTTGAATACTTTAGTATTCTAGCATGTAAAATAATTTCAAATCTTTATTATTTTTTTAAAATTTCCCTAGCATAAAAATTTTGCTCTATTTGTTGCTTTCTAGTGATAATAAATCAATAACCCATCATGTAAATTACCCCCTCTTGCCAAAATTTATGCTTCCCCCTTTCGCGCCCCCTTGCCATCGTACGGAAATTCATATCTTTATAATTGTTTATTTAAAACAATCTGCCCTATTTGATTCTTACTAATAACAATAAATAAATAATAATTCAAATTACTCCAATCCCCAACCTCCTAAATCCACAACCCCCCCCCCACCAAACTAAGAAATTACAAAAAGGTTTAAATTATTTTTAAAAACTTTGATTAAAAAAATCTTCTGTCCTATTTTTGCTTTCCAGTGTCAATAAATAATTTATCATAAATTATCCCCCTGCCCCCCGAAATTTTTGCTTCCCCCTTTGACTTTGTCTCCCTCCCTACGGTTCGACGTTCGGCCGCCGTGGGAAAGCAAGAGTCGTCGGGAGAACTCTGCATATGGAGCGGCATATGGAGCCTAGGGACCGGTTCATCTTATGAGGTTTCGGTGACGAAAGCCGTCGGGTGTTTCTCGGTGATTCATCCGGTGTCTTCGTGGCTGTCTCCTCTGATTTTGGGATCCTCCACGTGTCGTAGCGACCTATGCTGTCACTCACATGGGTAATAAGGTTCGAGGGGTCCGCAGGCGGCGGTCCCCCGACCGGCCGAGGAAGCGCATACGGAAAGACAAATCCAGTCGTGCGCGTTATAAGTTCGTTAGGACTTGCTTTCGGTGGTCGTAGACGCGCCTGGCACCCCTCAGGCGGCTGGCGGCGCAGCCTAGTTTTTTTTACCCCTTTGACCCCGCTCCAGCATGCAGAGTTTCAAATCATTAAAATTCTTTATTTAGTAAAATAATCTCCAACCTTTTTTGCTCATTAATAAAATAACTAAACAATAATCTAAATTAATCCCCTAAACTCCCAAATTTACACTTCCCCCTTAGCGTCCCACAGCATACAAAAGAGTGCAAGATATTTTTAAATATTTTTAATCTTAATTTTATATAAAAATAAATCTGTTCTATTTACTGCGATCTATTGGCAAAAAATAATCGTATAAATTATCCCCCTATCTCTGAAATTTCCATTTCCTTGTTCCCCCTCCCTCTCCAGCATACTGATTTTCAAATGTTTAAGAAAAATCCATGTGTCCAATGGTCCATCGGTATCATATAACTACAAGAGCAGAAAGCGCTTCTCGCCAACCCGGGACCTCGAAGAAACTTCTTCCCTGGCGCACAGACATGCCTTGCTAGGTTGTCCCCTACTAATGGCTTCCCGCGAGACAGAACCCTATAGGCGAAACCAGGACGTGGTCAAACGACCCTATTCGATGAGATCATGCAATATATATATACACTTTAACGGAAGAACGAAGGACCACTACCGGACTCTGAGCTGAGGATCATGGAAAGTTCCCTCAAGTGCGCTAAAGAAACGGACCCGCTTGAGGTTAATAAAAAGGAAGTTATTGTTAAAAGAGTTCTGCTAGCCCCAACCTTGTCCAGAACAGAAAGCTCTGACTACGCAAAGACGCGCTGGGCTGGTTTCGGCCCAAGGTCCGACGAAGGTCTGGACGCTGTCTTAAGACGAGCTTCCTGCCCGGTTCCTCACAGTCGAACATTTTCGAGAAAGTCGAGACCCTCTCCCAGAGAAGGCGACACGATCCACAGACCTCGGACCTGAGGGCTCTCCGTGATTCGAACCGCTCTTGGTACAAACGGGCAAGCTCTTTCCTGAACGACCCTGAGGGCGGCTCACAACTACTTCAGCTACAGAGGGACACGCAATGGACGATCGGGAAAGGCACCTCTCCTCTCCGTCCCATCTACGTTTTACCGCCTGCGCGGTGCAGTGGGTTGCTGCATACCGCCATTCCCACCGACAGACGTCACAATAGAACCCGAGCGGTCCTTGTCATACAAAGTCCGACCTCGCCTTCGTCTCGCCTTAGACAAATGTGACTGTCCTATCCCGATTAGCTAGCCTTTGCCCTTACGTCACATATCTTCGGTGGTCGTCACACAGTCGACTACCTAGGCACGAGGGTTCAGCTTACGTGGTTCCTTTTATCACCCGGCTGCCCAAAGACCCCCCGGAGACGACTCTAGAACCCACATCGGCTATCACGATGGGGTAAAAGTAAGTAAAAGTAAGCTGCGCCGCCAGGAGCCCTGACGGGGCGCCCGGCGCGTACCGACCGTCGCGCCCAAGTCTCTAAAGGACTTATATCGCACCAGTAGCTTTGTCTCGCTACGGCGCTGCGACCGGTCTAGGGCCGCTCCCCACTGCGGACCCCAAGCCTATTTACCAAGTGTCGACGACACAGGTCGCTACGATACGGCGGAGGATCCCACATCTTAGAGGAGACCTCCATACAGACACCTGATGAACCGCCGAGAACACTCAGCGACTTCGTAGCCGAAACCCCAGAAGGGGAGCCGGTTCCTAGGTCACATGCTAGGCTCTTGCTTTCCTACGGCGTCCGGTCGTCAACATGCATAGAAGGACAAGCAACTGGGCTCATCTTCCGTGGGTTGACACTACGTGTGTCGTAGGCGCCTCTCGCCGACCCAGGGCCACGAGGAAACTCGGCCCTTTCTAATAGAAGAGACTCGGCTAGGTCGTCCCGTTTGATCGGCTTTGCATTCGGAAAACCTCCGCAGCGGAATACGGAGAGATCCTCGATCGACTCCGATCTCAGTTCCATCCACATGTAATATCACAAAACACATATAAAAACACACACAAAAAACGGAAGGACCCTAAGGCACCAATATCGGACTCTGGAGGACGTGGAAACTCCCTCCAAGCGCGCCAAAGAGACGGGCCCGATCGAGATTAATAACAAGAAACTCAGAAGACGAGCCACTCGTCTGCCCGCCAGATGTGGAAATTCTTAGCTGCACAAAGACGTGCCGGACTGGGTTTCGGACCAAGGATTCGAGTTTTGGCCTGATCGATGCCGCGTTAGTCGGCGAGCCACCGGCCTGGTTCTTCGTAGTCTCGCCACAGGAGACGATTGGATACCTCCTCAAAGACAACGGTCTTTTCCTCAGTAACCTGACGGGTTACCTTTGGACAGTGACCGCCCTTTGATTTGGGCGCCTCCCGTGTTGCATGACAATTGAGGTCGGCTTATAACTCTTCCAGCTGCAGAGGATGACGTGGGGTCATCGGCTACGTCCTTTGGCTCCGTGTCGACGACTATCTCACCTCTGCCGCTGGAACGTCGCAGATAGTTGCTACACGCCGTATCTCCCAACGCCCAGCGCACCACAGAGTCACCACGCATCGTGCTCTTCAGAGCTCGATCCTGCCTCCGTCAATTCCTCGGTCGAGTTTTTAGAGAGATCCGGCTGGCATTTGCTAGCCTTTGCCCAAAGTACTCGAACCATTGGCATTGGCCTACGGGATTTCTTTCCACTACCTACGGAGGAGGCTCCGAGCATTGGCCAATCCTCGCGTCGCAGAGAACTTGCGCTTACGAGGGGGAGACCCACGGCCCACAGTCCCCATTGGGTCAAAGACCCATGTGGGCTGTCGCGCAGCGTCTCCGGCTTTCGGAAATCCCTTTCCCACTGGTGGGCCACGATGAGGTCGCCAGTCCGGTCGTCTCCTGTCCCCGTCGTGTCGACAAACATCTCGGTGTGTCAGGCGCCCGGTCTTCTTCCCTACTTAAAGGGCCGATTCGGAGCAAACCTGAAGGAGCGTCCACGCAATGCTCGGCTTCCGATCACCTCTTCCACTCAAGGAGTCAGGTCAGAACCACCAAAAGGGACCCGCCAGATCACGATGGGGTAAAGCTCATTCAACTCGACATCGATAACCTTAACGATTTCAGTTATGTTCGTATAGAACAGATTGCGCCTCCTGGAGGTGGAAGGTGTAACTAAAGGATTTTGCAGCTAACTCGGGTTCTATGGGTCCCATCACGAGGCGGTTTGGCTCATTCGACTCGACATCGATAGAGCTTACCGATTTTAGTTGCGAGTTTCACCACCAGGTGGCGCTTTGCTATCCCTGTTTCTATGGTCTGAATCACGACGGGGTATGGCTCTTTCGAATATCGACATCGATAGAGCTTACCGATTTTAGTTCGGAGTTTCACCACCTCGGGGCCCTTTCCTATCTCTGGTTCTATGGGCTGGATCACGACGAGGTATGGCTCATTCAACTCGACATTGATAGCCTTAAAGAATTCAGCTATGTTCGTATCGAACACATTTCTCCCCCTGGCGGTGGAAAATGTAACTGATGGATTTTGCAGCGCGTGCGCAGCACGCCTGCTATTCGGTGCCGCAGGCAGCGGTGATCCGAGCCTGAGGTTCGGCGGAAGATGGAACTAAAGGATTTTTCAGCGGCCAGCGGGGACACGTGTCTGAGTTTCGTATGGGACAGATTGCGCCCCCTGGCGCTGGAAGATGGAACTAATGGATTTTCACAGATTCGAGGCCCCGATGTAAATTAGGGGCCCGCTAGCGGGCGAAGCCAGCAAGTTAAATATTAATAAAATTAAGTATTATTATTATTAGTAAATTATTATTACTCTTAATATTAGAAAAATATAATTATTAAAAACATGTAATGAAAATTTTAATTCACATAAGATTGAATATTTGCAGTAAAAATTTACCCCCGGAAACAAGAATGAAGTTAATTTTGTGCCGAAACATGGCAGCAAAAATGCATCGCTTTGACATAGACCTCGATTATCAAAGATTCTTAGTTGTGGCCAAAATCGGATTTGAATGGGAATTTTGCGAAATTAGTCAGTTATCACCAATTTATACATGTTTATGACAACTTACTTTTGTCGCCAAATTTGGCAATATTTTGCCAAATATCATCTAGCTTCACAATAATTTGGCACAGTAGGCCCTCGTGTATGTGGTATGTAAAAATATATTAGTACATAAGTATTACTGTATAACAATAAATTTTTTTTTATGGAAATTAAAAGAAAATTGAAATTAAAGAGAAACTGAAAATATTAAAATATTGAAATATGTTTTTTCGTTGGTACATTTCAGTTTAGCTTCAAAGTTTGGTATTTTATGGTTAATTTGATTTTATGATTAATTTTCCATAATTGGGTACAGAAGAAATGTGAATTGGCGACAAAGTGTTGTTTTACATTAACCAACCACCGCCACCACCACCACTGACAAAAATAAAATAAAACAAAATAAAATAAACGCTTTTAAATTGGCTCTGGGCAATCAGTTGCCAGTTGTGGCAACTCACCTGTCCCTAGCTACTTTTCAGTATTGTTTTACTAGGTTGTTGCTGATGAAATGTCAGATTTGGTGGATAAACTTCAAACAAACATAATTCTAGGAAATTTAATTTTACTAATCAAAAGAGGCACCATTAGATGTAATAAATCTCCCCCTTCGACATACCAAAGCATTTAAGCCAGTTACATGGGAGTCTATAGACGGAAGAAACTTATCAAGGGCGTTTTTGACGGCTGTTTCATTGGTGAAACATTTTTTAGCTAAAAAAATTGTCCAAATACTTAAAAAATCGATAGTCGGTTGACAAAAAAGCTGGGAATAGTTGTTCTGGAAATTGCGTGGTCTCGCATTACTCTAGACCAGGGCTAGACAAATGCGGTCGCCTAACTGGCGACCAAAAATTTTATCTCGCGAGTGTTTTTTGAATAGTTCCATTCTCTCAACTTTTTTCTTTAAATTTTTAAATAAAATTTTATAAGCACGCAAAGAGCTATATTATGCATGCCCCAGCTTAGGTATATAAAGTTTATTTTTTTATTTTTCCCACAATCCACATATTTATGGCAATTACTTGCCTACAATTTCGATCATCAGCACCATCTATTACTCATCGTAGATATTAAATTAAAATCTTTATAAGATGTCTCATTATAGATATTGGAATGTTATAAAATATCAAGAAATAAATTAAAAAATTATATCCAACCATAAGATTTAAAAAAAAAAATTCGGCAAGAAAAATTTCTCAAATGTAAATTTTAAAATAATAAAAACAGAATTATTTGATTGACTTCGTCAGGAAATTAAACAAAACAATTGTTTTCTGCTTCACTATTACATTGATCCTTCCCATTTGAAGTACCTATCAATCAGCGTGTCCCAAGCATGCTAGTTAGTTAAGATAATACTGCATTTCTTTTTTTTTTCAGTTATACAATTTTGATGTTTTATTAAAAAAACTTATTTTCTATTATCTTTATAAATTACGCACACTGGTCAAAAATCGAAAAAAGCTGGCCGAAAGTCGAAAAATGAATGTTTCTAAATTCATTTCAGTACCTCCTTTTTACGTTCAGAGAGAGCATCTGCGTCTTATCCTGCATAGAGTAAGAGGTATCTTTTATACCTGCTTATGTATCGAAGACCTAAGTCAGCTGCTCTGTAACGCTCGCTCGCACGTGCTCTTACGCGGTAAATGTTGCGCGCGTTCTACAGTGAATAACTTTTGTTGTACGTGTGCAAATTACATTCTGCAAAATGTGTGATCTTCCGAAAGGTAAGAAGAATATTTGCACATATTTATTTTATGTAATTCATTATAAATCATGTCTTAAAAGTGAAAAAAAAAAAGACACACGAAAAAATCACGTATTGATGCACACAGTAAAAGTTAATTAACGAAATACTTTTTATCTTGCGTTATCAAGAGTTCTCACTATATTTACGTAATTCCTGATGATGTTTTTTTATGAAATATCAAAAAACCAGCTGCATTGGTTTGCATTCTTGGAAGTATAGTTGTTTTTAAGTTTAACAATTTCAAACTGCTTATATGAAATAATGCACTGTATTTTTATTATTAATAATACAAAACATTTATCTTTCACAAAATATAAGCTCTTTTCATTTATTTGCTTACCATATTGAATGCGCTAATGTATTTTGTTTTCATTATAATATCAAATTAGTACAAAGTAACCTCCAGAATCCCCTTAAACAAACTTTTACAGATTTTTTTTTTAAATGTCCGCCATATTGGATTTGCTATTTTGAATTTTTGAATTTTAATATCAAATACGCAATCAGCGACCTCAAAAACCCCCTTAAAGAAACTTTTACAGGAAAAAAATAATTTTTTTAAAAAAAAGTCCGCCATATTGGATCCGCCATTTTGAATTTCGATATCAAATTCGTAATCAGCGACCTCAAAAACCTATATGTAAAAATTTTTAGAAGGATCTAAAACCTTTTTTGATTTTCGGCCAGCTTTTTTCGATTTTTGACCACTGTGTTACGTACTATTCTAAATTACGTAACTAATAATTCTAAACCATTCTTTTTATTATTATGTCTCAATTAATTCATAAAAACGTTTGTGCTTTTTGAAAATCAATGAATAAATTTAAAATATGAGAACTGACAACGGATGGAAGATGGGGGGAGGGGGAGGGGGGGTAAAATATTTTTCTGGCTAGTAGAATTTTTTGCTGATTACTAGATTTTTGCAAATTTGTAGAGCCCTGTTCGAGACAGTATACTTTACAGCTTTATTTGAGAAACAGAGGGTATGCGGCGTTTCTTTATGAAATCCAGAAGGTATGCTGCGTATAACACCGCAAACTCTTTATTACCCAGGTAGCACAGAGATATCGGCCAATATCCACGGCAATATTGACCAATATTTCGAAAGTCGCTGAATGTTGTACATCAAATTTACAACATCTGCCGATATTCACAGACATAACTTAAAATTAGTTTTAAAAAGAAAGCACTCAAAAGAGATTTTTGCATTACTTATGACATCATAATACAGAAATAGTATTCTAAACAATAAAATTTAATAATTTTGCCATTTTTAAAAAAGACTTTTTAATGCTTTATTTTTAATGCATGGTTACATTGGCCAATGTTGTAAAAATGATATTACTATTACAACAATCATGGATATCTATCGACATTCGTAAAAAACAATATCATTTTTCGGATCAAGATATCTGTCAACATTCAGCATATCTGACGAAGTTTGTAATCTTGACCGAAGTGAATGGAAAGTTCTAAAGGACCGCCCATTTGTGTAATTTTTATCAATGTGCACTTGATGGAGGCATTAGGCGTGAAATTTGCACAGAAAGAAAAAGCCTTTATAAAAAAATTCTGTAGGAATCTATAGTTATTTTTACATATAATAAAAGCCTCTGAAAATTTGTGTTATATAAAAAACTAAAGATGTTTTTATACTATGTATTTGATACTATTTTAAAATGTTTTTACAAGAAAAAAAAATTCAATTTATGTAATTTTTAAATGGATGCTTGTTTATCTTTTTAAAATGCTTTTGAATTTCCGACTTTTATAAGAATTTTATTTTTTATTATTTAAAGAATTCAAGTTTAGTTTCAAAAGTAGGTCACTGATTTTTTTAATTAGACACTATTAATAATATGTATTTTATATAATTCATCTAAGTAATTATTATTATTACTATTATTATTTAATAAAATTTTAGGACTAATTTATGTGCGTGTTAACTTTTGTGTAGCGCATCAATTTTTGAAAAAATGTACACATATTGCTGACTTAAAATTAATAAAAAATGTATATTTAATTTCTCACAAAGCAAAATTCCAAGTAATGGGGTTATTAAAACTTTCTTTATAGATTTGTGCAAGGGGAACACATGATTTTTTTACACAGCAAGCTTTAAAATTTCTCATTTCCTTTAAATTTCTAAGTTTTAAATTTCTTACTTGTTGAAAAATAATTTTTTACAAAATTTCCAACAAACTCAATAATAAAAAGTGATATTTAGATAAATTTCTGATAAAAGAACGTAAGAAAAATATGACGATTGTGAATGAAAAATACGACATAATTAAATGATAGATTTGCCAGACATTTTTTACTCCAGTAACAGAAAAATCTACTGTCACCAGTTCTTATTAAAAGCTTTTTACGACATGTTTATCCCTTGTTCCCTCTTGATCATGTTTGGTTTTCCTTTCTCTTGTTACATCTGCAAAACCTCAATGGACAATCGTAGCAAGCTTCACAACAAAAGTCTTCGTATTGTTAGGAATGCCTCTCGTTACCTGCGTAACAGTACTATTAGTACAGCGCCTAGAATACATAGTGTGGAAAACGGATTTACCGTTTTTTAATTCAAAAATTTCGAATTCAAACCGGTAATTCTGAAACAAGAATTTTTACTTCAAGAAGTCACGAAATAGCTGCCATTAAGTAAGGAAAAGAACATTATAGGGAATTTCTGGTATGAATGCGAAATTTCGGAATATAAAAAAAGCCAAACTGGTAATGCTTTAAAAAATGCTAATAAATTGTATCCGATAAACGTGCAACGATGCGGTACAATAATAGGGCGATCGCAGCGACATCTGCTTTAAAAATAGATTTACCACTAGTAAAAGTAACCGTTTCACTATTGACAACATGAACATAATTTCTGTTAATAAAATCTTCTTGTAAGTGTATATTTCAGATGTAACTGATTTTGAAGTTAGTTTTTTTTATCATATCAGGGAATTAATCTTTTCCACTCTTCTAGTAGAGATTCATACTTTGGTATGCTAAATAGGGATAGTTTCTAGTTTGCTGTCTTGTATCGAGTACTGCAACCAGCCACAAAAGAACGCGTATCACGTTTTTTAGCCATGATAAATATCATTCATATTTTCAAAGCTTATGAAAATCACTATCCAAATCAAAGTAAATAGGGTATAATTTAATTATTTAAAATATTTACCACCAGCTGAAACGTTTTCTCTCAGTTCGATTCTTATACAATGTTTGCGTTGAAAAGAGCTAGCAGACAGTGGCGTAGCCTGAGAGCGTGGGGGGGGGTGTCGAAATGTTATGGAAACCAGTAATATTATAAAGTTTTCTTCGTCTTGAATATAGCAGAAAATTCTCCGATTAGATAAGGCAAAAATAGTTTTATAAAATTAGTGGTATTCAAACCATCTATACCTCCACCCTCTCTACACCACTGCTAGAAGATGTCGCTGCAATCGACCCGTTATCTTTTCGGCATCGTTCTACATTTATCGGATTCAATTTTTTATTACTATTTTATAGCCGTTTTCCACACTATGTATTTTAGGCGCTGTACTATTAGTAGAAACCTTAATACCCGTAGTCTTAAGAAAAGGATCACCCACCTCTCTAAAACATTTTATGACAAGATCTACGATCTTCCTAATGAAATTAATGTGGAATTACCGGACTATGACGCCTTCGATCCTCGTCACCGTAAGATACCTAAATATTCCAGCATTATGGACTCTGAGAATTAGTGTTCACCATCACCATAATGTTTTTTCCATTTCCTTTTATTTTTCTCTTATATTGAAAAAAAAATTATATGGCTCTGTAGTGTGTCTTTTATTTCGATTAAACCCTTTGCTTTATTAACTGTTAGGCATTTGCAATTGTTAGTTACGAACATGTTCCGAATTTTCTTTTATTATTTTTTTTTCCACAGTAGTTTCTACAACTACAGTTATACCATGTTTTTTGTTACCATGTTTAACTTAATTAACATGCTAGTTTCTTGCCATTAACTTTTTAACTTTACTATTTATATTCAAAATTTATCTACCTACTCCATTTTTAAATTTTAACCATTATTCCACCCCTTTCTTGTAGTTTTAAAACTGTTGTTTTAAAACTTGTTCATCTTTTTCTAATTGGCTCAATTTTATAAGCAAGACATTTTATCACTAGACCGGGCGTTAAGTTGATTGCAGCTAGGAAGCCCCTCAACCGATGCTCTATTGTTCGGACTGTTGTTTTGTTACGTAACGAGACTAGACTACCCTTGAGCAGAGATCTCTCGTTTTACAATGAGGGATTTCTGTCCACCACATTTGGAGTGCGAAAAAGAGATTGTTCGATATCTAAGGAAGTTATCATTCATTAATGAAAAAATAAGTCATTTAACATCCAAACATGTTATTTAGGAATGTTAGAAAAATATATCGCTCAATATCAAATGATGATCTTCAGCAGTGACAGAAAAATATATCACTTAATGTCAAAAAAAGATATTCAGAGATGTTGGAAAATATTGTCCAACATTCACAGATGTCTTAAACTAATATTCACAAATATTATTTTCGAGGGGGTCATTTAACGTTGGCCAATATCAATTTTTGATATTGGCCGATATTACATTTTGATATTGGCCAATATCTTTGTGCTACCTGGGTACAGCTCTGGTCACGGAGCAATAAAACTTCGTTTCCGTTGACCAGTCTAGGATAGCATAACTCGTAATTTTTGATGCACTGTATCAATCTGCGTACAATATTTCTGAGCATTAATTTTAATACTGTGTTAAAAGTCTGCTGCAAACTGACCAGTCATTCGACCGCTTTAAAGATAACGGTTACTTGACCATATTATTAAGCGTATCTGGTCATATTATTGACCATACTATGGTCAGAAAAAAGTTTAATTATGGTCATGTAACCGTTTTCTATTAAAACGGTCGAATGATTGGACAGTTTTCTGCAAATGTTTAGCAGTGTAGTTTCACCACTTTTCAAAAACGAATTGTTGATAATGCCAGCTTTACATCATCCAAACAGACATCACTATCTTCTTCGAATGAAGAATTGGTTTCTGCATGTGTTTCTGGACCTCATCGGCATTTAGTCATTGTGCAGATAGACGACAATTATTGTACATACAATATCCCTTTTTCTTCACAGCGCAGTAATCTGTTCAGAAACAGAGTGTTTTTGTTCTGGAAAAGCAGAGAAGCGCAAACTTCAAGTAGATTTTTTAGGTTTTGTTCAGTGATCTCACGAGGAACCCACTTATCCAGCTTTTTGACTTTATCCAGTGCGTGCAAATGATAAGAAACTGTCGAATAATGCCCCTTAGTGTTTGTTGAGGGTCAAACTCAAATAGTGTTTGCATTTCGTTGTTCTTTATGAATGGTGCTGTGTGTCCAAGTGGTTCATTTTCTAGTTCCTATCACCGGATCAGAAGTTTTGATGCCATCACTGTACGGTTTGTACTTTTACTGTGCCATCACCAAAGGCTTTATTGATATTCTTTGCTACCTCTGGTGCATTGTGGTCCAGTTTGAACTCATATCTTAGGTCCCTGTTGTGTCTATACGTTAACACTACCAGCTAGCATTCTAATGATTCTTTGCTTGCATGCAGGGATATTTAACCTTCGCATTTAACCTTCATGATCCACACCACTTGAGCCATCTGGCGGCGTTTATAAATATAAAATTTACTCATCTAGAAATCCGACATTTCAACTTGAACAACGTAATAGAAAGTACACGTTCATTATTGAGGTAGATTAAACAAAAAAATCGTGCTTTAAAATTGTTTAAAAACGCATAAAAAGGCTTTAAATTGGAATAAAGTCAACAAATTTCATTCGAAAATACATTTTTCCTTTATTCGACGATGTAAAAATTAAAATTATTCGATGCTTAAAAGTGATGTAACAGCAGTAAAAGTGAAAGCCACAGGGCCGATCGTTGCCACCATTGTTATACATTTTAAAAATAGCTACCAGTTTTGGGCAGTCGTCCAAAAATGAACTACGAAATTTTTATCGATGACAGAAAAGTCCGCAATAAAATAAATACGACTTTATCGCTAATAAGCGTTTCACTTCCAAGCGTGACGGATCAGCTTTATTTATTGCCCTGGAAAAAAGTGTAATTGCACAGGACTTATGGAGTAGTCTTAATGTATAGTCCTGGTATTGTATCTGCGTTTTGTTTCAAAAATAAACGTTTCACTTCCAAGCGTTACGGATCGCATAATTTCCCTGTCCACCGCCGATCGACGATTGGGACTTAAACGCTTTCTGATTAGTTGTTAAACCGAACGCTTCTTAAGTCATTTCTGGTTGAACATGGTTTCTTATATAATATCTATTAATTTCTATATAATCTAATTAATTTATAACTGTAATATAATAAATATTATAGTAATATAATCTAATTAATTTCTATATAATCTAATCTCTATATAATCTAATATTTCTATATAATCTATTAATATATATTAATTTCTTATATCATATCTTCTTAAAAATCTTCATAATCCTCCAAAATACCGGAAATGACTTAAAAAGCGTTTGATTTTACAAATAATCAAAAAGCGTTAAAGTCCCTATTGTCGATCGGCGGTGGAGAAGGAAATTATGCTTACGGATCAGCTTTATTCATTGCCCAGGAAAAAAGTGTAATTGCACAGGACTATAGAGTAGTCTTATTCTATAGTCCTGGTATTGCATCTGCGTTTTGTTTCAAAAATAAACGTTTCACTTCCAAGCGTAACGGATCAGCTTTATTCATTGCCCAGGAAAAAAGTGTAATTGCACGGGACTATAGAGTGGTCTTATTCTATAGTCCTGGTATTGCATCTGTGTTTTGTTTCAAAAATAAACGTTTCACTTCCAAGCGTTACGGATCAGCTTTATTCATTGCCCAGGAAAAAAGTGTAATTGCACAGGACTATAGAGTAGTCTTATTCTATAGTCCTCGTATTGCATCTGCGTTTTGTTTAAAAAATAAACGTTTCACTTCCAAGCGTAACGGATCAGCTTTATTCATTGCCCAGGAAAAAAGTGTAATTGCACGGGACTATAGAGTGGTCTTATTCTATAGTCCTGGTATTGCATCTGCGTTTTGTTTCAAAAATAAACGTTTCACTTCCAAGCGTAACGGATCAGCTTCATTCACTGCCCAGGAAAGAAGTGCGCGGTGCCCCGATAGAAGTTTTCACTTGAATAAAATATTACTCAAGGTGTATGATTGTATGAAATAAAAGCACTTCAATTGCAGTTTCACTGAAAATATGAATCAAAATTTTATTTCGTCATTTGAAAGACACTGGAGCTTTCGACTCACCTTTTAAACAACAGTAATAACAACAACAACAAAATATTCAGAACAATGGGTCACCTATGTGTTGGATCAGCGGATCAGCCTGATATTCATTGCCCAGGAAAAAAGTGTAATTGCACGGGACTATAGAGTGGTCTTATTCTATAGTCCTGGTATTGCATCTGTGTTTTGTTTCAAAAATAAACGTTTCACTTCCAAGCGTTACGGATCAGCTTTATTCATTGCCCAGGAAAAAAGTGTAATTGCACAGGACTATAGAGTAGTCTTATTCTATAGTCCTCGTATTGCATCTGCGTTTTGTTTAAAAAATAAACGTTTCACTTCCAAGCGTAACGGATCAGCTTTATTCATTGCCCAGGAAAAAAGTGTAATTGCACGGGACTATAGAGTGGTCTTATTCTATAGTCCTGGTATTGCATCTGCGTTTTGTTTCAAAAATAAACGTTTCACTTCCAAGCGTTACGGATCAGCTTCATTCACTGCCCAGGAAAGAAGTGCGCGGTGCCCCGATAGCAGTTTTCACTTGAATAAAATATTACTCAAGGTGTATGATTGTATGAAATAAAAGCACTTCAATTGCAGTTTCACTGAAAATATGAATCAAAATTTTATTTCGTCATTTGAAAGACACTGGAGCTTTCGACTCACCTTTTAAACAACAGTAATAACAACAACAACAAAATATTCAGAACAATGGGTCACCTATGTGTTGGACAGAAGGGAAAAAAGGGTCAGGATATTTCAGTTCAAAATTTTTGCGGCGATGAAGATTTCATGTTTTCTTTTTCATTTATTCTTGAAACTATATACCAATAAATACAATATTCACGTGTTTATATGAAGGTACAACAGCCAGAGATTTAGCAAAGATATAAAACAGGGATCGGCAACCTACGGCATACGTGACAAACTTAAAACGCGGACGTATTTTTAGCAGCACGCAGACAGAATTTTTCAATTTTAATTTTTCTTCTTTCAGTTAGGATCCTTTCAACAGCCACTAAGATCTCATTAATTGATAGATAATTAAAATTAAATGATAATATTAAGATTAAACATTTTTGTTTGTTTTCTACTATTATTTGTTTTAATATTTTATGTTATTTGACACCTACAAAATGTTTTGTTAACATTTCAGAATGCATTTTGAGTAATTTAGATTAATAAGAAAATTATTGTTGGTTTGTTATTTGTTTACATCGTTTTCATTATTCAAACTGTTTTGTGTTGATCGAATAAGTCGCAGTTGTTAAACTTATTAAGTGTGCACTTAATTATACACAATTAACGGCACTTTTACAATAACATGCATGTATGTATGTTTAAGAATTTTGTGTTAATAATAGAATGGTATATTATATATGATATTGAATTATTAAAAATTCGAATATAATGTGCTTTACATTTATTTATACAATATTTTAATAGAAATGCCTTGGCACGCGAAATGGTCTTTTAACATAAGTTCGCCACAACACTGGTAAAAAGTTGCCGAGCCCTGATGTAAAAAGAAGTGATTGCAAAACACCTTTTGAAGCAACAAAATTAGGTGCAATTTTAAAAGTTCTGTTTTTATGTTAAAGAAAAGGGAAATAACCCTGAATAGTCAATCGTTAGAATTTTTAACTATGTGATTACACTATTATTAATATTAATTATATATATATATATATATTGCAGCAATATATATATACATATATTGCAGCAATACAAATAATGCATATCGAAATAATTTAATATGTGTATAATCCAGACATTATTAAAAAGAAGAAAATAATCTAGATTAAATATATCGTGTTCCAATACCGGATTTTCTTCTTTATTTTTGAAAGATTAATAATATTTTTAATAGTATATGTTTAGTTATATTTTTGACATATTCGCGATGGCTGCTATGAATTCATCTTTTGGGTATGTGTAATTTCACCCACGGGCGTTACTTTTGCATTTTGTATGTTACATTATTTTTCAAAAATATACACAATATTTGTATTTGTACAGTCATCGATTAGAAACATATCATTATTATGTATATATTCATCATCATGTATATATTCATTTGTAATATAAACACGAATATAGAAAACTGTTTTGTTAAATAATGCAACATGCAAGAGTATAATGCTGCCCTTAGATGGGTCTTACTGTTAAAAAGATGCAAACAAGCGGTCTCGAATATATTAATCCCTTCCCTCACAGATGGAATAATGGGGTTAATATGGCAGCGGTCCAAAAATTCATTCGCGGAGAACTTGCTTTGCGAATGATTACCTCCATGATTTAATATTTTAAATGTTCACGACGAATCAATCTTTTTCTTTTTTTGTTTACTTTCATGAATAGAGAATTTGAACTGTGAACCCAATTTCGACTGAAGTTATTGCAGAATATATACATAATTGAACGTAAGTCATCTCTCAAATATTAATTTATTTTGAACGATCTTTCTTAAAATGTAACTTTTATGCAGTTTTATAAAATAATTTTGAATAAAAATGGCCGCCTGGCATATGAAAAAGTGAAACGGCCATCCCGGAACTGTTGATGACAGTCACATGACTTACGCTTTTATTTTAGAAGACATGTATATCTCTGTTTTTAACTGTCCAATCGTGTTCAAATTTTCAGAAAATTCAAATAATAATAAATTAGGCCTCTTACCAAATTTCTATTTAAATAGAATAAGTTTTCAGAAAATTAGAGCTGCCCAAAAAAGTTCACTATCTGAGTCACTCCAAAAATAAAATGCTAACAACTGTAGTTTGTTTTTATGGAGATCAGAGAGGCGAAATGGGACATTATCAGCTTGCATCTGATAATGTTCTTAGCTATGCAGAAATGATTCATTATTACGGTGAGTTGCTGCACCTTTTATTGAGGCAACACAAGCGAAGAATCATACAGAACTTAATTTTCTAAGTGTCCACGTGCTTTTCCCAGAAAGAAGGGCACTATTTTAAAAAAAAATTTACAGGGTGCAATGTTGATAGTTTAGGAAGAAAAAGGCAGAGCACAGTGCCCTTTGAAAAACATCTAGTTGACTAATTGACTTCATTAGTTTTGTTATTTCTCAAGTTGAGGTTCACTTTATTAGTACATAAAGTAAGAGCAGCATCTGTTAATTATCTTACTCCTAAATTTAAATCTTTATGAGATATCTAATTATAAATAATGTAACGTTATAAAAAATTAATAAGTAAATTTAGAAATGACATCCTAACACAAAATATTGTTTACTTTTACTTTTAATTTGTCAAGTGCAAATTTAATAATAATACAAGAATTCAACTTCCTGATGACAGGAAAATAAACCAAAAAATCATTTTACTTTTTCACTGTTACATCCATGCATTCCCCCCCCCCCCCCTTCTTTCATGACAGATTTTGTAGCGTTCAACTATCCGGACTTTTCAAGTATCTGGCAACGGCACTTCCTGAGCAGTTGAGCTTTTACTGCATACATATATGTGTAGATATATTTCACTGGTGCCCGGCTAACTAAAAAGTACCATATATTTGTAATTTTTTTTTTTTTAATTTGCAAATTTTTTAGATAGTGTTCTAAAAATTTTGAAAAATATGTTTTTTGTAACATTGAAATTTTTAAGAGTGGAATCTCAATAGGATCAGGACAGGAGATTTTATAGGGGAAGGGAATTAAAAAAACAAAAATCTCAGCAGTTAGGTAGTGCAAATTTTGTTTTTGACCCAATTCAGATAACTCTGAAATTCCCGAATTGTTTATCTATTCAGTGACTGTCAATTTACATCTATAACATAATGGAAGAAACCAAGTACTGAAAAAAAGTATTTAATTTTAATTTGAAATGGAACAATAATTGTTTTAATACTAAGTGTAAGAAACAAACAGTATACAAGTTGACCATCAGCAGTGCAACATTTTTTAATCAACTTGAACAGGTGAAGAACTCATAAAATAAAAGCTGAAGATTATCATACAAATAATCTAACTCTAACTTACTTTTTATTTATTTATTATTTGTATGGTAATCTTCAGCTTTTATTTCATAACTCCTGATCCTATTGAGATCCCACTCTAAAAATTTCAAGCTTATAATATTACAAAAAACATTTTTTTTCAAAAATTTTAAAAAACTACCTAAAAAATTATTTTTTTAACCAAGCATAGTCAACTTGCATATCAAATTTAACTTTATAGAATTCCCTTTAAAATGAGTGGTTAAGCAACTCCCTACACCTGATAGAACCTGAAAAAACCAAAATTGAAAACAATTATGCAAAGGGTCATTCCATGGTAACTTACGTTACATTTAAAATAATTGACTTCAGTAATTTTAGTAATATAACACCAGAAAATATTCAAAATGTAATGTTGATGTGATTTTTTAATTAAACCTATCCAAACCGAAATTTGGACGAAAATTACCCAAATTTAGTGATATTTATTGAACAGTGGGTGTTAAATTTATTGTGGTAACTTAAGCTTTTGTTTTCAGTAACGTAAGTTACCATAGTAAATATAATTTCCAGAATTCAAGAAATGGCACTAAATTTAAGTAATTCTCATGAATTTTTTCCTTTAGATACGTTTAATTAACAAATCACATCAACTTTACAATATTTTTTGGTGTTATATTAGTACTAAAGTCAATTATTCTAAATGTAACTCACATTACGATGGAATGACCACAAACCAGAAACGGTGATTTTTCGAAATTAAAAAAGTTAATTGTCTGAAAATCTAATGAGATAAAAATTTTTTTTAAAGATATTTTCTCATTTACATAATCCGTTAGAATGATCTGAATAAGTTTCATCAAAATCTGAAATGGTTAGGTTGAATATTGAAAATTTTTGGTTGATTTGACATGGAATGACCCAAAATGGAGTCATCAGTATTTTAGGAAAAAATTTTGTGTCTTTCCAAATAAACATACAAACAAGAAAATAAATCATTGAATTAATATGTCCATATATTTATACAGTTCTATTATATAACCGAATTTTTGTTGATGTCTGCCAAAAAAGTCAGTAAAACAGAAAAAATATTTCAACTATAGACTGTTCAGGGAAAGGAGATAACGAAAGTAAACAAACGGGTTGCAGAAAAATCGCCAAGGAGCCACACATTTGGCACAAATCCCTAGGTTGGCAAATTTTATTTTTTATTTCGATTTGTTAATTTTTTTAAACATTTATTTTGATAACTATATGAAAACAACACAAGTTGCTAACTGACTTACATCGAGATTTTAAACAAAAATGTAAAAGTTTAAGATGTCAAAATATAAATTATTCTCTATTTATTTTAAACAGCGTTGAATTCAGACATATTTTTTCCTGGTGGGATTTCGCCCCACCAGTGGCTGAGAGGTTGTGCTCTCGAAGCTGGTAGACGGGAGGTGCTGGGTTCGATCCCAATCGCGCCCGTCGGCCTAATCGCTCGGAGTTTTCGTGGTTTTCTTTCGAGCCGTGGATTTTCTCCATGCGTAAATACGGATTAGGTTCCCTTAGAAAGACCCCCACGAAGGGCACTCCCCCCGGGCCTATATCCCTAGTGTCGATAATTGGCCGTCAATAATCAACCCAACCCAACCCTGGTGGGATTTCTGTGCCTCCAGGCGAGACATTATATAGTTTCGGGGGGGGGGGGGAGATTATACTTTTTGACCATTAAAATTATAAAATCTGAAATATTCCGGGAGGGGACATTTTAATGCCCCGAACGGAATTTCCTCCCGGGGCAAACTTTCTGAATTCAACATTGTTATAAACCATCATCAGGAGTTAATTTTGTTAAATACAAAATAGTACAAAACTATTTATATCTTACATTATTGAAGCCCACTTACCTCATAAATCATTCAGAAGTATCGGAACTATTAGAATCTAGATTGATTATCATGGAATCTACTATATTATCTATAGCGTTATCTAAATCCCACATTTGTTTTTCCACTGTATTTGTTACATGTTGAATGCATCTTTTCCATTCTTCAGTGCCAATTTTGCTTATACTTTGAGAGAATATTTCTTTTACATGAGGCATTTTGAATGTTTTGTTTTCTTTCGCAACGAAGTTCTTTATTTGTGCCCAAATCAGTTCAATAGAATTAAGCTCGCAATGATAGGGGGGTAATCGTAAGACAGTTTTATTTTGTGCTTTTGCCATTTCATTGACAGCGTACTTGTCATATTTATTTTTATTTTGCTTCACTAACTGCAACAGTTCTGCTTTTAACATTCCGTCCTCAAAAGGGATATTTTTTGTTAAAAGCCAATCAGCAATTTTTTGTTTTCTCCACGAAGTATTCGGTATTTTTTTCTGATTTTCGGGAATGATAAGGAGCATTATCCATTACTATCACACAGTTATCTTCCAGTCGAAATAAGATATCACCAAACCACTTTTCAAAACGTTCTGAATTCATGTCTTCGTGATAATCTTTATTTTTATTTGATTCGAATAAGTCAAGCCCTCCATCCACGAAACCAGAATCGCTACCAATATGGGTAATTATCATCGGTTTTCCTTTTCCGGAAGGAGATTTCAATCCGGAAGAAAGACCAGACAAAAATGCTTGTTTTGATGATTTTACTGAGGTATCTTTCCAAACTTTACTAACTGTATGGCCTGCATTCAACCAAGTTTCATCCATATAATATATTTTGCGCCCTTCTTCTCCGAAAGATTTGATTTGCCTTAAATATTTTCTTCGCCACACAATTATTTCGTTTTTATCAATGAGAGTACTGTCTCGTCCTCTCCGTGAATATCTAAAGTTTAATTCTTTCAGGAGATGATAAAATGTTGTCCTTTTAAAGGTTGGCAAATCAGGGTCATCATTTACAACTTCCAAAACTTTATTTATAGTGGGCAATTCATTCCTCAAAAAGAACTCGTGGATTTTTCTCCTAATAGCATTCCTATCAAAATCATCTATATTTTCTAAAACACGTTTACGTAATTTTATTTTCTTCGGCGAGTTTAACACATCACATTTTTTATACTCTCTTAACACTCGAAAAACAGAAGCTTTACCTACGCCTGTTATACGAGCAGCATTATCTCCTATATGAGAAATCGGAAGTTCAGGATTCGATTCAAGTTCCGTTTTATATACATTTAAAATCATATCTTTCTCCACCTTACTCAAAGCTTTTCTTTTTACTCTCTTCTTAGGCGGGCTCAAAGAAGAATTTTCACACTCCATTTGTGTATATAAAATACCAAATCAATCGAAAAAAATCGTCAATTTTAAAAGTGAAAGACAAGAAACAAACAGCCGTTTGGGAAAAAAAGCAGAGGCTCAAACAATTGGCGCTTCTGGCACAACGCCAGGTTTAAGCATCGCCAATCCGCACGCGCATTTGTTTACTTTCGTTATCTCGTTTCAGCGAACGGAGTATAGATACTAATTACATATATTCTTTGAAAAGTAAACTAATACAGTCATCTTACCTTTCTGAAGAAAACACCTGAAAAAAGAAAAGAAAACAAACATAATATGTAAGCCATTTAAAAATGAAATATAAAATAATTCTGTAGCATTAACACATCTAATAATAATGCTGCATTTTATTATAAAGATAAGTGCAATTATATAGCATTAGTATAATAATTTGCATGTCAATTACACAGATTGCTGAATGAAAATTAATCATAAAAAAGGATAATATAGTACTACTTAATTAGAAACAATTCAGGAGTCTGTTTTAAAAATCCTAACTGGCTGGTGCATTTTAAGGTAATTATTTTGCATATATTCATTTTGATTAATGAAATGGCCTCCATGGATTTTGGAAAGAATATGGATGAATGTTTGAAAAGAAATAGTAAATAATCCAAAATTTCTTTTGCTCCATTGCCTGTGCTTGGCAAGGAAGCTGTATTAAAAAGGTATATGAAAGAGGGTTATAGACGATAGCATCATCGTATGAATGTCCTGAACATGGTAAATGTATGAAATTGAGTGCTAGGACTGATAAAAAGGCAATGCTTGATCGTTTTGAATGACATTTCAGAAAGCAAACGGCTGTGAAGTAGAAGTGTTAGGAAGGGAACATGGTTTGAAACGATTAAATTGGATACTATGTGTACATGTACACTATACTATTTTTTTAATAATATGCAAAAGCAGTTTGGAAGTTGCCTACAAAAACATTCTATACTCAATTTGAAAATGTCTGCTAAAATGGCAGTTGACTGGTATAAGGGGCATGCAAGTGATGCTGAATGGCAGTTGGAAGACACATAATCTATTTGAATAATGGAGAAAAAGGAAGATTGGTGTAGGACAATGTTTTTCTAAGCTTTATCAAAGACGTCGCCTAAACATACCCACCGTGAAGGACCCAAAGCGGAAGAAATGCTTAATTTGCCAGGTGATATTGTGCTGTCCTCTAAAAAAGAACCCAGAGTGAAATTTGGTACTTACGTATTATCCGTGCCAGTTTTAAGCCAACTGCGCCAGTCATGGAGCCAATATTACTAATTATATTAACCCTTATATTTTGTTTTTTTGTTGCATGGTACATGCCTAGGAATAATCTATAATATTATTCTTTCTTATTTGCTATGAATTTCTAATTTGCTATTGCTTATTTGACTTTTTTACCATTAATTAATTTTACTAAAATAATGTTATTTACTATTTTTAACAATGTTATAAATTTAATAAACATACATTACATTTTATTTATTTTATATTAATTACCATTTTTAACAATGTTATTTGATAATGTTAAATTACTGCATTTGAAAACATGATTGGCAAAGATAAACAAGATTGGTACTTGGCAACCAATTTTGGCGATCAATCTCCTGGCACGGATAATACGTAAGTACCTGAAATTTTTCCAAAAATAAAACCAACCCAGTATTTCATCAAATATTTCACTGAAGTCAATTTTTTTATTTTGTCCTGTTTTTATGTGTCATTTAGAATAATAAAAATATTAAAAATTCCTAAGAAGTGCTTATTTAGTTTTAAAAGAATTTAATTTAAGTATTGCAGAATTCTAGCAAAACACGATCTTCATTTTTACAGGTGTTCTTGCTATAATACAATTTTAGAATGGTGTAACATAATTTTTATATCTTTTTTATTTCAAACCATTAATACATAAGAAAATGCTTCTTTTTCAGCTGATAATGTCAGGTGTGTTTTTTATTTTATTTTAGGTAACATGGGTTATTTTTTGAAAAGTTTTTTTCAAATTCCCACTTAATTGGCTGCCATTTTGTAATAAAGTGGTAAAATGAAAAATGCTCAACAATAAAATCTTGGTCAGAACCAGCTGTAAAAATTTTGCCATGTTTTATTTTTGTGCATTTTTTATTAGACTTTATACAGAGAAAATTTCAAAAAGTGGGTTTTTTTAGAGTATAGCACAATATACCCATGGAATATGAAGTGGACGTAGAAATCAAATCCTAATGGATATTTTACAGGGGAAGGGGGGGGGGATTTAAAAATAAAAATCTCAGCATTTAGGTAAGTACAAATTTTGTTTTTCACCCAATTCAGATAACTCTAAAATTCCCGAATTGTTTATCCATTAAATGACTGTCAGTTTACATCTATAACACAATGGAAAAAACTAAGTACTGAAAAAAATTACTTAATTTCAAATTGAAACGGAACAATAATTTTTTTAATACTACCTGAGCAACATATTTTTAACTATAACTGTCTGTGTCCGATTCTAACTGTTTTGGTTATTTTGTGATGTGTTACTTGTCCTCATTAAAGACATATGTTAGCTAGCATAAATGCTTAATAATTTCAACATGTATCATTACAAGAGGTTTATGGACAGGAAACATACAAACGTGGTCAACTTAGCAGATTTTACTGCACTTTCTTCAGAAAACCGAGATAGGAACTTTCAGGAAATACAAATAAAATGAAGAATTCTTTCTTTAAATCAAACTAAATGAAAATAATTTGTTAGTGGGTGTAACGTGAAAAATATTTACCTTGAACTATACCAAATACTTCGAAATCTACAGACTGTAACATTTTTAAAGCATTCGAAAAACGCATTAAATTAGGAGAACACTGTCTATTATTTACATTTGTATTTTCAGAGTGCTGCTGCCACTCAGTTTTTTGTAAAGGGAAACATATAGAAATGCTGATAATAACAAGAAATGAAATCACATTAAAACGGCGAATAAAATTTGAAAGCAGGACAGAAGTTATAATTTTCATCACATTAACACGAGGCTAACGAAAAAGACAGGCTACCGTGGTGCATTCCACTTATAATTTTTACAGACCGCTAGAGTGACGTGTTGCTCTTTTCGTACACTGCATTGGTGCATTAGAGCATCAGGTGACTCCCGCGGTCTGTAAAAAACGATACGCTTAAAGCACCGCGGTAGCCTTCTTTTTCGTTAGCCTCGCATTAGCAGAAATGAAGTACTTTGGTAATAACTAAAAAGATCACAGGAAATTGTATTTACGATTACACGTGGGAAGAAGGCTTTTGATTTAGGGTACAAGCTGGGTACAGGCCTAGTTATAAGAGCTCTACCTAGTTGGGGAGCTTTAAAAGTTAGATTGCATTTTTGGCTTCACGCCAAAGCACACGTTTATTTTCTATTTTCCTTCTACATCTATGATTCAAATAGATCTCCCTGACACTGCAGACAATTTGGATAAATATTTAGCAAGCACAACAAATAAAATTTGATTGGTCAAGCGGAGTTTGGACAAAAGTGTGTCACCAATGAGACTGGCGATAGCCATCTGGTGGTGAGAAGATGTAACTTCTCGTTTCAGGAAAATCCCTTTAATTTGTTCATAACGATTATGTTTTTGCACAATTTCAGATTTGATGTGATATTTGTATAGATCAGTTTCAACTGACGTCACACCCTAGCAACCACCGTAGCAACTAGCTTTGTTTTTTGTTTGCCCATCAAAAATGGTGGATTGTGATTGGTTGACTCGTAAATCAGGCTACAAATCCACAATTATGATTGGTTGATAACTTTTGGTGGGCTGGTGATCACGTGGTTGAAACTGATCTATTCTGTGTTTATATGACAAGGTAAAAATGATCCAATTTTGAATATCTAGCAATTTTAAACGCATTTACAATAAATAATTACTAGGGGGCTCAGCCCCCTACTCGCTAACGCTTGCCAACCCCCCGTGAATTGCAAAGCAATTCACATTGAGACCGCTACGCGGTCCCAGCTCGCTTCGCTTGCTCACCCCTTTTTATTTTTCTAGTAATTCTAGCCGGAATAGATCAGTTTCAACCACGTGATCACTAGCCCACCAAAAGTTATCAACCAATCATAATCGTGGATTTGTAGCCTGTATTACGAGCTAACCAATCACAATCCACCATCTTTGACGAGCAAACAAAAAACAAATCTGGTTGCTAAGGTGGTTGCTAGGGTGTGACGTCAGTTGAAACTGATCGAGGCTAGCGAAAAAGACAGGCTACCACGGTGCATTCCACTTATCTTTTTTTACAGACCGCTAGAGTGACGTGATGCTCTTTTCGCACACCTCCATTTGTACATTCGAGCATCACGTGACTCCCGCGGTCTGTAAAAAAAGATACGCGTAAAGCACCGCGGTAGCCTTTCTTTTTCGTTAGCCTCGAAACTGATCTATAAGTATTACAATAAATCATTTGAACATATGAAATTGACAATTTTTTTAATGTAAAAAAGTAATTGAAAATACAACTAAAAATGCATTTAGTTGATGCTACTAATGTGCATATAAATCATTTAAATACTATGAAAAAAGGATCTTGGAAACATAATTAGTTTAAAACTTATTGCACCTATGATATTGAAGTCATTCTTACATTAATTAAAAAAAAACAAAAAAAAAACACTAAGTTCTGCAAAAGAAATTATTTTTACTTCAATAAAACAGCAACAGATGACAGCATGGGCATTCTATAAAGTTTATATTTTATTATCTCCGATTTTTTGTGTGAGTGAAATTCGTAAATAAATTCTAAATAAGAGTTGAGAATTCATTTGAAATTAACAATATTACTCATAATTAAAATGAGGAATCATCTCAGACGCTTTGGATTACGTTAATATTATTTTATTTTTAATAATATCTAGCTTCAGTTTCACTGCTCTGACACTGACCGCCATATTGGAGGAGGAGCTAACACAATCTTGTCTGTTCATTGGTCTGAGCTCTGGGAACTACGGTTGTTGCCAACGATAAGGGAGAAATTCAGCCCTATTTCCGCGCCACGTAAGACAAATATATATATATAGATTTCAATGGCAATTTAGCATTAGTTAAAGGGACAATTTTCCTGTACCCACGGCTGTGATCAACGCCTCTATAGGCCGTTTTAAGTCCCGATAAAATTTGATAGATTGATTGAGATGATTTTGGACAAAACCGAATCGCAAAGGAAAGACATCTTGGCAAACTTACCATTGTCGCCAAGCTAATGTTTGCTGACTTGTGCCATTTAACTTTATTAACGTGACGTTTACACCCTAGAAATGGCGTGCCAGTTTGTGCCACAGGGCTCAGAGAAAGATAGAGATGCACCACACCGTCAAAACGGCTTGCAATATGAAGCCAGTTATCGCTCAAATCACTCGGCCTAAACAAGACACGCATGTGGAACAAGGGCTGAATTCATTGGGCGGGAAGATGTTACACGTGGAACAAGGACTGATTTTATTGGACGGGGAGAGGTTTTCAAAGCAATCCGCCAGTGTTGGGGCCGACTTGTGGACTGATTTTAACCGGTTTCAGGGTTACATTTTTAGCTTCACGCCAAACCAATACTTTTCATTTTTACCTTTCTCTGAACTCTGTGAGTATGCGCAGTCACAAATACCTCCAGCAGGCATATTTATTCGGTTCTGATCTAGCACCGTTCTGATTGACTCGCCAGATCTCCAGGCCATATGGGCCTGATGCACGCGACCTGAGGTCGAGGCTAAAATTCGTCTGCTGGTGGTATTTACTGTTGAACATTAGCATAGCAGTCTATGGAGTGTGAGTTATTAATGCTTGTTTGTTAAAAATACCGCAAAAAATTCTTTGTTGTAGCTGTATACAGGGTGTCCGAAAAGTCTGGAAACGGTCAAATAACTCGAGAAATATACATCGGATTGAAAAACGGCAAAATGCATGTTCAATATTTTTGAAAAATCTATTTAGGGAAATGAAAGTTGCCCCCGGGGGGGATAGGGGGCAACTTTGGAATCTATGATGATGACTCCCCATTTTATATTGCAGAATAGGATTCTACGGGAAAAAATACGTAACTTTTGTACTGAACATTTTCTTCGAAACATTGTAGATGGCGCTGTAATCGAGTGCAATGCTGTGAGAATCGTTACCATTGCAATGTCTGGAAACGCCCCAATAATTCGAGAAATATACATCAGATTGAAAAACGGAAAAATACGTGTTTAATATTTTAGAAAAATGGCAACTTTGATATCCCTAAATAGATTTTTCAAAACTATTGAACATGCATTTTTCCGTTTTTCAATCTCATGTATATTTCTCGAGTTATTGGAGCGTTTCCAGACATTGCAATGGTAACGATTCTCACAGCATTGCAGTCGATTACAGCGCTATCTACAATGTTTCGAAGAAAATGTTCAATACAAAAGTTACGTATTTTTTCCCGTAGAATCCGAATCTGCAATAAAAAATGGGGATCATCATGTAAGATTTCAAAGTTGGCCCCCTTTGCCCTCCCCCCCGGGGGGCAAAGTTGGGTGGGCAACTTTCATATCCCTAAATAGATTTTTCAAAAATATTGAACATGCATTTTGCCGTTTTTTAATCCGATGTATATTTCTCGAGTTATTTGACCGTTTCCAGACTTTTCGGACACCCTGTATATTTCATATATTGTAATATGAATTCAAAATGTTGTTCTGTATGCGAGAAAATTCCCTAAATTTGCAAAATTTCAGTTAAAATTTATGCACTCAACCTGGGTCGAGGCTAAAGTCGTGCTAATGGTATTTGCGCCTGCGCATACTGGCATTTCTGTCGGTAGAGTGGCAAGAATAACAGATCAACATATTGCCAGCTGTGGCGCCTGACGTCACGTACATAAGGTCCATTGATTTGTCCTCATATCTTCCTCGGTAGATTTGTCTTTTGGAAGCTTTCTTTTTGTTTTTGTATAATTTAATTGTCAAAACTACCCAGGTAGCGCAAAGATATTGCCCAATATCAAAATGTAATATCGGCCAATATCAAATATTGATATTGGCCAACGTTAAATGACTCCTCCGCACCTAAAATAATATTTGTGAATATTAGTTTTTGACATCTGTGAATGCTGGTTAACATTTTTCAACATCTCTGAATATCATTAGGTTAGAATCACATTAAGTGATATCGTTTTCTGTCATTGCTGAATATCATCATTTGATATTGAGCGATATATTTTTCTAACATTCCTGAATAACATTTTTAGATATTAAATGACTTGTTTTTTTCATTACTGAATAATAATATCTTTAGATATCAAACAATCTCTTTCTCGCACCCCAGATGTGGTGGACAGAAATCCATCATTGTAAAACGAGAGAAAATATCTCTGCTCAAACTCAATGGAAGACTACTCTTGTTATGTAAAAGAGAAAGGAAAACCCTGGTACTCTGAGAGTATGGTCAAGGGAAAACAGGTTATAAAAAGCTTTTACAAAAACTGGTGGAAGTAGATTTTTCTGTTACTGTTCTGTCTGACAAAACTATCATTTAATTATCTCGTATTTTTCAATCACAATCGACATATTTTTTTTTACGTTCTTTTAGTAAAGATTTATTTAAATATCACTTTTTATCATTGAGTTTGCTGGAAATTTTGTAAAAAATTATTTTAAAATAAGTAAGAAATTTAAAACTTAGAAATTTAAAGAAAATAAAAAATTTTAAAGCTTGTTGTGTTAAAAATCCTGTGTTCCCCTTGTACAAAACTATAAAGAAAGTTTTAACAACCCCATTACTTTGAATTTTGCTTTGTGATAAATTAAATATATATATATATATATTTTTAATTTTAAGTCAGAAATAAGAAATGGTTTCGAGGAGGTGGGTGAACGTGGAGCTCGATGAGCGAGTAGGTTTTCCCAACTCTGACTGTTATTCAACAAACGTGGGTTGTGTTAGTTTCTTAGTAGTGGTGCGTTAAAGTTTGTTAGTTTGTGGTAATTCAAAGAAGTTTTAGGCCATATTTATTTGCAGTTTGGTGGCGCAGAAAATTCATTGACATAGAGTCCCCTATTGCGAGAAGGTCTCAGGATACCTTCGACAGCTATGGCGGGGTCCGAGATCAAAATTAAAGCTAGTCCTGTTTTGGAAAAAGAAGACTATAAAAAGTACAATTGGGATGACGGCAGAGAAGCAGACGAACAAATTGATATCATTCCCGAACTCAAAGAGTATGTAATTATTACAGAATGTCAAAAAGGAAGTTTTCAAAAGTTAAATCCAATTCAAGTGAAACATGAAATAAAGAAGACCTTTGAAAGACACAGCGAAATAGACACTTTTCGATACACTCGAAACAACAAAATCCTTATAACGACGAAAAGTTATGAATGTGCACGGGAAATAATAAGTGAAAAAAAATATTTGGCAGACAGGTCAAACATAGCCTAATGAACGAAAACATCACCACAAGATATTTAATCTTCAGAATGGATGTAGACATAACGCTTAAAGAAATCCAGGTAGAACTAGATGAAGAAAATGAAATTGTTATCCTAAATGCCAAGAGATTTATGACAAGACAAGAGGGACGAATGGTTCCCACGGGAACGGTGCTTATTACTATTTACGGTCATAAACTACTGGAATATGTAAAAATGTTTTATGTCAGGCAGATAATCAGATTGTTTATAGATCGTCCTCGGCGCTGTAATGTTTGCCAAAGTTTTACGCACGGTACGAACAAATATCCAAATGAGAAAAAATGTAAACGCTGCGGAAAATCTCACCCAGAAATAACATGCAATGAAATAGAAGTAAGATGTGCAAATTGTGGAAAACAACATGAGGCAGACAATATAGAATGTGAAGTCAGAAAAAAAGAAGCTGAAATTTTGAAAATGAAATGCGAAAACCATACAACTTTAGCAGAAACATGTAGACAATCCAACTCCAGGCTAGCAAACAGCTATGTGGCAAAGACGAAACAACATGCGGAAAAAGAAAATATGGAAGGTAATCTTCATAAATTGGCTCTTGTTATAGAAGATAAGTTTCAAAAGATTATGGACTTTATAATGCATTTTTGGGAAGTATTGGAATCTGCAGCAGAAATCTGAAGCTAAAAAAGAAAACGTACCAGAAGAAAATACGAAAGAAGCTACTGGAAAAAATAAAGTCGCTAACAGAGATGTCACGACCGAATTGTATAACTGCTTGAGAAACAAGAAATTAAAAATGGGTGATCAAAGTCAGCATAGTGGATAGTCTCAGACTCATATAACTTTGGAGAGTGAGGAAATGATAACGGATTCGGGAGATGTATAACGTTGTTGGATCTGTGGTGACGCTGGTTTTTGTTGTATGGTAATTATGATTTTACGGACTGTTTGTTTTTCTTGTGGTTATTTTGTAAAGGCTTTTTGGGGGTAAGTGATTGTTGTTATTTTTATTTTATTTTTTTGTGGTTGGCGTTAAATTTGTTTTGTCGGGTTGTGTTTAATGGAAAATTTTATGATACAATTTAATATTAGAGGCATTAGGGCCAACTTACCCTGGCTTCGTACTAGGATTTTTCGCAAGAGTGTGGTCTGGGTGTTTCAAGAGTCACTGCTCAAGGATAATCACAAATTATTTTGTAAGGATAGGAACATTTTTCGTGCTGACAGGACAGGAAATTTAGCAAGAGGGGGAGGCGGTTTGTTTTTAGCAGTTCACAAGAAGATTCCAGTTACAATAATTAACCTGCCTACTATTGACCGGGATCATGAGGCTCAAGGGATAAAAATTTGGTATAAAGAGCGTTGGATTGCCATTATAAATATTTACGCTCCTAAAGGCTTTGTGGCTACTAATTGGTTGGATAACATTAAAGATATGATATGTGATAATTACTTAATTGTTGGTGATTTCAATATTAATATCCTCAACCGGCAGACTAATCCGAAAGGTCATAAAATGGTTAATCTAGTGAACTGGATAAATCGGAATGATGTAGTGCTTATGAATACGGACCAGGTAACGAGATTTAATGGCGGTGGTAGTGGCTCTCTACTAGATTTGAGTATGGTTTCGAGTAAGTTAGCTGGGGAGTTCAATGTGGTAGTTCATTCAGATCCGATGGGCTCTGATCACTATCCCATTGAGATTCAGGTATCGAATAGCGGTTATGAGGTCAGGAGAGAAATTTTGACACTGGTTAATTGGGATAGTGTTGGCTCGGCGGTGGCTGCTTTTGGTGAACATGAATATGATGACGATTTGGATAAGTGGACAAAGACTATTACCCAGGTTATAAAAAATTGTAAGGAGCGGTTTCTAATTAATAGTGGGAATCTTCAGCTGTGGTGGGGAGTGGTGACTCGTCGGCCGTTGGCGTTAAAATGGTACTATTATCGGAAAGCTGTTCGGGAGTGCCAGCTAGACTTATGGTGTAAATACAAGCTGTACAATGCGAAACTAAAGGAAATAAAAAAGGATAATAAAAAATTTTGGGATACTGTGGCCAGAGAGACTGGAAGGGGGCCCAAAATTTTCAAAATAATTAGTGGCATCAAGAAAAAAAAATGAAGGGGAGGTGAACACGAATTTCTGTTTCCCGAATTGTCCGCCTGACGCAACTTCCCAAGCGAATGCACTATCAATAATTTTTCAAAACAGTCCGGTGGTACAATGTATTCCAATCGACTTTTCGGGGAAGGATGGAAATGAACTAAAATTTACCATGGAGCAGCTACAAAATACAATCAGTAAGGGAAAATCAACGACCCCTGGTATTGACGGGATAAAGATAGCTTTTTTAAAAAACTGAACATTAAGACGCTGACACAACTCCTGGAGATGTATAATGCAATTTTGGAGAAAAAGAATATCCCAGAGGTTTGGAAAGATGTGATTAAGCTCCCGATCAAGAAACCGGGCAAAAATAAGAATGACGTACGGGGGTACAGACCTATTGCGCTAACGGTCACTAGCAAAAAGATTTTCGAAAAAATGATCCTGGACACTTTACTTAATTGGAGCATGGAAAAGAAGATTTTCCACAGGAATCATTATGAGTTTATCCCATTTAGGGACTGTGAGGCTGCGGCTTACAAAATTTATAGGGATATCAGTAGTACAAGGAATTCAAAGCGGAAAGGTTTTTTGGTGGCATTAGACATCAAAGGGGCCTACGACAATGTCTGGTGGGATGGGTTGCTATTCAAATTAAAAAAGCTGGGACTTGGGGCTGATCTCTGTGTAATAATTCGAAATCTGGTTCAAGAGTTAAGGATTCGGGTGAAATGGAAAGGCTCGCTGTCTGTTCCGTTCAAGTATGACAGGGGTCTTTTACAGGGAAGTCCTCTCTCACCTTTTCTGTTTGCAATTTACTTAGCGGACATTTTCAAAATTTTCGATTAGTGTATACATTGTGTAGTATATGCTGATGACATTTTCCTTTATGGTTTTCATGATGACGTGGCTTGGTTAAAGAGGGTCTTACAGGAGAATATCGCCAGGGTTATTCAATGGCTACAGGCTTGGAATCTAGAGGTTAATCCCAACAAATGTCAAATCATTAAGATTGGTAGGTGGAGGGAGGTACAGGAAGATAATTTACAGGTGAGAGGTCAGGAGGTGGGTTTTTCTGATTCCCTTAGAGTTTTAGGGGTTTATTTCAATCTCCAAGGGAACTTAAAGGATCATATTGCTATAAGGGAAAAATCTTGCAAACGACTGAATATGATTAAAGTAATTGCAGGGATGAGATGGGGTACTGATACCAAACACTTACTACGTATAACAAGAAGTATGATGGGGTCTCTGTTAGATGGAAATCCTCGGAATCTAACGCAGGATAACAAAACGGAAGGTTGGCAACTCCAGGTGATCCACAATATGGCTTTACGGTGGGCTAGTGGCTTGCCTAAGTGGTGCCCAATCCCGGTTTTATTACAGGAAAGTGGGGTGTGGAGGCGTGGACAGAGGATTGAGTATCTTGCTACCAAAAGGTCTATCTCGGAAGTGAAATACCAGGATCACACGGATATGCTTTCGAAAGACATACTCTACCGGGAACTAAATACTCTCAGAATCTACGACACGGATATTAATGAATTGGTGAATTATAAGTGGGAGGCGAGAATCAGTGATCATTGTCGGATAATTGTCAATACATGGGCATTTCAAAATAAAGACTTTCCGGACGAGGTGATCAAGAATGCCTTCTATAACTTTGCTCAGATGTACAAAAATATGGCCACTTTCATTACAACTGATGCTTCAAAAGATACTAATAGTACAACAATTGCGATGGTTAATCAGAAGACAGATAGTCAGTTAGCCTTTCAGATTCCTCATATTAATACGATTTTCACGGCTGAAGCTATAGCTTTATTGGTAGCAATTAAGATTTATACGGTGGACAGGGGGGATTATATGTTTTTCACGGACGCCAAAAGCGTTCTGATGGCACTACAAAAGGTTAACCGAAAATCAGTGGCTATTATAACACAGTTGAGAAAAGAGATTAATAGGAAAAGGAATGATCAGTATAAGATGACTTTCATTTGGGTACCTGGGCATAAAGGGATTGAGATTAATGAATGTGCGGACAATCTGACTAGGAAGGGACCTTTCAGTAATGTTCGTATTTCGTGGTTTTCAGCTGAAGATTGGATGATGGAAGTGAGGGACAGCAAACAGAAATAATCTGAATGGGAGTGGGAGCAATATCGAAAAGCAGTACTGGTCGTAGTTGGGATTATGTTAGCATTGGGCATCCGCATCAGTCATTACAGAAAAAAAGTGGTATTATTTTTGCTAGGTTTTTAACGAAGACAATTCTAACCCAGTCCCGGCGTAAGAGGTTTCTTGGAAGTGAGGTAGCGACGTGTAACCTATGTGGATTGGAAGATCAAACTGAGGAGCATCTGTTGTTGAGATGTAAGAGGTTTTCGGGACTTCGCGACATAGTGTTTCGAAAGTTACAGGTATTGAAGAATACCTCGTACGAGGCTATTTTTGGAGCGACTGGGCGTAAAGGCGCAGAACATCTAGCTTTGCTATTTCAGTTGTTGGATGAGATCTATATACATTGTCCGAGTTGGATTGACGGCGCTGGGTAGGCTGGTTTCAGGTTTAGGTTGAGTGTTTGGCGTCCGCTGGTTGCAGGTTTTTGTGATTTTGGTTTGTTTCACCTCTGGTAGGAGTCGGGTTCTTTCGGAGTAAGACAGCTGTATAGAAATAAAAAGCTGCTCACCGGGCCCATGGGCCAAACTAACAACAAGTCAGAAATATGTGTATATTTTTCAAAAATTGATGCACTGCACAAAAATTTACACGCACATAAATTAGCCTTAAATCTTATATAATAATAATAATAATTATTATTATTATTTAAATGAATTATATAAAATATATATTATTAATAGTGTCTAATCAGTGATCTACTTTTGAAACTAAACTTGCATTCTTTCAATAATAAAAAATAAAATTCTTATAACAGTTGGAAATTCGAAAGCATTTTAAAAAGATAAACAAGCATCCATTTAAAAATTACATAAATTGATTTTTTTTCTTTTAAAAACATTATTAAGAATAGTATAAAATACATAGTATAAAAATAGTATAAAAACATCTTTAGTTTTTTATAAAACATAAATTTTCACATGCTTTTTATATATATAAAAATAACTATAGATGCCTACAGAAAATTTTTATATAGGTTTTGCTTTCTGTGCCCGACGCCTCAAATGCACATTATCGAAAACTACACAAATAGGCGATCCTTTAGAACTTCCCGTTCACTTCAGTCAAGATTATAAACTTCGTCAGATATGCTGAATGTCGAAAGATATCTTGAAATGTTCGAAAAATTATAATGTTTCTTACGAATGTCGATAGATATCACTGAATGTTGTAATAGTAATAACATTTTTACAACATTGGCCAATGTAACCAAAAATTAAAAATAAGACATTAAAAAGTCAAGTTTTTTAAAAATGTCACAATTATTAAATTTTATTGTTTAGAATACTATTTCTGTATTATGATGTCATAAGTAATGCAAAAAGCTCTTTTGAATGCTTTCTTTTTCAAACTAATTTTAAGTTATGTCTGCGAATATCGGCAGGTGTTGTAAATTTGACGTACGACATTCAGTGACTTTCGAAATATTGGCCAATATTGCGGAGGATGTTGGCCGATATCTTTGTGCTACCTGGGTATACAGGCATCTAATATAAAAAATGGGGGCCAATTGAATATCGCGTAAATTCAGAAAGATATCGGTGATCTAGCGAATTAAACTTCAGTTGGTTTCTAAAAGTAGCTGGATGATAAATGATTTTACACAATTTGTAATTTTTTATTAATTATCATTTTTAATTGATGACTTCTCTTTGAAAGGACTACCAGAATCAGTCCATTTCAACAACAAAAAAAAAGAGAATTATCAAAATCGATGCATCCGTTCAAAAGCTACGCGTGGACATACGTTAAGTAGTACATACTCCTTTGTTGGAAGTCAGTTATTTTGGAAAAAAACCTTATCATCCAGCTATTTATAGATAAGAAATTGAAAATCAGCTTACTATATCTCCAGTATCTTTTTGAAGTTTTAAAATATTCGACAGGTATAACAGTTGCTCTATATAATTAATTACTAAATTAGTACGCAAAAAAAAGAAAAAAAAATCCTTCGAACATGCGCAAATATAAATTATTTCATACAAATGCTTATATTTCATTAAACATTAAATATACAGGGTGATTATAAAAAACTATCCCGATATATGAGCCCCTAACTATCATACCGTTCACAGAAACTAAATGAAATTTTGGTTTAAAGTATTTTGAGGTATGCGCTCAAGAATCATATGAAAGACAAAAGTTAAATTCTAACAGTTACGGTTACAGTGACAAAATTTCGAAAATTTCAAATGTAACACCTATTTTTTTTATTGGAATGTGATCTTCATAGTGAAAAAACATAAAAAGCGTTGGAACGGTACCTGTAGTACGAAAATCGCCGGCGCTAGACAGACTAAGAAGAATAGTGAAAACAACCAATAAGGACAGAGAAGCAACAGAAAACAAAACATTTTTTTGTGTTTCATACATTTTTCAATAAAAACAACAATGAAATGTAGAACAATAAAATGTAGAACTGTAGAACAAATAAATGTAGAATATGTAGAAATGTAGAACAAATAAATGTAGAACAATAAAATGTTTTACTTTCTGTTGCTTCTCTGTCCTTTATTGGTTGTTTTCACTTTTCTTCTTAGTCTGTCAAGCGCCGGCGATTTTCGTGCTACAGCTACCGTTCCAACGCTTTTTATGGTTTTTCACTGTGAAGATCGCATTCCAATAAAAAAAGTAGGTGTTGCCATTTGAAATTTTTGAAATTTTGTCACTGCAACAGTAACTGTTAGAATTTAACTGTTGTTTTTCACATGATTCTTGAGCGCATACCTCAAAATACTTTAGACCAGAATTTCATTTAGTTTCTGTGAACGGTATGACAGTTAGGGGCTCATATATCGGGATAGTTTTTTTATAATCACCCTGTATTTATATGAAAATTACATTATGTTGTTTGTACTGTGTTTTGTCAATTTTTCTGAAAGTGGTGTTAAATTTAATTAGAAACCCAGAATGCTATAAACACAAAAAGCATGCGGAAATTTTTTTAAACACTTTAAATAAACCTTTATATCTTTATAAAGAAATCCTTATATCTTTCTAAATAACCCTGAAATTCTTACACAAATGCTGTAAAAGACGCACATAGTCATGTACTACAGCTATCGATCATTTCGAATGTTTTGTTTTACAGAGTGATCGCAAACAGTACTTCTGTATTCAATTTGTTGTTGGTCCCTTAATTGCACTCGTAATGAAACCTTCGTTTAAAAATATAAGGTCAGACAGGTTCTTTATATTCCTGAAGTTCCAGAAGGATTTGTCAAGTATTTCTCTATATTTGACAAAACGTCTAAAATCGAAAGTGTCTCGTAAATTTTGGCGAGACAGTGTAATTTCATGATGTATGATTATCATACGAATTCGAGGGTTGTTTGCAAAAACAAATCGGAACGTGTTTGCTACCACTATGCAAGAAATGTTCTTCAGAGATTTGGTATGAAGAATTTTCTAGACTACGTGAAAGAACACTCACACAATATGCCAGATCTGGTCTTGTGCCTAACATTAGACACATTAAGGCATCTACAGCTTCTCTACATGTGAAGGTTTTGCAGCAGCTGCAACATATTGTGGACATTTACAGTTTTGTGATATTTGATAAACATTAACTTCGAACTCACTCAACAGCGGGCAGCACATATCAACGTACTGGGGTCGGCTAGCTGTAGCCCGAAATACCAGTGGACACATCAGTGCGTTGCTGGCTCTCGTGTAATGCACATGATCAGAAATGCTGTCGCGAAGCGTTTATAGACGCTACTCAACCTTTTTGTTGTAATACATTATTTTATTGTAAATATGTTTGCTTAAATATAATCAAGTTACTTGTGAACGCATTATTCATCAATTTTTACATTCGTGCATTTCGTAAACCGATGGAGTTAGATTTTCCGAGCAACGTAGAAGAGATGCACAACAGTCTCTTCAAGTCGTGACTTTTTTTGGGACGTATAAACACGCTACTAACATCGATGATTCAAGAATCCAGCATTAACTCAGCTTTCCCAGTTTTGATGGAGGACAAATTCGTGTTTTTCGCAAGTTGTGATTGCAGAAGAAAGTGCAATGATTTCCATGTGACGTTACGGAAGGTAAAGGACTAATTCATTTCCGTTCATTGTTCCTGTCAGGAGTGCTCATTGTTTTATTTTTTGTATTTACGATGCCACCACCGTCAGACGATACTTCGCAACAAGTGAATAAAGTCGCAGTTAAATTTCCCCCTTTCTGGGATAAAGAAGCAGATTTATGGTTTATAAATATTGAAGCACAGTTTATTACTAACATCGATGATTCAAGAAACCAGCATTAACTTAGCTTTCCCAGTTTTGATGGAGGACTAATTCGTGTTTTTCGCCAGTTGTGATTGCAGAAGAAAGTGCAGTGATTCCCATGTGACGTTACGGAAGGTAAGTGACTAATTCATTTCCGTTCATTGTCCCTGTCAGGAGTGCTCATTGTTTTATTTTTTGTATTTGCGATGCCGCCACCGTCAGACGATACCTCGCAACAAGTGAATAAAGTCGCAGTTAAATTTCCCCCTTTCTGAGATAAAGAAGCAGATTTATGGTTTATAAATATTGAAGCACAGTTTATTTTAAATAATATTACGCGAAATACTACGAAGTATTACGCTGTAGTATCGGCCCTCAATTCTGAAGTACTTACTCTCTTATGTGAGCGATATTGTGAAAAATTCCCCGTCTACTGATTTGTATTTAACTCTTAAAAAGCGCTTGATCGCTGAGTTTGCGGATTCTGAGCAAAATGGAGGCTAAGATTTGCTAATGCATACAGTTTTGGGGGATGAAAAGCCATCACACCTGTTACGAAAAATGCGACATATCGCTCAGGAAAAAGTTGACGAAGAATTTTTAAAAACGCTATGGATACAACGTTTACCGAAAGAAACGCAAGCCATTTTATCTGTTTCGGAGGGCAATATAGACAAGCTTTCACAAATGGCTGACAAAATTATCGAGATGGCAATTCCACAAGTCTCGGAAACACAGCGGCGCTTTGAACAAAATAAAGAAAACTCGTCAGTTTTAGAATTACAGGTGCAGATCATGGAGTTTACCGAGCAATTGAAGCAGTTATTACGCTATAACCATCGGCGAGAAAGTAGATCGCGGGACCGTTCTACACATAAAAGGTATAGATCGCATACTCCTAATCGAATAATGAAGGCTTATTGGTATCACGCAACTTTCGCCGACAAGATAAGGCAATGCCGTTCCTCATGTAAATTTACGAAATCGGAAAACTAGAGAAGAAATCGCATGTGGCGCAATGTGTTTTCAATGTTAATACAACCAGTCGTCTTTTCATTCACGATTCTACTTCTCGCCGTCATTATTTAATTGATAGCGGTAGCGATGTTTGTGTTTTGCCATATACGGCCAAGATGTCTTTTGTTGCCCCTTCTAATTTAAAACACTGTATTCAGCCAGCAATTCTCCAATCAAAACATATGGTACAAAAATGGTAACACTTAGCCTAAATTTACGACGCGAATTAAAATGGCCATTCATAATCACTAATGTTAGTAAACCAATTATCGGTGCTGATTATTTAAAATATTATGAATTATTAATTGATTTGAAAAATTCTTGTTTACGTCACCCACTCACTAAGTTTTCTTCCAAAGGCACTACCATTAACAGCCACAGCAAAAGTGTTACGCTTGTCTCTAGTAACGAAAAATTTCATAACATTTTAAATAAATACAAGGATATAATTTGCCCCTACCCTGCATCGCCAAATCCAAACCACAATACTGTGCATAGAATAATTACAAATGGGCAGCCAGTCTTCAGTCTGCCACGGTGTTTGCATCCAAAACAATTGGCAATCGCAAAGCAGGAGTTTCAGACCATAATGGAACAGACTATATGTAGGCGTAGCAAATCGAATTGGTCAAATCCCCTACATATGGTTCCTAAAGCTAACGGTGAATTTCGTCCCACCGGTGACTATCGCGCCCTAAACAGACAAACACAGATGGATAGATATCCTTTACCATAATTGCATGATTTTGTGTAAAATTTGCATGAATTTTTTTTTTCAAAAATTGATCTTACAAGGGCATATTACCAAATTCCGGTGCATCCCGATGACGTGCCAAAAACAGCCATTACCACACCTTTTGGGCTTTTTGAATTTTTATTTATGCCATTCGGTTTGGCATGTGGTGCTCAAACATTCCAACGTTGTATGAACGAAGTGCTACACTGTTTAGATTTTGCTTTTGACTACATTGATGACATATTAATTAGTAGCTCATCTGAGCAGGAGCACGCTACGCAGTTAGATATGGTTTTCGCTCGCCTTTCTGAATATGGCATTCGAATTACGTAGATAAAAGTGTTCTGGGTGTTCAGGAATGGTCTTTCTTGGGCTACTTCATTAATGAGCAGGGTATAAGGCCAATGCCCGAGAGAGTGACGCCTATCTTGAATTATGATAAGCCGAAAACTATTAGGGATCTGAGGCGATATCTTGTGTTACTTAATTATTACCGGCGAAATATGCCACAGGCTGCTCATGTCCAATCATTTTTAACCCCTTCACGACGAGCGTCTTTTACAGAATTTTTAATCTGTTACCACCGGTTTTTCAAAAGAGAAATTTTCACCTAATTGAATCGCAAAATGCTATGATTAGATAAGGAAAATCTTACAATAAAAAATAACTGGTGGGAATAATCGAGGATTCTGAGCATCTTATGCGTCACGTATTCGTGTCGCTCGCCCCCAAGGATTTAAGTGATTACTTAAAAGGTTTTCGGAAGTCTGACAAACGTGAGATTGTGTGGAGTGAGGAGAGCAGTAAAGCATTTGAGGATTCGGAACGTCAGCTCGCAAATGCTGCTTTGCTTTTTCATCCCTCGCCAAATGCTCAACTTGCCTTACATGTAGATGCTAGCGATTTTGCTCTGGGCGCGAGTTGCATCAATTGGGTGAGTCTGATCTTCAGCCATTAGGTTTTCTTTCACGCAAATTATCAGATACAGAAAAGAAGTATTTCGCGTATGATAGAGAGTTGTTGGCTGCTTATTCTGCTATTAAACATTTTCGTTTGATGTTGGAAGGTCGTAGTTTTACCTTATACGCAGACCACAAACCACTTACTTATGCTTTTTCCCAAAAAAGCGACAAATGTTTCCCACATTAATTGCGGCAACTGGATTTCATTAGCCAGTTCACCACCGATATTAGACACGTTAAGGGGGTGGACAACATACCAGCCGATGCACTCTCGCGAACCGAAGGCATAACTTGCCCCACTACAATTAACTACGAGTAAATGGCTGAGGATCAGACCACGGACAATGATTTACGAACATGCTTAGCAGATAATTCATCATCGCTTAAGCTCAGTAAATTGGTCATGCCCGGCAGCTCTGTGGAACTTTATTGTGACACATCTACCGGAAAAATCAGACCTTTTATCCCGTTAACTCAGCGAAAGATTGTTTTTGACGCCGCCCTGCATAACATTTCTCATCCTGGTCGTAAACCTACCATTAAACTTAACACTGACCATTTTGTCTGGCCTAATATTAAAGCTGATTGTGATAAGTGGGACAAGACGTGCATTCCATTCCAGCGAGTTAAAATTTTGACTCACACTAAAGCGACGAAAAGTAATATTCCAGTCGAAAATCAGCGTTTTTCTCATATCCATTTAGATTTAATTGGCCCTCTTAAAATATCTCAAAATTTTATGTATTGTCTCTGTTATTGATAGGTTTACTGATGGGTGGAGGCTGAGCCTCTTAAGAATATCGAAGCGGAGACAGTTCAGTTGCTAGTGCGCTTTATAAAATTTAGATTGCACGTTTTGGCGTACCCAAAATCATAACAACTGATCTGGGCCGTCAATTTGAATCATGTCTTTTTCGCTCTCTGGCCAACTTATTAGGTTCTAAACATATCCACACTTGTGCTTTTCACCTTCAGGCTAACGGTGTGATCGAAAATTGGCATCGTACGTTAAAATCAGCCCTTAAAGCATACCTTACAGATCGGTGGGCGGAGATACTCCCGACGGTTTTGTTTTGGTTAAGAGCCACATTCCGTCAAGGGTTAAAATGCACACCTTCTGAACTGGTATATGGACAAACGATACGGTTACCTGGTGAATTCTTTTCATCTTCAGACGAAAATATACATACTTTAGACTTTATTAAATCACCCAAACAGTTTATGAAACAGCTACGGACTACACCAAATAGGGTGCAAAGGCAGACTCACTTCTTCCTTCCAATGGACTTGATGAAATGTACCCATGTTTTCATCCGTCACGATGCTGTGCGGGCACATCTTCGACCACCATACGACGGGTCATTTTTGGCCATCGACAGGACAGACAAATATTTTAGAGTACAAAAAAAAAAAAAAACGGAAAAGTGGCAGTGGTGTCAGTTGATAGGCTAAAACCTGCTTTCACTTTAATAGAGGATGTACCAGCCACATAGACAGACGTCCAACAAGAGATCGGTTATTCCAGTAGCTGAACCTACGTATCAGACTCCAGTTTCCAAATCTGGACGTTCCATCCGTCGACCTGTTTTTTTCTCTTAGTACATTGCTAGGAGGGGGCTACTGCAGCAGCTGCAAGATACTGTGAACATTTACAGTTTTGTGATACTTGATAAACATTAACTTCGAACTCACTCAACAGAGGGCAGCACATATCAACACACTGGGTTCGGCTAGCTGTAGCCCGAAATACCAGTGGACACATCAGTTCGTTGCTGGCTCTCGTGTAAAGCACACGATCGGAAATGCTGTCGCGAAGCGTTTGTAGACGCTACTCAACCTTTTTGTTGTAATACCTCATTTTATTGTAAATATGTTTGCTTAAATATAATCAAGTTACTTGTGACCGCATTATTCATCAATTTAGTTACATTCGTGAATTTCGTAAACCGATGGAGTTAGATTTTCCGAGCAACGTGGAAGAGATGCACAACAGTTTCTTCAGTCTCATTTTCTCATTACTTTGTTCATCGTTTCCCTTCTCAGTTGAATTTTCTTTCACTATAGGAGTAGATACTAGTGTACAATTCTCCATATCAAATCTCTGAAGAACATTTCTTTTATAGACCTGCAGATTGATTTTTAAACTTCCATCTGTAAAACGTTGAATTTCAAACCCAAGAAAATATTTAGCTTCTTTGGTTGTGATCTTGAATTTTGATTTCAATTCTCTTTCAGATTACTATAAGTTAATAACTGCAACTAATCCATCCTCCACATACCAGCAAACAATTCCTATCATTTTTGTTTTTTATATACAGGCATGGGTTAGCTTTACTAGTTTTAAAACCTAGTTGTGACAAAATAATCTCCAAAATATTTGTTCCAACAGCCTGATGCTTGTTTTAGTCCATAGAGACCGCGTTTGAGTTTACATACTCTGTTCGAACCATCACTATACACTTTTGGTTGCTGCATGTATATAGTTTCTTCTAGTGTTTCATGCAGGAATGCTGAGCAAACATCAAATTGAGTGAGATGAATTTTCTCATTTGCTGTAATGCTAAGAATTGAGCGAACAGTTCCTAATTTTGTGACATGACTGAATGTTTGTTCAAAGTCGACTCCAAATTGTTGAGTAAACCCTACAGCAACAAAAAAATCTGGCTTTATACTTATCAACTGAACCATCAGGGTTTTTCTTTACTTTGTAAGCCCATTTGCATGGAACAACTTTAACATCTTTTAGTAGTTTTTCTAATGTTCAAGTTTCATTTTGAATTAAAGAGATCATTTCTGAGTCCATAGCTTATCTCCAATCAACAGTTTATTTTGATTTGATAGCTTCTTCATACGTAACAGGCTCCTCATAATCAGCAATGAAAGCGTCAGCTACTATTAAGTAATTTTCAAAAGGTGTTGGTTTTCTTAACTCAGTTTGATTTCTTAGTTGTCTTGTCTGTATATCATCTTGCATGTCATGACACTTTTCTTCATCAGACTCTTTTTCTGATTCTTCCACTATGCTGGAATCCTTTTCTGGCTCATCTACAGACTTTCCCTGACTCTTTGATTCAGAAATTGGTCTGTTTTGTTCTGCAATGGAAACTGTACTCTTTCTTCACAGTTTATAATTTTTTCATTAAAGGTGACATCAAGTGAACAAATCACAGAACAAGTATCTTTAACCAGGAGACGAAATCTTTCGTCTCTATCATAGCCAATTAAATAGGCCTTAGTTGCTTTACTGTCCATTTTCTTTCTTTTCTGCTTTGGTAGGTGAGCAAGTGGAATGAATTATCTGCAAGTGTTTGGTCCTTGGTTTTTCATGAGGGCTCACATCCTTAATGGAAGACTTTCCAACTCTGTTCAGTATGTATAGTGAAGTGTTAACAAGCTCAGCCCATAATACTGGAGGAAAGTGAACTTTAGCATTTGAATACTTTAGTATTCTAGCATGTAAAATAATTTCAAATCTTTATTATTTTTTTAAAATTTCCCTAGCATAAAAATTTTGCTCTATTTGTTGCTTTCTAGTGATAATAAATCAATAACCCATCATGTAAATTACCCCCTCTTGCCAAAATTTATGCTTCCCCCTTTCGCGCCCCCTTGCCATCGTACGGAAATTCATATCTTTATAATTGTTTATTTAAAACAATCTGCCCTATTTGATTCTTACTAATAACAATAAATAAATAATAATTCAAATTACTCCAATCCCCAACCTCCTAAATCCACAACCCCCCCCCCCACCAAACTAAGAAATTACAAAAAGGTTTAAATTATTTTTAAAAACTTTGATTAAAAAAATCTTCTGTCCTATTTTTGCTTTCCAGTGTCAATAAATAATTTATCATAAATTATCCCCCTGCCCCCCGAAATTTTTGCTTCCCCCTTTGACTCTGTCTCCCTCCCTACGGTTCGACGTTCGGCCGCCGTGGGAAAGCAAGAGTCGTCGGGAGAACTCTGCATATGGAGCGGCATATGGAGCCTAGGGACCGGTTCATCTTATGAGGTTTCGGCGACGAAAGCCGTCGGGTGTTTCTCGGTGATTCATCCGGTGTCTTCGTGGCTGTCTCCTCTGATTTTGGGATCCTCCACGTGTCGTAGCGACCTATGCTGTCACTCACATGGGTAATAAGGTTCGAGGGGTCCGCAGGCGGCGGTCCCCCGACCGGCCGAGGAAGCGCATACGGAAAGACAAATCCAGTCGTGCGCGTTATAAGTTCGTTAGGACTTGCTTTCGGTGGTCGTAGACGCGCCTGGCACCCCTCAGGCGGCTGGCGGCGCAGCCTAGTTTTTTTTACCCCTTTGACCCCGCTCCAGCATGCAGAGTTTCAAATCATTAAAATTCTTTATTTAGTAAAATAATCTCCAACCTTTTTTGCTCATTAATAAAATAACTAAACAATAATCTAAATTAATCCCCTAAACTCCCAAATTTACACTTCCCCCTTAGCGTCCCACAGCATACAAAAGAGTGCAAGATATTTTTAAATATTTTTAATCTTAATTTTATATAAAAATAAATCTGTTCTATTTACTGCGATCTATTGGCAAAAAATAATCGTATAAATTATCCCCCTATCTCTGAAATTTCCATTTCCTTGTTCCCCCTCCCTCTCCAGCATACTGATTTTCAAATGTTTAAGAAAAATCCATGTGTCCAATGGTCCATCGGTATCTTATAACTACAAGAGCAGAAAGCGCTTCTCGCCAACCCGGGACCTCGAAGAAACTTCTTCCCTGGCGCACAGACATGCCTTGCTAGGTTGTCCCCTACTAATGGCTTCCCGCGAGACAGAACCCTATAGGCGAAACCAGGACGTGGTCAAACGACCCTATTCGATGAGATCATGCAATATATATATACACTTTAACGGAAGAACGAAGGACCACTACCGGACTCTGAGCTGAGGATCATGGAAAGTTCCCTCAAGTGCGCTAAAGAAACGGACCCGCTTGAGGTTAATAAAAAGGAAGTTATTGTTAAAAGAGTTCTGCTAGCCCCAACCTTGTCCAGCACAGAAAGCTCTGACTACGCAAAGACGCGCTGGGCTGGTTTCGGCCCAAGGTCCGACGAACGTCTGGACGCTGTCTTAAGACGAGCTTCCTGCCCGGTTCCTCACAGTCGAACATTTTCGAGAAAGTCGAGACCCTCTCCCAGAGAAGGCGACACGATCCACAGACCTCGGACCTGAGGGCTCTCCGTGATTCGAACCGCTCTTGGTACAAACGGGCAAGCTCTTTCCTGAACGACCCTGAGGGCGGCTCACAACTACTTCAGCTACAGAGGGACACGCAATGGACGATCGGGAAAGGCACCTTCATCCTCTCCGTCCCATCTACGTTTTACCGCCTGCGCGGTGCAGTGGGTTGCTGCATACCGCCATTCCCACCGACAGACGTCACAATAGAACCCGAGCGGTCCTTGTCATACAAAGTCCGACCTCGCCTTCGTCTCGCCTTAGACAAATGTGACTGTCCTATCCCGATTAGCTAGCCTTTGCCCTTACGTCACATATCTTCGGTGGTCGTCACACAGTCGACTACCTAGGCACGAGGGTTCAGCTTACGTGGTTCCTTTTATCACCCGGCTGCCCAAAGACCCCCCGGAGACGACTCTAGAACCCACATCGGCTATCACGATGGGGTAAAAGTAAGTAAAAGTAAGCTGCGCCGCCAGGAGCCCTGACGGGGCGCCCGGCGCGTACCGACCGTCGCGCCCAAGTCTCTAAAGGACTTATATCGCACCAGTAGCTTTGTCTCGCTACGGCGCTGCGACCGGTCTAGGGCCGCTCCCCACTGCGGACCCCAAGCCTATTTACCAAGTGTCGACGACACAGGTCGCTACGATACGGCGGAGGATCCCACATCTTAGAGGAGACCTCCATACAGACACCTGATGAACCGCCGAGAACACTCAGCGACTTCGTAGCCGAAACCCCAGAAGGGGAGCCGGTTCCTAGGTCACATGCTAGGCTCTTGCTTTCCTACGGCGTCCGGTCGTCAACATGCATAGAAGGACAAGCAACTGGGCTCATCTTCCGTGGGTTGACACTACGTGTGTCGTAGGCGCCTCTCGCCGACCCAGGGCCACGAGGAAACTCGGCCCTTTCTAATAGAAGAGACTCGGCTAGGTCGTCCCGTTTGATCGGCTTTGCATTCGGAAAACCTCCGCAGCGGAATACGGAGAGATCCTCGATCGACTCCGATCTCAGTTCCATCCACATGTAATATCACAAAACACATATAAAAACACACACAAAAAACGGAAGGACCCTAAGGCACCAATATCGGACTCTGGAGGACGTGGAAACTCCCTCCAAGCGCGCCAAAGAGACGGGCCCGATCGAGATTAATAACAAGAAACTCAGAAGACGAGCCACTCGTCTGCCCGCCAGATGTGGAAATTCTTAGCTGCACAAAGACGTGCCGGACTGGGTTTCGGACCAAGGATTCGAGTTTTGGCCTGATCGATGCCGCGTTAGTCGGCGAGCCACCGGCCTGGTTCTTCGTAGTCTCGCCACAGGAGACGATTGGATACCTCCTCAAAGACAACGGTCTTTTCCTCAGTAACCTGACGGGTTACCTTTGGACAGTGACCGCCCTTTGATTTGGGCGCCTCCCGTGTTGCATGACAATTGAGGTCGGCTTATAACTCTTCCAGCTGCAGAGGATGACGTGGGGTCATCGGCTACGTCCTTTGGCTCCGTGTCGACGACTATCTCACCTCTGCCGCTGGAACGTCGCAGATAGTTGCTACACGCCGTATCTCCCAACGCCCAGCGCACCACAGAGTCACCACGCATCGTGCTCTTCAGAGCTCGATCCTGCCTCCGTCAATTCCTCGGTCGAGTTTTTAGAGAGATCCGGCTGGCATTTGCTAGCCTTTGCCCAAAGTACTCGAACCATTGGCATTGGCCTACGGGATTTCTTTCCACTACCTACGGAGGAGGCTCCGAGCATTGGCCAATCCTCGCGTCGCAGAGAACTTGCGCTTACGAGGGGGAGACCCACGGCCCACAGTCCCCATTGGGTCAAAGACCCATGTGGGCTGTCGCGCAGCGTCTCCGGCTTTCGGAAATCCCTTTCCCACTGGTGGGCCACGATGAGGTCGCCAGTCCGGTCGTCTCCTGTCCCCGTCGTGTCGACGAACATCTCGGTGTGTCAGGCGCCCGGTCTTCTTCCCTACTTAAAGGGCCGATTCGGAGCAAACCTGAAGGAGCGTCCACGCAATGCTCGGCTTCCGATCACCTCTTCCACTCAAGGAGTCAGGTCAGAACCACCAAAAGGGACCCGCCAGATCACGATGGGGTAAAGCTCATTCAACTCGACATCGATAACCTTAACGATTTCAGTTATGTTCGTATAGAACAGATTGCGCCTCCTGGAGGTGGAAGGTGTAACTAAAGGATTTTGCAGCTAACTCGGGTTCTATGGGTCCCATCACGAAGCGGTTTGGCTCATTCGACTCGACATCGATAGAGCTTACCGATTTTAGTTGCGAGTTTCACCACCAGGTGGCGCTTTGCTATCCCTGTTTCTATGGTCTGAATCACGACGGGGTATGGCTCTTTCGAATATCGACATCGATAGAGCTTACCGATTTTAGTTCGGAGTTTCACCACCTCGGGGCCCTTTCCTATCTCTGGTTCTATGGGCTGGATCACGACGAGGTATGGCTCATTCAACTCGACATTGATAGCCTTAAAGAATTCAGCTATGTTCGTATCGAACACATTTCTCCCCCTGGCGGTGGAAAATGTAACTGATGGATTTTGCAGCGCGTGCGCAGCACGCCTGCTATTCGGTGCCGCAGGCAGCGGTGATCCGAGCCTGAGGTTCGGCGGAAGATGGAACTAAAGGATTTTTCAGCGGCCAGCGGGGACACGTGTCTGAGTTTCGTATGGGACAGATTGCGCCCCCTGGCGCTGGAAGATGGAACTAATGGATTTTCACAGATTCGAGGCCCCGATGTAAATTAGGGGCCCGCTAGCGGGCGAAGCCAGCAAGTTAAATATTAATAAAATTAAGTATTATTATTATTAGTAAATTATTATTACTCTTAATATTAGAAAATATAATTATTAAAAACATGTAATGAAAATTTTAATTCACATAAGATTGAATATTTGCAGTAAAAATTTACCCCCGGAAACAAGAATGAAGTTAATTTTGTGCCGAAACATGGCAGCAAAAATGCATCGCTTTGACATAGACCTCGATTATCAAAGATTCTTAGTTGTGGCCAAAATCGGATTTGAATGGGAATTTTGCGAAATTAGTCAGTTATCACCAATTTATACATGTTTATGACAACTTACTTTTGTCGCCAAATTTGGCAATATTTTGCCAAATATCATCTAGCTTCACAATAATTTGGCACAGTAGGCCCTCGTGTATGTGGTATGTAAAAATATATTAGTACATAAGTATTACTGTATAACAATAAATTTTTTTTTATGGAAATTAAAAAAAAATTTAAAGAGAAACTGAAAATATTAAAATATTGAAATATGTTTTTTCGTTGGTACATTTCAGTTTAGCTTCAAAGTTTGGTATTTTATGGTTAATTTGATTTTATGATTAATTTTCCATAATTGGGTACAGAAGAAATGTGAATTGGCGACAAAGTGTTGTTTTACATTAACCAACCACCGCCACCACCACCACTGACAAAAATAAAATAAAACAAAATAAAATAAACGCTTTTAAATTGGCTCTGGGCAATCAGTTGCCAGTTGTGGCAACTCACCTGTCCCTAGCTACTTTTCAGTATTGTTTTACTAGGTTGTTGCTGATGAAATGTCAGATTTGGTGGATAAACTTCAAACAAACATAATTCTAGGAAATTTAATTTTACTAATCAAAAGAGGCACCATTAGATGTAATAAATCTCCCCTTCGACATACCAAAGCATTTAAGCCAGTTACATGGGAGTCTATAGACGGAAGAAACTTATCAAGGGCGTTTTTGACGGCTGTTTCATTGGTGAAACATTTTTTAGCTAAAAAAATTGTCCAAATACTTAAAAAATCGATAGTCGGTTGACAAAAAAGCTGGGAATAGTTGTTCTGGAAATTGCGTGGTCTCGCATTACTCTAGACCAGGGCTAGACAAATGCGGTCGCCTAACTGGCGACCAAAAATTTTATCTCGCGAGTGTTTTTTGAATAGTTCCATTCTCTCAACTTTTTTCTTTAAATTTTTAAATAAAATTTTATAAGCACGCAAAGAGCTATATTATGCATGCCCCAGCTTAGGTATATAAAGTTTATTTTTTTATTTTTCCCACAATCCACATATTTATGGCAATTACTTGCCTACAATTTCGATCATCAGCACCATCTATTACTCATCGTAGATATTAAATTAAAATCTTTATAAGATGTCTCATTATAGATATTGGAATGTTATAAAATATCAAGAAATAAATTAAAAAATTATATCCAACCATAAGATTTAAAAAAAAAATTCGGCAAGAAAAATTTCTCAAATGTAAATTTTAAAATAATAAAAACAGAATTATTTGATTGACTTCGTCAGGAAATTAAACAAAACAATTGTTTTCTGCTTCACTATTACATTGATCCTTCCCATTTGAAGTACCTATCAATCAGCGTGTCCCAAGCATGCTAGTTAGTTAAGATAATACTGCATTTCTTTTTTTTTTCAGTTATACAATTTTGATGTTTTATTAAAAAAACTTATTTTCTATTATCTTTATAAATTACGCACACTGGTCAAAAATCGAAAAAAAGCTGGCCGAAAGTCGAAAAATGAATGTTTCTAAATTCATTTCAGTACCTCCTTTTTACGTTCAGAGAGAGCATCTGCGTCTTATCCTGCATAGAGTAAGAGGTATCTTTTATACCTGCTTATGTATCGAAGACCTAAGTCAGCTGCTCTGTAACGCTCGCTCGCACGTGCTCTTACGCGGTAAATGTTGCGCGCGTTCTACAGTGAATAACTTTTGTTGTACGTGTGCAAATTACATTCTGCAAAATGTGTGATCTTCCGAAAGGTAAGAAGAATATTTGCACATATTTATTTTATGTAATTCATTATAAATCATGTCTTAAAAGTGAAAAAAAAAAGACACACGAAAAAATCACGTATTGATGCACACAGTAAAAGTTAATTAACGAAATACTTTTTATCTTGCGTTATCAAGAGTTCTCACTATATTTACGTAATTCCTGATGATGTTTTTTTATGAAATATCAAAAAACCAGCTGCATTGGTTTGCATTCTTGGAAGTATAGTTGTTTTTAAGTTTAACAATTTCAAACTGCTTATATGAAATAATGCACTGTATTTTTATTATTAATAATACAAAACATTTATCTTTCACAAAATATAAGCTCTTTTCATTTATTTGCTTACCATATTGAATGCGCTAATGTATTTTGTTTTCATTATAATATCAAATTAGTACAAAGTAACCTCCAGAATCCCCTTAAACAAACTTTTACAGATTTTTTTTTTAAATGTCCGCCATATTGGATTTGCTATTTTGAATTTTTGAATTTTAATATCAAATACGCAATCAGCGACCTCAAAAACCCCCTTAAAGAAACTTTTACAGGAAAAAAATAATTTTTTTAAAAAAAAGTCCGCCATATTGGATCCGCCATTTTGAATTTCGATATCAAATTCGTAATCAGCGACCTCAAAAACCTATATGTAAAAATTTTTAGAAGGATCTAAAACCTTTTTTTATTTTCGGCCAGCTTTTTTCGATTTTTGACCACTGTGTTACGTACTATTCTAAATTACGTAACTAATAATTCTAAACCATTCTTTTTATTATTATGTCTCAATTAATTCATAAAAACGTTTGTGCTTTTTGAAAATCAATGAATAAATTTAAAATATGAGAACTGACAACGGATGGAAGATGGGGGGGGGGGGGGGGGAGGGGGGGTAAAATATTTTCTGGCTAGTAGAATTTTTTGCTGATTACTAGAATTTTGCAAATTTGTAGAGCCCTGTTCGAGACAGTATACTTTACAGCTTTATTTGAGAAACAGAGGGTATGCGGCGTTTCTTTATGAAATCCAGAAGGTATGCTGCGTATAACACCGCAAACTCTTTATTACCCAGGTAGCACAGAGATATCGGCCAATATCCACGGCAATATTGACCAATATTTCGAAAGTCGCTGAATGTTGTACATCAAATTTACAACATCTGCCGATATTCACAGACATAACTTAAAATTAGTTTTAAAAAGAAAGCACTCAAAAGAGATTTTTGCATTACTTATGACATCATAATACAGAAATAGTATTCTAAACAATAAAATTTAATAATTTTGCCATTTTTAAAAAAGACTTTTTAATGCTTTATTTTTAATGCATGGTTACATTGGCCAATGTTGTAAAAATGATATTACTATTACAACAATCATGGATATCTATCGACATTCGTAAAAAACAATATCATTTTTCGGATCAAGATATCTGTCAACATTCAGCATATCTGACGAAGTTTGTAATCTTGACCGAAGTGAATGGAAAGTTCTAAAGGACCGCCCATTTGTGTAATTTTTATCAATGTGCACTTGATGGAGGCATTAGGCGTGAAATTTGCACAGAAAGAAAAAGCCTTTATAAAAAAATTCTGTAGGAATCTATAGTTATTTTTACATATAATAAAAGCCTCTGAAAATTTGTGTTATATAAAAAACTAAAGATGTTTTTATACTATGTATTTGATACTATTTTAAAATGTTTTTACAAGAAAAAAAAATTCAATTTATGTAATTTTTAAATGGATGCTTGTTTATCTTTTTAAAATGCTTTTGAATTTCCGACTTTTATAAGAATTTTATTTTTTATTATTTAAAGAATTCAAGTTTAGTTTCAAAAGTAGGTCACTGATTTTTTTAATTAGACACTATTAATAATATGTATTTTATATAATTCATCTAAGTAATTATTATTATTACTATTATTATTTAATAAAATTTTAGGACTAATTTATGTGCGTGTTAACTTTTGTGTAGCGCATCATTTTTTGAAAAAATGTACACATATTGCTGACTTAAAATTAATAAAAAATGTATATTTAATTTCTCACAAAGCAAAATTCCAAGTAATGGGGTTATTAAAACTTTCTTTATAGATTTGTGCAAGGGGAACACATGATTTTTTTACACAGCAAGCTTTAAAATTTCTCATTTCCTTTAAATTTCTAAGTTTTAAATTTCTTACTTGTTGAAAAATAATTTTTTACAAAATTTCCAACAAACTCAATAATAAAAAGTGATATTTAGATAAATTTCTGATAAAAGAACGTAAGAAAAATATGACGATTGTGAATGAAAAATACGACATAATTAAATGATAGATTTGCCAGACATTTTTTACTCCAGTAACAGAAAAATCTACTGTCACCAGTTCTTATTAAAAGCTTTTTACGACATGTTTATCCCTTGTTCCCTCTTGATCATGTTTGGTTTTCCTTTCTCTTGTTACATCTGCAAAACCTCAATGGACAATCGTAGCAAGCTTCACAACAAAAGTCTTCGTATTGTTAGGAATGCCTCTCGTTACCTGCGTAACAGTACTATTAGTACAGCGCCTAGAATACATAGTGTGGAAAACGGATTTACCGTTTTTTAATTCAAAAATTTCGAATTCAAACCGGTAATTCTGAAACAAGAATTTTTACTTCAAGAAGTCACGAAATAGCTGCCATTAAGTAAGGAAAAGAACATTATAGGGAATTTCTGGTATGAATGCGAAATTTCGGAATATAAAAAAAGCCAAACTGGTAATGCTTTAAAAAATGCTAATAAATTGTATCCGATAAACGTGCAACGATGCGGTACAATAATAGGGCGATCGCAGCGACATCTGCTTTAAAAATAGATTTACCACTAGTAAAAGTAACCGTTTCACTATTGACAACATGAACATAATTTCTGTTAATAAAATCTTCTTGTAAGTGTATATTTCAGATGTAACTGATTTTGAAGTTAGTTTTTTTTATCATATCAGGGAATTAATCTTTTCCACTCTTCTAGTAGAGATTCATACTTTGGTATGCTAAATAGGGATAGTTTCTAGTTTGCTGTCTTGTATCGAGTACTGCAACCAGCCACAAAAGAACGCGTATCACGTTTTTTAGCCATGATAAATATCATTCATATTTTCAAAGCTTATGAAAATCACTATCCAAATCAAAGTAAATAGGGTATAATTTAATTATTTAAAATATTTACCACCAGCTGAAACGTTTTCTCTCAGTTCGATTCTTATACAATGTTTGCGTTGAAAAGAGCTAGCAGACAGTGGCGTAGCCTGAGAGCGTGGGGGGGGGGTGTCGAAATGTTATGGAAACCAGTAATATTATAAAGTTTTCTTCGTCTTGAATATAGCAGAAAATTCTCCGATTAGATAAGGCAAAAATAGTTTTATAAAATTAGTGGTATTCAAACCATCTATACCTCCACCCTCTCTACACCACTGCTAGAAGATGTCGCTGCAATCGACCCGTTATCTTTTCGGCATCGTTCTACATTTATCGGATTCAATTTTTTATTACTATTTTATAGCCGTTTTCCACACTATGTATTTTAGGCGCTGTACTATTAGTAGAAACCTTAATACCCGTAGTCTTAAGAAAAGGATCACCCACCTCTCTAAAACATTTTATGACAAGATCTACGATCTTCCTAATGAAATTATTGTGGAATTACCGGACTATGACGCCTTCGATCCTCGTCACCGTAAGATACCTAAATATTCCAGCATTATGGACTCTGAGAATTAGTGTTCACCATCACCATAATGTTTTTTCCATTTCCTTTTATTTTTCTCTTATATTGAAAAAAAAATTATATGGCTCTGTAGTGTGTCTTTTATTTCGATTAAACCCTTTGCTTTATTAACTGTTAGGCATTTGCAATTGTTAGTTACGAACATGTTCCGAATTTTCTTTTATTATTTTTTTTTTCCACAGTAGTTTTTACAACTACAGTTATACCATGTTTTTTGTTACCATGTTTAACTTAATTAACATGCTAGTTTCTTGCCATTAACTTTTTAACTTTACTATTTATATTCAAAATTTATCTACCTACTCCATTTTTAAATTTTAACCATTATTCCACCCCTTTCTTGTAGTTTTAAAACTGTTGTTTTAAAACTTGTTCATCTTTTTCTAATTGGCTCAATTTTATAAGCAACCCAACAAACACGTCATATGTGGCCGCTTGCTGTGAACATTATGGCCAAATATTTTTGCGGCAATTTGTATCCAGCCACCATTGTATATTAACTGATGCGCCGCTACATCCGGTAGCAGTCGACTAACGGATAACGGGCGAGCGCAGAGAAAACTACTGCATTTTCCGCGCTCAGTAGCCACTAAAGTTAAACTTTAGGCCAGCATGTAAAAGCCTGTCATCACCTAGAAAACAGAAGGCCAGTGTCGTCTACTTGATATAATGTTGATAATAAGACAGAGAGAAATCTTTTTTCCTCACTTTTTCAGCATAATTTTTGTTATTTAAAATTTGTTTTTCTATGAAAGCATATTAAGTAAGATGCGAGTAAGTTAAGTTTCCAGCCAGCGTATAAAAGTCCTTCATAATCTAGAAAATAGAAGGCCAGTGCTAAGTAGTTGATATTTTGATTATAGGAGATAAAAAAAATATTTTTTCAAAATAATTTTCACTGTTTAAAGAACATTGTTTAATTAGATGAACGTATTAAAATAATAATAATAATAATAATAATAATAATAATTTCGATTTTATGCACTAAAATATATATTTAAAAATTTTTCTTTCTCTTTGCTTTTACCTATTTTTGTAAATTACAAATAAAATTAACTTGTTTGCAAAGTATTTCTCAGGCGGTTCCCAATTTCCTACTCAACAAACGCGAAACTTCCTGACACTCTTCTGATTCATTTTGAAACGTGAAGTCATAAAATTGACAGGGGTCACTGTTGAAGTGATTTGGAATCAAATGGAGTTTTTCATTTTTGATAAATAATTTATTGCGTTATAAGCGATTTTTGTAACGTGACCGCAGATTTTTCTCTTTTCCCACACTGTCGCGCCAGAAATTTGGTTCAAAACGTCACATTTGACAATATTTTCTGAAAGATCTTTCGTCATTACTAAAAAATCGAAAACTCTGTTCGATTACATAGCTTCTGAATAAGAACACCTGCCAATTTCAGGCATTTTCGAACAAAACTGAATTCAGAAATGTGTCAGAAACTAGCTGATTTCGATTTGAGAACAGCCTTAATACATTGAATTTTCTTATGAACACACTGGAATAAAAATGAATATCCTTAAAATTTTAAACAAATTCAGACCTAAACAATATACTACTAATATATAATTCACTTTTTACAATTCGGTGTTGCAACTAATTTTTAATATCGTATGAAATTTGTTTAAAAAAGTATTTTTTTTTTTTTCCAGATGATCAAAATTAAATAATATTTTAAAGAAAAATTATGTATATAATTGAAAGCAAGACAAAAAGACAAAGTGATTTATTTTATAAGGCATATGCCGCTTTATAAAATACATTAAAATATTTTGTCCCTCCCGCCCCCCCCCCCCCCTCTTCTTCAAAAAGGCTTCCATGTATTAGTAAATTAGAGTTTCGGTTGAAGGACGCATTGGAAGAGACGCGGGGGATCAAGGTCAAGATAGGGGAGACTGAAAATTCTCGGAAGACACACGCCCGAGGCTCAAATCTGGCTTTTTTTGACTAGTCATTCTCATTTAGTTAGAGAGAGCGCTTAAGAGATGTTGCCTGTTTATATCTTGTATGAGAGAAGCGAACCAGTAATTTCTTAAACATTGGTAAGGTTTTATCAGTTTGTCTATTCATTAAATATATATGTTGTGATAATCTTTTTTGCATCATTTGATTCACGATAGAATTATTTTTTATAAAACCGCACGAAATTTTTAACGTGCTTTTCTTTTCAAAATGTAGAATGATATTTATTTTACAATTGCTTATTTCATGAGATTCACTGATACTGTACTTTATTGCTTAAGGACGTTCTCAAACCCTGACCCATTTCTCAATTAATTTTTGTTTAGAAACACATAAAACGTGCAGGTGTTGTTATTCAGAAACTATGTAATTGAAAGACGTTTTTCATTTTTTGTTAAAGGCAGAAGATATTTCGTAAAATACTGTCAAAGTCGGCATTTTGAACCGAATTCCCAAAGCGGCTGCTTGAGAAAGGGAATAAAATTGTCGTCAAAAATACTTATAATTCGATAAGCATTTTATTTATCAGAAAATGGAAAACTCATTTCGATTTCAAATCACTTCAATAGTCAGGCATTTCAATTTTATTCCTTTACGTTTTAAGATGTTTCAGAAAGTTCCGTGTTGTCGAGCAGGCAATTTGAGAACCACCTTAAAATAGAAAATATTGAGATTTAATTTTCTGTCAATTTTTTTTCTTTAACGCTTTTTAAATCTATTAAATAATATTTTCCGATAATGTTTATGATTTAAAAATAATCTATAATAATAAACTATAAAAATAATCTATAAAAATAAACTATAATAATAAACTACAATATATAATAAACTGTAATTTATTTAAAATAATTATTTTAGCATTATATAATAATTTTTAAAGAAGTTTGTTCTTCTCTTTTTCTGAGGAAAATAATTGTTCTCAAAGAAAGTTGTAAATTTTAATACAATTTAGAAAACTAGAATAAGAAAAAAACATTAAAAATTTCATGACAATTTCAAATTACTGAATTTTCATGTGAAAATATTAGAATATTATTATTATTATTTTAATATTTGGCTATTAAACTTTAAAAGATAATAATCATAAAAAACTGGTCATTCATGGACTATATAAAATAAAAATGTATTGCAATTTTCTTTTATTTATTTATTTTATTTCTTAGGTGAAAATTAATATTCATAAAATTAAAATGATGCAAAAATGTTTTTTTTATTATCAATAATGATTTAATGAATAGACATCTTATACTGGTAACATACTTAACAATAATTTATTTTAAAACTATTGTGAAAAAAAAGAAAGAAAAAAACTAACATTAGACATACATACACATAAAAGATTATTTAAGCACCAATTCAAATTTTATTCTGTTAAAAAAATGCTTTTTAGAAAATTATTTAAATTATTAAAGTGTTTTTGCGTGAAAGTAAGTGCTAATTAATAATCATTTAGGTTCACTTTTCAAGAAAACTATAAGTTCAAATTACCTTGTTTTTTTTTCTTTTGTTTTTTCAAAACAAAATACTTGACATAGTGAATTAATTAGTTTTTTTTAATCATGTACTTTTAAAATTTATATGAAATATGATTATTTAAAAATGGCATTGGATAAAAACTTTAAATATATATAATTGAAAAAATAAAATTAATTCACTATGTCAAACATTGTGTTTCTCAAATTTTTGACAAAAAAAATCAAGGTAATTGAATTTATAATTTTCTTGAAAAGTGTACATAAATGATTATTAGTACTTTATTGCACGCAAAAACACTTTATCATTTAAATAAACTCCTAAAAAATATTTTCTTTTATAGAATAAATTTTGATTTATGCCTAAATAATCTTTATTGGGCGACAATGGCTGGGTTTTGGCTAGCTTACATTTATAATACCCAAAAAAGGCATTTTTGTGGGCAGTTTTGGGCTGTTTTTAATTCTTGAAAACCACAAATGGCGTTGCTACGGCAAGTTTCTGGCTAGCTTTTATTCATTATGATTTTTAATGGCCTAGCTATGGCTAGTTTCCATTAATAATTGCCATTTAAAGTATAATTGTGGCCAGTTTTAGGCAATCTATCATTTATGATTAGCCGTTAGTGGCCTAATTATGGGGATCTTATTGTATTTCTGGCCAATTCTGTTGCGGCCTCATTATGGCCAGCGTGACAGTTTTTTTAAGTTGCCATTACGGCCAATGATAGCGGCCCTCCATCTGACAGTTTGGGCCAAAGCTAACGTAGCCATCAGTGGCCCGAAAGTTCTGTGTTCGTTGGGAAGACATTTTATCACTAGACCGGGCGTTAAGTTGATTGCAGCTAGGAAGCCCCTCAACCGATGCTCTATTGTTCGGACTGTTGTTTTGTTACGTAACGAGACTAGACTACCCTTGAGCAGAGATCTCTCGTTTTACAATGAGGGATTTCTGTCCACCACATTTGGAGTGCGAAAAAGAGATTGTTCGATATCTAAGGAAGTTATCATTCATTAATGAAAAAATAAGTCATTTAACATCCAAACATGTTATTTAGGAATGTTAGAAAAATATATCGCTCAATATCAAATGATGATCTTCAGCAGTGACAGAAAAATATATCACTTAATGTCAAAAAAAGATATTCAGAGATGTTGGAAAATATTGTCCAACATTCACAGATGTCTTAAACTAATATTCACAAATATTATTTTCGAGGGGGTCATTTAACGTTGGCCAATATCAATTTTTGATATTGGCCGATATTACATTTTGATATTGGCCAATATCTTTGTGCTACCTGGGTACAGCTCTGGTCACGGAGCAATAAAACTTCGTTTCCGTTGACCAGTCTAGGATAGCATAACTCGTAATTTTTGATGCACTGTATCAATCTGCGTACAATATTTCTGAGCATTAATTTTAATACTGTGTTAAAAGTCTGCTGCAAACTGACCAGTCATTCGACCGCTTTAAAGATAACGGTTACTTGACCATATTATTAAGCGTATCTGGTCATATTATTGACCATACTATGGTCAGAAAAAAGTTTAATTATGGTCATGTAACCGTTTTCTATTAAAACGGTCGAATGATTGGACAGTTTTCTGCAAATGTTTAGCAGTGTAGTTTCACCACTTTTCAAAAACGAATTGTTGATAATGCCAGCTTTACATCATCCAAACAGACATCACTATCTTCTTCGAATGAAGAATTGGTTTCTGCATGTGTTTCTGGACCTCATCGGCATTTAGTCATTGTGCAGATAGACGACAATTATTGTACATACAATATCCCTTTTTCTTCACAGCGCAGTAATCTGTTCAGAAACAGAGTGTTTTTGTTCTGGAAAAGCAGAGAAGCGCAAACTTCAAGTAGATTTTTTAGGTTTTGTTCAGTGATCTCACGAGGAACCCACTTATCCAGCTTTTTGACTTTATCCAGTGCGTGCAAATGATAAGAAACTGTCGAATAATGCCCCTTAGTGTTTGTTGAGGGTCAAACTCAAATAGTGTTTGCATTTCGTTGTTCTTTATGAATGGTGCTGTGTGTCCAAGTGGTTCATTTTCTAGTTCCTATCACCGGATCAGAAGTTTTGATGCCATCACTGTACGGTTTGTACTTTTACTGTGCCATCACCAAAGGCTTTATTGATATTCTTTGCTACCTCTGGTGCATTGTGGTCCAGTTTGAACTCATATCTTAGGTCCCTGTTGTGTCTATACGTTAACACTACCAGCTAGCATTCTAATGATTCTTTGCTTGCATGCAGGGATATTTAACCTTCGCATTTAACCTTCATGATCCACACCACTTGAGCCATCTGGCGGCGTTTATAAATATAAAATTTACTCATCTAGAAATCCGACATTTCAACTTGAACAACGTAATGGAAAGTACACGTTCATTATTGAGGTAGATTAAACAAAAAAATCGTGCTTTAAAATTGTTTAAAAACGCATAAAAAGGCTTTAAATTGGGATAAAGTCAACAAATTTCATTCGAAAATACATTTTTCCTTTATTCGACGATGTAAAAATTAAAATTATTCGATGCTTAAAAGTGATGTAACAGCAGTAAAAGTGAAAGCCACAGGGCCGATCGTTGCCACCATTGTTATACATTTTAAAAATAGCTACCAGTTTTGGGCAGTCGTCCAAAAGTGAACTACGAAATTTTTATCGATGACAGAAAAGTCCGCAATAAAATAAATACGACTTTATCGCTAATAAGCGTTTCACTTCCAAGCGTGACGGATCAGCTTTATTTATTGCCCTGGAAAAAAGTGTAATTGCACAGAACTTATGGAGTAGTCTTAATGTATAGTCCTGGTATTGTATCTGCGTTTTGTTTCAAAAATAAACGTTTCACTTCCAAGCGTTACGGATCGCATAATTTCCCTGTCCACCGCCGATCGACGATTGGGACTTAAACGCTTTCTGATTAGTTGTTAAACCGAACGCTTCTTAAGTCATTTCTGGTTGAACATGGTTTCTTATATAATATCTATTAATTTCTATATAATCTAATTAATTTATAACTGTAATATAATAAATATTATAGTAATATAATCTAATTAATTTCTATATAATCTAATCTATATATAATCTAATCTCTATATAATCTAATATTTCTATATAATCTATTAATATATATTAATTTCTTATATCATATCTTCTTAAAAATCTTCATAATCCTCCAAAATACCGGAAATGACTTAAAAAGCGTTTGATTTTACAAATAATCAAAAAGCGTTAAAGTCCCTATTGTCGATCGGCGGTGGAGAAGGAAATTATGCTTACGGATCAGCTTTATTCATTGCCCAGGAAAAAAGTGTAATTGCACAGGACTATAGAGTAGTCTTATTCTATAGTCCTGGTATTGCATCTGCGTTTTGTTTCAAAAATAAACGTTTCACTTCCAAGCGTAACGGATCAGCTTTATTCATTGCCCAGGAAAAAAGTGTAATTGCACGGGACTATAGAGTGGTCTTATTCTATAGTCCTGGTATTGCATCTGTGTTTTGTTTCAAAAATAAACGTTTCACTTCCAAGCGTTACGGATCAGCTTTATTCATTGCCCAGGAAAAAAGTGTAATTGCACAGGACTATAGAGTAGTCTTATTCTATAGTCCTCGTATTGCATCTGCGTTTTGTTTCAAAAATAAACGTTTCACTTCCAAGCGTAACGGATCAGCTTTATTCATTACCCAGGAAAAAAGTGTAATTGCACGGGACTATAGAGTGGTCTTATTCTATAGTCCTGGTATTGCATCTGCGTTTTGTTTCAAAAATAAACGTTTCACTTCCAAGCGTAACGGATCAGCTTCATTCACTGCCCAGGAAAGAAGTGCGCGGTGCCCCGATAGAAGTTTTCACTTGAATAAAATATTACTCAAGGTGTATGATTGTATGAAATAAAAGCACTTCAATTGCAGTTTCACTGAAAATATGAATCAAAATTTTATTTCGTCATTTGAAAGACACTGGAGCTTTCGACTCACCTTTTAAACAACAGTAATAACAACAACAACAAAATATTCAGAACAATGGGTCACCTATGTGTTGGATCAGCGGATCAGCCTGATATTCATTGCCCAGGAAAAAAGTGTAATTGCACGGGACTATAGAGTGGTCTTATTCTATAGTCCTGGTATTGCATCTGTGTTTTGTTTCAAAAATAAACGTTTCACTTCCAAGCGTTACGGATCAGCTTTATTCATTGCCCAGGAAAAAAGTGTAATTGCACAGGACTATAGAGTAGTCTTATTCTATAGTCCTCGTATTGCATCTGCGTTTTGTTTAAAAAATAAACGTTTCACTTCCAAGCGTAACGGATCAGCTTTATTCATTGCCCAGGAAAAAAGTGTAATTGCACGGGACTATAGAGTGGTCTTATTCTATAGTCCTGGTATTGCATCTGCGTTTTGTTTCAAAAATAAACGTTTCACTTCCAAGCGTTACGGATCAGCTTCATTCACTGCCCAGGAAAGAAGTGCGCGGTGCCCCGATAGCAGTTTTCACTTGAATAAAATATTACTCAAGGTGTATGATTGTATGAAATAAAAGCACTTCAATTGCAGTTTCACTGAAAATATGAATCAAAATTTTATTTCGTCATTTGAAAGACACTGGAGCTTTCGACTCACCTTTTAAACAACAGTAATAACAACAACAACAAAATATTCAGAACAATGGGTCACCTATGTGTTGGACAGAAGGGAAAAAAGGGTCAGGATATTTCAGTTCAAAATTTTTGCGGCGATGAAGATTTCATGTTTTCTTTTTCATTTATTCTTGAAACTATATACCAATAAATACAATATTCACGTGTTTATATGAAGGTACAACAGCCAGAGATTTAGCAAAGATATAAAACAGGGATCGGCAACCTACGGCATACGTGACAAACTTAAAACGCGGACGTATTTTTAGCAGCACGCAGACAGAATTTTTCAATTTTAATTTTTCTTCTTTCAGTTAGGATCCTTTCAACAGCCACTAAGATCTCATTAATTGATAGATAATTAAAATTAAATGATAATATTAAGATTAAACATTTTTGTTTGTTTTCTACTATTATTTGTTTTAATATTTTATGTTATTTGACACCTACAAAATGTTTTGTTAACATTTCAGAATGCATTTTGAGTAATTTAGATTAATAAGAAAATTATTGTTGGTTTGTTATTTGTTTACATCGTTTTCATTATTCAAACTGTTTTGTGTTGATCGAATAAGTCGCAGTTGTTAAACTTATTAAGTGTGCACTTAATTATACACAATTAACGGCACTTTTACAATAACATGCATGTATGTATGTTTAAGAATTTTGTGTTAATAATAGAATGGTATATTATATATGATATTGAATTATTAAAAATTCGAATATAATGTGCTTTACATTTATTTATACAATATTTTAATAGAAATGCCTTGGCACGCGAAATGGTCTTTTAACATAAGTTCGCCACAACACTGGTAAAAAGTTGCCGAGCCCTGATGTAAAAAGAAGTGATTGCAAAACACCTTTTGAAGCAACAAAATTAGGTGCAATTTTAAAAGTTCTGTTTTTATGTTAAAGAAAAGGGAAATAACCCTGAATAGTCAATCGTTAGAATTTTTAACTATGTGATTACACTATTATTAATATTAATTATATATATATATATATATATATATATTGCAGCAATATATATATATATATATTGCAGCAATACAAATAATGCATATCGAAATAATTTAATATGTGTATAATCCAGACATTATTAAAAAGAAGAAAATAATCTAGATTAAATATATCGTGTTCCAATACCGGATTTTCTTCTTTATTTTTGAAAGATTAATAATATTTTTAATAGTATATGTTTAGTTATATTTTTGACATATTCGCGATGGCTGCTATGAATTCATCTTTTGGGTATGTGTAATTTCACCCACGGGCGTTACTTTTGCATTTTGTATGTTACATTATTTTTCAAAAATATACACAATATTTGTATTTGTACAGTCATCGATTAGAAACATATCATTATTATGTATATATTCATCATCATGTATATATTCATTTGTAATATAAACACGAATATAGAAAACTGTTTTGTTAAATAATGCAACATGCAAGAGTATAATGCTGCCCTTAGATGGGTCTTACTGTTAAAAAGATGCAAACAAGCGGTCTCGAATATATTAATCCCTTCCCTCACAGATGGAATAATGGGGTTAATATGGTTAAAGCATACAATTTTAATTTTGCTCTACAAAAATATAAATAATAGACATTAAAGTAATTTTATATGTGGATTATTTAGGCATGTTTATGTATAAATCGAAAAAAAAAATCATGCTTTAATACATATCGTTAAAAACCAATTAATGTATTAAAAAATAAACATACATTGATAGTTATATATTTTTAAAAGTAAAATAATTTTTAGTTATGTGTTTAATTTGATTAAAACATTAACGTTAAAATTTTTTGGTATGAACATAAATGATGCACACAGGAGTAATTTATTATGTAAATAATTTAGATACTACTATAACGAATAAATCAAGAACGTGAATAAAATATTTAATTATTCAGTAAATATTTTATTTTTCAATATATTTATTTCAATAAAATATTTAATTGAAAACTTTAATATTTAATTCATTACGAAAAAAAAATTAATTATTTAGTTTACATTATTTCATATTTGTCAGTTATTCTAAAGTAACATTCAGCTTGAATCAAGATAATAAGGAAATTAAAAATTTAACAATATTTTATTTTCAGCAATACTTACTGTTTATGACTAATAATATTTTATACTGTTATAAGTAAATAAAACAGTCAGAGCATCAAAAATTTGCCAACTATTCCAGTTTCGGCAAGATTCAGCGTACTGTCATGAGCGTATCGTAGGCACTGATGACTTTACACTGTACATTAGTTGGTAAATTTTTGTTTTTAAAAATTTGCTTTATTTACTTACATTGCACAGTGCCAAGTATCAGCTGAATTTTTAATTTATACTGGTTTATTATCTCATGTTTCAACCGATGCAACGTTTTAAAATAACACAATTCGGTTGGCAAAAAACTACACAAAACAAAATAAATATCCAGATTAAATTTATCATTCAGCTGTTTCTTGGATTTTCTGTTGCGATATGAAAAGGAAAATGCAAAGCAACGTTAACAGCCGATAATTAATGACACCGATAGCAGCCGATAATTAATGGCACTAAATTAATTAACCTTTATTAAGGCTTGGTGCAACCGAATGTTAAGTTTACTCTGGTTATTTGTGCCTTCTGCCGATAGATATTCGCCCCGTAACAATACAATAATCATTAAGATGACTTTGCAATCACTTCTTAGGTAGCATTAGGTAGGATTAGGCATGATGCAACTATGTTAAGGAAGATGTACACAACTGGTCATCACACCAATGTGATTGTCAATTAAGGATCAATATAACCTGAAAATTTGCACATTAAGTTTACGACTCATGTTATGTTTCTAAATACATATGGAAGTGGACATACCAGGTAATATATCTTTTTTTTTTTTTTTTTTTTTTAATTATTAAATATTAGAAATAAATAGAATTTAAATCGTAGATACATGCTCGTATCTCTGCACATTAAAGAAGATGATTGTATTATTAGATTAAGACAATAATTATTAGTATAAAACTTTGTATGCGCTTTACTTTTTTTGCCCGTCGGTTTTTTAAAATTATTGATTGAATTTAGATCGTAGATGCATGTTCACACCTCTGTACATAAAAGAAATATAGAGTAAAATTAGATTAAGGCAATAATTATTAATCTGAAATTTTGTATGGACTTTTTTTTAACGTTTTTAGAATGGAAATTAATTGAATTTAAATCGCAGATGCATACACATCTCTGTACATGAAAAAAAAAAATGTAAGATTAGATAAAGCCAATAATTCTTACTTATTATTATATATATTTTTTTTGCTTCTTTTCATAATTCCCATTTTTCTTAAGTTTTATACTTGAAAATTATAAATATTTACATTTAATTAAATCTAGATGCATATACAACTCTCTATGTATTATATAAACAAAAATAAAATTACATTAATGCAATAGTTATGAACTTCAGTTTTTTGTGTCTTTCATCTTCTATTTTCTCCTTTCATTTATTTTTTAAAAATTAGTTTTACTGATACAAATTATAAATATATAATTTATCTCGAATTTAAATCAGTTTATTCATTCACTCACACTATGTATTTTGAACAAGCGAAAGCGAAATCTATATTATAGATCACAAACGAGTCTACTATTAACACAAAGCTCAAAAGTAACACTAGATCTGACATGTGCTATCGATTTAATTTTGACCGCATATCTTTGCTTCTAAATATTGCATAATTTCAATCTCTACTTTATCAAATTGAGTGAAAAAAATTATCAAATAAAGTTTGATTTAAACCTGTAATTTAATTTACTGATTTTTTAAAAGATAAATTTGGAGTATGTAATTTATTTTTTTAAATATATCGATACGTTACATTGAAGAAAAAAAATGTTTGCTTGTAAAATGTAAAGTAGCATTTTCAGTAAAATAAATATAGGGCTTCAATAAAATAGGCAAAGCGAGGGGGAAAGTGGCAGGGTTATCACAACTGGAGGTCTTTATAGCTCACGTTTGTCTAGGGTAGTGAAAAAAATTTGGTTTTATTAAAAGGTAAAAATTGTTAATATTAGTTTTGTTTGCTTATTTTCATTTTTCATTTTTCTTTAAAATATACCTTTCTTTCAAATTTTATTCATGTTCCCCGCTTTAACTTCTTCAGTAAATTGTAACAGTTATCATATTTATTGTTAGTTTTCAATGTGATATCACTGTAACAATCAAGTTTCAGTATCCTATAGTTCTTTCTGTACTTATATAAAATTATTAACTGTTTTTGCCAATACCTTTTTTACATTAAGACAACTGTATGGAAATATTAAAAATTAAAATTTAGAAATTCACACGCCTCTTTAATTTTTGTACAAATTTGCAGTTATTTTGAGAAAAAAATGAGAAATATTTTTATCATTGAAGGTGAGCTGTTAAAGTAATTTTATAAAAAAGGGAAAAAAAAGGTGTTCTAACAACTTTATAAGTGTAATTTGGATTGTAGGTTTGGCACTTTATAAACACTTATTTAAAGTTAACTAAACAACAGTTGTCTATAATACCATAACTGTAAAATTTAAAACTAATCGTTTTAGGCACAAACTAGAATGAAGTATGCATTACTAAACGTGCTCTTACTAATGGGTTCGCAAAAACAAACATGTCATACCATATAATTTGATGTAAAATTATTACAAAATTGTGCTTGCAAGCGCCAAAACAACAGTTTTGAGTAAAATAACTTCATATATGAACTTTCCTTATGCTGTATATGATGAATTAGAACCGATTTAAATTTAAGATATAACAATTCTGAATTTATCAGCTTTATAATTAAAATGAACTTATGTGGTTTTTAGGTAGTGGTATTTTCAAAATACGTTAATATTCTGGAAGAATTTGAAGTAAATGCTGCGTAAATGACTCGATTGATTCCATTTTGTTTTACTGTGATATAAAAATCTAAATATAATTTGTTTTTATTATATACGAATAAACATCTTTTATATCATGATTTATGATGCTCGTAGTCTTATAAGTCACACAAAATATACATGTTTAAACATATACACGTATACGTATGTTGAAACTCGTACTTGTGTATACACACAAAGGCAAACCTATCATTGCCTTGGAATGACAAGGTTCTGACTGCTTTAACCACTCATTTAATAAACATGCATAACTTATAAAGTCTCAGTTTTTTTCAAAAGGCGACTCCCTATTTTGGGTTAGTATTAAATGGTAAATACATATCCGTTTACAGAAATACCAATTTTACTTGTCTCCCTTTTTGTAACTTTCGTGACAATATAAATTTTAAGCTGAATGCTAAGCCAGAAAATGTCACTAGTAGAACACCTCCTTGAATAAGGGAGATATTCCCTTCAAAAACTGGCATGTAAATAAGATAGATAAAACTTTGATTTGTACATTGGCAACATTGTTGTTTGAACTTGCCAAATTCTCTAATTTTTGAAATACTACTTGTTCAAATGAGCTGCAAATCAGCTGAAATTGCACACACTTGTACTGAAAACACTCAGTAAATGTTGTCACCTTCTATGTTACTGATCTTGTTCTTTTTTCAGTTAGAATCTTTTCTTTCCAATGCCACGACATGCATACAGGTGTCCTAAAATGGCATAGCAAACAAGCAGAATTGCTATTGAAGTTATTCTTACAGGAGATTCATGTGTGAAGTCGGGAATTTCTTTAGTCTGATTTCTTGTTTTAGTACCTAATGTTATCGGCATGTGATGCTGGGCTGTCTCAAACTGTAAAAATGCTCTAGCTAACGAATAAAGATGGATCAAAGTTTGCTTAGTTTTCACCTTTATCCTGTAAAGCTGTTGAAAAGCGAAAAAATAGCGTTGCGTTTTGAAATTATAAGGCTATGTTGAACATTCTTACAGTTTGAGACAGCACAGAGACATCTAACGGCTACGTTTGGCAATGGAACTAGAAAGGATACTAAATAAATTCCTTACTTCACACATTAATCTCCTGCAAGAATAAAATGCATTGTCGTCACCGTTGGCTTGTTATTTCATTAAAATTACAGTCATTTCATCGTAGGACACCATGTATATAGATCCTACGTAGGTTTTATGAAATATAAGAATATTTGTTATGTTTTACGTTGAAATGATATTTGATTAGAGATATTAAAAAAAATGCAAACATTTTAATATCTAGTTGCAACAATGTCGGAGTTTTTTTGAATTTACAATAATCTACTACTGAACTAAATTAAAATTTCTTACACTGCCAAAATACGATTTATTTCTTACACATCACAAATATATGCAGGCTTACATATCTTAATAAATATTTTGATATGTTCAAAGAATCTATTTTGTTAAAAAAAAGTCATTTGTTTACAAACATCAATATAAAATTTTGGTATGTCCACTTCGGTATATATCTGTCTTATATTCAGTAACAGATATGTTTTTGAAGTATATCACACATCAATAGAATTTAATATTTTTACAGTTTTAGATTTATGAGTTAAATAAACATGTATATGGATACATTTAAAACCAAAAGCACTCGTACACAGAAGGAAATAGCATGTGATATATGTGTTTAAAATATCAGTTTTATACATTATAAATGAGGGTGAGCATAATGTACAGTGCCATGCATGAAAATGAAATTTTAATGAACGATGCTATCAATTTATCAAAATCACTTCACTAGACATAATTGAGCTTTCATGATAAGTTTAGATTAGCTTTATTTTAAAATTCTTCTCCTTGAAATAGTTAAAATTATTGTTATAAATTGAAATATAACTTTTGAAACATTACAAAAGTGTTGTCCAATACACAAATACTATTCATCAACACCTTTCTGAAGTATCTGGTGCTGGCAAATAATTTATAATATGAAACATATTACACACACAGTATATAACGCAATACAAAAGAAAATAACCTCTTAATAACACCATATAAATGAGAAATGCACAACGCGTTAAAAAAAAAAAAAAAACGTGGTTCTCTTCATATGCGTAAAGAAGATGTGTTGCTGGACCAAGAGATCGTGTAGAAATTTACTTATTTGATAAAACTTCAAACATTTGAAAAACGATTTATCTTGCTCATCTGAAATGGATATGGATGACCTGGTAGGTTGCAAGCTGTGTGACCAGTCGGTTCTACAACTAGTCCATTTTTTGTCTCATCTAGCCCTGAAAATACCTGTTTCAGCCCCTATTCCCGAAACTAGCCTATTTTAATATTGAGTCTTTATAGCACATTTCCAAAATAGTGCTAAAAAAGAGCTAAAAAGAAGCTGAATTAGCTCTCTTTTAGCCTGTTTTGAGAAACTTTGAGCCCTTTTCTTCTTTGATTAGTTGGCAACACTGATTGTTCGTGATTTTAAAAAAGTGCACTCAGAAATATCGTAAAACCCGTTGCAAAGTGAAATGAACGGTTTACCGATAATGGATGACTCTTACCATAATCAGGATAGATGCAAAGATGTGCCCCCACGAGACGGACGATAATCGGGATAATATCCATAATCGAGATATCGTTCATTCCGCTTTACAGCGAGCTGAGCTCTAAGTACAGTTTTATCACTAACAACCTGCCTGGTCATTCACAACCATTTCAGGTAAACAAGAAAAATCGTTTTGTAAATGTTTCAACCTACATCAAATACTTAGATAAATTTCTTAACCATCTCTCAGTCTATACTACTTTGAAAGCAGGAGCAAAACTGAAAGGAAATAAAAGAGAAAGGCACAAGTGGGAGTAAGCAGCCAATAGGAAAGCCGGAGACTATAGCAATAAGAAGATAACATAACAGGACAGATAGAGAAGTATGAAAAAAATGGAATAAAAACATGGAAGGAAACGGGAAAATGAAAAATAAAATAATAAAAATAAATATATATCTAAAAATATCTGAGCAAAATCTAAAGGAAATCTAAATATATAGTATATACTTCCATTTCCTTTCAGTCTTGTTCTTGTTTTCATAGTGGCATCACATCTAGTTTGCCATTTATGAAGACCACATTATTTTGAAATGCATTGTGCATTTCTCAATTTTATGGCGTTTCTAAGACATTTTCCCTTTGTATTGTGTTTTATTTTACTACTTAGTGCATTGTATTATAATAAGCACATTTGGGCTAAGAGCACATAGTAATTTAAAATATTTTTGAAACATTACAAAATCTGAAACACTGCAAAATTTTTCTGTAGTACATAAGCACTACTCATCAACACCGTTTTGAAATGTCAGTTACTACTAAATAATTTATAATCAGAAATTTAACGAAAATTTTTGAGTTAAGAGCACAATCGTAGTTTAAAAATCTTTAAAACAATTTTTAATTCTTCTATAGCACACAAGTATTTATACTATACAAATAATTTATACTATACTATGAAACTTAACAAAAATATTTGATTCAGAAGTGCAAATGTTATTTAAAATAACTTTGAAATATTGTAAAATTCTTCTATAATACAAAAACACTACTCATCAATATAATTTTGAAACTTAGGCGTTGTATAATAAGGAACGATATGAAGCATAACAAACATATTTGATTAATAAGTGCAATCGTTATTTAAAATATCTTTGAAACATTGTGAAATTCTGTAATACAAAAATATTACTCATTAATACAATTTTGAAACATAAGTGTTGTAAAATAAAAATTAATATGATGCGTAGCAAACATATTTGAGTTAGAAGTGTAATTGCGATTAAAAATACCTGTGAAATAGTGAAATATGTTTTTGTAATACAAAAATACTATTCATCTAGATAATTTTGAAACGTAGGTATTGACAAATAAGTACTAATATGAAGCATAACAAATGTATTTGATTCAGAAGTATAACTGCAATTCAAAATTATTTTTGAAATTTTGTAAAAAAATTCTTCTGTTATATAAAAATATTACTCATCAATATAATTTTGAAACACAGGCGTTATCAAATAAGTAATAAATAGAAGCCTAACAAGCATATTTAAGTTAGTAGTGCAGTTGGGATTTAAAATAGCTTAGAAACATTGTAAAATTCTAATGTAGTTACAAAAATACTACACATCAACATAAATGTGAAACATACACATTGTGAAATAAGTATAATATGAAGCAAAATAAATATTTGAATCAGACGTATAATTATGACTTAAAATATCTTTAAAACACTATAAAATTTTTCTGTAACACAAAAATACTATTCATTAATATAATTTCGAAACATAAAAAACTTTTTTTAATAAGCAATAATATAAAGCATAGAGAACATATTTGAGTAAGGAGCTCAATTTCAATTTAAAGTACAGCAAACATAAATTAGGTGGTAGTATTAGCGAAATAATAACATGAAGCTTACCTAATAATATTTGAGTTATTGTACTTAAAATATATATGTGAAACATTTGAAACTCTTCTGTTACAAACGCCATTTTGAAATGGCAGTCACTACCAAATAATTTATATTATGAAACTTAACAAACACATTTTAGAAGTGCTATTGTGATGTAAGCTATCTTGGAAACATTGTAAAATTCTACTGTAATACAAAAATACTAATCATCAACATCATTTTTAAACATAAATGTTGTCAAATAAGGATGATATGAAACATGACAAAAGTATTTCAGTAAGATGTGAAATTACAATTTTAAATACAGAAACATATATATATTACATAGTAACATAACTTAAATATTAAAATCAGATGGTCTTAATGAGAAATAATATTTTTTACTGCAATATCTCATTAGTAACAATATAACTTTTCATATGAATATGACCATAAAAGAGGAAGAAGTATTCAAGAAGATAGCTATTACAATGTTTGTAATTATATAGAAACTTTTGTAATAAAATTTTATTGAACATTAAAGATCACTGTAACACTGCAATGCAATGGTTATATGCATAATATTGAATATTCAACACCATACGTAGTCCATTGTATAATTGAAACACATAGAATGACATCCTAAAGATGAAATAAATTAACAATGACTTGATAATTTTTTTTTTATTTTTTTACTAAAACTATTCGTTTGCTTGAAAATAGAATCTTATGTTTAAAAAAAATAAAAGATAATGTAAGATCGAGCATTTATTATATATAAAATCACTACTATATTTTTCGTTAAATTCAAATGCTTAGAACCAAAATTTCACAAAACATTGAACACATTATATATTTTGAATACAACACAATGTTCGTGTTATATATTTCACTGAATATTGCATATTTCATAGTATTTTGTACTATACATTCACTAATATATAAATAACATTTAATATAAAATACAGCACACATTGTATTATATATCCCAAAAACTTTTGTATAATGTCATAATAATGAAAAAATATCATAACAGCTTTTTGGAAATTCTTTTAAATCAAATACTTTATTCCCTTTTTTTTCACTAATGTAATTGAAAATCTTGACTAATACAATTCTTTCTAAATTTTCTAAAATGTGCTGGTAATGTTGAAAGTCAAAGATTTTTTGCAAACATTCATATTTCTTTAAACTGTGTAAAATATATTTGACTTATTCATCACCAAAGGAATTTTTAAAAGAATATTTTCTGAAAATACCTTCAATTTAAAATTCTTTTTTGTGTGTGTTACTAAAGTGTTCTGCATGTGTTCAGATAATTTATTTTTAATAAAATATTTGATAACTGTACATATAAAGTTAGCGTTGATTCAAAAATATGATTCAAGCAGATATAAAATCGAATATTATAACCCACACCGATACGGATCAATAACACCACTTTCATTTCTTTGAGCATTCCGAAAGATTTATTTTAGTTATAAAGTTCACTTAAAAAAAGCAGTGTCTTTAATTTACATAAAATGGCAAGTTCTTGGCAGAGTACCGACCAGCCTTATGATTCAAAGACTCAGAAAAATGCTATTATTAAATTCACAGATAGGTAATACTTTCATGTAATAGTAATGATTTGAACCGAAGTAACTAAAATCAATAAAGTCTAGTATCTGTAACATATAAATAAATAAATAAAAATACAAATGTAATTCTTGCATGTACAGCAACACATACGATATATGAAATACCAAACATTTAAGTAAATGTTTCTTAAAACAAGGCTTTTACTTTAAATAAAATTTCAAGTATTTTGAATATTATGATATGCTTTATTTAAAAAAAAAAAAATAGAGAAACACTATTATTAAGCAAAATTAAGTATTTAAAGAGATAAGTATTAACACCATCTAGTGATAATGATTTGAATCTGAGTAACTAAGAACAGGAATATATAATATAAAATTTAATTAATAAAAATACAATAATTAGTACCATATTAAGATTGACGAAACTTTACTAATTAATTTTATTAAAAAAGCATGTTTAAAGTAAAATATATTTGTGACAATGAAACTGTTTTAAAATTACACCAGTTTGCGTTAAACTGAGGGTAGAAAAGAAGGTCATTTGACTCATGTTTTCTTTTCAACAATTTTTGTAGTTCTTTATCTTTTAATGCATGACTTTTCTAATGTTTAAAAAAATACTTGATACTCTTATAGGTTAAAAATTACTTCAATTTCACAAATTAATGCACGCTTTGCTCCAATAAATATTTTCCTAATGAATTGGTGTTTATTTATATGTTTGCCATTTTTTTTTCTCTCTACTATAATTTTATATATAAATTTGTAAAAGGCTTCGGACACCCAAGAAAAAGAATCGATATGCACAAGTACGCCCTTGGGCGCTTTCATTGAATGCTTTTGTGATGCACCATGCAGTAAAATGTTAAGTTACTTGCATTCAATAAATAAATTTGATGTTAAATTCTGGCGAATTTTCCATGAGCCGAGTTCGATATTCGTATTACATGAAAAAAAAAACCTTGTGTTTGAAGAACTCTTTCAGAAATAATAAGCTAATAGTATATTGCGGTATTTTTATTATCTTATTATAGTATTTAAGGTTATTTTATTTACTTTTTAAATTTATACCATTTTATCATACTATGAAATAATAAAATAATATTGCATACCTTTATTCTGTATATCACAGTATCATCTCAATGCAGCCATTGAATAAAATAGAAGTTTAATTTTCACTAAACAGTCTTTTAATATTAATAAGATAATTGCTTTCGCTTTCAAACTAAATTGCATGCTATAGCTAAGTGAGCCAAGAAGGCAGAGGATGCAGCGGGAGAAGTACCCCGGTCCCTATGGGTCAGAACAGCTCTAGGCACTGCCATTGATAAATAAAAAACAAAATAGACTGAGCGAAATTTTAACAAATATCTTTTGTATTTATTAAAGTTGAATTTATATTTTAAAATATTTTCTTGATATCGGGTCCAAAAAAGAATAGTTTACGAAAAAAAAAAATGTTTAAACAAACAATTTTTTAGACGAGATTCTAACGTAACAAAATATATTTTAGTTATAAATAATTGTTCAAATTTATAGGATTCTTTTAAATTTTCAACTGTCGTGGGCGCGCAAATTTTTACAACAAACGTGACATTTCTTAAATTGTTATGAGATACCACGCTGAATATATCTAAAGGTCAATGGTATTCTACAGTTCATTAAATCTCTTCGGAATAAAACTGTTTTCTCCGATTTCCAATGCAGTCTTGTGTGTCTTTCAGAAAATTTGAATAGCACGCAGCTCTTGCAAGTTAATGTATTAATTAATTAATTCACGTTTTAAAGGTATATTTCTGTAATAATGTAATTGATATTTATTACGCAGAGCAATTATTTTGTTTCACAAAGTCAAACGAAAAATATTTAGTAGAAGTTTAACTATTATGACTGGAAACTGGAAAAATATTAATGTATTCATTATATATGTGATGCCGATTCAGAAAAAAAAAAATAGTTGAAGATAAAAAATTTTACATTCGTAAAGATAAAACTAGAAAATGGCGTAAAATAAAACATGCCAAGAGACAAAAAACGGAAAAGTTGTACATAGTTAAAGTTCTTTATTGCATGAAACAAATTACAAAAGATATAGAAAATAAAATTAGATATATATATATTTAAATAATAGATTAAAAAAAATTAAAATAGATTTTCTTAGCTTTGTCTTCTTGCATTAAATCATGCTTGACAGATTTTGTTTTAATGAAACAATCGTATTGTTTCATTACATGTTCATTGCATGTAAATACTGTTATAATTTCATTTTCTCTATTCATATGTATAATTTCTTATCTAACATACATCAATTTTATTAGTAGTGTGGAATATTTCGAATTTGTAACAGCGTAACAAAACGAAACATTTGTCTAGTAAAAAGTCCGATGCGCCTCACACTTGTGAAAAAATTTGCCACGGCCCCCTGAAAGAAATTTTACTCCATCTGGAAATATTAATAGCTGCAAGCTTATTAGAAATAAGCATTAAATTAAATGCATGAAAAATATAAAATCTTTGATGCTTTGATTTTATAGAATGTTTACTCTATATACAAATCAATTACATTTTTTTATACAGTAAGATTCTCAGTTTTAAATTTGTTTTAGTTAATTAAACAATTTATTCGAAAGAAAAATAATAATTTCTGAGTGTCAAATTTAATTCTTATAAGATATAAATGTTATTTAAAAAAATAATCCAATTACTTTCCAAGCGGTGAGTTGTTATTTTATTTATTTATTTTTTAATGCACGAAATTTCTTTAATTAAATGAGGTGAAACATTCTGTAAGAAAATATTAGTTCCATGCGCACCGCAATTGGACCATACTACTTTACTGAATAAAGAGTAAAAATGTATTTTACGACAGCGTAACGACAGATTAAACATATTCTTCTAAACGTGTGAAACAATGTGATAGTCGATGTGTATGCATTTATATTGTAAAATAATATTTAAAAAAAAAATCCCCTTTCTAAAGGGAAAAAAAACATCACTTTTACGAATTTTGAAGCAACGAAAAAAACCATACTCCAGAAAATGCCAAAACACTTGAAAAAAAATAAAATAATCATCCGATTTGTTTCGTTTTTGCTGCTAACACGCATACATTATAAGGAGAAAATACCTTGTTAAAATGATATTTAAAATTTTCGAGGCTATGTTAATCTCTAATATTTTAGTTTAAATTCTATTCTTAATTAAAAAATATATCTACTATAAATTATTTATTTCATAAATAGTCTTCTATTCTTATTTTCAACTCGCGCCTCCTTATTAAGCAATGTTACTTTTTCTTGTTTTTTACGTTAATATAAAAAATATTCATAAGAAAGAATTTACTTAAGTTATAATTGATATAGATATTCAAAATATTTTATTATGGTTTTTTGCATTGTGGTTTTATTATGCTTTGTTTTCACTGTGCCATGATATCTTTGTACTTTACTGTTGCTGTACAATGGTTAGAATTTGCTGTATCTAGGTAAATTTCAGAAATACTAATTTGCGAGCAATTTGACTAGTCACTTTTCTTGCTGACTCCATTATTTAACGTAAAAGATCGTTTTTTAAGAATCCTGTTTCTTAAAAATAAAGCATTTTTAAAATATATCTAAATTCCTATTATACTATGATTTAACTTGCCTAACGACTTAATCAATGTGAGTATATTGTGGCTATGTTAAAATGATAACAATCAAGTCCTGGTGAAATCACTACCCAACTGGGCCATGACCCTGGAGGCTCTGAATTCGGCATCTCCTTTTTGATGTCATTGCTACGTAATGAAATATTACCAACTACATCATTGCTGTGTGTTATATGTTTTCTGCTGAGTATTTATACAGGGTGTCGCACTAGAAAGTACCATCATAAAATGTTTGTTTTAGCGAAAAGTATATGATAAATTAAAACAGAACAATTGCATGTCATACCTGTATGTTTAACAAATGCGTGGCTTAAGACCGCTCGTAATAATAGGTTGCAAGTTCCCCATCCTCAACTCCAAGGTCGCCGGTCCGAGAGAAAAATTTGATGATCCGCAGGAAAATTTGGACATTATTTGCCGTTTATGCTTCATCAATAATAAAACAAAAGTAATATATTTATATTTATAAAATTTTAGATTTTAACTTTTGAAAAATTAAATTATAGCTGGCAATGAAAAATTGCGGTAATAAATGTTACTTGTTTTTTATTTGAAAAATGGATAATGTTTACTTATTTTTTAATTCTAACACCTAAGAGTCTAAAATTTCTATTTTGTGTGTTATATCTATACAGGAAATATGATTCAGATTGCTATTAGAAGATTAAAGTAGTAAAAAAGGGATTATCGTGAGCTTTTATATTCCCGTAAGAGAAAGTATGGTCAGTCATCTGTCAGCTGCCATGTTTCAATGAAAATCTGTGTTTTGACATATTCGAACTAAAAGTAACGTGAAATGGGTGAATTTCATATCAATAAAATGGAAGTTTACTCATCATGATTGTACAAATATGTTTATGTTTTTAATGATTCACATCAGTTGTCCACGGGATTTTAGATTATAGATTTAGTGGTGCGTGAGGTCTGAAAGGTTGGCAAACTGATGCACCAGATTTGAGTCCACTTATCGTTTACCTCTGGGGTCATCTAAAACAGCTCCTCTATAATAATTAACCACGTACATTGGATGAGTTACGACAGAACATTCGGTATGAGATCCAGGCGGTGATAAGAGAAATTCTGGCAGTCATTTTCAGAAACATCGAACATCGTGTTCAGCTGTACTTTGAAGCTCAAGGAGGACATTTTACATCATCCTCCGTGAAAACCTCATTTCTAAAGCATTCAGGTATGACATATGATTGTTCAGTTTCATTTCTTCTAGTATTCTTTGCTAAAACCAACTTTTTTCGTGGCTACCTTCCAGTGGGCAATTTGTGTATATCGTCCCTTCAGAGCACCAGTAAGACATCTGAAAAAAAAATTGAAAATGGGTTGTCTGACTTACTGGTATGAGAAACTGTGTCTGCATCTAGTGGAACAACTTCTACAACACAAAGTTATGTTTTATGTAAAACAGATGTGACGACACAACAATTTCCTAGTGTTTCACTAGATGCAGCCACAGTTTCTCATATCAGTAAGTCAGACAACTCCTTTTTGCTTTCTTTTAGATGTCTTACTGTTGTTCTGAGGCGATGATATGTATATATAAGTAAGTATCTAAGTATTATATATATATGCAAATATTTTGCTCCATCTTCCATTGCAAGTTTTTATGTGCGTAATTTTCCTTTGATCAGTTTGATACATTTTATTTTTACTCTATATTGAATGTAATCAATTTTTGTACTTTTAAATGGGGTTAAAGGCAAGAGGTTCATTGATATCAATATGCATTCATATATAGAAACAGATAACATTTATTTTTTTTCAACCATACAAAAAGGGGGCTGTGGATGAACACAAGGTCATGAGCCCTGCTTTGTCTTGATCGGGCCCTGATAACATTTATTCCAAAACTTACAAAGGATGTTCAATGATTGAATAAACTTGTACATGTAATGATTTTATTTAACTAACTAGCGTGCGTCTGTAGCGGACTTGCTAAAATGATAACCAATGAAGACCATAACACTTATTAATCCGTGAACTCCACACTAGTGCGAATTCGTACCGAGCAAAATTTCAAATGTTGGCGTTTTTTGAAAACATGCTTTCATTAACAAAATGAAAATTTTGATAAAAATAAATATCAAAGTTGTATTCCTCATTAAATTTCGTATAGGAATCATGTACTACATTTCATTAGTACTATATTGCCAACAAGGTTATATGCAGTTGAAGTTACGGAATCCCAAATCGCGCTAGTGTGCAGTGCGCGGGTGCTGAACCAAAGTCTGGAGTCCACGGGTTAGTATTCGCACTAATGTGTTAACCTCGTGTAAAAAACAGAAGCAACGATAGTGATTGTAAAACGAAATATCTCCTCTTACATTTTATAAAATCTTATATATCTCGAATCACTGAGAGAAGTTGGATCATAGTGTAAATACGCCTTTATATCTGTACCTTGATTTAAAAAGCGCCAATGTCCGATTTAGATGTTTAGTGAAAAAAGCTGATTTAATGTGTATGCGTGTGTGAGTGTTTGTTTTAAATTGCTATGAAATATTATGGTAAAAGTATTTCCTCACAGCGTATATTTAGGGGACGACATTGGCATTTTTTTTCTGTCATACCTATGACTATTTTAAAGTGACTGGTAGCAAAACACCAAAAAACAGTGTTTATTCAAGAACGGTGATAACACAGGTAAGGTCTGCGAGAATTTTTTTTTCCCCTTCAAAGTGAAGTGCGTTTCTGATCTAATTTTCGAAGCAGGTTTTGTGAAAAATATAATTAAAACATTACACTTACATACAACACTTGCAATTTTGAAACAAATCGAAAATTTCTCTCTGGTTGGTATATTATAAATTTAGTCATAATGACATCAGAATTTTCAATCGGATAATTATAAAAATAACTAATTTCAACGAGACATCAATAAATAACCAACCAGACATCAATAAGTATGACAGTGGACTACTGCTGTTTTCTGAATAGGAAACGGTCGAAAACTGTGTAAAAAACTCTAACTGGGGAAACACATCTTTTTCGATGGAATGGCAAGACATGAAAGCTATGAGGAACATAACAACTTAATAAAATGTAAGATACAGCTTATTTTTAAGTGTTTTTTTTAATAAAGCTTTATTGATTAGTCCTTTTCTATGGAATTTTCCTGTAACTCCTTCTCACTCAATAAATCTTATTTGGCACATGGAAAATGTTTAACTCAGCATATCGAAACACTTTAGGAACGCATGAAATAGTGCAGAAAAAAATGTAAAAAGTGTCATTTTGTAGGCCGGTGTAATTAATGGTGATTATTATGGAATATATTAAAGGAATGACATTGGCATTTCGTTATTATATCTATGGCCAATGATCAAAAGTAGTGAGCTACAAGTAGTGAAACGACAATAGTCGCTCCTTTTTCCGGTAGTTTGCAGTGTTGCGTGCTACATTTTGAAAAATGTAGTGTAGTGTGCTAGATTTTGACAAATGTAATCTAGCGAGTAGCGCGATACAAAAAATCAGTAGATTGAAGCGAACAGTGACGCAATTTTTAACGCTATTTCAAGGAGGACATGCTTCATTCTTCTTGTCGCGTAATTGTATCTTGCTTCTTTTGGGCAAAATGTGGTCTGCGCAACAATTTAAGAATGCCAGCAACTCAGTTGCAACGTTTAGCAATGCATCGTATGGCGTCATGGATTTTTTCATTGACACTTTCTGGTGAATCCAAGAGTCAAAATACAAATCAAAGAAATTAATTTTGTTGCTGAGAATACTTGTCTACTTACTCATTATTAGATATTCATGTTTTCATGCCGCATTAATTCTTTTTTTGGAATTGCTGTATTGATATAGATTTATTATTTCTTGACATTATGACAGAAAAAAATAATACTGAATTGCTCTGGTCAGCATATAAAGAGTAATATGGGCTTTAAAGTAACATTCTAGATAGTAACACAAAACATTTTATTGTTTGTTATCTTTCCTAATTTTTTATTGCCTTCGGTTTTATCGCATTTATTGGATTACATCCCGCCAAATGCAATACAACGAGGAGCATTGTATTTTACTTAGTTTATGTCCTCAAGGGAAGTAACACCTACTTTTGAAAAGTAGTTTGGAGTGGCTAACTTTTATAACAAGTAGTTGTAGTTAACTATTTTCGATAAAGTAGTTGTAATTGTAACTCGCTACAAAAATAAAGTAGATTTCCAACCACTGCCTATGACTATTATGAAGTGATTGCATAGACCAAATATGATATTTTTGGACATTGGCTCTTTTTAAACAAAGTTACAGATACACGTATGCTATTTGATTTCTTGGGTTTGGAATGCTATGCTCAGCTTTTGTTCAGAAGGTCTAAACACAGAGCGACTTTTATTTAAAGTGTAATCCACTTTACTACAATCATCCATGCATGAACCGTTATTTGATCCATGTACCTTTTGACAGTAGCAAGCGCCTTAACCATCAGACAAACAGGCGGGAATATAGACGCTATTTTAAATTCTTTAGAAAATATAATATGAATCAAAAGGAAACCTGATCATATTACGTAGTAAAATGAAATAAAAAGTTTTTATGTTTAATTACATCTATTTCTCATGGTTTGTTTTTATTTTAAGTTAAATAGGTCTTAAATTAATAAAGATGGTCGTTAATGTTTTTTTTTTTCCATTATGAACTAAAACAAAATTACTTTTAACATTATTAACATCATTAGCTTAAGCATATTTTGCTTATACTCTATCTAACAATTAAATAGATACAAATAGAAATAACTATTCTAATATATGTAAAGGAAAAAAAAGGACATTTATTGTTTATTTCCCAGATACAATAGTGAAGCACAGGAGACTCTTAAATATTATCAAGCATCCGTATCCGTGTTTAAACTTGAACGAAATTTAAAACTGAATACAATTAAATGACTTTGAGTGAAAGCAAAAAGCAACTGTTTTAGAATGTCATCACATTATAAAAGTATTACTTGGTGCACGATAATCGACAAAAGAGTTAATTACTATCACATAAATTAATAAGCGATTTAAGCTTGTTGGTTTTTATGAAAATATGTTTTTGAAATGTAGTAATCTTTTTAAAGCAACCTACTTTATACTTGCAAATATATAACTATTTGTAGATAAACAGTGCATGTGTTACTCACATCATATGCTTAGTAATCATAATTGAATTTTTATTAGAAATTATATTATTTTTTTGTAATAAATTAATAAATCACAGTTTTACATAAGCTCTTTTTAATTTTTTTAATTCAGTTCATTGCATAGTTTTTAATCAATTTCGACGTTAGCTTAAATTAAAATGTCTCTATAATTATTTGAAATCGTAATTAACCAAAACTGTTTTTTTTTGACTTCATAAAAGAATCAATGTGTATATAAATATACAAAATGTGTGTGACACAAATTGCATTTAAACATTCAATTCGTTTCTTGAATTTACAAATAGTATACCATTTACATAATGTTTTGCATAGCAGCCCATGTAGTATTTTGCATTACAGTTTACATGGTATTTGTCATTACGTAGCCAGTACTTTGCATTGCAGGTTATGTAATATTTTGAATACTTATATCCTGCATTGCATCTCATGTACTATTTTACATTACAGTTTATATAGTATTTTGAATTACAGATTATTGAGTATTTTGCATTTTATCAAAAAATAATATATATATATATATATATATATATATTTATGAGGAATCGATTGCACTACATTTCTTAGATTGTTGTGCACGATAAATACACACATATCCGACATAAAATGAAACGAACATTTTAAATAATAACATAAAAAATATAAAGTCAACATAATATAAATATTAAGAAAAATAATACTTATGCAGTTCTTAGCAATATTTAACACATAACATGAATCATTTTTTAACCCATTTAGATCAACAGCATTGGGATACTCGTAATCATATCAGTGGATAAGATATTTTAAAGGGATTATCATTCACACACAAATTACAAATACTAAAAAATGGGTCAAAGTGAAACTATTTCATTTGTTTTATAAACAAAACATAATACACTAGTGTAATATGCCTTATGTTTTCATGGGTTTAAGGGCACAGATGACATGAATTGTTTAGAATTTTCAGTTTTGTTCTTAAAAAATAAAACAGATGCATATAGATGAAACAGCACCGAAAAAAAAACTGGCAATAAATGAGAATAAAATAATAAAACTTTCTAAGAATCACCATACAAATAACACACAGGATGCGTTTCGGGTAGGAAATTTTAACAGTCTGTCATCATCCAATGTAAGCACGTGTCCGTAAGGGGAGAAGGTCACAAATAAACAGGAAGGGCAGAGAGGAGAGCCTACAAAGAGTGCGACAGGTAGCGCTAGCTGAAATGTAAACACCAATCACAGAGGAGCACATGCAGAAGGGGAAAGTGTTGCCAAAAATGATAGAAAAATTAACAAAAAAGAAAATAAAAAACGAAATAAAAGAAATAAACAAATAAAAAAAAGGTAAATTAAAACTAAAAGAAAAACGCAAGAAAAATAAAAGTATTTTTTTTAATAAAATGAAAACAGACAGGAAAAGAGGGGAAGAATTACAAAACTAATTTCCAAGCTGAAGAGAGAAAAGAAGATAATGAGAGATGATTAACAAGATTATAGGAATTTTATTCCGAAAATAACTAATTTACATAGTTTCCAAATGTATAAATCTCTAAAAGGAGCTTTTAAGTTCGTAAATGAACTATATCACGTCTATATGTTTAAATCTTATATTTAACTTTCCTCAGGATGCCTTTTTTTACATATTTATGCATACTTTTTATAAAATCTAGAAAAGCTAGAAAATTAAAAATGTTCCTGTTTCTACAGATAATTTGCTTCTTTACAAATATGTAAAATTATGAATGTAGTTATAATATTTCAGAAGATATACAAATATATATATATTAACTTTTCTTCGACAAAAATGAAAAGTGCCTCTTTTTTATTAAATGATATATTTTTAACATGCATGTAACAATTTATAGAATTTATTTTCAATACTTTTTTTTTTATAGAAAATATAGCTAACTGACTTATAGCCATAAACAGGTATGTAAAATTTAAAATTCCCACTAAATAACGTTAATCATGTAGCAATCAGTGGCGTAACTTCAGGGGATGCTTATTTAATCGTATAACGTTTAACGGTTAAATAAGGCCAAATTTAATATATAATAATGCTGGTAGTAAAATGATCCAGCGTCCCCTGACGCTATGACACTGGTATCAAGCACTTTTGTGCTACATATAAACTGAAATATATCTATTTTAAATCATATAATAGTTTAACACATATATATGTTCATTAACAAATTACATGGTTTTAAACATCATGCTAAGCCTGCTTCTTCCACACTATCGAGATGTCATCTGTACCCTTAAATACAAACAATTCTTTCAAAACGAGTTAAAAGAAACACCCAAGAAACCCAGTTTATAAGTAAACAATTAATTTAGTTTCTTAAAGTTATTATTATGTTTAGTTGTTACTAACTGTTGTCGTTTGCACTGTCACAAGTAAGACAAATGTATTGTAAAAATGTCTCGAGTGCTGCATATTTAGAAAGTTATATACATATTTATGAGAAGGGGTCTAAATGGGTTAAACAAATTAAATAACATAACATGGGATCGAGGAAATTTTAAAATAAATACCCCCCAGGTTTGTCGCACTTTGCGTTGATTTTAAATATACATTATTACAATTAATTATATGTGACATTAGTTGTTATTAGATCATTCGCATATATTAAAATGTTTCAAAAAGTTCTGCAATTGTTTGGCTATGGTTTGGCTATAATTTATATTTTATATTCAAAATTTAATTGTTGTACGTTACTACCTTTGTGCTCAGTGTTGCCAGTCTGATACTTTTTTAAAACTCAGATTGCTTGATTGCTACCGCATTTTCGAAATTGGATAATTGGCCTTGTTTTCATCTTATTTAATCTTTTGTTAGATAAGGTGAATATTACAATTTAAAAAAAGTGGTAGAAATCAAGCAACCTAATTTTTTTAAAAATGCAGTGGATTGACAACACTGTTTGTGCGTTGGGTAAAAATTAATCATATGAACCAAACGAAATTAAATTTCACTAAATTCAAAAATATAATTTAGCTGGCCTACTTTTTTTAAACTACAGTTATATATATTTTGACATAATTTAATTCAATTTTCTTTATTCCTAACAATAAAAGGCACAGCTGTGATAGTGAAAAGCTAATATATAGAATGTACATTAGTTTTTAATAGATATTTGAAGATAGTTTTATTATAAATGTAGGCAGAATAGAGTGGAAAAAATGCGTTTCTTTTGAAAGACACTTTTACTTAGAGTTGTATATGCATAGATTAACCTCAGAAAGGCATAGATTTACTATAGATTGGACAGCCAGATATGCATAGATATACCCCAGAGTGACCATTCAGATATGCATACATTTATCATAGATGGATCACTCAGATATGCATAGATTTATCATAAACACATATTTGTACAATACACGTAATCCTTTAAAAAATGAAATAAAAAACAAAGCAAAAAAACTATGAATAAAAAAATATATTCAGTTTGTTTATATAATTTTTTTGTATATTATTATTGTTGTTTAATCCACGAAAAAAAAATATGTAATACAGATGATACAACTATATCATACTATGCCACACTAGCATAGTGCATGCATTGTTTTCTAATAGGATATCTTGTACTTATTAAACACATATATTTATTTTTGTGTGTCCAACTATTTTGATTATTTTTAAGGAATAATGGAATCCTAAGAGGGAATTTTCATGGAATTCTAAAACATAAAAGCTTAATAAGATCCACATGTCTGTGTGAAAGTGAATAAAAAAATATATATATAAAGATTTGTCAAACCAATAGACAATCGTGGAAATAAAAGACTTGAAAATCTAAACTTTAATATACGTTTATCAAAAATAATTTCTAAAAGTATTTGTAATATTGAACATTCGTGTTCATTAACTGAAAAAAGCCTAATAAGATGCATAAGTTCATGCGAAATAAAGATAAAAGAGAATAAAATCGTTGGTCAACTTCAATAAACAAAAGCGTACTTGGAAATAAGAGGTTTAACATTAGAACGTCTAGAATTTTTACTGAAACTTGATAAAAAAATATTTTATACCAGAATTTTTATTCAAAACTTATTTATTTAAATAAGTTCACTGTGGTTTATATTTAACTTATTTTACGAAGAAATTTCTGGTTTGATCGATGATTTTAATCATTTGTGCGGTGTCGAATCGGCACCTGCTGGAAGTTCTAGTGTTAAATGCACGAACTTTAATATGTATTTATAAAGAATAATTTCTAAAAATATTTGTACTAATGAGGATCTTTAATAATTAATTCGTTATAGGAAAAAGCTTAATGAGATTTATATATCCATGTAAAGGTGAAAAATAAAAGATGAAAGTTGGTCAACACCAATAAACTAGCGCTGGTGGAAATAAGTGGTTGGAAAATACGATTTTTAATATGTATTTATAATGAATAATTTCTAAATATATTAGTACTATTGTAGATGTTGAATAAATACTTCATTAACTGAAAAATCGTTATAAGAATTAGATTTCCGTGTAAAAGAAAGACAAAAAAGAATAAAACCATTGGTTAACACCAATAAATAAGCGCAATAGGAAATAAAATGTTTAAAAATGCAGATTTTAACATGCATTTAAAATGAATAATTTCTAAAATATTTGTACTATTGAGGAACTTGATCAACTGTGTTCATTAACTGAAAAAGTTTGATAAGATTTATATACCTATGTGAAATCGGGTAAAAAAGATAATAAAGATTGGCCAACACCAATAAATAAGCATAGGTGAAAATAAGAGGTTTAAAAATGCAGATTTTAATATGCTTTTATAATGAATAATTTCTAAAAAAATTGTACTGTTGATCAATCCTATTCATTAACTGAAAAAGCGTAATAAGATTTATATGTCCACGTGAAAGGAAAAGATAAAAATAAATAAAAACATTGGGCAACGTCAATAAACAGACGTAGGTGGAAACAACGGTTTTAAAAATACAAACATTAATATGTGTTTAAAATGAATAATTTCTAAAAATATTTGCACTATTGAGAATCCTGAACAACCATATTCCTTTTCCCTGGTGTTCCTATTTGGGTTCTAAAACCTGATTGTTTAGAACTATTCATGCTCTTAAGTTCAAAGATGAAGGAGAGCAAACAATGGACAAAACAAACACAATAATTTACATTATGTGGGAGTAAGTGTAAGGTAACTTAAAAAGGAAAAAAATTGTGTAAATGTAGGAATATTCATTCATTAAATATTACTTAGAGAGTTATTTAAAAAAAATTACATACATACATGTATGTTGCTTAAACATTTTATTAAAAAAAATCTATGTACTAAAAATGTTACTTTTGTGAGGAAGCTGTTGATAATAAGTATGGTTTCTAGAGAGGTCAAAATAAATGTTATAAAACATTTTATGTTTTTATTAACATTTTACAGAGGTGATTGTGTTCCGGTATTTTGTACACCACTAAAGTTATATAGCAATATTCTTAGTATGTTATCGCAGAATTCACGGATTAAAAAAGAAAAAGATTGCTATATAAATTTAGTGGTGTACAAAATACCGGAACACAATCACCCCTGCATTTTACGTGAAAATTCAGTATTTGGGATTATTTTAACTTTTTGGTACATTAGTCACGAGTGTGACACGTGTAAAGTAAACCAGGGCTCGCGACGTTTCCTAAATTTTTCTCACTTTGCTATCACTATTTTAAAACGATCATCTTTATTGTAGACTTCTATTGCCGGAATCTACGACGAAGACTTTTGATTTGATATAGTGGTAGGAAATGTAGAAAATTTTAGGAACGCTGCGAGCACTGAGTAAACTTTGTTTTGTGAATCAGTCACGAGTGTGATCCGTGGTAAGTAAAATATACCTTGTGAATCAATCATGAGCGTGACTTGCCGTGACTTGCCCCTTGTGCACTTATAATGCACAAGGGGTGGGGTTAAATAATCATAATAAGTACATAACTAATTTTAATAAATAAAACCACAAAGGAGTTAAACCAATTTATATTAATACATTAAAATCATCAGAAATTAGTTTAACAACGCACAACTTGGAATTGCATTTTTAAAAAGAAACGTTTAATTGTAAAAATTCCTATGATGCACTAGATAAGTAATAAATATAATAATGTTACAGGTAACATTTCACTGATTATATGGAAAATAACTATTAGTTACAATAAGTGCAATTATTTAACGTTGATTTAATAAAATATATTAATATTTGATATTCAAAACATTTTTTTTTTTTTGTCTGTTGGAATGCACGATATTACGAGGGGCTACTGTATTATAATAACGAACAATGGATTTTAACTCGGGAAAAATTATTAAATACAAAACAAATTTTTTTCCCTACACAGTAAAAAAAATTATTAATTTTACAGAAAAAAATCGTCATTCGATATGACAATAAAAAATTACTTATTTTATAAACAATATCTGAAAATAAACTGGGCAAAAATCAGCTGCTTTATTGTACGGGGAAAATCTATCTAAATATCTGAAAGTTCGGATTAACATGTTTTAAAAAAAAAAAAAATATTTTTTCTTGTGTCCTGGTTGACAGTTTCTTCTGTAAAATCAACAAATTTTCTTTTATTCTCTTTCTCTCTTTCTTATTTTCTTCTTATTTATTTTATTATTATTATTATTATTATTATTATTATTTTACGTTCGACAGGTACGGTTTTCTTGAACAATACTGCATATTATCAATAACTATTATAGTAATTGGAATACAAAAAACAAACAAACAAACAAACAAACAAACAAACAAAAAACAAACAAACAAAAAACACTATTTAATGAATTTTATGCAAATGAAATGTAAGTAATCTTACTGTTAGAATTTGTTTTTTGTTCGGATAGAAAATTAAAAAAAATATATTAATGGTAATTTTTATTAATAAAAAAATTAATGCCTTTTAGATATTTTACGAAAATGAATAGGATTTCGTTAATTTCAAAGATACCATTTTCACCAACACAATGCTGAATGGACACATTAATCTATTTCTTAAATAAGAATATTTAAAAAATAGAATTTATTCTTTTATTTTTTAAAAAAATATTTCGGTTCACAAATAATTCCATTTTTTTTTTCAAAATTAAAGAAATTTCAAACAAATATTTCCTATTTCTAATTTTTAACTAAATTATTTTATGTACATATGTCAAAGAAAATTTCTTCCACATTATTCTGCCGGAGATTTGATTCATTTTCATCATTCATGAGTATTCATTTTTGAAGTAGCTTGACAAAGTTAATGGCATCTGATAGGAAATATATTATGAAATAAAAATAAACTCAAGATTTGACAAAATGTAATTACATTTAAACATACATATGTACACGTCTTGATTTGAAATATATTTATTTGTACACCTTTAAATAATATGTATAGATATATATTTATAAAATATTTCTTTTTATAATATACAACTTGCAATCTTCAGAGGTAGACTCTGAAATAGCTCCTTCAATTTACCACTGCCTTGAATTGGCAATGATTTCTAATAGCATTTGCATATGTATCGTAGCATTTGTATATTTGTATTATAGCTTATGCGACTGTCAATATTTTTCGTTAGCTCGTGCTAAAGCTTTGAGTTATTTTCAATAATAAGACGAAATGCATCCCATTAAAAGCAGTTTACTTAACATTTAAAATGAAATAAAGATAATAGTTATCCAAGTGATCTAAAAGTCTTTAGACAAACTTTAAAATTAGGTACAGCAGCAGACTACAACAAACAATTTTCATACAGGGAAACAGGGCCATTTATTCAGTCTAAGGTGTCTCTTATTTACATCCGCACATAACTATTGTTCATAATTTCAGCAAAAAGTAAAAAAAAAAAAAAGATTTTATAATGAAATTTTCATTTAACTTGCTTCTAGTGTGAAGTGCAATGCTACTACAAAAAGTGTTGGAAATGGACACAGTGGTATTTCGGTCACAGAGATCATATGTAATATCACTTACTTTCGAAAATATGGTGCATATTCAGCGCAATTTGGATATGAATGGTGGCCACTCTTACCACTTCTCGTTGATATCGTTACATTTTACACAAGGAATATTGCAAATTTTATCCAAATATCTTTATTATTGTTTATGCTATAGGCACCCTGTATATTAAGCTGTATAATTGGATTACCGCCCTTGTTGCCTATACAAAAATTGTTTTCTGTACATTCTACTGCCCCTTACATTCTATTCATTCTTTTGCCTCTTAAAGTTTGTGTAAAGAGTTCACCCCGTGTAAAGAGTTTGAGTCCCCCCCCTCCCCCGTATTTAAAAGTATGCTTTTAAATATAAGACGGCCTATTTTTTCTGTTTTATTTTAATGATATGCAATTTTTGGTACTTGTGCATCATAGCGCGTAGCTTCGAAATGCTACGGTGATAATTTATTGAATTCTCAAACCGTCATCCTACAATATATTTTCACATTGCAACTGAGTTAATTAAAAAGCAAAATGATGCACAATAATAGAAAAAAAAATGAATTAAAGTTACAAAATAACCAGTTTAATAAATATATATTGAACGAAATACTTTTTTTTTTACAAGAATTTTTTTGAAAAATGTGACAATTTAAAAATAATGTCATCTTTTGAACTCAGAAAAATATGTTATTATTAAGAAATCACTGACCCAACTATACACAAATTTAATTATTTAAAATTCACCATTTTGCATGATATTTAAAAAAAAAATAATAAGATTTTGAATTACATAATTTGTAACTTTTCTACTGAAAACATCAAACTCTTTGTTTCTATGCCCGGATAGTGAAACATGGAAACAAAATTGAGATACTGGATTACCTGTTTGCAATCAGGAATGATAATTAAATGTAAGGTGATCAAATGTCCTAGGAATTCACTGAAATATCGGGATAGAAGTCACGTAGTTCACGCAGTTCGTGCAATTTTTTATTAAAAAAAATATTGAAATTTAAAAAATGATAATCGTGACGTTTTTTAAAAAACAAAAAATTCAAATGTTACAAATTTTAAATTTGTGAAAGCTTTAAATTTGAGTCCTATTAATTAAACATCGTATTGAAGGTTGTCGTTAAAATGCACAAGTACCGCTACCTTTTTTAAAAACAATACAACTACAGAAAAATCAGTTTCGACTCGTGTCTGTTTTTTTAGGGCACTGCATGCATCGCTCCCAACGTTTGTGCTTTTTTTGTTACCACTATTTTTTAAAAGAAATCTTCACCTTATTTAATCTTTGAAATTCTGCAATGAAAAAAAGGCAAAGATTTCTTTTAAAAACTAGTGATTAAAAAAAGAAAGGAAAAAAGGCGTAAAATTAGAAAGTTATGCATGTAACGCAAAAGAAAGGAAAAAAAAAAAGCCACGAGCCGCCACTAAGAATGATTGCAGTGTTTTTTTTAACCTCGATGACTATTTGTTATACATTCTTTATTAAAATTTTACTAAATTCTGTAGTTTTTCATTCAGGTGCGAGATTGACTATTCTTTTGTGAAGAGGCGATCCCACATCTCTTAATGAAACATTATTTTCAAGATTAATCCTCTCATTTTAAATGGAATAATTCATGGGGAAGCTTTCATTCAGATGTGGGTGGACCACATCTCTTAATGAAACATTATATTTAAGACTAACTCTTTCATGCATGAATTATTTTTAAATAGAATAATTCATGGGGCGGTCTTCCATTAAAAAATGGGCGGCGCCACGCCTCTTTTAATAAAACATTAAGATTAACCCTCTCAAGGCGGATATTTTTCCGAATGGATGATAAATATATTTTGGACACAAAATAAATTTAAAATGTATTATTACAACAAATAATGTTAACATTTTTTAAAATTCTCAAAATTTTTACAAAAATTACAAAACGAACCTCATATGAAGTTCATAAACATGGAAAAATATTAAAAGTTATAAGATAGTTTTTCTTATGATAATTTAAACTTTGGCTGTATTAACATAAAATGTAACTAAACCTAAAACCTAAAATATAAATAAAATCATAAATAAATCATAAATAATATCATAAAATAAATAAATAATAAAAAAAACCCCCAATTTTTTGGTTATGTTCTTGTTTAGAATAGCTCTCTCTCGCAGAACAGAAAGAATTTTATCAAAGGCGGATTTTCCCATTGAATATTTGAAAAGAGAATGGCTCTGGTATCTATTGTTGTGTTTCACCGCATTATTTATCTTCATATGAGGTATACATGCAATACAGAAGTAAAAACAAAATATGCTCACTTTTATATGTGTTGTTTTACAACAAAGCCTCATATGAGTTTACCAAGCATGAGAGGGTTAATCTATGTTTCCATGCAATAAAATGTGTAGATTTTTAGATTTATTTTCTTTGTTTATGAGAGAGTTTGTGTCTATGGTATCCTGTGATCCCACCCCTTTAGTCTCGTTACTTAAGAGAAGGACACCAGTTTGAAATTTTCAAAAACAAAAACAAAAGAACAACAGCAACAACAAAATTAAAAAAACTCATTTTCATTTTTGCATTTTCTGTTAGTTTGCAGCAGGGCTGCTACAGGTCAGAGAATTTTTCAGGACCAATACCAGATATTTACTTACAGGAAAACTTGCCTTAATTAATCGCGCGATTAAATTAGGCTATTTTTTCTATACCTAAAATACTGGTATTCTGACCTGTAACAACCATATTATAGTGTCTAGAACGTACTCCCAAATCGATTTTCTGAAATTTGAATTATTATAATAGTTACTGCGACAAATATGCCGCTGTTACTAATTGCCATTAAACAAAACGTATTTTTTAACGTAACTTTAAACGTATTTTTCTGAAAAAGACACAAAATAATGCTATCTATTGATATCTATAGAGATCTATAGACCATTTTTTTTTTAATTAACCGTTGAAATTGGTCGAGAACCGCTCGACCAATTTCCTTTAAATTTTAATACAAGTGTTCAGAACTTAATTCTCTATGGCGCTACGTTTTTCTTTCTTTTTTTTTATATACATATTTTCATTTTTAGATTTCTTAAAAGCATTTGAAGGGAATTTTTATGGACCCAAATGTTTGTTTTTGTGAAAATGCCGCTGTTCTATTCAGAAATTCTTAATTCATACCGGAAATTCCGAAAGAAGAATTTTTAATTTACGTATTCATAAAATTATTGTCATTAAATAAAGCAAAAATTTCCAATCATAATTTTTGAATAAATGAGGAGGCCAAACTAGCGATACTGCTCGGTTCCTATGGCCAACTGACACTGTATTTTCAGGATACTCTCGTTTATGGGTCATTCCACAGTATTTGGCTTCACAAGTTTGAAAAACAAGTTTTATAAAAAGTTAAGTGTAATACATCATTTTAAAGCTTTAAATCTCTTCTATTAAAATTTATCCAAAATATTATTTTCTTTTTAAAATCAAATAAAAATTAGAGCATATTTTTGCAGCCATATAGAAAAATTTGGTCATAGGTCCCATACGTAGCAAACAGCTTTGTCCCGTACGTAACACAAATAATTAGCTTTGATTAATTAATGACGCAATTTAAAAAAATAATTTTAAAGTTAATTAATAAAATGTATATTTCTGCTTCTACTCATTAAATTTATTTGTGAAAATATTAAATAAATTCAGAGCAAAATCAAAATGCTAGAGGTACTTTTAAAACTTTTTTGTGATGTCCCGTACGTAACACAACTTTATTAATTAAAAAAAATATATCTGTATTGGCTCAAACAAAAAGAAATTTCATAAGAATCTAGTTGAAGTGATATATAATGCATTAAAAATAATTGCAAACTTTCTCATTTATATTTTTATACTGAAAAAAGTACAAATATCTCAAAAATTTGCTGTGAAATGTCCCGTACGTAACACATGAATACTATGGAATGACCCTTATAAGGATAATGTAAAGAAAAAAAAAATTAATGAAAAAAATACAAAACACTCTTCAAACATAACTTAACCCTTTGATTACAGGGTTGGGGCATTTGTCGTCCCAGCGACTATTTCTTTATCCTAGTCGTATCACATTTTAAAAAATAATCTCTGTCATACACTTATACTAGGATACTTTCAAGAGAAATTTAACGCAATGAAATATTTTGTAAATTGTGGTACGAGTTAATATAAAAATAGTCGCCATCTTAGCCCGTAAGCAAAAGGTTAATAGATTTAAAAAACTCAAGAGTTTACGTTATTACTGAAACGCACAAAAAAATTCCTAAATTATGATCTTCTTTTTGACGTTTAAAGTGATGTCCCCCTTTAAGTAAACTTACGCATTATTTTAAGAAAAGTTATTTATAAAGCATTCTATGAAGAATGATAAATTGTTCTTCAAATGTATTTTATTTTGTTAATTAATACATTTGTTGGCAGATTTATTTTTATTTGTTCTTACAGTTTTATATGATAATATTTGAGGGGTTTTCTCTTTCATGTTTGAGTGGATATACCCAACTTTCATAAAAACCAGGAACACAAGAAACATTCCGGTGTTCTATTTGTTTTATTTATGTTACCGTAATATAATTATTGCCGTATTTCATGGCCTATATAGTGATGTAAGTATCAGATAGTGGGGGTAATATTGATGTAAAGAAAATTAATGTAATTGTATTAGGCCGTATTTTGTGGCTTAAATAGTGGTGTTGTAAATATCAGATATTGGGGTAATATTGGTGTAAAAAAAATAATATAATTGATGACACTGTCTTTTTGCAAGGATTCACAATCGACAAATTCATCCTTCAGCATTCTTTTATTATATATTTATTTACATGGGCGTATCCAGAGTTTTAGGAGGCGGAGATAAAAATTAGAAAATAAATTAGTTTTGATCGTTAAAACAATTAAAGTGTACTGAATATTTTTTATTCAAGTTATTTATAGGGCAAAATAATATCTTAAGTTCATGAGCTAGAGTAGGAAAAAATTATTCATTTTTGGTACCTTAACTACGCCCATGTTTATTTAGATATTTAGATAGACTGTTAGAGAGAGGGATTTCTGTTTAGCATACCTTGACGTACATATTACCCCGTTCATACATATATAACAGTATACTATGAATTTTGCATTAAATTCTGAATTGTTCTGTATACTAATCGGAATTGTTTTACTTTGATTTTTAAATATTAAACAGTAATTGAATTATTTATGCTATTAAGTTTTTTCACCAGTTCATTTTTAAAGATTTTCTCGCAATTCAGCTCACATTTTCTAAATAATAAAAATTGAAAGTTAAGATATATACAATAAGATACAATATATTCAAAATATACAGGACTTTTCCCAATGGTTAACGGAAATATGTTTCAAAATATGTACTAATTAAATATTTACGATCACTGAAGTCCTGCCCTCAGAAAAGTTATAGAAGTTTGAAAGTTGCTTTACAATTTTTCGTTCAAGCATAACGTATGGTGGCTAAATTCCACCTGAACAACCAACAACATCAAATACATTTTGATAAAAAGTTCAAAATAATACAAATTCACAAAAAGGAATCTTAGTAAAAATCAAATTCTGAATATATAAATATGTCGTCAATGTTTTATAGAAAAGAAACTTTAGATTTTTCCCAAGAAAGAGCAACATGTTGTCTCGGAAAAATAACTTTCTTGCAGTGACGGATATTTTTGTTTAAAATATCACTGTAGTTTTTTTTATCTTCCATTATGATGTAATTTTCACATAGCTGAACTTGCCTTGCGCTTGTCTTTGAGATGTCTTCGGTTCTTCGGGTATAAAAAGGCATGCCTCTTTGAAATTACACATCGAGATTTCATGCATCGGATAATGCAAATGATGTTTTCCGAACATATATGTATATATATTGTTTCAGTTCGATCATTAATAGGGAATTATAATATGTATAAATTTATTTATGTTTTTATTTACTTGTCGTATAAAAATGCTCCTCATGAGCCTTGTCCCCCAGTCGCAGTTGACGATGAAAACCCCGCGAAGCCTTGTCCAGGCGTGGTTATTTTTGTACTCAGTCTGGACAGTCTTGGCTCCAGGCTCAGCGACAGTGTGTAGAGCTCATCATCAGCCTTTAAACGGCTTGGGTCTAGCAAGTAGTTTGTCACCTAAAAAAAAACACAAGTTTAGAAATGCCTTTAGGTATCCCATACGTTCACAAGCACGTCTACACCCCCACCGTCTAACTTCGGCATCAGCATCAGATAGATTTGAGAATCATTGTAGCTGCTGCTACCGTCGTACTTTAAAACGTACTAAACGTCGTACTTTAAAATTGAAACGTCTTTATATGAAATTTTACACATTATCACATGTTTTTTTTTTCAATTTCTACAAAAAAAATAAAGCAAATATATATGTATACAGTCGAATCCCGTTAATACGCGAATGAAGGAACCATTCAAAGTTCACGGGTTCACGGGTTCACGTATTAACCAAAGTTCGCAAATTTTCGTGCAATCGTCCATCTAATAACACCCTATACGCATAAAACCACATTTTTATGACAATTTTAAGCGTTTTGAAGCCTTAGAATGACATTTTATTTCTTTAAATTATTATGTATCTATTTAGCAGTATCGTTCGAAAGTTTGAAATTCAAATAAGGATTACTGTCGTAAGTAAAAATCCAGTAAGTCTTTTCAAAATTAGATTTATTATGTACGACATATAAAATTGAACAAAACCAAAACAAAAATGTCTGTTAACTACGTTAACTAAAACTAATGTTATCAAAATTTAAATTTTTGTAAGCTATACAGTACAAATAAAGAACAGTGTCGATAATAGTATAAAGTCAATATAGCAAAAAGTAAAGAAATATTTGAAAAAAAGTTAATAAAGTCAATAATGACATAAAAATTACTTTTTGGCAAAGTAAGCTATCAGTTTTGGCCTATTTGACATACGGCCGCGCCTTCAGCATGATGTTTGCAGTTCTATTCAGGTGATCGTAAAGTTCACGCGTCGAGGGCCTTTCGTCCAGCGATGATGCATACTGTCTGAGAAGACTGGACGCCTCCGTAATTTCGGAGAATCGGTGTGGGCCAGGGGCTCAGTATCATCCTCTACTTACTCCTTCTCAATTTAACTAGTGGCAGTTACATTCACGATGATGTAATCCGGATTTCTGAGCTCGGATGGGACTAAATCTTTGTCGATATTGATGAACGTTAGAAATTAATTTTTGACACAATTATTCAAATTCGTAAAGAAATCATATGAGATGTAATCTTCCCAACTGGGCAAAAGTGTCCTGGCCAGGATTCGAACCCTTGATCCCTTGGCTGAAGCTGCCAATGCTCTACCAACTGAGCAATCCCGGACGAATATGGCTGAACTAATTCACCCAGTTAACCTTAATGATCATAGCATCTCGTCTGATACCTGAATCAACACAACAGAATAATTCACAGGTAATGGGACCTTCAGTAAACGCTGGAAACGTGATTACAATAGATTAATTTTTGACACAATTATTCAAATTGGTAAAGAAATTATATGTGATGGAGTCGTCAGGGATTGCTCAGTTGATGGAGCATTGGAAGCTTCAGCCAAGGGATCCCGGTTTCGAATCCTGGCTCGGACTTTTTGCCCCAGTTGGAAATATTACATCTCATATTGATGAACGTGTCTAAATCGACAAAATCTTCCCCTAGAGTTTTTTGTGCACTCAGCCAATCTTTCTAAAAAAAAGAGTGAGAGGTTGGCTCTTCACCAATGACTTCTTCGCTACTTTCGAAGCCCGCTTTGCAGAAACAATTTCCAATCGTCATTGGTTGTGACTATCTCCCATGGTGCGGTAAGCATGTGCATAGCGTCGAAGATTGTAATAGGACGACACTTGCAGCAAGAAAGGTTGTCGCCGTGTTCCATTTGGTGACAGTATCGCCATACTACGTGAGTCTTGTAATTTACCTTGGCGCTGTTAATGACTCCTTGGTCCATTGGCTGTATCACACTAGTCGAATTTGGAGGTAAAAATTGAACTTTGGCATTCTTAAAACTTTCGATATCCTTCGGATGTGCAGTGCAACAGTTCACAAATAACAAATTCATGGCGAGATTCTTTTCCCATCCGCCGGTCAAAATTACGAACCCATGTTGAAAAAAGGTGTCCGGTCATCCACTCCCTGTGCTGACTTTCATACAGGCAGGGGAGATTTTTGACGTTTTTAAAACATCGTGGGTTGCGTGATTTTACTCGACACACAGCATTAACTTGTATGATCTATAAGAGTTTGCACCAACCAGAACTGTAAGACATTCTTTGTTTAGGTTACCCCCATGACATATTTTCCTTTCATGGTGGAAACTGTTTTGTTGGGTGTCGGTTTGTAAAAGAGTCCAAATTCGTCGTCCTTGTAAATATCACGGCTTGAGTAGTTCTTTACAAGCTGCGAAAGCATATTTGTCATCCAACAATCGACGTCTTTATTGTTGACAGCAGCTGATTTACTTCACACTAACACTTATGAATTTTATTCGTAGGAGAAGTTGAAATTGATATTTTTTGTAGAGCAATTAATAGTTGCATTAAATTTGGATAAAAAATGCATTCCTTATTCAAAGAATTGGAGTAATGCTTGGGACAATTTCCTTCTAAATCTTTCTCTGTTAGGAATCAGGTTGTATTCGCGTATTAAACGTAGGTTTCTTTTTGCAAGGGATTGACAAAATTTCACGTCTTAAGCGGGTTCGCGTATTAAGAGAGGTATTTTTACACACGTAAGATAGGGATTTTTCAAGGGACCAATGAAAATTCGCGACTTAAGTGGTTTCGCGTATTAAGCGGGAAACGTATTAACGGGGTTCGACTGTATATATAAATATATATATTCAATTTCTACAAACAAAATAAAACAAAAATAGGTTTTTTACTTCATAATGAGTAATCTGCTGAACGTGGCCCCTCCAGTTTGCGGGCCCCGTCGCCTGGGACCCCTTGCGTTTAATATTCTCACTATTCTTGTGCAAGGATTTGTAAATTAATATTTAAAAATGATTCAGAATCATCATTACATTTTGAAATTACTGTCAAAATTACGCTTTTTTTACTCATCTCCAAGTTTGCGGAATTATTTAACCCTTTTTATCCTGACGGTACTTATAAGTACCACTTTAACCCCTTCGCGACGAGCGTCTTTTACAGAATTTTTAATCTGTTACCACCGGTTTTTCAAATGAGAAATTTTCACCTAATTGAATCGCAAAAATGCTATGATTAGATAAGGAAAACTTTACAAAAAAAAAAAAAAAAAAAAAAAAAAAAAAAACTGGTGGGAATAATCGAGGATTCTGAGCATTTTATGCGTCACGTATTCGTGTCGCTCGTCCCCAAGGGGTTAATAAAACACATATTCGTAATATGACCGTTTTTCCTAACGGTATTCCCAATGGCACAAAGAGTGTATTTCTGACAGCAGGCAGGAGATGGAAAATTCAAGCACATATCCTCTTTCTTTGCATTGTAGGGATTTTACATCTGCCACGCTACATTCGAAATCCATTTTGCAATAGAATTGACATACATGTTGTTCTTCATTTGAGTAATTTTAGTGGTTTATTACCGGTTATTTAGTACTATTATTTTCTATTGTTTTCTATACTCTACAGGTGAACATTTCCTATATTTTATTTGAAGTTTACTATTTGAAACTTACTATTTTATTTTATATCATAGGGTGAAAAATTTATGGTGGTTACAGTTGCATAATTATAACCACTAAAACACTTTCCTGTGTTTATTCTGCACCAAAACTTATCCAATGATGCAAAAATACAATTAAAAAGTAGCTGGAAAATTAATTCAGGATATAAAGGGTTAATAAATGAAAACGAATAGTATGCATACTTAATTGTAACGTTAAAAAAAATGTTAATATTGTTTTAATCTATTTTTTATAAATTAACTGAATATGTTGAAAAACCGAAACTTTTTTATTTTACAAGATTTTTGCTGAATGCATACGAACCCGAGTTTGAAATACCGGAAGTAAACATGATATCCCTGAGCCACCTTGCAGTCAACCGGGAAGGATTTAGAACTGTATTTAAAATTTTTAGCTCTCGCTGTAGATGCTATTTGTGATGCCAAAGTTAGACGGTCGGGATGTAGACACTAGTCATATAGCAGAATTTTTTGCGACCACATACATTCAGGATTCGTCCCGCAAATTTTGAAAAGTAATATATGTCTTACTTAGTGACAGAAATTTAAGATTAAATGAGTAGAATATTTCTATTTTAAAAAAGTGTTATGCAAAAGCTAAAACAGTACGAATCCTTTCTATTTCACCTGTGTCAGATAAATAAAATGCAACAGTAACAGCAATTTATTTTGTTACTTATTTGTTTCTCTCCATTCAGGATTCGTCCCGCAAATTTTGAAAAGTAATATATGTCTTACTTAGTGAAAGAAATTTAAGATTAAATGAGTAGAATATTTCTATTTTAAAAAAGTGTTATGCAAAAGCTAAAACAGTACGAATCCTTTCTATTTCACCTGTGTCAGATAAATAAAATGCAACAGTAACAGCAATTTATTTTGTTACTTATTTGTTTCTCTCCACTATTACGTTTAGTATTTGTTATCTGCATAAAGTATAATTATTAGTAAATCTCAGATCAGATGCTTGAAAGTCAGCTAGCTCTGCAAGTCATTGTTTTTTAATGCCAATTTGCATAATATTTAATATCCTACAGTCTGAAATTTAATTTTTTTTACGTTACATATACTGGGTGATTTAGTACAGTGTGAAAAATTTTAAGGGGATAGCTATCACTGAAACAAATAATTTTTGAATCGGGAAACTCAATCCACTTATTCAGTCATCTATACAGGTGTCTCACTCGAAGCCGAAACTGATTTTTGTTTATAACTTTAACAATAGTGAAAATATTTTACCGATATTTTTAACAGACATACTTTAATTTCTACGAAATGTGATAATTTCCTGAGAATTGCTGGAAATGGCCAGGATCTGCATCCAAACAACACTGATCTAGACGCTACGTAATTTGGGATCTAGCTCACAGTACATATATATCATTGAACTAATTACAGTGTAATAAAAGCACCAGTGTATTAATTACAGTGTAATAATTGTTTACAGTGTCACAAGTACTAATTACAGCCCATTATATCATCTCGTTTCACACACAGTAAAGAAAGTCTTTTGAAAATGTCGATAAATTATCTCCATTACTTTTAAAGTTGTGAACGAAAATCTGGGTTCAACTTGAAGTGAGACACTCCGTACTTATGACTGAATAAGTTAAATGCGATCCAGCTTACCTACACAAAAATTGTTTATTGCAGTGTTTTTCTATCACTTCTTAACGTTTCTTGCACTGGTAGTGAATCACTCTGGACACTAGGAGATCCAAAACGGTATTCCCGGGTTACAGAACATAGGTGAAAACCATTTTTTTAAATTGAAAATTCCAATAGATTTTTAAATGAGCATGAATAAAATTGTAGAAGGTTTAAATAATGCATTTTTTCTCATTTTGTTTTTTTTATATATTGATTTACGAGAAGAAATGAGATGTGTTGATAAGCATTGATTGTATTTATTCTTATATAAGTATATATATATCTTTATTATATTTATTCTTATTTATTACTCTTATAATCTTATATATTTTTTAGATTGCCTCCAAACAACACCAAACAACATTTTTAGATGCAAAATATCAATTACGAATTCAAATAAAGTTTGGAAATTTATTACAAACGGTACTTTTGTATTAGCCGTATGCCAGGAGTTATTAGCCAAAGAAATCGCCAAGATTTTGCTACTTACGGCAGCCGTTTTGATTCTGATAATTTCAGTTGTATAAAAGCGCTTTGTTCATTTACATGTCTATTAAATTTGTGTTTTATTTATGTTATTTTATTATTTATTTATTTATTGAGGAAGTTTTAATTTCATTATGGAATATTGGCCGGAAACAAATGCTGAACTATCTATATTGTTTTAAGCACAAACGGATTAATCTTTTGTAATCGGGCTGCGATAGAGATGTATTTAAAAATATATTCTTGAACATTATTTTTAAAATAAAAAAACCCCGGTAAATTGAGATACAGTTTTTAAACAAATTGTATTTTAAAGATTTTTTTTTCCTTATTCGACGGTGTAAAAATTGAAATTGTGCGGTATCTGGAAGTTAAAAAAATTGCAGTAAAAGCGAAATTTATTGGCCAATTCGTTGCCACTGTCAAACTGACGTCAGTATTACTCACAGATATGTGTTTGCTTAATAATACAGATTTATAAGCATATAAGATTTCTCAAATTTTCAAAAATTAACTTTCAGAATTTCACATTAAATACTGTTATACGCAATGATATTCTGGAACTGCTTATTCGACTAAATTTTTTGGAATTAAAATTATACTTCTACAGGACACTTTGCCTTTCTAAATCCCATTTTGTTACTTTAATTTTAGGTTTGCAATTTCCAGTAATTATGCTATTTAAAGATTTGAGTATATGTACGGCTACATTCTACACTGTAATTTCATTGGCATAAGCATCTCATTGTACAGGGGATTTTATCGTATCTTTAAAATAACACTTATATATTCTTTAAACCACGAAAAATTTGCACCTGTTGAAGAAATTGGATAAAATCTCGTGTAAGAAAGATTCTTATATAAATCTATACTCCTCTTACGAGTCTTATATTTATTTTAGATGTCCAACGTTTTATAATTTTCGTTTGGAGAAAACCAGTTCCTGAGTCAAAGCGATTTTATCTAGTTTTATGTAGTGTGAATGCATGATGTTGAATACTAGAATGTAGTTTCGAGAGAAAATTTTGCTTGAATTTTGTGAAAATTTAGTGTGTGAGAAGGCATTAGCTGTTTGTGGTCATAGAATGGGTATTACATTCGTAGAATGTTTGACCCCTTACAGTAATAGAATATGTGACCAATAAAAACACAATAATTCTTACTGATTTTCTAGAAGCAATATTGATTTTTTACATACACGAAAATTAATAACTGCGAATCTTTCTCTCAGCGGCTACGCAAACAATTATTAGTTTTCACAGGCTGAACTTTCACAAAACAAAAGCAAAATTGTTTTATTTCTTTCTAAACTAACCGGGTGGTTCAAATTAAAGTATCCTTGTTTGGAACGCTCTGAAGAGATAATTCATTTATGGAAGGCCTTCATATTTGGAGATTATGCATTTCAGGTCATGTAGAAATGTTTTTTGCAATAAAAAATAAAGTAGCTAAAAAAATGGCAGATAGGTGAAAATGTGACGCTGTGAGCATTGTCGTGTGAAAAATAAAAAAACGGCACTCTCAATAAAGACCATCATAGGTAGTGACATCCTGTAAACTTATTAATTCACATCTTACAAACACAAAATCTTGATCATACAGAGATGTGGATAGTATCATCAAAAAAGCATATGTGACTAATATAACATCAAACGAAGGCTTTTTGAAGCTGCCTAAAATTTCTCACTGTAATTAACATGTCAACCGTGCTGCAGGGATAACATTTGATACTCTATCACAACATCATACACAGCAGCGCGTAAGTGATCAGTAGAAATGTTAAGTGCGTGCAGTCTTATATGTTATTTCTCTTTCAAGTATCTTAAGTTTTGTGTACGGTAAATCCAAAGTCCTCGCTATGTCACAAACTTTACACGTTCAGGTGGATTCTGATTGGATTGCTCAACAACAGTTTTTACAACATTTTCAGTCAATAGCGCAGTATCTTATGTTTTCTCCTTCATATTGTTTCAGCGAATAACTCCCCCCCTCCTCCCTTTCCTATCTTCTAGAACTAAAAACCAATTGCCACAAACTACAAGGTGGTAGTGAACCTGTAAGTAATGTCTTCTGTCTTCTGTTTCCTGTACTTACAAATAACTTTACAAGTATTTTCACTGTATTAGTAAAACAACTTACAATGCTCGTTCGAAGCATTTCCAAAAATCAGTGGCAACAAAAGAAACTTTGTTTTTATGAATGTTTCTTTAAATCTCGAAAATATATTGGTTTCTGGTGTTTCTAAAAGATAAAGAACTCTTTTCGGAAGTCTGGGTTACTAGGAATAGTTTATTGGATTGTATTTTCGTTCGCGGTTATATTATATTTTTCTAGATTAAGAAACATCCATCTTTTTTTCTTTTTTTTTATTATGTAGCTAATGAATCACTAAATTTTAAATTTCGAATATTCTTATGGGAAACTCTGTATCACAAAATTATATTTTGCTATGTTTCAGTGGGTGACCGTCCCAATAGGGGACACACATGGTAGTAAACAAAAAATTTCCTTTTACAAGAGGTTTCTCTCATAAAGAAGAAATCAATCCTTGTTATAAAGATTCCAGTCGTTAGATGCCAACAAAGAAAACTAATGTTAGAATAAAATATTTGTTTGTACCATATGAAAATATGCAATACTAATTCAAAAGAAACAAGAAAGAAAATCATTCGACAAGCATAGATTATGAAATACTTTCCAAAACAATCAAAATACTGTAACAAAACTTCATAGTTCAATAATATGAAAGATGGTGTCTAAGTAAACAATTTGGAGAAGGCACAACACATTTGAAAACCCAATTTCAGCAATTACCACCTATAGTTGGAAAAATATCCAAATTATTTTTCGCAGCTCTGTATATAATCGATAGATTTATACATATACTACATAGTACGCAAAAACTTAGTTCAGTTAGGAAACGAATAACACAGTTGAAAATCCCTTTCAGCAATTTTCGTCAATAACTGGAAATGTACACGAATTCTTTTGTGCGCAGCTTGTATATGATCTATAAAACTTATAGACACTTAAGTCATCAACTTAAAGTCATCTGCAAAAAATTAGTTAAATTCAAAAAGGCATACCACATTTGAAAACACACTTTCAGCAATTATCGCTTATAGACAGTACTGTAATCGAATTATTTTGTGTGTCTCTGTTAAATGAACAATAAACGTTAAACACATCATATTCTATAGTAAGCATCTTGTAATGCACTCCAGTGATGTATATCAATTTCAATATGTTTTAAATAGTGTAGCATAATTAAAATACACTGCAAAGGGTTTTTCCCCATAGACCATAATGTAGCGGCATTCTTTTGAGTTAAACATGTAAACGAACTATAAATGCTACATACTTCATTTTAAGTACTGAACATGCCATGGTAAACTTCAATAACGTACTCGTAAATTCCAATTAATTATTCAATTAATTTTGCATGAGTGAAATTCGCCCGCACACTAATGACTAACAAACCAGTGGATTTTTCATTGCTAAACTGAACGTTAAGCCGACAGAGTGAAAAAATGTCCCAAGACAGGAATCGAACCCAGGATCCCAGAATAGCGCTCTGAGGCTCTATTACTGAGCTACAAGGAACGATATCCCACCTCGGAATCTCTCACTCATATATGTATGCTGGACTTGTTGTGAAAAATGTCGTCTAAAATTTACCACATGGTTTGTGTGCTCTGGATGACAGTTTCCATCTTGTGCTGAAGTTGCAGCCTTTCCGCCTTTCCGACACACATAAGAGTGAGAGATGCCGAGTTGGGATATAGTTCCTTGTAGCTCAGTGGTAGAGCCTCAGAGCGCTATTCTGGGGTCCCGGGTTCGATTCCCGGCTTGGGAAATTTTTCACTATGTCGGCTTAACGCTCAGTTTAGCAATGAAAAATCTACTTGTTTGTTATTCAATAACGTATATCAATTACGTGACAATCCAAGTATATTAATTACTCGACTGTGCCGGATGCACATGGACGGATGGACAGACAGACATATGGCCAGACAAACCGAATGCATAAATATTTTTCAACTATGTTGGAAAGTGTAAAAAGAAAAAAAACTGAACTATAATTAAATATTGCGTGTTTATATAACAAATAATTAACTTAAAGTTGTGTACCATCATACTTAAATTCCTGATGGCACACAATTATTGTGATGGACTCAATTTAATACTTTCTTAAAAGGGTGGTTCTTTATCTGTATGGTGATAAAGAACACTTTACTATAGAATACGGGGTGTTTAAACATTTATCGTTCCTTTACAGACACACAAAATAATTCGATTACAGTACTGTCTATGAGCGATAATTGCTTAAAGTGTTTTTAAATGTGGCGGGTATATAAATTACATGACAATCCACGTATATTTACGCGAGTTAGAGCACGGTCAGACAGACAGACGGCCAGTCAGTCAGCCAGACAAACCAAATTCATAAACACCTTTCAACTATGGTGGAAAGTGTAAAAAGAAAAAAACTGAATATAATTAAATATAGCGTGTTTATATAACAGGAATTAACTTACAGATGTGTAACCATTAGCAGTTCCTGACAATTTCACCCAATTTTACCCAATTCCTGATGGCACACAATTATTGTGACGGACTCAGTTTAATACTTCTTAAAAGGATGGTTCTTTACCTGTATGGCAATAACAATTGTGCCGTGCTTTTCAAAGTAAAGTACACGCACCCTTTCGCGATACGCCAAGAGGTTCTAAAGAGTATGCGACGAAATGTGTCAAGAATTAACATACAGCTGAAGAAGTTAGATAAAAAATGGTCATATCTTTGACCGTTAAAAAAATTAAATGAATTGTATATATTAAACATAATATGTGATTCTATCTTGGCTGACTAACACCGATAACTCCAGAAATATACAAGAATGAACAGACAAGTACATTACAACAAAAAAGTTGCTACACTTTAATAAGTGACAGATGTTTCTTACTGCAAGAAAATATAACATAACCACGAACAAAATATACAATAACCTCTTCCGAGTTATCCACGTTTCCCCAAAAGCGTGCCTTATTTTCAGAAACCTCAGAAACCAACATATGTTTGAGATTTAACGAAGCATTTATATAAACAAAATTTTTTTTGCTGCCACTGATTTTCGGAAACATTTCCGAATACTTTTAATAGCGCATTAATCAGTTTTCTCAACCCGAAACATAGATTTTTCGGATACTATAAATTCTCAAATAAACATCTTCATGCTCAATAAACATGTTAAATTAACAGCATTACTACCATTAAAATTAATATTATTGTGTTACTCTATATATAAATTCAGTTACGCTACTAAAAATTCAGAATTGGTAGCATCCTAAAAATCTATGTTTCTGCGCTGTAAAAAATGACCAATGTTTCTTATTTTATGAAAATAATATAACCACGAACGAAAATATAATACAATCTTCTGATTTATCCGAAATTTCAAATAGCCTGTTACATTGTCTTTTGAATCCCCAGAAACGAATACATTTTCAAAATTTAAAGAATAATTTATAAAAACAAATTATTTTTAGTTGCCCGAATTTTTCAGAAACGTTTCCGAAGGCATTTTATAGTGTATTAATTAGTGTCCTCAGCCTGGAATACCTGTTTTTCGAATGCTATCAATTCTGAAGTAAACATTTTCATGCTCAAAAAAAATGTTTAACAGACAAACATACAAAATTAACAGCGTTAACAATAACATTAAAATTAAGATTATTTCTTTACTCTTTCATGTATAAATTAACTTATGCGGCTGAAAACGTGTACTTTAGAATGGATAACATTCGAAAAACAGGTATTCCAGCCTGATGACACTAATTAATACACTATAAAAACCCTTCGGAAACGTTTCTGAAAAATTCGGGCAGCTAAAAATAATTTGTTTTTAAATATTATTATTTAAATTTTGAAAATGTATTCGTTTCTGGGGATTCAAAAGACAATGTAACATGCTATTTGAAATTTCGGATAACTCAGAAGATTATATTATATTTTCGTTCGTGGTTATAGCATATTTTCATAAAATAAGAAACATTGGTCATTTTTTACAGTGTGGTTGAAAATATAAAAAATTATTCAGAAACGTTTTCGTAAATCAGTGGCAGGGCAGCAAAAAAAAACTTTGGTTTTATATATGCTTCGTTAAATCTTGAAAATATATTAGTTTCTGAAGTTTCTAAAGATAAAAGAACGCTTTTCGGAATCGTAGGTAATTCGGAAGAGGTTACTGTATATTTTCGTATTATATTTTCGTAGATTAAGAAACATTTGTCTTTTGTTACAGTGTATATGTAAAACTTGCATTAAATGTAAAATAAAAGTAATGCTAATTTGTATCCATTCGTTGTCTTCTCTGTTTCCATCTTTTTATTTACGGATTCGACATGTAAAAAATAGTTGGTCACCCCTTTAGGTGTATTTATTTTAGATACACACAACACATAAAAGTTTGAGAACCACCGGAAGACTTTTTCCTTAAAGAAGAACTGCTAACGTATTGTACAGTTCATGAGAAGAAACATTTCTTATGGCTGTTATTTACAATTCTTCAAATAGGTATATTCCATATTTAGAGATAAATACATTTTATTAGACAGATACGATTGTTAAAGATAAAAACATTAGATTTTCTCTTCTAAGGGTGAGGAGACCTCTGTACAATTTATAATACAATGCAGTGCATTACACTGTAAAAAAAGACATGTTTCTTAATTTATGAAAATATAACATGACCACAAACAAATATATTCAACAACCTCTTCTGAGTTACCCATGATTACGAAAAGAATTCTTTATCTTTAGAAACCTCAAAAACCAATATATTTTCGAGATTTAAAGAAGCATTTATAAAAACAAAGTTTATTTTGCTGCTCCTGATTTCCGGAAACGTTTCTGAGTAATTTTTATAATGTATTAAATCAGTTTTCTCAACCAGGAACATAGGGTTTTAGGACGCTAGCAATTTTCAATTTTCAGCTGCGTATTTGAATTTATGCATGCAAGAGTAACACACTAATATTAATTTTATTGGTAATATTAATGCTTTTAATTTATCATGTTTGTCTGTAAAAAACAATTTATCATGTTTGTTGAACATTAAAATGTTTATTTGAGAATTGACAGCATTCGAAAAATGTATATTCAAGTTTAAGAAAACAGATTAATACATTGAAAAAGTACTCGGAGACGTTTCTGAAAATCAATGGCAACAAAAGAAACTTTGTTTTACAAATGGTTTTTTAAATCTCGAAACTATATTGGTTACAGAGGTTTCTCAAGATAAAGAACTCTCTTTGAAAATGGGAGATTCTTGGAATGGGTTATGGAATATTTTCGCTCCTGGTTATATTATATTTTTCTAGATTAAGTAACATCTGTTTTTTTTCCTATACAGTGTACAGAAACTATTCCAAAATTTTCAATGTAATATTGTTAGAAAACATATTTATTTACAATTACTGTTTTTAATAATTATCAAATTATAGCATAAAATTTAATAAACAAATAAAAACAAAGCAAAGAAAGAGATAAGATAAAACTATACAATATTTTCTTCAAAGATAATAAAACTTTTATTTTATAATCTATAATATGTAAAATTTTAAGCAAATTAATTTGCTTGAAGGAGCTAAAAATCATTTCCAAGGTATTTAAGATGAGAAATTAAATGAAAACTTCAAAAACATAAACATCTGCAAATTATTTTAAATAGATATTTAATGGAGAAGAAAGGAAGCAAACCTTCGGATTCATTTCTATTTTATAAGGTGTTTGTTGAAAATGCCGAATTTCTCGGATAACATGAGCAATCTAAAAACGAAAGAAAAGAATATTAACACCATACAAAATTAAAAAAAAAACTTTAAAGTATTTGACAAGAAAGAAAAAATTAATTTTTTAAAATGCTTTTTATAAATTCAAACATACATTTTTTCGTTGATTTACAAGTATTTTACAAATTTAAAAATATACGTAAGCACTATAGAATCTCAGATGTGAACAAAGACAGATTATATAAAAAAAATTACTTGCATTTCTTGAAGGAAGGAATAATTTCATATACATATATATTAGCACAAGAAAGTCAGCGATTAGACTTAATCACGTTTCCTTGTACTTTTTAAACAAAACTGTACTAGGGTGATGCTGAGTTTCGACAATAATTTAACCTTCTATCGAAATTTTACTCAACCTTGATAAAAACATCTCACACCAGAATTTTTATTAAAAAATATTTAACACATTTATTTAACTTAGTTATATGTGGCTTTTATTTAACTTACTTTTAAAAAAATTCTGGTTCGAATCGAATGAAAAAAAAAGCATAGAAACGGGTTGATTGAACCCATTCAGGGTAGAAAAGTTAAAAGAACAAACAATACAGTCTAGAAACATAAACTAAAATAATTAACACATGTAAGTAACAATTTAAAAGATAGTCCATATTCAGGACTGTACAATATGTACAGTCTAGAAACATAAACTAAATTCATGTATATATTTTTATAAACGTAACGTTTTGCTGTCTAAAATGCATTTTCAAACACTGAAATAAAGAAGAAGATAAATCAACAAATAAACTATATAACTGAAGTTTTAGACAGTAACAAAGGCTCGAATTGAAGAAATGACAAAAACTAAAGTAATAAACAAATTAAAGAAATCTACAATCAATTTTTAAACACATTTTTCAGGTAACAACTATTATGAAAGCTCTACACGAAGTCAAAGCAGAAACATTTAGCCTTTTAGTGAATATACATTCTATTATTTGAAAATGAGATAAGAAAAATATTGTTAATTCTACTTTGATATTTTCTCTGAAAGACATTAAAAAAACATCTCTTTTTTAAATTGTTACCGGCTATTTTCAGACTGGCGATTTCTATTATCCACGTTTATCCTTATTGGATGTTTTTCTCCTTTTTATTGCAATTTAATTTTTCGCGAAAACTATGGCTTCAATCCACTTCTCCACTGTATATATGAGCAAAACTCCTACTGTTATTCTTGCACTGATGACAGTAAGTTTAATGCTACCAAAAATGGTCTGCAAATTTGTCAGATCTACTGGTGCTCAACACGACATTTTATATAATACTAGGATAAAGGAAATTCGGAGACTATGCTGACATCTATAAATCGGATTGGAGGAGAGGGAAACTATTGCACTGTGGCGTAGAGGTACGTATATGTGATATGAGATGTGGTGAGAAAGAAGTATGTCCGTAGTGCAGGGTTTTTCCAGACAATGCGTGTCAGTGAACTGTAGTCATTTGCGTTCACCGACAGCAGAAATAGCCTTTGAGGAACAACATGCCAATATCGAATTCAGCCAGCGTTTGGAGAAATCGCCGACAGAAACATTGCATATATTGCAACAAGTGTACAGTGTAGGAGCAATTTTGCTTGTGAATTTATATTCAAAGGACGCCACGCTGTTTAAAGAGTACACTTAAGGTTGTGGAAGCTGTGACAGCCTCAATGAAGACTATTTCTTCTAGATCTCTAAAAGCTTCTAAGAATGGTTTCAGCAATTTATACTCGCGCTGGCAGATGTCTATAGCTGAAGAAGGGGAATACTTCGAAGTAACATATGATATCAATAAATCATATCCATTAAAAAAAACAGTCTCCACACGTTTTTATCCCAGTAGTATTAGTGTTTTGTTATTTGTTTAAATTTTAGTCTGAAAGAATGGTTGGTGGAGTTTTTTGATGTTCCACAAGAAACACGATTTTGTCCGAAGCCATTCCTAACAGAGAATCAATTATGACTGAGTAGTGCTAGGAATATAATTTGAAAGTAATAGTCCATAATTTCCGTCTATTTCACAGAATCATCTTAATATTAGTTGACTTTGGTCGTATTATGCGATAACCACAATAATTGCATATATTTTGGCATTATGCACGAAATTAATTCTATCGCGATGAGCATCGCGTATATGTGACGCATAAAGTACTCAAAATCCTTGATTATTCCTACCAGTCATTTTTAATTGAAAAATTTTCCTTATGTAATTAAAGCATCTTTAGCGATTAAATTAGGCAATTAAAAAAACAGTGATAAAAGATTAACAATTCTGTAAAGGACGCTCGTCGCTAAGAGGTTAAGGATTGCAGTTTGTGTTAGAATTATTTATGTTTCAACAAAATAATGATCCCAAACACTCAAAAAGTATTTTAGGTCGTTTCTGATAGACAGAAAAGCTGTCGTCTTAAGGAATAATGGTTTTTATTTCTACAATCATTAGATCTATCGCTTGTTGAAATTTTCGGTAGGCTAAAAATTTACAGACATTTTGTTCTCAGGCTGCATCATGTTGTTGCTGCAAATAGTAGATACATTGAAAATATCATTATTTAGTTTTGCAGACTTCTTCGCATCATGTTCATACAGTTTTTTAGTTTATATACTTAGCAGTACCATCTATTGGAAAACATTGAAACTAAATTTGAAATTCTGTTTGACTGAAAATTTACTGGTTTTCCAAGTAAAATGAAGCAAACGGTGCATTTATTTGAAGTTATTTATAAAAATATTCTGTAGAAACAAAGTCACAATTGTAAATGCATTGCAAAAATATTTTTTTCAAATTACCATTCTCATCTTAGAAAAGTTGAGCAGTCCTTCATCCGTGAAATTCGGAGTTCCTTCTTCAATGAAGGATAAATCTGTTAGATACATCCCGAGATAAGGAATGCATGGAGGATCACATCTAGGTTAAAAAACAAGTAAAGTTCACAAAGAAATATATTTTTTATCATTACAACTAGAAATAAGTATCAAAATATTAAATATATTATGTATCATAAATAACATATGTGGTAATAGTAAATATAGTGAAACAACTTTACCAGAATATTTAAATTGATCACACTGAATTTGAAGACGATAACGAACATTTTTTAAACACACAGTACATAGAGAAATAAACAATAGATAGTTGGATAGTTAGTTAACACGATTCAATATTGTCATACGCCGACTTCACAATGATAACATAACAGAGAATTTTTGCTTTCTCTCATCAAACAAAATTAGCCAGCTACACTAAGCTTTGCATAAAAACTCCACGAATACCATCCTACTGATGATATCATCGATCATTATTTTGGCTCGTGAATCTTTTTACTCTATCAAGATGAGAAGTTGCACGTTTTGGCATTGCTCTTTTTTCACATACATTAAAACATATAGTACCTAGTGGACCACATCTCATTTAGAATATAGGGTGTTCCGTTAACGTGGCAAAAAAACTAAGAACGGTGATAGTACATTACATGTTAATACAAACAATTTTTTAGTAAACTAGGATAGAAATCACCTTATTCATTTAAAAATACAGGATGTCTTACTCCAAACCGACCGGGAATCGTACATAACTTTAAGAATAATAAAGATAATGTAAAGAAGATTTCAACGTACTTACCTCGTTTTGCATGCAATATGATGACATTGCAAAAACGCGATGTAAGAGCAGAATAAATCTGTCAGTGGCATCATACATACTGTCAGTTACACTTCGAAATATGGAGCTTTCAGATAAGTGTACTTTCTACACAAATGGTCTCTACCTTCTGCACTTGTTATGATGTTAGCACAGTTCGGACAAAACAAGGTAAATCTGCTGTAAAGTTCGTTACAAGATCTTCTTTATTGTTAAAATTTAAATTACAAACGAAAATCCTGGTTCAACTTGGATTGTAGCTCCTTGTATTTTTGACTTAATAAGTAACCTGACAACCACAGATTTCACGGTAAAATTTAATTGTATTAGCATCTACTGACACCTCTCTCAATCTGTTGCCACATTAACTGAATATCCTTTACACAGTGAAAATTGTGAATGACAATGTCTGCTGATGACGATAAACTTATTTAAAATGTCATTTTCGTTGGTCTCAATAAAATTATTTTTAGAATAATATAAACCTTCTTACTGAGATTTAGAATGAAACTGTCAACAATGATGATTTTAGCTTTTCTGAAGGGCTATTTTATATAATATATACGACAGTTATAAACGGAGTTTTTAAAACCGGGCTTATATTTTTAACATAATTACTTCCTGGCAGGTAGATGAAAGGGGACAAAAAAGACTTCAAAGGAGATTTTTGTCCAGCCAATGGGATAAATAGTAGGGTAGATAGTAAACATACAACAGAAAGAGAGTAAAAAAGACCGAGTAAGGATTAAGTGTCTTTCATCTGAGGAAGTCGAAACGATCTAAATGAAAACAATTTTATCCTTGGCAACGCATCTTGTAATAAAAGTATTCTTAAATACGCAGAGCATTAACCTATAGTTAGGAAACTGTAGAAACTATTGGAAAAGGGTAGGTTGGTCTTTTAGTGAGTCTACCGATTACCGAGACCCCCGGAGTTTGGAGCTTTGTCGGTCCAAAAAAAGGTAATTTCGCTGAGCCACACTGAGCTGCACGGATACCTGTGAAATTTAGTCTTGGATTACATCGCATCATCTTATAAAATGCCCGAAATGTGTAATTATGACACTGCACAATGCAAGGAAGTTTTTTACCAACTGTCGTCATTAATTTTCTATGAGTGCTAGCAAGTGCCACTTTGATTGAATTTTAAATAAGTTGGTGAATTGTTTGTTTTTAAATTTGAAACAGATTTAGAAAGTTTTAATGTTAATGTCTTTTTCAAATTTCAGATTCTTACAGACGCAAATGATATGTGCGTTTGATTTTTTGTTAATAACAGGTTAGGCTTTTGTTGGAGTAAGTTTTTAAGTGTTTCTTGGCAAATTGTTTGTTGGATACCAATCGACTAAGTGGATATTTCCAAACGACTGCCCACAGTGGGACCCCACAATTAGCCATTATTAGACAAATCATTTCCTGCTACTTGGGTTTATTGGTAATTAATTATACTTGCTGCTCTAATCTATCTTCAATTTTTGACTTAAATATATTATATAATATATTACTTTATTATAATATTACAATTATCCAAAAGCCTATCTTCAATACCGGTTCAACAATACAAATAAGATCTTTCAAGTACTTCACATTGCAAATATATTAAGCAGTACAGTTTTAGTGTTAGTTTTCTAACTGAAGATTTTAAATGACGATCATCTGAATAAGGCAATTGTTTTACAAGCAACTGATCTCACCGTACATACTAAAATAAGAACATTTCCTTAAAGAAAGGCGTTTGAAAGTAATATGAAAACAAAATAAAGCAAATAATGAAATAATTTTATGCTTCTGAAACTGAAAATTTACTTAATTATATTTTGTTAAAAAATTAAAGCAAAGAGGAAAAGCCATTTATATTGTAATTAGAGGTAATTATGCTGAATTTTTCCATAGCTTCAGAAGGGACTAAAAAAAAGACACAAGATTCCGAAAACATCACGAAATTTAATACGGTTTACCAAAATACATTGAAACCTCTTCCGAGTTAGCCGCGATTCTGAAAACTGTTATTTTATCTTCCGAACATCAGAAACCAATAGATTTCCTAGGTTTAAAGAAGCATATAAGTAAATTATAATTAATTTTTAAATTAATTTACAGGAGTGAAACTCGCCCGAAATTAATGAATAATAAACATGAATTTTTACAAACTGAGCGTAAAACCAACAGAGTGAAAAATGTCAAAGTCGTGAATCGAACTCGGACCCTTGAAATAACGCTCCAAGGCTCTACCACTGAGCTACGAGAACAATACCCAACGTGGCATCTCTCACTCACATATGTCGGCAAGAGCGTAAGACGGAAATGTCATCATGAGCACAGAAATCCTGCGGCAAATCTGAGATGAAATATAAAGCCCCACAAAGCCCAGCATAGAACAACATATATAAGTAAATTACAATTAATTTTTCAATTAATTTACAGGAGTGAGTTACACTCAGTTAAGCAATGTAAAAATTCATGTTTATTATTCATTAGTTTCGGGCCAGTTTTACTCCTGTAAATTAATTGAAAAATTAATTGTAATTTACTTATATGTATTGATGCTGGACTTTGTGTGGTTTATATGTCGTCTGAAATTTGCCACAGGGTTTGTGTGCTCATGACGACATTTCCATCTTGATGACATATGTGAGTGAGAGATGCGAAGTTGAGTATCGTCTTCGAAACTCAGTGGTAGGGCCTTGGAGCGTTATTCCAAGGACCCGGGTTCGATTTCCGTCTTGGACATTTTTCACGCTGTCGGTTTTACGCTCAGTTTAGCAATGTAAAAATTAATGTTTATTATTTAAAGAAGCATTTTTAAAACAAAAAGTTCTTTTTTTGGCCGTAATTTAAAGAAATGTTTTCGAGTAGTTTTTCCAGTGTATTAACCCTTAGGCCGTTGAATTTTCGCCTTTCGACTCTTCCCAACCCTTGTTTTATTTATTTATTTATTTATTTATTTGAAAGCACATTTTGAGAGAACGTTCGAAAACGAGAATTCAATATAGTTAAGTTATTTAAATCAAAATAAATAACACGAAATAAATTAAACATAAAATTTTTAAGAAAACTTATATATATTTACAAAATGTACAGTTTATTTTGTTCAGAAATTTTGTCCATTGTCTTGCACCATTCAAATTACCATCGTCACTCTCTGAATTTAGAGTAGAAAAAGTATGCATTGATAAAACTATCATCACTTTTGTCACCAGGTAAATCTGAATAATCACTTTTGGAATCACCTGAAAAGCTTTAGCTTTTGAAGACCCAAAAATGACGCCATTGTATACTTATGTATTCTTAAAACAATCACCTAAAAATCAACTTTTTATCAGGAGAAATTGTATTCGAATGCCATTTAGGGTCGCCATCTATTAGTCAAAGAAACAATCACTTTATAACGCGATAAATTCGTTTGTGATGCTCAAAACCTTCAAAAAGTCAGATAGACGTGTGTAGCGCATCCATAACGGTCAGAGATAGACTCAGATGAACGTGCTGAGCGCATTCATACGGCCTAAGGGTTAATCACTTTTCTCGACACGAAATATCAGTTTTTCGGATTCTTTCAATTCTCAAGTAAATATTTTCATGTTCAACAAACCTATGTTCAAGAGACAAACATGCTAAATTAACGGCATTAGTATTAATATTAACATTTTACTGTTACCCAAGCATCTAAAAACTCTGTTACGCAGCTAAAAATGGTTATTTGAGAAATAATAGCATCCAAAAAACCGATATTTCTTTTAAAACAATCTGATTAATACAGTGTAAAACTCCTAGGAAACGTTTCCGCAAATTACGAGCAGGAAAATAAACTTTTATTTTTAAAAATGTTTGTTTAAATCTCAGAAATCTATTTCTTTATGAGGTTTTTCAAGATAAAGGAACGCTTTTCAGATTCGTGAAGGCATATCTTATATTTTATAAAACCGTATTAAATTTCGTCAAATTTTTGAAAACGTCTATCTTTTTTTACAATGTAAAGCATCTTGAAAACCTTCTTTGTCTACGTGCCTGATTATTTGGGTTAAGCAATGAAAGTGCTATTGGGAATTTCACAGCAAACAGTAGGGGGCCTGAAAGATCGTGTTTAAAGTGGGTATTGTCATATTAAAAAAGAAAATAAGTCATTTTGCTCAGTGGTCAGAGGGTCGAGTTGCCACGCTACAGGTAAAGAGTTCGACTTGGACAAGGTTCACTCAACCTTTCATCCCTTCCCCAAGTAGCACAAAGAAATTGGCCAATATCAAAATGTAATATCGGCCAATATCAAAAATTGATATTGTACAACGTTAAATGATCCCCCCCCCCCCCCATCCCTAAAATAATATTTGTGAATATTAGTTTTGACATCTGTGAATGTTGGCTAATATTTTCCAACATGTCTGAATATTATTTTTTGACATTAAGTGATATATATTTTCTGTCACTGCTGAATATCATAATTTGATATTGAGCGATATGTTTTTCTAACATTCCAGAATAACATTTTTTTGATATTAAATGGCTTATTTTTTTATTACTGAATAGTAATAATATCTTTAGATATCGAACAATCTCTTTTTCGCACCTCAGATGTGGTGGACAGAAATCCTTCATTGTAAAACGAGAGATCTCTGCTCAAGGGAAGTCTAGTTTCGTTACGTAACAAGAGAAAGGAAAACTCTGATACTTTAAGAGTATGATGAAGAGGAAACAAGGGAAAAATATGTTATAAAAAGCTTTTAACAAAAACTGATTGGAGTAGATTTTTCTGTTACTGTTGTCTGACAAAACTATCATTTAATTATCTCGAGTTTTTCAATCACAATCGACGTAATTTTTTTAGGTTGTTTTAGCAAAGATTTATTTAAATATCACTTTTTATTGTTGAGTTTTTTGGAAATTTTGTAAAAAATTATTTTAAAATAAGTAAGAAATTTAAAACTTGGAAACTATACTTCTATTCTTTTAATAATAAAAAATAAAATTCTTATACAAGTCGAAAATTCGAAAGCATTTTAAAAAGATAAACAAGCATCCATTTAAAAATTACATAAATTGAATTTTTTTCTTGTAAAAACATTATTAAAAATAGTATAAAATACATAGTATAAAAATAGTATTAAAACATCTTTAGTTTTTTATAAAACACAAATTTTCACAGGCTTTTTTTATACATAAAAATAACAACAGAATATTTTTATATAGGCTTTTTTTTTCTGTGCAAATTTCACGCCCGACGTCTCCATCAAATGCACAGGGACGAAAATTACACAAATGGGCGGTCCTTTAGAAATTTCTGTTCACTTCGGTCAAGATTACAAACTTCGTCAGATATGCTGAATGTCGACAAATATTTTGAAATGTCCGAAAAATGATATTGTTTTTTACGAATGTCGATAGATATCCCTGAATGTTGTAATTGTAATATCATTTTTACAACATTGGCCAATGTAACCAAATATTAAAAATGAGGCATTAAAAAGTCAAGTTTTTAAAAAATGGCAAAATTATTAAATTTTATTATTCAGAATACTATTTCTATATTATGATGTCATAAGTAATGCAAAAAGCTCTTTTGAATGCTTTCCTTTTAAAACTAATTTCAAGTTATGTCTGTGAATATCTGCAGATGTTATAAATTTCACGTACGACATTTAGCGATTTTCGAAATATTGGCCAATATTGCAGTGGATATTGGCCGATATCTCTGTGCTACCTGGGTCGGGGTCAATAAAATGAGTGCCAAGCTTGCTTGGAAACTTAACACTGAGGCTGACCACCTGACCGGGACATATGCTGTCCAAGGTCAAGAAAACAGAGTTGCGCATTGTAGGCAAGAATCATTAAGAGCCTACGCTAGTCACGTGAAGAAACGCTCATGCTAATGTTAAGTCTATGGGAAGGTTTTTGCGCGATTTCTCGCTCGCATTTTAATTAATTTTTTTTTTTTTTTTTTGCATAGCATAGCTGACGTCGATCTCTAACGTTGTTAGTCTTTATTTTTTTGATTTTGGTTACAGTTTTTTTATAAGCGGACATTTTCAATTTTGGAACCGGTTCTGAAAGTGAAAGTACCCTTATATAAAAAAACTGGAACCAAAATCAAAAAAGTAAAAACTAACAACGTTAGAGATTGACGTCAGCTATCCTATGCAAAAAAAAATCATTTAAAAATATTTAAATGCGAACGAGAAATCACGCAAGAATCTTCCCATAGACTTAACCCATTTATGCCTAGCGTCCCTATTTAGGGACGCTTTAGTAAAATGGGAAAAAGTGAATTTCACACCACTTTTTTTTTTTATAGAAATTTGGTGGCTTATTTTATAGAGGACTCCTCGGTAAAATAAGATATCCAATTCCTATTACATTTTAAGTGGTGTGAAATGTACTTTTCTCATTTCACTAAAGCATCGACGCTGGGCATAAATGGGTTAACATTAGCTAGCGCATTTTTTCGCATGACTGATGTAGGCTCTTAACCCGGGAGAAGTCGCATGGGGTATGACATACCCCGAGTGCGTACTGATTTTACAATTATCACCACTACTTTTCGAAAAGTAATCTTCAGCGTATTTTATTCTACAATTTGTAAAAGTTGTCACTGACTAAATAAGTTGAGAATTATTGTTTGTATTTATTGGTGACAAAGTAAAAACTATTCATACCCTAGATATGCGCGATTTCTCCCGGGTTAAAGGACTACTTCAGTCACGCGAAAACACTTGCACACTAATGATAATCGTATCGGCTAATATTAATAATTTTAAAGTATCTCGTTTGTATTTTAATATTGTTAAATAAAATTTTCGGAACCGGTTTCTAAAATGAAATAACCTCCCCTTAGGATTAACATTAGCGCACGAGTGTCTTCCTCTTTAATTAATTGTAACACCGCAGAGTATACTTTAAGACATTTGTGCAAAAGAAATATTGCGTCTTACCTGTGCAGGGCATCTCGCATGTTTCTAAACCTCCCGTCGGCCGAAACGAGCGTGTGGAGTTTGTCAATACTCTGTTTAGTCTAAAACAGAAATGATGAAAATATCACGTGTGGTGCATTTATTAATGAAGATACATAAAACAAGTAATATAAAAAAAATTAAGTCAATTCCCACTTTTTAATCATAAATATATAAAAGAAACCCGTGCAGCATTCATGTCCCACGTTATCTTTATTGAACATTTTTTTATAATCATCGTTGCGGTATTTTATTTTTGTGGCATCACTAATTTGAGATAAATCTTTCATTTCATTTATGAAAACATTAGGATAAATTTTTTTCTCCCACATAAAACTAAAATTAATTAATTAAATTTAATTAATGAATTAATATTTGAAAAAACTGTATTAACATCAAGTGTCATCCACTACAAGTTTTTAAAAAATGTATTTGAACTTGAGTGGATGAATAGAAAATGTTTTATTAACGATTGAAAATTTGAACAAGATATATAAATATATACAGTGTAAGCTAATAGTAGGAGTTGAAAAAAGAAGGTGTTACATGACTTTTTTTCTCAAAAAATGATTTTTCTTATGAATAAAGGTAATGTGATATCATCATATAGAGTTATTATTTCAATATTATATCAATATTATATTAGTAATATGATAAAGTTAAACTATTAAAATTCTAATTATTGTTAAAAAGATGGCCAATTATTATTTTAATATTTAATTTTTGTATATGTAATAATTTAAATAATCATAATAATTTTAAATATTTAATAATTAAATGTTAATATATTTTTCGATGAGAGTTTAGTAGCACCTGTCAATATTTTAAACATGTGCTACCAAAAAGAAAATTAAACAGATTTTCTACAGTAAACAAGCATTCACTTCAATTTTCTCATAATTTAATTTTCGTTACATAATACTTTCTTCCATCCATGTCTTTAAACATAGTATTCAAAATAAAATATTTAACATATAATCCTTAATACATTAATTGCCGTAAGAGGTGCAGATCGTCGTGTATGACGACTAGCGAAGAAGCGAGTTACGATGATTGATTTTTGAAATGTATGACATACTAGTCACAATTAAAATATTATAAAAGAAAAGAAGATAAAAGAAAGATACTACAAACTGAATTAAAAACAAATAATTTTTAAGATTATTGTTGAAATAAAATTTTAACTGTTACTTTTTTTTCAGATTATTTTTCATAGAAAAAAGAGGGAAATCTCTGTTTTTAAACAAACTTCTAAAAGAAGAAGTATCAGATATCAGTTTGGTTCTTTTTTCACCTTTTGTAGTATAATTTTATGCATAACTTTGCAAAGAATGCTAAATTTTTTTTTAATTTTCTATTACTAAGATACTGGTGTTCAAATTTAAAACTTTCATATCACTTAAATGGTAAGTTTTCGTACCAACCAGCATTAATGAGTTAAGATTATACTAAAATATGAATAATACATTGTTTTATGAGTTAAATTTTCTTCGTATATAAATAATCTAATGGTGTTAGCACTGAACTTTAAAACGAAAAAAAAATAGGGGATACAGTGGAGATAAATGGTAACTAGGGCATGCAGGGCAGATAACAAGGCCGATAAATGAATTTGCCTATTCTGATGACAATTGTTAAAATTTTCCAACATTGTTTTAAAGTGTTTGTGCTTTCGATTTGACGGTCTGACGTTTCGTTATACCACAAACTTTCAATGTTAAAAGAAATTGAACATTCTTAAATAAAATACTTAACCCATTAACGACGACTTATTTTACATTTCTTTTAATATTTCGATACCAGTTGACACCAATTTTCCCATACTGTTATTTTAACTAACTGAATTTCTGATAGTTTCACATCAGATAATATGAATTTTTTTTACTAAGATACTGGTGTTCAAATTTAAAACTTTCATATCACTTAAATGGTAAGTTTTCGTACCAACCAGCATTAATGAGTTAAGATTATACTAAAATATGAATAATACATTGTTTTATGAGTTAATTTTTCTTCGTTCGACTTTAAACAAAGGAGGCAACTCAATTCATTTAATACATATTTTTAATGTTATCTCCACGCATAATTTATTTTATGATCCAATTTCGATAATTCTATTTTTTGTTTGAAAGTGACGTTTCGGGTGGCGGTCCCATACTGTAACAAGAAAAAAAAATCTGTTTATTTTACAGAAAAAAAACTGTCAGCTACGACGCCAGTAAAAAACTGTTTATTTTAAGGAAAAAAAATCTGTATTTGATACGAACTTTCTGTTATTTTAACAGATTTGGTCCATAAGTTTGTAATAAATACAGATTATTTAAGTAACGATATATTCTGTACAGGAGATTTCTCGTTTTTTACTGTCGTCCTGGCTGACAGTTTTTTACTGTAAAAGCAACAAATTTTTTCACAGTGCGTGTGAATTTCACCAGAAAATAAAAATAGTATGGTTGTACGTATTTCTAGGATGTAACTTAAAAAATTGGTAAATTTCTACGAAAATTGTATATGTTGTTACAGTACACAGTACTATTTTAGGTTTTAAATATAGTCATTTTATTGTATATAGTTTTAATTACCCATCATACGTAGTATAGGGTAAGTCTTGTAATCGTTTTGAAAATCGAAAACAAATTTTTGACGGGTTTACACGTTTCAGACACTAAAGATTCCGAAAAACATATTTTTAGAAAAAAAAAATTGCGGTCCGTCTGTGTGTCTCTGTGTGTGCCTGTAAACGCTCTATCTACCGAACAAATTGAGATAGAGACTTGAAATTTGGTATGTACTTAGTATGTAATAATGGGAAGAAGCTTATTGAATTTCAGTAACCTCAATTATCCGGAACTATTTTTTTCGGACTCTCGAAATATTCGTTCTAATAAAAGGTACATAAAAATTTTCGAAATTGTTTATTTTAAGGAGTGAATACAAAAGACAATAAAAAGACAAATTTTGCATAAAGAATCAAGTTGATCGGATAATTAGTTGGCGAGATATTTGTAATTATATTTTCCACACTCTTCGATTTTTCATGACCCTGTATTTCATTCAAATTTCAATTCAAAATATCTTAATTGGAAGTGATACGCTTAATCCGACGCAGTAAACCGTTAGTTAATATGATTATCAATTTTGGAGTTATAGAGCATTTAAAGTTTAGGACGTCATCAAGCCACGATTTTATTCGAATTGCAATGCATTTTATAAATAGTTTACACGTTTTATTTTCATATTTTATATTATGCATTTCCATGATGGGTAAGTATTACGGTGGCCCCAACGACTAGTTTTTTTCTGCAAAGACACGTAAAACATTTAATACACGATCGTCTCAAATATGAGCGATTTTGGCAACAGTATGGTTTTAAGTGAATGTGAATAAAAATAATGGATTATCACAAAACACTCTGTTATTTGAAACCACTATCGCTCGCCAATCATATGTTTTTACGCATCTAAGCAAGTGGGTCATTTGAAGTCCATATAAATTTTTTGCCCGTAAAATTTATTTGTGAAATAAATTGTCAGTATCGCTTATCTATGTCTGCTTTATAGAAAGTTCGATTACAATCTTTTTTTTACAAGTAAATGTCTTTTATTAGAGTAAAAAGAAGCTCTAATAGATGCGACCATTTTATTGCTATTTATTGATATATCATGGTTGATGATGCTCATATTCGAAAGTTTTATAGAATGTTCAATTACAATTTTTTTTTTAAGAGGCAAACTTTTTTCGGTATAGTAAAAAAGAAGCTGTAATTTTATTGACAACTTTTGCTAGGCGATATCATTGAAATAGTTGATGGTGCTCATATTCCTCTACTTTATAGAAAGTTCATTTACAAATTTCTTACAGATAAACTTCTTTCGATATGATAAAAAGAAGCTGTGATATAAGTTCTAATTTTATTAACAACTTTTGATTGGTGATATTATTGAAATAGTTTATGGTGCTCATATTCGCCTATTTTATAGAAAATTAATTTGCATAATTCTTACGGGTAACTTCTTCCGATATGGAGCAAATAAGATCTAATTCTACAGATATCTTTCGGTAGAAAGTGTATTAAAATTTCAGATTTTTATATGGCCACCAGTTACCTCTTTTGCAAAGATATAAATGTTACGAACATAGCTAAGGACAGACAAAAGGGAGGCTTACAGCTTTAGTGTAATTTACGAAAACAATGATTAGAAAAGCTATTAGTGAGAAATATGGCATTTTCAGGGCGCCAAAATACAAATGTTGTACGGGATGGAAAAGATTCCAATTGTAACATTGACAATTACCACAGTTAAACTTTTTTTTCCATAATTTTAAATATTTTGCGTGAATTCATAATTGAATATTTATTTTCTTATTTCTTTCATATTTCATGCATAACTCGCATGTTCGCATAACTATTTACAAATATAGTAAAAATGGACATTACAAAAACATCTCAACAGCAAACTAAATTTTACAAAGTAAAAATTTACCATAGCGATACTTTTGAAAATACCTTGTTAATATTGTAAAGCACAAATTACTTAACTACTTAAATGGTAGACATTATTTACAATTCAAGTATACTAGTAAGGTCAGTGCTACACTTATTAAGGCCTAGAATATTATATAAATTTATCAATGACAATGAGAAAATTTACTGTTATTTGGAAGTTGGAGGATATAATCTTCTACTTTTGAATTGCATCTATGACTGTTTTCTGTGCATTTAGAATAAGTTTTGACAAAATTTAGCATACATACTTTTACAGATATACTCTATAATAATGATATGTTAAACAGTACACTATATGTTATGAGAAACCGCATGTTAAAACAGTGTACAATCATGTTTATTCATTATTTTCTTTAATCAGATTTTAAATTACAGAAAGTTAAGCAAATATTAACGTTATAAAAAGTGATTAAAATAACCGAAGATGACTCACCGTTTTAGACACTTTCTCCCACGTTTTTTTCAGTCGAAACACGGAGCTATTCATGAATGCCGCACAGATTTGAAGTACGCCATTGAAATTGTGGAGACAGCGGCAAATGTCTGCCACTGCAGCCCATTTCTCGATAATAGTAACCCGAATTGACATTGCCTTGGCTTCCATGATCTCCGACACCACAAGCCGGCTTACCTATAAAAATAAAAGTAAATAAATTAATAAATAATCGTGTACTCTCTTTGCATGATGATGGCAGTGTGTAAATACTTGCGCACTAATAACAGAATATTGAAAAATCTTGACCTAAAGCTTGTAGAAGCGCAAGTGCCTAGTAGCTCTTTTATGAAGGTAGTCAAGTGTCAAAAGGATTGTTGTGTTTTTTCTGTGAACGTGTTCTCCTGATTCTAACATTTGTGTGTGAACGTGCCATGTAGTGTGTCATTTATTTTACTCCCGTGAAATGTAGTTCAATATCCAGGAATCTGATTGTCGTGGTTATTTTATGTGGTAATATGCTCATTTGGTTTCTGGGATCGATTAGTTAGTATAAATACGGCGTAGTAATGAATATCATCGGATTTTGTCGGATCTCACCCCTCGTGGAAATCAAGACATGTTTGAACTTTCTTCAAGCCGCCTACGTATCGTTAGCAGTGACGTTCCAATTCGACTGAGTTTGAAACTAGATTCTTCAGCGAAGGCGTTTGCTTTGATGGTAAAGTGTTTCTCTAATTACTTCGAATAAGATTAAAGTGGAATCCACGAGATTCCCTTTATTTAATGATATTTTATATAGTAAAATATTTAGTTCTTCAGGTGATATTTTACAGCGAGCTAAGAAGCTTTTCTTAGGCTCAAGAATTCAATCAACGAAGTCATCTTGTTTGGAGTTAATGTTAGAATTTAGAGAATTCTTGGGGTTAGTTTCTCCCATACTCAGTAGCTTAGTACTTGAGCATATAATTTGATTATCCATAGGTAATTTTTGCCCGCTCCACTGCCTATTATTGCTTCTAAGAAACTGCTTGTACTGTTAAGCTTGAGTCAGGCCTACTTATTTATCTGACCGGCCCGAAGGTTCCACCACAAGTTTATAATCTAGTTTAATTACTAGAAAATTCGCAGAAAAATAAAATGGTGCGCGGCAGCTTGTCCTGATTGCTAACGCATTGGATTTGAGACTCAAACGTTTCTCTGTGTGTTTGCCTCTGGAAAACTCGACGCACATTTGCTTATTTCTTACAATCATAAAATTACGTTTGGTAAAACATTGCGCCAATTAATGATTACATAACATTTTCATTGTTCTCATATCTTTGACCGTTTCAAAAATGAAGATTTACTACCAGCTTACCGCAAATTTTCTGTTCCTAATTAAGTTATTTTGATACTCTGAAAAAATATTCAGCAACAATTATAACGAGGTTTTTTTTTTTTTTTTTTTTTTTTTAAAACAGATTTCAGTCAAATGAGGTTATACAATTCGTATATATATATGTCTTTTTTCTTTTTTAATGTATGTCCTCGAAAAATTGTTGAACATAATTTATCCCTTTTCAAAAATTGCTTTTTTGCTGGAAAATGCTCGTTTTGGTGTTTGCTCTTAAACATTTCACCAGGACCAAAAAATGGTATGTTTATCTTCCATTTCAATTTCTTCTCCTTTTTTGGACTTTCTAGACTCTAATTTTCGTAAAATATGGCGAATTTCTACGAAATATGAATATATTGTTAACCCCATCGTGAGGAGCATCCCGTCTACTTCATTTAATATTTAGGGACTTCTTTCTCGGAATAATAATTTTCGCTTTATTCAATCGTTAAAATTTTGTGATTATATAAGGTAAAAATTACTGTTCGAAAATAGTAGTATTCAAATTCATGAATGTTACGTACCCTATACGGTACGTATACATACCGCTCGTCGAGAGGGCTTTAAGGTACACAATAATACTTTGTATTTTAAAAATAGTCCAAGTATCGCTGGACTGGCAAACCCGTGTTCCACAGGCCAACTATCACTACTATTTCGAATAGTAGTCTTCATCTTATTAAATGACAGAAATTTTGCGTTCAAATAAGGCAAATATTACTGTTCGGAAGTAGTGGTGATAATTATCCCGGAGGCACTAGAGTACATCAATTCTGTCATATCATGGAAATTTTTTACACAGATACTTACAAAAAGTAACATAGGATCGTCTATTGCACGTCACATATGAGCCAATGTGACTGAAATTCAATATGGATAACAATAAAAAGTTGTCACGATAAATACTATATTGTGCTACACCATTCTTACCAAAATATGCCAAACGGCGTGCAATAAGTACATATTTTTTAATGGATGGAATATTTATGTCGATTTATTATTTTTTTAAATATTTGTTTTGGTGATTTTGTATGCATAGAAATATTTGAACTTTTAAGTAAAGAAAAAAATGCACTTTTTTGATCAACATGCATCTCCAAGAGAAAAAAAATACTATCATTAAAAAATAAAATTTTCATGTTTTATTAAGAAAATAAAAAGGATGCAAATAACTATTTTATTATTTTATATATTTTCTTTAATAAAGGAATGTCCTTAAATTATTACATAAAAGCCCAGGCGCAATGCAAAGACAAAAATGTCATTTTCAGAAATTAACTAGTAGCATTTATAAATAAAACTAGTAGCATAATTAATCAGTAGCATTTTATTATTTTAATGGCGTATCATTAATACTTACGTCATTGAATCTTCGGGTCATAAGGAGAATATTAGGCGCTTTTGTTGCCTTTTCAGGCTTCATCCATGCTTGTCCTAAAAATTCCCTAAAAAGAAAAGAAGAAAGAAATATTTTTTTGCCTAGTACTTGTATGCATAGAAGCCAAAGTATATGCCAAAAAGAAAAAAAAATACTAACACTCAATTCTTTAATAAATGTTCGAATAATACCTCTTACTTAAAAATATTTGGCGATATCTCATGCAAAAATAAAGCTCATTCGAAGAAATATGAAGACGCATACAAGTGTAACACGTTCATGAATACGGATTGCATTATTTAAACGCAATGGAATGAATAAGGTAAAGCTAGGAGAGATGGCGCGGTTGGAGAGATTTCGCACATAGAGGTTCGGGGGGAAGGATTAGAGTGAGCGCGCAGCGACTCCAGGTGGTTGTAAAACAGCAGTAGTTTAGTGTCTACTTGAAAGATCACGTTGATTGTTTTGAGCTTCTAAGATAAAGCATTGCTATTTTGTTTTGTTTTCCCAAAGTAAATGCTTGAATTTTCATAGCTATTCATCAGAATTTCTATACAACGTCAGTAGTACAAAATATTTTAAACTTAAACGATTTCTCATAAGCTACTAATTTAGACTAACAATGTGAACATCAACGGTTCGTTTTAGTAGCGGTCATGTTTATATAAAAGGCCGCGCAATCTCTCCTACCGAAATTGGAGAGTTTGCGCATCTGCTACTTAGGAGAGATGGCGCATCGTTTCCATTAGTTTTCATGCTAGGAGAGATTACGCAGCTCATTGGTAAATTTTCCCCAAAAAATGAAAAATTAAAATGGACTAATTTTAAGTTAAACGGGTTATTAAGTAACTTAATGTTATTTTGTAATCTTATCTGGATTAGGTTTTTCTGATTCTTTAATTTTTTTCCCTTTAATTAAAATTTTTTAATCGTTTTTAAAATTATTTCCTTTTTCTGATTCTTTTATCATTAGGTTGAAATATTCACTCCTAATACAATAATATTTGTTCACAAAAACCTTACAACAATGTCATTTAAGTGTAATTATTATTGATAACAATTTAATTGTAGTTATTATTAGTAACAATCTCTCCTACCCATGTGCGCAATCACACCAACCCTGTAAGGACAGATTGCCCAAAATAACTTTCTTGGTTTTATTACAACTATTCTATTAAATTACAACATAAAAACCAAATAGCAATGGAAATGCATAAAAAATAAATGAAGTAAAAATTATTCATGGATAGTTTAGCAAAATATTAATATTTAGATTATCTATTGTTATTCTTTTGAATTGTGAGCAGACTCTCCTAGCTTTACCGTAAGTATGTGATTGGCCTCAGTGATATACGGTAAAAGCATGACATTTGCATACAACCAAACCAGGTATAAGGTTAATCATATACCTAGTACTCCAGTGGATCTTGATAATATGTGAAGTTGAACAACTCATTCTTAATGCGCAGAGGTCAGTGTCACCAAATTTCATACACATTTTCAGAGGCCCAAAGAAAATGTTATAAAATTTGGTTATTTTTGTTGAAATTATTTTTTGCGCTAAAATGGATTAATGTTTTATCAAAGACTGTTTTTTTAATCAAAACTTTCAAATTTATCAACAGAGATCTATTGCAATATTCAAGAGATGGTCCATTGTTTTTAAATCTAGGCCAAAGCCGTCATTAAACGAGCTCTGACAACGAGGTGCATAACTGTTACTTACTAAGGATACTGAATCCAAGTGAAAAAGCCTATTGCTGTAGTAGTTTTCAACCAAAATTTTAAGTGTTTCTAAGCTGTGATTTTTTTTTCACGTTAGCCTTTTTTTTGAAATGTCAAATTTAAAATAACCATAAAAATCAGGTGTGTGTTATAAAAACTAATGTCATTCACGTACTAAAAAATTACAAGTAATAATATCTTCAGAAGTTTTCTGTTAGAAGCAGGCGAGCTCTAAAATTGTGCGTCTCAAAATTTTTAGAAAAACTTGTTTAACTTTTTAAAACTACATTTTAAATGACTTGCCCATTTCGTTTTGTAATTTTGCGCGTTCTAATATATGAATATTTTGCACCCTATGATTAATAAAAAAATGAAATCTTTGAAAAATGCAACTTTTTTTGTTTGAAAGTGGTAACTCCTTCAATAGAGTAATTAACAACTGTGCACACTGGTAAAACTTGGTTCTAAGAATTCAGACATAATTTCATATTTTCAAGTGTACATCATGTATTCAGAATAGCTTCCGAGACAACATTACTTAAATTCGAAATCACATACTCTTTTTGTTTGTGATACACCCTCTTCTCAAAAGTGTTTGAACATGCATTGTAAAAAAAGAGAAATGTTTCTGAATATAGCAAGATTTTATGAAAATATAACATACCAGTTCCGAGTTATCTAACGATTTCAAAAAACGTTGCTTTATCTTCCAGAACACGAAAAATCAATAAATTTGTAAGGTTTAAAGAAGCATTTCAGAATCAAAAGTTTCTTCTTCTTCTACAAAACAAAGAAAAAAAAATCCGAAATGTTTTCGAGTTCTTTTTCCAGTGTATTAATCACTTTTCTAAACACGAAATATCGGTTTTTCGAATGCTATCAATTTTCAAATAGACGTTTTCAGCTACTTAACAAAATTTATATGTGTTAGAGTAACAAAATATTTTTTAATATTAATGTTAATGCTGTTAATTTAGCATGCATGCTGTTGAAAATGGAAAGTTTTACTTGAGATTTCATAACTTCCGAAAAACTGATATTTCGTGTTGAGAAAACTAATTAATGCACTGTAAAGCCTACTCGGAAACATTCCGGTTTTTCTTTTTCTTTTTTTTTTTTCTGGAGCAATAAGGAAAAAAAAACATTTATTTCAGAAATGGTACTTATTTCTCAAGTTTCCGAAGGTAAAGGAACGCTTTTTGGGAATTGTGGATAACTCAGTCAACCTCTAATAAAGTCTACCTAATGAAGTCTACCTCTTTCTTTTCATAGCTCCATGCGCGCAATGCTAAAGGTAGGGTGTCTCTATATGGGAGTGGCGACTGATATATATATATATATATATATATATATATATATATATATGAGAGTCTGATCGTATGCTCAGACTGTACTTAGGCAGACATTTTTGTCCAAACTATAGCAAACCTACATTCCAGATTTGACGATACTCACCAGGACGAGTTTGATTATACGAGTGAGACCATTTACGAAGCATTAACTTGGTGATAATGTGAGACATCAAGATGTTTGGTGGCTCACTTTTGCCCAGAATCGTTTCAACAAATCACATTTTATATCCAGTATGTCCTCACTCTCAAATCGAGGCACCTTACTGAAGATGCTCACATAAAAAATAAGAGAAATTTAAACTTTTGACTTACTCGCTTCTTATTGAAATGAATATTTTATGGTCTAAGTAGGTCATTCCTTCAGCTATTTCTAAAGCGGATAGAGTTTCGATGGTTTCTTTACTAGCCGTCTGTGAAGAAGAAATGAGGAAAACAATAATTACATTTCATAGCATAAACATATTAGATATAAATGACAGTGCACATTAAATTTTAAAATATTTTTTGTCATTCAAATGAATCTAGGTCATTTTAATCCATTACATCCCGCATAAGATATACCGGAGCAATTTTTATTTAAAAAAGTGTTTTTGATTATTTAGTCTCTAAATAAGACAAAAATATAAATTTTTAATGATTGCTTTGTTTTTATTTGGTAGCAACAGTACCGCATACTTCAGAGTACATTGGGCACGAAGCAATAATTACTTGAAAATTTCCAAACACAAATCCTCTGAACTATTACATTTAAAACGAAGAGCGAAAAAAAATGTCAGTACTCACTTTTTACAAGTCACGGTAAATACAAAACTAAGCTAACGCCAAAGTGTCGGGAGTAAAAATGTATGAGGAAATTAGGAAAGTTATAAAAAAAACTTATATAGATAAACTTATATACAAGTCAATAGATAGGCCTGAATTTACTTGTGATTATTTAGAGGATTACAGTGCAATAAAGAGCCTCACCATAGAGGATGTATTGGGAATTGGAGGATTAAGTAAATATCATGCAGTGAATTCAAATATATGCAATTAGGTTTTTTTTATGTCACGTATAGTTTTTGCAGAACCATAACAGTGGCAAACAATATACCAATCAAGATTAATGGCCAATCTCTCAGGTACGCATAATTCTTTGAAAATTGAGTGACGTGTTAGTGGCATTAAAATATTTTGCTTAACATGCTTTTTATATCATTTAATGAAATTGAAAAACTTGTTTCGCATGCCACAGAACAGAGAATTTTCCTCATTTATGACTGCATTCTGACAGCGAAAATACTCAACGAGTTACAGAAGCATTCCAAGAGGAGTTTGTAATAAAAGTTGGCTTTCACATACAATAACCAATGAATTTAGAAAGATTTCCAGAACTTTGCCAATATTTGCTGGCAACTCTATCTGAATGACCTTCCTCCGTGGTGGTGATAAACCAGTACAGAAAATCAACAGTAGTGGCCAAAATTGTGGAAACTTTTGAAAACGTGTATTTTTGAAAATTGATGATTCATAATACGACTTTTCTTTAAGTAATGCCATAAAATTATATTCCAATGGAAAGATAATTTAATCAAAAATGTAATGCAAATTTTCATCAAGGAATGATTATTAAAACAGCAATTATAAAGAAGAAAAGAAACCTATAAAAAATGAGATATACAAAAATTATCATAATGCCAATTGTTACTTATTTGGGTAATCTTTACTCTTAATTAGGGTCTTACAACGCCTTCCCATGGAATGAACCAAGTCTTTTAGTTTTAAAGCCGTTATAATGTGATACCAAGATCGAATTATTTCTTCTATTAATTGGATTTTACTGTTGGGTTGCTTCTGTGCAACAAGTTCTTTTAGTCGGCTTTATAGATTTTCAATTGGGTTAAGGTCTGAGCTATTCCTGGGTCATTTTAACTCTGAAATATGATTATCTTGAAACCCCTTTTTGCCCACTTTAGCAACAGGACATGGAGCTGAATCCTCTTGAAATATAAATGCTTCATTCTCTTGGAAAATATTACATACGGAAAGATTCATAGATGGGATTGATGTATTTCATTTATTTATTTTTGGGTATTCCTATTTCCTGTAAACCCACAAATTCTGCCCACACCTTTTGATGTCATACAATCCAATATCATAACACTGACTGGATGCTTCACAGTATGTGTAATACACTTAAGATGCAATCTTCTTCGATACTTCTTACGTATTTTATGCCATCACTACCAAACAGGCAGATTTTGGTTTCGTCAGATCAAATAACACTGTCTCATTGTTTTGCTGTCAAACAAATATGAGTTTTAGCCCAGTTTAATCTTTTAAACCTTTGTTGGAGAGATAAAAATGGCTTTTTTAATGAAGTTCTAGCATTTAAACCAAATTCTTGCAGTCTGTGTTGAACAGTCTTTGTACTCAGTATCACATTGAATTGCGCATTTCATCTTGAATACATCCAGATGACTTTCTTCTGTCATGTCTATGCAGAGTCTCTTAATTCTTCTATCATCACTTGCTGTTGCACACCTTTTCTTGCTTTTATCAGTTTGGGTTTTTCAGTGACATAGTCTTCTTGTACCGCTTCAAAAATTTAAAAATGCCACCTATGGTTAAATTTCCACTAATTTTCCTCCTAATTTTTTCATAACTGTAATGTTGTTCACTTAACAGGGCAATTTTATATCGCTTTCTAGGTGATCAGTCAACTCTCTGTGTTATTTCTATTATTTTCTTATGTGTTACATCCAACTCTAATATCAATCACATAAAGCACTGACAAATGTCCTCTTCACACCGCCAAAACATGACAGCAATAGTTGAATCCTGCTGCTACCTGATTGACTCATTGCCAAAACAGGATGACACCTGATTGGCTCTCTAAATACACATGATTATTGGCTGCATTCAAATAAAGGAAAGCTACTTCATGACAACCTAAACAAGTTCGGTTCCTATTTTGTCGTTTATTTGTCTATAACTTTTGAATAAATACTCATAATTGAACAAAATTTATTTCATTACATTTTTGATTAAATTATCTTTACACTAATGTAATTTGATGATATTACTTAAACAGAAAGTGGTGTTATGAGCCATCAAACCTCAAAAATACACCTTTTCAAAAAGGTTTTCACAATTTTGCAATCACATTAGTTCTAAATTTGTTCAGTAGGATAGTTATTACCTTCAAAAATTGCTTGATAAGAAAACCATGAACATGTCGCATAATTCTTAAATAATCATATTTAATATTATCTGATAAGCTGTCGTTTAATCTTGGTAGGTAGGCTTTGAGCCAACCTGTACAGTGCAATTTCAAACGATGTTTTATTGTTAAACAACAAACATGCCAAGTTTTTCAAAAACTAAAAAAAAAATATTTATTATACAAATATTTAAAAATGTTGTGTTTTATCTTTTTCTTGTATTTACTGTTTAGAGAGTATCTCTAATTTTAGTTTGTCATATGTAACTATTTATACATCTTACTTTTCTGCGATTTCGTTTGCAAATGTTGACTATTTTATCGATAAATTTAAGACGCATCCAACTATTTAGTACAGTGGCGCTCGCTACGCGGCTCCCGAGCCACTTTTTACTATTCTGTAGTTACTATTCACGAGTTACTATTCTGTTAAATAGAATTCTTCATCTTATTTAATTGCAGAATTTCTGTTATTAAATAAGGCTAATATTATTTTTCACAAACAGTGGTATGAGGGTACTTTTTGCAAAGAGTAATGAGTAACCACTGATTTAGTGGTTTAGAGATTATACACACATACAGATAGAGAGATAGGTAGCGAAAGAATAATATAAGAAAAAAGAATTTAACGCCCTTTTAAAAACAGGCAGTAAAACAAATCTGTTTTTTATTTAGTGATTTTATAATGAAGAAATGGATAGCTTATTCAAGATAAACCCTAAGTGTAGAATATCAAGTTTTGAGATATTTATGAAAACATGTCCAACCAAGCTAAAAGTAGATGAATTTTTGGGTAAAAAATCCATAATGTAAAGAATGGCTCTTTATAGCCAATGTTAAAGCGATTTATTACACTCTTTTATTTAACTTAAATTAGTTTTTGTATGTAAAGATGGAATTTTGTAACCAGTTTTTCACCCACCTCATGATACGCTAGACTTATACAAATTATGTACAGAGGTGTGTTTTCCATGACAATGTAGCATTTTAATAGTTTTAGAACTTAATTGTAAATTAATAAATTAATTTTAACGCATTTTTTGTTAGCCTTTCGCAGGTGATAAATCGTCAGATTTATGGTTATAACTGATTATGAGTTAAAAATACAATGAAGTTCTGCGACAACGAAATATTTTAAACTGTAAGAAGTAGAAACTATATAGAAAAAAAAATTAAGAGTGTAATAATTGATTCCTTTAAATAGTTCGATATAAATTAATTTAGGATTATACGTTGAAAAAACAATTTAGAAATCCTGAATAGATAGTTTAAAAAAATGCTTTTTTTTCTTTTCTTTTGCCATATTTAAAAAAAAACAAAAACAGAGCCTAAATTATAATTAAAGAAAAGATCAATTCACATTATTTGCGATTTTTACCGAGCGCAAATCAAAACGATGAAATTACAATAATCAAAGCCCACGCTAAAGTAATGTATTGTAACGGAATTTTGTTTGGAACTAGATGAATTGCAATGATGAAATTAGTCATGATTGTTAAGATGAACATTGGATGTTTATAAATGAGTGTTTTGTTTACAAAAGAAACTATTTATTTTTATTCATTAATATTTAGAGGAATGGGTAGTTATGAACATTAAGTTATGAACATTAATTGTAGTTATATTACCTTTTGAAATAAAACACATTTTGCCTCTGTACTCGTATTTGAATCGGTTTTACTATTTTTAAGATATCGATGACTTGAGTTAAAGATAAAAATTAACAAATCTGAGATTTTTAGTAAGTCTGAACTTTATTTTAGTCAGTTAAAAAAAATCAAAATATATACAAATGTTCTAAAAAGTTTTCTGATGCCTTTGAACTTCAAGCATGGCAGGTAAACTGAAAAAAAGTGAATGAAGTACTTTTCACATTGTAGAAAACTGGCTCGATGAAAAGTGCTATGAATAAATGAAGCATTTTCTAAAGAACAAATTTACACAACGTAAACTGTTTTGAGGAGTGCAAAAAGCCTCTAATTCTATAGATCACATGTGTATAAATTCTATAGATAACATACAGAGGTACACGAAATACTTCAGACACATTACCCGGTACGGACAGCAATTGCTGAAAATAGATTTTTACAGAGTTATGTGCTTTTAAGTTACTTATTTAGATATCTCATTTGACAGAGAAACCGCAAAATTAACTACACCTAAAAACTAATCTCCGTGTGTCTTGAAAGATCTGAAAAACCACAACAAATGAAATTATATCTTAATTATCTTCTGATTTATAGGACATTGCATCAAAACAACATTAAGTGTTGCAACAGTAAACAAATGAACTTTCTCATAAATAAAGCTCTGAACCACTTCAAGATCATATGACCGTACGTGCTCTACAAACTGAAATTCCCAATACAGCTGAATGTGTTTTTATAAAAACTCAAACCGACGAAGGAAAACAAAAACTAACGAAATTACGCGAAGTACTTTATGTCCCATACTTAAGAGTCGAACCTAATTTCGGTTACTGAAACCACTAAAAACGGGTGTAAACTAATCTTCGATGATAATAAATGGGATTTGATCTTTGATGAAGAAATATATATTAGAGCAAAAGATAAGAACAACTTTTACATTATTGAAGAAATGGATAATGTGGAACAATCACAAAATTATTTGCACATAACGTACAACTGTGACAGCAAAGAGCTGTCATCTTTTCATTTTAGGAAAAAATGATATTTCTCAATAATATCCTGAATAAATGATGCTGAATTTCTTCTAATTCGTAATTTCGGAGAGACAAAGAATAAAGCTAAGACAAAAAATCTTGGGCTTTTCCACTATATTCTACTTGTGAATAACTATCAATTTTATCATGTTTTAAATTTTATCTGTGCGATGCTATTTTGCAAGAATACAAATTATTTTACCAAGGGCGTTGCCAGGAGAAGGTCCAAGTCCACAAGTTCTTTGTCTTGGCCCTGTTTCGAAATCATCTGCAGCAGCTGGGATGCGGCTTTCGTTTCCGCGGGAAGAAGGGTATTGTTGTGTATAAGCTCTTCGAGAAAGTCTGTCGTTAGTTTCAGAAGTTTGGGATCGTTATCGAAATCCTGGAGGAAAAAAAGATCTATTAAACTTTAAATGTAAATTTACTTTTAATAACTAAAGTATATCTTAATTGCTATATAGAGGATGATTCAATAGTCTTTAGGTTTAGGCAGACTTTATGGGCTAACAAATCACATTAAAACGAACAAGTTTCATGTAGTAAAATCTAGGATCGTAATCTATTTATTCTTCTTACAAATACGCAAAGTGTCTCACGCAAATGCTAACCCAATTTAATATTTGAATTTTTTGTTCATAACTCTAACAATAATGAAGATATTTTATCGAAATTTACAACATATATTAGGTAGCTTTCAATACTAAAAAGTATAAAGCTACCTATTGCAGACGTTCGGAGGAAAGCAGTTCCGGAAAATTTCGATATATTTTCACCGATCATGACCCCCAGACCCCAAAACCACCCTCCGTTCAAATGTTGATTTATATATATAGATATATCCATATATATATATATATATATATATATATATATATATATATAATTATAATATCTATGAATTTCAAAATACATATCAAGTTCTAATATCATTCTACTTTAATCTACAAAGAGATAAATAATGATATTGTGTAAACAGAATACCACATATCTAATAATTAACATGTGCAATCATAATTTTACCATAGCATGTGCTTCAATGGTAATTGGCCAAATTTATTCATACCTGAATAATATTTAAAAAAGAAAGAGAGAGAAAGGGAAAAAAAAGGTTTATAGATTGGAGTTGCTATTAAGTAAACACAAATGGATTAATAAATCAAATATGAACATTATACAATGGAAAACAGGACCACAAGAGAACAAACAAGAATTGGATATGAAAAAACACATGTAGATGTACTCGTCAGCTTGGTTGCACCCACATGTGTTTTAAAAATAATTCAGTATTTCATAATTCTACTGGCATGATGCTAAGAACAGTAGAATCAACCAAGTATACTGAATTATTACCAGATAACAATTGGAAAAAATAAGATTGGAAATATTTAAATTGGAAATAAAAAACCATTAAGAATATGTAATATAATTCACTTACATCGATTATCCAAAAACATTATAAATCACCTCACTAAATTACGACTAGATATCATTTTTGAAATAATATTGGAAATTAGAACCTTTAAATTGTAGATAAAATATTTTTACTCACATTAATTATCCTGAATGCACAAAATATAGAAACTACTGTATAATATCCACGTCCACATGGCACGCACATAATTTTGACAATCGAGTTGAGAGAAATGATTTGAAAGACAAGTTGAGAGCACATTTTTTAAACACAACTCCATCGATGACACACCAACACAAAATGATTCAAAAACACACAAAATTATTCTGGTGATAATACACTTATAACAAAATTATATCCGTGAATATATAATTACTCCATCTAATTTTAATTCCTGAAAGTAAAATTAATATACAAGCAATAGCTCCCTCTATAGTTAAATTAAAAATAATATTAATAATATTATCATATCTACTTGACACGTAAAGTGTCGCCATCTGTTGGTATTATAATTATACATAATTAATATCTATTTGCATATCCACTTTATTAGTTACATATACATTTCATTAGATTTAATTATATAAATAATTTTTTTAAAAAAACAATACTACCTAATAGTTTTACATTAAATTCGAATAAAATCTTACAATATGAATAAATCTACACAGAATTTATTCATCCTGCACAGCATTTCAGATATACTTAATAAGAGTATATTATGTAAAATAGATATTATTTAAAAAAAAAAAAAAAGTGTTTTGCTGCCAGCTATATATATATAATATCTTCATAAGCTATATCTTCATAAGCTATATCTTCATAAATGAAGCCAATTTGGCTATTGTTCAATAATTTGGCGAATTTCTTATTCAAATTCAGTATTAACGAATCTTTTGTAAACGTTTCTTTGCATTTTAACTTGCTGTTTTCGTGTAACATTAGCTAAAATTTTAAAACGAAGATATAGGAAAGCTACCTTTTCCTCCCGGTACAGGCCGGAAGGACTTTTTTTATTTTGTGAAAAATCTAACGATATAACGAGGAACGGTAGAAGCGACCACCATTTACATTCAAATAACGCAGAACTACACCTTCATACTTCCAAATGTAATTGACATTATACATCATGTCCCTCACCAAAATTCTATATGCTTTTCGGAAAGCTGTTTCATTTCACACGCAAGGTAAATATGTTGAAAATTTAGCTAAAATATCATTATTTTTGTTAAGAGGTTATAGTTACCTGCGATGAAAAGCGTGTATTTTGGGGAATTTTTGTTTCAGGATAATGAAACAAGATATTTGAAATAATCTTTTTGTATTTGTTTATTACGCTTTAAAAAAAAGAGATTTTTGTAATGACAGAATAAAATTGCGTGACCCCAGCAGACCCGGTTCCCAGAGATGATGTCGTTGTGGTAGCTCTCCATGGTGATCTCCGTAACGCTGTCAAATATTTTCTGAAATTATAAAAAGCATAATGCCTTGGAAAAATTGATTTGGAACAAAATGGTGGCCGTTCACCGTTAAGGTATCGATTTTCACAAAACATTTTGTATTTTGATTGTTTATAAAAAAATCATCAGATCGCCAAAAGGAACGATTACTCTCTAGATAATATTGTTTTTAAAATTGGTCAACATTTGTAAAAGATTGGTTGAGAATTGCTCGAGTTATTGTGATCACCGACTTTAAAAACACAGTTTTGAGATAATCAGTTTAAAGATTTAAGTTATAATTTAGGTATGATAGAACGAAGTAAATTATAGTGGCGTAATTTTCTTAATTTTTATAATATCGACTACTTTATACTATCGAATGTACTTTCAGAAAATGCAATAAAAACGGTACTTTTTGAAAGTTTGCAGGTAGGTACATATAACCACTTAAAGTTATGGACATTAATTATCTTTGGATGGGAGAGAGATACCTAGTACACTGCAAAAAAAAAATGTTGATTTTACAGTATAATACTGGGACCCCAGCTGCTAGTATTATACCGTAAAATTAGCAGTAATAAACAGTAAAATAAGCATACACTACCGTGCAATGCCCGTACTGCTTATTTTACTGTTTATTACTGTTAATTTTACGGTTTAATACTGGCAGCTGCGGTTACACTATTATAAAATCAAAAAATTTTTTGCAGTGTATGTTTGACTGAAGAAATGGATTACGACCCTGATTTCTAGTATAAAAATTATTTGTCATAGAGTGCTCTACCACCGTTTAAAGTTAGTTTAAAAACTTTGAATAAACCTTAAAGTTTTGAAATTTCGATACAATATACAAAGTTAGCATTTCACATGAACAGACGAAATGGGAATTATGTTAATGGATTCTTTTTTCATGATTTTATTTAAGTATTTTATTTATGAAAACATTTAGCACAAGCTAAATCCTGGGGAAAAAAAGAATATCTATTAAGCACTGTAACGTAACTCAACATTTAGAAACTAAACTAAATACATATGAATGTTGCATACATAAATTGATTTGGATATTTTATATCAAGTACAAAAGTAATATACAGGGTGTTCGGATGCCGTTGCATACACTCAGCAGAACGAGAATCCTTCCTCTGAGAATTTACAAATTACCCAAAGAACCATACCTCTAAAACACATAGTTTTCGAGAAAATGACGAAAGAAGACATTCGGAGCACCGAAAATAAACTTTATTAAACATGATATTTCAAAATGGATGAGAAACAAAGAATTAAAGAAAATAAAAATTGTATCCCATAGACTTGCGAAAGGGGAACAATTAAAAAAAAAAGAGATGGATGGTAGGCGTGATTGAATATGCAAATGGACAGCTGTCATTTGGATCGCTTTAAAAGTCAGCAGTTTGAAATTATCGGTAATTTTCGCATAGTGATAATGTATTCCGTTCATAAGTATATGTACTATATCTTCGGCAATTGTAATTGTATTATATATAAAGACATCACACATTTTCTTTTCGCATTTTTCGAGAAAACTATGTGTTTTAGAGGTATGATTCACTGAAATGGTAATGCATTACAAACATACCAAGGAGTATGTTACGTCATACTTTTATTTGCATTTTTCTTGAAAACTATGAGTCGTCGATGTATGGTTCTTTGGGAAACTTTTATACACTCATAGCTAGGATTCTCATTCTACACAGTTCATTCGGTGGTATCCGAACACCCTGTATAAGTTGAAAACACAGAATATGAATTACATTAACAAATTAATTTCGTTCCTGATTTTATGAAAATATTTCAGTTATAGCACAAATTGCAATTTTAACCAATCAATAAGTGGGTAGTGAACAAATAATTGGATGGAAACATTGACTCTACAAACGGTTTCAGTCACCTGTGAATGTTTTGAAACCCAATGTCGTAGAACATTGAGAACTCTCATAGTAGCGGCCGTTGTTATCATAGATTCCCGTTTGGCTTTGGCATTAGGAATCTTCAAATCGGCGCCCACTGCATCCAGAAAGCACAGAAAGATAGTTCAAAAGCACTAGATTAGTTAGGCATTGCAGGAAATCAAAGCAAAAAAAAATTGTTAAAAAGGTACAGGGTGATTCATAAATAAGTATACAGTTTCTAGACGGTACTGTAAGATAATAGCAGTTAAAGACACACCATAACAGCAAACCATTAGATGTACTTATAAAGTTTGTATTTTGCCAATGAGAGAAGTGTATAAGCGATAGCGTGTGTGTCATATGTGACTTTTCAATCAAAAAGGTAGCGTCTACAGATGGGAAGATGTTTTGTATTCTTGCGTATTCTAACTGAATGATGCACCATTATATTGGCCAGGCGACGTGCAAGAATACTTCGATGAACATTTCCATGCCTCAATGGATTGGATAAGCCAACGAGTACAACATACTACACACCCGATGACCAGTCAGAAGTCCTGGTGATTTTTCCTGTGATGACAGATAAAGGGCAAGGTATTTTCCCCTCTCTTTTCTGTTGTTTTAGTGAGCTAAATGGCTTAGGGCTGGATGGTGCCTCATAAGATAAAAGGTGCATAGGTAGAGCATCTATGATTATCACCAAAAGAAGTTTAAACCTTACCATAAAATTATGTTATAGGTATCATAAAATACCTTACATTGTTTTTGTTTAATACTAGTACATTTTTTATAAATCACCCTGTTTATGTTATTACTGAAGAAAGGTGCAATAAAGTAGTATGGCGGAAGAAAAATGCATTCTGTTATATTTTGCATAAGAAGTTTTTAAAAAGCACTTTAAATGCAAATCAAGTTTTGCATGAGAAAATAAGGAATTTTTAGTATCGAAAAAATATTAAATGAAAGTGTTATAAGCTTCATAATAATAAATTATAATGCAGAACAAATTTTCAACATTTTTTGTCCCTTAAATAAATCCAGATGATTTTAAGTAAATAATGACTTGCTTAATCAATGTATATGTAATAAGATTTTTATTGCTATTTTTATCTATTTTTATTGCTATAGAATAATATACTCCAATTTTAAACTACATGTAAACGTAAATTAATAAAGAAATATTTTAAAATGTTTTCTATCTTTTCTACATAAAGTAAAATATGCTAAGGCAAAATTGTAAAAGGCTGATTTTTTTTTTTAAACCGGCTTCTATCTTGGCAGGTACTTCTTCAAAGCAATCTTATCTTTCTTTTTCCAGGGTTATGAAATTTACCATTTCAGATAGGCTTCCCCTATAAATTTAACTAACTACACAGTTAACACACGACGAATTTTGGAAAATTAAAAAATTATATACATTGACAATTTTATAATCAGTGCAATAAATATGAATTTTTAATTATAAAATAAGAACGAAAAATCAAGTATCAAATATAAACTATGAAATACTTTCCAACTTTAACAGTAGTTCGTCCTGCAACTTATTATTTTTTTGTGCTTTTCTAAATGAACGATAAATGCACTGAAAAAAATTTGTAATTTTGACAGAAAAATATTGTATTTTTTACTGGAAAAAGCGGTTTTAAAGAAAAACAATTTTTTCTTGTAAAAAAATGTGGATTTTGTAATTTTAACAGAAACAATCTATTTCTTTTACAGAAAAAAATGTTTTAATGAAAATATACAGATATTTTCTGTAAATGAAACGGTTTTCCACTGGCACCAAAATTAACAGTTGTTTTCTGTCAACTTGAGAGATTTTTTTTACAGTGTTACAGTTTTTTTACGCACTCTATATCTCGCATAATCTATATCTCGCACTCCATACTCCATTATCTATAAAACAGTTTGGAGTGCACCTCAGTGAGACTTTTTAATTTCGTTATGTTTGAAGTATTATCATCATTAAAAATTATCGCAAACGAATTTTCCCCATATATCATAATGTAATGAGTGGAATCCTTTTGTGCGTAAACGAACTATAAATGCTTTTTTATTCTACACTCCTGAGAAAGCCTCTTTTACTCCACCTCAGTGACGCATATCAATTTCATTAAGTTTGAAGTATTGTAACATAACTAAAATGCAGTAAAAAGGATTTTTCTTCTCAGGCCATAATATAACGAAATTATTTTGTGAGTACCTGTAAACGAACTATAAATGCTACAAACTTGCTTTTCAATATCGAACATTGTATAACACATATCGATAACATATAAACATTACACATGACAATACGTTTATGAGAGTTAAAGCACAGACAAACAGACAAACTGAATTCATAAATACTTTTAAACTATGTTGGAAAGTGTTAAAAAATCTAAAGATGATTGAAAACACTGAATTCTAACTTGTAAATCTCATCCAAAAATGCATTAAAACATCTAAATTCATTTAGAGGACAAATTACGAGTTGCGCTGCGTTATCAAACTTTTGATCGAAAATAAAAGAAACCCAAAATATTAATAGAAGTAAAATAACATTTAAGAAAAAGTGAAGTAATAGTTTAATGCAGATAAAGTATGTAGGGAGATTAACTACTGCACAGATTAATAAAATACTTTCTACACAGATTACTAAAATACTTTTTACACAGATTACTAAAATACACACTTTTTTCAAACAAAATAATTACTCTAAAAACAAGTTGCATACTTAAAGGATTAACATGCACAAACAAACAATATTTATATAAATTAGTAAATATCAACAGATGAACAGTTTATGATTTTTTTTTACAAAGTATGTTTGTAAAAAATGAAAGAAAAGGAAAATTGAGAAAAAAAAAAGGCTAAATGTTCGTAATTGTTGAAAACAAAAATTAAAAGCAAAATTTGATATTTGTAACATAAAAATTATTTATACCGGATTGCCGGATTCGAGGGATAAGTTTATTGACCAATAGAATTACCAGAAATTACAGGGAACAGCCAATAGGAAATTACATAGGAAAAGAAGCTGGTAATATGCAAAAATATTAGTAGAAATTAAGAAAATAATGTTTTTATATAATATTTCCAGCAATCTGACAATAGGGGAACAGCGAAGGCACAATTAATAACATTTTTAAGATTAATGCTTTAACAAAGTTAACTTCAAGTATGGAAGTGGGTTTCGAAGTAATTTTAGAAAAGTTGAAGTCAAAGATGTTGCTCATCTCCCAGCAATATTTTACAATGGCCAATTTGTTTGTTTCTTTTTTTACGATTATATTGCTTGTGCTTTTTTATTCGACATTTTAAACAACGTTTGATTTGTCCTATATAGAAAAGATCTCACTGACAAGTGATACTATGGATACCCCAGGAATATTCAATTTGGAAAGAGTGAGTTTATTGGCAGGGGTAAATTTTTTTTTGAAATTATATTGTTTAAAAATTTTACCAATGGGAAGGCTTGATTTGGGAAAGTATAGTGAAACAATTCTAATATTGAAAAAGAAGAATATAGAGGTGAACGTGAAGAACGATGAAGCAGTAGTTTCAATAGAGCAGTATAAATGATGGGATGGTTGCAATCTCTGTCAATAGAAATTACTATATTCCATTTCAGAATTAAGTGAGTGGGAATCAGAAAAAAATGTGAATGACAAGCTTCCTCTATCTCCTATTCTTTCCAATATTGGCATTGTTTTGCCTTACTTTGCCAAATATAAGCTTTCTCATTGCTAAAATTCTTAAACAATATGATTACCCTGCCAATAAACTTATTCTCGCCAAACTGAAATACCCTATTGTGATTTCTAATTCCTGGGATATCTATAGCATTACTTACTTGTGTGGTCTTTCCTATATTAGACAAATCCAATGTGGCATGACAAGCAGGAAATTTAGTTACAGGAAATAGGAGCATATAGCTGATATTAAGTATAATAGAAAAACCACAGCCCTGGCAAGATTATATCAAGAAGAAACCCTCCAAATAAATTTCAATGAAAGTAAAATAAATTTTCCCTCCAGTCTATAACTATCCATCCATAATAAGAGAAACCGTAGAGATAGTAACACGCAAAAATACAATATGTAACGATGCAGAATCTTTTAACTTTCCGAAATTGTGGCTCGAGTTACTTCATGGTTACAAATATGAAAATAAACAACAAAGTAAAAATAAAAGATAACATGCGTAATTTAAAAAAATGTACATGAAAATTAAATGATAGCATTTCAAATAATAACTTCAAAGACCGTGCAATTATAGAATATTCTATTTTTTTTTTTTTTAAATGGCTCGGAGTGAGCCGAAACGTGTCAACAATCTAATAAATGTAATTTTACTGTATATTATATTGTTAATTTACATCTTTTAGCATTTAAAAGAAATATATTATTACAAGGTGTTATAATTTATTATATTTTTATATTTTTTAATCAAACGTGGTTTAAAATGACACACACACAAAGAGTTCAAGTAAAAAATTCGTAAACAAAACTAACAAATCGGCCATTGCAAAACATTGCTGGCAAATGATTTCAAGAACATTATCAGACATGTCAATAAAATCACTCTCTAAAGCCACTATTGAGATTTGTAATTTCTGGGGTATCTATTGTATTACTTGTAAGTATGGTATTTTCTACATTGGATAAACCAAACGTGATTTAAAATATTGAATAAAATGAGCACAAGTAATAAATCCGTAAACAATAAACTAACAAATCGGTCATTGCAAAACATTGCTGGGAGATGAACCACACACCTTTGACTTTAATTCAGCTAAAATTACCTACTTCTTTACTTTCTTGAAGCATTCTATATAAAAAAAAAACACAAGATTATTTTTAATTATGACTTTGCTACTCTTCTGTTGTCAGATTTTGGAAATATCATAAAAAAATCTCATTTTCTTAATTTCTGCTAACATTTTCCCATATTACCAGTTCATTTTTCTATGTCATTTTCAATTGGCTATTCCCTGTAATTCTACTGGTCAATAAACCTATCCCTTGAATCCGCTTATACTTCATATACGAGGGCATTTCGAAAAGTAAAGATACAATGGCACGCATTCCTTAAAAAAACATTTATTTAGAAAACGTAAGTTACATCTTATTAACTGGATTATTTATTATTTTTCGACATAATCACCCCCGTTATCCAAAAATTTGTTAAGTCGGGGCAAACAAGTTTTTGTATCCCACAGTCATAGAAGGTTTCCGCCTGTTGTCGGAACCACATTTCAACTTCATCTTTGATCTCATCATCGTCGTGGAATTGTCATTGACACTTCCGGTATGATCTGATGCAATTCTTTCAATTTGAGACGTCTATTCGCACGAATTGCTTCCTCCGTTCTCTGAAGAAGGGCATCAGAGATCACAGATGGCCGACCTGTTCTTTGTTCGTCATGAACATCGGTCCTAGTTTCAGAGAAATGACGACACCATTTCGTTACATTTTGTCGATTCATAATGTTCTCATAAACAGAAACAATTTCCTTGTGAATATCCGCTGGTCGTTGACCTCTTGCATGAAGAAAACGTATGACGGAGCGCACTTCGCATTTGGCGGGATTCTGAATCGGCGGAACCATTTTAAACACGACCTACTCCAACCAGAATCAACGTTGAAATGCCGAACGACCTCGAGGAGAAAGCTAACGGTTCAAGGTTAACACCTGTGTTGCTAACTTGCTTGCCAAAACTTTTCTTTTCCTCCGGCGTAAGGTGTATCTTTACTTTTCGAAATGCCCTCGTATATGGACAAATGTATATTCACTAATCACTCCTTCATGTATATTAATTCAATTTTTGCACTAATGATGATTCACTGAATGCTAACGAAACTAGTCTGCAATAGTTAGAAAAGTTCCGGTCCTTAAACGTAGTCTTATTTGCCTAGTTTGTACAGCGCCAAGTATGATCTTAATTTTTAGTAATGTACATCAGTTAAGTGATGCAGTTTCAACTTGTATCATTCAAGTCCTCGTAGATAAATCATAATTGTTATTATACATTATCATTTTCATACATACTTAAATATTTTTAGATTTAAAAACTTGTTACAAAAATTTTGCTAAATATGTTAGTAAATTCAACTTAAAAAAAAAAGTTTGTACAGCAGTTAAGAGATACAGTTTACAGTGGTATCATTTAAGTTCTCGTAATGGATAATTGTCATTATACAATATCTAAATGCTTACAGGAATACGCTGGTTTCAATATTTTAAAATTTGATTTCTTTTTTATATAGCACAGTAAAATTATCCCCCCCCCAAAAAAAAAAAAAAAAAAAGCTTTTTGTGGTTTAAAATATTGTGCTAGTTCATTCGATCAAGCTATCAAGTATCGAAATTAATTCAGTAGTTTTCCCGCAATTTTGAAATAACTTTAAAAAGTTATTATTAGATATAAGAATTATATGCAGTTTTCCAAAAAATGTATACACCATTTAAAGGAATATAACGTTATTTGTTTTATTAACGAACACTTTATTTTGAATTCTGAAATGGAACTACAATAAAGAATGTTTTATAAAATTAATGACTTATTAAAACTAACGGCCGTTTTGGTCCAGGCACACTGTAATAAGAATAAAATATTTCTTAATTCAGCAAGAAGGATAACCTTGTCCGAGTTATTCACGATTCTGAAAAGTGTTCCTTTATCTGTAGAAACTTCAGAAATCAATAGATTTCAGAGATTGAAAGAAACCGTTCTGTGAAAAAAAAGTTTCTGTTGCTGCTCGTAATTTCCGGAAAGGTTTCCGAGTAGTTTTCAACACAAAATATTTTTTTTCTGGCTGCCATCAATTTTCCAATAAACATTTTCACTTGTGTAATGGAATTTATACATGAAAGAATAACAAAATACTGTTAATGTTAATGTTTTTACTTTAGCATGCTCGTCTGTTAAATATGTTTGTTGAACATGAAAAACCAATATTTCGGATTGAGGAAACTGAATAATACACTGTAAAAACTATTGGGAACTATTTCCAAAAATTACGAGCAGCAAACAAAACTTTTGTCTCAGAAATGTTTCTAATCTCGGAAATCTATTATTTTCTGAGGTTTCTGAAGATAAAGAAACGCTTTTCTGAATCGTGGGTGACACGGAAAAATATTATATTATACACTATATGGCCGAAAGTCGCCGGACAGTTTCGATTTTAAAAGTTTTGTTAAATATCTAGAGAAATACTTGACAAATTTTTCTGGAACTTCAGGAGTATAATGGACATGTGTAACCCTATATTTTTTCAGAGAAGGGTTGATCACTATGGCAACCAGTGGCGGATCGTTACTGTCTTTTTGGGGGGGCACTAAATGCACGCCTGGAACATTTATTATTTTCATACCATTATTTTTTAAAAGAAATATTTTGGTTGTTTAATGGCAGAATTTATGCCAATAACTAAAACAAAGTATTTCTTTTTAATAATAGAGATAAGAAAAGAATAAATTTGGCAGCCGTGCCCCCCCCCCCATTTAAAGCCAGTCACGAGTCGCCACTGAGGGCAACCAATGACAAATTCAATTAAAAATATTATTTTCGACCATCCTGTAAAATAAAATGCTCGAAATAATCTGTACCTGTAGCACAAGACTATATGAATATTGTACAAAATTTGTGTTCTAATTTCAGCATGTTCTTTGTGTTCTTTGCATGCAGAGTTTTCAATCAAATTTAACGCCTCTTTCAGAAAATTTGACAAAGTATAGAGAAACAATTTATTACAAAGAATAAAATATAAATATATTAAACATTTAATGAAATATGACTATTTGTATGGAATGATGTTTAACTGCGCATGCCCTAAAGATAACAAAACTTTTTTTTACATAATTTAGTCAACTATATAAATAGTCAACTATATAGCTCAACCTTTATAAAAAAGGCCAGGTATCGTGGAAATTCAGAAAGATATCGGTGATACTGTGTTTGTTTGAATGTTTGTGGGAATGTTTGACTTCGAAAACCAGTTTGATGCTATGGGATTTTCCACAGTCATTTTTTATTAACAGACTTCTAACAAAGAAATTTGTATTTGACGAATGTCCATGCGTAGATTTGCAACGGATGCTTCGATTTTGTTGAACATTCCACCTCAGCAATTTCCGTCAAAAAGTGAAAATGTACTCGAATTCTTTTGTGCAGCCCGGTATAGGATCTATATAATTTATGCATACCAAGTAATATGCATACAATTTGTTAAATTTAAAAACGCATACCACAAATGAAAACGCTTTTTCAGCAATTATTGCTCATAGACAGTACTGTAACCGAATTCTTTTGTGTGTTCTTGTAAATGAATAATACACACTACACAATGATTGCTACGCACTCCCTATTCATGGTAACCTCAATAACATATATCCATCACATGGCAATCCGACTATATTTACGCGAGTTAGAACACAGACAGACGGACAGACAGTCAGCCATACAGACGAGCAGACAAATAAAATTCATAAACACTTTTCAAGTATGTTGAAAAGTGTTAAAATGAAAATAAAAATAATTAAAAATTACAATTTGTGGAAAATCCCTTATCATTCAGCTACTTTTAGAAAGCAACTAATATTCAGCTAATTATATCGCCGATATCGTTTTGAATTTTCCCAATGTTCGATTGACTTTTCTTATATGAGTAACTCTATATAGTTAACTGCTAAAATATGCAAAAAAAGTTTCGCAACATAAGTGACTTTGTTTTTTTACATGTCCCTGTTAATGAATACGCGTTCTTAATTCTGAATCTTCTGCTAGAAGTCTCAGGCTGTAAAATTCCGTAATCCTAATAATATTATAAATCTGATTGTGTGCAAATGTTTGTATGTGTGAATATTTTCATTTAGAAATAAAGATTTTTTTTTTCAGGTATAAATTAAATCAAGGAGGCAAATTTAAGGTCCTTGCAGTTAGGTCTACTATTATTGCTCCCTATTCACAAGAATTGAATTTAATGAAAAAGAATATACTATTTCCATTATCTTTGAAGGATGTTACTAAAATGTTTCACAAAGGCGTGAAAAGTAAAATAGTTTACCAGGTAAACTTGACATATGTTTTTACACAATTCGCCGATTTCCACGATTTTATTTGGCCCGCCTTTTTTCATTGGTTGCAGTTTCCTTTTCGTGATTATTTGTCACAAATTTTCACTTTTTTAAAACTTAGTTATGTCAAGGCCTGTATAACATAGAAATACGGTATTGTCTCCTATGGAATGTGATAAAGAGTTAGTTAATTATTTACGATTCTAATTATCGGGAATGAAATATTTTGCTTAATTAATGCATTTATGCTTCTTTTAATGATACGTGAACGAAGTCACGGGTAACAGCTAGTAGTAGTATAACTTTCTTTGATGGTTTGAAGATAATGTTCTTTTCGTTGGAACCTTTGAAAGGGGTCATATCACCTGCATGTTCCATTGTAGGTTATTTTTTGCTTTCAATATAAAACTCTTCATTATATTTACTCAAGTAACATCGAACAAACAGTCACTTCAAACATTATAAGAGATATGCTATTGAATACACCAATATCTAAAATGAATGAAAAACAATGTAATTTGGGATGTTATTCATTGACAAGAAAATGAGGGTCTATAATAAACACCTCCTTCTCTGTTTAATCGCAAGAAATAATTGTTTAAAGACAAATGAAAAAAAATATTATGATAAAAGTGTTGGTAGTAATTTTTAGGATACATATTCAATGAGTACTTAATACAAACCTGCGCTTGGTAGCCTGCTTCCTGCCCTAGATTGTGGTAGAGATGCAAGGGGTTCGGGGGGATTACTTGAGCCTGCCGTGGCTACGGCAAAAGCTGCGGCTGCAGATGCTGTACTCGATCTGAAAATTAAGAAAAATATGTATTAATTTCTATATTTATATATCTAAAAACGTGTTTTCTGATAAAACAGAGTATCCTTTTCCGTACTTAGTCCTTATATGTGTATCTCTATTTTCTTTTTTCTTAAGAGCCTACGCTAGTCACGCGAAGAAATGCTTCAGCTAATGTTAAGTCTATGGGAAGGTTATCGCGCGATTTCTCGCTCGCATTTTAATATTTTTAATGATTCTTTTTGCATAGGATAGCTGAGGTCGATCTCTAACGTTGTTAGTTTTTACTTTTCCGATTTCGGTTCCAGTTTTTTTATAAGCGGACATTTTCAATTTTGGAACCGGTTCTGAAAGTGAAATTACCCTTATATAAAGAAACTGGAACTAAAATCGGAAAAGTAAAAACTAACAACGTTAGAGATCAACCTCAGCTATCCTATACAAAAAGAATCATTTAAAAATATTAAAATGCGAGCGAGAAATCGCGCGATAACCTTCCCATAGACATAACATTAGCTGGAGCGTTTTTTCGCGTGACTGATGTAGGCTCTTAAGAGCTAAACAGTCACAGATAGATATGACAAACCAGACGCTAAAGCCAAAAAGTTGTCTGTGTGAATTATATCAGTCGCATGTCCAGCTAGCTCATTTGGCAGAGCATTGGCAATTTAAAACGAAGGTTCTGGATTCGCCTTCTGACTTGGACGCATTTTCATTCAGTTGGAAAAAATTGACCTTGTAGGAAACACCGAAACTACTTTCTTTATAAAAACAAGCTGTTTTAATTTGATTTTGCAATCCAAAACACCGTATACACACACATAAAAAAAAGTAGTTTTTATAATTATTTAACCGAGATATTTAAAACATATATCGGAACTTGTAACAAAACATTTGAAGCTTTGTAGATTATGAACATATTTAAGCAAAATTAAAATTTGTTATGTGTGAATCTTGGTTAATGACAAGTAAATGGATATTTTAAGGAGCTAGTAATTTTGAATACACATATGTTAACCTAAATGGCTAGACTCTAAAATGTCAGAAAAATATGTTTGTCTACGATTTATGACGTTATTATATGTATGTAATAACAATGAATGAGAATCATATCTATTATTTCTGTTGTCAACATCCTTTTTTCTATGCATTTACAAAACGCACGACAATGAATGAGGTATCATTCGAATGGTTTTTGAACCGGCTTCTGACCTAATACATTCACAATTTGTTGAAACATGTTTTTTGATTAAAAATTGCAATTAACAATCAAATCAGCATTGTTTTCATAAATGAAATGAAAGTTTTTCTCAAATTCATGTGAAAACTGCTGTGGTAAATATTTTCTGGAAGAACAGTATCGGACATTATTCATAGGAGATCCGAACAAATCATATGAAAATAACTAAAGCAGCCACAGTGAAGCACGGAACATTACGACGTACTTAGTAAGTTCACTTAGTAAGTACGTAGTAGTCTGTTGTAGCCTTCTTTTGAAGAAGTTTAAACCTTAACTGCTGTCACAGAAATTGTTGCGTAGCTACTGTGAGCGGTCTCTGAGACCACTTGATCGAAAGATGAATAAAAGGCTTGATTAGCTCATGGGCACTGTTTCTGCACTAATATTTATAGACAGGATTATTATAATAAAAAATTACCTATTCAAAACTCTAGCGATAATACTTGGATTCAAGAAATGAAATTTCTCTAGTATCTGTAGTTAAACTGTAAAAATTGAAAAAATCGGCGGTCTGTGAGGCCGCTAACAGCAGTTAAAGGTTAAAAGGAAAGCAAATTTTAACAAAAGACATCTTAATTTACTCAAAGAAAACAATATCTCGTACTTCTTCTTCACGTTTAAGTGTGAGAAGCCGTATTTAAAATTAAAATCAATAAGTACTTAAAGTCGCGCTATCTATTCAGAATTCTTTGATGTGGTTTTTGATAACAATACCTTGCTTAAAGCACATTTAAGTAATGAAAAAGCATAGTCTTTCTCAATAAGAGCAGGAGGGGGATCCTTATCAGTTTAATTTGTTAATTCCTTTCATTCTTTTCAACAAAGATGTCTTTGCGTAGTAAGCACATATGGGTTTTGAGCCTTAAAGCCAATAACCACACTAAAGTATCAATGTATTATTCCTAATTAAGAGCCGAATGTTTCAAGTCTAACCCATAGAATTATCACAGCAAGAGATGTGATAAACATCTCCTGGATCAAAAGTTGAAATTCCTGGACCCTGAGGGTACCGTAGTGTTATGGTATATTACCTTTACAATGCGTTAATTTGACGTTAGTACCGTGTCGTAAAATAAATTTATTTGCAATTGTATTGTGACATACCGCTTATGTAAATTCATGAGTTTGTCACGTCATAAATTGACATAAATTAAAGATTTTGGGATTTTCCCCTTTAAATGTGCTATAAAACCTTCCTTCGAGCCACATTTCAAGGTTTTACGTCAACCGAAAGTATACCATAGGATTTACTCCCAAAACATATAGTAGGGTGCTTCTGAATGACATTGAACTTGGAAATTTTGAACGAAGGAAGGTCTATAACACATATAAAGGAACAAATAGGAAAATCATTAATTTATAATTCTATGTTTATTTATTACGTGATTTTTCATAATCGAGATTTCCAAAGCAAGAGTATAAGGGTTAAGTTTTATCCTTTTGAGGTACGGAATCGTAAAAATAAATAGTAACCTCCACGTGCGAATTTGAACCCCCCTTAACCTTTTAACAGTTTTGCCCGTATTCCGTATGCGCAAGAAAAGTTTGCTTGCTCCGTTACTCAAAGCTTTAGGATACCACTAATTTTTAACGGTAATCTTCCCTTTATTTAAAGACAGAAATTTTTTGATTAAATAAGTTAAACGGTTTTGTTCGAAAAAAAAGTGGTGTTTTGCCCATATTTTTAGTTTATTGTGTGAAAAAAACTATTAAGGGGTTTAATTTAAGTAGTAATACTATACTATATTTCTTTTAAATGCTAAAAGGTGTAAATTAACAACATAATATACAGTAGAGTAACTTTTATTAGATTGTTGACATGTTTCGGCTCACTCCGAGCCATTTTCAAAAACAAATGAGAATATTCTATAATTGCACGGTCTTTGAAGTTATTATTTGAAATGCTATCATTTAATTTTCATGTACTTTTACAAAATTACGCACGTTATCTTTTATTTTTACTTGGTTGTTTTTTTCTTATTTGTAACCATGAAGTAATTCGAGCCACAATTTCGGTAAGTTAAAAGATGCTGCATCGTTACACTTTGTATTTTTGTGCTTTACTATATTTACGGTTTCTCTTATTATGGATGGAAAGTATAGACTTGAGGGAAAAATTATTTCACTTTCATTGAAATTTATTTGGATGATATAATCTTGATATAATTCTTGATATAATTCTTGATATAATTCTTGATATAATCTTGCCAGGGCTGTGTTTTTTCTATTATACTTAATATCAACTATATGCTTCTTTTTCTGTAACTACATTTCCTGCTTGTCATGCCAATATTTATTCATCCTTAATATTTATCCGGTTCCGTATCTCAAAAGGATAAATTTAGTTACAGAAAAAGGAGCGTATAGCTGATATTAAGTATAATAGAAAAAACACAGCCCTATCAAAATTATATCAAGAAGAAACCATCCAAATAAATTTCAATGAAAGTAAAATAATTTTTCCCTCCAGTCTATACTATCCCTCCATAATAAGAGAAACCGTAGAGATAGTAGCACGCAAAAATGCAATATGTAACGATGCAGCATTTTTTAACTTACCGAAATTGTGGCTCGAATTACTCAATGGTTACAAATATGAAAATAAACAACCAAGTTAAAATAAAAGATAACGTGCGTAATTTTTAAAAAGTACATGAAAATTAAATGATAGCGTTTAAAATAATAACTTTAAAGACCCTGCCATTATAGAATATTCTCATTTGTTTTTGAAAATGGCTCGGAGTGAGACGAAACATGTCAATAATCTAATAAAAGTAAACGAAACTTGTCACATATACTGCCACCAAGTGACATTAGAAACAAACTATATGTTGGATATTATAATTTACAATATTAAGCAACAGATTACAGTGTTAGATTTATTTCACCAATAATATGCTTGGCACTTTTTTGCCCCGACCCCCTCAATTGTACTATGGCAAATTTCTGCCGAAGACAGCGGCACCCAAGATACATTATACGTTGATCAATTCTACATGTTGATAGGCAGAGCGTTCAGAGAAGGTATGATCAAACTCATGTGCCACCAATTCTTTAATTTCCTGGCATAATAAATTTAGTGAGAGAATATGAATCATTAGATATCATTAATAATAACACAGGGGTAAGATAGAATTTAAGGATAAACTAGCTAATTTAGCAAGACTAAAAATCCTGGCAGTAATTACGTTACACAAGAATTTTGGCAACCTTGTGAGAAGGCAAATAGATCACCAAATTAATTAGGAGAGGCTACTGCTTCGCCATTATATGATTCTGAAGGAACAAAACAAATAAAAATTACAACGAACTTTATAAGGGGACATGCATGTGGTACTTTAGGTGACAATGCAGTTGATTTCATATGCTAGCGAAATATTTAGAATTTACATGGGAGCATTTTAACGTTAGAAATGCATATTTATTTAGAATGGGAAAACATAGGGTTTAAAACAAAATTTAATATGATTTAATCAATGTATTATAGAAAAGGATATTTAATAAAGTAAAAAGAGATAATTTAAAACTAGATGTGATTTCACATCATAGATATGAACACAATACAGAAGGAAGTTTATAGTTTTGTTTGATACTTTATAACTGTTCAATGTGACTCCCGTTTGTAATAGGAAGAAACTTTAAGTGCATGTTTTCTGCACAGGTTTGAAAGAAAAGTTTCACGGTTCTTTTTTATTTTCTGAGGGAAATGTTGCATGCAGCAATTATTCGGATATGTTACAGATATGGCTTATACCACAACTTTATACAGATGCTGGACATCAGCAATTTTGAGCATCCTTCACAATGACTGGCTTTAAATATTATAATTTTTGGATTATGTTCCTAAGATCAAGCATTGCCTGAAAGAACAGTTATAAAATACGCAAATAAAACTTTGAACTTCTTTCTATATTGTTTTCATATTGCTTCATCCTGTCATTCTTTACAACGAAGTTATTGTCATTGGTAATTTGGGCAATCATTTTGACTAGCCCCTTATATTAGAACTGTACTATTTTGAAGCCGCAATTTTTTAATTGTTGTCAGTTTTATGATATCCATTTAGGTACTTACGTATTATTCGTGCCAGAAAGAGAATCGTCAAAAACTGTTGTCAATCACCAATTGTGTTTATCGTTGCCAATTGCCAATTGTGTTCAAAATGGTAATTTAATGTACATTAAATAAATACGTAACATCGTTATTAACGATAAATAAGATAATACAAAACAGTAATTTAGTATACTTATATTAAATACATAACATCAAAGACTTTTAGCAATAAACGATATTAACGATGATAGTTTTATTTCCGGCAGATTGTTATACCCACCATAATGAATATAACATAAATATACTTTAATATAAATATACTGTATCAATGAATACAATATATTATGTCTATATCTATTCTATATCAGATTAAATAGTTCTGCATATATAAATACTTCTGCTACTGCCTTGAATATGACAACTATACAATATTAACTATGCAGTTACAATGAAGAAAACAACAACAAAAAAGTGTTTTACATTTAACTGTTTTTACATTTTAGTGTAGTTTACATTTTCGGCGTCATTGTTTTGCGCAGTGAATCTGTCTTGACACGGATAATACGTAACTATCGACGCTTACACAAGTCATGATAATGTCTATTGCGAACAGATGTTCTTTATACAGGGTGTCCCATAAATAGTGCCCAAACTCTGCACAGCCAGATTCCTCGTTGGGAGTACATAAAAAATGCCCAAAGAACTGTATCTGTAGGATCCATAGTTGACGAGAAAAATACGAAAAACAAAGTATGACGTTACAGCCGGTTCAAGGAAAAAACACCGTATTGGACACATCAATAGCAATATTTGCATATCTTTCCAGACGATAACGTTTCAAACGTTCGCTGCGCATATCGTGTCATGCATGCGCGCCATGGAATGATGTTAAAAGCCGCCCTTGAACTTGTATTTAAAAGACTGCATCGGTATTCTTTGCATGGTTATCATGTATTCCGTTCGTGAATATTGCGACATGTATCCATTCCATGGCGCGCTCAAGTCTGCCTCGTTATGCCCGGCGGACACTTTGAACATCTGCCTATATAATTTGCAAATACTGCTGTTGATGTGTCAGAAAAAGTGTTTTTTCCTTGCAGCGGCTGTGACGTCATACTTTGTTTTTCGTATTTTTTTCGTAAACTATGGATCGTACAGGTATTGTTCTTTGGACATTTTTTATGTACTCCCAACGAGGAATCTGGCTGTGCAGAGTTTGGGCGCTATTTATGGGACGTCCTGTATAGATAGTATGAATAATAAGGTACTAGAATAAAAAATACCTCCTGGTAGACGCCCTTGACGACGTAACGACTACTCCCGCTTTACTACTGTGCTGTGGGGAATCAGGGTATTGGAAGCTGCTGCGCGGTGTAGAGAGTATTGTTGATTCAGTCTGGAAGCTGCTTCGAGGGGTAGTTGATTGGCTTGCACTGCCTTCCGTATCAGTACTTCCTCGCTTGCTACCCGCTGTAAGACAAAATTAATTATTAGCATGAAAGAAAAATCATGTGTCAAGCATAGGTTATGAAACCAACACACCTTTCCAACACGTTCAGAATAGTGCAACAAAACTTCACCGTTTAATAAGAAGAACGATGATGCCTAAGTAAACAAGGGATAACAAGAGATGACCGCCCCGGGATCTCAGCTTTCACTTTTGAGTATAAGTGCAATCCCTGGGGGATGGGTAAATAAACAATTTGGAAAACGCATAACACGTTTGAAAACTGAATTTCAGCAATTACCATCTATAGTCGGAAAATATGCGAATTCTTTTCTGCAGCCTCATATATGATATGTACATACTACATAGTATAAAAAAATTAGTTCAATTAGACAGTTGAAAATTCCTCTTCAGCAATTTCCATCAATAAACGAAAGTGTACTTGAGATCGTCTTTGCAGACCTATATGTGATCTATAGAATTTATACACACCAAGTAACAAGCAAAAAATTAGTTAAATTTAACCCCTAGGGGACGAGCGACACGTATACGTGACGCATAAGATGCTCAGAATCCCTCATTATTCCCACCAGTTAATTTTTACTGTCAGATTTGCCTTATTCAATTATAGCATTTCTGCAATTCAATTAGGCGCAAATTTCTGTTTTGAAAAACTGGTGGTAAAAGATTAAAAATTCTGTAAAGGATGCTCGTCGCGAAGGGGTTAAACATGCATACCACAACTGAAAACGCACTTACAGCAGTTATTGTTCATAGACAGTATTGTAATTGAATTATGTAGTGTGTCCTTGTAAATGAACGATGAATTCAGTGCACACAACATTCTATAGTAAGCCACCTTGTAGTGTACCTCAGTGATACTTATCAATTTCAATATGTTTGAAATAGCGTAACAACATTAAAATGCACCGCAAATGATTTTTACCCGTAGAAGGAAATGTAACGGAATTCTTTTGAGTGTCCCTGTAAACGAACTATAAATGTTAAGCATTTCATTTTCAATACCGAACGTACCATAGTAAACCTCAAAAACATATATCAATTGCATGACAATCTGAATTTATGTACGCTAGTTAGAGCATGGACAGACGACAGACAAACAAACTGAATTCATCAACACTTTTCAACTATGTTGGAAGGTGTTAAAAAGTGGAATTAAATAAGAATTAAAATATTTAAAGTTCAAAGATGTTAACATTTCAATGAACATAAATAAAGAAAAGGAATAAATACAGAATGTCCCAAATTAATGTTTATACTCCTTCCACTAAACAATTTTCTTCTTCTTTTTTTCTCAGATTGTTTAAAAATAAAATAAAAGAAACACGCTGCAGTTTATTTAAATATAGTTAAATTTCATTACAATCGAAGCCAAGTAGATAGAGTGTGTGTGGGCAGAGGGATAAACAAACAAAGAAATTGGATTGAGATTTTTTGGCTAGATTGAAATATAGAAAAGAGTGTTCCAGGATATCAGAATAAATATTATAGGAGGTTTAAAATTTTTTGTTTACGTAGAGATTGACTGGTGGAGTCTAAGTGAATTTCTTAAATCATTTATTTATGTCAATGTTAGATAGTCACATCAATTTTAAAGTATTAAAAATAACTTTAAACTGCTATTTACTTCAGATTCGCTTTCGAACTTTGCGACTCATTTTTTACATTCTAAATAAAAAAGAGTGACTATTCACTCCAAAGAAGTGGACGCTATCGCAGAGTCAAAATTTGCCCACCCTATTTAGGGTGACTATTCACTCTAGACAAAAGTGAAGTTTTTAACTCTCTGAAAGAGTGAATACTCACTCCTGAGAAGTGAATATTCACTCTAAACAGGGGCGTAGATTCTCACTCTTTCAGAGGAGTGACTATTCACTCTTGCAAAAGGAGTGCGTTTTTTCACTCCAAATAGGAGTGGATAGCCACTCTTTCAAGAGTGACTATTAAAAACTCGAGAAAAGATAAACTCTTTTCTTGCACGCTTGTTCCTAGCTGGTCACCCTCCCAACTGGTAACCGCGCCCATTGCTGCTTAACTTCTGGAATGGGACGAGAATTGGTGTTTTAAGCCCATGCCTATAGCCGGTAGCAGCAGAAAAACTCTTATTACATTATTTTAGCTTTGCTTCTTTTGTGATATTCGTTCAAATTCATTAAACTTGTGTAGAAATAACAAATATTTACGGTGATTCTCAACTGTGTAAATTAGAAAACCGAAACATTTTTTTTACCACATTTACGCACATCTGCTATGACAAAAATTCCGTTACAATAAAGCAGTTATTTAACACTCCAGAAGATTCCAAACATATTTTAGAACACTTTGGTCGAAATATGAAAATGCCCTAAATCGATCACTTTCAACCACCATATCTACCACACCCCCACAGACAATGTCCTTGAACATTCAAGAACGTTCTCGATCCTACCGGTCCATATGTAAACCTAATAAAAATATGTATATGTATGATGCATATATATATATATATATATATATATATATATATATATATATATATATATATATATATATAAATGTAAAAAATATATGCATGCATGAAATATAAAGGACATTTTAGTACATTCTAGAAAATTCTGCTATATTCAAGAACATTCTAGTACATTCTAGAAGATTCCAAACATTTTTTAGAACACTTTGGTCGAAATATGAAAATTCCCTTGGTCGACCACTTTCAACCGCCATATCTCCCACACCCCAACAGAACGGTCCTCGAACATTCCAGAATGTTCTCCATCCTTCCGGTCCATATGTAAACCTAATAAAAAATATGTATATGTATGTATATATAGGGTGAAACCCCCAGTAACTGACACTTTAAGGAGTTTTTCTTGTTCAAATCACTATTACAAAGTTTTAAATCTATTTTATACTTATCTTTGTTTTGAAAGTATAGGAAAGATACATTAAAAAATTATTGTTGACAAAATTTTGAAAAAATATTTTTTTTATTACTAAAAATAATCTTTTGTCGTAAATATGGTCTATGTCTCCAGTAACTGACACCATTCCTTTTTGGAAAAAACAATAGCTGAAAAATATATTATAATAGTTAAGACAAATAAGTTACCAATAGATGACATTACTTTGCAGACTTTTACAAGAAATGCTTATTTGTGTTAGATTTCTGCTGAAGTGTCAGTTACTGATTAGGTGTCAATAATTGGGGGTTTCACCCTATATGTGACAAAAATATATGTATGTATAAAATATAAAGGACATTTTAGAACATACTAGAAAATTCAAGTACATTCAAAAACATTCTAGCATATTCTTGAAGTTTCCAAATATTTTTTTAGAAAACTTTGCTCGAAATATGAAAATGCCCTAGGTCGACCACTTTCATCCACCATATCTACCACCTCCCACAGCTACCTACATGCAACCACTATAGTGCACGATGGGAGACTGGGGGCTATTACCACGCACAAACACCAGTGGTCTGCACTGGGTAGTTGTGGCTGCAAAGTGAAATACATGACAATATTGCTTAGTTTCAATTTCCACCGCTAGGGGGCGCGAAATCATCTTACTTAGTAATATATAAATTAGTTCATGTTATGTTGAATGAAAATCAATTCCCGTTGAAGAAGATTCCAAACATTTTTAGAACACTTTGGTCGAAATATGAAAAATGCCTAGCTCAACCACTTTCAACCACCATATCTACCACACCCCCACAGCTACAGACATGCAACTACCATAGTGCACAATGGGAGACTCGAAGCTATCACCACATACAAACACCAGTGGTCTGCGCTTGGTAGTTTGGGTTACAAAGGGAAATATACGGACACACACATCAATTTTTATATGTATATCATATATCCTAATACGAGCAAATCTTGTATGTGGTTATATATGCCAATTTTATCTTAAAACGGCTCTAACGATTTTGACGAAATTTTGTATCTTACCGTTTTGAGGCACCAGAAAACCATTGGGCTAGGTCACATGTTCGAGAAAAATCGATTAGTGGGTCATTTTGGGTCACCATGGGTCAGGGTCAAGCTAATTGTATCTAAAAAACGGTTCAAACGATTTTGTCTAAATTTTGTATCTTACCATTTTCGGGCACGAGAAGACTATTGGGCTGGGTCACATATTCGAGAACTTTTTTTAGTGGGTCATTTTTGTGTCAACGTGGGTAAAGTTAATTTTATCTAAAAAACGGTTCTAACGATTTTGATTAAATTTTGTATCTTACGAGTTTAGGGCACGAGAAAATCATTGGGCTGGGTCACATGTCCGAGAAAATTCGATTAGTGGGGTATTTTTGGGTCACTGTGGATCAAGCTAATTTGATCTACAAAACGGCTCAGCTATTTAGACTAAATTTTGCATCCTATGGTTTTCGGGCACGAGAAGACTGTTGGGCTAGGTCACATGTTCGAGAAAATTCTATTAGTGGGTCATTTTGGTCATGGGTCATTATGGGTCAAGCTATTTTTATCTTAAAAACGGCTCAGAGGATTTGAATTAAATTTAGTATCCTACAGTTTTAGAGAACGAGAAGACTATTGGGCTAGGTCACATGTTCGAGAAATTTCGATTAGTGGGTCATTATGGGTCAAGATATTTTTATCTTAAAAACGGCTCAGACTATTTTGACTAAATTTTATATCCTACGGGTTTCGGTCACGGGAAGACAATTGGGCTTGGTCACATTCACATGTTCGAGAACATTTGATTAGTGGGCCATTTTGGTCATGGGTCATGATATTTGAACTCAAAACTAATTTTGACCGAGCATAGCTCGGTCTTCCCTGCTCGTGTAGATTGTTTATTCCGTAATTCTTGAAAAATTTGCCATCATAAAGTTTAGATACACCAGTTGGCTTTTTGAGGGAGCTAATGAAGGTGTTAATTTTTAACCAACACTTATTGTTAAAACCAGATGTTTTTTATAACATCTAGTTGTTCCAAACTTCCTCCCGCACTTTTGACTGGATACACTTCGACATTACCTAAGTTTTGTACTTACCATGGTTTGTAAAAGGAGAGCGCTGACATTGTTTTTCTTATCTGTTATTACTATACGAGTTTTAGAATTGTTTGAAAATTATCAAGGAATTATTTCTCTAGTGCTCAATGCACACTGCATTGTGAGATAATATAACAATTAAATAAAAACAAAACAAAAACATTAATATTGCATTTATTTGTTTTATTTAGAGGCTAGATAAGAAAAACAATGGACTTTACCCATGTCACGTCATCTGCGGGTAAAGAGAAGAAAAACACCAATAGGAGTGAGGAACATTTTAACGCAGCTTCCCCTTCGTCCAATAAACAGTCTTTTTCGGAGGAAATATACCCTTAGAGGCGTGGCTGTTGCCACTCGTGGGTAAGGTCCATTGAAAAAAAAATTGTTCTATAAAATCATATGTGGGAAATGCGGGGGTTAAAAAAGAGTATTTTTTGAAAATGTTTGAAGTGTGAAATTGCCATGTTACCTCCTCGGACTTTCAGGTAAGTCATGACATTTGGCACTGATTGACTTGGGTGCATAGCGTCACCTCCTGCTGCGGCGGCTGCTGCTGCTATTGCGGCTGGTGTCACTTGAGAGCCATGTCTTATTTGCCTGTGAAGTATGAGGGCTGCTTGTTCTGCTTGCTGCTGGAAATCCTGCGGCTGTTTGTCAGGTAACATTTGTCTTGGCTGGACACCACTGAAAGGAGGCGTGGGAGGTGTTTCAGGTGTGGACGTTGAAGGTGTAGTAGGTGGAGTTTCATCCGGCAGAGCAATGGGAGCCATCGGTTCTGGTGGACCAGGTGGCACAAACGGTACATGTGGTAATTGCTGAGGTGCAGTTTTTCTGGAAAAATAAATATTTGAACTTTTAGAGTCCTGCTGCATAATATGTCTATAAAACAGTGGTACTTACTGAAATTTCTGAAAAATATGATAGAAATGTACCACATTTACCTTTTCGCAGTAATATGTCTATATATTATAATGAAATACTATCATACACTCATTATTAATATGTAAATATTAAATTTAACCAATTTTAGCAATTTAATAGTAATTGTGAGGCATAGGATCCATTAGCTAATAGGAAAGGTTCCTAAAGGCGAGACGAACTAGTCTTACAATTTTCTACTCGAGAATTGCGGTTGTTAATAGAAAAAAAACTTATGGAAGCCTTATGTTTATTTTTATTGTATCAGATTTTAAAATTAATCGCGAGGTCTTTAAAAAATACTTTTTACAATGTAGTTTTTTTTATATATCATCATATATATTATACAAACAAGAAATTTTGGGTGTCCGGACTATCTCGAAAATAAATGTAACAATTTTCATGAAACTGTCCCGCTTCCTATACTAAATCGAGCTGGAGAAAACGATCTAGCTAGATCCTAAATTCGAGATTTTGACACGTTAAAACTAAAACTCACCACTTAAAATGCTGCTATATATCGAAAAATGATCAAACAATTTTCACGATACGTCTGTTTTATTAATACAAGCACGAAAAATGATCTAACTAGGTCTCGAATTCGGAAAAGTTCGTTAAGACAGATGGATTCAGCACTGAAAATGTTACAATACATCGAAACTGCTTTAACGATTTTCACAAAATTCCTTTGCTAATTTGAGCACGAGGAAATGAGTTAGGTAGGTTCCGAATTCGAGAAAATTCATTTTGACAGGATAAAACAAACTCAGCACTCAAAATGTTGAAAAAACAAAAAATAAATAAAAAACGAAAACTGAACAGACATTTCTTATGAAATGAGCCTTATGTACTATTTCCAATACAAAAAAAAAAAAAAAACTTCGGAAAATTTCGATTTGATAAGTTGACACATTTTTTTGTTGTACATATTTTATAATCGCAATTTTTGCCAATACTATTGGTCATTGATCAGTAACACGGTTACAGACGATCTCAAAACCGGCTATAACATTTTTTAGGAGACTCTCTTCCTGTATTAATGCAAGCGCAAGAAAACAATCTAGCTAGGTCCCGAATTCAAAATTAGTTTTGATAGCTTAAAATAAACTCAGCGGTAAAAATTCTGGTAAAAATCGAAACCTATTAATTTATGCACTAATTTGATTACGAGAAAACCATCTAACTAGGTCTTACCTTCGGAAAAATTAGTGGTACTGACGTATTATCCGTGCCAGGAAGATACACCGCGTCAGAACTGGCAACAGCAATAGTATTAATTACTGTAACTCTTATTTTTCTTCTGCAATGTAACTGCACAGTTGTTATTTTATAGTTGCCAAATTAAAAACAATATCAAAAATATTTATATATAACTATATAATATGATATAGTATAGATATAAGTAATATATTCATATGTATATAGAAAATATATTATAGTCATTCCGGCGGGCATAACATCACGCCGAAATGATAATAATAATAAAAAAAAAAACACTATCATAACTATTTTAATCAATAAAAGCCACAAAACTTATGTTATGTATTTAAAGAATGTATATTGAATTACAATGTATTGTATTATATTATTTTGTTTTTATATTATCTACCATTTTTAACGATGTTATGCATTAAATAAATGTATATTAAATTACTGTTTTTAACACGACTGGCAATGATAATTACGGCTGGCTATTTGTAATAATTTTTTGTCGATCGATCTTCTTTGCGCGGATAATACGTAAGTAACAAATTCGTTCTGATAGGTTTAAAGAAATTTTTGTCGTTAATCTTCCGCAGTCGGAGTTTTCGCCAATACTATTGGTAAATGATAAGAAACACAACTAGGATTAATGATTGCGGAAGATTTCTACTCTACTGGACTGTAAGTCGAACTTCGGGCTGGTCTTCCGGAGTCTTAGTATGGACAAGTTTTAATTAGTTTTACAAAATGGGTTTTTTGTGTACTCCAATAAGTGTTTAGAATTTCGAGTCGAAGATCTAGAACTACGGTGAAAATAACGTGGAATTTAAATGTAATTTTTAATTTGACGAGGATTTTCCTTTGTTAAACTCAAACGAGTTATTATTGCATCAATATTACATAATTTTCACTGAATTTAAACTTCTCTCTGTGCTGAGACTATGATGCCTTGATATAAATATATCTTCCATTACTTATTGATCTTCCTCAGGCATTATTTCTTAATTTTCTATGTATATGGGGGAAAAACAAGTATTTTAAATATTGAACAGGTACCATGTGAAACTGAAATGTATTTAAAGTAAAATTAGGATTCATAATAGCTGCTTCTAGCGAAAGGTAGTTAGCGACTTAGTGTCGAAAAGCAATTCGAAGTTGTGCAAATTCAATTCGGTTAAGATGCTGACGACTGATGTAAGGTGTTCAAAATTGTACATCCACAGAATAGACAAATGTTTATTTTGGGTAAAACATTGGGTACGTTAGATTCTACGAGTTTATCAGCATTATGCAAATTGATGATTTTTTATTGCCACGTTCATGCAGAACCATTTGTTATCCGAGAAAGCTTTGATTAGCGTTGCGTGAAAAGATAGTGTGTAATTCATTGTTTATAGGAACATAGAGGGCTCTGTAATCGGAGCTTTCTTGCATAGTAAAAACAGTTTAACAACATTTTATTCCTTTGGTATTTGCATGTCGTTTCACTTCTTCAACTTCGCGCATCATCTCAAACAATTATGTGAAATTATTGTATGATCGAATAATATACTCTAATAATTACATTAAATGCCGGTTAATTTCATAGTTGAGTGTTAAAGCCTTCCATTAACAACAGTTTGACAAATTAAACAAGAACGGAAAATCATGCTTCAAGCATAGATTATGAAACACTTTCCAACACATCCAGAAAACCGTAACGAAACTTCACCGTTAAATATGTTGAAAAAGGATATTTAAGTAAGCAGTTTAGAAACATACAACACATTTAAAAATGAAGTTTTAGTAATTCCCTTACACAGTAACAAAAGTAGTTGAATTATTTTGTGGAGCCCTGTGTATGATCTATAGATTTGCATCTATACTAAATAACATACTAAAATTTAGTTCAGTTAGAAAATTCGCTTTTAGAAATTTTACCCAAAAGATAGAAATACACTCGAATTCTTTTGCACAGCTCTCTATATTATTTAAAGACTTTTTACACGCCTCATAAGAAGCTAAAAATTAATTTAGGTAAAAAACGCATAACACAATTTAAAACGGCTTTTTTTTGTTTCTTGTATAAAAATTTATTTATATTCCACAAACTTCTATTAGTATACTAAAATAGTTCAGCAGAATAATGCATACCCTAATTAAAAATTATTCTTAAGCAATTTACTCCCATAGTCATTAATATTCACGAATTTCTTTGTGTAGCCCTATGCATATGATCAGCAGAATTTATACACACGGCGTACTATGCAAAAATGCAGTTAAACTTAGAAACGCAAACCAAAGTGGAAAACGCACTTCCAGCAAACGTATAAAAATTATAGGGTAATCCGAGTATAATTACGAAATTTAGAGTACGGACAGACAAATCGAAGTTAGAAACACTTTTCAACTATTTTGGAAAGTGTTTAAAATACATCTAACCATACTGCGTCCGTTCGAATTCATCTTCGTTGTTTTGTGTGAACTGCCATACATATCTGCATTTATGCATGAAATGTTCTACGCTGCTCTTTTCAGTGTTAAGAGGCGTAACATTTTAAAAGTACCTACAGTATTCTACCTACAGGAAATCATCACCACATTTATAATATGTTGTATGGAAAGTAGTTTTGAATACTCTGGCAATCAACAATCATAACTTTTATCTCTTCTACATGGAAAAATTGTATACAGTAAATTAAATACGGAAAAAAAAATAATTATCAGCATTTGTTATTAGAACTTTTAGAAACTAGAAATGATATTTTTATGTTGAAAAAAATGACAAAACTTTCTCTTCACTTAAATACCGCATGAACATAGGAAAAAACTACCGAGCCAGGCCCGGTCACCCAGGTACTTTTCTAAGGTGTTATACCTACCAACATACTTTAAAAAAACTGCCTTATTTTATTACATTTTCTGAAAGCACAATTAGTAAAGAATATTCAGTTACATTTTCTAGTCAATGTGATAAAAATTCAGAAAATTACGCCGCTTCAATTTACTTTGTTTTGTCATATCATACATAAATCATAACTTGAATCTTTAAACGTGATTATCTAGAAACTAGCTTTTTAAAGTCGGTGATTACGATAAATCGAGCAAATATCAACGAATCTTCTTCCAATTTTGATAAATGTTTAACAACAATATTATCTAGACAGTGACCGTTCCTTTTGGCGATCTCATGATTTTTTCTATTTTTGTTATGAACAATCAAAATTCAAACTATTTTGTGAAAATCGGTACCTTAACTTTGAACGATCACAATTTTGTTCAAAATCAATTTTTCCAAAAACGAACGATTACTCTGTAGTTTTAAGTGTTCGGAATAAAGACATACTTTTTATAATTTCAGACAACATTTGACAGAGTTACTGTGGACGACTACCAGAACGACTTAATCTCCGGAGAACGTGTCTGCTGAAGACACCCAACTTTATTTCGTCATTACAAAAATCAATTCTTTTCTTTAAAGTGTAATAAACAAAATACAAAATGAAATTTTCAAATATCTTGTTTCATTTTTCTGAAAACAATTTCCCAAAACCCATATTTTTTCGACCTTGGAGGGTGCTATAACCCCTTAATTACGTGCCTAGCTTCAGGGCTGCATGAAATGAACTTAAAGACCATATGTGGACCGTGGACCGTATAGAGAGTACCAATGCCTTAGAAAAAGCATTTAAAAGAATCAATTTATTTTCAAAGATATACAGCCGTTTGTAAACTATTTCTTTCTTTAACAATAGCAAAATTAAAAGGAAATTGTCTTTTGTAGAATATATTCTAAGACAAACTATTACTAATATGGGAAATGCGGAAGGCTCAATGTTAAAAGGAAATGCTCTATCCAAGGGTTCTCAATCATACCTTCGTGGATTCACTTTTGCTCTCGTAGCCTCTGGAAATTTACAATAAATTTATTTTCGAAGATATACAGCCGTTTGTAAAAAATTTCTTTCTTTAACAATAGCAAAATGAAGGAAACTGTCTTTTGTAGAATATATTCTAAGACAAGCTATTACTAATATGGGAAATGCGGAAGGCTCAATGTTAAAAGGAAATGCTCTATACCAAGGGTTGTCAACCATACCTTCGTGGATTGACTTTTGCTCACGTAGCCTCTAGACAGTTACATGAGTTGCTAAATGTTTTGCCCTCATGGATATTAAATTTTGGTAGGCCCAGATTGAGAATAATGGGGCACAGGTCTAAGGCTCACAAATTTGGAGGGAGTAGAAGTGCAAATCTGTAGATAAAACCCTTAAAAAATGCTCATATTTAATGGGTTACATAATTTTCCGTTGCACTATTGTAAGCTATAAATATTAGATCATGAAAATAATTTTTCCTCTTCATGCTTGCCAAGTGTGGGAGATAAATTTTATTTACTCTAGTTTCATTGCTATTATGAATGTATTCTGTTAGTGTGCACTGGTACTTTTAAACATAAATTTCTGACATTCTGTTATTTTTAAATTAAAAGTTTCAGACTTTTTTTTTTTTTTTTTTTTTTTTTTAAAGGATGTAAATGAACTATAGTTTTATAAGCTGAACATAATAATTTATTTTATGGTTAGTTTTCTTTTCTGAAAATGTCGAATATTGATACACTTTATTGCTTAACACATTGACCGCCGTAATGTTAAAAAAAAACTGTTCCCGACCCTGAGCGCCACGGCAATTTTTTATACTTTCGTATAAGATGTCAATTTTAACCGGAAATTTTATTTTACAAAATTTATAATATTTTTAAGTAGTATTTATTTCATATCGTTTACTAAAATTTGAATTTCTAGTATGTAACACTTTTATGGAAAGAGCTTCTGTGCGCGAAGCAAATAAGATTCACTTGGCGCAGTGAACAAATCTAATGTGCATCTTGTTTGATTCATACGTCGTCGGTCAACTTATTAACAGTTATATAAAAGGTGCACGCTTGAAAATTATTTCTTCTTGAAATACAAAGAATGCGAATTATCACTTTACTAAACAGTGTACACCATTAGAGTGAAAAAATGTCCAGACCGGGGTTTAATTTGTCTCATGCATGCCAATGGTGTTGTGCTCATGATTGACTTTCCATCTTGTGCTGCGTGTTTGTAGCCTTGCCATATAAGAGTGAGAGAATGCTAGACTGGATGTCGTCTAGATAGATTAATTGGTAAAGCACTTGGTGCGCTATACCAAGGGATACGGGATCGGACCCCCGGTCTAGACATTTTTTCACTCTAATGGTTGTACGCTGTTTAGTAAACTGATAATTCACATTCTTTGTATTTCATTAATTTACAGCGTAATTTCAGCTCTGCTGAAAAATTAATTATTTCTTCTTATTACATAATATACACATCGGGGCTATGTATCAAGTCAGTTCCCAGGGTACCCAAAATTCATAATCGGGTTTTGACTGTTGTTTTAAATGAGAAATAGAAAAGTTTTTCTATCTGTATAGTATCTTTTTATGATATTTACTGAGGACAAAATATTGAAAGACTCATTCGCTCTGAGACCGAGGACAGAGAAGATTTTTGGAGCATTGTTTCCCTCTTTGTTTCCATGGTAGTTACAAGGAAGCTTCATTACTTTTTTCATTTGAAATTAGGTTAACAGCCTACTATTTATTCCAATACCCAAAACAGTTTTTTTTTTTTTTTACTGATGATGACAGAGTAAGTTCGGTTGTAAACGTTTTGATTTTTTAAAAAGACTTTAATGTGCTTTTAAATGTTTTATGTATGTTTTTACGCACCTTCAAGCAATATATTTACATTTAGTTGTATCTTTATGAATTTTAATTATTAATCAAGGTGAATTTGCACTGAAGTTTTAACTTTTTATGAATTGAGAAAAATGAGTTTAAACATTTCATTTCAAAAAAAAAAAAAGAGATTCAATTTCATCTAAATATATTAATTTATCGTCCTTTACTATTTATCATATCGTGAAGAAATTTGGTGAACAATGTTATAGAGATGTTAAGGTTCATTTTAGGATAAAAATTTGAAATTCGACAGCTTTGTCAAAATGAGGAGGTATTGAGCCCCCTTATCAGTTATGTCACACTTACTTGCTGGGACTAGGTTTGGGTGAGTCTGAGCTTCCCAGACTGCCAACCAGAGTGGACGTGCTGGCTGTTGTGCTTAGAACGGTAGTAGGGGAGCTGGGGTTACTGGACTGGGATGTGAGCGTGTCCGCAGAATGAGAAGGAGCCACTTTCTTTCCAGGGATACTTAATTTGCTTGGATCGTCCGGGAGAGAACTGCTCGATTCCAATGTTGATTTTTCAGGCCTGGATTAAAACACCAAACAATTGATATATTATCAGTAATGACTGCCATTAAAATGCAGTAGCAAAAAAAAAAAAAAAAAAAAAAAAAAAAAAAAAAAAAAAAAAAAACACAAATAAATAAATAAATAAAACAAGCGGGAAAAATTCTACCTTACGGCAGAATATAGATCGGCCACCCACGGCTTTTATCGTTGAGATTTTTTCAGCCAAGTCTAACTCGTCAAAAAAAGTGTTTGATAGCATAAGCCAGCTTCTCCACTTTAGAATTTAGTTAGCGCTCTAAGATTTTTTGTGAGCTGGCGGAATATATTAGGCACGAGCACACCAAGTTTTAAAAGGATTCGGTGACTAGAAGTATTTTTAATAACTTTAATAGTAAAAAGATGTGGCTTCAATGGGCTGAGACGTGGCGAGGTAGTTGTTGTTTACAAAATGTACTGGCTTAATGATACCCTTTAAATTATTTTTAATCATTCAAGGCATTTTAGCACTTAATAGATAACCTAAAAAAGATAATGAAAAGTTCTATGATAGCAGCTTTTATGATGGATAAAGCTAAGAGAAGTTGTTTAACAAATGATGAGTTAGCATTAATTGACGGGATCTTGGGGAGCGGTGGGGGGAAGGGAGGGCGAGCTATACAAAACACAAGTGCTCTACGAGATCTTTAAAATGAATCCTCACTTGAAATTGAGAGATGGGACTTTAAAAGGGATCCCCCTTTTCGCCCCTCTGACGGGCCCCCTCGAGAGATACGTGAAAACCGAGGGCGCCAAAAGAAGGAGGGGGAATACCTTTAGGCAGTTTACAGCTAATTTTGGTAAAATTTTGGAGCTGTCCGGTCCATAGGAACAGAGAAAAATGGGAAAAACTAAAATAAATTATGAAAAATTGAAAAAAATAAATATGAAAAGTGCTCCTGACAGGAGACGAGAGAGAAGGAGGGGGAGAGTAAAACCAGACAAAAGTGCTTGATGAGATCAAACTTTTGATATGTTACATGACGGGGTTTGAGCACCTTGAATTTCTCCACCGTGAGGGGGGGTGGTAACTCCGGTCCTATGGGATATAGGGCCTCGGGACCCTCTTAGAAATGTCGGCCTCGACGAGTTTAATTCGTTGGATCTTTAAGAAGAGGCCTACGCCCTCTGTGGGGCTTAAAGGGGCTGAGAAAGATGGGAAAAACTAAAATTTAGAAAGAGTTAAAACAGAGAAATATGCTTCTTAAGGGAGGGGGCGAGTGAGAGGCGGAGAGTAGGACCAGACCATAGTGCGTGACGAGATCTATCAATTATTGATATGTTACATGAAGGGGTTTACATGGGATTTACATGAGGGAGGAGCACCAAAAAGGTCTTACTGAACCTTTCCCCCCAGGAACTTACAAGAACTTAACCCCCCCCCCCCCCCCAGAGGTCTTCATTCCTATTGGAGATAGGGCCACGGGTCCCCTTAGAAATGTCCGCCACGACAAGTTTAACTTTGTTGAATCCTTTATATTATTGTTTAAATGGGGTCTGCGCCCGCTGTATGGCAATTAGGTACTGAGAAAGGAAATACAAGCGGAAGTATCGGCATAATACAGAGAGACAATTTGATTTTTAATATCGTCAGTAACAACCATTTGTATAGCTATGCATAAAAGGTGTCCTCCTTTATATATGGAGTGGCTGTGACTTTTCATAAACATGAATTTTACTGTAAACTGAAAAAATTAGCCCTGTGTGTGGCTAAAAAAAAAAAAAAATTAACGTATTTTCGTGTTATAGCGGCTCCCACAATTATGATTATGCCAAGGTTGCAGTTATGATTTCGCCAAGATCATCGCAAAGCTTATATAGGCATCCTATATATGCATATATATATTCCAAACACTCCTATATGTGCCATATGCGTCATTATACACATATTATTTATGTCTTATATGTCGTATATACATCATATACACATGTCATATATATACATCATATATGCATCATATATGACTATAACTTGGCCACATACGTACAGAAATGTTATATATATATATATCATATATTATTATAATGTCATACATGCTTTATAATTTGGCGATAAATCTTGACCGCTTGGCAGTTCATCCTTGGAAGCCGCTATAACACGAAAGTACCAAATTTACAATATATTAATGAAAACAGAAACAAAAATATTTCATGCTTGGTGGCTGCTATAACACGGAAGCACGAAAGTACCAAAATTCTTCTTTATTTTTCATATCTGATAATTTGCATCTATCCTTTTTTGTAATTTTAGAATTTTTGTAACGATTTTATGCATTTCTGTTGCCTATTCAAAGAAAAATTCTTCTAAAGTTACAGAATTTCGTTAAAAACGGTAAAAATAGTAAAATGCGGACATCCTTTGGTCCATTCTCGACCGAAAGCAACAACCGTTATCATTATCTTTTTACGCGTGAAGGTTTCATTATGGTACTTCATTGTAAAATTTGGTAATTTTTGAAGTTCAATATTTGAAAAACGGCATAATCATTCGATTTTAAATTTATATCAAGAAAAATACAATTTTTTTCCTTTCTAACGCAGTTTGTCTAACAATTTTGTGATAAATACTTTTTGAGTTATTAATTTTTTCAGTAACTTCAAATGTTTCATTTTCCGAGATTAACCTGTGGCAACGATGGATTGCTGTGACTTTTCATAAACATGAAAAATGATAGAGATTGAAAGAATAAGCCTCCCTGTGGGTGGCTAATAAAATAGGAAACCGAGAACTAGCGACAGGTAAATGAAGTAGAAAACTTTGTTGAGATCACCCATAAAAAACAATAAAATGAACACAACAGCGTCGTTTCATTGGATCATATAAAATTGATCCTTCATTAGATGTAAAGTCACGCGTAGTTAAAATGCATACACACAAGGCAATCAGGGAAACCACAAGGCCTCATTCCACAAGAAAAAAATCATTAATTATAAGCCTCCCTGTGGGTGGCTAATAAAATCAATAATAAAATATTTAAAAAAATCGTTACAAATTACCCAAATCATGATAATGATTTCTAATCGTAACTGTTCATGTCGAAAGTTTGGAAATTGCTCTTATAATTCTGTTTTCCTTTCTTCCTTTTTTTACTTCAATTAATTGTTTCTTGATTATTAATTATTTTGTATTATACATATATATATATATATATAATTTAATTCTATAATTATGATTTATTTAATTAATATTTTTTTGGTAAAATTAATTTTTTTGTCTCTTTATTTAGTTTTTTTTCACCCTCCCTTTCTTTATTTTGTGCTTTATCCTGTACTTCTTTCTTACTTTTGCTCTTTCTTCTTCTTCTCCACCATTCCTCGTAATCTTTCTCTTTCCCCTAAATCTTCCTCTCCCTTCCCAGCTAGCTCGATTTTTCTTGTTTACTTCGCGTTGTGTGTTTGCCTTCTAATCACGTGTGGCTTTACACCTGATAAAGGATTAATTTTTTATTATACGAAAAGGTGCTGTTGTGGTCATTTAATAATTTTTATGGTGATCTAAATAAAGTTTTTATATTATTATAGTAAATTATTTTTTACAGCCATTGACTCAGCGAAGGTAAAAGGTTTGGGGATGGGGTAGAAGGGAGTTAAAATTCCTCTCATACCAATTTACAACAGATAAGATAAAAACAAAAACTCTTGTTTCAGACAAATATATGAGCGTAAAAATAGGATATAAGAAAAGCAAAACTAATTATAAACAATAGAATCAAATTGTGTCAAGGCCTTTTTAAACAGAATCGTTGCAGTGCAAAATGCGAAAAAGAGAGAGAAAAAATCATAGAAACAGCAGTAGCACATGTACCTTTCTGTTGCTATTTTTCATTATCTTTTTTTTTTATTTAACTTTAAAAGAAAGAGGCTCCTTTGCAAAGCTCTGAAACAGTTTCAAGATTTTTACTGAGCTGGTCACTAGATTTTTTCGACAACGTGTCTTGCTTTAGCTTTGTAATTACACACCATATATTTAGTAAACAAATGAAAGAAAGAATGAAAAAAAAACGAATAAAAATAAAAAAAATAAGAAAAATAAAAATTGAGACATGCATGAAACATCAAAATTCGTCATTTATAATGATTCAAAAACCATCACTGGCAAAAATCCTGACCCCACCAGTTTCATAGATTTCACTGTGATAGACCATTTATCTCTGTTTGAATTCTTCAATTTAGTACAGTTCATTTAAAACTTTGTAATGATTTAGGTTCAATAATATTAAGAGTGATCATAATTTATTAAAGTTTCGCTTTGAAACCTCTATCAAGTGAAAACTGATGGAGAAATGTTACCATATTTTAAATACTATAAAAGAGATCATGGGATTTCATATCCGACTAAAAATAGTTCAAAAGGTCACCGCCAGGGGGAAATTCAAGGTTTATTCCTGGTAGTGACATGTCCACCATTTTCTGAAAAATTTTTAAAGTGCAATATCACGTTCTCTATAGTAGTTTGAAGAATATAAGCGGAAATTAAAAATGTGTTGGCAAATGGCATCTTTCAACGCTTCCCAATTTTTTTTATTGTCACGAACGAAAACGATTACGATATATATTTGTTTTGGGGCTTATAGCTTGCCTTTGACAAGCCATTGCGAATTAACATAAGTACTGGAGTGTTCATAAAGCCAAAACCAGTGTTGTGTAGGAGCGAAACTCATGAGTATGCTGATGTTTGTTTTCGGAAGGAACGAAAAGCGACGTATATAAAAAAATGGCATGACGAACTTGAAATACAACGTGGCGCAGTCGGAAAACGGTAACGCGCAGAGTTACGTGGATTGATTTTCGGACACATTTCCGAGTAGTTTTAATACAGTCTCAATCAGTTTTTTCAAACCGGAATATTGGTTTTCAATATGATATCTATTCTCAAGTAAACATTTTCATGTGTAAAAACCATGTTTCACAGACAAAAATGTAAATTAACAGCATTAACATAAAAATTAATACAATTTTGATGCTCTTGCATGTATAAATTTAGTTACGCAGCTAAAATATTTAATTGAGAATAGATAGCATAAAAAGAAACTGTAGTCCGATTTGAGAAATCTTATTAATGCACTATAAAAACTACTTGGTAACGTTTCTGAAAGTCATTGGCAGCAAAATAAACTTCGCTTATAAATGCTTCTTCAAATTTCGGAAATATATTGATTTTAAGATTTTTAAAGATAAAGAACACTTTTTGTAATCATGGGTAATTCGGTACGTATTCGGTTCTATTGTATATTTTTGTTCGTGATTATATTGTATTGTCGTACATTAAGAAGTATTTGCCCTTTTTTAACAGCGTAGAGTAATTATTTCAAACTTTCTAGGATATATACAGATATCAATAACATGACTTATTAGAACAATTTTATGCAAGCTTAATAAATATTTGATATCATTATTTCTGTCTGTATTTACATAAGAAATTTTCTTTAACCCTTTGATTACAGACCAGGAGCGGTGAATATTTTATTTTCAATCTTACCGCAATTTACAAAACACTTTCTTTGCGATAGATTTCTCTTGAAAATATCCTAGTATAAATATATGGCAGAGACTTAGCCTTCAAAAAGTGGCACGAATAGAATAAAAAATAGTTCAATGGGCTGTTGTATATGTCCCAACTCGTAATCAAAAGGTTAAGTCATCTAAATATGCTTAAATTTTACATTAGTAAAACACAAAAATTTATATTGTGAAATCTCATTCATACCTTCTTGGTTCAGGTGACGGTTGAGTGATTGGTATAAAAGGTTCTTCTGCAACTGCGGCTGGTTCAGGAGTGGGTGGAGGAGGGACAGGTACACTCATAGGTTCTGGACTGGGCGATTTAGGAAATCTATCTAGCATCCGCCTCGTTGCTTGCTCTCGCATCTGCTCCTCTTCAACTGTAATGCAACATCAGTGAAATATTTTAGTTAATTAATTAATTTACAACACCGTCTATTATTTAATTATGTTCTAATTTTCCGAAATTATTGAAATACATGATATTTTATGTTTGCCAATTCGGCTTGAGATTTTGATAGACTTATTATTTTCAACGACAACATCAATTTACAGCAATGAAACGTTTTAATTAATTAATTAATTTACATGATAATCTTATGTTCAGTTATGGTCTAATTTATTTAAATGTAGCAAAATGCACGAGACTTTCCTGTAGACCAATCATAATTCGTCTAATTTATCCAAATGTAGCAAAATGCATGAGACTTTTCTGTAGACCAATCACAATTCGGCTAAGATACCCATGTAGCACAGATAGTTGGTCTATCGTTGGCAGCTTGTGAAAACCACTGGGAAATGATAGAGTTGATATTCCTACAATAAGCCAATAGAGGCTAACCTCAAATTTGGAGCGTTGTTTGGCCAAATCAATTTATTTCGTCGGGCCACATCGAATTGTATGGATATCTGAGAAGATAACGTTTGGGACACTGTTGAGCCTTGTTGGCAGATGATTCGTTAGCCAATGGTACAGCAAGGCGAACTTTTATTACTTTTGTCCAACGTGGGACTCCATAATTAGCACGAACTGTACATTGGTCTAACCATTAACAGATAACAAATAACAATTAACAAATAACATTGGCCTAACCATTTTGTGTTTGCCAATTTGATTGGTTTGAGATTTTGGCAGACTTATTTCTCTTCAACGGCAACCTCGATTTACAGCAATGAAATGTTTAAATTAATTAATTAATTTACATGATAGTCTTACGTTCAGTTATGTTCTAATTTATCTAAATGTAGTGAAATGCATCAGATTTTTCTGTAGACCAATCAGCATTTGGCTAGGGTACCCATGAAGCACAGATAGTTGGTCCATCGTTGGCAGTTTGTGAGAACCACTGGGAAATGATAGGGTTGATATGCCTACAATAAGCCAATAAAGGCTCCTCAAATTTGGAGCGTTTTTCGCTCCAAATCTAAATGTTAAGCTAAGAAAGATACCGGCGATACAGTGAGCTGATTGAAAAATTGGGAGAAAATCCCTTATAATCCAGCTACTTTTAGAAAGCAACTTACTATATCGCTTCTATGTTTGTAAATTTTAGCGATACTTGAATGGACTTTTTATATAAATTGTTCTATAGAATTGACTACCAAATCATGAAAAAAAAAATCTTTGGTACAGTTCGCGCATGCGCAATTAAATTTTTTTTCATACAAATACCCATACCTCATCAAATATTCAATATATTCATCTTTTAATTGTATTATGCTATTTCTACTGTTCTTTGTCAAGTTTTTGGAAAGCGGCGTTATATTCGGTTGAAAACTCTGCATGCTATAAACAAAAAACATTTGAATTTTTCACAGAAACGTTGCCATCTTCAAGAATATGCGTGCTATTCTTTCACAAATGCACAAAAACGTTGAACAGGACTTACATAGTCATGTGCTAGAGTGACGGACCATTTTGAGCATTTTCTGTTTCTTGGTGGATCGCAAAAAATATTTTTTAATTAAATTTATTATTTCCCCCCCCCCCCTAATTGTCGTTGGGACTAAATCTTCACTGAAAAACATGAAGTCAAACATGTTCTTTAGATCCTCAAAGTTCAAGTGTATTTTGTCGCGAATTTCAGTAGATATTCGACAAAACGTCTGAAATCGAAAGTGTTCGGTCACTGCACCTTAATTTTTGGACATCAATTCAATAATGGTTTTGTTTCTAATCGTAGTATTTATATGCATAGTACTCTAATTGTAAAAATAAGAATTTAGTGTATGTTTTTTGGAAATAATCTAACACATAAAATGCAAAATTACAGCCAGTGGACGGAATAACAAAAGACGTGGATTCGTGTTCCCCCGTCAGCAATGTGTTAAAAAGATAACAGTGTTAATCGGAATGGAAAATAAAATATTTTTCCCATTTCTAGATAAAGATAATCAGTATAGAATAAGATAATCACTATTAATTGTAAACGATTCCGCCGAAAAATACTAGTAAATAGATTTTTGCATTTGGAACCATATAATTAGGAATCGATGCGTTATTTTGGAGGTTCTGGCCATACATTCTTTTTGGCAGCTTCCTGGTACATTTAACATGAATTTAAATTCCTTTATTAGGTTTATCTTAGAGTTTTAGGGCCTGTTTGAGGTGACACAGGGGGAGACACAGGGCAATTGCTCCGAATGCCTTGCTGTAAATCTATCCTAGTGATAATTAAACAATGAGTACAAACAATATTAAATATATTTTCTACTTGTAACATAAACAGAAACAGTTTACAAATTGAAAAATATTTTTCAGAACAGAAACTGCCATAATTGAATATTATGTTTTTGTTCGACGATAAATCTGAAAATAAAATCAGTTTTTCTCCATGACGCATCATTCTTTTGTTACGCAATTCTGAGAAATTACTGGGGAAATATGAAATTTTCAGAGTGATCAAGTTTATTAGCATATGAAATTATACATAAAATGAAATTAATTCAACTTCGACAACTGGAAGAAGTATAGGCCACTTACTGAACTATTTAACACGTATTATTGCACACAACCACACTTGCCAATGGCATTGAATGCACTGACAGCGTGCATGACCGCAAACAGGTAGTTAAAATGTTGTTCATTGGTACTGGGTGGATGACTAATTATTTATAGGTCTCGTGTGGTTTAACTCAAATTTTTAAGATAGCATATCGTTTTATTATGTGCCAAAAATGACATAATAGGGATTTTAAAAGTTATATAACTGAAAATATGACGTCATAGAGAATTTTTTATTACAGTCTATTTTATCAATTTCTATATGGCAGGGTACTGAATACAAAATATATTTTAAAACTCTTTATCTTTCACCTCAGTACTTCAATTTCTTTATATGGCGTGTTCCAGTACTACTTCTATTAAACAACTCTTAGCAATTTTAGAATCCCTCTATATAAAAGACAAGCCCACTTTTGTTCATCATCTGCCCTGAGTTTCAAATTGAACTAATTTTAATAAATATTTTTTTAGCTAAAAGCTGTTAATTTGTAGATGAGCCAGCAACTAACTATTTTTAAAAATATTTCCATTCTTATATTTTATTTTTAATTTTAAACGTTTTTAATAAAAATTTCTTCAAAATGAGTTATTTTCATTGTTGCAGGGAAAAGGGAAATAATTAGATTTATATTTACTCAATATATCTTTATTGGTTTCATTTTTTTCATTGCAATTAAAAAGAAATATATTTTTAATTTGAATAGATTGTGTTTAGGAAAATAAAGTGGTTTTATTTCTTTCAATTTATTTATTGGTTGGTAGGTTTCTTGTGTTTTCCTGCACACAATGGGGTCATAAAGGTATAAAAGGATGGAGGACTGGGTGCAGCACAATGGGAAACCTACCATTCAATCACTAAAATTGGGTCTGCAAGTGCTTCACCAAGATATGACATGGCAGACCAGTTCCATTTTAATATGTTATCGATTTCTAACGAATCTTGGAATTTCAGCCGTGAACTCGATGAGGTGATAGTTTGTGCAGCTGTCGCCCGCACTAATTGACATTCGATTAGGCCCAAAGTACTCTTTCAGTCTACAATGGGCCCTAATCCTAGAAAGGTGGTATGCTTCTGTCAGAGAAAATGACGCCATGTTTAAAAGACAACATGCATTTTCCTTTATAAAATTGTTCCATTTCAATACAGTTCTGTCGAAATGAACTATTTTTTATTTCACTGGTACCGAGTTTGAGGCTTTAGGATCTTAAATCTATACTGGCGAAATGAAAAGTCAGTAAAAGAATTACAACATTTTAACGCGATTACAGTTTTTTTTTTGTTATTTTATGAATAAAAAAAAAATATTTCTAACGTCTTTTTACATTTGTGAAATTGATACGCTCTCCTTCTACAGTTACGACCCTTGATTTTGGATAGAAGCGATATGCTTCTGTGTGGGAAAGTAACATCATATTTAACAAGAAGTGAGAATTTTCATTAATAAAACTGAAATATTTTATTACGAATACATGTAAATGAGCAAATGTCTGAACGTTTTACTCTGTTGGTACTGAGATGGGAAGTCCATATGATTTATGAAGTGCGAAAATCGTTCATGCTGGTAAACATGATGCCAGTTAAAAATAAAAAGACATTTTAAAATCAGACATTTAATAAAATAAAAATATATATATATCACTTAAATAAAAAGCATTAAAGTAGACGTTACAATCTTTATACAAGTTAATGATCAGAACAAATTTTAATCGAAAACCAAAGTTGATGTTTATAGATGTCTACGTTCAAGAATATGCCATTTAAAAATATTAAGACACCAGGGAGTATATAATCACAATAGGACCACATATTCTGTCAGAGTTGTACACGCTTCGTTTAGTGGAGATTTCTGTAAACTTGTAAACCAACCTTCTAAAAATATTCTACTTTTATCATTACTGCAGTTGGATTTAGTTGGATTACAAAAATCTCCAGTAAACGAAGCATGTATAATTCCACCAGAATATGTGGTCCTACTGTGATGTATACTTCATGGTGTCTTATATTTTTAAATGACATATTCTTGAATGTGCACATGTGTAAGTATCAACTTTGGTTTCGATTGATATTTGCGCTGATGAAGAGCTTGTATAAAGCTTGAAACGTCATCTTTAATTGTTTTTATAACATGATATTATTTTTGATTTTAGTTTTATTAAATGTCCGATTTTAAAATGTGTTTTTAAGTTTAATAATTTTATTAAGAAGTAAAATGTCTAGTTTTTTTAGAATGATGTCAATTGTTGCTGGGAATATATACGCATTAAAATCCTAGATATAATAGTACAAGAAATAGTTGTTTTCTATATATTATTAAAATATACACTTCCATTACGCATTAAAAAATGCATGTATCAAAAATCTTGGGGATACATGCGCCGTTGAAAATGACGTTATATTTAGCTCCAAATATAGTTTTTTATTGATACTTTATATTTTATTGCTATATTTATTGATACTAAAACAAAAGTAATAATGTAATTGCGCCAAAGTGGCGCAATTTTCGCTGATTTTTCATTTCGTAATTACGAAGGATAGAATATGAGAGCTTACATACTTTATCTTGATTAAATATTGACCTTGATTAGAAGTAGCTGGTATTTTATTTACAAATAAACTATGTAAGTTAGATGAGTGCAGGGTTCCCAATGGTCCGCTTTTTGAATACCGGTATTATCTTTGAAAAATTTTATTTTTAGATTTTTCTTGCACATTTTGAAGAAACCACCTTCGGATGTAAATTTTTTTGGTCATGTTGTAGAAACCTACCATGAAATTTTCTGTTAAAAAATATTGGTATTCAGTTGGCGGACTATTTGAGAGCCCTGTGAGTGAAATTTAATTTTTCAATCATGTACAAAGATAAAAATAATAAAAATAGTATTATGGTAAAAAAAAGAGTTTAAAATAATAGTTATTTCAGAAGGTAAACATTAGCCGGTGTAAGACTGATTGCTTCATTGGAATTATTCTTGTAGGTTTTTTTTTAAGTTCATTTTACAGTTTCTTATTTAAACATTTTTCTTATCGTCGAATTTCAAAGGGGGCCGCCTCGTAAATTTAAAAAAACGCAAGCTTAAGAAAATAACCATTTCAAGCGTTATCGAAAAATTGTAATAATTTTTCCAAATTTTAAGGGCATGTTTTTTTCTAAATTTTAAACACATTTTTTTTTTACTACATAATTTTTTATGAGTTTTTAAGGATTCAACATCCGGCCATTAATGGTAATGAATTGGTGTTAAATGTAAACAATGACTGCCGAAAATATATTATATATTTTTTTTCTGCCTGTAACATGTCATGATGAATCAATACTAAACATAAACAGTGACTACAGAAAATATTAAATACTTTTCTTCTGTTTGTAACATGTGCTGATGAATCATTGTTAAATATACAAAATAAAGCACCTAAAATAATAAATGTATTTTTTTTTCTGTTTGTTGAATCTATATTAAATGTAAATTTTTTTTATCATATTTACTGTGTACTAACAGAAAACCATTAAAAATATTAGGGAATGCTTACATTTTCTGTGGCTTAGTCTCCAATGTTGATGACTCCTATTTACTAGTATCTGTTGTGCTTGTTGAATTTGAGATACAGTGTCTCTGTCGATATGGTCCCTTGATTCACCCGTTTCTGACATAGTAGATATGGTACTGATGCGGCGTGAATAATCATAGTCCGATGTAACATAGCATAAATCGCCTGAAATGACCTCACCGGTCACCTCTTGTAAGGAACTACAGGACAGAAAATAAGGAATCTTTTAAATGTATAGAAGAAAAAATCAAATCGAGGATGTTCGCACATTTTTGTAGACGATTTTCATGGTACTTACAGAACTATTTTACATAAATATTTTTGTTTTAAATGTTCAACTTGGTAACCCTTAATCTGAACTGCCTTTCTACACCGTAATTTTCATGACAATAATGACATTTGTAGTTTTGGAAGAGGTATTCAAGGCCCATTCCTCTTGAACAGCTTTCCAAAGTCCATGAAGTGTTGTAGGCCGACGTTTGGGAAACGCGTTTTTTAAAAGTCCAAAAAGCGCAAATATCCACATTTTTTTAGACGATTTTCATGGTACTTACAGAATTATTTTACATAAATATTTTTGTTTTAAATGTTCAGCTTGGTAACTCTTGATCTAAACTACTTTTCTACACCGTAATTTTCATGACAATAATGACATTTGTAGTTTTGGAAGAGGTATTCAAGGGCCATTCCTCTTGAACAGCTTTCCAAATTCCATGAAGTGTTGTAGGTCGACGTTTGGGAAACGCGTTTTTTAAAAGTCCAAAAAGCGCAAATATCCACGGGTGATATATTAGGATATTTAGCAGGTTATATCAGTGAAGGGTGTCCTGATACCCGTTTCTTGTTCCATTTTTTCCAGGAAACTAACAGTGGATTGTGATGTGTGGCTGCTTGCTTTATCTTCATGCAATTCAACAGATTGATGGCACTGGGGGTAAAGAGATGGTATTTCATGTTTGAAGATTGGGATTAAAATATGTTTCTGATAGTATGGGCAGTTGATCTTAACATTTTCCTCTACTCTCTTTATTTTTAATTTGCCGTTATATGCAACGCCAGCAGCAATTATAAAAACTTTGCTAAAACTTTCTTTAGATACATTGTACCATGTTTTAAGATTTTTTTCTCCTCTTTGATGGTAATAAATGGATCGAATAATCCCTTTTTGTTCTTGTGTACATATTTGGAAAATGTTTTCCACTTGAAGCGAAGACATTTACGTTTTTCCCTATCTAATCGACAATATTACCTACTGTGGCTTTAGATATAGAAAAACTATACATTTTACAGCGTTTTTTTTAATAACCGAATACGAATAATTCCCTTCGGAAAGTGCAGAAATATAGCCTTCCCTCCAACTGTTCTTTAAAAGCGCCATTTTGCATGTAAACAAAAATTTCAGTTTCCAGACGAGAATTTATACTTTTAGAAACATATTAGCTGTGAAAAATAATTTCTCATGAAGACATTTTTTTAAAATACCAAAACAAACTCGTCTAAAAAATGTGCGAACAGCCTCTGTATACATACATAGATTCATTTATTGTGGCTGTCGGCGCAATGCACGAACACATAAAAATAGCTCAATTTCTCAAATCAATTTTTCAATCAATTTATCAATTCTTTGCATACAAAATTACCAAAGGGTACAGTTTGTCAATTCATATTTGAGGTTGCGAGTTTGTGTTTTAGGTAGCTTTCATTACAAAAAGCTACCTATTGCAGCCGTTCGAAGGAAAGTAATTCCAAAATATTTTGATATATTTTTACTGATCATGACCTCCAGACCCCAAAACCACCCCCCGTTCAAATGTTGATATATATATATATATATACATATATCTGACATTTGTCATGCTGTAACTCTTTTATTTATGACCCGATTTGGATGTGACTGAGTATGTGTATCGAGTAAAGGACATACCAAGGTCTCGACCAAGCTCGTTGGCCAGCTTCATCCGCCATCTTGCTTCAAAATGGCGGCCAGTTAAACATTTTTAAATTTTTAAAAATTCAAAAAGATGTACAAAAAATTATAAATTGAAACAAATGTTTCCGCTAAGTTTCAGATCGTGATACAAGGATTCAGGAACATTTTTTTGTTTTGCTATATCTTAAAAAATGGATGAGATTTGGTAGTTTGAAATTCTAGGGTGGCTGACATTTTGAAACAATCTGATTTTTATTATGCTGTAAGTCTCATGCTGAATTTCACATTCAAATTCAGTATTAACGAAAACAGGAATTGCATCTTCTATAATCGGGTTCCAAGCATTTTAGCTTCGGTGATGTGTGGCTGCTTGCTTTATCTTGATGCAATTCTACAGATATTGTAAAATGAGTAAAATGATTTGTCCGTTTGTTTGTGTATTTTCAATGGTATTCATTCGAAATACTTTAGTTGCTTCTAGTTGCACTATTTCAATCGCAAGAAGGAATATTTAATGTCAATTACGTTAATGTAATGTAATGTAATAAAAATTGAACTCATTTGAGCAAAATGAGTTGAATTTTTTACGAGCCGGAAGGACTTTTTTATTGCATTGACTTCTTCTTTTTTTTTTTTAAGTGCGAAATTTCACCGAGATTATAACCCTATGCATATCAACAAAATGAGCACTTTCCATGCGGATGGCCACAATGAATAATATTTAAATACATAGTATATCTAATTATAATTGTAAGAAGTTGTAATGTTTTTTATTAATTAAATATACTTATTATATGATGAAATATATACTATACGGCACCCGTAATATTTTAGGCAAAAAATGCAGGGCTTTTTAATCTTATTATCATCGTTTTACATTAAATATTCGTTCTTGCGAATGAAACACTGAAACTAAAAGCAACTAAAGTATTTCGAATGGTTACAATTGAAAACTAGTCGTTGGGGGCCACCGTAATACTTACCCATCATGAATATGCATAATATAAAATATTAAAATAAAAAATGTGTAAACTACTTATAAAATGCATTGCAATTCGAATAAAATCGCGGCTTGGTGACGTAATAAACTTTAAAGGGTCAATTACTGAATTGCTTAGACGAAACATCCTTATAACTCCAAAAACAATAATCCTATTAACTAGCAGTTTATTGCATCTGATTAAGAGTCTCATTTCCAATTAAAATATATCTTTGAATTGAAATTTGGTTGAAATACAGGGTCATGAAAAATCAAAGAGTGTGGAAAATAGGATTACAAATATCTCGGCAACTCATTATCCGATCGACTTCCTGTTTTATGCAAAATTTATGTTTTTTTATTGTCTTTTATATTCATTCCTTAAAATAAACGATTTCGAAAATTTGTATATACCTTTTATCAGAACGAATATTTCGAGAATCCTAAAAAAATAGTTCCGGATAATCGAGGTTACTGAAATTCAATAAGCTTCTTCCCATTATTACATAGTAAGTACATACCAAATTTCAAGTCTCTATCTCATTTTTTTCGGGAGATAAAGCGTTTACAGACACGCAGACATACAGACACACAGACGGACGGCAAAAATTTTTTTTTTCTAAAAATATGTTTTTCGGAATCTCCAGTGTCTAGAATGTGTAAATCCGTCAAAAATATTTTTTTCGATTTCAAAACGATTACAAGACTTACCCTATACTACGTATGATGGGTAAGTAATATACAAACAAATGGTCACAGGAGACTTTTTTATACAAAAATATTCAACGGTTCTATAAATGGAGGACATTGATAAGGTTATAGAGAAAGTTGTTGAAGTGTACGTAGTCTAATTAATAGTGCTGTAGGCGTAAAAATCCGAGGGTATACGCAATAGACAAGGGTATTATAAGCTACAGAGTACAGTAATCCCTTAACATTTGCGAGGGTTATGTTCCAGGAAAACCTCGCGAATGTCATATCCGCGAATGCTGAATCTATCTCTCTGCACTAAAAAGGGATTTACGTTCTATAAAATTTTAATTAGAGTGGCACAGCATTTCAAAGAACAAAAGAATATGTATACTATTAACCATACGTTATACATAAATATATTTAGAAGGTGAATGTACACATATGTTAATAAATATAGAATTTATTTATTGAATATAATTCAAATTAACTGACTGGAGAAATAATTACAACTAAAAAGAATATAGGTTTTTGTATAAAGAATTTCTACTCTCTCTATTCGCAAAGATATGATAATGTATTAGTGGGGGATACAATATTAAAACAATGGGTGATACAATGTATGCGATAGAATATTAAAATACGATATTTAAATACAGCTAAACTCTTCAGAAATGCTTTTATTTTAAATATAAGAGCAGTTTCAGTTCCATCTCTACAAGAACCTGCACATTTTAAATTAATAGATTGAAGAGGCCGTTACATTATATTACCACTTCTAATGTCCTCATTGCAATTGGGTATTCTGCTGTTATTATTTTGCTTTCCTACAACACTCGTTCCTTTTTCAGTTGACAACTGAAAATTCATTCGTAAATAGATACTCAGAAAACACAAGGGAAATAATCTTTAACCACTATAAATTCTGAAAAAGAAAGACATAATAATAATAATATAAAAAAATCGCGAATAATCAAGTCAGATTCTCGCGAATGTTACGTTTTCCTGCATTTCCATATTCGCGAATAATCAAAACTCGCGAATGTTGAGGGATTACTGTATACGCTATCGCTTTACTTTTAGAAACAGAAGGTATACGGCGTATACTACCGTGTACACTCCACTACAATCCTGCTAATTAGTTGTCATTTCTGAGCTCTAATGAACTGTTGTTGCGGCACTGAAAAATGTAAACATCTGTGGGGGAAAATTAGAACACTTGAATAAACAAATGCTATATTTGATTTTTAAATTAGCTTGCTTCTATTTTGATAAAACGGAGTGTAATTTTAAGCGTACTGTCTTAAAAAGTAGGGCAAAGATTAATTTCTATCTATGTTACAAGTATTCTACTTTAAATCAATACAATTCTTTTTGAAAAAGACCGCTGCAATTGTCTCTCCTTAATGGTTTTAGTTTTTTTGACTCGCTGTCGATGTCACAATCAGGACAATTGACATTCATCAGAGCTCAGATTTATTTATTAGTTAAGTAATTTCAAGCTTTTATATAATTTTGATAGCTGGATTACTTTTATAGTTTTGGCTCCAAAATTTTTCAGAGCAAGTCATTACTTTAAGTAAAAAAGAAAAAAAAAACTTTCCAGACCAATGTAAAATTTATAATCTCTTATTTTATTCATCTCCTTTCATAGTGACAAGGGTAATGTGTAACTTATAAAATATTTTGAGGGGGGGGGGGACATAGATAGTGTTAAAAAATGAAAGAAATTGGATGAAATAAAATTGGAGAAATAAAATTGGAAAAAAATTGGGATGAAATAAAATTGGAAAGAAATTGGAAAGAATGTGGACAATTGACATTCATCAGAGCTCAGATTTATTTATTAGTTAAGGGGAGGAAACATAGATAGTGTTTAAAAATGAAAGAAATTGGATGAAATAAAATTGGAGAAATAAAATTGGAAAGAAATTGGCATGAAATAAAATTGGAAAGAAATTGGAAAGAATGGACAGTTGACATTCATCAGAGCTCAGATTTATTTATTAGTTAAGTAATTTCAAGTTTTTATATAATTTTGATAGCTGGATTACTTTTATAGTTTTGGCTCCAAAATTTTTCAGAGCAAGTCATTACTTTAAGTAAAATATAAAAAAATCCCTGACGGCTCGTCCTACAGGCACAGGTAGATTTCGAAGACGCAAAACGTGGGGCGCCTGTTTGTCGGGAATTGCGGAAGAAATGACCTTTTTGCGATGATGCTGCAGTTGGAACCGCCTACTTCGAAACCAAACTTGTTTGCAGGCGGAGCCAGCAAGGATATTTTTTTTTTTTTTTTGCTATAAGAGTTGGTCCTATAAAAAACATGTCAATATAAAAATTTTAGATAATATTAAGGGGATTTATAATAAATTTAAGCGGATTTGAAATCTTGGGAATAGACGAAGTTATGAATTTTTTTCTTCTAAAAACCCCCTTCCCCCCCCCTTAAGGCAATTTTTAATTATATCAAAAATCTGTCATACATAAATTTTCAACCCTTCTCCTAGAAGTAATAATAACTTCAAACGGATTCGATACGTATCATAATTAAGAAATTATGGGTTTTTTTCTGTTTTCACAAAAAGTCCCCCCCCATCCCCCCCCCCTTAGTTCGTTTTGCTCATTAACGAACTTGACCGAGATTTTATGCCCCTTGTTTTTATGTATCAGTTTCGAAAAGATGAGGGAGTTGGAACCGCCTACTTCGAAAAATAACTTGTTTGCAGGCGGAGCCGGCAGGGATTTTTTTGTTTTTAATTTTTTTTTTTGCTATAACGGTTAGTCCTATAAAAAACTTGTCAATATAAAAGTTTTAGATAATATTAAGAAGATTTATAATAAATTGAAGCCGATTTAAAATCTTGGGAATTGACGAAGTTATGAATTTTTTTCTTCTAAAACCCCCCTTCCCTCCCCCCCTTAAGGTAATTTTTAATTATATTAAAAATCTGTCATACATAAGTTTTTGGCCCTGTTCCTAGAAGTAATAACAACTTTAAACGGATTCGATACGTATCATAATTAAGAAATTATGGTTTTTTTTTTCTGTTTTCACAAAAAGCCCCCCAATGTAAAATTTGAAATCTTGGGAATAGACGAAGTTGTGAATTTTTTTCTTCTAAAACCCCCCTCCCCCCCTTTAAGGTCCCCCCCCCTTGGTTCGATTTTGCCCATTAACGAACTTGACCGAGATTTTATGCCCCTTGATTTTATGTATCAGTTTCGAAAAGATGCGGGAGTTGGAACCGCCTACTTCGAAAAATAACTTGTTTGCAGGCGGAGCCGGCTGGGATTTTTTTTGTTTTTAATTTTTTTTTGCTATAACGGTTGCTCCTATAAAAAACTTGTCAATATAAAAGTTTTAGATAATACTAAGAGGATTAATAATAAATTTACGCGGATTTGATATCTTGTGAAGTGACGAAGCTATGATTTGTTTTCTTCTAAAACCCCCCCTTTTTCCCCCCTTGGGGCCATTTTTAATTATATCAAAAATCTGTCCTATATAAATTTTCGGCCCTTTTCCTAGAAGTAATAATAACTTTAAACGGATTCGATACGTATAATAATAAAGAAATTATGAGGATTTTTCTGTTTTCACAAAAAGCCACCCCATTTCCCCCCCCTTGGTTCGATTTTGCCCATTAACGAATTTGACCGAGATTTTATGACCCTTGATTTTATGTATCAGTTTGGAAGAGATTTATGCAGAATTTGTCCAGTTATCGTGGTCAGAAAAAAGTAACATAGATAGATAGATAGATAGATAGATAAACTTTTGAACTGGGGGTGTTTTTGGGTTCTGGGAGTCATAATCGGCGTAGATCTGCAAAAATTTTTCAAAATTTCCAACTTAGGTGAGAATGTAATAGGTAGTATTTCTTACGAAATCTACCTAAAAAGAAAAAAAAAAACTTTCCAGACCAATGTAAAATTTATAATTTCTTATTTTATTCATATCCTTTCATAGTGACAAGGGTAATGTGTAACTTATAAAATATTTTGAGGGGGGGGGGACATAGATAGTGTTTAAAAATGAAAGAAAAAAACCATGCTGCTAAACTGATATAGTTGCGTTCAATGTTTGAACGGCAAAAATTAAAAAATATGTATAATAAATTTAGTAGGCGAAGAAAGCATTTTTAGGGTTTGGTTCATCTCACGAAACCCTATTACTCCCGCTGCGTTGTCTGTCTGTCACAGAGCCGGTTCTCAGAAACTATATAACTTACACACTTGAAATTTTGTGTATTTATAGCTGAATACCTACTATGAAGCTCAAAATCATAAAATTTGAAAAAAAAATCGCATTTTTTTAATATATAGAGATAAAAAACCAAAAATCTAACAGCCGTTTCCAATTAAATTTAAACATTTTTCGCTATAACAGTTGCCAACAATTAAAAATCCACAATAAAATTCTTTCTACAATAATTAATTTTCTGTTGAAAGATTTCCACATGAAAAATGAAAATGAAATAAAAAGTTTCACCAATTGAAGAAAAACGATTAATATGACGTCATATTGGTAATAAAACGGAAATTTTCAAACATTTCTCAATAATACAAGGAGTATGAGTATGTGTAAATACAGAAAGCAGCTTAATATGACGTCATTAGAGAATTAAAAAGAAAATTAATCTTACGTCATAACGGATTTTTCAAATGTTAGAACAAAGAGAGTATCAATATGAGCAATAGAGAATAGTAAATATATAAGTTTGAGGAACGTATTGAATAATGATAAAAACCCGATTATGGAAATATTGGCATATTTTAACATTTTGAAAGTCTCTATACAACATGTTTAATTTTGAAATTGATTTTTTTTAATATCGCATTTAGTCCACATGACAGATATTATGACAGAGTATAGTAGCGGGCTATCGAACCGGTTCAGATTTTCGAAAAAATGAGAAAAATAGACCGGTAAAGTTTTACTTTATAAAAAAAAATATTTTTATTTTTATTTATTTATTTATTTATTTTTTTGAAAATGAAATTTATTTGGATTTATTAAAGAAAGGACAAAGTGTTTTGAAAGGAATATTAAACGAAACCCTTTGTGCGATCTTCGATCACACTTACCCACTTGTTTTGTAGATTATTGCATCCTATCACCATTACATAAACACACATCAAATTATCATAGTATTAATTTTATAAAACTCCCTAAACTGGCTAGATTTCATGTGCTTATAACTTCAAGGACATTGAAGATGTATATACAGAACGTCAATTAATTTAAGAATAAAATAATGAGAAATGTTTGTCTGATTGGGCATTTTCAAAGAAGCCGTACAAAAAGTTTAAAATTACTATTTTTGAAAAATCATCACTAGTAATTATATAATGATTTTACAGAAATAAATGCTTTAAAAATTTTATTAAACATGGTGTATTTATTTCAATGAGAAATATTTATGTACAAGATAACATATTTTGCTTCGGCCGTCTTTCACTTAATTTCTGAAAATTATTTTCCCTGTTATTATCAAACATGCTGTATTTATTTCAATGAGAAATATTTATGTACAAGGTAACATATTTTGCTTCGGTCGTCTTTCACTTAATTTCTGAAAATTATTTTCCCTGTTATTATCAAACATGCTGTATTTATTTCAATGAGAAATATTTATGTACAAGATAACATATTTTGCTTCGGCCGTCTTTCACTTAATTTCTGAAAATTATTTTCCCTGTTATTATCAAACATGCTGTATTTATTTCAATGAGAAATATTTATGTACAAGATAACATATTTTGCTTCGGCCGTCTTTCACTTAATTTCTGAAAATTATTTTCCCTGTTATTATCAAACATGCTGTATTTATTTCAATGAGAAATATTTATGTACAAGTTAACATATTTTGCTTCGGCCGTCTTTCACTTAATTTCTGAAAATTATTTTCCCTGTTATTATCAAACATGCTGTATTTATTTCAATGAGAAATATTTATGTACAAGATAACATATTTTGCTTCGGCAGTCTTTCACTTAATTTCTGAAAATTATTTTCCCTGTTATTATCAAACATGCTGTCTTTATTTCAATGAGAAATATTTATGTACAAGATAACATATTTTGCTTCGGCCGTCTTTCACTTAATTTCTGAAAATTATTTTCCCTGTTATTATCAAACATGCTGTATTTATTTCAATGAGAAATATTTATGTACAAGATAACATATTTTGCTTCGGCCGTCTTTCACTTAATTTCAGAAAATTATTTTCCCTGTTATTATCAAACATGCTGTATTTATTTCAATAAGAAATATTTATGTTCAAGATAACATATTTTGCTTCGGCCGTCTTTCACTTAATTTCTGAAAATTATTTTCCCTGTTATTATCAAACATGCTGTATTTATTTCAATGAGAAATATTTATGTACAAGATAACATATTTTGCCTCAATCGTCTTTCACTTAATTTCTGAAAATTATTTTCCCTGTTATTATCAAACATGCTGTATTTATTTCAATGAGAAATATTTATGTACAAGATAACATATTTTGCTTCGGCCGTCTTTCACTTAATTTCTGAAAATTATTTTCCCTGTTATTATCAAACATGCTGTATTTATTTCAATGAGAAATATTTATGTACAAGATAACATATTTTGCTTCGGCCGTCTTTCACTTAATTTCTGAAAATTATTTTCCCTGTTATTATCAAACATGCTGTATTTATTTCAATGAGAAATATTTATGTACAAGATAACATATTTTGCTTCGGCCGTCTTTCACTTAATTTCAGAAAATTATTTTCCCTGTTATTATCAAACATGCTGTATTTATTTCAATGAGAAATATTTATGTACAAGATAACATATTTTGCTTCGGCCGTCTTTCACTTAATTTCTGAAAATTATTTTCCCTGTTATTATCAAACATGCTGTATTTATTTCAATGAGAAATATTTATGTACAAGATAACATATTTTGCTTCGGCCGTCTTTCACTTAATTTCTGAAAATTATTTTCCCTGTTATTATCAAACATGCTGTATTTATTTCAATGAGAAATATTTATGTACAAGTTAACATATTTTGCTTCGGCCGTCTTTCACTTAATTTCTGAAAATTATTTTCCCTGTTATTATCAAACATGCTGTATTTATTTCAATGAGAAATATTTATGTACAAGATAACATATTTTGCTTCGGCAGTCTTTCACTTAATTTCTGAAAATTATTTTCCCTGTTATTATCAAACATGCTGTCTTTATTTCAATGAGAAATATTTATGTACAAGATAACATATTTTGCTTCGGCCGTCTTTCACTTAATTTCTGAAAATTATTTTCCCTGTTATTATCAAACATGCTGTATTTATTTCAATGAGAAATATTTATGTACAAGATAACATATTTTGCTTCGGCCGTCTTTCACTTAATTTCAGAAAATTATTTTCCCTGTTATTATCAAACATGCTGTATTTATTTCAATAAGAAATATTTATGTACAAGATAACATATTTTGCTTCGGCCGTCTTTCACTTAATTTCTGAAAATTATTTTCCCTGTTATTATCAAACATGCTGTATTTATTTCAATGAGAAATATTTATGTACAAGATAACATATTTTGCTTCGGCCGTCTTTCACTTAATTTCTGAAAATTATTTTCCCTGTTATTATCAAACATGCTGTATTTATTTCAATGAGAAATATTTATGTTCAAGATAACATATTTTGCTTCGGCCGTCTTTCACTTAATTTCTGAAAATTATTTTCCCTGTTATTATCAAACATGCTGTATTTATTTCAATGAGAAATATTTATGTACAAGATAACATATTTTGCCTCAATCGTCTTTCACTTAATTTCTGAAAATTATTTTCCCTGTTATTATCAAACATGCTGTATTTATTTCAATGAGAAATATTTATGTACAAGATAACATATTTTGCTTCGGCCGTCTTTCACTTAATTTCTGAAAATTATTTTCCCTGTTATTATCAAACATGCTGTATTTATTTCAATGAGAAATATTTATGTACAAGGTAACATATTTTGCTTCGGTCGTCTTTCACTTAATTTCTGAAAATTATTTTCCCTGTTATTATCAAACATGCTGTATTTATTTCAATGAGAAATATTTATGTACAAGATAACATATTTTGCTTCGGCCGTCTTTCACTTAATTTCTGAAAATTATTTTCCCTGTTATTATCAAACATGCTGTATTTATTTCAATGAGAAATATTTATGTACAAGATAACATATTTTGCTTCGGCCGTCTTTCACTTAATTTCTGAAAATTATTTTCCCTGTTATTATCAAACATGCTGTATTTATTTCAATGAGAAATATTTATGTACAAGATAACATATTTTGCTTCGGCCGTCTTTCACTTAATTTCAGAAAATTATTTTCCCTGTTATTATCAAACATGCTGTATTTATTTCAATGAGAAATATTTATGTACAAGATAACATATTTTGCTTCGGCCGTCTTTCACTTAATTTCAGAAAATTATTTTCCCTGTTATTATCAAACATGCTGTATTTATTTCAATGAGAAATATTTATGTACAAGATAACATATTTTGCTTCGGCCGTCTTTCACTTAATTTCTGAAAATTATTTTCCCTGTTATTATCAAACATGCTGTATTTATTTCAATGAGAAATATTTATGTACAAGATAACATATTTTGCTTCGCCCGTCTTTCACTTAATTTCTGAAAATTATTTTCCCTGTTAATATCAAACATGCTGTATTTATTTCAATGAGAAATATTTATGTACAAGATAACATATTTTGCCTCAATCGTCTTTCACTTAATTTCTGAAAATTATTTTCCCTGTTATTATCAAACATGCTGTATTTATTTCAATGAGAAATATTTATGTACAAGATAACATATTTTGCTTCGGCCGTCTTTCACTTAATTTCTGAAAATTATTTTCCCTGTTATTATTATTTATTGTATTTTATTCACTTTGAACTGAAGTATTAATAAAGACAATTGTTTTTAGAAATATTTTTCTAAAAGCCTCTTTATGTAGCAACTGTTCAAAAATATCTTTAGATTTAATTTTAGATCGCAAAAAAAAAAAAAATCTATTAATATTTAAGAATATTCTATAATAAAAAAATAAATGTTGAAGGGATTCGATAAAGTTTTAAGAATTTTTATAAAATATTAGAAGTAAAACCAAGATATAAAAATAGCTAGGATTATTCCAACAAAAATGCTACTAAAACATTACTTACTATTATTTAAAGAATGTATCATGATCTAAGAGTTAACGAAAACAAATTTTTAAATTTATAATTTTATCATACATCGTTTTGATTTTTTTTTTTAATTTAAATTTTTTAACAGGCCGCTATTTTGAAACAAGACGGCGCATGATGCTGGTCAACGAACTCGCCCGAGACTTTGGTGTGTTCTGTACAGATGATCAGTCACATTTATATCGGTTCATAAATACCAGAGTTACAGCATAACAAATATCAGGTTGTTTCAAAATATCAGCCTCCCTAGAATTTCAAACTGCTCTATCTCAGCCATTTTTTAAGATAAAACCAAAACAAAAAATGCTCCGGAATCGTTGTATCACAATCGAACACATAACGGAAACAATTTTTCAAGTTTATAATTTTTTTGTTCATATTTTTGAATTTTAAAAAATTTTTAACAGGCCGCCATTTTGAAACAAGATGGCGGATGAAGCTGACCAACGAACACGGTCGAGACTTTGGTATGTCCTATACACATACTCAGTCATATCCAAATCGGTTCATAAATAATAGAGTTAATAATAAGTAAGATAATTTATGCAATTTACTAATAATTAAAATTTTACAGATTAAAAAAAAAATTAATTCGATTTATGGAATATTTGCAAAACTATTTATTGCTCAGATGACCACTAAACATTCTTAAAATAAATTATCATCACCAACAGTAATAATAATTTGAAAATCTCTAAGGAATAGTATGTTTGCAAATTTCACAAAAAATATCCAACTGCAAGTAATTATTTTAAAAATGAAAAAGTCCTTCTGGCTTGTACCGGAAGGAAAAAGTAGCTTCTACTACTGTGGGCAAAAAATAGTAAGACTTTGTTCACAATTTTAAAATTCTTAATTTATTCTTCCAAATCTATTTCGTCCCCCTCAAAGTAATCCCCCCTGGCCCCAATACACTTGTGCCAACGTTTCTTCCAATCCTCGAAACAGTTGTTAAAGTCAATTTCCGGAATAGCCTTCATTGCGCGTAACGAATCACGTTTAATGTCTTCAATTGACTCAAAACGGTTTCCCCGGAGAAGTCGTTTGAGTTTGCTGAATAGCCAGAAGTCACACGGAGCTAAATCAGGCGAATACGGTGGTTGCGACACGATATTGGTTGAAAATTTGACAAAAAACTCACGAAGAATTAATGCAGTATGCGACGGTGCATTATCGGTGCATCTTTCAAAATAGTTTTCACTGATCCTTCCGATATTCCAACGATGCCAGTAAGGTCTCTGACTGTTAATCGTCGATTCTCAAGCACCAATTCCTTGATTTTATTGACGTGTTGATCATCAGTTGATGTTGATGGCCGTCCTGGACGTGGTTCGTCGTCAACGCGTTCTCGACCTTCTTTGAATAATTTGTACCAATCAAAAACACTTGCTCGCGACAAACAATTATCACCGAAGGCCTTTTGCAACATTCTGAACGTTTCGGCACCAGAAATTTGATTCCGCACACAAAATTTAATGGAACTTCTTTGTTGAATAATTTCACTCATTGTAAAAATCGTCGAATGCACTTTTTGTACTTCAGAAAGACAAGCGTATACTAAACACTAATGATTATTTTGATGTGCCATTTGGCACAGATGTCACTGACAGTCATACCAATCTAGAGAAAAAAATATTTCGACGAATGGGTTTTCGCGCGAAATTTAAATTAAAAAGTCTTACTATTTTTTTGCCCATGGTAGTATATTCCATGTTTTTAAAAATTCAACTCATTTTACTCAAACACCCGAAGCTGAAATGCTTGGAACCCGATTATAGAAGATTCAATCCTGGTTTTCGTTATTACTGAATTTGAATGCAAATTTCAGCATGAGAGTTACAGCATAACAGAAATCAGATTGTTTCAAAATCTCAGACACCCTAGAATTTCAAACTGCCATATGTCAGCCATTTTTTAAGATGAATCCAAAACAAAAAATGCTCTGGAATCCTTGTAACCCGATCTAACACTTAAAGGACAGAAATAATAATATTTTAAAATAAATTTACGAGTGCGCGCTTTCTATCAAATGTAAACCCAAGCAGTGAATTTTCAACAACCGGAACCCACGCCAAATTAACGTATTGTAACGGAAATGTTTTGGAGCAACATGAAATGCAGTCATGAAATTAGACGGGATTTTTAAGATAAACATTAAATGCTTACAAAAGACTCTTAAGAAAAAAAAAAAAAAAAAAAAAACTATTTTCATTTTTATACTTATTTAAATCTTCAAACGTATTTACAAGCATAACTTTCGAAGCAACGAATGAGAAATGACAAACTGTGAGTAAACTCTTAACACCTCAGCGTTGTTACACCAAACAAAATGCTATAAATTTATGTATTAACTCAATATTTATGAGATACGATACACTACAAACGAAAGAAAAATTGGAAATGTAAGAATTTCTAATAATATATTTAGTTAAAAACATGAAAACATTTAAAATTAATCACAATTTATTACTTATTACTAAATTAGGTGCAAAATGAAATAAAGGTTTTAAAACATTAAAACCCTTCCATAGACTTTAAATTAAAGTCTAATTAATGCTTAAAGTGATAAAAACATAACACGAAATGTTTAATAATACCTTTTAATGTAGATTACATATGTTTCATTAGCTCTATCGGCGACTTCTTCAGATCTAAGATAAATTAAATTTTCGGCGGAGTCCCGAGCGCTTTAAACCAGAACCTGACCAGAACCGCTCGGGACTTCGACGAAAATTTTAGCATCTATAGAAGGATTTTAATGTTTTAGTACCTTTATTTCATTTTGCACCTATTTTAGTAATAAGTAATAAATTGTGATTCATTGTAAATGTTTTCATGTTTTTAATTTGTATACGAAGTTGAATTTGATGTTCCAACATTAGAATTTTTTTTCTATATATTTAAGATATTTAATATCAATAATAAATATTAATATTATTTAATTAATAAATATCATAATATTATTAATAACTATTAATATTATTTAATTAATAAATATTTAATATTAATAATAAGTATTTAATATTAATAATAAGTATTTAATATTAATAATAAATATTAATATTATTTGATTAATAGATATGTAATATTAATAATGATAAAAATAAAAATTTCTTATAAAATTAGACAAACCCAGTAGAATCTTGCATAGATGAACTGACTCCTTCTGGTGCGTAGTGGACTTTCTTCAGAGCTTCTAGGACAGTTACCCCGTCTGTAAAAACTCTGTATGTTAAAAGAAATGTGTTGAGGAAGTCAATGCTGAGGAAGCGGAGGTCTGTTAAGCGTTCAAACAAACGTTCAGGACTGGCATAACGGATCTGGGCAAAAAAACCAAATACAATCTCTGTAGTTTACAGCGTATAAACATTGCTATTTTTTAAAAGTACATTATTTCTACGAGGATTTGGAATAAGTATAATATTGGATATAACAATGTTACACTGAAAAAAAAAAGAAGAAGAAAAGAATGTTGATTTTACTGTATAATTCTGACACTCCAGCTGTCAGTCATATACAACAGTATATATTAACAGTAATAAACAGTAAAATAAGTATTAATACGCTACCGAGCATTTTACTGTTTGTTACTGTTAATTTTACGGTATAATACTGCAAGCTGGGGTGCTAGTATTATACCGTAAAATCAACAATTTTTGTTTTGCAGTGTACTTTTCCAAAATTTGAAGTATAAAAGGGGAATAGAACAGTGCATGCAGACAGGAATTATTATATATTTGCAGATTGCAGTGTATGTAGATTGTATTGTAGTAAGCAGATGATTTGGTGCATACATGTGAAAAGCACATGACCATCATCATGATTTTTTTAATAATATTTTTAATCTCAAGGTTACATTGAAAGAAATCATTAAAAGTGCATTCATAATTGTATTATGAAACTAAAAATTCTTCTGAACAATCTTAAAGCACAAGATTGTTCAGAAATCACACAGCACAAAAAGGTTTACAATTTTCCTGTTCTTTTTTCATCTAATCCCTGAGATTTGTAAAATTATGAAAAACTATGCCGATGCCAAATGTTTTTTTAAAAAACATTTCATGCTTCACATAACTTACATCTCTCATATATATTATTATTAGGTATACTTCTGGTTGTATCTTACAAACTTTCACACAAGAATACGATTGTGGCATAGTAACTTAGTTGTCACTACTTATGCTCCATTCGTTTCACTTTAATTTTTGCAGAATGTTAATTAAATTTATGTAGTAATTTATCATATAAATTTCATGTCATAGAATGAAATAAACTTTAATAAAATGAACATGAAACTAAATTCCTACTTTATTTTATAAAGTTAAGAATACAGAATACCTGTGGTAGTTTGCAAGAATTCAATGTTCTGCTGAAACGAATGTCCACATCGTCTTTAAACAATCTTGGATCGTTCCTGTAAAGACAGAAATGTAATGTTATAAAATATTTTTCACAAATTGTATCTTTAAAAGGTTGCTTGAGAAATTTTCAGAATGCTTAAAGTTAATCAGGGAAGCTGCTTTCGCTAATGCAAAACTGGAGGAGAATGGCATCTTCAATAATTACTTTAATTTTCTTTAATTTACTTTATTTTTCGGGGGATGTTATCAGCAGAAAAAACATAAAAGAAAACCTATTCAAATTGTGTGTGATTAGGGTAAGGACATTTTTTTTGAGTTTGATGGTGTCTGTTCTTGTGCTTGTGCTGTTCCACATAGAGTACTTATACTTATAAGAGTAGTGATATATGAGTAATAAAATAGGCGTTTGCAGTCGTGACGTCAGTCATGACGTTTTGGTTGGAAACTGACTAAAAACAAACGGTTGCTATGTTATATTTTCTATTTTGTTCGCATATTACAGCTATATCTTATAGCTATATTTCACAGCTAAGTGTTTTAATATTTTATATGCATTGGTCACACTTTCTACGATTTATATTTAATTAGAAATGAAATACAGCAACTGTTTGTTATTCAGTTTCCAACCAAAACGTCCAAACTAACGTTACACTGAGAGCGTCTATTTGATTTGTTGAGAGAATTTTGGACAAAAAAAACAGACTTGAAGAGCTTGCAATTATTGCTAAGTAATTTTTTTTTTTACTTAACTCGGCTAAACAGACTAGAGATCTGCATAAGCCCGGGCTTGGCCCAAAGCCCGTACCCGGCCCGGCAAAATGAAAGCAAACTTTCAAACGGGCTGGGCTGGGTCGACAAAAAAATTAACGGGCCCGCGGGCCAGGCACGGGCCTCCGGTCCGTACAGACCTCTAGATTTTTATTTGTTGAAACTTTTTCATTGCATCGTCAGAATCAGAATATTTGGAAGCTTACCATATTGAATTTACCATATGAATTTTTTCTTTCTTTGAAACAAAATTAATTCATCACTGTCACTATCACATACCAATTTCAAAATTAATTTTACATGTAAGCAATCCGATATAATCCAGTCAGTACAGACCTCTAATATTCGGTCTAAATATTTTGGTTAAAAAAAAAATCTCTATGAAAAATATTTTTTTATGAGACCAAGAATGATACAGGATGGAGATTTAAATCTTTGGCTACTTCTAACTGATGCGCCAAAAAGTAAAACAGCAAAATTGTATTCCTTAGAATAATATGCATGTCATAATACATGTTTATGCTTAATTACAAATACATATTTGGTCTTGTGGTATTGATCTAGCAGCAGAGAATAAGTTCAGTAATCTGAATTTCTAACTCAATAAAAGCTATAATTATACAAATTTGTTTAATTTGGCAAAAATACAATAAAATAAAATAAATAATATATATAAAAAACACTTTATCTGTGGCAAATATTAAACGTTCATATATGAAAAAATGCATCTAATAAATCTCTATGATTTTTAAAATTGTATTTATTGTTACTTTTCATTTAAGGAAGGTTTTAAAAAAAAATCATCTTTTTTCTTTAACTCTGAATGCTATTATTGTTTTTTTTAAAATGTTTATTGAATTTTTATACGAATGTAAGAGTCTAATGAGTCTAAGCGATTATTATATTTATTATTCTGTATGATTTAGCTTCTGAACATACAGAAATCTAAAATATTCTCTTAAATCTTTCCATAAATATGTATTAAGTATTCTAGAAAAGAATCTTATTTGTATGTTAAGAAAAATCGGAATTTTATGTGGAAATTGAGTTGCACCTGAATTTCATTGATATTTGCAAAGGTCGGACCGGGCTGGGCCTGTTTTCACTGATTTTTGTACGGGCCGGGCCGTGAACCGCTAAATTACAAACGGGCTGGGCCGAACTTTTAATTTCTGCATCGGTCTGGGCCCGGGCCTGGAAATTCCGGCCCGTGCAGACCTCTAAAACAGACTCTTCCAAGCGAATATCGCCAAGTTCTGTAATGTAGCTTACCGTAGACAAACCCTGTGCGTGTGTCGCTACTCTAATAAATAACAAGTTGGAAATTCTACGTTAAACGTGACAAATGAGATGCATTTGTATTATAACTATTTTTACATTGCAAAAAAATCATCCTTATTATTTCAATGAAATGAATTATATAGCGTCTGCTATGAGCTAAATAAGCATGCCTTCTTTTTTTTTTCTTATTACGTATGCCCCGTTTACAGATGCGATCTTTTTTTCGACACCAGACAGCGCTGCAAAATTCCCCATGGAAATATTGCTTTGCGAATGATTACCTCCATGGTTTAATATTTTTATGACTCATAATGAACGAACTTCTTGTGTTTATTTTCTTCAATGGAGATATTCGGCTTTCAACCTAATTTCAACTGAAGTTATACCAGAATCTATACATATTTGAATGTAACAGTAACTCATCTCTCAAACGAACAATTTTTTTGAATGATCTTTCTAAAAATGTAACTTTTATGCAATTTTATTCGAAAAAATAATTTTTAATTAAAATTGCCTCCTGGCATATGAAAAAAGAAATGATCACATTATTTGCGTTTTTAGGTGCGTTTTTAGGCGGTTAATATCAGTGTCATTAGTGAATCAATTATAGTATAGCTGAGGAAGTTGGTGCAGGAAACGTTTCAAAGAAATGTTGTATTTTCAGATTGATTTCTAGTAGAAAATAAAAGCACCGCTAAAAATATAGCATCAGATAACAAATAAGTAAAAAAAAAAAAAAAAATGATTGAAATGCTTCATCAAAATTGGAATAAATCCTAACGTAATTTTTAAATCGAAAATTTCGCCAATTCTTCCTAGCGCCAATGGTTTTGCCAACTGTTGAAACACATGTATCTGCGGAGTGCCCATGTCTTAAAAATTGAAGTAGATAATGCAGTCTTGTTATTTTCATCTTATTTTTTAATGATGTGTAATAAATCTATTTTGTAAAAGAAAATTTAGATTTTTAAACTCAGTATGGTCTCTCAGAAGTGATAATCAAGAACAAACAATAAATTTATCTATTATACAAGCAAAAAACCCAACGTAAGACAGCAGCGTTTTCATAAATGTAACAATGTTGTAGAAAGTTGAATGAAAAAACAAGTCGTTAAATGTATAAAATGCAATAAATGATAAATACGGATGATAATGCATTGCAATAATAATTCTATTTTCTAAAAATCAGTTACGCAATCGTAATAAGAATCCCGTAATCTATCTATCTATCTATGTATATAAACTGCACAAAAGAAACCACAATCATAAGGATGGCAAATATTTGGTTAATTTATCTGAAAGTAATTCTTGGCGAGGTTACTAATTAATTGTTTATCTAATTCATGTTTATTTTCGCCGCCAAATAGCGATCAAGACTCCTTTCTGGCAACATCTTTTTGTTTATTAATATATTTTTTCTCATGGAAGTTCTCATGAATAAGAAGCTAATTTTTATGTTATCCGCTTATTATAGGACATATTTCTGCGTACATTTATGTATATTTACTGTACATTAACTTTTATTATTAGAAGGCTTCTCTTGTACGCATAAATATATCTTCGATATGCAATATCTGCATCTCTTGATTAATACCCTCTCCAATAGTGTACCAATAGTGCACAGGTAACAATAATTTAAAACTGGCCGTGAAAATATGAATGAACATTTTACGTTCTTTTTCACAATTACCGGACATAATATAACGTATAGTAACTAAGAAAAGTAACTACTTACTAAATACTTACAGAACACGGAATTTGCAGTATCTGCATATTTTACACAACCTTCTTTATATATAATGAATATAATATAATATTTTACCTTTACAATAAGTCCATTGCGTGGAAAAATATACACAAAATTGCGCTTTCTCTCCACAAAAAGACCGCGATAAATAAAGTTTAATTACCTGTATCACGAAGAAAGCATGAATATTTATTGAACATACAGTTTGAAATGTCTACATCTTTTGATCAATGTTTTTTTACAAATATTATACTAACAGTGTAGCATACAACATGAGTAGTTTAACAATACTGCAAGTTCAGCGTGTACGAATCCTTCATACTTCTCTCCTCATATAGAGACCACAACAAAGGTACTAATTATCAACATTGTTGGAAAATTCAACTGAGTAAAAATATTTATTCATGTTTCAAAGATCTATATATTTTGATTCATCTTCTTCAAATGTTGAAAACAAGCAACATCAATGTTTTAAAATAACATTGTAAACTTAGCATTAACAATAGTTACTTTAACAACGGTACTTAATATATTACGTTAACAGATAACTACGCTTTTACAGATAAGAATGATCTGTAAAAGCGCATGGCCATGTATTTGACAAAGCTCATTCTTTTTATGTAAAAATTAATGCTATCCATAATTCATAAAATTTTTCAATAAGAATTTATTAATATTTTTTATAATTAAATGTTTTTGGATCAATAAAATACTTCATTATTGTAACTCCCTAAAGAAAAAAAACATTTTAGTTGGATAAATTTTTGGGCTGATATAAATTAAGTTTTGTCTCATGTATATAACATTAGTATCCCCAAATTTTGACACTTCTAACTATATTAACACTATGTTGAATATGAAATCACTTTTTAACAAAAAAGGTGTAAAAAGTTAACATGTATGAAAACACAAGTACACTCCTGGCCCTCAACAATGTGTTAGGATTTTTAAAAAAGCATAATTTATATACTTTTTCCAGACTGCTTTGATCCAAGAAATGGGAATAAAGTGTCAAAAGTGGATGTTAAAATTGATACAAATTTTAATATGTAGATAGTCATATTTCAAAATTTGCATTCATATTCTGAAATAAGACTTTTTCCGATCGAAAAACGTTTCCGTTGCGATGTTTTTGTAAATGATTTGCGAATAAAAACGGGTGTATCTTTTTATTTATTTTATTTTATTTTATTTTATTTTATTTTTTAATGGACTGTACAAATAATATGGCAGGCGAAATCAATAGCTTAACACTTTTGTCCGTTCCATGCTTAAATGTTGAAGAATCCTTTAAGCTTTCTTTCTTACAAAGCGACCGCAGCATAACATAGTAATTATAAATATTGTCGTAAAAATCCGAACTAAGCTTAAGTATTTGTTGAACATTCGACTTGAAATAATCTTCGTCTTTAAATCAATGTTTTTAAATATTGTACTACCATTCAATATCAATAGCTTTTACAATGTAGCACGTTCCACGCGAAAACGTGGACGAACCCTTTACGCTTCCTTCCCCTCAAAGCAACCACAACAAAACATACTACTTTATTTCAAAATATTCTGCCGAGGACAAATATAGCGACGGCCAGAAATGTACAAGAAAAAAAAAATCCTTCAACTTCGGAGGGAAGCAGCAGAAGATGCTCTGGATCTCCTCTCATACACGTGGATCTGGCGCATGGGCACAAAAAGGGTCTTTCTCCCAGACGCAAACGATCGAACGATCTTACTCCTCACCATCCACCACCCCATCATATCCCAGCGAGATACTAAAACGGATACTGTAGCATCTACCCTTGCGCATCACTCTCAGTGGAAAGAAATCCCGCCATATGGCAATCCACATGGTACAAACGGTACATTTTTAGGCTGAGAAACGTATAAAATTGACGTGTAGTTTTATTCTTGTTGATCCTTTTATGGATTGATGTAATTATTAAACATTCATAAAATTCATTTTTTTTAAATATATATATATATATATATATATGAGCGCTTCTACCATAATTCTGATTTTTAAGTCCTTTAATAATAAATTTTATTTTAGTACATATTCTTGGCTTTATTATTTTTATTTTTTATTGGAAAACATGCCATTGCATGATTCTATAACAATATTAACGCGATAAATAAGATTTGGACGATTTTGGGGATCCAAATGCAGCATTAAATTCTTTACCGTCCCTTTTCCCTGATGCTGATTTTTAAGTTCGGAGCTGTCGGGATAAAATTGTTTCAATATAAATAATTCGACTTAATTTTTTAACGAAACTGGAACAATTGTTTTACATAAACATGTAGCAAAAATTAAGCTGCACACATTTTATAAGGTTATTATTATTTTTTAAACTCTGTCCCTGGATTTTAGATTTCTTATCGTCCCTCTAGAACATCACTCCAGATGCAGCCACATAGGCTTTTTCAACTTTTTTCTCATGTACAACTATGCCAGAGAAAAAATGGCTGTAGTTCTTTGACAGGAAACTTACTGTAGAATTGAAATCAGTATTTAAATACAAATTTTAAGCATTGTGGATTTATTGGTAGTCTTACCTTCCCCAAGAGTTATTTCTGAACATTTAGAGGTAAATTTTAAAAAAAGTTATTTAGTTCGATGTAAATATATCCTAACAATATATGCTAAAAATCAATGAACATTGTGGCTGCCAACTTAACTTAACATGACGTGCCTAAAAATAGGTGATAATTTTCCTTACCTTTCCTGTTCTATTTCACTATTAAATGTATGGCAAGGGCCTGATAGGGATAGTACAGTATTAAACATTAATGATGAATAAGAACAAGAAAAAGAAAGTTTAAAACTGAAAGTTTAAAAATGCTATTTCATTAAGTTGCATTTCACAAGTTTCTTATTCATGAAAATAAAAATTATGGGAGAATGGCTCATATATATATATATATATATATATATATATATATATATATATATATATATATATATACATATGTGAAAGAGCAATGTTTTTTGAGCATTTAACAAAAATGCATAAAATACTCCTCTAAATACGACTAAAGTTAGTTACGACTAAACAAAATATGCACCGTATGCAAATAAATAAATAAATAAATAAATAAATAAATAAAATATTACAGTAATTTATCTTAAAATGAGTTTGGTTTAATTAATTTCTCAGTGCACAAGACATCCCTTTTTATCGCTGACCAATAGCTAATTCTTAAACAATGTTGGTAACCTCTACTAGGCATTTCTCCTATATTCCAATTAATCTACATATTTTTAGCTGAAATCCTCCCAAATCAGTATTACCATCTATATTAATGATACAACACAGAGCGTGCTGCTGTGACTATATAGTAAATAAAGATTCAGGGGTACATGAAATATTAATTACGTAAATGAGTAATTTTCTTAGAAGACAGTTTATTTATATAAAATGCAAAATGTGAAAATACATTTTATTTTTCACTATAAAAGAAAATTTATCAAAATAAAATAAAATAAAATAAATAAATGCGAAAGTCTAACTAGATTTCTACCTGAAAGCGGAATTTCATTTCCATCCTAATAATACCCCTAAAACATAGTCACTATAAATTCTCTCCCTTCCCCAGTCACAAAATTCTCCTAAATCTAGTGGAAAACCACTAAATTGGCAATAACGTACCTAAACCATTAGTTTTTGAGGTATAGTTGCAAAAATGTTTCAAATGATCGCCAGCATATGAAAATCCCTATACGTCAAAATAATTATTTTTAAAAAGTTAAGAAATTTAAATATTTATACGGTCCATTGGGCTCCACATTGAACAGAAATTTTCTGCTTGCTGTAACAAGTACAAGAGTAAAAATTCGATTTTTGTACGACCAAAAGTTATCGACTTATAATACTTTAAATTCTATGAATTTCCAGCTTTTTCTGGCACTCAAAATGCATTTTTCCGTTTGTAGTGCCAGTTTTTTGAAACATTTTTGCAACTGGAACTATAGTTTTAAGACTAAACGATTATTCATGAGATTTGATCAATGATAAGAAGAGATATTTTGTAAATTACATAAAATTTTCGGAAATCATAGATTATATCTATATTTTGAGGATGGATTAATTTGTTTACTGTTACATCAACAAAAATTGTAGGCATAAACTTTAAAGTGCTTTGGAAAATATATGTAGCGAATTCAGCTCTATTTTAAAAAGGAAATTGATTGAATTTTGATTGAAATTTTTGCTAAAATACAGAGGGTGTTCATACATTTTTGTAACGATTTTGGCTTTCTCTATGATTTAAATTTAAAGGAAAAAAATAAAACATATATGGTATTAACTCGGAATAGGGTTCATTTATTGTCTGCATCACTAAAATATTCTTTGCTTTAAAATGTAGCTGGAAAATAAAAATAGTATCGAAGACTATGTATTTGGGCTTTACGGATAGAAATACTTATTCGATTATTTAAAAAAAAGTTGGAAAAAGCGTGGTTTTAATATTTCTACACGTACAATAAGTGACATAATTGATAAAAAAGGAAAATTGAAACAAATGCTCGTTTCACAATAGCCAAGACAAGAATTGCACCTTTAAGAAAATTCACCCTTCCAAGAATGGAATTATTAGCTGCTTTAATTGCAGCTCGCATGGGAAAGTGTCTTTCCCATGCGAAGATATGTTTCTGTTCCCAAAACAGAGATATGTTTTCTGTTCAAAGTATCATTTATTGGACATATTGAACAATTGCTCTTCATTGTATTAAGGAACTATCATCAAAATGGATGCAATTTGTTTGTAATTGTGTCTCAGAGATACAAGGATTTACAAATCCTCAAGACTGAAGGTATTGTGATGGTAACAGTAACCCTGCTGATTTATTAACTCGGTCATACTTTCCGAACGAATTAATTGATAACAGAAAATGAGAAAAGAACCCCCTTTCAGCATACAGTTGAATCAATGGTTATTTCTGCTGGTAACAACTCGTAATAAAGCACACCCTTTAAATCCCACCACACGGAAAGCATAAACTTCTCGGGATGCAGTCCCACTTTTGAAGATGTTTGCGGCGGCTCGTTGCTTTATCCTCACGATCGTTTTCTCAGTATATTATCATAGACAACCCCTTTTTCATCACACGTCATCATTCGTTTCAAAAAATGCTTGTTCTTTTAACTTTTCAGCAGTGAATCACAAAGGGTGTTTCTTTTCCCCTCAGCGAAATTTTGTGGAGGACGAAAACAGATATTTTGATGATGTAGTGCACGTGAATACAGTCAATTAAGAAGAAAAATTAACTAGTTTAACTACAGTCTCTTCATTGACTAAATTATAAAGTATCATAACCTCGTGTGTACGATTTGTCAACATTTCACTTTCTGAGAATCTGGAATTCTAACCACAGAAGAAATAAAAAGAGTCATTGAATTAATCATTAAAAATACAGTTTGAAAAATTTACATCTGAAATTAAATACTTAGAAACAGGAAAACTAATTAATTGCTATAGTAAGATAACTTCTTTGAATCCATTTGTAGGTGAAAAGAAATTAATGAGGGTTAGTGGAAGATTCAAGAATGCTGAAATTTCTGAAAACTGCAAACATCCCATTATATTGGGTTCGTAAATAAAGTCGTTCGGTTTTTAAGGTTAAAAAAACACAAAGATTTCTATACACCTTTTATATTTTAATCAATTATATATTGAACATTTGTTATCGGTGATTATTTGCCATCTTTCCACCAACTCTAAAATGCCATGTTTATAGAACATTTGTAACTTATCGGCGAAAAACTTGTACAAGTGCGTTTTTTCAGCCCTCTCCTCAGCGAAGGTTTTCCCTTTAAAGAATTTTGCAGGGACTGGAACAAGTGTTAAGCGGATGGCGCCACGTCCGATGAATATGGAGGATGAGGCAAAACATCCTAGTCGCGATTCAACAATTTCAACCGGGTAGTTAATGTCATGTGGAATAACAACACCTTTACGATTGACCAATTCTGACCATTTTTGCGAAAAACATTGCTCAGTTTATTTAAATTCGAGCAGTATACAGTGGAATCAATGGTTATGTCTGCTGGTAACAACTCGGAATAAAGAACACCCTTTAAATCCCACCAAACGGAAAGCATAAACTTCTCGGGATGCAGTCCCACTTTTGAAGATGTTTGCGGCGGCTCATTGCTTTATCTTCACGATAATTTTCGCAGTATATTATCATAGACGACCCCTTTTTCATCACACATCACCATTCGTTTCAAAAAATGCTTGTTCTTTTAACATTTCAGCAGTGAATCGCAAATGGAAATGAGATTGATCAAATTTGTCTCTGTCAATTTATGTGCCATCCAAACATTGAGGTGAGAAACTTAATAGCTTCACCATTTAGTTTCAAGGAATCAGTTTTTCCATATTCTTCATCTTGAATTCAACCGGGCATTGCATGTGAACGGTTTGTTCGTTCGATGGTCATCAAAATTAATAAAACGTGGGCACTATAATTTTGATTTAAATGCCATTCGTTTCATGACATTCTAAAATATGTAAGTGTAAAGAGGCTGATCAAAATTCTATTACACACCGGCAGATGTGCGTAACAGTTTGAAAACTGAAAACTATGGAACAAGTCAAGTCATTTGTGTAATAGTTCTGCTTTAGTTCCCTAGTATGTCACAGTTGTCAAAATAAGTAATGATAAAAATGAAGGCAGACCATTTCGACAGTACGAGAGGTGTTACAGAAGTCATCAAATGTGCTAAAAAGTGGACCCTAGATTGACCGTTTGCATAATCTTTCTTTTAACATGATTCATTTCAGGACGTTCCAATTTATGTAAATGCGAAAAAGCAGACTGAAATTCCAATAGAATACAACTGAAGACCTGCGTAAATCTTGGTTTCGTAGAACTTCGTTCTGCCTTTTGCATTTACATATTTTGAAATATGTTGAAATGAATGTCGTTTAAATCAAGATTATGCTTGAGTATGGTTCACTTTTCCGAGTTTTATATGACGTTGCCACTGGTTTTGTAAAATACAAATTATCTGCCTTCAGTATTTTCGTTAGTATTAAAAAATTATGGTCTAGGGTACAATGCAGGAACATTATGCTTGTTTCAATGTTTTACAATTTTCAACATTTTACACATGTCTGACTGTGTGTTTGTAATTAAATTTCGGTCCGCTTTTTTGCATTAACATACTTTGAACTATCCTTAAATTAATGACGTTTAAAATAAGATTATGCAAATGTTTTGACAAGGGTCCCATTTTTTCTCACATTTAATGATGTATATCATGCTTTTGTAACGGCCGAATGATCTGTTTTCATTTTTTTTCGATATTAGACAACTGTTTCCTACCAGAGCGCAATGCGCAAGCATTACTTCAAATGAAATGAATTGCCTCGACATTTTTACATATTTACGTCAATTTTTACACCACAATAGCAAATCGTTTGCCAGACTAGCATTTCCTTGCGTAATCCCTCAACATTATAACTTTAATCAAATGCCTTGACTCTTTTGTCGTTGTCTCTTGGTCTCTGCTGTGTTATAAAAAATATAGCTGGGAAAATTAGTAAAATCAAATCACTTTTATGAAATTATCTCTTTACAGATTTTCCCATAAATTAAGTTATTTTTCCCTCTTTTCCCTTTAGGTTTTTTGACATTTAAAACCTCAAAATCCCCAATGATGTGAAATTAAGGTTTTAAATCTAACATGAGGTATCAACATATAATTATTATTTCGTTCAAAGAAATTATTGAATAAATTTCTATAAACAGTTGCATTCAGACAAAGAAATGTAGTTCTTCAAGCCCAAATTTCACTATACATCTAGTCTTCAGGAAAAGCACTGATATCAGGAAAATGAAAATGAATTTATGCTTTGGATTGTAGTATGAGGTATCAACATACACACTAACTACTTTTTTAAATAACAATCATACAAATCTACGTGAACAGTTGTATTCATACAAATAAATTAGTTCTTCGAAAGATATGCTTCGCTGTGAAGTTGTCTGGAGAAAACGACTGACCTTGAATAAGTTTTACGAAATCTCCTCTTTAGAAATTATTCCATAAATGAAATCTTTTTTCCCCTTTTATTATTCATAAAATCATTCATTCTCAATCAAAATTCAAAATATTCCCTCAAATCGTATGGCTTTCATTTCTTCATTTTTTGTTCGTTTTTCAGAAATTGAATTCAATAATGACTTAAAACCCAGACACACTTGATCTTGTTAAGGAATTTTAAATTTAGGACAAATTATTTAAATTGAGATATAAAAGCAAACTTTTGAGACTGAAGTTAGAAGTCTATGAGCTGAAAGACAAATGGAATCAATAGAAATTTATGACACAATGGTTTGAATAGTGTCTTTATAGTGTTCCGATAATAAATAGTTCGTATATTAAGCACAATTCACTGTTTTTAATTATTATTTTCTTTTACGTACTTAGAAGGAAGGTATTGGAATTGCGAAATATTTTTGTTTTCCAATTTTAGTTGCTTTTAAAATGTTTTGACATGTTCTTATTATTTTAAGAAAATATTTATCTGTCTGTCGTTTGTATGTAGGATACAAAATTTGTTTGAGCTATATCTCAAGAACTAACGCAAGGAATTAAACAGCAAACTTTATATTCTATTAATGCTTGACATAAATTGGTGCTGATTAAGTTTGGATATATTGCTTGACAGGTGACACTGTTCTGCTGTGTTTTTTACGATTTTTGCGATAGCTATAACACGGCATTTATTGGATGGAATTACATCAAATTTATATGCGAGATGTTTAATAAAATTATTTTGTTCAATTTTTTCTTTCTTCACTCAAAAGTGGTCACTGTTATGTCTATTTTGTCTTGAACATTATCGCTGCATCTCCTTTTCTACTGGGAAGAAATGCACCATATTTTATATTTGAAGTTATTAATTAAAATATATATGTTGGTGCAATTTTGTATTTGAATACCCAACCGAAAGCACTATTAAACTGTATTTATTTTTAATTCACTGATAATTGTATCACAGGGTTAAATTAAAAAAAATGCACAAAATTTCTTAACAATAGCGCTATTTAAATTATTATACAATAATAATATACAATAGTTTATTAGAATAATATGAAGTGCTGAGAATCAGAGTAACCTATCCCACGTTTGTGTGAAAAATAGTTTGAAGTGTCAAAGCATTCTATGATATGCCATCTATTGGCTGTTACAGTGAATTTTATTAATTTCAAAACTATTCAAGTGATAGAGCCAGTTTAACAGATGGTCCAAAGGAATTTGGATATCAAGTTGCCAGTTCAAATGTGGATAAAGTGGCCTGGATCTGCCAACTTAATCATCATATGCTTGCTGAAGAAGCTGGGTCTCCCCTGGCCAGGGTTCGTACGGATCAGGGAATTTTCCAGGAGTGTTGCCAATATTTTTTTTTTTATAGAAAAAGAAATTTAGGTTAAACTCGCGAAACTTCACCTTCTTTTAAGGAGAGATTTTCTATAAGAAAATACTGGTTTCGAAGAATTTCTTGGTCGCAAAATTCCAGGAGCCGTACGAACCCTGCCTGGCATTGGTAGACTTGGACTAAGAGAGTTTGACAAAAATTTGTACAAATTTTTGAAAGCATTTTTTTTCGAAACAACAGCAAACTTCTCAACGCATCATATGGAGTAGAGAAAAGATCTGTAATGGTCGTAGCATAACACATTTTATTTTTTGGCATAGTTAATAGTCAAGGTAGTCGATAGTTGAGGCGTCCGGGAACCTTACATCTGGTTCCTTTTTTTCTTTTTCTTAGATTTGAGGGTGTGATCTCTTTGCTCATTAACTGATTATATTTTTTCTTTAAAATGTTTATTTTAAGAAATGTATGTATATTACTTGATATTAAAAAAAAATTCTATGCTTTGACAAATAAAAGAGTAAAACTTCTATTTTTCTACGAATCAAACCAACTGAATTATGATACCCTGAATTTTAGAAAATTTCAAAACTTTCCGGCATTAAAAAAAGAAAGTGTTTTAGTGACAAAAAGTTCCGATATTCCATAAAATTCAAAGTATCATAACGCGGTAAGTACACAGGAAATGTTATGGTAACTATAGGAAATTTTTATGTGTTTTTTAAATGCTCAAATAAAAATTTATCAGCTAAAATATTGCTCTTTCATAATTACTTAAGAAAAAAAAAATAAATCCATTGAAGATTTAACAGTTGTATGGTCATATGTATCACTACAAATCATAAAAAAAATTTAAAGTTGTATTGCAAGCTAACAATTAAAAAAACTACAAAGCATTCAAAAGTAATGAATTAATTGAATGCAAAATTTTGTTCACATAATGTTACTTGAAAAGACTTATTAAGTATTAATAAACGACTTTCTAAAAAGGTTTTATTTAAAAAGCACAAAAAGAAAGGGAATAAAATTTGAAGAGGAGAGGAAAACGTGAATTTTGCACGATTTCGAACACTACCGATTTATTAACTTATTTTTTTTCTCTAGATTTGCGAAGCATCACAAATATTAAATAATGCAGTATCGAAGTTTTAAAAGAACGCTTACACGATCAGAGTGAGGGTTTTTACTATTTACGTTACACAGAAATAATTTTAATAGTTCATGCTGCCAAATATCTCTACTAAAATAGAAGAAAACGTGAATGTTTCTCGACTTTTAATATCAGTATATATACAGAACGTGTTCACAGATTTTTGTAACGATTTTGATTTTCTCTATGATTTATATCTAAATGAAAAAAAAAATCTATGTGGCATCAATACGGAATAGGGTGTAATTATCATGTACATCATTAAAAATATTATTTGCTTTACAATGTCGCTAGAAAATAAACAATGGATAGAAGGCTATGTTTTTGAGCTTTACGAAAGGAAATACTCTTATTCGATTATTTTAAAAAAGTGAGAAAAGCATGGTTTTAATATTTCTACATGTAAAGTAAGTGACATAAAAGGAAAGAAACGTCAAAGTTTACACTTGATTGGAGAAAAGATAACCAACAAATAATATGTTCACCGCTTATTATATGTAAAGTCGCATCCAATATTTTAAAAGAATATCCAACACCCAAAGATAACTATCTCAAAATCTTTAAACATCTCTATAAGACCTGTAAACAAAATTATAAAAGAAAGCTAATAAAAAAAAAATCAAAACATGATAGTCACCGCCTAATGAAAAAACATGTTTCGCAGCATAAGACTATGTGCAGATTGTTGTATGAAATTTATTCGGCCGGTGAAAAATGGGAAAATGTAATAACAATTGATGAGGCTTGGATGTATTTATCTGATTCCAATAGAAAAAGATTGGTTTACTATCGAAAAAAAAGGGGAGGGGGAAGGATCTAAAGCGTTGATTGTCGAGGAAAGTTTTGCTAAAAGTCTTATGGTTATTGCTTGATTCTGTTATAACGAAAAATTTAAAATAAGAGAAATAGAGAAAAATGTCAAAATTAACTCGGATTACTATTAGAAATATGTTTCAACACCTGTTTTCAAAGAAGACATTCTATTACGTTACCCAAACAATCTTCATTGTGTTACATTTCATCAGGATAAGGTTACTAGCCATACCTATAAATCTAATGTTTTTTTAGAAAAAAAAAATGAGAAATGAAACCGGAATTGAGACTATTTCATTTAAATGCATTCCACCCAAGTCCTCCGACGTGTCTCCAATGGATTACTGTGCATTTGCACTTTTAAAAATAATCTCTTTATAATTGGCATCCCAAAACATTCGATGGACGCTGGAAGCTTGTGGTCGAGGAGTGGAACAAAATCAACTTTGATATTTTAAGAAAAGCTCTTTTATCTTGGAAATCAAGATCTAATATGAAATTTCAACACAAAGGAGCTATCAGATTGAACATATTAGAAATTAGAATTCTTATCTTTGTTTATATACTCTTTCCAAAATCGTACAAAAATGTAAGAACACCCTCTATATATCCAATGGCCCTCTGTATATATATTTTCCTCATTCGTGATTTCTAAAGTATTTCACATACCAAAAATACTTTTCTTTAATGAGTCAGGTACTTTTGATTTGACCAAAATATCGATTTTTGTATTAACTCATAAAATTTAGTTAATTTGCAAAACTTATTGTAAAATTCCATTTAAAATTTTGAATAAGAACAAATGTTATGGAAAATGAATTCAGTCACCGCCGAGTATGGCATGAAGAATGTTAATCTTTAAAGTTATTTTACTTTCAACGGTTATTTTCCAATTTGAGCGCATGATTTCGTGGAAATGGCTAGCCAGATTGTTTATGAAATTTAAACATGTTGTATAGTAAAATAAATATACATAAAATGACTTAAAAATTTTAAATTTCAATTAATAGTCTGAAGGTATGTTTTTAAACAGATTTTAAATTTCCATCTTTTATGAAATGTTTATATTTTATTATTGAAACAATACAAATTTTGTTTTGAAAGTAGGTCATTTTAATTAGACACAATATGCCTACGTATTAAAAAATGCTAATCGACTCAGTTACCTGATTATTCTGCAAGAAACTGGAAACATATCCGTCTAGTTTATTTAAAAATTATTAAAAACTAAATACATTTAATTTATTTAAAAGCCAATTTTAAAAGAGAGTGGAATTTTAAAGATTTTTTTTAATTTGCGTGCAGATGCATCTAATAATTTTTCACTATTTCTACCTGTGTCAATTGATAGATTACCAAAAAAAATCGATTTATGGTTATTTTATTTGTAGCTTTTAGATTAAACTAATTGCAAATCATTTTTAATACATTGAATATTTATTTTTGTACATATTAGCTTTAAAAATTGCAAGTAAAATAAACATAAATCAAAACTTTAAAAGGTTATATGATACCAGTAAAAATAGTGTTAAAGTATCAAACTGTAAATCTTTCTCTAATTTTGATGTTACAAAAGTACCTGATCACTCAAGGAGATGGCGAATCTTCAAATTAACAATTTACTCTTTTCATATAAAAGCTTAAAACCTATGATTCACTTACAAAAAAGCATTTCCTACTTGCATAATACATGTTTTTTAAAAATAATTAAAAAAGAAATATTTTCTGAGTGGAAAAAAGTTTCTCACAAGACAATAATGCATAAGAAGTTCATATTTGAAAATTCTCATTCTAATTACTAAATGAATGAAAATCAACGATTATTTTAATAGAGTTCGGCTTCTAAAAGTACACATATTTGTGTATTCTTCTTAATATTATATAAATGGACTATTGAAATTACAGAAACATTTTCCGAAAAACCAAAATAAACTTTCTTGATTATTCCTTAATAATATATTTGATAAATACAAATCTGGTGATTATTCTTTCATTTTCACAGGGATACCGATACCATACAAAAATAAAACTTTTAACATAATTCGAAAAGGGCTGCAGGAAAAATAAATTCGCATGAGACACTTTAATCATTGATTACAAGTGAGATGTTAAAAGGACTAAAACTAGTTGAAAAGTGGATTTCAAAATTTTAAGTGTAATTTTTTAAAGACTTTTCAATTTATATATATATATATATATATATATATATATATATATATAACGCGGACGCCATAATAATGCAGAAGCATCTGACTAATAAATTTCGCTTTTACTGCAAATTTTTTAACTTCTAAAGATGGGACAATTTCAATTTTTACACCGTCGAAAAGGAAAAAAAAATGTTTGAAATGCAATTTGTCTGAATACTATATCCGAATTTACGGATTTTTTTTATGGTTTTCAGAATAATTTTCAAGCATGAATTTTTTTTTAAATATATGTCTATCGCGTGCAAACCGATTAAAATTAACCAGTTTGTACTTAAAATAATATGAATAGTTCAGCCTTTGTTTCGAGCTAATATTTCACAATGAAATTAAAATTCCATCAAACAATATACACTATATTGCCAAAGGTGACCGTCACTTGCGATTTTAGACGTTTTGTTAGCTATCTAGAAAATACATGAGGAATTAACCTGAAACTGCAGGTGTGTAAACAGTATAGAATAGGTTATATATTTCCGTGAAGATTTTTTCACGAAACCCCATAGGTGACTGTCAACAAATTGAAAAAGAACGAATAACATTTGTATTACCCTGTAAAAACTAATGTAGCAAAGGCGTTCAAACTCGAGATTATTAATAAGTGGCCTTATTGTAATATATTGTGCTCATTTTTATGAGGATAGCATGTATACTCGTAGAGAAATTAAGGTTTTTATAAAAACAGTCCCAAATTTCGCAAAGTTTTTTGCTTATAATTTGCAGAGTTCTTAATATAAAAAAAAGTTCTTTCCAGAAAATATGCCAAACAACATTGTACATAATACTCTGTAATCAGAATTAAAAAATAATAAAAATAGGATGAAAAATGAGCAGGTTTACTAAAAAATGTTTCATTGCGCATGCGCGAATGCAATCAAAATATAATATGCATAATGTATTAGCTAGGTATATAGAGCAACTTTTGTGAAAGTCTCAAAATCATAGCTTGAAAATTCTGAAAATTATCATCGATAGACTAAGCTCGAAATCCGTTGTTCCCAAAAAGAAGCAAAAATATGAGGGGTTGTATCAAATATCTGTTGATTAGTGCCTAGATAGCGTATACAATATTGCACGTACTAATATATTTGGATACAACCCCTCATGTTTTTGCTTCCTTTTGGGAACAACGGATTTCGAGCTTATTCTATCGACGATAATTTTCAGAATTGTCAAGCTATGGTTTTGAGACGTTCACAAAAGTTGCTTTATATACTTAGCTAATACATTATGCATATTATATTTTGATTGCGTTCGCGCATGCGCAGTGAAACATTTATTAGTAAACCTGCTCATTTTTCATCCAATTTTTATTATTTTTTAATTCTGATTGCAGAGTATTATGTACAATGTTGTTTGGCATATTTTCTGAAAAGAACCTTTTTTTTTATATTAAGAACTCTGCATATTATAAGCAAAAAACTAGGCGAAATTTGGCGCTGTTTTTATAAAAACCTTAATTTATCTACGAGTATACATGCTATCCTCATAAAAATGAACACAGTATATTACAATAAGCCACTTATCAAAAATTTCGAGTTTGAACGCCTTTACTACATTAGTTTTTACAGGGTTATCCAAAAGATAGTCGTTCTTTTTCAATTTGTTGACAGTCCTCTATGGGGTTTTGTGAAAAAATCTTCGCGGAAATATATAACCTATACTATACTGTTTACACACCTGCAGTTAAAGGTTAGATCCGCATTTATTTTTCTAGATAGTTAACAAAACGTCTAAAATCGCAAGTGACCGGTCACCTTTGGCAATATAGTGTATAAAATAATATAAATAAGACACAAATTTAAGTGACATGTAATCGATCTAAGTCCTTAAACAAGTGACTTTATTAGAATCAAAAAGTCTGCTGTAAGAAGCGAAATGCTTGGCGATTTCTTTGGATATTAACTTCCGGTATAAGCGGCTAATGCGAAAGTATTGTCTTTAATAAATTTCAAAATGTATTTGAATCCATAAGATTCTCCATATAAAAATGATTGTTGGTGTTGTTAGCGGGCAATCTAAGAAATATATATAAATGTAAAAAAATAAATGTAGCTTCACCGTCAGAACACTGTAAAAAAAGACAGGTGTTTCTTAATATCGGAAAATATAATACAATCACAAACGAAAATATAAAATAACCTCTTCCGAGGTACTAACGATTTCGAAAATTTTTCTTTATGTTTAGAAACCCCCAAAATCAACATATTATCGAGATTTAATGTAATACCCTGTTCGCATCGGATATTTAAGATATTTTTTGATAATTTTTGCCTGTATTAAATGCATCTCTATGTTACTTTAAATGTGAGTTTGAAAAAATATAGGGATGCATTTAATAGAGGCACTCTAACCTCGTGCACTGTAAAAAAAAATCCGTCAAATTTACGGCAAAAACTGCAGGCAGCAATGTTGCCAGCAGTTTTTACGTAAAAATAGCAGTAAAAATCGATGTAAATTTTATCGCATATTTTCCGTCATTTCAACGGTTATAAATGTCGTAAATTTCACATCCATTTTTCCGTACAAATTACCACAAAAAGTTCTGTAATTTTAACAGTCCTATTTCCGTACAAATTATCACAATAGCTGCTGTAATTTTAAAAGCCATATTTTTTTAAAAATCATTGATTTTAATCAACTTTCATTTTTAGATGACTATTAGAATAGTCATAAAGTTCATCGCTTGTTTGAAAAACATTGGAATTCATTATTTTATGTATAGAAATTCAATCCCATATAAAATATTTCTTTACTGCTTTGTATATGATATATATAAGAATTCAGAATTTATTAATAGGAATTTTTTTAATGTGGCAAAACTGAGACATCAAATATTCATTATAATACTATGCGTAAATACATTATATATAGAGAGAGTATATTTGTAGTACTAAAAAAAGAAACACTTCGATTCTGAAGGACGAGAAGAATTTAGATAATATATATATATATATATTAGATAATTGGATTAGAATTACAAGCTTACGTTTATCTAATACAAATATAAAATACCATTTGTAATTAAACACTGATATATAAACAATGCAGGCTCCTAAACGTAAGTCAAGAAACACACCATTTTGCTCGCTTTCGCCGTCGCGCGGGAAAGAGCACGTACTTTTGAACAGAAGTTCCTTGCGCAAATCATGCTAGTAAAATGTCTTTGCGCGCAGGCGCCGATTAGAAAATGAATGATGTGATCTGATTGGTTGTTCGCATGAAAGGATTTTGAAAGCGAAAACGCTGGTTAAATCTACTGTTATATTTGCGGTATTTTTACATACGGAAATATTACGTTGCGATTTACTGGAATAAATGCAGTGAATTTGACAATCATTTTTTACAGTGTGATTGGTTGCACATGTAACCAATCTCTTGGTTAGAGATTTGAATTTTTACTGGAATTTGACCATGTGCCTCATTTTCAAAACGCGCAAATTTCCTGTTCAAACTGTTGCGTGTACAGCAGTCGTATCTTCCTGGAGGTTTGGATGATGGTTTTATCCGAATCTCCAATTAACGAGGCTGCACAGGTTCCAACAGAATACAATGTTTTAACTAAACTTTGACTTTAACTATTTTTTTTTCTGTTTTGGTTCTGATGGCTTTACAGTTGTGTTCGTAGTACTGATGAGGTGTACGTAAGTGCACGAAACGTCTAATCATTGATAATTTTAATTGTTTTTATGTATGTTTTTTAACATTAAAGTCTGTAGTTTAATATTATTTTAATGAAAGTAATGCAATTTTTGTGGATGTTATACAACAGCAAGTACAGGGTGTCTGTAATTAAACGACCCTATTTTAAAGTTGTCTACAGAGGAAACTATTGTACAGATAGTTGTGAAATTTTGTGGAGGACATAATGAAGGGATGGGAATTCGTTTGAACCAAAAAAAGTTCAAAATTTCGCCACCAGAGCACGTTAGGACACTTTTAACTTTGGTGGTACTTGAAGCTCCTAGTAAGTCGTGATAATCCAAGAACTTTGACTGATCTTAAAGGCAGCATTTCAGCACATGTTCTTAGCATTTCCCAGAACACACTTCGGTCAACTGCGAACATGCTATCTTACGATTCCAGATTGTAGCTGCAAATGATGGCCATCATGTGGAACATGTTTTGTTGTAATAAAATTTGTAAATTATCGTAAATGTATGCTAAATGTGTAATTCAATAGAAAACTTTCTCTGGCGGCGAAATTTTGAACTATTTTTTATTTCGTTCAAAGAAATTCCCATCTCTTCATTATGTCCTGCACAAAATTTCGCAACTTTCTGAACAATAGTTTCGTCTGTAGACAACATTAAAATTGGATCGGTTAATTATGGACACCCTGTATATTAAAAATGATGTGAAATAATCCCCTATAGACAGTTCGATCTATCATTTTATATTAAAATCAAAGTCATTTTATATTAATTAAAGATTAGTAAAAAATCAATATTGGTTATTTGCTATTAATGTAGTCCAATATTACGCCAAGACTGGATTCTTCGGAATTACTTTCTATGAAATACCAATATTGGTTAAATATTGGCTCAAAATATATTGGAAATACTTGAAAAAATCTATCAAAATATTTCTTGCCAATATTGTGCAATATTATCCAAATGTAAACCTAAATACTGGACCAATATTCCATGTAAACATTGCCAATATTGATTAATACATAGTCAAGAAATAGCCACTATAAGCAATATTGTTTCAATATTGTCTTTTACTACATATGCGATGATTTCTTAAAATGCGAATTTAATAAAATCAACCCTGAGAGAAATTTTGAATGATTTTTTATTTTTATTTTTATTTTTTAAACTTAAGCAGGCATGGACAAAGTAAATTTGGTACTTTTCGGTTAGCCGGGCGCCAGTGATATATATCCTAATTCCTAATTCCTAATAATATTATAAATCTGATTGTGTGCAAATGTTAGGCTGAAGCCAGCGTCAAAATGAAGCATTTAATTATCCTGTATCTTTGCATATAAGTTGATTATAACCCTCAAATGAATATAGGGTGGTTTTCGTTTATTTTATTTCAATATTTTTCTTAAAAATTAAAATTTTCATTATTTTCATACAAAATAAATGGACATTTTTTCGTTTATTTTAAAATGGTTGGTTGGTTTGGTTAGTTTGGCCCAAAGGGCCCGGTTTTGCAGCTTTTTTTTAAAATGGTTAAATTTATTTTACCGTTGCTAATACTTTATCGTTGCCAATATAAAATAAAACCCCTGAGTAATAATTTTTAATCAACAATTTATTTTCAAGTGAAAATTTTCCACGTGAAAAATGAAAAGGAAATGAATTATTTAAGAATTAAACAGAATATGAAATGATGTCATATTAGAAATAAAACGCGCGCTTTCAAATATTTGATAATAATACAAAGTGCATAAATACGAGTAAGTATGGAAAGCAAGCGAATATGATGTCATATATAGAAAAAAAAAACAGATTTGTTTTGATGTTGAAATAAAATGATCTTGGGTTATCAAATTATTTGTGATTAATTTCTCTTTTTTTTCTTTTTCTTTTTCACATGAAAGGAATTATTTAAAATGTACGTAATATATGTATTTTAAATGTATGTGTTGTAAATTAAAGTTCTGTGTTTTAAATGAAATGAGTAAAAGATTTATATTTTTAATGAATTCAATACGAATGATGGGATAGGTTGGCGATTTATCGTCTGCACACGGCTAACATAAAGATACCATATTTTTAATTTAAATTTTAAAAAGTAAAAAAAAAAAAAAAAATATTGGATGGCAAATGTCAATGATATGCATCGCAAAATTATCCGTAACGAAAATCAGAAAATCTTAATAAAAATAACTATATTTTTTAAAAGAAAGTTGCTTTTCTAATGAAAGCTAAAGATTTAATATGATTGTGTCGAAGTAACAGCATTTTTCCTCTATCATTTTCCCACAATCGAAAACACATTTGTAAATCGTCATTTCGAACAGGAATTTAATTTTACATTTCTTTTAGTTTTAAAATAGGAAAAACTTTGTTGTCTTTTTTTAAATATAGCTTTTTTTAAAGTTGTTTCATAATAGATTTTTGTAAAGTCTTGCAGGATAAGAAAAATTGCATAGATTTTAAAGCAATGTTTAAGTAAAATTACAATATTTTTTAAACTTAAAAAACAACAATGTTATCGAAAAGAAAATCGATTTTACCAATAAATTCGCGTAATGCAAAAGCAAAGAAGAAATAAAAAAGTAATGAATCTTTTCTTCCAGCCGAATTGTGTAAACTTGAACAAGCCGATCGTGCCAATTCATAACATTATAAACTTGAAAGCGCGTTCTATACAGTAGAATTTTTTTTACATATAGGTAGAACATTTCTGAGAATAGGAAGGTTAGGGGTCTGTAATTAGGTCCATAGTCAGTTTGATTTTTTTTTATCAAGTGAAATTTGGCGCAAAATTAAATACATTGTTGTAACCAGATTTGTTTTTTTGCGTGGTAAACACTTAATGGTATTTTAGATGATCATTTCCCCGCTCACCTTTGATGCCAACTATGACTGTAAAACATATTAAAAAATATTAGCCGATAATTTTCTAATTTTCTTATTGCTTCATGATGTAAATAGACTTCCTGGTTCATTTTTTAAACCTCAATCGGTCATGCCATTGTCGTTCAATTTTTATTCCTAATCCTAACCATAATCGTATCTTATCCTAATCCTGATAATAACTTTAAAGAATATTCTTTGACACGAATATGTAAATGATATCAATATCCATAAATGGAATGAATGGAAAATAGAATAAATAGAAATGACAGAATAAAATAACAAGAAAGTACATTTATTCGACACCTAACCCTAGAGAAAGCGTAAAAAATTTCAAGCGCATGAAATAAATCAAAATAATCCTATATATACTAACAAAAATATGTAAATTTAGATTATCAGATTTGTGTCGTCGGTATTTATATGCTTATAGTGTTCTTGACGCGATAGAGGAAATATCGAGGTTAAATTGGGCAGAATTTAAAGTACTTTCTAGCAACCTTTATTTACATTTTAGAATCGCATCAGATTGTTATATCTTTGTGAAATATCTATCAATTTATAAAATCCACAAGCAGTTTGTTCACTATTTACACCACTTAGCGTGAAGCACTTAATTTAATATATACATAAACAAGATAATGTAGTAAGAAATATATAACATATGTCTATGCAAATAAACAATATAATAATGCCCATTTAGCAATGCACACATATAAAATTGTACACCAAATACCACCTAAAATGCACTGTTGTATAGAATAATTCTGCCAGTGTTGTTTTTCGTTTTGCGAAGAGGAATTCCTCGATTTTCACGATTTTACTTGGTCTTCCTTTTTTCATTAGTTGCAGTTTCATTTTCGCGATTGTATATATTATTTGGCATGAAATTTCACTTTTTTAAGTCTGGGTTATGTCAAGGCCCCTATAGCAAAGAAATACCGTATGGTCTCCTGTAAAATGTGATAAAGCTTTGGTTAATTATATATGTTGTTAATTATCAAGTGAAATGTTTTACTAAGTTAATGCATTTATTCTTTTTTAAAGTTACGTGAACGAAGTCACGGGTAACAGCTAGTACATGTATATATATGCACACACATACATATACACATATCTACGTATACATATATATACATACCCATAAATATACATATATTTATGTACATATATACATATATATGTATATCACTGGCATGTATGTACATATATCACTGGCGCCTGGCTAACCGAAAAGTACCGTAAATTTTTAAACATTTGCGTATTATGCAAGTATCCTACTATTATAATAATACATAAAAAAATAATATATGAATATAATAATATTGAAAATGAAATAACAATATTAAAAGTTTAATTTATTTTTAAAGTTGTATATTTTTTAAAACAGAAAAAAAAATTAACGAAGATGCTTATTGTTTAACACTACATTTGTTTATATTTATTGTAAGTCCATTTAAGAGGCTATTTTGAATCTTTTGAAGTGATCATAAACATGGCCACTTGTTAACTGCCAAAACACAAATAAACTTGACTGATATACATGTTCTGTTTTATGTTATATTAACAATTTAAAGGTATAAATTTATTGGTAAATGTTTAAATTTTACATTCAAAATGTTATATGGCTAATAAGTGAAAGGAGTTGTCGTGCTTGACAGAATCACTATTTATGAACGTGAAAATCATTTTTGGTAGAAATAAATTTCGGAACACCATCAACTTTATTCTAAAGCTCAAATATTTATAAAAATATATTTCCAAAAAGATTTGATTGAATTTAAAAATTAAAATAAAATGTAAGTTTAAAATAAAAAACATATAAAAAAAACTTTTAAATATTTTTCAAATGTAGTTTTTTTTTTGTTTCATAATTTAGCTTTAGTTTTAGTTTAGTTTTGTATACTGTTAAAAAATATATATACAGTTGTAATTTCATTAGACTTACAGTGACAGCAACGTTTATCATTCAAAAATAAAATAAATAAATTAAGAAAGAAAACTTTAAAAATTTTAAACAGTAAAGTGGCTTAATCGTAAGTTTTGTAGTTAATACTTTTTCGTTTAAATAATTTTATATATATTCTAATTTTTGAATGTTTATTTATTTATTTATTTGCACAGTGTTCATAAATGATTAAAGAATGAGAATGGTTTTAAAATAACAAAAACATGTTTTGGCAAGTTGAAAGATACATTTTGTTCTCAAAATTTCCTGGCATTTAAAAAGCTTTTTCATACCTCAGTAACACTATCAAAAGTTACAGCGATTGTTACTAATTCTAATTAAACCTAGTCGTTGGGGGCCACCGTAATACTTACCCATCATGGATATGCATAATGTAAAATATTAAAATAAAAATGTGTAAACTACTTATAAAATGCATTGCAATTCAAATAAAATCGTGGCTGGATGACGTCATAAACTTTAAAGGCTCGATTACTGAATTGCTTGAAAGAGGTTTTTCCTTATAACTCCAAAAATTATAATCCTATTAACTAGCGGTTTATTGCATCTGATTAAGCATCAAATTTCCAATTAAAATATATCTTTGAAGTGAAATTTGGATGAAATACAGGGTCATGAAAAATCGAAGAGTGTGGCAAATATGATTCCAAATATCTCGGCAACTCATTATCCGATCGACTTCATGCTTTATGCAAAATTTGTTTTTTTTATTGTCTTTTATGTTTATTTCTTAAAATAAACAATTTCGAAAATTTTTATATACCTTTTATCAGAACGAATATTTCGAGAGTCCGAAAAAAATTGTTCCGGTTAATCGAGGTTATTGAAATGAAATAGGCTTCTTCCCATTATTACATACTAAGTACATACCAAATTGCAAATCTCTATCTCAATTTTTTCGGGAGATAGAGCGTTTACAGACACACAGACACACAGACATCCAGACACACAGACACACAGACGGACGGCAAATTTTTTTTCTAAAAATATGTTTTTCGGAATCTCCAGTGTCTGAAACGTGTAAATCCGTCAAAAAATTTTTTTTCGATTTTCAAAACGATTACAAGACTTACCCTATACTACGTATGATGGGTAAGTAATAAAGAATGTTTCCTAACAGTTTTCAATAGATCACCCTGGAACAACTTTTAAAATTTCACATTCTTAGTGAGTAATTTCATTGCTAATTTACACGGCCTTAACTATTGTTCTAGAAATTTGTGCACGTGTAATGTGTGTTGTGTGCAAGATGTTGAACTCCCAATCTTTACTTCCTCAACACTTAAAAAGAAAAAAAAGAGTTCTTTTAAAAATATTTTTTTAACATAGTTGAAAAGTGTTTATGTATTCGATTTGTATGTCTGACCGTCTGTCTGTCTGTCCGTGCTCCAACTCACGTAAATATACTCTGATTGCCATGTAATGTATATATGTTATTTAGGCTTAATATTTCATGTTCGATATTGAAAATGAAGTGTGTTAGCATTTATGGTTTGTTTACAAGGGGCAGGGACACTGAAAAGGATTCCGTTACATTATGGTCTGTGGGGGAATATGCTACATTATAGAATATGGTGTGCACAGCATTTGTTGTCCATTTACAGAGACATACAAAAGAATTCAGTGACTGTACTGTCTATGAACAATATTTGTCGGAAGTGTGTTTTCAGCTGTGGTATTCGTTTTTAAATTTAATTAATTTTTGCACAATACTTGGTTTGTATAAATTCTATAGCTTCTATACAGAGTAAAAAAAAAAAAAAGTATATTTTCCTTTATTGGCAGAAATGGCTGAAGGGCTTTTTTCAGCTGAGTTCTTAGTTTCCTAACTGAACAAAAGTTTAGCAAATTGTGTACTATATATACAAATCTTTAGATCATATAGAGGGCTATATAAAAGAATTCAGATACTTTTACGACTATAAATGGTAATTGCTGAAATTGAGCTTTCAAAAGTGCTAAAAGTTTTCCAAATTGTTTACTTCGATATCATCTTTCACCTTATTAAACGGGAAAGTTTTGTTGGAAAGTCTTTCATAATCTATGAATGAAGTGTAATTTTTCTTTCTTGTTAAAATATCTCTTGCCCCCCCCCCCCCCCCAACACACACACCTGCCGTGAACATTTCGCACCCATCTGCATTAAACTTATTTTTTAATTTTATTAATTATTTCTTTTTATGATTTTTAACTGTTATTTAGTTTTCTCTCATTGTTATTATAGTTTTTCTTATTATAATTTTTTCTTATATTTTTTTTCCTTTTTAGGTGCGTTCGTAATTATATAAATACGTAGCACCTATAGTCGTCATCTGGTCCGTCCGTCTGTCCGCATATAACAGCGCAAAAATTACCCAACCTAATTGTTTGAATTTTAATATATATTATCGTTGCAGAATTTTGTCGAGTCATTTCAAATTTTATGAAAATCAAATCAAAACTTAACAATATATTAATAAAAGTTTTCTTCATTCTATTAAATCCTATCATACATAATCTATAATAAAAGCGGATGTCATGTGACTGAGGAAAATAAATAAGGGCTAACCACATCTTTTTTCCATATGCCAAGCGGACATTTTTATTCAAAATTATTTTTTCGAATAAAATTGCATAAAAGTTACATTTTTAGAAAGATCGTTCAAAAGAATTGTTTGCGTGAGAGATGAGTTACATTAAAAAATGTATAGATTCTGAGATAACTTCAGTGAAAATTAGGTTAACAGCCGAATATCTCAATCCTTTAAAGTAAATAAACACAGGAGATTCATTCATTATGAGTCATAGAAATATTAACCATGGAGGCAATCAGTTGCAAAGCAAGTTCTCCACGGTGAATTTTACAGCGCTGTCTGATGTCGAAAAAAATCGCATCTGTAAACATGGCATACGTAATAAGGAAAAAAAAAAGGCATCCTCATTTCGTTCATAGCAGACGATATAATTTATTTCACTGAAATAATAACGATGATTTTTTTACATTGTAAAACTAGTTATAGCACGAAACGAACGCACCTCATTTGTCACGTTTAACGTCTAATTACCAACTTGTTTCCTTTATTATATATTAACGCGATTTTTTAATGACAAAATATCTGGTACAACACTCCGAAGAAAAGTGACACCAAATAGTGCATTTTTTCAACAATTTAATCGAAAATTGGTTTGTGAAAGTTTAAAATAGGTGTTTGTTTATTCAAGAATCTGCATATTTCCACGTCGTTTTTAGACGTAATTTTTTTTGAAAATATGCTTATTTTTCAAGCCGAAAAATTCCCACGCCCTCTTAATATTGAAGAATAACCCAATCAATATATTTAAAACGGAAAGCTGAATGTTTAAGATCGATTTTGACGGTTCTGAGCATGCGCATTCATCATTTTAGGGTGAATTTCTGTCACTAAACGGATTAGAAAATCAGTTTTGAAGTTCTTTTGGTTTAGAGGAAAGTTGATCGAAGTCGAGATGGCCGAGTGGTCTAAAGTGCCAGAAAGAGGAATTCTGATTCTTCTAAAGGTACGTTAGTGATATATACTCTAATGATACAAGATTTTCCTCCGATATTGTTAATGTTCTGATAACTCAGTTCAATAATGTAAATTATATTTTATTTGAGGAGGAAAAGTTGTAGAATTTATTTTTTTCTTTATTATTATTAAGTAAAATTTACGATTTCCAATAATATTTTTAATTAGTAATGGTTTAGTTGCTTAAATTTTTAATTAAAGGCGTTGGCGTGTATTTATCGATTAAAAAAACAAAATGATCTACATTTTTTGGTATATTTTTTATTACAACTGATCAATAATGTAAATTATAATTCAATAATGTAAATTATATTTCAGTTATATTATAACAGTTCAATAATGTAAATTATATTTTATTTGAGAAGGAAAAGTTGTAGGATTTATTTATTTTCTCCTATATTATTATTAAGTAAAATTTACGATTTCCAATAATATTTTTAATTGCTATTGATTTTGTTGTTTAAATTTTAAATTAAAGGCGTTGGCGTGTAATTATCGATTAAAAAAACAACAAAATGATTTACAATTTTTGGTATATTTTTTATTACAACTGATCGATAAAGCATATATACTAAGTAAAGTACACTGCAAAAAAAATTGTTGATTTTACAGTATAATACTGGCAACCTAGCTACCAGTATTATACCGTAAAATTAACAGTAATAAACAGTAAAATAAGCACTAATACACTACCGCACATGCGCAGCAGTGTATTATTGCTTATCTTATTGTTTATTACTGTTAATTTTACGGTATAATACTGCAGTTGGGGTACCAGTATTATACTGTAAAATCAACAATTTTTTTTTCAGTGTAGATGATAATTTTCTGTAAAAAACAAAAACAAAAACAGAAGGGATGAAATATACTTATACTGCAGTTACATGTCCATATATGAGAAAGCTACTAAAATTTTAACTTAAAAAATTTCTTTATTTGTAAATTTTTAAAGAAAAAAATCTTGGAGTTGCTCTTTTTTGGATCTGAAAACTGAATTATCTGGAAAATGTTCTGCGGTCTCCATTTGTGTAAAGCAAGTTAATTTGTCTCTGGTCCCCAGCCCGGTTATAAAATGATAGGTATTTATTTCTTTTAACTATTGCTAACAAATATGCTGTAAAAAATTCTGACATTTTAATGATGTTATGATTTTTTTCTTCTTCTGTGGAACCTTTAAGTTATTTACCATCAAGTTTTTACAAGTACTAGCTAATCCTATATAAATTCGTATTTTGCGATAGAGTGGAAAAAGAAGCAGTTACCTGATGGAGTGAGGCATAGTCACGGATGATGAATCACTCATGGTGCCTTGAAAGAGATCATTGAAGTGAACATTGTCAATGCACTGAAATAAAGAAGTACAATAAAGAATCAATAAAAAGGGGAAATACTTAGTAACTGCAAATGTATAAAAAAAGGAGAAAAGGTGTGTTTTTACATTCTATCATATACCTATCATTACCGTTATACATCCAGCGTATTTATTATTTTGTTTTTTTGTTCTCTGTCTGTCATGTACAGAAAATATTAACATTCTGCTAAGTAAAGCCGTTTCTAATTGTAAATAATTTCAATTTTTATATTTATTATATATACTTGTTAAAATGTTGAACAAACTGGTGTGATACAATAAAGTTAAAAAAAAAAAAAAAAAAAAAAAACTTCTTAATAACATCATAAAGTTAAGAAATGCACGAGGACTTTCGAAAGAAATTTGTGTTTCATCATCAGGTGCAAAGAAGACGTGCTACTACTTTGAAGGCAGGAGCAAGACAAGAAGAAAGGCAGAGTTATTTCGAAAATCCTTGCACATTTCTTAATTGTATGGTGTTATTAAGAAGTTTTTTCCTTCATATACACACAATAATCAATAGTTGTAATAATTTATTACTACTTCTACATTATATTAATATTATATTTTTAATAAATATAAATCAAAATAAAACCGCCTCTAAGATTGCAAACTACGAATGTTTGCCCATCAAAAAAGTATTTAGGTTTTATATTTATAAAAAATGTCTTTTAACAAACTTTACCATTGAAATTAAATTTAGTTGAAAGAAAAAGCCAATTACATGTATTTAAACAATAGTTTCCATAGAAGATAATGATATCTTCATTTCATTTCAGACAGAAATTCTTTATATTACGATGAAGAAAAATTTTATTTGTGAGTTTTTTAAACCCTATGTATGTAATTTATAACACTTTCCAACCTAGTTGAAAAGTGTTTATGACTTCGGTTTGTCTGGCCGTATGGCCGTCTGCCGTCTGTCCGTGTTCTAACTATCGCAAATATGCTCGGATTGCCCTGCAATTTTTATATGTTATTATCGTTATCTATAGCATGTTCCCTATTTCAACTGAAGTGTATAGCACTTATATTTTTTTTACAGGGACACTCAAAAGAATTCCGTTACATTACGGTCTATGGGGAAAAATCATTTGCGGTTTATTTTAATGATGTTACACAATTTCAAACACATTGTAATTGATATATATCACTACACTAAGGTGCATTACAAGAAGCTTAATATGGAATATGGTGTGCACAGCACTTATAGTTACTTTACAGGGACAGTCAAAATAATTCCGTTACATTACGTCTAGGGAGAAAAATCGTTTGCGGTTTAATTAAATAATGTTTCATTATTTTAAACGCATTGAAATTTATATATATCCCTAAGGTGCATTACAAGAGGCTTACTACAGAATATTGTGTGTATAGTAGTCATCGTTCATTTACAGGGACACACAAAAGAATTCTCTACTGTCTATTAACAATAATTCCTGGAAGTGCGTTTTAAGTTGCTGAACGCGATTTTAAATTTAACTCACTTTTTGTCTATTTACTTGGTGTGTATAAATTCTGTAGATCATATACAAGGCAGCACAAAAGTTCGCGAACACATTTCCGTTTATTGACAGAAACTCCAGAAGGAGAATTTTAAACTGTGCTACGCGTTTCCTAACTAAACTAAAATTTAACATCCTATGTAGTATATATACAAATCTATAGATCATATACAGGGCTGAATAAAAGTCTTCGGATATTTTTCCGAATATTGTATATGTTGGAAATATATGTTGGAAATTCTTGAAATTACTTTTTAAAATATGTTATGCGTTTTCTAAATTGTTTACTTAGATGTTATCTTTCAGCTTATTAAACGGTAATGATTTGTAAAATCATTTTGGAAGCGTTGGAAAGTGTTACATAATCTATGCTTGACGCATGTTTTTTCGTTCTTGTTTAAATTTTATAACGGTTAAAATGACGTAATGCTATTTAAATGTAACAGAACTTTATAATGGTAATCCAGACAATAACTATTTCGTTTACTGATATTATATTATATCGAAACCGGATAGTGTGATAAGATGTTGAGGAAAATAAATTAGTTAGACAACATAGCAGAGTATACAGAAAAAAAAAATATATATTAAAATGCAAAAATTGTAATGGCAATCGAGTAGCCAATACCATTTCCATGTTTTTTCTTAAAATAAAATTAAGATGCATATGATTTTATGAATCTGTAATAAAGTAACGAATAAGGATTAAAGCAGGGGTCGGAAGTAGTGAACTACAAGTGGCGAAACTACAGTAGTCGCTATAGTACGATATTTTACAGTAGTCGCTTTTATAGTAGTTTGTAGTGTAGCGCACTACATTTTGAACAATGTACTGCAGCGAGTAGCGCTATCAAAAAAAAAAAAAAAAAAAAAAAAAAAAAAAACAGGAGAGGAGTTAATCTATGTCTTCAATTTCTAGTGTAAATTGGAGCCTTTGACAGAATTTGAAATTAGCGAAGTAGTGACTACTTTTGAAACGTAGTTTGTAGTCGCTATTTTTAAAACAAGTAGTTGTAGTTGTAGTTCACTACATTATCGATAAAGTAGTTGTAGTTGTAGTTCGCTACAATAAAAATCTAGTTTTTCCGACTCCTAGATTTGAGAATATCCTTAACAGATAATAGTGCTAAAATATAATTAAATTGTCATTTCCACAAGCAAATAAGTTCAGTAAAAATACAGAATTTGTACTGCAATCCGATTGTTTGTACAATTTCCGTATTTTAATGGTATATAAAATTAATTATGTTGTAGATGAATCATAGATAAAAAAATTTCAAAAAGGGGAGTTCTAATTTGGCGTTTATCCCTTTTTCCTTGTTTTTCTTCTGATCACTTTACCCGTACTATAGGAGAAATTTAATTTCAATTTATTATTTAATTTCAAACAATTACAAATTGTACTGAAAGCACCCATTCTAAAAATTAACAATTAAATTAAAACTTCATCGCTTGCTTCAAACCGCTAAATATAGGTAAATCACGAATTTGAGATATTCAAGAGTTTTCAGTTACAATTACTAATTGGAATGGTATCAAATGTCTTTATAATAATTCTACAAAACATATTCTTAATACTTAAAAATTCGTTATTTCAATAACATAAATTTAAAGAGTTTCGCTATCCTTCTATGCAAAATTTCGCATTAAAAAAAAATTGGAGGATACAAATTTTGTAGAAATCTTACAAAGAAGGTCTCCTTAAAGCGCTTAATCAGAATATTTTGAAAAAAAAAAAAAAAAAAAAAAACTAATGAAACTATTCATGTACGCAGTAAAGGATCAGTCAAATTTAGCTGCGGAATATCCCAGTAGAAAATCTGCAGAAAAATAAAATTATTTTCTAATATTTGGCTCAAAAAGACGCGATTTGGTGAGCAACACTTTTCCCTCGCCAAATACGAGCGATTTTTAATGCATTCCTGCAAAATCATGGTTAAATGAGTGTGTAAATGCGTAGTACTTTATCAATTAAAACTTAAACGATTAAATATATTATTATTTTTTTATACGCTTATATAATGTATATATACAAGTTGCGTATGTCTGATTTACACGGTTTCACAGGCAGAATAAAATAAGTTTTAAGTGTATTTTAACAGCAACTGCCCGATTAAGAACGCCCTTATTAATACATTTCGATATTGAATAAGTCTTTGTTACCATGGCAACAATACTTTTTTCTTGTTGTCTCCGACCCTAACAATAGCGAAGTCAAATTAACAGTGCTCAGAATCGG